>BSBM01000361.1:26556250-27950000 GCA_027924585.1 Larix kaempferi
GATTACTGAATTTTCCCTATTTTCTACAGTTGCAAGTATCAAGATTGAGGGTCATGTACGGGGATTGGATCGACCTTTCAACTTTTTGAATATTTATGGTCCATATAACAATCGCCAAATATTTTGGGATAGGATTGTAAATTTGGGTCTCCTTCAAGACCCAAAATTAATTGTGGGAGGCGACCTTAACATGACACTATCTACTAATGAAATTTGGGGGTCTGAATCTATTACCGATCCATTGGATTCTTATTTCAAGGATATCATAGATTCTACTGGTTTAATTGATTTGATTCCTAGTATACTTAATCCCACCTGGTCAAATGGTCGTGTGGGGAAGGCTGGTATTGCAAAGCATTTAAATCACTTTTTAATGAATGAGGGTTTTGGTACTGAACAAGGTAGGTATCAACCATGGAACATCCCTAAGGGGGTATCAGATAATAAGGTGATTGCATTCCAATTATATTTTGAGAACAAATCCAATTTTTACCCTTTCAAATTTAATAGTACTTGGTTAGAAGATTTGGATTTCTGTGATTTTGTTAAGCAGTATTGGTCTTCTGATACCTTCCAGACCCCGTCCCCCATTCAGTCACTGATTAGAAAACTAAATATGCTTAAGACTGAAGTCTGGAAGTGGGATAAGGAAAAGAGAAAAGCATTGTCAAAGTATTTAACTAGTATTGAAAAGAAGCTATCATATATGGAGGACAATATTAATGAGGATTATTTTTCAGCTGAAAGGAAAATGGAAATGATGAAGTTAGAAAAACAGAAAACTATGATTTTGAATCAAGTTGAGAACACTTGGAGGCTTAAGAGTAGGGCTTTATGGGTGGCCCAAGGTGATCATAACGCAATTTTTTTTTAAGAGATATGCCAATCAGAGAAGGATAAAAAACTATATTTGGGAACTCAAAGACCATGAAGGAAATATCCTTGTGGACAATGGTGCTCTTAGAGAAGCTATAGTTTCACATTTCAAGGAAATATACCAGTAGGGAAACTCAAATGACCTTGAAGACCAATTAAAGCTAATTAAGCTATATTCAAAGTTTTTCACTGAAGAGGAAGGCGAAATGGTGGGTAGTGAGGTAAAGTTGGAAGAAGTGAAGGAAGTGCCGAAGAATTTTGTTAAAGAAAAAAGTCTCGGTCCAGATGGCTAGACCGTGGAATTTTTCCTTCATTTCTTTGAATTGCTTGGACATGAACTCGTTGAAGCCATTGAAGAGACCAGGAGAAAAGCTTATGTTCCCAAAAATTTGAGCACTACTTATATTAATCTGATCCCCAAGAAAGACAAGCCTGAAAATTATAATGATTTTAGGCCTATTTTACTTTGAAATTTGCTCCAGAAGGTTATTACTAAGATCATCTCTAATCATATCAAACCATTTATGGTGAAGTTTATCTCCATTTAGCAGTTTGGTTTCTTATTCAATAGACAAATCCTTGATGCAGTAGGATTGGCACAAGAGTGCCTCCATTCAGTAAATTCAAGGACCTTCAAGCATTCATACTAAAGATGGATCTTATAAAGGCATATGACAGAGTAAATTGGTCATATTTGAGGTTTGTCCTGATACATATTGGGCTCCCAGTTGAAGTCACAAATTGGACTATGTCTTGCATACCATCTGCTTCTTTTGATATTCTTATTAATGGCTCCCCAACTCCATTTTTCACTAGCAGCAGGGGCTTAAGACAAGGATGCCCACTTTCTCCTTTGATATTTATTTTGGTTATCGAGGGACTTAGTAGACTTATTGGTGAGGCCAAAAAAACTAAAGATTAAAGGTATTAAGATCACCAAATCCTTATTTATCACACACCTACTTTTTGTTGATGACGTATTGATATTTTGTTGTGGCTCAATTAATGAATGGATCTAATACAAATATATTTTTGAAATCTTCTGTAATGCTACAGGGATGGCAATTAGTGTCCAAAAGTTCAGTTTTCTCTACAATTGTTCATATACTAAATGTTGCGAGCAAATTCAGAGACTTTTCCCATTTAAAATGGACATATTAGATACACGATTTAAGTATCTAGGCTTCTACCTTAAACCCAACAAGTACAGAAAGGAAGACTAGAGTTGGCTCGTTCATAAAGTTGATAAGAGGATTAGCAATTGGAAATTTCGTTGGTTGTCTATTGGGGGCATATTAACTCTTTTCAAATCTATCCTATAGAGTATTCCAGTATACTGGCTTGCATTAATGAAGGCTCCGTCTTCTATCATTAATGAGATCAGGAAAAAAATATTCAATTCATCTGGTCAGGCAATCCAAACATCAATAAGTTCCATTTATCAAACTGGGAAAGTTTATCTTGACCAAAGAAGTTTGGAGGTTGGGGTATAAAGTAGTTGGATTGGTTCAGTCAAGCATTATGTGCTAAGAGCCTGTGGCGTGGAATATTTGGTGAAGGCCTATAGAGTAATGCTATTAGAACACAATATCTTAACTTTTTTTCTATTATTCTTTGGATACAACAACCTATACTATACTTTTGTAATGCTTCTGTGATGTGGAGAGGGATCATTAAGACCTTCCCATATGTCGGTCATTTTTTAAGCTAGAATGTTGGAAGGGGGACCCGAATATTTATTGGTATAGACCCATTTATTGGGTTGATGGATAAGGATAAACTCTCAAATCCGGTACTAGCTCAGCTTCATGCGAAAAATCTTCGGGTCTTGGCGGATGTATGTAGACCTATGAGTGATGGTTCAATGTCATATTGGCAAAGTGTAGATGATTTGGGACTTTCTAAGGGTGTTGCTACAGAATGGAACAACTATGTGAAAGTGCCACATGATGCAGTGATTTTTCTCACTGAGGATAGTGATAAGCTTGTTTGGTCTTGGTATGATGCAAATGGGAAACTTACCGTGAAAAAGGTATATGCTACAATTATGCAAGATTTTAAAATTCCTTCTTCTAAATGGTGGCACAGTAAAATATGGAATTGGAACATTCCAACTAAAATAAAATTCTTCATATGGCTATGTCTAGAAATCAAGATTCTTACTTGACATAATATTCTTAAAAGAGGCTTCAAAGGTCCAGGAATTTGTATTCTCTGTAGAGGAGAGGATGAAAGTATTACTCATCTATTTGTTCATTCTCAATTCCTTCGAGTTGTTTGGATTGAACTACAAAGGATGATATTACACTATGATGAATGGTTTGGAGTATCCTTCCAGGAATGTATGCTTAATTGGTTCACGTCAAATACTAAGTACCAAACTTTACCTCTTTTTTTATTTTATTTGGGAAGTATGGAAATGTAGAAATCGTTGCATATTTGAGGATCAGAAACCTTCAGTTTTTGTCATCTGCAAAAAAGTGATATGTGCTTTGAAAGAATTTCCTATATTAGCTAAAAAACCAAAGAACATAATTTTACTGTTTCCTGCATTTGATGGTGATTTTTCCTTTGGTATTTTTGACGGGGCAAATAAGAGAGGCATTTGTGGCGCTGGAATGATACTATTTATCAAAAGGGATCATAAATTATTATTAAGGATGGGTGCGGGGGAAGGAAGCAATACTAGGGCTGAAGTCTTGGAACTCTGGGGGTTGATGTAGATGGCAAGGAATAGATCTGTTTTTCATGTTAAAATTTTTGGTGACTCTCGTGTAGTTATTGATTGGGCTACAGGAAACTGCTCTCTTAATTCCATACATTTGGGACATTGGATATAAAGGACCCAGAGTTTGATTAAAGAATTTGAGGATATTTCCTTTGTTCATATCTTTAGGGAACTAAACCAAAATGTTGATCTTCTATCTAAGGAAGCAATAGGGCCAACAGATGGCCACATCTACTTCGAGGAGTTCATGGATGAGCAAATCATAGACCCAGGCTTTGAGATTATAGTTTAATTCTGGATTATATAGGTTGGGAACTAAATTTTGTATCCAAAAGTATGGGGAAGGGCTTCTTTTTGAATTATTGTTATATGTTGTAGTCATGTTGATGAATGCCCATGGAGGAGGCTTAGGTTTTGAATAATCATCTATATGATATATTATGTAGCTTTGACTTCAAAATAAAATATCAAGTTTATGATTTTTCTTTATTAAATATATATATATATATATAAACCCCAAAAATACAAACAAAATATTTATTAAATAAATAAAATAAAAATTATTGTAAAAATTAACTTAAAAATATACCAATAAAATATATAAAAAAATAATTAAAAAAAGAGAGTTTGGAATGTGCATCATGGGAAGTCACCCAAGCCATAGAGGTTGATTGTTGAATTCTTTTTTCTTTCGAATTATAAAATAAAGATGCGCATGCGTGTGAGGCATATATCAAAGATCCTCTTTCATGTAACATGGTTAGTTAAATTTATTATTTTAAGATATTTAAAATTATGTAAAATATTTCAAAAACTAATAAAAAGCTTTTCATTTCAACGCTAATGGACTTATTTTCTTAACCACACATTTGATCCATGAGAGAGGTGTTATTCTTGCAATCAAAATCTAATTAAAAACATCTAATGTCGTATTCGCATCCTTTTAGTCCCTCTCATAAAAGTATGATATGTCCATTTGTTATTTTGCTTAAAAGTTATAATAAAAAATATCGCATCCTTTTAGTCCCTCTCATAAAAGTATGATATGTCCATTTGTAGTATGATATGTCCATTTGTTATTTTGCTTAAAAGTCATATTAAAAAATAAAATATATTGAGTTTATCAACAACCACACCAAAATATTATCAACTTTGTCATAACATAGATGTTGTTGACAACAATATTCCTTGGTGGGGAAGATCCTA
This sequence comes from Larix kaempferi, assembly GCA_027924585.1. Classification (NCBI taxonomy): domain Eukaryota; kingdom Viridiplantae; phylum Streptophyta; class Pinopsida; order Pinales; family Pinaceae; genus Larix; species Larix kaempferi. The sequence continues at coordinate 26,561,061 of BSBM01000361.1, forward strand.
TACACAATCACATGGGTGCTCCTAATCATCAACCATCTTTGGTATCTCAATAATATTTACATAAAGAGAAATACAAATTTGTATTTTGTTATTATGACTATGTTACAAAGTTGATGTTTTGATTACAAAATTAAAATCAAACCACACATTTGATCCCGGGGAAAGGTGTTATTCTTGCAATCAATATTTAATTTAAAAAAAATTTCAATGTCGTACTCCCTTATTTTTAATCCTTCTCATAAAAGTATGATATCTCCATTTTTAGTCCGTCTCATAAAAGTATGAATGATATTGTCAAATCAACAATCGCAACAAAATAATATCAACTTTGTCATAACATAGATGTTGTTGACCGTGGACACCAATATTCCCCGGTACACCATCGCATGGGTGCTCCTAATCATCAACCATCATTTAATATCTCAATAATATTACGCATGCCTTAGATTTACATAAAAAGGAATATCATGTGTACATTCAAAAGGTCGGTCATGATAGCGATATCTATGATTTTAATTCTAAAAGAATTAATGTCCAATAACCATTAGTGGTGAGGTATTATCCTATCTTTTTTTTCACAAGAAAAAAACAATACTTTATTAAAAAGTATATAAAGTACAGAGATTAAAGAAGTATCCAGCATTATAATCATCAAGTGCCACCTAAAACCGAGACCATTCTAGGTCTCCCAAGTCAGTATTCATGCGAAGAAAAAGATGGTATCGGGATATACCAATTTCCCATAGAGTTTAAGAACAAAAAATAGGTCCAAAATGTGAAAAGTAACCAATAGAAATAGAGATATAGAAAACTAATCTACCTAAGTCTAGTGCCGCAGGAAAAATATACTTAAAAAAAACTAAACAACAAAAATGTTCCAGAACCCCTACAGGGAGGCAGGGTACCCTCCAGGATTTCATAATATATCCGGCCTGGAGTCGCCTCAAGTCCACGCCGAGAAAGTGAATCAGCGATAGTATTATGTTCCCAATATATTATGAAACCCCTAGAGGGAGGCAGGGTACCCTCCAGGTATTATGCTATCTACATATCTTGTGTATTATTTTTAGTTTGTGGTTGTTTTTATTTTTTAAAGTAAAACATTATATTTCATCTATTTTTCGAGCTAAAGCTTCACATTCCAAGAGAATTGGGTGATCGAGATATTGAGAGGCCAGGTAGTCCAAATTAGAGTCGATGCTTTCCACTCCCACATTGGTCAACTTGTCATCGATTTTATTTGCCTCCCTACGAACATGTGAGGGAATAAGAACTAGATGTGGGTAGAGCATGGCTTTCAAGAACTCCAGGTGTGTGAGTAGTCTCCAGCCGGGAGAGATTTTTGTTGAGAACCCGTGATTAGTTTGGAGAAAAGATTAAGGATAACCTGGGAGTCTCCTTCCACGATTAATTGGAGATTGTTCAATTGAATAACATTATGGATGCCTCTAAGCAAGGCCCGTAGCTCAACAAAATTATTAGTGTCGTGACTAATACTACAAGCCAGAATTTGAATGATCTTCCCCTTCTCATCTTTGAAAATAATACCATACCCTGCGGGACTCGAGTTGCCTTTAGAGGCACCATCAAAGTAAGAAAACCATGAGGGGGGCACTGCCATTTAGACAGACTCTAGACATTGAGTCTTGAAGAAAAGGGATTGGGATGAGCTGGGGGGATTTGAAGATCCCAAAGAGAAAAAATGGCTTGTTCATCTAACCTGAAAGTCATGTCACCAACTATCCATTTCGTCAATCTGACTGTTTCTTTGACTGAATTTTTAATTCTATTCCATACCTCTTCCCATGGGTGTGCATGACTTTTGAAGATTCTATGATTTCTTTCTTTCCAGATAAGCCATAGAGAAAGACCGGGCAGGAGTTTCCAAATTCTATTCAATATAGGATTATTAAAAATTGATGGGTGCCATCCTTCAATTATGTCTGGGATGTTGTTCCTATTTCTATATGTAGTTCTCATTTGTTGTGCAATTTGATCCCAGATCTAAGAACTGCACGGATAGAGATTAAGCAAGTGCTCCATGATTTCCTCTTGTTGCATACATAGAACACAGATGGAGGGACTAATGAAGTTTTTTTTCTTGAATATTATCCCAGGTTAATATGCTTCGATGCATGACCTACGAGATAAAAATATTGACTTTAGGCCAAAGATTGGCTTTCCAAATGCTCTTCTAGACATTCTCCCGAGGTAGCAAGTGGAAGGATACCTTTTCGTTGCACGCTTCCTTGATAGTGAAAGTTCCTTTTGGAGAATGACCCAATGCAGTATATCAAGGCCCTACTTTATCCCGATTTTCCTTAGAGCCATCTCCTCATGCCAAGGACTATAGTCAATGCCATCGATTGCATTTAAGTCCATGTTGGTATCCTTCCATTTTTTGCAAAGAGATGTTGGGTTTGGGACCCTCTTGAAAATGGCGATCGCATTAAGATCCGTACCTGAAATACTATTATGAATAACATTGAGATGTTGATGTTGGATGAGAGGGGGAATTTGCTACTAGAAGTCTGTCCAAAAATGAGGCTGCACTACGCCCATCCATCTTTGAACTCTCAAAAGGCATGATCCTGCACTAAGGAGCGATTCTGCTGATTGACATTCAAAATGAGGGATCCCTCCCTTTGCTCATTCCATTTGATGAGCGACTCCTCATTTACTGCGAGGGTATATTTGTGTCTCCAAAGTTTGGCCCATACAACATTTGGGTTTTTTAACCATCTCCACCATATTTTCGCTCCCACAACCTGATTGAGCACTTGAGGGTCCCATAAGCCAAGATCACCGACAAGTTTTGACTGACATAAATTTTCCCATTTAATGAGTGCCCATTTCCTACTTTGTTGGTTTCCTTGTCATAATAAGTGTCTTTGGATGTTCCTGACAATTTTTAAAAACGGTTTGAGCATATAAGAGGTAGATAGGGATATCCTGCAAAACGAATTTCAGAAGAACCACACGACCAACCAGATTAAGGGTCTAGAAGGTCAAAGAAGAGAGGTGATTTTTTAAAGCATCAATCAGACCTTCCCAAGAGCTATTGTGAAGGGCATTATCAATGAGAGGAATGCTCAAGTATTTGGATGGAAGAGAGCTCCGGGAAAAACCAAGGATGCGAGAGATGAAGGACTGAATGGCTCGGGGGGGTGTTAAAGAAAAAAACATGATACTTTGCAGGGTTGATGGAAGTACCTGATGCAACACTGAAGACCTTAAGAATTTCAAGGATGCGCTTAGCCTCTTTAATTGTTGGGGTTCCCATCATGAAAGTATCGTCTACAAATTGACTGTGAGAAAGGGGAGGTTGTAAACCATGCATAGAAAACCCTTTTAAGGACCCATCCACAATGGAAACCTTGATGCATCTGCTAAGTCCTTTGGCCATAATAACAAAGAGAAAGGGGGAAATAAGATCACCTTGTCGGATGCCCTGCGAGGGAGAAAAGGGTGTTGAGGGAATTCCATTGACCAAGATAGAAAAGAAGGTTGAGGAGGTAATGCACACGATCCAATTGATCCAATTAGGGAAGAAGCCAAAATCTAAGAGGATGGATCTCATATATTTCCAGCTAAGAGTGTCAAAATATTTAGAGAGGTCAAGTCTTATAAGCATCCCCAGGGTCCTTGTGGATTTAAGAGAGTGAATAACTTCATGAGCTAGAATAATACTATCCAAAATTTGACAACCCTCAACATACCCAGATTGTTCATGAGAAATAAGATGAGGAAGAAGTGGTTTAAGATGGTAGAGCAATTACCTTCATGATAATCTTGTAAATGACATTGCAAAGCACAATGGGACAAAATTTTATGGGGTGTACTGCATGCTTCTCTTTAGGGATCAAAGTGAGGAAAGTGGTGTTGAGGGATTTGAGAAGAGATCCAGATTTTCGAGAATCTTCAATTAGCTGCCAAACTTCTTCACAAATCATGTTCCAACAATGATGGAAGAAGTCTGTCGTGAACCCATCTGGTATCAGAGCTTTTCCATTTGGCATTTCCTTAATAGCTAGATCCACCTCCTCTAGTTTGATCGGCCTCACCAGTGCTACATTTTGGTCCTCATAATTCAACATGGGAATGTGCTGAGTAATTTTGGATATGGCTTCTGATTGATCCGGGATTGGTTTTGAGAGAAGATGGTTGTAGTAGCTACCTAATTAATTTTCAATATCAACAAGATCCGTTAGATCCCGTCCTCTGTCATCCTCAAGCGTGGTAATGTGATTGATATGCCTTCTTCGAATCATGGATTTATGGAAAAACCTAGTGTTTTTCTGTCCTTCTTTGAGCCATTGAATTATGGATTTCTGCCTCCGGAGGATCTCTTCTTGGGCATTCCTTTCTTCAAAATTTTGCTTGACTTTGGCTTCTTCCTTTCGAAGCTGATCGGTGTATCCATGGGAAAGGATTTCCTTTTGTATGTCGTTCATTTGCTTCTCCAGTGCTCGTTGTGCCTGAAAGATATTGCCAAACATGGTTTTGTTCCACTCTTTAAGGTGGCCCTTGGAGTTTTTCAATTTCTATTGAAATTGGAACATGAGTGTCCCATGCGAAGTTGCAACATTCAACCACCAATGTTGCACATTCTCTTGAAAATATGGATGTGAAAGCTAGAGTTTTTCAAATCTGAATGGCCTTTAGTGAGGAGTGTAGGAGATATCCAACCATAGCTGGATGGGCTAGTGATCAGATATCGTGATAGGAAGGATGCTGGATTCTAGTAAATGTCCATCCATCATTAGATCTCCTGAGATTAAAAAATGATCAAGCTTGCATGAAATGTGTTGAGAGCCCAATTTGCTATTGGACCAAGTGACATTACTGTTGATGCATTCTAGATCAATGAGGTGAAGGTTATCGATAATATTTATGAAGCTCACACTATTAGCCTCAAGTATGCGGACACCCCTTCTTTTTTATTCTAGGGATAATATGATGTTGAAATCGCCCCCTAAAATCCATCTATGATTTGATATGATCACTCTTAGCCCTTCCAAGCTAGTAAAAAAATATTGCTTCTCTGGTTGCGTGGGCGGGCCATAAACATTCGTTAGGAATCCTTGTTGATTTGATCCAATGGCTTTGAATTTGGATGAGATACTCCTTATTATGGTGAATAAGTTGTCAAGAATAATAGTGGATGTGCTCTAAAGTATGCCCAAGCCCCCTACCAAGCCCCTTGAGTCTGTATTTACAAAGTTTCCTGACCTCCAACATTTAGAAAACATTGCATTGTCTTGTAAGCTTGTACATTTTGTTTCCGAAGAAAAATAATGTTTGTATTTTCCATGATAATCCTTTTCTGAAGTATGCGTTATTTTCTCCTTCCATTTAGGCCTTTGATATTCCACGAGACGATCTTCATAATCATGACTAGGAAGGGAGAGGGTGGAAACTATTCGTTATCATCTGGATCTATCTTGAGTTTACTATAAATAACCCTACTTCCTAAATAAGTTCTTGAGTTTTATTATGTCCTAATTTCTTCCTGTACGCGTCCCTTTCCTACTGTCTTTCATGGGATATTTATGGACGCCAAGCCATGGGCTATATTTAGACCAGTCCTTGCTTTGGAATTCACATAGATTTTGTGAATTTTGCGCAATTGATCCGGATTTATGGAATGAAATTCCTACTTGTGATATGCATCTTCCAAACTGATGATATCTATGCCTGCTATCTCTTTTTCATCTAGTTCTACTTCTATATCTCCACCATCCTCACTAGCTAGCTCATCCATTGCTTGGGATGGGGGATTCTTGATGGGTTCCATGGGAATTTTTTTGTGCGGATATTTCCATGTCCATTTGAACAAGTGACGACTATTCCTTAGCTCGAGAGTCATCCATAGAATTTCCCAAGAGCTCAAAGGAACTGCTCATGGACGGGGTTGAAAGGGTTGGAGAATTGTGTCATTTTGGGGATGGCCATTGTCTCCCTTGGACTTGAGTAAAACAATCTTGAGTTTTTTCCTTGTTTGAGAGGTGTTGCTTAACTTGGGAATTCATGAGACAATATCTAAACAAATGACCATGTTCATGACATTTGTGACATCTGAAGGGTATATGTTCATAGTCCATTGTTTGAACCCAATCTTCATCATGATATTCCAGGAAGATCGATCTTGGGAGGGGTTTTGAAATGTCCATATAAACACAGATTCGGGCGTAGGAGGTATATCTCCTTTGCTTGGTCGCTTTTGTTGATTTAACATATCGTCCAAAGGTATTGCCTATTCCCTCCAGGATTTCCTCAAATCATAACTCTTAAGGAAGGGAATATAACCCGATCCAAATTGGGGCTTTAGAGAAATCCTCCTTTTTAGGGCTGAAATGATTTTTCCAATCCTTTAAAAAAAAACCTAGCAGAGTTGAAGAAATATAGGTCGTTCTCAAATATCTGCTCCATGTCCTCAAGATTGTGAAATATGGCTGTGGAAAAACCCTTGGAGCTGATTTGGAGATCATAACGGCCTCGTAGCTTCCACCATGTATAGATCCATTTGATTAGATCATGTTCGAAGAGCCATAACCCTAATAATTTTCCAATGAGAGCATGATCCCTCAAATATGGTGAGTTTTTCCCTACTCTTTCAGATCATAGCACATACCTTGGAGTTGAAGAAGATTGTAGGATACATTTACTTGGTTCCCAAGCATGAGCCTCCTTTGGATGGGAAGAGGCCAGATCCATTGCTTGTGACTTTCCTTTTTCATGGTCTAGATGAGCATCCATAATGATCAAATGCTTGGGCAGTTCGAAGGGGGCAGCAACTGAAAATGAGTCCCATCTGAAACTCTTGAGATCACATCTCGAAATGAGGGGGCTTTCACCCTCTCGGACCTCGTCACCATTACACCATTCAAATCCACTTGGCTGCAAGTGTGAAGAACAATATCGGTGTGAGAAAGAAACTCTGAGAAAAAAAACCGTATGTGGAGGGGTTGTTTGTAGTTGTTATCAATATGATGTTATAGACTATTTTGTTGTAATGTTTTTTTCTTTAGAAAAAATTGTGCAACTCTTTATATTATAAAATGCCACATTGTTTATAGGCCCGCGGGCCTTATAATCATACAAATATGCTATAAAAAAGAGCAAGATATTATAGCTATTTGAAAATTAGCAATCATGTTGTTTTTCACCTGCAAAAAAAATAAATTCCCTCTTTCCATGTGTCTCAATTAGAGAAATTTTGAGGTAAAAAATGGGCCTCAAAAGAAAGAAAATGTACTATAAAAATCAACCAATCACATTCTAGTGGATGCTATCATCCCCCATGGTTGAGGTGGCATTGCATGAGTTAATAATGCTTATTTGTCAAATTTTCTATGGTGGATGAAAACCGATAGTTAACCAAGGTAGTGATATAAGTACTTTTAAGTCATAAAGTAAAGTATTCATAATGAAACTCCTTTAACATTTTTTCATAAAATAATATTATTGTCATTTTCAAGTAAAGTACTCATAATGAATGTCTTTTCACACTTTCTCATAAAATAATATTATTGTCATTTTCAAGTAAAGTACTCATAATTCATATAGAAGGTCCTTTCACATTGTTTTATAAAATAATATATTGTCATTTTCATATTTTTAATTTTTAATTATATATTCACTCCATTCTATTTAATATCATGATGTCAAACTTATATATATATATATATATTCCTTTCACATTTTTTCATAATTTTTTTTTGTCATTTTCATATTTTTAATTTTTAATTATATATTCACTCCATTTTCGTTTAATATTATAATGACAAACTAATTTATAAGCACACACACACACATATATAAATTAATATTATGATTTTGATATTAATTCATCAATATAGATTTAACCAGCATAGATCCAAATCCTAGGCTCTATCAAGCACCGAGAAGGATCAAATCTCCCGAGGTACAAACCTCTCATTGAATAGCTCCTTGAGTGCAATACCTGAGTCACATAATCCTAAGCTCTTTGTATTATTATTTTTGTTTATGTCCGACATAATATTTATTACTTTTTACTTTCTATTATTCTTTTTTATTTACTTTGTATTATTTTGTTACTCGACAAACACTCTAAAATCTCATTTTTAGTTTTTACTTTGTATTAAAAGTAAAAAGTAAAGTCTTTAGTTTAAGTCTCATATTTACTTTTTACTTTGTATTATTCTTTTTTGTTTACTTTGTATTATTTTGTTACTCAACAAACACTTTAAAATCTCATATTTACTTTTTACTTTGTATTAAAAGTAAACAGTCTAATCCTAAGCTCTAAACTCTCTAGTTTAAGTCTCATATTTACTTTTTACTTTGTATTATTCTTTTTTGTTTATGGCCGACATAATATTTATTACTTTTCACTTTGCATTATTCTTTTTTGTTTACTTTGTATTATTTTGTTACTCTACAAACACTCGACAAACTCCACAAACACACACATGTTACAAGATCTCCCTCATACTGGGCTGTAGAGCGCCTCTCGGCGCAATGAATAAATAATAATACTAATAATGTAATTTGGATTATAATAATATTATTAACATTTTACATGTAAATAAATTTTCAATTAAATCAAATTATATTAAATTGATGAGAAAAGTACTAAATATAAAAAGTCAACATAAATTAAAAAATAGCTCTTAAAAATGTTTTTTATTATTTAATTTCATTTGCAAGTTCAAGGCAAATAAATGTTAAATGACAATAATTTTTTGGGAATTTACAATGAATCTTAGTCACATCAATGTAGAGTTATTTTATTAATTTTATTTCTAGTGAATTTTGAAAAGTAACTCAACCATGGTTATTTATATTGTGCATAAAAAATAGTGTAGGAGGCGACTTGTCATATATACCTACTCCATAAAACCCCTAACTCATAATATTTTAATATATCTTATACTTTTTTAGTACATCTCTTAGGAGGCCATTTTTTGACCTCAAAATCTCTCTATCTTGTAACATCACTATGAATACAAAAAACTAAAAAGATAAAGATAACTATAAATATATCCTATAAATATCTGTTGTTTCTTAATAATGTTAGACATCTATTGCCCCGGAAGGGGGCCCGGATCATGCTCTGTCATAGTTTCGTTGTCCATGTCCCATCTGTGCCAAGTGCTCATGCCAATTTGTAATCCATTCTTTGACAATTGATCTGCCAAATGGTTCCTCTCTCTATAAATGTGCTCAAATTTAACTTCCCTAAGTTGCCTAGTTAATCCATCAATCTCTTCATAGATGGGTCTTTGATATATGTTTCTGGGGGGTCTTCTTTGTTGTAGCCATTCAATGACAATTTTAGAATCCTCGAAAACCTGCAAAGTATGAACTCTCTTCATGATGGCCATCCACAGAATGATCTTTAGGGATATAAACTCTGCAACTCTGCTCTATTGTTGGCACATTCCCCCAGTCCAGCAACAAACTTTATCCAATGTGTATTTGATAGAAATAGAATGCTTCCTACCCCCTTTGCAACTAGTGTTCCCTGTGATGCTCCGTCAAAATAAGACTAGCATTCCTATCAATAATCTCCTCTACCACCCTCCTAAGTGATAACAGTGTTTAGTGCAGTGGTGTGTCTACACTAGTTTAACTATCTTCCTAAGAAATGGTGAGTCCCTATGTCAGTAACATGAAAAGATTATCACAAGTTTCCAAAGATCTATATCTATTCATCAATTAAGATAAGCAAACTTAAGATCTAAAGCCATTCTGAATTAAATCCATGCATGATAAACAAAATTCAAACTCATAGATGGTAGAAACTTGAATCTATTCATAGTAGAACAATGGAGAAATACATCCTTACCATGGCATTAGATGTGAATCCTTCTTCCATTGATATGAGCTTCCTTTCCTTCACCCTTGCTTTTGAAGAATTTGAGCTCTTTCTCCTCCTTTAGAATCTTTCCAGCATTCCTTTGCTCTTCCTTTGTGTGCCTTTACCATGCCCCAAAGCCTTTCTTATATAGCATTGGGAAATGTGCCTTAGGTTTCTCTTTTGAGTGTGGGATAATCCATTTTAGATTATTTTAACTTGAAAACCCACTTTTCATAGTTTTTTGGCTTTTTGCACCATTTAGAATGATTGTAAGCACAATTAATGCATTTCTCAGAGAGGATTCATCTCTGCATGAACTTGTGTCATGTCTTCCTGCTGCAGGTGCATGGTAAAAATGTGCTTCTTCCGTCACCTGACTAAGGGTGTTAATTTTATTGTTAACAGATGCCCCCTAATGTGTGAGGTCCGAAGCAGAGCTAAGGGCCGAAATACATGACTGAAATTTATACTCTGTATACTGATACTCTTTATCGTTCAAAGCAAGGATAAGGGAAGGAAAGCTCACATGCGATGGATTAAGGATCACACTTGTAAAACATAGCAATTTCTTAAATATATAATATCTTCCTGAGGCGGGCATACCCATGCTCAGCAGTAAACAAGCATGGCCACGAACAATGCATAGTGGATCCATGTCAAAAGCAATTTTTTTTCTGAAAATGTAAATGTGCACTTTGATGAGTGCGAGAACAAAGTCTTTTTGGGATTCTGACATGGCAGTCTAATCTTGCACAGCTCGGGAAGTGCATCGATGAGTGATACAATTTTTTTTCCCAAGGTCTTCAATACAAATCGACAATAGTACGAGTTTATATCATGCGAATAAGTGATATGATGTTGAGCATAATAAAACACCATCCGATTACTGGTCATTGATGTATACCGTTAATAGATGGGAAGAGACCCACCGATAATGATGATGGACTCTAAGGTATTTAGTACAAACTAACAAATGTGAATAGATGTTCTGAAGTCGAACACTTGTAGAATCAAACTATCAGGGGTCATTGATGTATACCCACTGTCATTTGTGAGGAAACCTGCCACTAATGACTGCAAGATCTAAGGTACTCTTGGGTTTCTAGATCCATGTCCTAGATAATGATTTGATGTCGATAGGAATAGATCCATTGGAAGGAGGGCATTGATGTATCCCACATCAACCGATACGAAACAAAGATCAATAGTATGCTATAATTTGGTAGAACTGCAAGATTCAACACTGTATACTGACACAAGGAAGACCAACATGATTGGTCAGGAATATTTGAGGAATGGCCGACTCGGTTTGGACTTCCCTTGAACACATAACACGATGCAGAATGGACACTTGGCAACATAGGACTTTGAGTAACCGACCTTAATGAAATCCGCTAATGCCCGATGCATTAACGAAAAGCTCCATTGGTGACGAGAAGGATAACCCATTGGTGGAGATCTGATCAAAATACTGGTATAGTTTCCTAAGGCAAATGCAGATGGTGTACTGACAGCGGAGACCAAATTATGTGTCGTGTTCAAGGGAGACAAGGACTGACTGTTGCCGTTTTCTCCAAGTATTATACTATGAAGTGATTCAAGTCTCTACCTTTTTGGATTTTTGTGTTTTTTAATTTTTATGCTTTTTAATTTTTTGTAAAAAATAATAAAGAATGTTATGATACATAGGGGGGAATGAGTGTTGCATGGGCGTACGCCTATTTTTCAAGGGCACGGGTTAGGCCAAGGCAAAGATCCATATTGCAAACAAGGGCTAAGCTAGTTGTGCACACTCTTACAGTTGTTCCTTCCCAAGGTAGGCTATTTGAAGCAGGATTATGTGTCGACGGACGGTGAAGTAATACCATCTGACTGAGGTTATCCAATTTGGTGAAATGGCCAAGTAGGAATGGTTCAATGAAGTTTACTTCAGCTTGAATCTTGCGAAAAATGCAAAAATCATAGGTCATCATGAATCATGGTATGTCTCAACTACCTAAGTCAAATAGTTCGAATTGTCAAAGTCTTCAAGTCCTGAAATCAAAAACCATTTCACTAGCCAGTAGTTTAGTTAGAAACTGGTTCAAATGTTCCTTTAATATCTAAAAAGATAGCCAAAAATGAGGAATTATGCATCTTTCTATCATTCAAAAGGATACGGTTTGTACATGTCTGAATAAAAGATAAGTAAAAATACTCATGATTTACCATATGTGTTCTTTGTGCAGCCGATGTATGAGAGGAGGCATCCCCTTTCAACTTGAATTCCTAGAAGCTATGAACCTTTAGTCTTTGATCTTCCAGTAGTGGGTTAGTTTCGATGTTGAACTAGAAAAGTTTGAAACAGTTTCCCATGTTTTCGAGTTTTTCCAAATTTTCCATTTTTTTTGTTTGTATGAACATTTTTTTGGGTCTTATCTGTAAGAAAAAGAATAAAAAAGGGAAATAGTATTTACACTATTATTTTTGGTGTGTGCAAAATTTACACACTTTTTGGGTTATGATGCAAGTTGGATTATTTCGGTTTCACTTATGTCTTTAAATGATGTGTTCAATTAAATTGGCCATGAAATAATGTACATGCTTGCTTTTTGGTATGATAATGACTTAGATGGCAATCAAGTACATAGTTGGCCAAAGAATCAACCAAACTATTCAGACTTCTAGGAATGTGTATATACTCAATAAACTCGAACTGACTCTCTAAAAGACGTACTCGTAGAAACTTTCTAAACAGTGTAGGATGTCGAACCTGATACTGACCATTTAATTGGGATACAACTAATTTTGAGTCCATTTTGACGATTATTCGTCGGATGCCAAGGGTGATAGCCTCAACAAGAAGCTCAATGACTGCGCTATATTCTACAACCTTGTTGGTTGCAGATCCGAGAAAAGTGCCTTCTGAACTAAGAACTTCGTTATTAGGTGAAAAAACAACCCATGCGGCGGAAGCAACGTTCTGAGAACTACGGCTGGCGCCGTCCGCATATCCCAAATATGTGAAAGACTCTTGTGCCATCTGCCAAAGTGACAATGCCAAGCAAGATAAGTGTGTGCCTGAAATAACTAATGTACAAAAGTTTTTACAAAAAAAACAACATAATACAACAAATGGTGCGAGGCATCAGTGCCTACGCGAAGTATTTCTTTAGATAGAGATCATTTCTGATCTCCGACATGGGTTCCCCATCAAAATTGACCAACTCATAAGCTCCCTTTTTTAACACAGTTTTGACAATAAGTGGGCCAAACCATTTAGGTACAAATTTTCCTTCTATTTTATCTTGGTCTTGGTCATAAACTAAAACCAGATCGCCTTCAGAAAAGACTAGAGGACGAATGGACTTGTCATATTGTGTTTTGACCCTCTTCTTATGTACTTCTATGTTTAGAGAGGCTTCTCTTCTAGTTTCATCCAAAGCATGGAGATGGAGAAGCCTTTCTTATTCCGTAGAAGTGTTAGGTAGGATTTCTACAGCTATCTTTAATGATGGGATTTCACATTCAATCGGCAACACAGCTTCTTCTCCATAAATCAGTTGGAAAGGAGTGAATCCGGTTGCAGTTTTAGCAGTTGTTCGGTAGGCCCAAAGAGCAGTAAACAACATCAAGTGCCAGTTGTTCTTGTTTTTATTGATCATCCTCTGTAACATAGTTTTCAAAACCTTGTTGATGGCTTCTACTTGTCCGTTAGCTTGAGGATAGTATGGCGAGGAGAAGTCCTGCCGCAATCCTAACCAGTTTGTAAGTTTATCCATACAAGAATTCCGAAAATGACTTCCGTTGTCGGTGGTGATCTCTTTGGGTACACCAAACCTTGCTATCACATGATTGAATAGAAAGTATGCTGCAGTTTTACCCGTGCAAGTGAATGTAGGCATCGCCTCAGCCCACTGCTACAATGATGTAGTGGTGGCCATCGGCTGAAGGTGGGTTGATTGTCATATAATCAATGGCCCATTTTGAAAATGGACCCATGGTTACTACAAGGTGTAAAGGAGCAGGATGTGCGTGCATTTTTCTTGTGTAAATTTGGCAAGGGTGACACTTTTTGACAGCATTTATGCAATCTTTGAAAATTGTAGGCCAAAAGTATCCTGCACGCAAGATTTTATGAGCGGTTGCTAACCCAGAAAGATGACCGCCACATGCTCCAACATGGCAATCATTCAATACTTGTTCAGCTTCCTGGTGTACTAAACAACGTCTTAATATCATTTCTATTCCTCGACGGTACAAAGTATCCCCGATGATGAGGTATCTTCGAGCTTGATGTCAAATAAGGTGTCATTCAATACTAGAAAGCTAAGGATCGATCCTTTGGGTTTGAAGATATATAATGGGTAACTCAGACATGCTAGAATGCTCCCCAAATAAGGCGTCATTCAATACTAGAATGCTCCATACCAAGGATCAGAAGGTGTAATGAGAAATACATGTTCATCTGCCCAAGTTTCAACAGATATAGTACCCTCCTTCTCTATGGGTAACTCAGACATTAATTCAGCAAATGCCAACAACTTCTTGGGTTTAGCGTTTTTGAATTCAAGGTCAAATTCTTGTAAAATTACTATCCATTTTGAGTATTTTCCACCAATGACATGGTGGGACAAAATGTGTCTCATGGGGTTCATTTCAGCCACTATGGTTGTTTTCCTTGGAAGTATGTAGTGTCTAAGTTGTTGGATAGCATGGACCGCTGCCAAGGCCAACTTCTCGACCTGGGAATATCTCAATTCGGGACCTGCAAGGACCTTACTAAGATAGTAAATAACATGTTCTTGAGAGGATTCATCTTCTTGTGCTAAGACCATTCCAATTGTGGTAGGAGCAACAGCCAAATATAGCAGAAAGTCTCTATTATAGTTCGGTGGACTAAGCACCGGGGCAGAGACCAAAGCTTTCTTTATTTCGTCAAATGAACGTTGAGCTTGGTCATCCCATATGAATATTGCATCTTGTTTTAAGAGATGCATGAAACCTTTAGCTTTCTCAGCAAAATTTTCGACAAATCTTCTCAAGTAGTTGGCTTTCCCTTGAAGGCTTTGAAGTTGAGTGATCGTTTTTGGGAAAGGCAACTGAAGTATTGCCTCAACCTTGATGGGATAAACCATGATCTCTTTTTGGGATACTACGAACCCAAGTAACCTCCTAGAGTCCACACAAAACATGCATTTATGTGGATTTAACCTAATGTTGTACTTGCGACAACGCACAAAGATGGCCTGTAAGTGTCCGCCATGTTCAGCTCTCTTTTTAGATTTAGCTGCTAAATCATCAAGGTAAACCTTAACGATATCCTTAATATCGTGAAATGCATATGACATAGGTCTTTAAAAAGTAGCTCTGGCGTTTTTGAGGCCGAATGGCATTTTTCGATATGTAAAAGTTCCCCAAGGGCATATAAAAGCTGTTTTATGTTGGTCTTCCTTTTTTATCTGGATTTGGTTATAACCAGAGAAGTCGTTCATGAATGAAAAGATATCATTCCCGGCACATTCATTGATGATCTGATCAATGAAGGGTGTGGGATAGTTATCCTTGGGACAAGCTAAGTTTAGATCTCAAAAATCGGTACAAACCTGGATAGTTCCTTGTTTTTTGTTAACGGGAACAGGATTGGATACCTAATCAGTCAAAGGAACAGGATAGATGAATCCAGCTTTTAAAAGCCTTTCGACCTTAGATTTAATAGCAGCAGAATTTTTAGGGTTCACCGGACGTATTTTTTTCCGCACAGGTTTGGCATTAGGGTGGGTTTTGATCTCGTGTTCTACGATACCGGGATCGATGCCTGGCATTTCTTCATAAGACCATGCAAATACATCACGAAACTTTTTAAATAAAGCAGCGTAAAATTTTATTTCCTCAGGAGAACAATCCACACCTATGTTGATGTACTCAACGATGCCAGGTTTGATAGATATATCAATTTGGATGGTTTTCGAAATGTTCACCAAATTGCCTTCTGAATTCACATCGTAGATTCAGATAGGGCATTGGTACTTACTGTTGTC
Source organism: Larix kaempferi (assembly GCA_027924585.1). Taxonomy (NCBI): domain Eukaryota; kingdom Viridiplantae; phylum Streptophyta; class Pinopsida; order Pinales; family Pinaceae; genus Larix; species Larix kaempferi. The sequence continues at coordinate 26,576,928 of BSBM01000361.1, forward strand.
ATCATCGAAGTAAAACTTTTCAGGTTTAACTTCTAATGAGTCGATCTTAGGAAGAAACGAGGATTTGTGATGCATATCCTCCCAGGGTCGTTCTGAGATGTTCATAACCTCTAAGATGGCTTCATCCGAAGAGAAAGTTTGATCTAGGATATCATGGTTACTTTGAGAGTTCAAGGCCCAGATAGGTGAACTATAGGGATCATATTCCTCCATCTTGGGAGGATTTTGATTTGGTTCTACCGAGGCCATTTGAATAGCTTGATAAGCGAGCTCTACAGTAGAAAAGAGAACATTACTCTCCATTTCCCCATGGTGTGCAGAAGTATGTGTATTTCCATCATTCTTTTCATCTAAAATACTCTCTTTGGAGGTTCCAACTGATGAGGTGGAACCAACCTCCAAAATGGAATTAGAAAAAACTCTTAATGGAAAGTACACTTCCGACGTAATGGTGAAAATTGGAGCAGTGTTGGGTGTTAATATTGGTGGTGGAATTGGAAAAGTTCCCAAAAGGGATGAGTCTTTAAACATTCCTACCCCAACATCCTGAAATACTGTCTTTGAATCCTCAACAAAGGGTAAATTCGAGTGGAGACCAGTTTCTGGTGTGCAGTAATCTAGTTGATCGATTGTTACAATCTTCCCTTGGTGGGGGAACTGAATGACTCGGAATACGGAAGACACTACAACCGTCATCTTATGAATCCAACTACAACCCAATAGAAAATTGTAGTCTATGGGTGCATCCACTACCTCAACATCTACTTGAACCGTTTTTCCCCCCAGTTCAATTGGGCAAGCCAAGATAAGTCCATGAGGAGGGAATGAATGACCATCAAATGCCTTGAGAATTGTGTGGGATGGTACTAAGGTGGGTGATCCCAAAGCTTTCCAACAAGCTAGTGACATGACACAAGTGGAGGCTCCTTCATCCATAATGGTTTGAAAAATATTCTTACCATGTGAAGTTACTTTAATTTGGAAAGCAATTTGTGAGGGAAGCCTACATGTGGGCTATTCTAGGTCAAATGTGATCAAATCGATGTCTGATGGATCAATAGCATCGATAACAGATAATAGTGCCTTTCATTGAGCGGGACAACTTTGCAACACCTCCAAGGCAGACATTGCACAAGGAGCTTGAGATAAATCGTTAACTACATTATAGTTTTGAGCAGCTCGCGCATTGGGGTTGTGTGTTGTTTTGCGGAGGACCCCTTTTGGAGGTCGAGGCACTATGTCTATGGTTGGTTTTTCAATATTTAGAAAACCACTAGGTTGAGATCCATTTGATTCAGCATCTTTTGAAGGTATGACGTAAGAACGAGCCCTTGGTTGGATATGAATGTCCTGTTCACCAATAGTGAAGATATTAGCGTTTGGTGGATTTCCCCCTTGTGGGGGGTTTGTTTGGGTTCCTCCCGGTGGATGTATCGACGCCGCATCAACCATCTGTTGTTGCTGGGGGAAGGGTTGAGTTAGGACAACAGGTTGTGGTTGTTTCCCTCCTCGTTGAGCCAACATGCGATGAATATCATCCATATGAGGACAAAGATGAGTAGGATGATCCTCCTTGCAAATTTTGCAAGGGTACTTGTTCTTTCTATTCTCATGGTTTCCTCCATTAGGATTATTTGCCTTAGGTGCATCTCCTGTCTTAGGGTTAGCATTAGGTTTCTTCTTTTGCTTCTTCTTTTTTCCTTTGGGGTCCGCAGTTTGAACCGTAAGGATTTCGGAAGTTTGGGCAGGAGTGGTAGATTGTTGAGTTGCTTGGCCAGCTGTGGGTTGCTGATTTTGAACTGACATTTGTCCCAATTGTTGGGTAATTTGTTCAACTTGGTTAATGGATCCAATCACACCATTAGTATGAGGTCCTTTTGGTGGCCTAGCTAGATCACACGCAGGTCTTACAGCATGGGGTATTAAGTCATCAAGTGTGCTCGATTGGGAATATACTAAATCCATATGGTGAGCACTCTGAATGAGTTGCTCTTCAATCATGGCTCCTAACATGGCTACATCTTTGGCGAGAGTAGGCAATAGTGATTTGATAAACCAATCTGCTAAGAATTGATCAGGGATTTCATCTTTTATAAGCCTTCGACGTCTCCTCCATTCATGGATATGATCCGAGATGTGAGTAGTGGTGGATTGCCTAAGTGATGTTAAAAGTTCGGTTCCCATCTCATAGCGGATAGGTAATTGAAAATGTGTCAAAATGCCATAGCTAAAGATGAATATTCTATGTATGTATTGCGGGGCAACTCAATGTACCATTTCGTAGCATTTCCCGTTAGGGTCCGCTGAAACAACCTCAACCTAATACTATCATCAACTAGGGAATTGGATGAACACCACAAATGGAATGTCATCACATGATTTGATGGATCTTCCCTTGGTTTTCCATCAAACTTGGGTATGTCTGAGGGTAGTTTGGTTGGTATGATTGGCCACCCATTCAAATGAAGAACATGGTCATTGGTTAGCCGGGATAAATCCGGTAGATTCAACGTGGCCAAAAATGGTGACTTGGATGATGCCGAAGCAAACGTTTGATATCCGGGTGAAGCTTGATGGCTCCACTGTTGTGGTCCTTGGGCTTGAAAACATTCCAAGCAAGGTTACCTCCTTGCGGAGATTGCATCCAAAAATATGGGTTATTTCCTGAATATTGTCCATTCCATTGTGGGATAGGATGCATGTACAGATTGCCCCCTTGCGGAGGTATGTTCCATTGAGGTTGGTCACTTAGTGGAACATTGCCACTCCATTGTGGCATAGGGTTAATGGGTGGATTGCACCCTTGCGGGGGTATGTTCCATTGATATTGGTTACTTGGTGGAACATTACCACTCCATTGATTGTTTCCTTGGTTTGGATATGCATTACAAGGTTTATTTCCCCCTTGCGGGGGTGGTGCCCAAGAAGATGGGGTACTTCCTGGAACCTGCCCACTCCATGGTGGGATGGGGTTGGTGGATGGGTTACCTCATGGAGTGCTACCTATTGGGGGTATGGGATTTCCCTTAGGATTTATGTTAGGAAAGTTTAGATAATGATTTCCTGAGGCATTTCCACTAACTTGTGGAGTATTACCCCAATTAGCATTATTGTTCCATGGTCCATTAATTCCACTAGGGATATTGAGGTTCCAAAATGAAGGATTCCCCCCAGGTGTAGAACTTGGAAGACTATTTGTATGCTAATAGGATTTTATTTACTCCTATATTGTTTTGACCATGAGTACTAAACCATATGGGAAACCCAAGTTTGGTAAGGCACTCCCTCCAGTAGGTATTCCTGCAGGTAAAGTGGATGTACTTCCGGGATTGGGACCCGAAACTGTACCAACTGGCACTTAAGTGCTAGTTGAACTTATGATAGAAGCAGGTAAACTAACTGGTGGAGTTGTGGTAGAGGTCAAGTTGGAAATATTACTACCTCCAACAACCGTTTGAGGTTGTGAGGATGTGATCCCTTGTGCTCTTGATGAATCCATAGGGATGTTAGGAGTATTGCTACCTCCAACACTTGTTTGAGATGGTGCTGATGTGGTCCCTGGTGCTCCTGATGAAGCCATGGGATTAGATGTTGAATTTTGCATGTGTATCAAATGTGCCAACAGAGGATTGATGGTGTTCAAAGGTTCACTGATGTGAATTACCACTGGGTCTGAAAGATTCATCAAAGGTGGATTTATGGGATTTGCAGAGTTGTCTTCTAATGTTTCAATTTCAAATGGTGCAAGAGGATCAACAATTTCTGTGTTCTCCTTGATAGGTGGCGTTGCAGTATTTGTTTGATGTGTTTCTGCTCTACTGTTGATAATTGAAGTTAGAAGTGTGTTAGTTTCATAGTCAAAGTGTCTTGTATTTTGTAGTCATCTCCGCAGTGTAGTGGGGCCTTCAATTTCTGGTGACTCACCTCTATGCCGCCGTGACTGGTGGGTCGAAAGATTAGCCACTTTGAAGAATATTGATAAAAGGATGTGTTTAAATTTTTTTTGAAAACAGAATCAAACAATCCTATGGCTTTCTAGACTCAAGAAAATAAAGTGTCCACACAGTAAAAATTCCCTAGAGATTTCAAGCAAGCAAACTTACTTTTCCAAAGAACCGAAGCTCAGTGAAAAGATGGATTGTAGGGCCTTCCGAACCTAGTAGCTGCTGAGGGATTTCATGTCCTCATACAATTGCTAGGAGCGAAGGTGTGAGAAATAGTTATAATAAACTTTAATCGCCAGGGGTACAAGCGTTGGTTCCTGACCACTCACCCTCCCAAGGAGTAAAAGTTCCAAAGTATGTATCAAGTATTGCAAGTGTGTCCCACTCACAATAGCCTATGTGATATCATAAGAATAGCCACTAAAGTTACCACTTCACAATCGACAATCGGGCAGACAGTTGTAAGTCGAGGAAAACTCTTATTACCAGAAACTCTAGAAACAGTGATGTCACCCCGAGGACTTGTCACTGAACATAGAATCCCTTCGATAAGCTCATGTCCCACTAAATAAGCAAGAAGGGGGAACCACCCTTACTTATCCAGATTGACCTCGTGCTTAACGCATGTTTCAGAAGCGCTTTCCCGACAAGCGTTTTTTGCGAATAATGGATTTACTCTCTTTAATCAATGCTAGTTTCAAAGTTTTGCAACCCAGGAGTGTTAACTCACCAAACCTAATCCAGGGCGCTAACGTATTCTTGTTGGTGATATGAAAATCAAAAGTTTGTCAATTTTAGATTAAGCGCTAATTTTAAATGTAGTTTGCTTAGTTTCAGGAGTGGCAATGAAACTGGTGGTGTTTTGACTCGAAAACAGAAAAATGAACCAAACAATGCAAAATGCTCACTACTCTACCATTTAATTCAATGAATTTTCTAAATTAAGGAAGAGTTAGAGGTTCATAAGTTTCTTTCATTTATGCAAAATTCCTAGTAGATTTTGTATGTTCATGCATAGTTTTTTTTTTTTTGAAATATGGATAATAATTGATATGTAAAGACCAATGTAATCCAAACAGATATCTCAAGTAGACATGAATCTAATTCTATTACACGGGGATCCCTGTTTCTCATTCACAAGATCGACCGAAAGCCCAAGTGAAGAGGATACGCAGAGCCCTTTGGAATGGTTGTGAATTAAATCCTAGACTGATATACTTGAGATCCACTTTCTCGTTCACAAGATCGCCCGAAGGTGCGAGTGAAGAGGATACGGTGGCTTGAAAAACTGTTTGCAAAAATGAAATCTACTCTGTTACACGTGAGATCCACTTTATCATTCACAAGATCTTCGAAGGTGCGAGTGAAGAGGATACGGTGGCTCGATATAAGATGCTTTGAAAATCAACCCCTAAATTATTACACGTGAGATACACTTTCTCATTCACAAGATCATCATAAGATGCGAGTGAAGAGGATACGGTGCCTCATACACAACATATCTCAAGAAAACTGAACTCTAAAGGTACAACTCTCTCTAATTGTGCATGAAAATTATGAAAATATTCTAACTCTAAAACAAAATGCAACTAATTAAAGTTTTAATTCTGTTTTATGGAAATGAATTATTCTCAATTTATCTCAATCTTGTGATGTTCAAGGTGCTTTTCAAATGCAAATGTGTGGAGATGGTGCTTTCAGTCATACAACTCCAAGCATAACACAATCTTAATTCAAACTTCCCAAGCCTTGTAAAAATTTTGCAATTTTTTTTTCTTTTTAATCGGAAATTAAAGATTTGAAAAAGTTTTCAATATTTTGCAAAAATTTTCCTTGTCAATCTAAAATTAAAGATTGTAAAAAGCTTCAAAAAAAAATTTGCACAAGTTTTCCCTTTTAATCCTAAAATTAAAGATTTAGAATTTTTTTTTGTTTGTAACCTAAAATGAAAGATTTCAAAAACTTCAAAATTTTTCTTTTGCCATTTGTCTTTTTAAATCTCAAATTAAAGACTTAAAAATTCAAACATTTTTCAATTTGTCTTTTTTATCTACAATGAAAAACTTAAAAAATTCAAAAATAATTTTTGCCATTCTTTTTAACTCCAAAGTTAAAGGTGTGAAAAACCTCAAAAATTAATTTTTGCCATTTTTCTTTTTAACTCCAAAATTAAAGGTGTGAAAAACTTAAAAAATAATTTTGAATGCAAAAAATTTTAAAACTGAGTTTTTGAAATTTCGAGAGTCGACTTCTTTTGGCGCTCAGGGTGCATTCATCCAACGTATTACCACGTAGACTTTAAAGAATTTCAAAAGATAAGAGTTAAGGATGTAGGAGATGCAATTACCAGGGTGTGAGAGCTTGCAATGATGCATTCATGCGGAGATTTGAGGGCTTTCAGAGTGACCAACTCACCGGAATCAAGAAATTCTGTCAAATTCATGCGGATCTTTAACATTCACACAGAGATTTGAGGGCTTTCATAGCTACCCACTCACTAGAATCAAGAAATTCGCCATTCAAACTTAAAATTTCTGAATGGGAACTCAGTAATGGACATATACAGGCCGCAAAAATCTAATGAATAAGCACGCAGAGGTCTACCGATCAGGTTCTTGTCCAATGCGTTTACAAAAGACGCTGAGTTTGAATGTTGTGGCAGAGTAAAAATGCACAGAGGTTTGAGAGTAGAGAGCAGGCAGGGGTTTGAGTTATTTGCATGCACACAGAGCTAGAAGCTTAACACAGCTCTGATTTTGGCAGAGTTTAATGAAATTTGCAATAGCTGAGTGTTTGCAAATCATAGTAGAGTTGGATAAACCCTCACCGTAGAGGTCTCAAAAAGATTCAACGACGGTCTCAGGGCAGAGTGTAAAGAAAAACACAGAGTTTTATGTAGATCTTGAAAGTAGCATTCACGCAGATCTGTGAAGAGATCCTCAACGCCGAGGTCGTGGCAGGGTTGGGGTTAAAGAAGGCATCCATGCTGAGTTTCATAAACATCTTGAACAGGAAATTAAGATCGCAGAGGGTTAAAGAAGGCGTCCACGCAGAGGGTTTAATATTAGTTTGAAAATCTTTAACTCTACACAAATGCAAATCGTGGGATACATCAGACTTTTAAATGCTGGATAGAGTTATGAACTCACCGTAGCAGGGTTAATTCCATGCATATGAAATCACAGTTCAAGGCAGAGATTGAAAATCTTTAACGCAAAGATTACAAAATTTTAACACAGAGATTTTAAAAATCGTGGTAGAGTCTAACTGTTGCAAAACTTTTTAGATGGCAGAGTTTAAAAGAATTTTAAATGCAAAGTTGCAGAGAGTTAATCTTTCAACGCAAAGATCTTTTAAAACTTCAAACTAGAGCTTAACACGCAGCTGTACAAATCTTGAACCATCGAATGCAGAGATTAAAATGTTGAATGCTGAGAGCTTAAAAATGCAGAAGGACACAGATCTTCATTAGCGAACACGCAGAGTGTTGCTTTAGAATTCAAGAAACTCAAAATTCATAACACTCAAAATTCAAGAAACTCAGATATGAAGTTAATTAGAAGCGGTTTGATGAATTAGAGGTGTAGCTAAGCTGGTTCTAAGCTTCTTAAGCTGGATCTTAGGATCTTTAAGTGATCTTTAAGCTCAAAATGAGTAGATCTAAACGATGGAGATCACCAAAAATGAAGAAAAATCAGGAGATATCAAGAAATTTCAAGTCGTATGGTCGCCATTCTGATAACAGTGTTTAGTGCAGGGATGTGTCTACACTAGTTTAACTATCTTCCTAAGAAATGGTGAGTTCCTATGTCACTTACATGAAAAGATTATCACAAGTTTCCAAATATCTATATCTATTCATCAATTAAGATAAGCAAACTTAAGATCTAAAGCCATTCTGAATTAAATCCATGCATGATAAGCAAAATTCAAACTCATAGATGGTAGAAACTTGAATCTATTCATAGTAGAACAATGGAGAAATACATCCTTACCATGGCATTAGATGTGAATCCTTCCTCCATTGATATGAGCTTCCTTTCCTTCACCCTTGCTTTTGAAGAATTTGAGCTCTTTCTCCTCCTTCAGAATCTTTCCAACATTCCTTTGCTCTTCCTTTGTGTGTCTTTACCATGCCCCAAAGCCTTTCTTATATAGCATTGGGAAATGTTCCTTAGGTTTCTCTTTTGAGTGTGGGATAATCCATTTTAGATTATTTTTACTTGAAAACCAACTTTTCATAGTTTTTTGGCTTTTTGCACCATTTAGAATGATTTTAAGCACAATTAATGCATTTTAATGCATTTCTCAGAGAGGATTCATCTCTGCATGAACTTGTGTCATGTATTCTTGCTGCAGGTGCATGGTAAAAATGCGCTTCTTCCATCACTTGACTATGGGTGTTAATTTTATTGTTAACACTAAGCTTCAAAGTCTCATCCCCTATGGAGAATGACTTAAGATAGCAAGACTATTTGTAGCATAAACTGATGGAATGATAAGTTTATCATTAAAAATTGCATTATTCCTTGATAACAAGATCCCCCATATGATGATTACATGGAGGGCCTTATAGTCCTTAAAATCCTTATTGTTTACCCAAGTGACTAGAGCCTCTTCTAGGTTTTGTCCTACTTAAATAAATTGAGTGTTGCTCACATGTGAGACAAAGTACCGAATCTCCCTAACATAAGAGCACTGTAAGAATAAATGATTGATGTTTTCCCCACAGAACTTGCATAAAGGAGATCTCCCAGGTCCAATTGCAAACTTTTTGATCATATTATCCCAAACAAGAACCTTGTTGGATAGAGCTAGCCTAAGGAGTAGTTTTGATTTAAGAGGGCATTTAAAGCTCCAAATGGATTTATACCACCAATGGAGTTTTGTTAGTTCATCTTCTTCCTTGGTATCCTTGTAACCCAGGCTTGGAGTATACTCACGTCCTATACCATTCCTAGACCAAATAAGCGAATCTTAATTACCCCCCAATCTCATATGATTGTTTTGCAAAGCCTTTGTGTACTTATCCCACACACCTGCTTCCCCATTATCCATAAAACCCAAATCATGTTCCTTTAACTATTTTTGTCTAAGGAAAGTGGTATTGCCCAAATAAAAAATCTGCTCCAAGTAGATGTATCCTTGTTCTGTCAAAGAATATATCATCACTTCAAGTAGTTTGTGAGCAACTTCACTACGTATCCATGGATCCTATCCTAGTCTGAGCTTCTTTCCATTCCCCACCCTCGATACCATCTAGTAACCAATTACATCATATACCCGGATCAAAGATTTCCACATTGTGGAAACATTTTTGGTGACTTTATCTCTAACTCTGACCCACTCCTCTATGGATAATGGATGAATATATTTGTGATATACCACCTTCACCCATAACCCCTCACCTTTGAGTAGCCTCCATGATCCTTTTGTTTCCAATGCTTTTGCAAAACATCTGGGGTTTTTTAAACCCCATCCCCCTAACTCCTTGGGCCAAGCTAGCTTATTCCATGCCACCTAGTGGAATGATTTATCCTCTTGACTTCCTTTCCAAAGGAAATTGTAACACAACTTTCTAATATGTTCCAGAATTCCATTGGGAACATATGCCAAAGAGACCCAATGGATTGGGATGGCCTCTAGGATTGAGTTTACCAGAATCAGTCTACCTCCCCTTGATAACCACTTATTGTACCATAACATTAGTCTTTTTTCCAACTTACCTACTAACTAGGCCCATCACTTCTTTGGTAAGCATTAGGATTCAACACAAAACCTAGATACTTAATCCCAAGATTTATCTCCACCTTTAAAAAATCAAATTATGTGCATATCCAATCTATATCATCTTATTCCAGATTCAGAAAAGAAAGAGTTGATTTTTCTTCATTATATACCATACTTGTAGCTTCTACAAGAAGATCCAAGATGCCCTGGAGCTTTGTAACATATCTCATGGTCCCATAGGAGAAGATCATAATATCATAAAAAAATAATAAACGAGTTACATAAACCTGACCACTAATATGTAAGCTTGTAAAGGATCCATTGTTGAGAGCTTGATGAAAAGGATAGCTCAATCCTTGCACCACAAGGATGAAAAGTAATGGAGCTAGTGTGCAGCCTTGGCAAAAGCCCCTACCAGGCCTAAAGAAGAGTGAAGTATAACCAATAACTAAAACAACAAAAGACACTGAAATGACACATGACATAATCTAGTTCACTATCTGAAGGTGAAAACCTACTTGTAGGATTACCTACCTCAAATAGAGCCAATTGACTCTATCATAGGCTTTCGATAACTCCACCTTAACAATACTTTATATATATTATATTAATACTTTTATTTTTCATTAATTACTTTTCATAAATAAAGGAGCATACTAATATTGCATTTTGGTAGTACTTAATTTCCAATTGTCATCATTAGAAAATTATTGAATCCTTGAATTGGCATATCCATGCATTGGAATTTTGTTTTGCATTAATATTCTATTTTTACTTATACATATGTGTAGAATGTGCTAATTGTTAAAATTATATATGAGTAATGATTGTGAAATAGAGTGGATTTATAAAACATAACATGTATTAATTGTGCCGAGAGGCGCTCTACAGCCCAGTATGAGGGAGATCTTGTAACGTGTATGATGTAGCGTTACATCTAATAAAACGTAAAAAGTGATAATATGAGGGAGATCTTCTAACGTGTGTGATGTAGCATTACATCTAATAAAATGTAAAAAGTGATAAAATGAGGGAGATCTTTTAACGTGTCTTTATTATTGTTGGCCATTAATTAAAATGTAAAAAAAGTTAAATGTAATGGAAAGTATTTAATGAAAAGTAAAAAAGTAAAATGTAATGAAAAGTAAAAAAATAAAATGTATTGTCAGCCATTAATTAAAATGTAAAAAAAAGTAAAATTATGGAAAGTATTTAAAAAAAATCCATGTCGGCTCATAAAATAAAATATTATGAAAGTAATTAAAAATAAATGTTCGTTTATAAAATAAAAACTTAAAACTTAAACCCGGATCTATCAATCAAGAGAGATTAAATTTCTTGAGTTTAAATTTAAAAAAGGAAATACACCTCAAGAAATTGGATCCCTCTCAGTGCTTGATAGATACGGGTTTAAGATGGATCTATGCTGGTTGTAAGTTAACTTTGAATAAATTTATGACTTGATTGATAATCTTAACTCTTAATACCAATTTATGCACTAGAAATGTATATCAATTTTGTCCTTCGAGAAAAAACAACCTTTATTCTCTTATAAATATTACTAACACTTCCTACGGTTCCAAGTACAGGTGGGTGGGGGGGGTTGTTTACAACCCCAAAGAACAATGTGAACTAACCTATGCTTGGGGATTATGTGAGATTTCTTTTTCTTTCCTCAGAAAAAGTTGCATAGTTCCTTATATTACATAAAAAACCACATTGTTCATAGGCCAACTGGCCTTACATCCATTTAATAAACTCTAGAAAAATAGAGGTGAAAGTATGTACTAAATAACACATAGTTGTGTGTCAAAACGTCTAGTGACGGTGTGAACATACTGTTCACCATTCTATCCATATACTATCTTCAACAAAAGACACAGAAAAAACCATTAAAACTCTTATAAAATTTTTGAAGTGCTTTGTTCAATTACCCTTACCCCTAGAAAGTTCCTAGATCATGTTCTATCAGTGTCTCATTCTCCATCTCCTAATGATGCCATGTGCTCAGGCCAATCTGTAGTCCATTCTTTGACAATTGATCTTCCAATTGATTCCTCTCTCTGTATATGTGTTCAAATTTTACTTCTCAAATATGGTTGGTCAGCCTAGCAATCTCTTCCTAAATGGGACTGAGATGAATGTTCCTAGGTGGTCTTCTTTGTCTCATCCAGTCGATGACAATTTTGGAATCCCCAAAAATCTGAAGCTTCTAAATTCCTTCCATGATATCCAACAACAAGATGGTCTTTAAGGCTAATAAATCAGCTCTGTTATTTGAGCTTTCCCCTAGTCCTGCATCAAATTTGATCTAGTGTGATTCAGTGATGTAAATAATGCCTCCTAACCCCCTGTTGGGGGTTTTCCCTATCAGGCACCATCAAAGTAGGACCAACTTCCATTTATATCAATAACCTCCTCCATCACCCTCCTATTCTTCTGAGACTCATCTTTCTATGGGAAGTGACTTAATGTTGCAAGTCCTTTTGATGCATAGAAAAATGTAGGAATAAGCATTTCATCAAATATGACTTTGTTCCTTGAAATCCTTACCCCCTAGATGAGGATTACAGGGAGAGCCTGATGTTCCTTATAATCCATATTGTTGATCCAAGATTCTAGTGCAGCTTCAAGATTCTATCTTTCCTAGACAATATGAATTCCACTAACATGTGAGGCAAATTCCACATCTCCATAATATAAGAACTCTGTGTAAATAAATGAGTAGTATTTTCACCACTGACCATATAGAGAGGACATTTCCCTGGTCCACTCCCAAAAATTTTAATCCCATATAGGAACCTTGTTAGAAAGAGCCATCCATAGAATTTTCATTTTATTTTAGTGGGCACTTAAATTTCCAAATAGATTTATACCACCAATGAATGTTAAGTAATTCTTCTTCCTCCATGATGACCTTGTAGCCAAGCCTAGGTGTGTGTTGGACTCCAATGGCATTCTTGGACCAAATAAGACTGTCTTCTATGTCCACAAATTTTCTATGGTAATTATGGTGGGACTTTGTGTACCTTTCCCAAAGAGATGCTTCCCCCTCATCCACAAATCCCAATTCTTGTGCCTTTAACCATGCATGCCTTGAGAAACTAGTATTGACCAAATCACCTACTTGTTCCTAAAAAAAGTTTCCTTGAACCCTCGATGACTCAGCCATCACTTGAGGAAGGTTGTGTTCTCCTTCTCTTATGATGCATGGATCTTGTCCCAATCTCAACTTCCTGCCATTCTCAACATTCCACACCAACCAATCACCAATAACATCAAAAGCCATGATCAAATATTTCCACACAGTGGATACATTCCTTATGTATTTATCTCTAACTCTAAACCATTCTTCTATGGATAAAGGATGAATGTATTTATAGTATACCACATTCACCCATAGTCCCTCACCTTTCAGGATTGTCCATGCTCCTTTTGCTACCAAAGCCTTAGCAAAACAATGAGGATTTTTTACTCCCCATCCACCCAGCTCCTTGGGCCATGCTATCTTGTTTCATTCCACTCAATGATAAGATTTTTCCTCCCGGTTTCCCTTCCAAAGAAAATTGTTACACATCTTCCTAATTTGGTCCAATATGCCTGTGGGTACATAGGCTAGAGACGCCCAGTACACAAGTATAAATTCCAAGATAGATTTCACCAAAATCAATCGGCCTCCTCTTGAAATCCATTTGTTTCACCATAACATTAAACTTTTTTCATTCTTTCCTACTGACCAGGGCTAGTCCCTTCTCTGACAAGCATTAGGATTCAACAAAAAACCTAAGTATTTGATCCCATATTGAATGTCAACCTTTGTAAAATCAAACTGCGAACAAATCCAATTTTCCATTTCCTGGTCAATCTTCACAAAATATATAGATGATTTCCTCACATTGTATACCATATCTGTAGCTTCAACAAAGAGATCCAAAATACCCTGGAGCTTTACCACTTCTCTCCTAGACCCACATGAAAATATTAGGATATAATCTACAAAAAGTAAGTCACATTGGCCAATCCTCCTATGTGAATAACCCAAAAGATCCATTATTGTTGGCTTGATGTAAGAGGAAACTTAGACCCTCCACTACTAAAATGAAAATTAAGGATGCAAGAGGACATCCTTGGCATAGTCCCCTTTCAGGCATAAAGAAAGCCGAAGAAGAACCATTAAACACAACAACAAAAGATATATATAGAACACAGACATGGCCCGGTTATAAATAAAAACCATCTTGTAACAAACACCAATCTCATATAGAGGGAATTGATTCTGTCATATTCTGTAGATAAGTCTACCTTGACAATCATAGTAGGGAGATGCTTTGTCTTGATAGTATGCATAACTTCCTAGGAAGTACCTACTGCATCATGTATCTGTCTTCCTATCAAAAATGAAAATTGTTCTCGAAGAACAGAGGTAGACAAGATATCCTTGATCCTTCTAGCAATAAATTTTGCAACAAGCTTATAAATGCAATTACACAAGGAAATTGGTCTTAATCATCCAATCTCACATCACTGTTAGATTTTGGAATAAGTGCAATGAAAGTTGAGTTGAAAGAAACCATGATTTTTCCATTCACCCTAGACTCTTCAATGAATTTGAGAAGACCTTGCTAAAACAATTCCAGAAAAGTAGAGAAAAACTCCATGGGCCACCCATCAGGTCTGGGGATTTTATCCTTCTACAAGGAGTGAATAGATTCATTTAGTTCACCCAGAGTAACCTCCTCCAATAGATTGGATTTTTGCTCCTCATTCACATTGGATTGGAATATGGAAACGAGTCTCATAATTTGGACCACCAAAGCCCTCTCATCTTCCTTAAAAGGCCTGCTAAAATGGTTAACTCCAACGTCTACTATATTCTTGAAACATGTAATCATAGCTCCACCTTCGTACTCCAAATGCCAAAGATAATTGACATTCTTTATGTGCTTAACATAATTGTGAATTTTTTTTGTGTTATCATCTCCCTTTTGCAACCATATGGCTATGAATTTTAACCTCCAGGTAGCCTCGGTTTCATCCAAGATCTTCCTTCTTGTAGATTCCAATTCTACTACCCCCCTTTTCTGCTCCATAGACTAAAAGCCATCCAGATTATTTGCATGGAAAGTTCCAGGGTACTGTCTATGTTGCACAGTTCTTCCTATTGATCCTCACGTCTCCTGGCAGCCCAAGATGTAGATTCTGCTTTAATAGTCTTTAAGTTATGGATAAATTGAATAGTTGTTGAATCCCTTCCGGTACCGTCATAAGGCATCCATAAGTATTTAACCAACTGAATGTACCCCTCATCTTCCAACTAGGAAGAATTAAACTTTAATGGGATAGTAGGCTTCTCGTGTCCTATTATAACCTCCAACAGGACATTAAAGTGCTTAGATTCCCCCCCATTCCTACCCATTGCTTGATACTGATAGCAGATTGTAGGAGACCTTCATTAACTAAAAATCTATCAATCCTATTAGAAATTCAATCCTACCTATCCCTCATGTTTCTCTAGGTGGTCCTAATCCTTATAGGAAGAATATCGAACAAACTATTCTCTTATAATATTCTGATGAAATAGTCAGAAAGAGCATCCCTCTGGGCATGGATCCACAAATCTCCGCTTCACCCAAAGAAAAATTAAGATCACCTACAAGAATCACCCTATTCTGTGTCAATAATCTAGATTGAAATAGCTTATACCAAAAAGGTACCCTTTGCTAATAAGGTCCATAAATGTTGACAAAGGTGAACTCCTGAATGATCTCCCTTGTGAAGAGAGTGGTGTCCAATCCCTAGGAAATGACCCAACAATTAGAGAAATGAAATTGATCATGTGCCAACATGTGATAAGTTCTCCTGACCTACCAAGTGCATCTATCCAATTGAAATCCCACCCCGGAAGCAATAGATTTAGGTCATCCAAGACAACATCTCCAATAGAAAATAAAGATCACCTCACGTTTCTATTGGTTCATGATTTTGTTAAGAGCTAACTTTGTGGAGGGGAGTCCCATCCCTCTAATGTTAAAAGACATAACAATTGTGAGGGATACTTTGACACGATATTCCTTTCTCTAAGGGTCCCCTTTAGGGTTTTTTGCCTACTAGCCCTGATGTCTCGATCAAATTTTTCTCAAGCCAAATCCAGATCTGACTTCCTACTTCTTAATCTAGGAGATAAACAATAATAGTGATGGTAAATGCCCCCACAAAAAATGGACGCCTTCTTTGATTTCAAAATATTGTGGGGAGGGAATTCATATCTCATGGACCCCAGAGTGACAAAGGAATCCAAATAGGATTTTGCCACAAAACTCGATGATAAAGTCTCTTGGCATGAGGAAGAATCTTCCATCAGACCAATATAGGAGGATAGACTCTTTTTAGGTGAAGAATAGTGGGTCTCAGGCTTGAAACTTGTCACCGATCTTGACACAACCAAAAAAGGAGACCTGGATGCATCAAGACTATGGGCCGAATAAGGCAATGAGAGATCCATCTTCGAATTAAGCATATCATTATGAAAACAGGAGAAAAAAGTAAACTAGACAGGTGCCAATATTTCCAGATGAGCTGATGTAATCAATGATACTAAGCCCTCCCCCAAGGATAGTGAATCTTGAACCAGTAGTTCCACTCCCTCTCTGAGACAATGATAGGAGTACAAAGCCCCTCCATTCGTCCTACACAATGGAACTCATACCATGAGCAAGCTGTTGCAAACCAAATCAGATAAAAGGGTTGATCTCTCAAAGACTTTCATGACCGAGTCATTCCCATTCCCTCCAAAATTCGTAAAATCCCCTCCCCAACTCTCAAGAGGGTAACTAAGAGAAGGTGGAGAATCACCTTTGTCTCCTTAGATTCTAAAAGAATTAAGACCCGCACCATCTATAAGAGGAGAGGAGAAAAATGAAATCAATTTCCCCAAAAGGTTTGCAAAATTTAACCCATCACAAATAGCCCCCAAGCTAAAGTCCATGGAGGAAAAAAACCAGAATCCCCCCTGGAAGACCAATAGGCCTTAAAGAATTTGAGATAAATTAAACATAGGTGGTGTTTGCTTACCTATTACAGTTGGAGGAAGGCCATCAACGATAGTGATATCCACAACATCTTTGTAAGTTGACTCTTCTCTGTAATGTCCTCTGCTTCCTTTTGCCTCTTCCGATTTTCAGTTGCCAAAAATTTACCTTTCACAAGTAGTCCCTCTAGACCAGAAACATACTTTTGACCTTGGTTGTTATCCACATCATCCACATTGGGATCCGAGAGGGAATTGGTCGTTGAAACCATATAGGGTGGAAGGTACTCATGCATAGTCTCCTATGTGTTCAACCACTCCGAATGAACATTCATCCTCTTTTCTAGAAGCACCGTCCTTTCCAAATATTTGAAAGGCAAAGGACATTCCAACATTAAGTGTCCATGAGCATGAAAAAGATTATATCAAAAGGGCACACCGAAATAGTCTAAAACCTTTACATAGGAGACCCATCCCACAGAAAAAGACAAATCCACATGTAAACCTCACTTGATATTCAAATCCACTAGAATACGCACCCCAATCATGATTATGGTCTTCATAAAACTAAGATCATCCTAGACGAAGGCTCCTAAAGAATATTCGATACCATTGAAGCTGCATTCTTATAGGTGACAACATTTGTATACAAGCTTTTCCATTAGGCAATACTATATGGTTGAAGCCAACCCATTCTCTTTATTTTATGGCATTTTATTAATTTTTTTTTATAAGCTATATGTAGGTCCTTATATTAGCAGAATCAAAATATACAGAGTCATGGATGAGCTGGGTCCTCTCACCAAGGAGAAAACAGACCCATAAACTGTTTGGAAATGTATCTTAGAAACATAAATAAGCGACATAATAAACCTAGCAGTGCTATAGTGATTTCAACAGAGAACTGTTCCTAAACAAAATGACTGCATAAACCAAAAGAGAAGCAAGAAAACAAGCATTGACAGTACTCATTAATTGTTGTGGTACTCCTTATGTTCCGGCTGAGTCGTCAGATCTTTGACCAGAGTAATGCCAAATCTTCGGGCGAATTGCTGCTGGTTGTAGAGCACCTGCTTCAACATGTCCTGGACGTCGTCGAGCTACATCAGAATTTCATCCTGCGCCTCATTGCGATTAGTGAGAGCTTTACCCAGAATGAGCTTGTGTGACCAATGCAGGTCCAGAGTCTTCTGGTAGAGAGTGGCTCTTCCCCTAGTATTGTCGGGGTTAGGCACAACGGCTTCAAACTCCTCCCTGATTTCCTCATCTGTTAGACAGCCTCTGGTGACCCTGGCGTCTTCTTCAGCATCGTAAATCTCCTCTTGTGCTTTGCTTAGGAATATCAGAATGGAACTTATGGGATTTATCCACAACCCCTCTCATCAGACGAACAGGTGGCGTCAAGGATGAGCCATGCTCACCAGAATTCCACAGCCGGGAATCTTGACGGGTGCGGATGCGCCGAGGAGTGGCCATAGTTACCAGGGAGATGGTGCAAATAAACTGAAAGAGCAATAGAGTATGGAGCTGAGGCCATAAGACGAACTTCAGAGCTCCAACACTCCAAAAGAAAGAAATCCCGATAGAATAGACACCAGGGGTCGGGTGCTCAAGAGACCAAGGGCCAAAAACCCCAGGAGCCACAGGATCAGATGGAACCAAGCCAATAGTGAAACAGAGGTGGCAAGAGAAAAACCAGATGCCAATGTAGCCAACTCTTACCCGATTGGCAGTAGTGGATCCCTTCCTGAGTAGAGATTTTATCTTAGTGTTTGCTGACCTGAGAAGAAGCTGCTGGAAGTGTGACTGAGCCCCAGAATGAATACTCGAGGTGCGAGTTGAATTCATGAGGGCGAAAGCACAAAACGAATGATCAGAAGTTGAGGGTATTAACAAATCCATTACTCTGAGCAGGAGGTGAGCAGCGGACAAGATATTACACACGCTGGAGCAGTTAAGCCGACGTTGGGTGGCTGAGCTCCGAACAGAAGGAGCGATGGGAAAATAATTAGATTGCATGGGAGGCTAGATCATCATCGGGGAGGGAGCAGGTGATAGATGGACTAGGAGGTGCATGAACCGGTGAGTGGCGGGAGCATGCAACATGAATGTGGTCAGAGCTATGGACAGACGCAGGGATGGAGCTTGCAATGGGCACGTGGTAAGAGCTAGGAGCTGGCGCAGGGTGACAGTAAATGGCGGGAAGCTGGGTGCTGTCATGGAAGGTGTCCGACGGGCCCCTGGAGGTGCCGTGTGGCCTTGTTTGCACCCGCTGTGGGGGTGGAATTTTAGTACTTGAAAATATTTTATTTCACTCTTCTTTGTTGAGTTTGGCTTTAGATTTTTAGTGTTTGGTCTACTAATCATCACTCACACTGTTTTCTTGGTTGCAACCTGCAAACAGAGGAAGAGTTTCTCACCCTTGTGACATTTTCCCCAAAACAGTATTGGTGACTCCACTTCTTAGTTTTCTTATCTATAGGTTGTATTTTACTTGTTAGTTGATTTGGGGTATTTCGTAGGATCATACTCTTGTTGTTCACATTGTTGCTTGGTTTTTCAACCAAGCATGTGCAATGGTGCACCTATTAACAATGTAATAGCAGTCTTCAAATTGAAAGCAAATACAACTATAAACTAATCTAAGATTAACATGTGCATATAACAATAAACTTGAAAAGATTTAACAAAAAGAACAAGAAACGAAATAAAAAATGACTTTTGTATTATAAGACCTCAAATGGTGAGGATGTTTGGTGTTGAGCAGCTCCAAGGTTGAGATGCTCCAGGCTCCAATGGTCTCTTCTCCAAGATTGCTAAAATGGTCAAAGAACTCAAGAGAGATTTTGACAGCATGAGGATAGGATGATGGATGGATAGTGAGGAGCCCCTATCACCTTTTTATAGTTTTTGGTGATGGGGAATACCATTGTGGTTTTAGGGAAACCAATGGTATTGACCAACATGGTTTAGATCTCTTTTCCCCCTTTTTTCCTTTTTTGAATATTTTTATTCCCTTTTAATATTTTTTGGGAATTTTGGATCCTTTTTGAGGGTTTTTTGAGGAAAAATATATATTATGAGGGGAAAAAGGTGTATTATGGTATTTTTGGTGACCTTTTGATGGCTTTAGAGGCTCAAATGGTGGAAAAGTGGACAAATGGGTCATGTGAATAAGGGAATGAGCTAGTGAGCAGTTTTTGGGTGTTAACAGATTGGCCCCTGATGTGTGAGGGAAGGAGCTCATCGTATGGCCAATATACATCATAGTTCTTTTGTCTTTTTCTTGGGGTTTGGAGAAGAGAAGATACTGGAGCAACAACCCCTTGGACGCTGCAAAAACTGAAAAATATTACATGGCCTCAAAATGAATGAGGAATAATCTCTGATTATGGACGAGGCAGGCATACCCATGCTCGTATCAAGACATATACATAACAATTAGGCCCACGAAAGGGGGCCTGAAGAAATACATAAAAATTTGCTGGTACATCATAATGGTCCAGAGGGGACACAATGCTGGGATGTGCTCATGATCATGACATGACTGATCTTAATAACTGATACAGTGGAATAAAGCAACAACCGTTTTGAATAAGGTATCAGAAGGGTTGATGAACTGCTGAAACTGAAGGTGTCCAACATCTGTAGGGACTCAATGACTGTGAGTCATCTCTGAGAAGTACATGTAATTGTATACTAGGTTACATCTGAATACTATTTCCAAGCGCAGCCCGAATATCCATAGGAAAATGTAATTGGTTGTTTGCTTAGTTAAGCTCTCAATTGTGGAAGAGTCAGGTGATATCCGGGGTCTTCAACAAATAACTGAAAGCACCGATACCCTGTACGAGTCTCAACGATGCGATCAAGGTGTTGAAGTCGAGCATGTGAGAAACAATCATTTGGAGAGGCACTGAGGACTCCTTTCGAAATGATCCATAGGCACTCATCACAAATGGTGACGAGTCTAAGGCATAAGGACCTCTGGGTCTATCCTATGGAATAGATTTGGTTGGTGTCGATAGAGGGAGATCGACAACTATCAAGGAAATGATGCTTCCTTGATAGGAGTGCGAGGTGCACAACTGATATGTGGTAGTACTGATGGTAGGACTGACATACTGTGGCGATGGGGAATGACTGGGCTCATAGAGCGGGTGGACTCAAACTTCCTTTGTTCAGAGCATGATGACATGGTTGACCTGGAAACATAGGAAACTGACTTGTAGGTGCGGGGATCATAGCTTTAAGGGATCAAGGGTGTGTTATTGTAGACTGGAGTGACTCTGGGGGGACAAGCTGGTGAATGCTGTAGAGGGACTCTCAAGGTGACGTACTGCAGAATACTCTGAACAAAGGCGACCAAAATGGGGAAGTTGCCATATGAGTAGACATGTTCTGTTGTGGTGCCGAAAAACACCATTGGGTCCTTCTTCGTAGTTTTAATGAGCTCCAAGAAGGGATAAAAGTGTGCTCTGAAATCGTACTATCCTGTGGATTTGTGCGAGCCCAGGACTGTTCATGCTCGTAAGTGCTTTCATTTTTAAAGAGTCTGAAAATGATAAGAAGACTTTGCAGTGGTGGTGGAGTACCATCCTGTGGATTTATACGAGCCCAAGACGGTGATTGCTCGTGGTTGCTTTCAATTTTTAGAGAGTTTGAAAGCGGTAAGTAGACTCCATTGGTGTTCTTTTTCATAAGTTAGTCTCCAAGGCTCGAAAAAGCATAAAATGATGCAAATGGAGAACTCTTCTAGCCAATGTGACTAGAGTATTCCTTTTTCGTAAGTAGTCTACAAGGTCCAAAAAAGGGGTAAAATTATACCAGGTAGATGCCCTTTCAAATACTTTTAGTGAGCATGAAAGGAAGCAAGGTTGCTCGGAGATCTTTTCATTGTTTTAGGAGTCAGAAAAGAGCTTAACAAAAACTCCCTAAGTGCCTTTTTCATAAAAGAATTGCTCGGCCCGAAAAAAGGGATAAAATTATACCGAACAAAAAGGTATTGGTGAGAGCGAGGAATGATCTCAAGCATCATCACGAGCACGGAAAAATAAATTCGGCAACAAAAGGATCGTTAAAAATGGACCACGGCCAATGTGGCATGTAAACTGAGGCGATGAGGGGAATTTTGGAGAGATGCCCAAAAAGTATGGGGGTGAGAGCGAGAAATGATCTCAAGCATCATCACGACCATGGAAAACTAAATCCGGCAATATAAAACTCGTCAAAAGCGGACCACGGCCGATGTGGCACACAAATCGAGCTGATGTGGGGCATGGAAAAAATGCTCGAAATTTTTTGGTGAGAGCGAGAAATGATCTCAAGCATCATCACGGGTGCAGAAAATTGAATCCGGCGATATAAGACTAGTAAAAAATGGACCACGATTGATGTGGCATGCAAATCGAGGCGACGAGGGACATGGAAAAAATGCCTGAAAAATCTGGTGGTGAGAGCGAGAAATGATCTCAAGCATCGTCACGAGCGCGGAAAACTAAATCCGGCGATATAAAACTGGTCAAAAATGGACCACGACCGATGTGGCACGTAAATCGAGGCGACGAGGGACAGGGAAAAATGCCCAAAAAATCTAGTGGTGAGAGCAAGAAATGATCTCAAGCATCGTCACGAGCACGGAAAACTGAATCCGGCGATATTAAAGTCGTAAAAAATGGACCACGACTGATGTGGCATGCAAATCGAGGCGACGAGGGGCATGGGAAAAAATGCCCAAAAAATCTGGTGGTGAGAGCGAGAAATGATCTCAAGCATCGTCACGAGCACGAAAAACTAAATCCGGCGATATAAAACTCGTCAAAAATGGATCACGGCCGATGTGGCACGCAAATCGAGGCGATGAGGGGCATGGAAAAAATGCCCAAAAAATCTGGTGGTGAGAGTGAGAAATGATCTCAAGAATCGTCATGAGCACGGAAAACTGAATCCGGCGATATAAAACTCGTCAAAAATGGATCACGGTCGATGTGGCATGCAAATCGAGGCGACGAGGGGCTTGGAAAAAATGCTCGAAAAATCTGGTGGTGAGAGCGAGAAATGATCTCAAGCATCATCACAAGTTTGGAAAACTGAATCCAATGGTATAAAAAGCACCAATAAACTGACAACAATCGATGTGGCATGCAATTCGAGGTGGCGTGGGGCATGGAAAAAATTTCTGAAAGTGTTTAGTGAGAGCAAGAAATGATCTCAAGCATCATCACGGGCACGGAAATATGAATCTTGCGGTGCAAATGGTGCAAAAAATGAAGGTCATAAGGACTCCGGAATGGTCAAAGGAAATAACTAGGTTAAAAAATGGCTATAAATAAAGGTGAGCCCACCAAGCCAAGGATGCAGTGGTGGGGAGAAACGATGACCCGCGGGGGAAGAATACTAGGTGTATCAAATCAAATCAAATATACAAGTGATATGTGACCTTAAAAATGGTTGAGATCACGGATGTAAAAAGTGAGCAGGGTTAATGACCTGCCCCCATATGATGTGCATGGGGTTTGTGATTGTGGATCACATATGTGTTGGTTTGAATGATGGGCTCATTGAGGTGTTGAGATAGAGGTGATGGGGTAGGGTCAAAATGATTGATCATGCCCCCTATCCCAGGTTCAAGGTAATCTATTATGTCCCCGAACTCAGAGGTGTCAATGTGGTGCAGATGCTGTCTTAGAGAGGGATTAAGAGGGCATTGACCAACTACTGGAGGGGGGGTGTACCATGAGGCTGTGGGCCTTGGTGGCATACTGAAGTGATGCTATGATGATGGGGGATTCCCCTTAGGGGGTGGATGGCCCCAGTATCGCCGATGAGAATGATGATGATGATGAGTAGGCAAGGTTTCGGGTCTGCCACCATGCTGTGGACATGTGGTTTCCTCTTTGATTTGAAAAAGTTGAATATGTGGGTCAGAGGGATCAATGGAAGGGGTCGACCGGACAGAGGGGTCTCCATTGGAAACCATGTAAATTGTGTTAATATATTTTGAGGAGGAAGATGGCGGGGATGAATTTCCTTAATGAGAGGAGGGGATATCTCTAGGTCAAAATTATTCATCTCATATAGTGCTGCTCTGTAATCTGGGAGATCGAGGTAGTGATGTGAATAATGGCCGTAGATTCCGCATATTGCACAAGGGTGGTTTGTGCGCAATGATTTATCACGAGGTTGAGTTGGTAATTCTAATTTGACAACTGGAACATTGGTGTCATCATCCAACATATTCATGTGTTCTTGAAGTGCTGGTAGTTGTGGACATAGGTGAGTAGCGTGGCCAATATCGTCGCACAAGGAGCACTTAGGGAGCACACGGGTTGGGGGATTCTTAGCTAATTTGGGAGTCAATGGGGGGGTGCGAGTTGTGGGTGCAGTGTTGTAGGTTGGTGGACCTCTGCCCCCAGTGTTGCGGAGTGGTGGAGGAGTATAATTGGATGTTGATGCGTTGGCCGCTGTTGGAGGTGGTCGATTCTGGATGTTTGGTACACCAGGGGGTGGAAGGTTAGAAGTATTGATGGGTTGCACCGGTTGTAAAATGACATTCGATGTCGAGGGAGGGGTTGGGGCAGGTAGGTACCATACAGGTAGTCCTAATGTCAATCCTGGGAGATTAAGTGTAGCCATGATTGATGTGCTGATGGCACCTGAAGGGGGAAATAAAAATGGGATAGTATGAATTAGTGTGGCTCCTACGTGAGTTAGCACTGAGGGTGGTTGCGGGAGTAAAGGGGGCTGTTGGTTTGGTACCTGTGTGTTCTGCAAGAGGGTTCACAAATCAGATATCTTGGTTATCTTCAAAGGGGGTGGGATGGATTGGAATGTGGAAGTCATAGGTGATTCCGAGTATAATTCGAGTCTGACTGTGGAGATGAATGATGTAGGTGCGTTCTGAACTGGTTGTTCACTCATAGGGAGAACATTTTTAGGTGCAGCGGGGGCATATTGGTTTCGACGCGTTTGGGGATTCATGTCGGATGATGACATCATAAGGAGATGATGAGTACTTGAATCCTTCGGTTGGTTTGTGTGTGCAGCGTATGTGATTTGCTGTTGTGTTGCTGTGGTTCCTTGAGGAGGATCCAATGGAGGAGTGTTCGCCACTCCTTATGTGGGAAAAGGATTCTGCAGTACCATGGGTTTTGGTTGAGGAGGTGGCGCTGGTTGTGCCACGTGCCCTTGGCGTTGGGCGTCATTAGACCACAGTTGGCACACTCACTCCAAATGGGGGAAAGTGTGTGTGTAGTGGCCGTATACCCCGCATATGGAACATGGGTGGTTTGTTCACAAATTGGGGTTCTTACCCTGTTTTGGTGGTCGATCAGGGTTTTGGTTGGCGGGGGTAGCGTTGTTGTTGTTTGGAGGATAAGTCTGAGCGACTGGAGGTTGTGGTGCAGCAAGCACTGCCTGTGGTGGGTAATAAGCTGCTGGGGCTTGTGGGTGAACAGGAGCATGTGTGGCCTGCTGATTATAGTATGAAGGTGGTGCATAAGCTAATGGTGCTTGCCCATAACACTGTGGTGGACATGAGGGTCCATGAGTGTGGTGGGTGTGTGTTACTGGAGCATACGAAGTTGTAGCTCTAGAATGAGATGAAGCCCTAGAGAGGCCTGAGGCGTTGTTTGTACTCATCATGGTAAAAGGTTTGTTTTGCACCATAACCTGGTCGATAATACTGTCGGCGGCATGGGATGCCCCCGACACGTCATGGTGGGATGGATCGCCGCGCAGGGCATCCGGTAAAATGGTGTATAGATATCCAGATTGGGCATATATGAGGTCAAACTGCTGGGCTTTTAAGATGGCTTCTTCTTCCGATTGGGGTCGTTCTGAAGCTACATCTTTGGCTATGAGGGGGAGGAATGATTTGAGGAACCAGTCCAAAAAGATTTGGTCATCAAGTTTTATCTTGCAGAGGCTACGGCGCTTATGCCACTCATGGATATGATCAGTGACGTGTGTAGCGGTGTTCTATCTACAAGACAAAAGTATTTCCACTCCTGCATCATAGCGTACAGGTAGTTGAAAGAACTAAAGGAACATTGATGCGAGGGATGTCAAAGTGGGATGGGTCCCATGTGGCTGCTCAATGTACCATTTGGCTACAGAACCGGTGAAAGTTATTTGTAAAAGTCTCAGTCTGATGGAATCATCTACTATGGAGTTAGAGGAACACCATAGGTGAAACGACATGATATGGTTTTGGGGGTCTTCCCCAGCTTTTCCTTCAAATTTTGGGATATCTGAGGGAAGCTTTGTTGGCATGGGTGGCCACGCAGGGTCGTGTCTGATAGGGTCGTTGGTTAACCTTGCTAGGTTTGGTAAGTTCAGACTAGCCATGTATGGCAGACTGGCAGATGGGTGTGGCATGGTCACTGGGGCATAAATGTTCATGGTAGCATTATGGAGTTGTCCAGTGCCCCCTAGGGGTATGCTAGATGTGAAAGGAATGTGTCCCCCAGTCGATTTGGTATGGGAGGGGCCTGTGCTCCCAAGTGCAACATGGGTTGCAGATGGGTTAGGAATGGTTCCAGTAATCACTGGGATCTGGGTAGTGGTGATGAGGGGGGGGTGACGCCCATGTTGGGCATACCTAAAATAGGTGGTGGTCCTATGTTGGGTATGCATAGAGCGGGTGTGGCCCCCATGTTAGGCATGCCTAAGGGGGTTGTGGCTACCGTGGTTGGCACAATAGTAGTGGGGTTTGTTGATGTAGCTCCAACAACATTGGTGAAAAGGGGGTCATATTGTGATCCAGCAATGGGGTTGGTTGGTGATGTCTCGGTAGGGTGTTCGAATTCAGCCTCAAAATCAGATGTAAAATGAGGCGCGTCAGAATCAGATGACTGGGTTCTATGCTGATGACGTGTGGAGTCAAGGGATAACGCTCTACGTCTATGACGTGTAGAGTCAAGTGTACCGAACTGAGGGGGTTCACCCTGAAAATGGCTGGATTGTATTAAGTTCTCAATGGTGAGAGATGTCTAGAAATTCCAATGGATGGTGGTGAGATAAGAAACTCAAGACCCTAGTGCAACAATGTGTGCAGGAGGGGAGTGTAAAAAATCAGTGGCTCTCAAGCCAACAACCAACCTCAAAAGCACTTATTATAACAACTGTGCTATAATAAGTGGAGGAATAAAAAAGAAAAAGAAAAAAAAAGTGGTCAGAATACCAAAAATAAAACGGTTCCTAGAAAAAAGTGGTGCTCACTAGACCAAGGGGGTAGAGGAGAATGCAAACGCCTAACTAAAAGTGGTATTATGACTCAACTAAACATATCCTCTGCAAGGTGATGAAATCCAAGTCAGAAAATATGGGTAGTGGAATCAAAGGCTAGATATCCCCCTACCGGGAGGGACACCGGGTAGTCAATCCTAAAAAATGGCAACTAGGATACCCCGTTCATGACACGTTCGGTTGGGTGAATCTGTAGTTTGGTTCTATCGCCGCTGTACTCCCATACGGGTGGTACACTGAGAACTGCGAAAGGTATCATTCAGTTACTGAATGGATTGCGGTATTCCACTCAGGCTTCCAGAACCAGTCTGGCTACTTCAACCCTCCTAAGGGAGAGGCCTTCCCGATAAATTGGTGTATAACCATGTCAACAAACAATAAGGGATTTTTGGGACCCTAAAAGACAACTTCTATGTCTCAGATGTAAATAATTGAGGGGTGTTATTGGCACACCTATCCCCCCAATCCTACCTAGCTACAAGATTCTTTAAGTGCTCCCCAAGTGGGGTTAAAGTGTTTGTTGAGTTAAGGTAGATTTTAAGGCTCAGTTAATTAAAAATGTGACAGATTGGGTGAAAGTATGATTATTTAACTGAAAATTATTTACCTCGCTTGGGCGATTGATTACAAATGAAAAACAAGACGCTTCCAATTTGCAAAAAATAAAGGCGTTTTCTGAAATGTAAATGCTTTAATAAAAACGATTAAAAAATGATGGAATTTTGAAATAATTTTTAAAGGAAATCAAATAACATAAAAAATTCAAGAAATAAATGGATTTCTTAAGAACTTGCTTGGGAAAAACTGTTGAGCAAATCTGAAGTGAAATCTATGATCTAAACAGAGTGCAAAAAAACCTTTCTTTCACTTACTGAAAATTTTTAAAAAGATTTTAATGGAGCATATGTAATAGGAAACGATTCACTATTGCTGCAATAATTAAAACTGAATGCTGGAAAAAATTATAGGGAAAAATAATGCTGGAAAAATAGGCTAAATGGGCAATAATGCAGCAAAATTTTTTCTAAAAAATCGGCCAAACGAAAAAACATAGCATCATGGGTTTCTAAGCAAAAGCCGCGATGGGCATCGCGGGTTTGGGCCTCGAAGTGCAGCGTGGGAAAAGGCCGCGCAACCGGATGGGCAGCGCAGAAAAAGGACGCGAAGCCGCGATGTGCAGTGCGGAAGACGGCCGCGAAGTCGTGATGTGCAGGGCAGAAAAAGTTCGCGAAGCCGCGATGCATAGCGCGGAAAAAGGCCGCGAGGTCGCGATGACCCGCGCGACTGTCGGGCGAAAAGTCGCGATGCGAAAAACGGAAAAAAGGGTCGCCGAAAACGAAACTGAAAAGTGAAGTTTCAGTCTGTTAAAGGTTACAGAAAGGGCCAATAACTAGGGCAGCAATGAGTATGCTGTCTAGTATGGCAGAGCTGCTAATTGAAATGGTAAAAACAAGTAAAAAACTAAGATCTAAAGCAAAAACTACCAAACATTTTAAAGCTCGAAATCCAGCGGGGTCGCCAAAAAACTGTTGCTTGGTTTTTCAACCAAGCATGTGCAATGGTGCACCTATTAACAATGTAATAGCAGTATTCAAATTGAAAGCAAATACAACTATAAACTAATCTAAGATTAACATGTGCATATAACAATAAATTTGAAAAGATTTAACAAAAAGAGCAAGAAACGAAATAAAAAATGACTTTTGTATTATAATACCTCAAATGGTGAGGATATTTGGTGTTGAGCAGCTCCAAGGTTGAGATGCTCCAGACTCCAATGGTCTCTTCTCCAAGATTGCTAAAATGGTCAAAGAACTCAAGAGAGATTTTGACAGCATGAGGATAGGATGATGGGTGGATAGTGAGGAGCCCCTATCACCTTTTTATAGTTTTTAGTGATGGGGAATACCATTGTGGTTTTAGGGAAACCAATGGTATTGACCAACATGGTTTAGGTCTCTTTTCCCCCTTTTTTCTTTTTTTGAATATTTTTATTCCCTTTTAATATTTTTGGGAATTTTGGACCCTTTTTGAGGGTTTTTTGAGGAAAAATATATATTTTGAGGGGAAAAAGGTGTATTATGGTATTTTTGGTGACCTTTTGATGGCTTTAGAGGCTCAAATGGTGGAAAAGTGGACAAATGGGTCATGTGAATAAGGGAATGAGCTAGTGAGCACTTTTTGGGTGTTAACACACACCCAAAACCAACGAAAATTGCAGGCTCAAGGCTTATTTCCGTTTGTATTTTGGCTGAGGCAGTTATCGACATTTGTTTCCTGTTGATACACATGAATTTTTCTTTGACTATCACATGATCGTGTGACTTTTTCTTCATTCTCCTGTATGTATAATCCACACGGTCTTTGTAACCTGTAACTCACGCGACTGTGCAATTGCTTTCGGAAAAACTGCGCGATTGCCTTTTTTTTTGTCTTTTTTGCTTAATATCATCACAAGAAGAAATCCATATGGCTTCCCACTCATGCTAAGGAATTAATATAACAATTCATAAGTTGTTTTTACTTCTTTAGAGAGCACATCACATAGTCTAAGTAGGGGGTAAAAATAATTTTTACAACTTTCCCACGCATTGGCATTGAGGTCCCCAACAAACCTCTTAGCTCTCACTAGAGTAGACTGTATTATTCTTCATGGATTTTCAAAGTTTAAAGGAAATTATCAGTCTAGGCACATGAGAAAACTTACATAGTTTCAACTCTTTTTCCATATTTATCTTTAAAAAGGCAAATTAGTTAGTCCCTTTTTGCACACAAACAAGGGACCTAAAGACTCCTTTCTATTTTGTGTATGCTCTTTGTCTTGCACTCGCAAGTGATCTTGAGAGATCAAAAAAATTTGAAAGGTTTAAAATACCAACCTTATCACATTGAGCTTCAGAATTTATCATTTTCAATTCATTTATACTTAGAGATAATTTAGGACGAGTAATGAACCACCCATGTTCATATCCCTTTACTTTATCATCTCATAAAGTTAGTTGAAAATTTTACTTTCTTTGCTTTCAAACACGTGTGTATATCTCACTTGAAGCACACACCAAGGGACCTAAAAAATCCTTCTATTTTTAGTATGCTCTTCATCTTTCACTCACAAGTGATCTTGATGAATTAGAAAAAACTAAAGGTTTAAAAGACTTCCCTTGTCACACCATTAATCAAATTTGGAACCATTAAACTAAACTTGTAGAGTAATCCCAACCAACTAAAATTCTCTATTATGGAGGCTACAAAATAAATTGTAGTTAGTTTAGGATTTATTTGATCCAGATTGACATTAGTGGCCACCCACCTAGTCCACTAGCTCAAAAACACAGTTTCCAGCTTGGCAATTGTTTTACAGTTTTTTAGGTATCGATCTTTCGGGGCCATTTTGAGGCCCCAAATGAAGTTTTTTTTGGCACAGTAGCACCTAAGATATTGTTAAAGGCACTTTCTGAGACGAAAACACAGAGTTTGTCTCAGCGAGACCTTTTTGATGGGATACCGAGCACCGCAAATGGAGATCGTATGCAAAAGTTACGCCCCTGGGAAGTTGACGTATCAACCAACTCCACTGACGCCCACAAGACTTTTGGTATTTCATCTCCCGGGGTTAGGGTTTTTGATGTTTAGGGTTTTCTCATTCATGATTTATGTTAAAATGGCCTTTCTAGCCTCATTATAACTCAGTTCTTGCAGATGAGCATAGACAACACATCTCTTTTCAAAGATAAGTTACCACCATCTAGAGCTAGTTTGTATTGCTTTGCAGTTTACAGTGTTTTTCCATTCCATTCACAAATAGAATTTGAGTTTTACTATACTACTGTGTTTTCTGCAAAATATTCATGTGTATTTTTTTTTATATCATTGCCTTCATTTAATTCTCCAAATAATACAGATCAGTGGTATCAGAGCAATCTGCTCTTTTTGTTTCTCAGTGCATGTCCCAATTAGATCTAAATATGAAGAGTTGGGTCTCGAACTAGTATAGCTTGGGGAAAACCACTCCTGTTGGCCCAAGCAGCCTCACAAAGAGATGTCGGAGTAGGATATCCTATTAATTTGCTTGAGGAATCCCTCTGGAAACATAGGAACAAGATGATGGATAATTTTACCCAGATCCTTTGAAAAGTGTCAGTGGCAGTGGATGCACCTTCAACGAGCAGCTGTTTTAGAGGTGCAACTCCCTTCAAGGCGCACCTTAACTTTTCCATTCCTTTATTTGAAGGCTAGATAGATGTAGATGATTTGGAAAAATGGTTAAATTTGTTAGAGGGTTAATTCTTTGTCCAATTTGTTTTCCGACAACAAAAAGATCATGTTCGTGCTCCTTAAGTCCCTCCCCCATATCAAATATTGGTGGGACAATTACTGCGAGAGGCATGCAAGAGATGAGTCTGAAATATAAGGGACAAAACCCACTTGGGAAATTTTTTTCTATGTTGTCAAGGAGGAATTCTACCCTATCGGAAACTATGATGACCAATACACCAAGTGGATGAATTTGTGCTAGGAGAGATACGAAACGGTGCTGGAGTTCACCAACATATAATTCCATACCTTGATCTCAAATATGGGTACTAGAGACTCTAAACAACACTTGGTCCTAAAGTACCGCAGTGGCCTGCACGAGTACATTAAGATAGAGATGGATTTACTAGAAATCTCCTCATTGGGATTTTCTTTTTGAGACACTGTCAAGATCGAACAAAAGTTTAAGAAAAATAATAAGTGGGATTTTGGGGTTTAAAATCAACAACAATAGAAGCCTAGAAAAGTCGTCCCTAAATCACAGAACAAAGGTAAAAGCAAGGACAACCAAAATCATGACAACTAGCCCAAGATGCAGGCAAAGAAGGGTAACGAAAAATCGAGGAAGGACACTAGCAAGTGGTGTGAGTTCTAAAAAATCCCATAGCACAACACATATTAATGCCACTCAAAATGATCATTATTTGTTGAGACGAAATCCCCAGAGTTGGACTCTAACTTAGAATCTGTTTGAGAGGAGGAAAGGGGAAAGCAAATAATTGATGCGGAACATAGTGCCACCATCGCAACCGCAAAGATACAACCAGAAGAGTCAAAGGATCCAGATCAAGGGGAGTGCCTATTCCATTCACAACTATGGGTGAAGGGGAATCCACTACATTTAATTGTTGATAGCGATAGCTAGAAGAACCTCATCTCGGTCTTGGTCATCAAAAGATTAATATTGAAGTTGACGATGATTGCACACCCCCAACCATACGGCATCAATTGGTTGAGCTAGGGATGAGACATCCGTGTTAGTCGATAATGATGACTATCCTATGACACCAAGCCCTTCAAAGATGAGGTATTGTGTGATGTTTCCCCACTTGAAGTTTGTGATGTTCTTTTAGGACAACCCTAGATGTGGAGACACCATGTTGTTTATGAGTTCAGACCTTGTAGTGTCATTGTTACTCTGGAGGTCCAACTCTAGAGGATACACGAGGTAGTCCCGACTACTGTAGTTTCCTTGATCTCTATGAAGCAATTTTAGAAGGTCATCTCTTAGACTGGGAAATTTGCACTCTTCATGGTTCGGTAAGAAGGTGGATGGAAGGTTAGTACAATCACCACAACCTATGCACAAGGTCTCTCTAAACAAAAAAATAGGTCGACAATATTGTAGAAGGGAACAAGGACATCTTTGCTTCTCCCACGGGGGTGCCTCTACACTGCCAGGTCAAACATCCAATTGAATTGATATTGGGTGCTCCTTTACCCAACGTCCCAATATACAGGTGCTCTCTTCCATAGAATGAGGAAATAAAGCTTCAAATTCATGAGCTCATCCAATAGGGCCACATTCGACCAAGCTCCTCACCTTGCGGGAGTCCAATTGTGTTGGTGTAGAAAAAGGATGGGACATGGAAATTTTGTATCGATTATAGAGCCCTAAAAATATCACTATCAATAATTGATACTCGATCCCTTGGACTAACAATCTTCTTGATCAACTTAAAGGTTCCAAGTTCTTTAGCAAGATTGATCTAAAGTCAGGCTACCACCAGGTTCTAATTGAGCAAACCAATGTATGGAAGACAACCTTCAAGTCTAAATAAGGCCTCTTTGAATGGTTGGTCATGGGCCTTTTGGATTGACTAATGCTCCAACAAGTTTCACGAGGATGATGGATGATATCTTGCGGCCATCGTCAAACTCCTTTGTGTTTGTATATCTGGATGACATCCTCATCTACAACAGAACCTAGGAAAAACATCTGCAACACATTCAACAAGTCCTGAGTACCCTTTGGAAACACAAGATATATGCCAACTCGGAGAAATTCTCATTTGGAATGCATAGAATTCAATATTTGGGATACATCGTGGATGAACATGGGGTGCATTTGGACCCAACCAATATCAAAGTCATTTGCAATCGACCAGCCCTGATGACTCTAATAGATCTCCACAGCTTCTCGAGTCTTGCTAACTTCTACAATATGTTCGTGTTGGGGTTCTCTCATATCTCTTGGCCCTTAAGCCAAGTAACCAAGGGTAGATCTAAATCCAACTTCACTTGGTTGGGGCCACAACAAAAAGCATTCGACGACATGAAACATCGCCTCTGCTTAGCACTAGTCCTCACTCTGTTATACCTATAAAAAATATTTGAGATTGAGATAGATGCCTTGGACTATGCTATCTGTGCAGTCCTCACTCAACAAGGACATATGGTGGCTTATCAAAGTGATGCATTGTCCAATATTGTTCACAGATATCCCATGTATGATAAGGAGATGTAGTCCATTATGCATGCATGCCGACAATGGAAGCATTACATTCTCGGAAAGGAAACAATCGTACACACTGATCACAGGCCCCTACAATTCATGCATACACAAAGAAAGTTACAAAATGATCGTCATCATAAGTGGTCCACGTACTTGCAACAATTTCACTTGAACACTAAGTACAAGAAGGGTAGCATGAAACGTGTTGCAGATTGCCTCAACCGACCCCCGGTCGTGGCACTGACTGTGGTCCTTAACTCCTGTGGGCTGGAGACTTACTGGTGGACCCAATTATACAACAATGACCTTGACTTTACTGCTACATATCATACACTGAGCGCACATAAAAAGGTTCTATACTTTCACCTCCAGGATGCACTTTTGTGCTATTCAAGCCATCTTTGTGTTCCATCAAGTGAGCATGCAAAGATAATTTTGGATGCACACTATAGTTGGGTGGCCAAACACTTTGGCATGGAGAAGATAGTAGCAGTGCTTTAGAAGTATTTCTATTGGCCAAAACTTCGACAGGACGTCAGTAGGTTCGTGCACTGTTTGTACCATCACTAAACCTGCCATCAAGGAGAAGGGGATGCACACTCCTTTGCCTACCCTAGTTATTCATTGGGAGTTAGTCTTAAGGGATCACATGTCAGGTTTTCCCTCCACCAAGCATGGTCATGACTATGTTTTTGTGGTTGTCGATCGGTTCTCTAAGATGTCCATTCTAGCACCATGTAAGAAGAGTATCATAGATGAAGCCATTGTTAAGCTCTTCTTTGAGCATGTTTAGGTTCATTTAGGGCTGTCATGGATCATTATTTCAAACCGATACAATAGGTTCCTCAACACCTTCTAGTTCTTCTTATGGTCTCTAATGGACACCAAGATGACCAAATCGAATGCCTTCCACCCCCAAATGGATGGGCAGACAAAAGTGGTCAATAGGATGATTGTACATATCCTGCGCATGTACAAATCCAAACATCCACACACATGGGATGTGAGCCTTCCATATGTTCAACATAGTTACAACAAATCCCTTCACAACTCAATTGGCCACAACCCCTTTCAGGCGTGCTTAGGGTTCCAACCATTGTCCCCCATGGATGTAGCTATACCCATATCATCTACGTAGGATGAGTCCTCCCATGCTTAGGACAAGGCAGATAAAGAAGCCAAATTTATTGAATGGATCCAACACATCCAACAACAGGTTCATGATATCATGTAGGAAGCCAATGCCAAGTATAAATAGTGACATGACCAACATCGGGTTCTACGCAAGTTTCAAGTTGGGGATAAGGTGTGGTTACATTCGCAAAAGGAGCGCCTCACAGGTCGACATAGAAATCACATGCCACTTCGATATGGGCCTTACACTATCACAAAGGCTGTGGGTGATAATGATTTTGAATTAAATATTCCCCCTTTCCTTGGCTTGCAACCAATATTTAATGTGGAATTGCTTCGATCGTATTTTCCACCTCTCTTGGACACCTGAGAGGTGGCTGAGCAGTTGGCCCCTACAAAACTCAATCTAGAATTCCTTGAACAAGATACAATGGATAGGATCATGGATACACAGATGAAGTGCACCCTTTAATAGAGCATTCAACTCTATCGGGTCATCCAAGAAGGGCAACTTCTTCACCAAGGCAAGTGGCTCACCAAGAGTCAAATTCAACAAACCCCATCTCATGAGTGATCTTAATGAAATGGAGACCATTGATTCCCAAGGGGTGAGGAATGATCCAGATGGAAATCAGTGGCCACCCACCTATTCCACTAGCTCAAAAACACAGTTTTCCAGCTTAGCAGTTTTTTTATGGTTTTTCATGTCCCGATCTTCCGGGGCCATTTTGAGGCCCTAAACGACATTTTATTGAAACGACAGTGCCTAGAGGGTGGCCAAAGGCATCGTTTGGGCCTAAAACACAGATTGCTTCTCATACATATCTCTTCTAAGGGATACTAAGTGCCCCAAATATAGATCATATGCAAAATTTATGCCCCTAGGAAGTTGTCGTATCAACTAACCCCATCAGGGCCCATAATCCTTTTGGAATTTCATCTCCCAAGGTTAGGGTTTTTGATGCTTAGTGTATTCTCATGGATATTTATGTTAAAAGGCATTTCTAGCCTCATTATAACTCAGTTCTTGCAGATGAGCATAGCAGACACATCTATTTTCAGAGATAATCTATCACCATCTAGAGGTAGTTTGTATTGCTTTGCACTTTACAATGTTTTTCCATTCCATTAAACACTAATAGAATTTGGGTTTTACTGTATTATTGTGTTTTCTGTAAAATATTTGTGTGTATTTCTATTTTATATCATTACCTTCATTTCATTCTCCAAATAATCCATATCATAATTGGGCTAGGCATCCAAATAACACCCTCCAATCTTCTTGGAATGAAACAATAGTTTTTGTTGACTTTTAGGAAACTTTTCAAATCCTGCAATAAGCGTGATCAAGCCCAGATAATAAAGTGTGGTTCCCAAGGATGCTAAATCCGAGGTAGAGCTATTTTTGTTTTCCACATTGATCCATCCAACTCTTTGTGGAGGCGACACTCGACCATTTGAGGCTGAACCTCTTATCCATACTTGATGCAGGTATCTTAGTAGCCAAAATCTAGGATTATCACCAGGTGGAATTTGTGGGATGCATTTGCAACTAAGTTAGATTTTTTTGGCTATTGGAAATGTTTCTAGTCCTTCTGAAACATAGCCCCAATACCCCTCATTATAATTGATACATTCTTACCATCATTATCTGTCTTTGATGCCATCACTAGCTATCTTCGGTGGGTTCATAACCATCCGAAAATAGATATATTGGAAAGCTTTGTGACATTTTTAGAGGAAGGAAGTTAAGTTAATAGGAATATATCATTGCTTTTTTAATTAAAAAGGTAATCTACATAATGAAAAAAACTTACTCTTGACACCTTTTGAGATTTTCGAGACATACTTTTACTCTCGCACCATCTTGCATATGCTATCATGATCATCATGTTTTTTCATTTGTTGATTGCATTTATTATTGTAATTCAACACTCTAGACTTCATTTCACAACACAAAAAGAACCATTATGGAACTAATAAATTCTAGGAAATCTCTATGCCTGCAAGGCCTTCCTCCTATTCAAGGAGGGGTTCCCACACCCCCATCTCCCCGTCAACTGTGAGGGAGACCATCTCTTCGGGGACATTCACGGGAATCTATGATTCAATTGGTTGTGCTCAAACATACCTTGCCTAGTTCTCCTGCACTCCCCTATCGCACCTCCTTCACCGCCAAGAAGAGGTTCATTCTCCCCATTAGCACTCCCCTCACCACCGAAAGGAGGTATTACACAACAACCAATGGTTGTCCATGCTCCCCCATCGACATTTCTATTTATGGAAACTTTTAATGTCATAGATTTATCCAAGCTTCTAAATGAACCCATCCAACATAACCCAACATGGTCGCAAATTTTATAAAATCTCCCCTCTGACATCCCCAAATTCGAGGGAAAGCAAGGAGATGACCCAACCAACCATGTGATTCCATTCCATCTATGGTGCTCATCCAATATCATAGTGGAAGATACAATGCATCTTTGGTTATTCGAGAGAAATCTCACAGGAACAACAACTAAGTGGTATGTCAATCTATTATATGGAGCTTATTCCTCATTAGAGTGTATAGCCATTCTTTTCCTTACTTATTTCTAATTACTAGTTCGCCATGATTTTGGATTATAGGTTCTATCATATTTTAGGGAAAATACCCACGAACATCACAGATCACATACAATAATGGCGTAGATGCAGGACATTGTGCAAAATCACAATCCAGCATGAGTTCCTATTACATTGGTTTCTAAAATCACTCTTACCCATAATCGCCAAAGACGTGGAAACTGTCATGGCCAGAAATGAAGATAGGGCTATTCTCAAAGCAAAACAATTTGAATTGATATATGCACAAGGTTATTTATACACAATAATTATGGATGCCCCTAAACATTTTTCTCTCGATCAAGCTCCTCCCAACATATCTCACTCTATCGATGGGCTTGTCAGTGTTGTTTCTCATCAAGGAAAATCACTTAATACATAAGGAAAACCATATCATATGTCACATCAAATCCCACTTACACCTCAGGCCATGGTGGCCCCTCAAAATATTCCAAATCCTCATTTTGGAGAAGTGATATATGGGCCCCATAGCCCCAATTTCCCAAATGCAAAGCCACCACAACTTGCACCACCTCAAATGATCCATGGCTCCATTGACTGCTAGATCCACATCATATGGAGCTCCTAACCCATATTTACATGCATCCATATTCAACCCATACTTTCCATTTCTTGGTCCCCCTAGTCCCCACCCCATGGATCAAGCTAGGGTTAATATGGTTCAACCCTCTCACACACAAAAGACTCACCAATTTGAACAATTAAATGTGACAAATCCCCCTAATCCACATAACCAGGGAAAAAAGAAAGGCAAGAATAAATAGTAGAACTAAGCATAAGGGCAGGGGGGGAATCCCCCTACCCAACAAAACTAAAATGATGGATACAAAAACTAAACCACGGGGACCCTTAATCCCCATAAACAAGGAAATAATCCCAACCTAAGAATTAATTTCCCTTGCACTGTGTATGGTGAGTATGGGAACTATACACACCATTGTCCTCTGATTCCAAAATTTCAATAGATGATGGAATCCAAAAAGAAAACCGACACTAATCATTCTTAAGGGAACAACACCACAACAAGCAGTGTTACAACAACACTTTTCCATTCAAGGAGCCATGTCCCACCAACAAGAACCTCATCTTGTTGGAGGCAATTCTTCTCAAAACATTGATATGAATACATTAGAGGTTCATCTTCAAACCCACACTAAAGCATATGGTGCACCTAAAAACCCTTATACAGAGGTACTGTTACATGTATTTTTCCACCCTGTTACACCCACTACTGCTAGAGGGTCTCTATAGATACCAGGTCCCAGTAGTAATCCATTCCCTAGGATACCAAATTGCCACTACGACAAACTGCCCGCAATCCTCATATGAAGGTAGCAAATAACTACATCATTGTAGATGACTTATCCCGATTCCCTATTGCCACGTCTACTCTCAAAGTTATTTATCCTTTCCTTTCCCAAAAGAAGGCATTAGTTTCAACATTAGGCGCAATTGACGCATTCGATTCACGTCTTATGACTTTCAATTTTGACAACGGTGAGCCTTGCTTGCCTTTGTCTATGACTTTCCAAATCCTCATCACAATCAAGAACATATCATTCATCACTGCATCATTGATGAAGGAGCATCTACTTGTGTGATGTCAACCCAGGTTTGGAAACGTCTTAGATCACCTGACTTAGTGCCATCATTCATCACTCTTGGTGCTTATGTTGGTTGGTCGTCACAACCAAAAGGCCTCTACCAGAATGTCCCCATTGAATTAGGGGGAAATATGGAGATCCTTGATGTTGAAGTAGTTAATGCACAACTCGATTACAACATCCTCTTGGGATGTAGTTATAATTACGCCATGACAGAAGTTGTGTCCCCAATGTTTCGCATCATGATTTTTCCTCATAACAAGAAAGTGGTCACCCCTGACCAAATTACTTACTACGAGCCTTGTACCAATTCTTTAGATAATGTCCTTCCCAACGTGGGATTAGAGACATTCCCATCATACATATATATTAGCCAAGGCATCTATAATACATATATATCAGCCCTGATATCTACAAAGACTCAATCTTTTGGGGGCATGTGCTTCCCCCCCACTAGCATCCTGACCTCAAATGATGGTCTCATTTGTACAATCTTCTCATCAGAAGATAAAACACCATTAGCCTCTGCGTCCATGTCTTCACCCTAAAAAGAGATCCGACTTGAAGGAGCAACCACCTTCTCGCGTCCTTCAGCAACACTAGTGGTATAGGTGTGATTCCCCCCCCTTCAAGAATACAATTAAAATTGATCATGAATACACTTACCTTGCCAGGCCTCACTATAGGGATACATGTTTGGTATTTAACCCCACCATACTTGAAAATTTTACCAAAATTGTATGCCCATTTCAATTTCACCTTGGTTTCCGTTACTAGTGTACCATCTTCTAAGACCCCATGCCCAGTTGCACCAATGATGACATGACCACTAGTTAGAATTAGTTCTAACAATGGGGGCACTAAATCACAAAAGATGAAAGCAACAATTTCACCAAGCAACCCTCCTACACTGAGAGTTAACCCACCATGTTCTTTATGTAATACAATAGGACATGTAACAAACCTTTGCCTAACATTTATGGAGTTAAGGAATCTACTAAATATACCTATGAGCATTTCCCATGTAACAAAATCTTTAACATGGAGCATACTAGCTACTCCTCAAGTAGCCACCCACAAAAACAAAGAACAAAGCACTACACACTAACCATTCATGCACAAAATGTTCTTAGTTTGGACATTACACTCACCACTTTCCCAAACACCCTTGATTTCAGAATTCCCTCACTATGATTAATTTGACACAACCCCTTGTTGTCATCCCACTAGCAACTTCCCTCAAATTTCCCACCATCAGCTTTATAACTAAGTCAAATGAGACCATTCCTCCTCTTAGGTGTTCATCATGTGGACACCATTGTCATATGAGGCCTTCATACGTTGGCACAATACCACTGAATCAAACCAACCACCCTCAAATCTCCATCCATACATTTATCCAATCACACCCTACTTGCCCATGTCAATCGTGTGGATTATTGACTCATTTCTCGTTCCAATGACCCATTTTGTGTATAGAATGAGCCATATGTCTTCAAAAAATGAGATTATTCGACAACCCTACTATGGAAAGATCACCAATGTTACCCTAGGAGGAAATACTACCCTCTGTGCATGATTCAACTGACCTTGTTAACATTCTTTACATATCATTGTCAATCCTTTCTACACCTGAAAACTACTCGTCATCACCATCAAAAGGTGTTCCTGGCATATCACTAGAGCATACTCCTGTTGTCGTAGAACCCATGGGATCACACTACATGAGCATTATCTTAGACATACATGAGATTGCTGTAGTAAACACCCATACTCCAGTCACTATTTCCCTTGGACCAAACAATCCAAGTAACTTCCTTGATCACCTCTTCCATTTTGACAATGAGATCTAAGAAGCCATGACTACCCCTGAGGCACCTTGGAATGACATGCATCATCAGTCTTCCTTCTTACTTTAGAATATGAGTATAACCACACATATGTCTTAACAATGTGTCTTTGAAACCAAATATTATATTCCTCACGACCATGTCGATTGGTTTAAAAATCCTATTCCCACTCCCAATGCTTTCGAAGAAGGCAACATGGCTAATTCTTCAACATGTTTCAACATCTCCATGTTCGGTTGCTGGCATTTTAGTCCAAAATGGAAAAGATCAGTGCGAGCATGTCATTTATTACATCAGAAAGACATTGACATGACCACCACTAAATTACAACCATGATGAGAAGTTAGTGTTAGTCATCATCCTCTAAGTGCAACAACTTTGACATTATGTCTTGCTACAGTGATTGCAAACTATAACCCAATGCAGTACATATTCGGTCGATGACTTATTAATGGTAAGTTCACTCATTGGATCATCGTTCTTAAGGAATTCAATCTGGAGTTTGTAACACCCAAAACAAAACATATTTGTCCCTCGTTGAGCTCATTATTGATCTCCGAACAGTTGCAGTGGGACCCCATATATATGATTAGTTGACGGGTGAACACATGTTTGCAAAAACTACAGTTGACATCCTCTAAGTGCAAAAACTACAGTGATTGCAAACTCTAACCCAATGCAGTACATATTGGGTCGATGACTTATTAATGGTAAGTTCACTCATTGGATCATCGTTCTTAAGGAATTCAATCTGGAGTTTGTAACACCCAAAACAAAAAATCTTTGTCCCTCGTTGAGCTCATTACTGATCTCCGAACAGTTACAGTGGGACCCCATATATATGATCAGCTGACGGGTGAACACGTGTTTATCCTTACTACTGAATATCCATGGTACAAGGATGTACAAGGATGTACTCACATAGCTTTGCACATAGAAATTCACTTCCCATATCTCACGTGATGATTGTCACCGCATCCATTACCAAGCCCCTAGTATCTCCTCATTGGAGATATTCTCTATTGGCATGGGTTTCACACAATTTGGCGAAGATGTTTATCTCACGATGAGGTTGAGAAAGTCGTTAATGATTTCCACAACGAGGCATGCGATGGCCATTTATCAAGATTGGCCACTGCCCCAAAAATTATGCATTCACTCTTCAAAGATTGTATCCATGTCATCAAACGATGTGAAAATTGCCAAATATTCTCTAGCAAAATAAGGGCCCCTATAGCCCCTTTGCACCTAGTCATCACTACAGGTCCCTTTTGGAAGTGGGGAATTGACTTCATGGAATTTTGACCCGCATATTCTCAAGGACATAAGTACATCGCCGTCATCATCGATTACTTTACCAAGTGGGCCGAGGCAATGCCCACTTTTAACAATACTAGTGCTGCAACAACTAGGTTTTTATTTGTCGTACGCAAACAATTGGTCTCTGACAACGGAAATCTATTCCAAAATGAGATTTTCCAAGAGTTACCATTCTTTTTGGGATTCACACAATATTTCTCCACTCCGTACTATCTACAAGTTAATGGGAAGGTAAAGGCAATGAATAAAGTACTCAAGGCCATGCTCCAATGGGAAGTCAACAAGAACAAAATCAACTTGCATCACATGATGTTTTTGACGTTATGTGAATATAGAACGTCTATTAAGACTATGAAAGGATTCACTCCTTTCCACCTTATTCACGACATTGAGGCAGACTTAGCCATTTATTGCCAAATACCTACTCTTCAAACCGATGTGGAACTACTACCCAATATTCCAGCATTAGAGAAGCAATTGCTCACTTTGGAACACTTAGATGAGGAATGTTGTGCTTCATTACAACAAAATAAATCCTTGAATCAACGCACCAAATCCCATTATGATTTCCAAGTTTGTCCTCACATATTTAGCAAAGGAAGTCTTGTTCTCATTTTTAATGCCAATAAATTCAACAAAGAAGGTCCTTGTAAGTTTGTCCCAATGTGGAAAGGCCCTTACATCGTCAAATGATGCCTACTCAAAGGAGCATATGTGCTTGGTTTACCCAAAGGAGACCTTTTGAATGAGTTGTATTTGAAGAAATTATTTTCATAGTCACAATATTGGGATGATGACACAAATGCGTTGACATCTATTTATATAAGTCATAGTAGCATAATTCGTCCGTATTGGCATTTCCCGTACGAAAATTCGGAGAAATTCGAATTCGTCGAATATTCGGTATAGATATGATACGAATATAGGTTCTTACTAAT
Source organism: Larix kaempferi (assembly GCA_027924585.1). Classification (NCBI taxonomy): domain Eukaryota; kingdom Viridiplantae; phylum Streptophyta; class Pinopsida; order Pinales; family Pinaceae; genus Larix; species Larix kaempferi. The sequence goes on from BSBM01000361.1 coordinate 26,620,117, forward strand.
GTAAAAGTAAATTTTAAAAACCAATTTTAAAAAACCAAATTTTAATTATTTAATAACTATAAAGTATAAATAACATTCAATTTATTACTTTCTTATAAAAACGAATGGTTTTTAAGGTACATTTATGCTAATTTGGTTTATATATTTGATTAAAAGTATTATATATAAGAAGTCTACTTCCGTATTTTATCCGTATTGGATTTTTTTATTACGTATTTTCTCCGTATCGAATCGTACTCGTATCCGTATTCGTACTCGAATTATGCTACTATGATATAAGTCACACTGATTTCCAACATCGCCAACCACGTGAAAGTTTATACAAAATAATCACACACTGAATGAAATTCCAACCACAACCTACATTGTCACTTTCACTAAATACAATGTAGATCACATGTTTTTATTCACTTTATAGTTTCTTTTTCTCGGCTTATACACTGTGATTGATCCAGGTATTGCTTACTTTGTAGATGACTCCCAATACAAATTACTACCTTGGCTTCACTGATGATGTGATTCGTTGGTTAAAAAATCTCGCATCTGCCGCTTGGGCCAGTTATACACTGATGCACGCACTCTACCACACAGGTGGAGCATGCCTCTATCCAACCACCAATAACCAAGGAGAGTACAATATTGTCATTGGATTATTGGTCACTGGCATCCATTTTCGTATTCGACATATTCATCTCCACCTAGAATCTCAACTTCTCATCATGCGATTTAATAATGTCTTTTGTGTACATAATCCATATCTCTTTCACAAGCTCCTCTGATTGCAGCTCCTAGTTTGTCAATTTAAAACCATAACATTCATCCATGTCCCTAGAAGTGCCAATTCATATGTAGACCACATTGCTAATGAAGTACTAGATTGGCATTTATTACATTGATAGTACATCTAGTCAATTAAAGCAAATAAAAATTATGTTTTTACCATACATTTATGTTATAATCATTATTTGTACATAAATTAAAAGCATAAACACACATAATCACATAAGTACACAAACACATAAATTGAGAAAAACCACAAAATGGTGTATATATATCATCATGTGTAGCATGTACATCATATGCCTCATTGGTCATATATCAAAACATCGCCTTATGAGGGTACATAAAAAACTGGCCTTCCATTGGTCACATCAATACATATACAAAATGGGGCTCATTGATCCATACAAAAAGGCATTGAAAGGCTTGTGCATCATGGAACATCCCCTTATAGAGGAGGGGGTGGTGGTGGTGGTGGGGGGCATGTTGCTTCCCTCAAATGAAGGGCATGACCAACCATTACAATCCGACACATCAAAATGTGGTCCTAGTCCCAAACCTACTAGGAGCTACAGGCATGGGACCATATATTGGTCATCAAAATCAACAAACTTATGTTCATCAACTCCATCCATCAGGATAACCACTTGTCAATATAGGTCAACCAAAGTTGTGTTAGGGTCACCCCCTGTCGGGCCAACCCCACCTGTAATTGCTCCCTCCTCTCATCAACACCTTTATTGGCACCCCTGCATAAGAGGTAGATCCATCGCCGTAGGTACCCTAACAAGTTTAACAGGTCCAACATCTGCACCAAACAACACCCATACAACACCCATTAGTCTCATATATGCATAATCATCAATAAGCAACATGCGTGCAAACAGAGTCAAACCATGTACATAAACATGGCATAGAGACACTCACCTCTAGTATCCCACCGCTTGCAAACAAGTGTGGGTAGATCTGGATCGTGGAGATAGTCCATCCCAATCCATTGTCGCCAGAGTAGTAGGTAATGAAGCTTGAAGACATGCCCAACCTCTCCACCTCTGACCCTGCGCATCGTCGTGCCCCAGAACTCCATGTGGGGCTCCCTCAACCCACTTACTAGAATGACTACAAAGGGGTGAAGTGACAAAATCCTCTCTAAGAAATATGGATAGAGGATGCTACCATATGTAAACATCCCATGTCCCTCCATAGTGACCTTGGTCATTTGGGCATACATCTTCACCAACAACATGTGTGCCCATGCAAACTCAAATCCTCCCAAAACCCTCTCCACTAAAAGAAGCTAACCCCAAAAAATACAACGCCCCCCATCACCCCCAACACCTTGATCAGGACAATTGAAACCACCCTCACAGTAGGGTCCAACAAGTAACTAACAAGGATTCCCCCATACTTCTTCACCCTAGGAGCACTACCACAGTATTGTGCGATCAACTGATCCATTGTTTGTTAACCACCAAGAAAAGGGTGGGTCTCCTCCTAGATCCCACAAACCAACAAACTCATCAGAAAATATATATCTTGCTGCTCAAGAGTCAAACTATCGTCACCAACCAAGAAGCAACCTTTTTAATGATCCCACATCCCCAATAGCTCCATCATGAGGTTCTCACTCAACCTCATTAGTGGATAGAAGAAAAAATTGAACAACCCTACATCTCGTAGGTGCTGCTAAAAAATTGGGTCATTTCAAACCTGCCCTAATAACTAGTTGTAATGGTGCTCATGCCACTCAATAGCCATGGTAGCTAGCATGCACTTTGCAATCACGAGCAAGTCAAAAAGTGTGCTACTCATCAACAATCAACATATCAAAAAACCAAAAAAAAAATCAATCGCGCAACTTTTACATCATTAGTCACATTGTTTTGTGTGGGTAAAGATACACAACTATCATGGTTTAACCACGTGGGCCATAAACGTCCCACCTGTGTGACCATGATAGTATTCATAGGATAGCCGTGCGAGAGATACATGGTTCGACCATGCGATTTTCCCATGCACAATTGAGCAAGAAAAACTGTGTGGCCGGAGCATGAAAATACCGCATTGTGCATGGCTATTGAGGGAACAACTACATAATTCTACGCGGTTGTTGCTTCGAAATCCATGTGGCCAGCCGAAAAACACTTCTGGATCGTTGTATAGATTTTTGAGGGACCAAACCAAAAAATTATACTACTAAAAATGATGGGCTCGGCACGAGGACTTACTTGGAACTCACGAAATCGAAAACCACCTGTCCTATCTTCCAAAATTAGAAAAAATAACTCCAGGGCATCCAACTCACGATAATAAAAATGATTTCAAAAAATGGATCCCACCCCTATTTATAATCCAAAATGCCCAATTTTCAACAACCTTGTTTGGGAGTTCCGTAACTCCATTTGATGAACCATCATCATTGTTGCGATCAAAATCGCAATCTCTTTAGCATGGTGCTATTTGTTTTTCCCCTCGCAAAAACCTTCCAACACTCATTTTCTAGCCGTTTCTCTATGTATTGTTAATTAATGTCAATAATGATTACACCATCATATTTTTTGTCATGAACCCTATTATGCTTTGGTATTTGCATGATTTTTTCCAAGAAACAACTTCTTCCCCAATCAACAAGACCACGAACCTCCTCCATAGGTATATCATCTCAACCTTGCATATAGGACACATATCCCCTCTGGTTAAATTGCACTTATCGAGTCATCCTATTGATATCCATAAGGCCCTCATCTTTTAGTAAAACAAATTACCACCTTCACTCAATAATCTCATTACCAATTAGTAGCATGATCCCCCATGGGTGTGCACACCATTACAACACCCCCCACATTCTAGCACCCATTATGTCAAACTGTTGAGTACGAAACAGAGTGAGCACCAAAAATTTTGGGTTGTTTTCGACTATTTTTGGGAATTTTCTAAAAATATGTAATTTTAATACTGTCTAAGGGATTGGGGTCTATTTTGTAATCTGGGTTAATGGATTAGGGTATTGTATTCCATGGAATACCTATATTGTATTGTGAGTGATTCATAATGTTAATGAGAAAACAAGAGTTGTGACTCTAAGTTTTATTGGTTTTCCCCGTTAAGGGTTTCCAGGGTAAATATCTGTGTATTCTGTGTGAATGATGTGGTGTAATCTTTGTTTTTACTAAAAGAATCTATATGCTTTGCTTCTCTGCACAAGTTTAAAACTTACATGTGGTATCATAGCTTTATTATTTGGTTTTAGGGGGACACCTTTGTTGTTGAGGGTTCGACGCGGTTGATAGATATTGGGTCTGTGATAAACCTGGGTTTAGTGGAAGCTTTGCAGCTTTGATTTGTGCATTGAAAGAGAAGGGCGAGTAGTTCAAGAATTGAGATTGAGTAATTTAATGGCTAGAACTTTGAGCTATGGAAGCTCAAAATGGAGGATCTTCTTGTAGATCGGGAATAATGGATTGTTGTGGATTCGGGTACACAACTCACTGGAATGACAAAAGAATATTCGGAGAAATTAGATAGAAGGGTGAGGAGTACAATCTGACTGTGTTTATCAGACTCTGTGTTGTTGAACGTATCTAGAGAAGATACTGCGGTAGAACTTTGGGAAAAACTAGGGAGCTTGTATCAATCAAAATCCCTTGTAAACATGTTGTTTATGCAAAATAAACTTTATCACCTCAGAATGGATGATAATGACACAATGATAGAACATCTGAATGTATACAATACTCTAGTAAGTCAAATAACTTATGTTGGCATTAAAATGGCTGAAGACGATAAATGTATTACATTATTGTGTTCTTTACCATATTCCTTGGACAATCTAATTGTAGCAATATGGAGTGTTAATTAAGCAACTTTAAAATTTGATGAAATGGTATCATCCCTGCTATCAGAAGAAATGAGGCAAAAAACCATGGATACTTATAACATGGATGCCTTGTTTGTGAGAGGTCGCCCCCATGAGAGAAACAAAAATAATGTATCTAGGGGAACATCTAAATCTAAGGGTAGATCTAAATCCCCAGGAAAATGTATAAGGAAGTGTTGGAAATGCGATAAAATTGGGCACTATAAAAAGGATTGTAGATCTAAGAATTTTGAGAAAGGAAAGGGATATGAGGATACCTCTATCAGAGAGGCGAAGAATTCCTCAGAAGAAGGAGGGGATGTGTACCTAGCTTCTATTGGTACTCATTCAGAACGTGATATATGGTTCATTGACTCAGGTGAGTCATGTCATATGAATCCTCATAGGGAGTGGTTCTGTGAATATGAAAAGTACAATGGAGGCGATGTGTTATTGGGAGATGATTCACTAGCCAGTATCATTGGGCGTGGTAGAGTCAAGTTGAAACTCAAGGATGGAAGGATTAGAAATCTCCCTGGAGTACTACACATTCCAAATCTAGCGAGAAAATTGATATCTGTCGGAAAGATGGATATTGCAGGCGTAAAGACTGTATGTGGAAACGGTGGTTGCAAAATGGTTTGAGGATCAATGGTATTGATGAGGGGAGTTCGGTATGGAACTCTGTACAAACTATTGGGAAGATCCATCATTGGTGAATGTAATAGTTCTATTGTGCTTGAGGAGGGATATATAGAAGATAGAACCTTGACTGCATTAGGAGGAAAGCCATTGCTATGACATCAAATATTGGGGCATATCTGAGAAAAGGGCCTTCGAGCATTACAAGGTAAAGGTATGGTTGAAGGTATCACCGATTGCACTCTAGATTTTGATTTCTGTGAACATTGCAAATATGGAAAACATAGTTGAGTAAGATTTGCATATGGTGATACAAGAGCAAAGAGAATTTTAGAGTTAGTACACAGTGATGTGTTTGGACTTGTGCTTGTTCCATCATTAGGTTGATATGTGTATTATGTTTCATTTATCGATGATTTCTCAAGGAACACACAGATTTATTTCCTTCAAAATAAATCTGAAGTATTTTCTAAGTTTAAAGAATTTAAGTCTCTTGTAGAGAATCAGACATAAAATAAAATAAAGGTGTCGAGGATAGATAATGGTGGATATTTTTGCGGGAATGAATTCGAGGAATTATGTAAGAAGTGTGGTATAGCAAGGAAGAAGACTACTCCATACACACCACAACAGAATGGAGTTGTTGAAAGGATGAATAGGACGTTGATGGAAAAGGAAAGGAGCATGCTAAAAAGTGCCGAGATAGGACACAAATTCTGGGCAGAGGCTATGGAGACAACATGTTACTTGGTAAATCGATCAACCACATCAGCATTGGTTGAAAAAACTCCATAAGAGGTATGGACTGGTAAGAAACACTCTATTAAGCATCTAAAAGTTGTTGGCTGTGATGCTTATGTACATGTTCCAAAGGAGAAAAGGAGCAAGTTGGATAACAAAGCTTAAAAATGTATCTTTATTGGCTATAAAGACAGTATGGAAGGTTTTAAGCTTTGGAATCCTGTAACTAAGAAGACTGTTTATAGTCGAGATGTTGTGTTTAGAGAGGTCAAAGAAGTTCCCAGATAGGAAGTGACTCCAATGGAAAAGGAACCAGAGAAAATAGAGTTTGATTTGGAAGATGAAGAATCTGTCTCAACGGAAGAATCTGAATAAGAAGAAGAAGAAGAAGAAGAAGAAGAACCTCATACCCTAGTTTTGAGGATATCATCTCGAGAAAGAAGGAAACGAGAAAGGTATTTCCCTCTTGAATTTCAGTTTAATTTTTCTTTGTCTATTACTTATGATGATCCTAGAAATGTGAAGGAAGTTGTTGATTCAGAGGATAGTGATCTCTGGAAGAAGGCCATGGTTGAAGAAATGGATGCCTTGGACAAAAATGAAGCTTGGGATCTAGTTGAGTTACCAGCTGGAAGAAAAGTCATTGGCAGCAAATGGTTGTTTAAAAAGAAGTTGAATGCAGAAGGTAAAGTTGAGAAATACAAATCCCGCTTGGTAGCAAAGGAATATTCTTAGGTAGAGGGAATTGATTTTGGTGAAATATTTTCTCCTGTTGCAAAATTAACTTCTATTAGATTCCTTATTGCAATTTTTGTTTGTTGCTTTTGATCTTGAAGTAGAGAAGATGGATGTGAAGACAATGTTCCTACATGGGGACCTAGAAGAAGAAATCTACATGAAGCAACCCAGAGGATTTATTGTAAAGGGTAAGAATGAGTTGGTTTGCAAGCTGAATAAACACATTTATGGTCTAAAACAGTCTCCAAGGATGTGGTACCAGAAGTTTGACATGTACATATTGGAACTGGGATTTGTGAGAAGCAAAGCTGATCATTGTGTCTACTGCAAACAAATTGGAGAAAATTTTGTTTATGTAGTGTTGTATGTCGATGATATTTTGTTGGTTGGAAATAACATGAAGGTTATTAAGGAGGTAAAAACACAACTATCCTCCAAGTTCGATATGAAGGATCTTGGTGCTGCTAATTTCATCTTGGGGATGGAGATCAAGAGAAACCGTGTATAAAGGAAACTCTAGATGAACCAAAGAAAATATGTGGAAACAATACTACATAGGTTTAATATGCAGGAATGCAAACCAATAAAATTTCCTATTCCTGTAGGTGTAAGATTATCTGCAAAACAATGTCCCAAGGCAAATGAAGAAAAAGAAGACATGTCCCATGTAGTGGGAGATTTGAGCAGCTATATGTCAAAACCAGGAAAGGAACATTGGACAGCTATGAAGAGGGTGTTTAGGTATTTGTGTGGAACAACAGATAGTGCAATCCTTTACTAAGGAAGAACTAAATAGGACAAAGAATTGAATGTACATGGATTTATTGATGTTGACTGGGATGGATATTTGGATCATAGAAGATCTACAAGTGGGTATGTATTTAACCTATTTGGAGGTGCTATCAATTGGATGAGTAAGAGACAGGATGTAGTGGCACTATCAACTACAGAATCTGAATACATGGCAACCACTCATGCTAGTAAATAGGTTGTATGGTTGTAGAGATTGTGTTTGGACATTGGGTTTGAACAACAAGCTACAAGGTTAGATTGTGACAGTCAAAGAGAAATCTTCCTGGAAAAGAACCCTGCTTATCACTCAAGAATGAAGCATATTGATGTACAATTTCACTTCGTAAGAGACATGGTTGAAAGCAAGAAGGTGTTACTGGAGAAAATTGGCACTTTGAAGAATGTTGCATATTCATTGACAAAATCTGTGAGCACTGAGAAGTTCTCTTGGTGTAAAGGAGCAATGGGCATTCGTTCCCTCGATTGCTGATCCAATAAAATATTGTAACCCATGTATGCAAAGAAAAAAACAAGTGGGAGAATGTTGAGTATATGTTATATTCATTGCATGTGTGTGTGTGGGGGGTGTGCGTTTGACCGCGCAATGGCCATAAGTATATCATATCAACCTTGCATATAGGCCATGTATCCCCTTTGGTTAAATTGCACTTATCGAGTCATCCTATTGATATCCATAAGGCCCCTCATCCCTTAGTAAAACACATTACCACCTTCACTCAGTAATGGTCATTACTGAGTAGTAGCATGATCCCCCATGGGTGTGCACACCATTACAACAACCCCCACATTCTACAACCCATTATGTCAAACCACCCGATCCAAGGAATATGATACCTTACCACTTACAAGGACACCACATTCAATTTTCTTGTTGCATCTTGATGACTCCCACGTCAGATTCCTCGACATATGTTACAGTTATGATTCCCATATTATCCCTCATCCCCATCATGATCAATAAACCATATGAGTTTCTCTCTATTTCACCAACCCTCTAGAAGATCAACAAGGTTCCCTACCCTCTGTACACACGAATATCATTTAGTCATTCCTATATGGACGCTCCACATGGTATTCATTCATTGGGCACCCATTTTCTCATTTGTATGAAACATCCACATAATTCCTTTTGTATAAATTTAATCCACAGTCCACTCAAAACATGGGAACCAACTCACATTACATTATTCTTTTGGAAGCACCCATTGGTTCCCCTTGATTGATGTACTTGTGTTCATTACCCCCCAACGCCTTCAGTCTTGTTTTTTTCATCTAGATTCAACCTACCCTCATTATCCTTCATTTGACAAAAATCACATCATGACCAATTTTCAATCTATTCATCCCCTTTACAACCTACACTTTTTTTTGAAGAATGTTGCCATACACCAGCTACCCAGTTTACTCCAATTAAGAGAAGTCACGAGACCCACACTTACCAGCCTGTCTTGTGTCAATTTTGTTATTATCCCAGTTGGTTACAAAGTTTTCTTGGTTCTCATGGTAAGACCATCATCTTCCCATTAGATTTAGCTCTCATCGACGTTAGGTCACTTTATTCTGAGAGTTAAGGAAATAATGATTGGACCTTGGTTTCCCTTCTCATCGAAATAAGGGTTAACCTCGTACTGAGCAGAGAGATTCATCAACACTCTTCATCTCAGTATTTTACCACATGTTCGACGTTAACTCATTTATCACATCAAGGGGAGTCATATGTCTCGGTGGTTCCAGTGTTCATAGTTATGGTTAAAGACATTTGTCATTTTGACATAAGAATGTTTCCTATCCTACAACATCATCATTTTTTATCTCCCCCACTACAGTGGGTTGTTCACAATCATCAGCAGTTCCTCTCGTATGGCATCATTCACATCATCACAATTTCAAGACAAGTTTACTCATGATGAGATTGAATCCAAATTCATCCCTACATATAATATTTTATAGAGTCAACCCCTTAGTCTCCTCTTATTGTAAATCCTGACAGAATTTAACGAGCATAGGGATGCCTATATCATTTGTTGAAACCATCTCAATGTGTGACCTATCAATTATTCGCTTCAACGGTCATCACCAACATTCCCCCCTACGAGAAACCCTTTACTCTCAAAAATCCCTATCTTACTATCATAGTTCAGAATATCAACATGAGGGAAAGAAACAATCATGTATTTCGGCTATACAGTGCCTTCTTAACCTCACACACCAGGGGGCATCAGTTATCACCTAAATCTCGCACATATGCGACATTTTGACAATTATTATAGAAGGACATCATCAACATACGACATGCATCTCATTAGCATCATTCTCATAAAATTCAAAATATGAATTGAACCTTAGAATGGAAAAATGCTTATTTTGGTACAACCGCTTTACTTTTTAAAGGAAACCTGCACGGATATGCGGGTAAAGTCTCGAAAGTCACATGGTTGTACCAGCTAGCGGACCAATAAATTTCTGTAACACATTAAAGGATAACAACAACATTTTTGTTCCAAAAATTTGAATTGGTCTCTCCACATGCTTGGAAGCATTCACCCCCTACTTGTACCTCAAATATCACTTCATGAAATGGAGCATTCACATGGAGAACTAGATGTTTGAAGACCTCCATTTGTCGTATAAAAGGAAGCCATGAACATGCATTTAAAAAGATAAATATAGAGTAAGGTTATGTTGGAAGAATTAGTCTAAGAGCTCATCTTTCACACTCCTTATGATCATTTGGCATCACAAAGCTCCCTTGAATTATTCCTCAAGAAGCAAGAGTTTCTCCTCATCATTCCAAGTTACTTAACAAGCAATTTGTGAGAGTTGAAAAGCACCCATCCCTAAAAGGGGATTGTTGGATGCCATTGAAGCTGCATTCTTCTAGGTGACACCATTTGTATACAATATTTTCCATTGGACAATACTATATGATTGAAGCTAACTTATTCTCTTTGTTTTATGGCATTTTAATACTTGATAATATTTTATTTCACTCTTATTTGTTGAATTTGGCTTTATCTTGTTAGTGTTTGGTCTACTAATAATCACTCACATTGTTTCCTTGGTTGCAATTTGCAAGGAGAAGAAGAGTTGCTCACCCTTGTGACATTTTTCCCAAAACATGTTCCTTAATCCAAAATATGATAACAAACATGATATAACCCTTAATATCTAGAAATAAACACTAATTCATCCACAAGAGAATGAACACAATAATATGGAAAGAACCCTTAAGGTAGGGTAACACCATTAGCTATTCCTTATGGAAAGAATCACTCCACAAGATATATGCTTACTATAAATTCACAAGACACCACCTTCCCTTGGTTGTACCTATTTATATAATTTCTATCTAACCTTGTAAATACTTTCATAGATAAGGAAATTTCTGGTAAATGGAACCTTCTTGATACTTCCTACAAAAGGAATGTTCTTGTAGGTGAAACCTTCTAGGTGCCTCCTAGCGAAGGAATGTTCTATTAGGTGGAACCTTATAGTAATCCTTATTACAATTATTACTTTTCACACTAAATGGGCCTTATTTAATAGAGATGGTCTCAATACACAACATTAACCTCTTGGGTACCTCCCTAGGTACCCAATATTATCCTCCCAAGGTACATTACATTCCATCCCATTTATAAAAGCATTTCCCTCAATGCTTGATGTGAGGAGGTACAACCATAAAACAGGGTCTAATGGATGAGTGTTGACCATAATGTTGAAGAAGTCAGAGAATCAAGGCCCTGTGTACAAGTGTTAGCCTTGTTGAAGTAGTCGAAGAAACTCCACCATAATATTTGGTCCCATGAACGAGTGTTAACCACAATGATGAAGAAGACAATCCCCCCCATGCAAGGACAAGCTGCAATGATGGAGTAATCCAAGGGACCCATCCATAAAATTAGATCCCATATCGAAGTACACAATCTGGTACCCAACCGATGACACTTAAGCTCCATGAATCATTGAGTTTTATGCTTCAAATTCCCACCATGGTCATGTGGATTAGTGTAACTATCCAAAGTAAACAAATTCTCCATGTAGTAATAAGAAAATAGCTCTAAAAGGAACTATACTACTATAAAAGAAGCATACTGGAAATTTATAGGCACCGCCTAATGTTGTCTTTTCTACATGATGTTATCTTCACATGGTGGAGAAGAGTCATAAAAAATAAAATGGAAGTAATTGTCTTCCCAAAAATTACAAATATCCATATACTAGTCCTCATAAGCATATTCTAATTCATACCATGCATATATTTCTTGGTTATACTCTTCAATGAGAAAAGAGTATGTAGTATCAATCACACGTTCCTCCTTAAATTTTATGGTTTATCTTTTTAATGGTTTCCAAATCTGCATATATATCTTGTAAAGTTTTTATCACCCACATTTCCATTCTTCAATTCTGTGAGGTTTTGAGGGTGAAACTTTATATGAATTTGTAGGCAAAAGAATCCATTAAAAAACATTAAAAATTAAACGAAGACATAACAAATAAAAATACTTGGTTTTCTTTCGATGGTCATTAAGGCATGGGCATAGAAATGTTGAAAATGCTCAAGAGGGTTCTTTTAATAAATCTAGGAATTTATTGTACTACAAATGGAGAATGAGGATTATTAATAATTTAGTCCTAAACTTTGGGGTAGGGGTAGCATCAGTGCTTGGAAGGGATGAAAGTGCTAAAGGAATGGTGAAAATGAAGAAAACTAATTGAGTTTTTTTTCCCACTCTACCATTGTGTGCTCGAGACTTCAATGCACTATGGCACCTTTGTGTATAGCACATTAATGTGTTTAGGTAATTATCGTGCACTAAACTATTTTTCTCCAAAAACCTTTATCAATCGCCTTCTCCAAAGCATATATGTGAGAAGGGGCTATACTAAACCTTGCTTAGCATGATCATCAAGTACTTGGGTGATCTTTAAAAAATTGTGTGCTAGCAAAATTTATATTGATTTAAACAAAATATATAGATTAGTTAAAATATAATGGTCTGTCGCAAGGGAATCTAGACCAACTATTAAACAATCGGTTGTCATTTAGGATCCCATAAGTCTTACGAACCTTGAAAAAACAATAATATAAATTTAGTCTAACTTGGGCAAGGCTGAGATTACTGTAAATAGAAAAGAAGGATAATTGCAAGACTAATATAGGAAAATGTGTCATCATTAGCATGGGGATCATTGGCACCTCTTGGCCATGGGATGGCTCAGGTGCAGAAGCTACAAACTCAAAACTGGTGGCTGCCTTGACTAATATGTTGAATTTGGCCTCTTTCTTCTTATTTTGCTCCCGCAACTCATCTATTTGTAGCAAAAATTCATTCCTTTCCTCTTTGGTATCAAGGAGGACTTTACCAAGGATAGCCTTAACCTACTAATATAGAGTAATTGTTATGTAGTATTTGGTGTCCCAAGCTCTTGTGGTCCCGAGGTCCAAAACCCATAGCGCCATATCTACCGTAATATCTTCTGACCTGGTACAAGCATGTCTAAGTGTAATGTCCCTATTTAATTTTGACTAATTTATGAGTGACTGATTTTGAATTTTTGAACTTAGGAATTTTATTGAACACTTCTATCACAAAGCTCTAATACCACTGTAATGTCCCCAAACTAATTATAGACTAACTTCACCCGTGGATGCTAGTGTAATATGACTTGGCCTTTTGAAAAACACTTGGTTAGAGATTATTGAACTGTTGCAGGTTGTATTCTCTAATCCAAATCTGATTTTAATATGTTTCTATTGGTGGACTTGGTTGTGGAATTTTAGCAAACACTTTATAAACACACTGTTGTAGCTAGCTATTTAGGCAAATCTAAATGTAGTTTGAGTTTGATCATCTTGTCACACCTTGGAAACTCAAGTCTACTTCTATTTGTGTTAGATTAACACTGGTTTATGTTTGCAAAGACCAGATTTTGGTATGATGGCATTCAACTGTACTTTGATCAAAAGGTATTACAAATTTGCAAACCATAATTAAGAGAAACACGACTAAGCCATTCCATTAAACACCGTGAGAATATCAAATGGATATTAGTGATTTATAGTCACAACTCAGATTTGAAATACACAGTATAGTTGATTCATAGCTTGCATTAAGATTAAAGATTCCCTTTTGGTTGATGTGCAGAATAGTGGGTCACATTGGAGCTAGTACTTTATCTTTTGCACAAGAAAACAATCACTGAAATGTACAATGGTTAGATTTCAATATTTTCCATGTAAAACTCATCCCGAAGAATAAGATTAACAATAATTTGAGCCTATGTGTTTCACAAGGGGACTCCTACAATGTTAAATGTGTCTCCTCTCCTCAAACAAGGCTGATACGACAAGTTGGTGAAACAAGGAAGAGATTCCCAATGGTGATGCAACCCCTATAGGTTCCCGCGCCCTCCTTTTTATCTCTAGATTTGATCCCTAACCCTTTGAGTCTCCTCTCCACAAGTGACTACGTCCTCCTCAAAGAAGTTGTGGGTGACTTGAACCCTTCTTCCTTGCTAAATGGTCATGATCCCACAAGAAATTGCAGGAAGACTCCTCACAAGAGAGCCCTACCTCAATAATAAATTGAAACTTTAATAAACACCTTGGATGGATTTAATAAACTTTAACTATTCCTTATGGAAGGAATCACTCCACAAGCTATATGCTTGCTATAACTTCACAAGACACTACCTTCCCTTGGCTCTACAACTTTACATAGTTTCTATCTAACCTTGTAAATACTTTCCTAGAGAAGGAACTTTCTGTTAGATGGAACCTTCTCGATACTTCATACAAAAGGAATGTTCTTATAGGTGGAACCTTCTAGGTACCTCCTATTGAAAGAATATTCTAGTAGGTGGAACCTTCTAGGTACCTCCTATTGAAGGAATATTCTAGTAGGTGGAACCTTCTAGGTACCTCCTATTGAAGGAATATTCTAGTAGGTGGAACCTTCTAGTAAGCCTTATTTACAATTATTACTTTTCACACTAAATGGGCCTTATTTAATAGATATGGTATCAATACACAACATTAACCTCTTGGGTACCTCCCTAGGTACCCAATACTATCCTACCAAGGTAAATTACATTCCATCCCCTTTCTAAAACCATTTCCCTCAACGCTTGATGTGAGGAGGTACAACCATAAAACAGGGTCTAATGGATGAGTGTTGACCATAATGTTGAAGTAATTCAAGGAATCAAGGTCCCATGTACAATCGTTAACCTTGTTAAAGTAGTTGAAGAAGCTCCACCATAATATTTGGTCCCATGTACGAGTGTTAACCACAATGCTAAAGAAGGAAATGCCCCCCATGCAAGGACTACTTGCAATGATGAAGTAATCCGAGGAACTCATCCATAAACTTGGATCCCATATCGAAGTACACAAGATGGCACCCCACCGATGACACTTAAGATCCATGAATCATTTAGTGTTATGCTTCAAATTCCCACCATGGTCATGTGGATTAGTGTAACTATCCAAAGCAAACAAATTCTCCTTGTAGTGGTAAATAGTTCTAAAAGGAACTATACTACTATAAAATAATCATACTGGAAATTTGTAGGCACCACCTAATGTTGTCTTTTCTCCATGAGGTTATCTTCACATGGTGGAGAAGAGTCATAAAAAATAAAATGGAAGTAATTGTCTTCCCAAAAATTACAAATATCCATATACTAGTCCTCATAGGCATCTTCTAATTCATACCATGCATATCTTTCTTGGTTATACTCTTCAATGAGAAAAGAGTATGTAGTATCAATCACATGTTCCCCCTTAAATGTTATGGTTTATCTACTTAATGGTTTCCAAATCTACATATATATCATGTAAAGTTATTATCACCCACATTTCCATTCATCAATTCCGTGAGGGTTTGAGGGTGAAATTTTATTTGAATTTGTAGGCAAAAAAATCCATTAAAAACATTAAAATTTAAATAAATACATAACAAAGAAAAATACTTGGTTTTCTTTCGATGGTCATTAAGGAAAGGGCATAGAAATGTTGAAAATGCTCAAGAGGGTTCTTTTAATAAATCTAGGAATTTATTGTACTGCAAATGCAGAATGAGGATTATTACTAATTTAGTCCTAAACGTTTGGGTAGGGGTAGAATCAGTTCTTGGAAGGGATGAAAGTTCTAAAGGAATGGTAAAAATGAAGAAAACTAATTGAGTTTTTTTTACTCTAACCATTGTGTGCTTGAGACTTCAATGCACTATTGCACCTTTGTGTATAGCATATTAATGTGTTTAGGTAATTATCGTGCACCTAAAACAATTTTTTCTCCAAAAACCTTTATCAACCACCTCTTGCAAAGCATATATGGGAGAAGGGACTCAAACTTGCTTATCACAATCATCAAGTACTTGGGTAACCTTTAAAAAATTGCGATCTAGCAAAATTTATATTGATTTAAACAAAATATATAGAGTTAAAAAATAATGGTATGTCGCAAGGGAATCCAGACCAACTATAAAACAATAGGTTGTCATTTAGGATCCCATAAGTCTTACTAATCTTGAAAAATAAACATTATAAATTTAGTATAACTTGGGAAACACTGAGATTACTGTAAATAGAAAAGAAGGATGATTGGAGGACTAATCTAGGAAAATGTGTCATCATCAACTATGGGGATCATTGGCACCTCTTGGCCATGGGATGGCTCAGTTGTAGAAGCTGCAAACTCCAAACCGGTGGATGCCTTGAATAATACGTTGAATTTGGCCTCTTTCTTCTAATTTTTCTCTCGCAACTCATCCATTTGTAGCAAAAATTCATTCCTTTCCTCTGTGGTGTGAAGGAGGAATTTACGAAGGATAGCCTTAACCTACTAATATAGAGTAACTATTATGTATTATTTGGTGTCCTGAGCTCTGGTGGTCCTGGGGTCCAAAACCCATAGCCCCATATCTAGCTTAATATCCTTTGACCTAGTACACGCATGTCAAGTGTAATGTCCCTAGTTAATTTTGACTAATTTATGAGTGACTAGTTATGAATTTTTGGGCTTAGGAATTTTATCAAACACTTCTGTCGCAAAGCTTTGATACCACTGTAATGTTCCCAAACTAATTCTAGACTAACTTCACCTATAAATGTTAGTGTAATATGACTTGGCCTTTTGACAAAAACTTGGTTAGGGATTATTGAACTGTTGTAGGTTGTATTCTCTAATATGAATATGATTTTAATATGTTTCTATTGGTGGACTTGGTTGTGGAATTTTAGCAAATACTTTATAAACACTCTGTTGTAGCTAACTATTTAGGCAAATTTGATTGTAGTTTGAGTTTGATCCTCTTGTCACACCTTGGAAACTCAAGTCTACTACTATTTTTTTTAGATTAACACTAATTTATGTTTGCAAAGATCAGATCTTGGTATGATGGCATTCAACTCTACTTTGATCAAAAGGTATTACGAATTTGTATACCATAATTAAGATAAACATAGCTAAGTTATTCCATCAAACACAGTGAGAATATCAAATGGATATTGGTGATTTACAGTCACAACTCACATCTGAAATGCACAGTATAGTTGACCTGTAGCTTTCATTAAGATTAAAGCTTCCCTTTTTGTTGATGTACATACTAGTGGGTCACGTTGGAGCTGGGACTTTATCTTTCACACAAGAAAACAATCACTGAAATGTATAATGGTTAGATTTCAATATTTTCCATGTAAACCTCAGTCCGAATAAGAAGATTCACAGTACTCTCAGCCTGTGTGTTTCCAAAAGAGGACTTCTACAATGTTAAACGTGTCCCCTCTCCTCAAACAAGGTTGATACGACTAGCTGGTGAAACAAGGAAGAGATTCCCAATGGTGATGCGACCCCTGTAGGTGCCTACACCCTCATTTTTATCTCTAGATTTGATCCCTGACCCTTTGTGTCTCTTCTCCACAAGTGATGCATCCTCCTTAAAGAAGTTGTGGGTGACTCGACCCCTTCTTCCTTGCTACGTGGTCACGATCCCAGAAGAAATTGCAGGCATACTCCTTACAAGTGAGCCTTACCTCAATAATAGACTGAAAATTTAATAAACACATTGGATATGCTTGTAAATGCTCACTCCAACCATATCCATGAAACACAATGAATAAATCTAAGTGATCTATTCCTCAAGGATGACTAGGGTGGATGGTTTCACCACCGAGATCATTTATACTCCTAGGGTTTTCATCCCAAGAGACACAAGCTTCAAGAGCTCTCAAAATTTAGAAAAGTGAGAATAACATGAATGAGTGAGAGAGTGACTCCTTTCCCTTTTATCTTCATTTTGACCCTTTTTGGACGCTTTTATATTTTTCCCATTTTAATTAATAAAGTGAATTTTTCAATAGTCATTTTACGAATTAATCACTCAACGTCATATGAAGTCACTTTTTTCCTGGTGACATTAAATAATTAATTGTATCCCCTTTTTTATTATGCTGACACAACTTGAAAGCCATATTCCCTTACAGATCTAGAGAACATAAAAATGGGGACATGACAATGCTCCCTTCCCAAATATTACTTGTCCTAATGTAATGCCATCACAACTCCTCGATCAACAACTAGGACAATTGAAACCGAGAATGATCCCAGGGTCCCAAACTAATATAAAAGATGTGGATCACCTACTGGATAAAACATCGCTCTGCAAGGTTCTATAACAAGAGGCCTTCTAAAGGCCATAAATCAATAGAGTGAACAAATACTGTAAATACTAAGTCCACCTCTCATAGGATCTCCCTCCCAGGAAGCCAGTCCAATGCACTATAGAAGTGAGCTCTTGATAGCAAAGTATGACTCTCCCATTTTGCACTAGATGCCAAATTGTCCAACTATGAAGTCCCAAGGTCCCATGCTATTTCTAGAAATGACCCACCATGCTAATGTTGCGCCACTATGATCATAAATATATGGTCCTCATACATAAATTGTATCTTCAAACCTTGTAACCCTAAGTTGTAATCCCGTGTATCGAAAAAGAAAATCTATCCTGCCATATGACATGGACCTCATCATCTCCTCTCGAGGCGTTCCAAAAATGACATGGACCAATCATATGAGTTATTGGATTCCACATCCAAACTAGGAGTCCACTATGCCTCCTACCACCTGACTCCACCTCAGCTACATTGATCAACTCTGTGCCAGCTAATTTGTATAGCTCCTTCCAACCTGCGCTAGGAAACCTATTGTCTGTAAGTTTTAAACCTGTGCAGACAACTAAAGAATACAAATTATTTTAAGCAAACCAAATATTACACCACAACATTCACATAGAATACACATAGATTTACCCTGGAAACCCTTGACCGAGAAAAACCAACAAACCTTGGAGCCACCGGTCCTATTTTCTCATTATCATTATGAATCACTCACAATACAATATAGGTATTCCAAAACATCAAATTCCCTAATCCGTTAACCCGGATTAGAAAATAGACCCCAATCCCTTAACCGGGATTAAATTACATCTATGTAGAAAATTCCCCAAAATAGTGGAAAACATCCCAAAATTTTTTTGGCGCTCATTGCACTCGCGGGAACGGAAATGACCTAACAACCATTTCCGTCATCCGCTTCACGGAAGGGGGAGGGCATCAACACACCCCCCGTATTACTCCCCCTGATCCAGTGCCATATGCAACACCCAACGCATACAACAGAGCACTAGATGGAGGGGATTGACCACTACGCGATCAAACACGCACCCCCCCCACACACATGCACAGAATATACCATATACTCAACATTGTCCCAATCACTAACAATGAATCTGGGATACTTAGGAACCCTAAACATCTCCCCAAGAGATAGATCTGTCACCCATGTTTCCCCATACTCTGAATAAATCATCGGGAAGTGCATGAACTCTGATAATTGGACAATCCCTGCACTCATACCATTTTTAATTTGTACCCTCGGTAATCCTGTGATGTAATATAACAATATGCCCTCCCACCTTGGCCTTGAAATGGGAAAAGACTGCATCAACCCTACTAGATGAGTGTACCATGAACTTCTCTACTGACAAGTCGTGCATTCCCCCATATGTCCCAACACAACATCCACAAAGTCCCTCCATGTGAACCTCTCTCATATCTGCCTATAAGTGGTAAAGTCACTAGGGTCCCAAAATAGCCTGTAATATGTGAATCACCCTCTACCCATATCATTGATTTTCAAGGTGATAAAAAAAGGATCCACCTGACTGCCCCTGATAAGCCAATAAATCCTAATCTATAGAAACTTGGTCAAATCCCCATAAGACTCCTCCTCCAAGCAACCAATCCTATGCACTCCGACAGTAAACTCCAAAAAGTGAAGATTGTCCATGTGTTGGCTTCGTTTTGCAACCAAGCTTAGTGCTATGGGCACCTGCTAACTAGTAGCAACAGTTTCAATATTAAGCAAGAACAATGTAAACTAAATCTAAACTAAACTAAACTAGCATGTGCATTTTTGAATTAAAAACAAGAACAAGAACAAGAAATGTAGAAAATAAATTTGTATTGAAAATGGGGGCAAGCAAGTGCTTGCGATAATACCTCCAAGTGATGAAGATAGTTGAGAAGCTCCAAGGATGAGCAGCTCCAAACTCCAAAGGGTCCTTTCTCCAAGGTTGCTAAAATGGCCAAATACTCAAGGGAGATTTTGGCAGCATGAGGATAGGAAGATGGATCGATTGGAAATGAGGAGCCCCTACCACCTTTTTATAGGTTTTGGTGGTGGGGAATACCATTTGTGGTTTTGTGGAAACCAATGGTATTGACCAACACGGTTTAGGTACTTTTCCCTCATTTTTCCTTTTTTGAATATTTTGAATATTTTTATTCCCTTTTTAATATTTTGGGAATTTTGGACCCTTTTTGAGGGTTTTTTATGCTTTTTTAGGAAAAATAATCTTTTTGAATGGGAAAAGGGGTGTACTAAGGTCTTTTGGTGACCTTTTGTTGGTTTCAGAGGCTCAGATGGTGAAAAAGTGGACAAATGGGTCATGTGAATAGGGAAATGAGCTAATGAGCACTTTTTGGGTGTTAACAGATTGCCCCCTGATGTGTGAGGGCAGGAGCTCATCGTATGGCCGATAGACATCATAGTTCTTTTGTCCTTTTTCTGGGGTTTGGGGAGGAGAAGAGACCGTTTGGAGTCTGGATCCACGGACCTTGGAAGCTGCAAAAAAATAAACAAATGTTACATGGCCTCAATATGAATGAGGGATAATCTTTGATAATAGACGAGGCGGGCATACCCATTCTCGTATCAAGACATATACATAACAATTAGTCCCAAGAAGGGGGATCTAATACATAAAAAATATACTGGTACATCAAAATGGTCCAGAGGGTACATTATTTCAGGATGTACTCATGATCATACCATGGCTGATCTCAATAACTGATACACTGGAATAACTGTTGAACTGCTGAAACTGAAGGTGTCCACATCCGTATGGACTCAATGACTATGAGCCATCTCTGGGAAGTATATGTAACTGTGTACTCGAGGGAGTGTAAAACTGGTGTACATCTGAATACTCTCGCCATGCGCAGCCCGGATATCGATAGGAAAAGTATAACTGGTTGTATCTATAGGTAGACTCTCAAATGTCGAGGAGTCAGATGGTATCCGGGGTCTTCGACTAATAACTGAACGGACCGATGCCCTGTGCGAGTCTCAACGATGCGATCAAGGTGTTGAAGTCGAGCATGTGAGAAACAACCATTTGGAGAAGCACTGAGGACTCTTCTCGAAATGATTCGTAGGCACTCATCATTAATGGTGATGAGTCCAAGACACAGGGACCGCTAGGTCTATCCTCTGGAATAAATGTGGTTGTCGTCGACAGAGGGAGACCCGCATCTAACAAGGCAATGATGTTTCCTTGATAGGAGCGCGAGGTGTAGAACTGGAGTGTGGTAGTACTGATGGTAGGACTGACATAGTTGGGGGATGGGAAGTAACTGGGGCTATATATGGGATAGACGCAAACTTCCTTTGTTCAGAGCATGATGACATGGTTGACCTGGCAGCGTAGGGAACTGATTTGTAGGTGTGGGTATCATTGCTTTTAGGGACTGAAGGGTATATACTGACTCTGGGGGGGTCAAGTTGATGGGTGCTGTCGAGGGATTCTCAGGGTGACATACTGCAGAATACTCTGAACAAAGGTGACCAAAATGGGGAAGCTGCCATATGAGTAGACGTGATCTGTTGTGGCACCGAGAAGCACCATTGGGTCCTTCTTCGTAGTTTTAATGAGCTCTAAGAAAGGATAAAAGTGTGCTCTGAAATGGTACTGTCCTGTGGATTGGTGAGCCCAGGACTGTTCGTGCTCATTGGTGCTTTCATTTTTAAGGAGTCTAAAAACGAAAATAAGACTCTGTAGTGGTTATGAATACTGTCCTGTTGGTTTTACGAGCCCAGGATGGTGATTGCTCGTGGTCGCTTTCATGTTTAGAGAGTCCGAAAGCGGTAAGTGGACTCCATTTGTGTTCTTTTTCGTAAGTTTAGTCTCCAAGGCCCGAAAAAGCATAAAATGATGCAGATGGAGAACTCTTCTAGCCGATGTGACTAGAGTATTCCTTTTTCGTAATTGGTCTACAAGGTCCGGAAAAGGGGTAAACTTATACCAGGTAGACGCCCTTTCAGATACGTTTAGCGAGCATGAAAGGAAGCAAGGTTGCTCGGCGATCTTTTCATTGTTTTAGCAGTCAGAAAAGAGCTTAACAGAAACTCCCTCAGTGCCTTTTTCGTAAAAGGGATTGCTCGGCCCGAAAAAGGGATAAAATCATGCCGAACATCAAGGGATTGATGGGAGCGAGAAAAGGTCTCAAACGTCGTTATGTGACGGGATACTGGATCCGGTGACATAAAGATTGTCACAAAGGGGGATGCAGTCATTGTGGCACGCAAACCGAGGCAATAAGAGGGCATTTTGAAAAAATGGCCGAAAAGTATGGGCGTGAGAGCGAGAAATGATCTCAAGCATTGTCACAAGCGCAGAAAACTGAATCCGGCGATATAAAGATTGTTGAAAACGGAGAACGGCTGATGTGGCACGTAAACCAAGGCGACGAGAGGGGCATGGAAAGATGCCCAAAAAATCTGGAGGTGAGAGCGAGAAATGATCTCAAGCATCATCACGAGCATGGAAAACTGAATCCGACGATATAAGGTTCGTAAAAAATGGATGACGGCCGATGTGTCACGCAAATCGAGGCAATGAGGGGTCATGGGAAAAAATGCTCAAAAAAACTGGACATGAGAGCGAGAAATGATCTCAAGCATCATCACGAGTGCAGAAAACTGAATCCGGTGATATAAGACTTGTCAAAAATGAACGACGACCGATGTGGCACGCAAATCGAGGCGACGAGAGCGCCTAAAAAATGGTCAAAAAATAGACCTGATGAAAATAGGAAAAGGAAAGGTCTATCATGAAGTTCTCGCTATGCTGATTCCAATGGTACCAACGGTTTGAGAAACGGACGTCGTATGAGACCGGAATGGCGGTTTGAAAAATGGTGGAATTTCTATAAATAGGGCGTGGGGCCCAAATGATGTGTCATTGTTACGTGCGAGTTTGGTAGAGCAGTCAGAGCTCTTTCTCGATTTCTGGGAGATTTGACCGTTGGTTTTCGATTCTGCGAGTTTCAGGTAATCTTATTTGCCTTAGCCTTTTCAATTATGTCTTTTTTGTTTGGCGGCGGGTCCCCGAAGGACGTGAAATTCCACGTTGACCTTCCAACGTGGGATATCGCGGGTTTCGGGTCTCTTCCCGCGATGAACCGCACGGGTTTTAGGCTAACAGTCGCGATGTTCATCGCGACTGTGAGGTTGGAACCCGCGATGTTCATCGCGAGTTCATGGGAGACAGTCGCGATGTTCATCGCGACTATCTGGCAAAAATCCGCGATGTTCATCGCGGGTTCTTGACTGGAGGCCGCGATGATCATCGCGGCTTTTAATGGAAAGGCCGCGATGGTCATCG
The DNA here is from genome assembly GCA_027924585.1 of Larix kaempferi. Classification (NCBI taxonomy): domain Eukaryota; kingdom Viridiplantae; phylum Streptophyta; class Pinopsida; order Pinales; family Pinaceae; genus Larix; species Larix kaempferi. The sequence continues at coordinate 26,643,703 of BSBM01000361.1, forward strand.
CGGTTTTTAATGGAAAAGCCGCGATGGTATTTTTTGCAAAAAAATTTTTTTTGCTGGGGCTAAAAATTTCTTCTGTTTTTTGGTAGGATGTTGATGAGACCATTGGCCTCATGGCGAGAGCGGGAGATAGATGATGATCTGATGTTGCGGATTCAGACTGATCCGGGGGTGCGGCAGACTCTGGCGGTGAGCGGACTCTTGAAGTTCGCTCAGATCCCACCTATTCGTTCAGTGAGACGGCTCCTGAACAAGCTAGTGAGTTGGTGGGTGTCGGCGGAGGGTGTTTTTATTATTGGGGGTGAGAGGTTAGAGATCACCCTCATGGATGTTTATTTTCTGACTAGGTTGCCTCGGTTAGGGGAGGTGGGAGATCTGCTGCCGAGGATCCCGCCAGGTGTAGATATGGAGGATTTGCTACAGACTTTTTGTGTTGATGATGCCGTTTTGTAGAACAGTTCTATTAGTCTGCGATCTCTACGTGAGTGGGATATGCGGGCTGTTGGGGCATGTGTTCTACGGATATTGGGTGCTGCTGTGCCACATCGTTTGTCTGGGGGACAAACGATGTTGGTGGACTCTGTTCTTCGGGGGACTTATTATGCCTGGGGGCAGATGTTTCTGGCTGGTGTCCGGAGAGATCTGGACAAGGCCAGTCGAGAGGGAGGTGAGTTCTATTATGCCTCTTTTCTATGTTGTTTTTTCTTCGAGCGGGTGCCTACCTTGCGACCATGGGTGCGCATTCATGATGGTCTGGTGAGTGAGCCTCGCATGATGTGGTGGGGGCAGATGATGCCTCGTGGCGGCGGTGGTGTCCGCGGTTTCTTTACGGAGGAGGTCTATGAGCAGTGGGAGCAGATGCCCCTGCTGATTGAGGATTTCCCATATTTTGGTATGGACTATCGAGGCGACCCAGAGATGACTTGTGCCCCGGGACAGGCCTGGAGTTTAGACGGTATGTTTTGTGTTTTTTTGATTTATACTATATCATGTGTTGTTTGATTTATCTATCTATGATTATAGTTAGATATGCATATGATGGCTTACTTGCATTGTGTAGATGTTGGTCTAGTGCCGCCGGCCGACTACGTGGCTCGTCGAGGGCGGGCGATGGTGGTCGCTCATCCACCTGCAGCGGTACCACCTCCACGTGGTGGAGGATTTGCGGCTCGTGTGTGAGGGTTTGGCCCTCGAGATGACACCATAGAGGGTGTCAGACAGACATTCGACATGATTCTAGCTGGACTCCTCGAGGATGGCTGGAGAGACCTGGACCGGGACGTCGTGGAGCGTTGCTTCGGTGCGCCGCCTGAGTGGCAGTCGCTCCTGTTGAGGACAACGGTTTTTGTGGCCGAGCACAGGGATGGTGTTCGGGATGACCCGGCAGTGCCGGCTGAGCGGAGGATCCGGCTATGGGATGATCCAGCAGGGCCAGCAGAGCGGAGAGTTCGGGCTTGCCATGATTCGGCGGGGCCCGCGGAGGAGGCGCCAGAGGAGCCCAGAGACCCTGATGACTAGCTGATATGCATTTGCCCCCAAATGTTGATGAGCATATGGGGAAGCACTATTTTGTACGGCTCATGTATTTTTTGTATATTGGGTGCTGAGGGCACCTGTGACATGTTTTGACTATACGATGATGTATATATATATATATATATATATATGACGTTGGTATATAGTCTTGTATGCACATGGATGCACTTGTTGTCTTTATGTTCGCCCGTGGAGGCATGTTTAATTTTCTGTATGCCCATGGAGGCACATGTTATGCACGTGGATGCACATTTTGTTTTTTTTTGTATATGCCCGTGGAGGCACATGTTATGCACGTGGATGCACATTTATTTTGTCTTGTATATGCCCGTGGAGGCACATGTTATGCACGTGGATGCACATTTTGATTTGGTATAATGCGATTAGTGTGCCAGTCTAGAATGTTGTTGGCCATATGGTCCGCTACACTATTGAGGTTTCTTGGGACGTGTGTAAATGAAATGGATTCAAACTGTCTAACCATTTGTTTAGTGCGCAGGAATTTTCTGAAAAGGCAGGGATCGCATACCTGGTAATCATTGTTGAGTTGGGAAACGAGGAGTTGTGAGTCCAAGAAAACGTTAAGGTGACGTATGCTCATTTGGAGAGCTGAGGCCAAGAGACCGGTCACGGCATCATATTCAGCCTGGTTGTTGGTCGCGGCAACCAAACACACTCCGTCGATATGGATCAACTCATGTGAAGGGGAATATATTACCCAAGCTGCGGAGGCAAGATTGGGAGACCAACGGCTTGCTCCATCGGCGAAACCGACGTAGCAGAGTGGAACATGCGTGCGGACGGGATCGGTGGAAGGGGTTGACCGGACTGAGGGGTGTCCAGTGGAGATTGTATAGATGGCGGGGTCAAGGCCCGGTATTTCGGTATCTAACCAAGTAAAGACATCAGTGAATTCTTGGAATAGTTTTCGGTATTCTCCAATCTCATGCTCACGGTGGGGGGCTCCTAATGTAATGGTATGAAGGGCACCAAGTGGGTCAGAGATGTCAATGTGGATGACGAGAGAAATATTGGCCATGGGATCCTTTAACCAGTCGACTTTAGTAGGAAGGAAATATTTGGACTCAACCACGGATTGGGTAGCGGTGGTGGATGAAGTCTCTTCCAGGAGGAAGTATGGACGATGGTGCATGTCTTCCCAGGGATAATCAAGGGCAATAGGAGCCTCTAGAATCTCTTCATCATTGCGGGAGCTTTGAGTGGTCAAATCAAGTGATGACGTAGTGGTAGTTGAAGAGATCATGTAGATGGTGTTAATCTCTCCAGATGAGGATGATGCGGGAGGGTAGATCTCCTCGATAGTAGGGGGTGCCGTCTCAAGGTCCAAATTATTCATCTCGTAGAGAGCTGCTCTGTAATCTGGGATGTCAGGACAGTTATGTGAGTAGTGGCTGTAACGCATATCGCACATGGGTGGTTGGTATGCAGTGATTTATCACGAGGCATGGGGTTTGGATCGAGTTTGACCACTGGGATGTTGGGGTCGTCGTCCAGCATTTGCATGTGTTCCTGCAATGCAGGTAACTGTGGGCACTGATGGGTTGGATGGCCTAACTCATCACACAATGAGCATTTGGGAGGAGCACGAAAAACGGGAGGAGGTTTAACTCCCTTGGGTGGGGGTACCGCAGTGTATGGTTGTGGGCCTCTGCCCCCAGTGGGCCTGCTGAGTGGAGGGGGAATCGTCGATGACGAAGGAGTATTGATACCGGGAGGTGGTTGGGTAGAAGTAAGGATGGGTTGAACCGGTTGCAGGATGACATTTGGTGTCGGCGGTGGAACGGGAGGCGAAATATACCACATGGGTAATCCCAATGTTAACCCGGGTAGACTAAGGGTAGCCATAACCGGGGTGCTTACTACACCCGAAGGAGGAAATAGAAAGGGGATTGTGTGTCTGGGTGTAACTCCAATGTGACTAGGTACCAATGGTGGCTTAGGAAACAAGGAGGGTTGGTTACTGGGTTGTTGTGAAAGAGTGCAGAGGTTAGCGATGTGGGTCTCTGGTGACGGTGGTGGAATGGCCTGGAATGTAGAGGTCATCGGCGCCTCGGAGTAAAGTCCGGGTCCTACTGAGGAGGAAATGAATGAGGTAGTTGCACCACAAACAGGTTGTTCAACCATGGGGAGAACATTTTCAAGTGTGGCGGGGGCCTTGGGATCGTAATAGGTGAGCTGGTCGACCTTGACCACGCGTCCCTCATGGGGGAACTGCATGGTGCAAAATACAGATGAGGCAATAGCCTGCATGGCATACATGTAGCTGCGACCAAGTAAAAGGTTATAGTCTAGTTGGGCATTGATGACCTCAATGTCAATGAGGACGGTTTTACTCGCCATCTGGACGGGGACATTAGCTAGTAGACCTTGGGGTTGTGCCGAACGGCCGTCATAGGCTCGCAACGCAGTGGTGGATTGCTGGAGAGTAGGGGATCCCAACTTCTACCAAACGAATGTGGACATGACGCATGTAGAGGCCCCTTCATCGATAATGCATCGATGGATGACAAGATTCCAAACGGAAACGAAAACTTGGAATGCTAAACTGGAAGGCAGTCGAGGTTCAGATTGGTCTGAATCGAATGCGATCAGTTGTGAATCATTGGGGTCAATGGCGCCAATGGCAGAGAGCAAAGTCTTGCGCTGCGAAGGGCAGTTTTTTAGGACTTCCAAAGCAGACATGGCTGCAGGAGATTGGGCTAAGTCGTCGACAATGTTGTAATTCGACGCAGCACGAGCATTGGGATTATTATTAATGCGACGAAGTGGGAAGCGAGGTGCTTTGGAAGCGCCATCAAGTGGAGCCAGAGGTATACGTAACGTTTGATCTGTGGGGTTAACGTTAGTGTTTTTATCGGCAGTAGGGGCTTCGGAGGTGGAACCATATTGGTTCCGACGGGTTTGGAGGTTGGCGTCGGAAGTTGACATCATCAACAAGTGGTGAGTACCTGAATCAAACATGGGTTGATCGGGGGCTGCATAAGTGATCTGTTGTGGTGGTACGTTGCCCTGAGGGGGAGCTAACGGCTGAGTGTTCACTACACCCTGGTTTGAAAAGGGGTTTTGCAGCACCAAAGGTTGATGTTGAGGTGGTGGAGGGTTGGGTGGCAGCTGAGGAGCCGCTTGCCCTTGACGATGGGCATCGTCGGTCCAGAGTTGCCGAGCTCGCTCCAAATGTGGGCAAGAATGTGTGTAATGACCATAGACCCCGCAAATAGAACAAGGGTGGTTTGTTCTGAGGTTATTATTTCTAGGCTGCTTGGGATTCCGATCCGGATTGCGGTTGGGAGGAGCAGCATTGTTATTTTGCGGAGGATTGGGAGGTGGAGGACCTTGCTGATGTTGTTGGTTATTACCGCGGTTACGTCCTCTTCCACGGTTTTGTTGCGCACCTTGGTTGCGCTGGTTGTTTTGGTGCTGGGGCTGGTTGTGCTGTGTGTACACTTGCCCTTGAGTAGTGGGAGGATTTTGGTTCGCCGCAGGTGCGGGAGCAGGTTGTGGTGGATAATACACCGGTGGGGTTGGGGGTGGACCAGATACCTGCTGGGGTTGTTGGTAACCCTGAGCTATTGGAGGTGTTGGGTTAGCTGTCGCAGCTAGCTGTGGGTAGTACACTGGTTGAGGTGCGGCCGGGGGGGCATATGCGGTTGGTGCATGACCAAAGCACTGAGGTGGACATGAAGGTCCATGGGTATGGTGGTGATGTGCCATGGGATCATATGAATTGGTTGCCCCAGATTGAGATGTAGCCCGCGAAAGGTCAGGACCATGGCTAGGATGTGCAATGGAAAAGGGTTGGGGTTGCGAGGTCAAAAGACCAATGATGCCATTTGCAGCATGGGATGCCCCCGGTGCATCGTGTTGGGATGAATCGCCTCGAGGGGCGTCTGGTATAATGGTATACAGATAACCCGATTGGGCGTAAATGAGGTCAAACTGTTGGGCTTTGAGGATGGCCTCTTCTTCAGACTGGGGACGTTCGGATGCCACATCCTTCGCAATGAGAGGGAGGAGGGATTTCAGAAACCAATCTAAGAAGATGCGGTCATCTAACTTGATTTTGCAGAGGCTTCGGTGTCGACGCCACTCATGAATGTGGTCAGTGATGTGGGTGGCCGTGTTCTGTCTGCAAGATAGTAGGATCTCGACGCCCGCATCATAGCGGACAGGTAACTGGAAGAACTGCAGGAAGGTTGAGGCAATGGAGGTAAATGTGGCATGCGTCCCATGGGGCTGCTCGATATACCACTTGGCTGCAGAGCTAGTGAAGGTGCGCTGTAACAGACGGAGGCGGACAAAGTCATCTACTATGGAGTTGGAGGAACACCATAGATGGAAGGACATGATATGGTTCTGGGGGTCCTCACCTGCCTTTCCCTCAAACTTAGGGATGTCGGAGGGGAGTTTGGTGGGCATGTGAGGCCACGTAGGATCGTGTCTGATAGGATCATTGGTGAGCTTGGCCAAGTCTGGCAAGTTCAGACTTGCCATGTACGGTAAGCTAGCAGATGTAGTGACTAGGACTGGGACATGCCTAGTCATGGTGGTATGATGTAGGGGTCCAGTAGCGCCTAAAGGCATGCTAAGGATTGAAGGTATATGTCCTCCAATAGGTGTGGTCTGGTGTGGGCCAACGCTTCCAAGTGCAACATGGGTTATACTTGGGTTAGGAATAGTAGTGGTGATTCCTGGAATCTGGGTTGTGGGAATCAGAGGGGGTGTAACCCCTATGTTGGGCATACCCATAACAAGTGGTGGCCCTGTGTTGGGGATTCCTATAACAGGAGGTGGCCCTGTGTTGGGCATTCCTAAGGGTGGAGTGTTGCCCATATTAGGCATACCCAGGGGGTGGTTGCTGCCATGGATGGCACCGCAGTAGAAGGGTCTGTGGATGTCTCACCTATGGTGATGGTAGAGAGTGGGTCAAATGGTGTTCCAGCCATAAGGTTGGTCGGAAATAACTCTGTGGGGTTTTCGGATTCTGCCTCAGAATCGGAGGTGAAGTGAGGCGTGTCAGAATCGGATGACTGTCTATTCGACCGACGATGTGTCGAGTCAAGGGATAAGGCTCGGCGTCTGTGATGTGGCGAGCCAAGTAGACTGAACTCTGGGAGTTCGCCCTGTAGACAACGAGAGCATCTAAAATTCTCAATGGTGAGAAAATAGGTTTTTGTGTAAAAATCTGTATGTGTAAAATGGTAATGTATAAAAAACTCAAAACCCTAATGCAACCAAGGGTGCAAGAAGGGGAGTGAAAATGAAGGCTCTTAGGCCAAAAAATCAACCTCAAAAAAGGCACTTATTCTAGCAGCTGTGCTACAATAAGTGGAGGGATGCAAAAAATGGTCAGAGTACCAACATGCAAACAACTTCTAGAAAAAATAGGTGTAACTAGACCAAAGGTGGGTTGAATCATGCAAACACCTAACTAAAAGTATTGTGAATCAACAAACTATATTCTCTGCAAGGTGATGAAATCCAAGTCAGACAATATTGAGTGTTGAGTCAACGGCTAGATATCCCCCTACCGGGAGGGACACCGGGTAATCAATCCTAAAGAATGGAAACTAGGATACTCCGTTCATGACGCGTCGAAAAAAGGTAAATCTGCCATTTGGTCCTTTACCGCAATACCCCCATACAGGGATATACCGAGAACTGCGAATGGTAGCCCTTCGGTTACTGAATGGATTTCGGTATTCCACTCAGGCTTCCGGAACCATCCTCACGACTTCAACCCTCCTAGGGGAGAGGCCTTCCCACAAACCGGTTGTGACTGCGCCAATAAATACTAAGAGATTTTAGCTCCCTAATGGACAACAACTATGTCTCAGATGTAATAACTGAGGGGTGTTATTGGAACACCCTATCCCCTTAATACTACCTAGCTACAAAGTTCTTTTAGTGTTCCCCAAGTGGGGTTAAAAGTGGGTTGAAATTAGGGTAAGTTTTAAGGCTCAGTTTAAAATTAGTGTTTGAGTGGGTGCACGTGTGATATTTTAAATTGAAATTGAAAAAGTAAATGCTAAGTATTCAAAAAACAAAGGATCTTTTGAAATAAAAAGCAAATATTATGACTTTTTCAATAAATGGAAATTAAATGCTTTGTAAAGACTATTCAAAAAACAAAGGATTTTTTGAAAGAGGAAAGCAAATAATATAACTTCTTTGCGAAATAAATGGATTTCTTTTAAAATTCTGCTATGGGCAAAAATATCAAAAGAAGTAAACAGTAAAATTTTTTAATCTAAATAAAATGCAATCAAATCCTTCTTTCAATTTCTGAAAATATTTAAAAAGTCTTTTTCACATGCATTCTAAATAGTAAAATTTTTCTATGGCTGTAAAATATGCAGGATTTCTAATACTAGAAAATGTGCTATGTGGGCAGAAAATACAGTAAGAAATTAATTTTTTAAACGATTCGGCCGAATGAAAAAATTAGCATCGCGGGTTTTGACAGAAAAGCCGCGATGGACCGCGTGGGTTTCTGTCGCACAGACGCGATGGGCAGCGCGGGTTTTGACAGCGAAGCCGCGATGTGCAGCGCGGGATTTAGTCACACAGTCGCGATGTGCAGCGCGGAAAAGGTCCGCGAAGCCGCGATGTGCAGCGCGCTTAATGGCCGCGAAGCCGCGGTGAACCTCGCGGAAAAAAGCCGCGCAGTCGCGATGAGCCGCGCGACTGTTGGGCAAAAAACCGCGAGGCGAAAGCCGTAGGCGGATGCTGAAAAACGAAGCCGAAAATTGAGAATTTCGGGCTGTTAATGGCTAAAAAATGAGCCAAGACCTAGAACAGCAATGGATCTGCTGTCTAGGGTGGTAGATCTATGAATTAAACTAACTAATACTATCAAAAATTAAGATCTAAAGCAAAAGTGAGATCTAAAGATTCGAAAAGCAGCGGAGTCGCCAAAAACTGTTGGCTTGGTTTTGCAACCAAGCTTAGTGCTATGGGCACCTGCTAACTAGTAGCAGCAGTTTCAATATTAAGCAAGAACAATGTAAACTAAATCTAAACTAAACTAAACTAGCATGTGCATTTTTGAATTAAAAACAAGAACAAGAACAAGAACAAGAAATGTAGAAAATAAATTTGTATTGAAAATGGGGGCAGGCAAGTGCTTGCCATAATACCTCGAAGTGATGAAGATAGTTGAGAAGCTCCAAGGATGAGCAGCTCCAAACTCCAAAGGGTCCTTTCTCCAAGGTTGCTAAAATGGCCAAATACTCAAGGGAGATTTTGGCAGCATGAGGATAGGAAGATAGATCGATCGGAAATGAGGAGCCCCTACCACCTTTTTATAGGTTTTGGTGGTGGGGAATACCATTTGTGGTTTTGTGGAAACCAATGGTATTGACCAACACGGTTTAGGTACTTTTCCCTCCTTTTTCCTTTTTTGAATATTTTTATTATTTTTATTCCCTTTTTAATATTTTGGGAATTTTGGACCCTTTTTGAGGGTTTTTTATGCTTTTTTAGGAAAAATAATCTTTTTGAATGGGAAAAGGGGTGTACTAAGGTCTTTTGGTGACCTTTTGTTGGTTTCAGAGGCTCAGATGGTGAAAAAGTGGACAAATGGGTCATGTGAATAGGGCAATGAGCTAGTGAGCACTTTTTGGGTGTTAACACCATGTCACCCTTATCAGTTGTTGAGCTGTCAAACACTGTAATCCTAGGTTCCTAAGCTGATATCCATGAGGAACCACCATGCTGATGCTCCACCCCTCTAATCATAATTGTCTGATCACCATTCTTTGAATACGCTCTCCTCTCCTGGACCCCCAAGCTGAAATCCCTAAAAGGAGTGAACTCACTATCCTGGATCATTCCTCGCCAAAGCATCTCAGTGAAGTCAAAGTCTATCAACCCACATATAGACTTGATCCTAGGTAGCGTGAGGGAAAATCTACCTCACCATATAGAACAAATCTCAACAACTCCTCTCACAACATCCCCACAATGATGTAGACCAACCATTGACATGACTATGTCGATCATCCTCATCATCATAAGCAGTCTATCACTTTGACGAATGCTAGAATCCCACCACTAAATTGGAAGTCCACCACTCCCAATACTTGCTTAAATATCAGTGAATTGATCCAATAGAGCCTGGCTATCCTCCTATGCACTCTGCACACTGATCACATGGTCTAAATGAAAGACCTCTATCATGGCCATAATGCCCCCTGTCTCATCTCAATGGCTCCATTCATTCTATCCTGTCCTGTTGTATACCACTGTATCCCCCTGTACGATCCTGTATCCTGTATGTGCTATTGTATACATCACTCTACTAATATCAATTAACCCGGTATCCCATAATGATGTGTCCTTCTCTGAAATATACCCATTTTCGTTTGTTTCCATCATATGCACTGGTGTCATTAGACTCATAGGACAACTCTAATGGTGGATTGAAGGCTGTAGTTTTGTCAACTTCATTGCACACATCCTCAACATGAGTAGATGCATGCAGTTCCAAGAAGCCATCCCAGGGTTTTGTCGAAATTCCCTCCTGAGATGAGGCATTCAAACCACCAACCACTTCATATTGGAATCCCTCTTCCTCCTTCCCAACTAATATGTGAGGCTCCAACAACTCTGTATGCTCTAACAATGATCTTAGATTCTTCAGATATCCCTGTAAGACTTGCAAAATTTCCACCATGAGTTCTTGATTAGACTTCATCTTTCCCAATGAACAACTGATGCGACTGAAATTAATGAGTGCTATTCACTCAACAAGCAATTTGAAAGTACTTGTCAATGATAACCCCTCAGGCTAGCAAGATGCATAGCTCTGATACCACTGTAATATCACTAGTTATTTCTGATTGATTTTTGAATGACTGGTTATGAATTTTTGGGCTTAGGAATTTTATAAAACACTTGTCACAAAGATTTGATACCACTGTAATGTCCCCAAACTAATTCTAGACTAACTTCACCCGTGGATGCTAGTATAATTTGACTTAGCCTTTTTGACAAACACTCACGTAGGGATTATTGAATTGTTTTAGGTTGTATTATCTAATCGAAATCTGATTTTAATATGTTTCTATTGGTGGACTTGGTTGTGGAATTTTAGCAAACACTCCAGAAACATACCGCTGGAGTTGACTATTTTGGCAAATCTGAATGTAGTTTGAGTTTGATCCTCTTGTCACACCTTGGAAACTCAAGTCTACTATTGTTTGTTTTAGATTAACATTGATTTATGTTTGCAAATATCATATATTGGTATGATGGCATTGAATTGTACTTTGATCAAAAGGTATTACAAACTTGCACACCATAATTAAGAGAAACACAACTAAATTATTCCATTAAACACAGTGATAATATCAGATGGATATCAGTGATTTACAGTCACAACTCACATCTGAAATACACAATATAGCTGATCTATAGATTGCATTAAGATTAAAGCTACCATTTTTATTGATGTGCAGACTGGTGGGCCACGTTGGAGCCGGTACTTTATCTTTACAATAAAATAGTCACTAGAATATACAACAATCCTAATTAGGGTAAGGGATTTGGACCCTCATGAATGTTATTGAAAGTCTAGCCGTGAATTGCTCCACATGTGCAGGGAATGAGAGCTGATGTGGATAGATAAACTAGATAGGTCAACTTGTGAGAGGCATAAATTCCTCATAGAGACTATGATTGAGGCGATTCTTGCACCGTTGAAAAGGTCTCATACTGTAGAATATTGTCAAGGGGGTGGGATCTATGCATGCAAAATTTTGACCCCCCAAACATAATTTAAGCCCCCAAATAGGCCTCAGATGATTCTGGACCCCAAATATACAAAGTAAGATTTTCCCCTAAAATGGCCCCTACAAGACAATTCATCCAATTTTTCCACCCACAAATCACAAAATAGATGAAAAATTATATATTGATCCATTTCGGATCATACCTCCCCATTTTGGGAGGCTTTTGGTCCCTAAAAGTTCTTACTAAATTAGGTGAGGAAAATTTTCCTCTATCTTCTTCTAGGAAGTTGTCCTTTCAATCCAATCTATCAAAGGTCATGTTGTCCCTAGCTAGTAGTTATCCATTTCTTTTGAAAAACAATGTCTTCTTCCAACTCTTCTTGAGCATTAGGTGATAAGTCCTCTATGGTAGGTAGGACCTACTTCTCCTCTTGATATAACATGGAAGGCTCATAGCAATTCAAATTTTCCACATTCACTGTTGATTAAATGTGTATGTATGGGGGTAGACTGAGTCTATAGGAATTATCTCCCACCTTCTTCAATACCTCAAAAGGGCCATACCATAGAGACTTTATCTTCTTACTAGGACTCTGTAGTCTTTCCTTGTTTAGTTGTAACTGAACTCTATCCCTTGTTTGAATGATTTCTCAGTCCTGTGTTGGTCATGTCTAACCTTGCAATTTTCCTGTGACTTCCTGAATGTCTCATGTACTTGAAAATGGATTTTCCTAATCTTATCAATGAATTTTTTAGCTCTTAAGGCTTCATATGTGGTGTCTTACATCACTCCCCCTTTTTTTTCATATACAACATCTAAAGGTGAAGGTGGAAGATGCCCAAAACAAGTTTCAAAAGGGGACCTACCAATGGAAGTGTGGACTGCTCTATTATAAGATTGTTGTATATATATCATTTTTTTCATTCCAAGTCTTCGAATGATTATGATTGTAACCCCTCAAAAGTTGCACCAAATTCCTGTTGACTACTTCTGTCTTCCCATTTGTTTATGGATGGAATGATGTAGATATCTTCAACTTAGTTTCCATCTTCTCTCAAAGTGTAGTCCAAAAGGCATTGAGCAATCTAGTATCCCCATCAGAGATGATGCTCCTTGATATCCCAAAGTGCACCCATACCGCTCAAAGAACACATGCACTGCTTCCTGTCCTTTGATGGTCTTTTTACAAGGCATAAGAATGCATATATTGCTAAATATGTCAACTACCACAAATAAATAGTCATGTCCCTTCCTAGTGGTTAGTAACTCACCCACAAAATCCACGGAAATACTTTCCCAAGGTTGGGTGGGTACATGTAAGGGATGGTATAGACCATGATTTTTATTATTGCGCTTGTTGGTGCAACAAAGTATGCATCATCTAATATACCATGCTACATATTCTTGCACTCTAGGCCAATACACATACTTTGTAAGTTAGAAATTGTCTTCCCAACACCAAAATGCTCTGCAACTTTGGAGGTGTGCACTTCCTTGATAAGTCGCAATATTTCAACTTTAATAATAGAGAGCTTGTATAACTTGTAGAGTAACCCATTCTGGAGACGATAATCAACCTTACTATCACCTTCTTCTACATGAAATCGACCCTGTATTTGTTGAAACACCTCCTTTAAGTCCTCATCTTATGTGTATCCATATTTGTATGCTTCATGGGTAAAAGGTTCTATGTGCATAAGAGTCCCTAAAGCTGTAATCACGGATGTGGGTGGCCTTGAAATCATGTTTTCCAACTTAGTAGTGCTACCCTTCTTATACTTGATGTCTAGATGAAAATGTTGCAAAAAACCCATCCACTTGTAATGTATGGTTTGTTGTAGCTTATTTTGAGCCTGCAAATACTGCAATGGTTGCTGATATGTGTGGATAGTGGTTTCCTTGCCCATCAGATAGTGCTTCCACTTCTTAACAACTTGAACAAGGGCATTGAGTTCCTTATCATAGGTAGGATTTTTTAGGACTCCCACATGAAACATTTTAGAATGATATCTTACCATCTTACCTCGCATGAAAAATGCTACCATGGCATACCCACTTGCATTTGTCTCCACTTTGAAAGGCTTTTGTAAGTTAGGAAATGTGAGAACTTGTGCTTGACTAATATTTCATTTTAGCTCATCGAAATCTTTATGTTGATTCTTTGTATCCTTGTTTACCCATCCCAATGGATAAGGGTTAGGATGATCAGGAACCTAAAAACTAAGCTTGGTGAGTATATCAATTTCTATGAAGTTGGCTTATGAACCAAAATTGAATAGAGCATCTACCTTGGTATTATTAATGTATATGACTTGATATGGAAGAGTTTTGTCATATCCTTCTTTTCCTTGTGACGAAGGCTACTCAAATTCACCTCCTTTTGCATTGAAGTGTAGACAATATTCTCATCCACATTTGAGATACTCTCTACTTGTTGGGTTGAATCTATGGCTAGAAGGTTCTTCTCCTTGGCATCCCTGCTTTTGTTCTTAGGGTACATCTTTGGATGTAGCTTCCAACACTTTTTTTTTCCAGTGTGACCATTAACATTACAATGATTACAATGGTTTTTTGGATCCTTGCATTTATGTTTCGTGGTTGTAGTCTTCTATATTTTCCTTTCCATTTCTTCTTTTCCTCCTTTAAAGTGTCTTGGTTCTCGTTTTGTTTGGAACCACTTGGTTTTCCTTTCTTGTGTCCTATACTCTCCAGGTATTGTGCTTGCACACAAGCCTCATTAATTGTCTTGGGCTTGAAGAGCATCGCTTGATTTCGTAAATGACTTTGTAGACCCCCAAGATACTTCAAGAGTACATCTGTATTCGTGGGTGAGATACCCAACATAATAGCCATATTTGTGAATTTAGTGGTATAATCTTCCACACTCTACCCTTGCCTTTTCCTGAAGCAATGCCAATAGATCCATTGGTCCTCTACATACTTGATAGGGTGGAATTGGGACTTTATGAGGGTTTTGAAATCCTCCCACTTAGTTACTGGTGGATCACCCTCTAGCCTATGTGCCTCCATGTGTCTTTCCCACCAACTTAATTCATGGCCCTCTAATTTCAATCGAGCCTCATCTATGTTGTGGATACTAAAATAGTCCTCTAAGTGTTTCAACCAATGATTCGACTTTAAAACATCGATCTCACCTTGGTAGGGCTTGATATCCACTTCCGCTTCCATCTTAAATAATGATTGGGAAGTGGTAATGGCGCTGGAACTTGGCTACTCTTTCTCGGGATCTTTCCTCGCCTCCTTTTTTGAGTCATATTTGTATCTCGATTTCCCATCTAATCCGATCTCTTAGTTAGACCCTCCAAAATTACAAAAAGGCCCAAAATTTCTCTCTAGAGCCTCCATGAGGATTGACATATTGCACGAGATATCAACGACTTGTATTTCTAGATTTGTAAATCAATGGTCATATTCACCCCCCAATTTTTCATTGGACTCATCCACCATGGCTAGGACGTGAATAATTTTTCTTTATTTTTCCAACTCCTGGATCTTGGAACTTCCCACAAAAACCAAAATAAAACTTCTCTGATACTTATATGATCTGTAAACTAATGTGGATATTCCACTGGAACAATTCGTCACAATGGATCTTACAACTTAATTCATTGTGTTAACTTAATTCCACATAATGATAAATAAAATAGAACTAAAAGGAAAATAACTAGAGAAAAATAACACATCCACACAAGCAATACAAGATATACTCTGGGAAAACCCATTATGGGAAAAAACCTAACTAGAAGGGAGGACTATGCCTTGCTCTTTTCTTCTCCAATATGCAATGCAAATACAAAGAAAGTGTGTAACATCCCGAAATTTCACAAATTTTTTTTTTTTTAAGTAGCAATAAATATTGAAATTGCTAATGTGGAAAATAAAATAATTACAAATATTTTAACTAATGATGAATTACGATAACAACAATTAATACTTCATAGCACAAAGTACTTCATTAGTTCTGCTTGTGTTTATTTGTAATTTACATGCTGTAGTTAAGTTTATACTGTGATATAGTTTTCTTGGTAACTACGGATTGTTTGCTTTTGAATGATGACGAAGGGGTCCTACGAGGTACCCTGAGGTTTACTTAGCTACGTTTAGCTAAAGAATTTGTACGTGTTTCATTGTGCAGAAAAGCAGGTAAGAATAATATGACAAATCAAGTGTTATGAGTAAATATGTTTTTCAATTCATCGTCAATGTATTGTGAAAAACTCTAAGTACTTCCTTGCATGAAAGTTATTGAAGGTATGGATCTTTGTCCTATTTCTCGTTTATGTGCTAGTTACAAGCTTAATAGTTCTATTAGAATCTTGTCGTCATTTTTCATAGTACAAGGAGTGGTGATGTCTCGTGTATTAAACTTACACTATGAGTGCTGGATTTCAATGTACACATGGATTCACTTGAAGTCATCAAAATAACTATAGTAGCTCTTATAATTCTCCATTTATAAAATACGTATAGAATTATGCTAATATAGCATCGTCTTTTATGATATTATCATCATAGTTCTAATGTGAATTTACTACACTTATAGGATTGTGTTCTTCTAGTATAATATTTGTGTAATATAATATAATGGGAAACTAGTGAAAAGATAGATTAATACCACAAATATGACAATGTACAAAAATTAATGCATCCTAAACTATACACTAAGTACCAAAACCCTATAAGAAATGTGACCCTAATCAAATGAAATGGTATAACATATATGCAGACCGAGTATTCGAAAGACTAACACTATGGATATGAAATGAACCATAAGTTATAACCCTAAGTATTGAACTACCTTTTATAGAGGCGATCTACAATGCATGAAGTCATTTGTTAACTATATAAACTTATTAGTTCTAACTCCCAAGGGTCAATACATTTGGATTATACTATAGGGGCAATACGTCGTAACCCTACATCTTGGCTTTTAACAGGTGATATGACAGGTTAATGAATGATTTCGATACTAACTTGTTGGCAGACTATCGTAACTAGCTTGGGCATTTAAGTCACTTGCCCTCCGTGTTAAGTGGAGATCTGGGTGGATGCCTTCGTGGCTAAAGATAACATGAAAGAGTTCACAAACTTGTATTACAATGTCGAACTGTATAATGCTTTGTCTCTTTGTCTAGTGAGCTGGAATCATAGTGGATGTTGCAATCAATAAGGCATTCAATGTAGCGGTTTCCCGAACTTCAACGTACCTGGTTGGAAACTCCTCCATCGTTGATCTTTCATGATCTTGGGGTTTGAACAAGAAACCCTAAAATCCACTACGTTTACATGGTTATCCTTTCCTTTGTCATTCAATGTGTTAGGAGAGGTTCTGTGGAGAGGCCAACAGGCCGAGAAACTCCAGGGTTTTGATTGTAGAGGTTCCAAGACTCGAAACCGTGACCTGTTGAGTGTAAATCTGATAATGGTGATTATTTTAAGAAGCCGATCCTTCTGTGAGTGTTTGCAGTAGTTTAAAGTTGTTGAAGGGTTGAATCTATGGTTTGCTTTTCTGTAAATGTTGAGAGAGTAGTTCTTCATAGTTTTTACAGGAAGATTTTGAATCGTGTTCGAATCCCATGCACGGATATGCCGTTATTCTTATAATTGAAACCCTCTTCAATGTGCTTGATAGATGGCTTCGTCGGTCTAGTTTTATTAAGGTGTCTCTTACTCGAAGCTGCATTACACAGGTAATGTATCCATCTTAAAATGTTAATACTATCTTGAAGCATCGATATTCTTCTCTATAATTTCTTGTTTAACCATTTGTAGGTTTTTGTGGCAGGTTATTACTTCGTCGAAAGGTTATGGTGTTTGAACTTGGTGGGAGAACGCTACTCGTCCACCGGTAAGCCTCGGTGGTTCTTAAACCCTCGTAGATTATCCTAGTTCGGTTGTGGCCGATGCTTGATTTTAGACAAGAGTTTTGGTAGTTGTAACCTGGCAAGGTTTCAAGCCAGTGTTTGTATTTTAAGTGTTGAAATCCTCAGCTCATATTGAAATTCGGCTATGCAGCGTTTCGCTATATCTCTTATTGTAAAATCAAACTTGTTGATAATGTATTGAGCCTTCGGTCGACTTTTAATGGTAGAATAGTATGTATGAGTTTCAATTCGTCAATGCTTGAGTAAATAAAACAGTGTTTTGGTGAAATCTAGATTTCAGAGTTAATCGTCTTCTGCAACATAATGTCCTGTACTACAATGTCAAGTCTCTTGTTTTAAAATGATGATAAGAGGCTGAGTTTGCAAGGATCATGACTTAAAAAGGGTCTTGGTGCGATTTCTTTGTTTAAAAAAATCGATCTTTGTTGTACTTGAAAAGTATATGTTTAGAAATGGCTATGTTTATGTAAGTTGATATGTTGGTTAGAAAAACAATGTTGATTCAGGCCGAGAGCCAACTCCATGTTTTTGTTTTGTCAAATTGGAACTAAGATCTAGTGTTTAAGTAATTCTATGTTTTGTTTTCATTTAAAGTTCGTGTGTGTATTCCATGATAATTGAGCATAAAATCGTAATCTATCTGGAAACTGTAATGATTTGTTTTCCCCATTAAGGGTTTCGATTCTATGTTGAAAGTTTTGCAAAAGAAAGTAAAAAAATAACAATAGTACAGAGTTAGGATTCTATCTATAGGGAAGGTGTTTAAATTTAATGATTGTATTTGATACTAAATTAGAATATGAGAAATGAGTACTACAAATAAAATAGTGATATTTAGTGATGAGAATAATAAGTGTCTATTTATCATTTGAAAGTAACAACTCTGTATACAAGAATATTTGCAGCTGTTAAATTTCTCGAATATATAATGCCTGAAACAATTGGATTTATAACACCTTACTGTTGAAATAGAATGCACAGTATTAGCTGTCAACAATGGATAGTGATAATTGAAAACCTAGTTTTGTGCAGAGATGACATGTCTTTCTTTTGTAACTAAGTACAGGAAATTCTAAATATTTGATTTATGATGTGCTGTTCTATATTCCTAGTTTAAACATACATAAATGATACTTCAGAATTTAAAAGAAATACTACAGTATTTATCTGATCATTAAATTGGCATTCTGCCCATCATTAATCTATATTAATTTTACTTCTCTGTACTAGAGTACTATACGAAAAATAGTATGGGAAAAATATAGAAAGGATTTTAATCAATCATCTCATCTACTCAACCATCATTATACAAAATCATCTCTAGGTTAAAAAATTGAAACAGTTTGTTCTGTATAACTGTAAATACTAAATCTATAATGCAGAAAAATTATCATTTAACTGTAAACAATAAGACAAAACAGTAGAACCTGA
Organism: Larix kaempferi; assembly: GCA_027924585.1. Classification (NCBI taxonomy): domain Eukaryota; kingdom Viridiplantae; phylum Streptophyta; class Pinopsida; order Pinales; family Pinaceae; genus Larix; species Larix kaempferi. The sequence continues at coordinate 26,662,326 of BSBM01000361.1, forward strand.
TTGACTGTAGGAGAAACAAACAACCTAATGAGCCTGTTCTACCCAACCTATTCCTGAAGACAACCAAAATTACTTGCCTTAGGAACCCCGAGGCTGTTCACTGAACCACTATGAAGAAGAATCTGTAGAAGCTTTAGGTCAATCCACTTGCAGTAGCAAAGTAGTTCATCCAGTCATATAGACTTAACAGTCAAAGAGACCTGCACCTGCACTAGCACCTCCGGTTCTCTTCTCAGAATATTTCAGCAGCCTCACAATGCACTTCCACTTAGCCTCCCTATTCGAATCTCTCAGTGATCACCTGATACACTTGAGGAATTATTTCTGCAGAAAATAATGTAGAGCTGCATGCTCAATTCGAATTGCCTTATCTAGGCTGCCTAGGCCTTTTAGTGGTTAACCTGGTCATTAATGAGCCATCAACTCTCTTCCACCCACCTGGGGGATAATGCCACAAATTTAGGGGTAGTTTTCCCATAACGAACAGCTAGTGGTGGAGTGTAAATGCTGACATATGTCCCATGTCTTCTAATAGCTTCCATTCCTCCTAGTGGGTTAGTGAACACTCATTTAACAGTTCCCTTGGGTGTTTGTCTCCTGTTTTAATTTATTAAATAATAATAATCAGTCATTACAATCATCCTTGACCAATTTTGGTCATAATTACAAAAATTTGTAATTATAATTTAATATAATGTTTTTGCAATAAAATAAATAGTCTCAAAATTTGGGTAGGTGACATACACCCGCCCTTAAGTCTCCACATCATCCTCAATGTTGTTTATTCACTCTCTGAGTGTTCCTGAAACATAGATGGGTATGCTGCCCGCATAATACTCTCCAACTCCCAGGTTGCCTCTTCTGGGCTAAGGTGCTTCCATTGCACCTTTACCTGCCCAATGGCGCGATTCCAGAGTAGAGTTTCCCTCCTTTCGAGGATACAGTCCAGTTCCACCTGAAAATCACCATCTTGTTCCACTTGTACATCATTCCAATTTATAACATGAGTAGCATCATGTATATATTTATTTAAAACTGAAATATGAAAAACATTATGTATTTTTAGATTTGGTGGCAAAGCTAGTTGATATGCCATGGGTCCAACCCTTGACAAAATTTCGAAAGGACCGCAATACCTGGGTGACATCTTGGCACAACTTCCCAGTTTTAATGAACTCTTCTTTGGTCTAACCTTAATGAAAACATGCTCACCAACCTGGGACTCTTTATGAGTCCTTTTTAGATCTGCTTGACTTTTTTGCCTATCTTGGGCAGCTTTAAGATTTCTTTGTACCTGTTGCATAGTTAGTTCTATTTCTTTCAACAATTAAGGTCCTAAAATAACTCTATTAACTGGATCATTTCAAGAAATCGGTGTATTATATTTCCTACCATAAAGAATTTCAAAAGGGCTAAGCCCGACTGATGCATGATAATGGTTATTATATGCAAATTCTGCTAAATGCAAGTAGTCCTCCCACTTACCAGGCTGATCCTTAACATACATCCGTAGCATGTCTTCCAATATCTGATTCACTCTTTCTGTCTGTCCATCCGTTTGTGGATGAAATGTTGTGTTGAAGTTTAATGTTGTATTCAACCCTTTAAACAAAGATCTCCAGAAGTTTCCAGTAAACTTAGAATCACGGTCTGAGACTATCACTTTTGGTATTCCATGCAATCAAAGATCTGTTTCATGAAAATTTCTGCAATGTCTGGAGCCTTATGAGTAGTTTTTACTGGTATAAAATGTGCTTCCTTGCTGAGTTTATCCACTACCACCATGATGGAATCATTTTGTTTCTGATTCTTGGGTAGTCCGGTAATAAAATCTATACTTATGATCTCCCATTTCCAGTTAGGTATAGGTAATGGCTGTAACAATCCAGCCGGATGCTGATGTTCAACTTTTACTTTTTGACAGTCAAAGCATTTAGCTATATATTCTGCTACTTCATCCTTCATCCTGGGCCAATAATACTCTTTCCGTAACATAGTGATGGTTTTCTGATAACCTGGATGGCCAGAATAATGACTTTTGTGCATCTCATCTAAAATTAGAATCTTTATCTTTGGTACATTGGGTACGTATAATATGTTTTTGTACAACAGTAAGCCATTTTCTTTTAACTTGAAATCTGCCATAGAATTTTTAGGATTATTTTCTGCTGTCTTTTCATGTAAATTTTTGTATTCCTCATCCGACTTAATCCCTTCGAAAATCTGATTTTCTAAATTTGTTGTGTATGTATCGATGGCTGAAATAAAATTTAACTTTGCATTACGACTTAAAGCATCAGCAAATTTGTTCTCTTTACCCTTTATATGCTGAATTTCAAAATCATATTCACTTAGAAATGTTAGCCATCTAGCTTGTCTAGCATTCAAGTTTGTTTGATCTAGTAAATACTTTAGCCCCATGTTATCTGTCATCAAAGTAAATTTTCTGCCAATAAGATGGTCAAGGAAAATTTTAAGACCCCCCCCAAATTTCTATATATAATAATTGGGCGAATCCCCATGATATACAGGAAAATATGAAGGCTATTTTATCAATGTTATATTATTTATATATAATTTTTTGGCGAATCTCTCATTGAATTATATAATCTTGTAAAATCATGGCGAATCTTTCACTAAATTATAAATCCTTTTAAAGTCTTGGCGAATCTTTCACAAAATCATAAAACCTTATAAAGACTTGGCGAATATTTTACTAAATTATAAAATATTGTGAAGTCTTGGCGAATTTTTCGATAAATTTTAAAACCATACATAGTAATAGGAAAACATATTTAAAAAATACTAATAGGATATAAATATTAATAAATCATCACATAGCAAGCCCTCTTTTGGTGGTAGTTTGGTACCTCACTCTAACTATCACAGTACATAGAAATTCACCATACTGTGGGAATATTCTTGAAAAACAACAATAGAACCACACTCCATAGAACCACACTCTAGTTGTCGGAGTTGGAACTTGTCGAAGTTGTGTCGATGACGATGACTTGTCGCAGTAGATGTCGGCATTCGACAACAATGCCAACTGCAATATGGATCAAGATTTTTCTATGGGGTCATTGATCTTAAATTGAGAATGGGTTCCATGACGATATTTTGAGCATAATGGATGTTTCTCACGTCAATGACCATGGTTAATGGAGGAAACCTATGACTTGTGACATAAAGGAAGCTTCTTTACCTCCACAATGATGAGCAAGGCCTCAAACCACCACAAAATACTTATTTAGGTAATATTTGGCCTCTAATTAGGGATATTAATTCCACTATGAGGTTCTAAGTACCCACGATGGGTCTAAAGGTCATGATCATGGTTGTGGGAGGAAACTAAGTAGTATCTTAATATTATAGGGTGCAAGGACTTGGAAAAGGAATTCAATCACTACAAAAAACCTATATAGGGTATCTTTCATTTTGGAGTGGGAATATAGTTCCTATTTATAGGTTTCCAATACTAGTGATGGGTCTTAAGACCTCTACCGTTACTGATAAAGATAAAATTCATACCTTGGACCATAAATGAAGCTTTTACAGACTAAGGGACATGGACAATACCTCAAACCACCACACAACCCACCTTTGTAGAGGATCTTTGCCATTGTAATAAGGGTACAACACCATTTGGACATTTTGAGCACCAAGTATGGTTGTCATAGCCTTGATTATTATTGGGAGAGGAAACATGGGTATTCTACCCTATAAGAAACTTCTAAAACTCAAGCACCATATATCAGGCATCCATTGACCAAAAATACCATTTGTATGTGATGTAGCTTTGAGTGAGAATATGGGTGCAATTATTTTATCATGCACCTAAGATATACCAAATGTTTTTTTATGTTTCTCATATTAAGCGTGTGATTTATTGTTCTGTTATTACACAAACAATTTGGAAGAGTTGAAATGGTGCAAGAAAAAGAATTTGAATTTGTATTTAGACTTAATAGGCATTGTATGTTATGTAACACTTAAACCACTCCTCACAAAACTGCATGTCACCTCTATCCTTGAGTGTCTACTATGGATTTAGGTTCGGAGTAAACAAACTTGTCTTATGGAATTGGTTAAAAACCATGGCTAATGTGACTTTTTTTTTTCTCAGTATGTCGTTTTCAAGACCCACTATGTTATGTTACAAACAATGATGGATGATGAAATTGAAAACATAGAACTCTCTCTCTCTCTCTATATACTCCTTAACAAAAAAACACCATGTTGGTGTTTCTCCCATAACTTTTCCATTTCTCAATTGTTTCACAAAAAATATTATATGTTGCACTACCTACCTCTACACTCTATAAACAAATATAATCCTTTGTCATTACATTAAGACCTTCCAAAGCTACAACACATATATTGATTCCATCATTTAGGCACTCAAAGTTGCACCAACATGGACATATACCTTATAATTTGCCCAAAAAAATGTCATTGTTTTAACAAAAATCAAAATTGAGCTAGGTTTGAAAATTTTCAATATTAGAAAAATTGATTCAACTTCCTACATTTCAACATTTTTACTAAAAACAAGCTTCATCGTGCAAGTGTTTGAATATCCATGAAAGAGAAAATATGTCTATTTTCAGTGTTACATTGCATCTAACACATCAAAAGTGACCATCATTAACTTACACTAACCCTTAATCTAATTGTTTTTATTTGTGCTGTAATAGTTATGCCAAGCCTCAAAGTCTCTATCACACCCTAAATTGTGGTTTCCAGTGTTCATGGTAGAAGAAAAGGAAGTCCATCCTTCCTCAAAAGAAATTAAAACTAGTTTTAAGCAAAATCAAGGAGTATTGCATTTAATTTTAAAGTTTCAAGTTATATTTAAGATTTTTAAAATTGCTTAATTTATTCCAAGTCTTGTAATAGATAATGTGATGCCAAACTTCACAATTATACAAAATAACCAAGTTAACTAAGGTGTAAAAATGAGTGTTTTCCTTTTATGAATCCCAAAGTTCAACATATAGACATCTATTTCAAGACCATAATATGTTTTGCTTTCCAAAGGTCAGTGATCCTCTTCTGAAGAATGTGGCTCCAATTTAATTAACAATCTCACACAAGTAGTTTTATAATCTAACATTTCCAAAGGTGTTACCCCTTACAAAATTAGAGGATAAATTTCATTATCTTAGTATTATTAGTATTAATACTAAGCTCATAATTTTTGTAGAAATGATAGAGAACTTTAAGTTACTTACTAAAATCATTAATAATTTTCACTAAATATATTATAATTATTATAGAAGAATTGTGACAAAAAAATCAAGTTGCCCTTTCTAAACATTCTTTAACAATACTTAATTCCAATATTATCTTAAACATTTATTTACTTATTCGTTATATAAATTGTCTTTATCATATATTAAAATGGACAAAACAAAAAATGATATCTTATTTTTTGACTCTACAATTTAGGAACTAAAAAGATCATAAAGTGATGACCTGTAACATATTGATTACTACAGGGAACCTTTCTTTTAATTAACCAAAGGTTTTCTCTTTATTGATAAAGTTTTTTTTTAATCAAAAGACAAACCATATTTAATATCCTCATAAAAAATAGGCTTTAAGGTTTTTATTGACCAAAGGTTTTCTTTTTATTGATAAAGGTTTTTTTAAAAAATCAAAAGACAAACCATATTTAATATCCTCGTTAAAAATAGGTTGCATGTTGCGATATTCTGATCCATTTCAAATCTATGTATGCCCGCAACCTGACTTAGATTGGCTGATACCTAGTTCAAAATCCTGTAAATTTTTATTGATCTATTTATGGCAGACTAATCTAGTTCAAAATTCTGTAAATTTTTATTGATCTTTTGATGGATTTAGGGAACATTTACATCGATTTAGAATGGAGAAAAATTCTGTCATTGAAAACATGAAAATTTTTAAATAATGTAAAACCCTACAAATTTAACCTCATTCCATTTCTACTCGTAAATAAATCCTTTTACATCCCTTTACATCATTTATGGTCCCATGTCTCAATCAAGAGATAGTTATCCCATTATTCTTATCAATATAGAATAAAAATATCAATTACAAAACAGAATATTATCCGAGCATCACAAAACACTCCCTCCATCATGTCAACAAACTTCACTGCCCAAAGAATGCTATGTTTGGGGTCATTCAGCTTAATCAATCTTGATTGAAATGCGTTGGTAGCCTGCCTACCTGATATAAAACCCTGGTTGAAAACCATCTGCATAACTAAAACCCTCCACAGAACAAAAACACTCGGCGTTGTCTGTGGAAAGAAATATTTGCACCATTAAACTCACCTCAACCACAACAGCATCACTCGCGGTTTGAACCTCTAAGAAATTAACATAAAACGTTTAAGAAATTTGATACAACCTGCAAGAAAAAAAAGGAGGATTTTGGTTCGCAAATTAAATGGGAAAACCCAATTGAAACGCGTTAGTAGCCGATTTAACTGATGAAATTAAGATAAAAGTAGCTTCACATACTAGACTTACCGACTTGGAGAGCTTCACTAACTCACTTCTTCCAACAAAGGTGTACACATTTAATATTTATGTGGCTATGAACAGGTGACAAATACTTTACTATCTGGTTATCAACTATAAAAGCTCATGGTGAAAACCCTAGACAGAAAGAATTTTTCACACCATTAAACTCACAGCAACCTCAACCGCATCACTCACTCAGGGTTTGAACCTCCAAAAAATTGACACAAAACCTGCAAGAAATTTGATACGACCTGCGAGAAACAACAATTTTGGCTAGCAAATGAAATGGCCAGAATGTTTACTGGTGCCAGAAACCTCCACAGGATGAAAACCCTTGGCAAGATGAAATTCTTGTCCACTGTTGACCCATATATCATCTCTGTTATCGACGGATTGCCGAATGCCTTCAACAATGTTTGCAAACATTTGGAAATAACATGAACGGTCTGCTACATATTACTTATGGCCGGAATCGACTCTCTTCCGTCTGAGTAGAAATCAAATTGAATGAATGGGCTTCTAGTTGGAGTGATCGTATTCATTACTCTTATCGGAGTGGACACTTGCAAAGCATTGAAGAAGCGATCATATTGGATTCCTGGGGATGCTCTTGTCCTCAGTGCGCTCACCATCCAACTTTTGAATTTTCTCAATGGCCAGAGTACTTTAGTTGATCAAATCTTGGATAATACACATCCAAGTAAAGAGGATGCTATTAAGAATTACTTGTTCATGATACACATTAGTAGAGTAATGTTGTGTGTGTTAGTAGCCTATCTACTGCCCGGAATGGCTCGTCCTGAATTGCACGATTCATAGGGTAATGTAGCCGCCATGGCATTGAGTATCTTCATGCACATTACATCCGAGTTGTTCAGAGTACATGAATGCTTATACCGGAGGTTCACTGAGGTTTCTTTTATTATATCTGGTGTGATTATATCTCTATCGCTAGTATGGTTGACTGCCCTTCTCATTTTAGCTATTATAGCCAGTAAAAGCATCAGGGATATCACCCAGCAAAATATTCCCAAAATTCTTGCACAGGAATCAAATGATATAGAATCCTCACGGTCTACAATAAAAAATCGACTACTCAAATCGTGGATCATCGCCCGCGCATGTTACCCTGAATACATCATAGCCAGATCCATTTTAGCCACATCAGCTGCACTAGCAGTGGCAATTTGCATTTTAAGTTCATTCATTGGATGGCTTGTGGATGGTCCAACCGTAATCTTATTTCGCACTGTTGGTACTTGGTTAAAATTCTTCACTACCATCCTCGAAGTAGTATTCATCCTAACAGGATGGGCAATCATCGGTTGGAGATGGCTTACCTCTGTAGCTTACTATGGAAGGTGGCCACAAAGGCAGAAAAAGAAGACCTGGGGTAGTTATTTCTCGGTTGAAGACTTTTGGACGAGGCATATCAAAATAACTATAGTAGCTCTTATAATTCTCCATTTATAAAATATGTATAGAATTATGCTAATATAGCATCGTTTTTTATGATATTATCACCATAGTTCTAATGTGAATTTACTACACTTATAGGATTGTGTTATTCTAATATAATATTTGTGTAATATAATATAATGGGCAACTTGTGAAAAGATAAATTAATACCACAAATATCACAATGTACAAAAATAAATGCATGCTAAACTATACATTAAGTACCAAAACCCTATAAGAAATGCGACCCTAATCAAATGAAATGGTATAACATATATGTAGATCGAGTATTCGAAAGACTAACACTATGGATATGAAATGAGCCCTAAGCTATAACCCTAAATATTGAACTACCTTTTATAGAGGCGATTTACAATGCAAGAATTCATTTGTTAACTATATAAACTTATTAGTTCTAACTCCCAAGGGTCAATACATTTGGATTATACTATAGGGACAATACGTCGTAACCCTAAATCCTGGGTTTTGATAGGTGATATGACAGGTTAATGAATGTTTTCGATACTAACTTGCTGGCAGACTATCGTAACTGGATTGGGCATTTAAGTCACCTGCCCTCTGCGTTAAGTGAAGATCTGGGTGGATGCCTTTGTGGCTAAAGATCACATGAAAGAGTTCACAAACTTGTATTACAACGTCGAATTGTATAATGCTTTGTCTCTTGGTCTAGTGAGTTGGCATCGTAGTGGATGTTGCAATCAATAAGGCATTCAATGCAACGGTTGCCCGAACTTCAACGTACCTGGCTGGCAACTCCTCCATCGTTGATCTTTCATGATCTTGGGGTTTGAACAAGAAACCCTAAACTCTACTACGTTTACGCGGTTATCCTTTCCTTTGTCATTCAATGTGTTAGGAGAGATTCTGTGGAGAGGCCGATAGGCCGAGAAACTCCAGGGTTTCGATTGTAGAGGTTCCAAGACTCGAAACCGCAACCTGTTGAGTGTAAATCTGATAATGGTGATTATTTTAAGAAGTCAAGCCTTCTGTGAGTGTTTGCAGTAGTTTAAAGTTGTTGAAGGGTTGAATCTATGGTCTTCTTTTCTGTACATGTTGAGAGAGTAGTTCTTTAGGGTTTTTATAGGAAGATTTTGAATCGTGTTCGAATCCCATGCACAGATATGCCGTTATTCTTATAACTGAAACCCTCTTCAATGTGCTTGATAGATGGGTTCTTCGGTCTGGTTTGCTTAAGGTGTCTCTTACTTGAAGCTGCATTACACAGGTAATGTCTCCATCTTAAAATGTTAATACTATCTTGAAGCATCGATATTCTTCTCTATAATTTCTTGTTTAACCATTTGTAGGTTTTTGTGGCAGGTTATTACTTCGACGAAAGGTTACAGTGTTTGAACTTGGTGGGAGAACGTTACTCGTCCACCGGTAAGCTTCGGTGGTTCTTAAACCCTCATAGGTTATCCTAGTTCGGTTGTGGCCGATGCTTGATTTTAGACGAGAGTTTTGGTAGTTGTAACCTCGCAAGCTTTCAGGCCAGTGTTTGTATTTTAAGTGTTAAAATCCTCAACTCATCTTGAAATTCGGCTATGCAGTGTTTCACTATATCTCTTATTGTAAAAGCAAACTTGTTGATGATGTATTGAGCCTTCGGTCGACTTTTAATGGGAGAACAGTATGTATGAGTTTCAATTCGTCAATGCTTGAGTAAATAAAGCCGTGTTTTGGTGAAGTCTAGATTTCAGAGTTAATCATCTTCTGCAACATAATGTCTTGTACTACAATGTTAAGTCTCTTGTTTTAAAATGATGATAAGAGGTTGAGTTTGCAAGGATCATGACTTAAAAAGGGTCTCGGTGTGATTTCTTTGTTTAAAAAAATCGATCTTTGTTGTGCTTGAAAAGTATATGTTTAAAAATGGCTATGTTTATGTAAGTTGATATGTTGGTTAGAAAAACAATGTTGATTTAGGCCGAGAGCCAACTCCATGTTTTTGTTTCGTCAACTTGGAACTAAAATCTAGTGTTTAAGTAATTCTATGTTTTGTTTTCATTTAAAGTTCGTGTGTGTATTCCATGATAATTGAGCATAAAATCGTAATCTATCTGGAAATTGTAATGATTTGTTTTCCCCATTAAGGGTTTCGATTCTATGTTGAAAGTTTTGCAAAAGAAAGTAAAAAAATAACAATAGTACAGAGTTAGGATTCTTAAAGTTTTGCAAAAGAAAGTAAAAAAATAACAATAGTACAGAGTTAGGATTCTTAAAGTTTTGCAAAAGAAAGTAAAAAAATAACAATAGTACAGAGTTAGGATTCTATCTATAGGGAAGGTGTTTAAATTTAATGATTGTAGTTGATACTAAATCAGAATATGAGAAATGAGTACTACAAATAAAATAGTGATATTTAGTGATGAGAATAATAAGTGTCTATTTATCATTTGAAAGTAACAACTCTGTATAGAAGAATATTTGCAGCTGTTAAATTTCTAGAATATATAATGCCTGAAACAATTGTATTTATAACACCTTACTGTTGAAATAGAATGCACAGTATTAGCTGCCAACAATGGATAGTGATAATTGAAAACCTAGTTTTGTGCAGAGATGACATGTCTTTCTTTTGTAACTAAGTACAGGAAATTCTAAATATTTGATTTATGATGTGCTGTTCTATATTCCTAGTTTAAAAATACATAAATGATACTTCAGAATTTAAAAGAAATACTACAGTGTTTATCTAATCATTAAATTGGCATTCTGCCCATCATTCATCTATATTAATTTTACTTCTCTGTACTAGAGTACTATACAGAAAACAATATGGGAAAAATACATAAAGGATTTTAATCAATCATCTCATCTACTCAACCATCATTATACAAAATCATCTCTAGGTTAAAAAAATTGAAACAGTTTGTTCTGTATAACTGTAAATACTAAATCTATAATGCAGAAAATCATTTAACTGTAAACAATAAGACAAAACAGTAGAACCTGATTGACTGTAGGAGAAACAAACAACCCAAGGATCCTGTTCCACCCAACCTATTCCTGAAGACAGCCAAAATTATTTGCCTTAGGACCCCTGAGCCTGTTCACTGAACCACTAGGAAGAAGAATCTGTAGAAACTTTAGGTCAATCCACTTGCAGCAGCAAAGTAGTTCATCCAGTCATATAGACTTAACAGTCAAAGAGACCTGTACCAACACCTCTGGTTCTCTTCTCAGAATATTTTAGCAGCCTCACAATGCACTTCCACTGAGCCTCCTTATTCGAATCTCTCAGTGATCACCTGATACACTTGAGGAATTATTTCTGCAGAAAATAATGTAGAGCTGCATGCTCAATTCGAATTGCCTTATCTAGTTTTCCTAGGCCTTTTAGTGGTTAACCTGGTCATTAATGAGCCATCATCTCTCTTCCACCCACCTGGGGGATAATGCCACAAATTTAGGGGTAGTTGTCCCATAACCAACAGCTAGTGGTGGAGTGCAAATGCTAACATCTGTCCCATGTCTTCTAATAGCTTCCATTCCTCCTAGTGGGTCAATGAACACTCATTTAACAGTTCCCTTGGGTGTTTGATTCCTGTTTTAATTTATTAAATAATAATAATCAGTCATTACAATCATCCTTGACCAATTTTGGTCATAATTACAAAACTTTGTGATTATAATTTAATATAATGTTTTTGCAATAAAATAAATAGTCTCAAAATTTGGGTAGGTGACAAAGTGGTACTCATTAAGAGTTACCTCTGACATTTTGGCCTACACCACTACTGCAATATCTCCTACTTCCTCTGTTATGCTTTAATATCCACTCCCTTACTATTGTTCAACTATGGAACAATACAATAACATCATCAGAATGGAACCCCTTCTCCCCCTAATGGCCTGGTATTTAACATAGCCTGATAACTGTTTAGGGTTAGTTTTAAGGTTTGTGCATGTCACTCCCGATTAGGTTCAGGGTTTTAGACCCTCTAGAATGTTCTTGAAAGTCCACATGTGACTATCTCCACATGTGTGCGGAATGGGAGTTGACATGGAATGCATTTGATACTATGGTGTTCAATTGGATAGGTCAACTTGCAAGAGACATAACTTCCTCATACAAACTCCGATTGAGGTGATTCCCGTACTATTGGAAAGGTCTTAGAGTGTAGAATATCGTAGAGGGGATGCAAGCTATGATCACAAACTAGTGATCCAAAAAAAATCAATTAATCCCTCAAGCACGCCTTAGAAGGTTCTGGACCCCAAATACACAAAGTAACTAGACCTGCCCCTAAAATGGGCCCTACAAGCCAATTCATCCAAATTTTCCACCCAAAAAGGACCAAAATAGATGACACATTATATATTGATCCATTTTAGATCACACAAAATATTTTGATGCCGAAGTTTTAATCCAGTTGTTTGAGATGTTTTTATTAACACTATTTGAAGTAGATATGTGGATTAGTTTAAACAAACTGATACAGAGATGATTCTATTCATGGAACTCAGATTAAAAAAGATGAATACTAAAGGAAAAATAACATACTTGAAATTTATAAATACCGATATGATTAAACAAGATAGAGAGTACTTAATTTGGAATCTCTTGTTGTTTGTGGAGCCAGATCTTCTAGTCTCATAGATGATATTGTCTTAGCTGTGCACCCCGGAGGATTGTACACCCATTCTGCATTTTTATGGGTTCGGGGGCAGCGCCCCCGAGAAAATTTTTGGGGTTGTTTTGCGGGCCCATGGTTTTGGGTATCCCATAGTATTTTTTCCCATTGTATTTTCCATATAAAAGAAAGACATTGTAATACAACTAGGGTTGATGTATTAGGTTTTATGCATTGTAAATATCTCTAAGATCAGGTGAGAGACTGTGAGACAGTGAAGAGGAAGTGCAGCAGCTGTGCTGCAGGTTGTATCCCTTCACCTTGCTGGACGGTAATAATAATAAGGACTGGCAAATTTAGTGTGGACATAGCCCAAGTTGGGGTGAACCACGATATGTATGTGTCTCTCTTGTAATGTGTATGTGTGATTATATTTGCATTTCTGTTTATTGTTATTGCTTTGCGATCCTGTTTTTCTAACAATTGGTATCAGAGCCAAAGGTCTATTTGGCAGATAAACCCGTAGGAAGCTAGGGTTTCTGGTTCAAGTGGGAGCAATGGAAGAAGAATGAAAGTTTAAGGTTGAGAAGTTTAATGGCCAAAAATTCCAGTTATGGAAGATGCAAATGGAGGACTATTTGTACTAGAAGGATCTATTCCTGCCGTTGGGAGGAAGAGCAAAGCAGCCGGTGGCTATGAAGGACGAAGAATGGGAGGTTCTTAACAGAAAGGCTCTGGGAACAATACGGCTGAGCCTAGCTTCGTCGGTGGCTTTCAATATCTCAAAAGAAACGACAACAGAGGATTTGATGAGCGCATTGGGTAAGCTGTATGAAAAACCCTCAGCCTCCAACAAGGTATTTCTAATGAAGCATTTATTTAATATGAATATGTCTGAAGGTGGATTTCTTACTGATCATTTAAATGAGTTTAATATGGTTACAAATCAGGTAAGTTCTGTAAGTGTGAACTTTGATGATGAGGTTAGGGCTCTTCTAATCTTGTGTTCATTTCCAGAAAGCTGGAATAGCTTGGTCATGGCTGTAAATAACTCTGTCTCTGGTTCAAACACCTTGAAATTTGATGATGTTATTGGTGTCATTCTTAGCGAGGAAATGCAAAGAAAAAGCACAGGTGAGACATCAGGTAATGCGTTGACCATGGAGACCAGGGGAAGACAAAAGGAGAGAGGAAAGAGCCAAGGTAATCGTGGGAAGTCTAAAATGGACAGATCCAAGTCCAGACTGGGAAAGATAGAGTGCTGAAATTGTGGAAAGAAATGACATCTGAAGAAAGACTGCAGATCTCTAAAGAAGAAAGGAGATGCACAAAATGAAACTACCCATGAAGCAAATGTAGCAGGTGATGTGTTATAAGATGCTTTGATTCTTGAATTAGATAATACTAGGGATTATTGGGTAGTAGATTCAGGGGCTTCATGTCATGCTACACCCCATAGGAAATACTTTCATGATTATGTTCCAAGCGATTTTGGACATGTTTTATTGGGTGATGATGAGCCATGTAAAATTGTTGGAATGGGTAAGGTATGGATAAAAGTTAAGAATGGAACTAACTGGATGTTAAAAGATGTTAGGCATATTCTTGCTATGAAAATAAATCTGATCTCAACAAGGCAGTTGGGAGATGGCGATTGTCTATCTACATTTGGAGAAAAGTGGTGGAAGATCACTAAAGGATCAATGGTGATAGCAAAAGGAAACATAGTAGCTACGTTGTATTTATGTCCTCATAATACTGACCATTATATCTCTTTAGCTTCCACAGGAACAGATACAACATTGTGGCATCATAGGCTTGGCCACATGAGTGAGAAGGGGATACAGATTCTCCACTCAAGGAAGTTGCTGCCAGATTTGAAGCAGGTAAGTTTGGAATTCTATGAAAACTATGTTTATGGAAAACATAAGAGAGTTAGATTTCTCAGGGTTGGGAAACAGAAGAAGAATGAAAAGTTAGAGCTAGTGCATACAGATGTATGGGGACCAGCGCAGGTACAATCTCTTGGTGGCTCTCATTATTATGTTACATTTATTGATGATGCAACTAGGAAAACTTGGGTTTATTGCATTAGACCGAAATCTGATGTGTTTTCTACTTTTAAGAAGTGGAAAGCTTTGGTTGAGAATGAGACAGGAAAAAAGGTTGAAGTGTCTCAGATCTGATAATGGAGGTGAGTAGTGCGGCAAGGATTTTGATAGTTACTGTTCATACCATGGGATTCGTAGAGAGAAGACAGTCCCAGGAACACCACAAGAAAATGGTGTGTTAGAAAGGATGAACAGAACGATCATGGAGCGTGCAAGGTGTATGAGATTGCATGCAGGATTGCCCTTACAGTTTTGGGTGGATGCTATAAATACTACTGTTTATTTAATAAACATAAGACCTTCAAGTGCTTTGGATGGTGGTATTCCAGAGGAGGCATGGACAGATAAAAAGGTAAACTACTCATTTTTGAGAACGTTTGGTTGTAAAGCATTTGTCCATATTGATAAAGAAAATAGAACAAAGCTTGAAGCTAAATCCAAGAAATGTACCTTTATTGTATATGGGGTTGATGATTTTGGTTATCGTTTATGGGATTATGAAAATCACAAAATCATTAGAAGTAGAGATGTCATATTCAATAAAAATGTCATGTATAAAGATTAGTTGCAGGGAAAGAAACAGGAAAAGGAAAACACAGAGTACATAGTACTTGATGAAATTACAGAAAATGAAGTTCCAAAGGTGCCAAAAAATCAAGAACAATAAAAAGTACCTGAAACTCCTGCAAGTGTAAGAAGATCTACCACGTTAAGTAGACTCCCTGAATGATACTCTCCTTCAATGTATTATTTATTGATGACTGATTCTGGTGAACCAGAATGTTATGAAGAAGCAATGCAGGTGGAAACTAGAAAGAAGTGGGAGCAAGGCATGAATGAGGAGATGGACTCATTGGTAGGAAACCAGACTTGGGATTTGGTTCAGTTGCCTACTGGTAAAAGAGAATTGAAAAACAAATGGATTTACAGGTTGAAGGAAGAAGAAGGAGGTAAGAAGCAGTACAAGGCCAGACTTGTTGTAAAGAGGTTAGCACAGAAGAAAGGTATAGACTTTGATGAAATATTTTCTCCTGTTGTTAAGATGAATTCAATTAGGTCTATTTTAAGTCTAGTGGCGGTAGAATATTTGCATCTTGAACAGTTAGATGTAAAAATAGCCTTTCTCCATGGGGATTTGGAGGAAGAGATATATATGCATCAGCCACAAAGGTATGAGGTCAAAGGGAAGGAGGATTTGGTATGCATGTTGAAAAAGAGCTTGTATGGCTTGAAACAAGCTCCAAGGCAGTGGTATCTAAAATTTGACAGGTTTATGACAGAACAAGGTTATAGTAGATGTCATTCTGACCACTATGTTTATTTCAAGAAGCTAGAAAATGAAAGATATATTATCTTGTTATTTTATGTGGATGACATGCTTGTTGCAGGGTCTGACATGTAGGATATAAATGTACTCAAAAGGAAGCTATCTAATTCATTTGCGATGAAGGATTTGGGTGCTGCAAAGAAAATCCTTGGTATGAGAATAACGAGAGATAGGAAAAATCGCAAATTGACATTGTCTCAGAGTGAGTACATACAAAAGGTGTTGGAGAGGTTCAGAAAGTAGAATGAAAAACCAGTTAGTACACCTTTGGCCAGCCATTTCATTCTAAGTAAATAAATGTGTCCCAAGACACAGGAAGAGACTGATTACATGTCCAAGATTCCCTATCAATCAGCAGTTGGCAGCTTGATGTATGCTATGGTGTGCACAAGACCAGATATTGCACATGCAGTGGGAGTTGTGTGAAGATATATGAATAATCCAGGTAAAGAGCATTGGAAGGCAGTACAATGGATTCTCAAGTATTTGAGAGGTACTACCACTCAAGCATTATGTTTTGGAGGTTCAGACACTGTTCTACAGGGATATGTTGATGCAAATATGGTAGGTGATAAGGATAGTAGGAGGAGCACCACAGGGTATGTGTTTGCTGTAGGTGGAACAATAGTAAGTTGGATTTTGAAACTGCAGAAGGTTGTTGCACTTTCAACAACAGAAGCAGAGTATGTTGTTGTTATAGAGGCTAGTAAAGAGATGATTTGGTTGCAGAGGTTTATGGAGGAATTGGGTAAGAAGCAGAAGGATAGCAGGCTGTATAGTGACAGCCAGAGTGCCGTTCATCTTGAAAAGAACTCAGAATTCTATTCCAGGACTAAACATATACAGCTCAAGTACCATTTCATACGCTCTGTTCTGGAAGATGAACTGTTGAAGATGGAAAAGATACATACTAGCCAGAATCCTGCAGACATGTTCACAAAGGTAGTGACCGGAGAGAAACTGAGTTCTTGCTCAATTTTAGTTGGCCTTCTAGCATGAAGGTGAAGAGGAGAAATTTTCCAAGTCCAAGTTCAGCAGCGGTGGAGTTGCTGTGATCAGTCTCCAAGTGGGAGATTGTTGGTTGTGGAGCTAGATCTTCCAGTCTCATAGATGATATTGTCATAGCCGTGCACCCCGGAGGACTGTACACCCATTCTGCATTTTTAGGGGTTCGGGGGTAGCGCCCTCGAGAAATGGGGGTTCAGGGGCAACGCCCTCGAGAAAATTTTTTGGGGCTATTTTCGCCAGCTGTTTTGCGGGCCCATGGTTTTGGGTATCCCGTGGTATTTTTTCCCATTGTATTTTCCTTATAAAAGAAAGACATTGTAATATGGCTAGGGTTGATGTATTAGGTTTTACGCATTGTAACGATCTCTAAGATCGGGTGAGAGACTGTGAGACAGTGAAGAGGAAGTGCAGCGGCTGTGCTGCAGGTTGTATCCCTTCACCTTGCTGGACGGTAATAATAATAAGGACTGGCAAATTCAGTGTGGACATAGCCCAAGTTGGGTGAACCATGATATATCCGTGTCTCTCTTGTAATGTGTATGTGTGATTATATTTGCATTTTTGCTTATTGTTATTGTTCTGCGATCCTGTTTTTCTAACATCTCTTGTAGCTCATGCATTTTCTTTGGTTGTGGGTGTACACTAGGGAGATTTTTTTGGTATTATTTTTTATAAAATTAATGATTTCATGTAGAAAATATATTCCAAATATATTAACGTTTGGTTTCCATGATATGCTTATATTGTAATTATTGTGTAGAAAACTTTTGATGCACGTAATTGAGTGAGTGTCATTGATGTCGATGGTTCTATTGAGGATAAGGAGGACATTAATGAACATAATTATTTTAAGGAGGAGGACGATAGTGGAAACGAAAAATAATCTCTTACGATAAAATGTTCTTCTTTTTACAACACAATATTTATTCTATAGAAAGTGTTATTAGTATCCTCATAATCATAAAGAAAGTGTTATTAGTATCCTCATAATCATCCTCATCACCATCGTCAACCTTATTAATTATGGGTCCAATGGTGACCAACATTATGAAAAGGATAATGATGATGATGATAATTCCAATGATGAGAAGGAGGATGGTAATGAGGTCAATGATAATGATGGTGGATGACGATGATAATAGTGATAAGGATAATGAGGAGGAGGAGAATGATGATGAGGAGAACAAGGACATTACTAAAGAGATGCTCCAAATGGCATGAAAGATCATTTGAGTTTTCTCCATCGATGGTTATTCATGATGCACATCACTAAGAGAGTGTTATTCTTATTTTCATCAATAGAATCATTGCCATTATCATTATCATCATAGGGAGAGTAACCAACAATAATAAATATAAGAATGATGACAATGATTCTTATTATGGTGATGACTAATGGAAACTATATATATATTGTAACATCAACACAAAGGGGTGCACATATGATTTCTTTTCTTTCTCACTTTTACTTTCATAATTCACTTACATATTCTAGTTCTTGTCTACAAGAATGTGTGGTAATTAATTAGATTTGTTTTCCACTCCCTTCTCCAGATATCTCTTGATTGTAATGCATTGTTGATTGATTTGTTTAAAATTTTAAAACTAATTCCTATTTCCCCACAAAACCACAACTTGGCCGAATTGTAATGCATTGTTGATTGATTGATATGTCCATGTTTGATTTGTTACTCAGAATTGTAGTCAATGGTCGAAATCAGTGATTTGGAATTTCTCAATGATCTTGCGGGTTACAAGCAAGGCTATGCACCTATAAAATTGAGAAACATTTGAAAATGCCAAGTTGTTCGTTTCATTCAAATAATTCAAGTGATGTGGAAACTCTACTTTATAATTTTTTATGGTCTAAAACATGGACATTATCATGGATGTTTATAGACATTTATGTGGTCATTTTTATGATTGAATTATGAAAGTTTTCATCATAAAAAATTAGGCATGTAGATATTTATTTAATGGTGTTAATAGATTTTTCTAGAGAAGTTTTTTTAGATGTAAAATATATATCACTTCATTACTTAAATTACCACTTAATTTACCAAAAATGAAAAAAAAAATTAAAAATTAGAAAGGAATTATTTTAGTGTCAAATTGGGTAACATCCTTTCTAAAATATTGTCTTGTTAGTTTAGATAGTCCTTGTATTATTATATCGGCATTGTTGTTACATCATGTCCTTCAATTTTGAGGTTAAATACTGTCATATCAGGTTACGAGATGAGGAGGATACCATATTATGGATCAAAATTCCTACTGGAGGCACATATATGTCATCTCTTGGTTATCTGGTTCTGAGGGAGGAAGAAGAAAATCCACTAACAAAATGGTGGAACGTGATTATCTGGAAGCTAAACTGTCCTTTGAAGACCAAACTATTTTTGTGGTTTACACTGGCAGGGAATCTCCTAGCCTGGGACCATCTAATCGAATTACTTGGTATTGGTCCAAGTAGATGTGCCCTTTGCACATCTGAAATTGAATCTATTAATCATATCTTTATAAGTTGTCCATATATGGTTGAAATGTGGAATTACACCTTTGTGGTCACTAATACCTCATTTCATTGGGAAGGGGATGAGATTAATACTGTCTTTCAGTTTTGGATCAACAACCCTACCTACCAAGCATACACGGCTCTACCAATACTTATGATATGGGGGGCTTGGCTTGCTTGAAACAAAATGATTTTTCAAAATCTTTATATTTCCCCTCATATCTATGCAGCCAAAAGTCTTGGAATATTAGACCACTTCAAACAAGATCAAGTGAACTATCAAAAGAATAGACCTGATACACTACAGATTGACTAGTCTATTGCCTGGAGTTACTTTGATGGAGCAGCTCAAGGGAACCCCAACAAGGGGGGAATCGGAGGTACATTGTATGTTTCAGACCGACACTGGTATAAATTTGCGGCATGAATTGGAGTAGACAATAATAATAGAGCAGAACTGCTGGCTGTATTGAAGCTTCTACAAATATCCACATCGATTGGGGTGAAATCCATTCAAGTATTTGGTGACTCACTAGTGGTTAATTTGATTAAACATAGAAGAGCCCCCAAGAATGTTTACTTGAGACCTATATATGAAGACATCTGTAGGATGATTGATGTTTTTGACGATGTATTGATACAATAGATCTATAGGGAAAGAAACATCCATGATGGTTTACTCTCCAAACTGGGTCTTCAACTTGAAAAGGGCACTTACAAATTATGGGAGACCAACAAAGATTTTATAAAAGAGCATGACTCAAGAAAATTTTTCTTATAAATTTTTTCCCATAAAAAAGTGGGCATTATCATCTCTCGGAAACTTAGATAGTGGAGCTCGGGTTCCATGAGCTAATTTTGGTTATATGTGGCCCTGCAGATCAAAATATGTGGGCAACAATTTTCACTTGCTGAACAATATGATGTGTCAATTGATGTTCTATGTACTACTATTTTGACAAGATAACATTTAATTTTAGTATAATGTCTAAGAAAGTCATCTCCATAGAATACTACGTGTAAGGATTTTAGCCAAATTAACAATATGGTTAATATTTTCAATAAAATTTAGACTATGATCTTTTTTTCATGGAAAGAAAATGTCCTTCCATCTTCTTCTTTTAAGAACTTGCTTTCACATCTTTCTTATTTACTCATTTTAGCTTTTTCTTATATTCTTAAATCTTTTTATGCACCTCTCTTAACTACTCATTTTGACTTTTTATTATATTTTTTATAATCTTTATTACCAAATTTTATTCTTGGTGATTATTTTCATTTTGAAATTAAAAAAAAAGTTTTCAAAAGCCTAATTAAATTAAATACCAATTATGTTACAAATAAATCAATATAGAAATTTAATCCCTCTCTGTGCTTGATAAACACCCGATTTAAGATGGATCTATGGTGGTTTTAATTTTTAATTTTATAGGTTGACATATATATTTTTAATTCCTTTTCATTTGGTTTTAATTTTTTTATTTTGTGAGCCAATATGAAATTTTTTTAATTACTTTTTAGTTTTGGTAGTGTCACATTACATAACATTACGTGACAACTTCTCCCTCATATTGGGCTATAGAGCACCTCGCTCATTGGTGCAATTATCTATATTGATTGATTTCAACCTAAGTAATTGCATCGAGAGTAGTGATGTGCTTACAACCCAGTATGGGGGAGATGTTGTCACGTTTGTCAAATTACGTAATGTAACGTTCGCATGTTGGGTCATAACTTACCAAAAATAAAATGTACTTAAAAAAATTTCATGTCGACTCACACAAAATTAAAATTAAAACCAATATAGATCCCTCTTAAACCTAGATCTATAAAGCACCAAGAAAGATCCAATTTCTTTAAGGTGTAAAAAATTTATGATAAAAAATTTACACCTCAAAAAATTGAATATTGATTTGGATTTAAAATAAATTTATACTAATTTTAAAAAAGTGATTATTTTAATTATATATTTAACATGTTTTGAAATTAAAAAATAATAAATACAATACGATGAGTTATGGCATTTGAGTACGTAGAAGTAAATAGGGTTCAGGGGATGACCTTCGATATAAAAAATTACCTACAAAATAACACACTTAAAAGCAAATGTAATAATTTGTTTGTTTAGTGTAGAATTTTCATTTTCTCCAATTTGGATATTTTGTTAGTGGATGAATGCATGTAAAGGGTGACATGTTAATCCTAATTTGTTTAGTGTAGAATTTTCGTTTTCACTAGTTTGGATATTTTGTTAGTGGATGGATGGATGTATATAAAGGATATTTTGTTAATCCTATAAAGAGTGACATGTTAATCCTAAATGGATGTTTTGAGTGCAAGGATGTTTTAAGTGCCCTAAAGGGATGTTCTTAGTAAAGGGACGTTGTTAGTGATTTGAGAAGGGGATTAAGTTCCTTAGGTGTAAAGAATCATAAAATTAAAAAAATTCATAAATGGAAGTGTATTATCATTGATTAATGTTGTGTAATTTAATAAAAATCAATGTATAATCGAGTAATTTAATATAATATAAGACATATAGTTTAATTGAGTAATTTAATATAATACAAGACATATAGTTTAGTGGCTTATCTCAAGTAGTTGAGTGAGTTAAAAAATTGTATTTATAATTATTGATACTTATTATAATATTATTGTTCATATTCAAGTTATGCTTGCATTAGAGAGGAGGACAATGAACTTGTATGGACCAAGAATCCAAACATAGGTTATGACTCCTTGAAGTTGGGATACAAAGCTTTGTTTAGCGATGCCAATAGGGAGGAGTCTTTATGGTGATGGAGGTGCTTACGAAAATTCAGGTGCCCTTTAAAAAACGGGACCTTGATGTCTTCAAGACTCAATAATAAGGTCCTAACTTGGGATAATATTAAGAAAATGAACAAATGTAGTCCATAATGATGCTCATTATGCAAGGTAGAGGAGGAAACCATCAACCATCTCTTTATTTCTTATTTCTATATTAAACAAGTCTGACATGAATTAGATGTTTTGTCAAGCATCTGTTGAAATATTGTAACTTCTAAGAATATTATATTTGTACTTTATTATTCCGGAGATGTTTCATTCTTCCGATGGGACTTTGTCATGTATCCGGAGATGTTTATTCCTCCGTGGGAACTTGGGTTATTAGACTTCCCTAGTGGGGGTCGGCCCTGTATGTGTTATGTGGGTTAAAGGGTTATTAGACCACCCTTGTGGGGTCGGCCCTATCACATTATGTAAAGTGGTTAAATTGGGGCTGACCTAGCTTGTGTAAAAGACAAGTCGGAGTTGTGTATAAATAGAGGAGGTGTGCTCCGCATTTATACACATTGCACTCACTTGTGATTAGCACATAAGTGAGAGAGAGATCTTCTAGGGAGGAGAAGGAGCTCATGGTTGTGGATTACATCTTTGTATTTGCTGGTCATCTATATTGAGGAAGCTTTGTTGGGTTTTCTACCCCATGAGGGTTTCCCAGGATAAATCTCTGTCTCTTGTGTTTATGCTGTGCTTGTTGTTCTTTCAGTGATCCTATATATGCTATTGTTGTGAAATGGAATGCAATGCTGATATTTTATGTCTTAGCATATTAAATCTTAACATGGTATCAGAGCTAGCCTGAAGGAAGGCAATGTATGGCACTTACGACACTTGCGACAATTTGAAGGTTAGGGTTTTATATAGAAAAAACTAGTCGGCGTGTAACTTTCGCTATAAATCCATTTTGGAGAAGGTTCAGGATCTGAAACCTTTAAAAGTTGTAGATAACATCCCCATTTACCTTGTGTCCAAAGGAAACCCTCTAATTCGTTGTACTTTGTGATTTATGATCAGTACAAGTTAGGGTTTCTGCCTCTTCCAGATCTTAGTCATAAACAAGTGACCTAGGAAAAAAGGTCACAACTTGGGCTAGGAAGCTCCAAATGAAATTTAGTAAAATGTGACAGGTAGAGAACGGACTGTAGTTTCTCTGGTAACTTTTTTTTAGTGGTCAAAGTTGAACCAGTGACATGTGGCACTCCATACAAGTTCGCTCTCCTATTTTATCCCATAAACAGGTCACGTTGTGACACTTGGAATATATCTCTCTCAGAGAATCCAATTGCAGTCAGACCTGTGGGGTTGGAAAGAGAATAGGTCGGACTACCACAAGAAGAAGTTTCAGACTCTGTGGATTTGTAATTTAGGAGTTACACCAGAAACAATCAGGTGCATATTTCTGTCAAAACATATTTAGATTTTGAGCACCTTCATTCTTGAATCGTCACTGCAGTGGGAAATTAGGGCTTCGGAGAAAGTTGGAATTTTTAGAGTCGGAGTCCACGGCTGAATGCTCCTCATCAAAATCGAAATTTAGAGGCCAAGATCAAAATTTTTGGTTGGTCAGAAGGGTGGGCTTGATCAAACCCAGTTCGGGATTTTGATCCAAAAGGTGGAAAATTAGGGCTTCTGCAAAAGTTGGAATTTTTGAAGTCTGTGACCACGGCTGGAAGATCCTCAAAAAAATCAAAGTTTAGAGATTTGGATCAAACCTTTTGATTGGGAAGAAGGGTGGGCTTCATCAAACCCTAGTTCGGGATCCTGTCCAGAAGATCCAGAAGATTCAAAGGCAATTTTGAGGGGTCAAATTTTGGAGATTTCAAAATTGAAGTGTGCGAGCTTGATCAGCTCAGCAAGGCGCATATTTCCAGCCATTCAGAAGTTTGAAATTCAAAGTTTGAATTTTTAGGGTTTCTTTGACAAACCCTAATCCAGCTCTAGATCCAGTTTCAACAAATCAAATTGGATTGGGTTAAAAGTAATCCTGACAGGTATGACTTGAGGAGATACAGGTATGTGTTGAAATATGTTCATGATTAAGTTTATGTTTGTATTCATATTATTTAGGTTAGTACAATCTTGATTAATGTTAGACTTGTCTTATTACCCTAGTAAAAGTAAGAATGCATTGGAATGATAGAATACATTTATTAATTAGGGTTATGACACTTATGATTGTACTAATGCACCTATGGTGTTGTATGAGGATGATGTTGTCTGCTAACAAGACACAGGTACATCAAGAAATACAAATCAAGTTCTATGACCATGATGACATGAAGACAAAGACTCATCCATAATGTTTGACAATATAGAATCTCTACTTACGAGGTATGTATGACTTTGTTCTACTATGCTTAACTTATGAGATATGCAGGTTCTAGCACAAGGTCTCTAAATCATTGAAGAGAACAAAGAAGATATTGTTTAGGTATGTTAGACATACATAAGCATGTATACTAATCCATGTATGTTTTCCTATGTCAAGTTAGAATCCTACTTTGTGCTAGGATCTTAGTATACCCATGTATTGAATGATCATGACCATACATATTCAGGATTACTTAGAATCATAATGTTGTGATAATATTGAGCTTATACTAATGAATGTATGATTATGTATGAGATCATGATGATGACATTAGTGCACACTTAAGCATGCATAGTGGTCAAGGATGGATAGAAGCTCATGACATGGAAGGGAAGTAGATATCAAGAAGGAAGCAACCTCACAAGACACAAAAAGATAAGTATTTGAATTACTAAATAGTCTATGATATGGCTTGTAATAGCTGTATGCATATTTGTATTCCTAGAATATATCATGCATAGTGTAAGCATTCATATAACATTGAACAATATACTACTAATATGCATATGATTGGTAAGTTGGACAAACATTCCATTGTTGCTTGTCTAGAATGAGACCTCTTTCCTGACATGCTGAGAGCTGTGCACGCTCTCGATAGTATGTTCTGGTAGAGATGGAAGGCATCTAGATAGCCACTGTATGCATATGGGATATGGAAAAGTGTTGTGCCAAAGTATTGGTCAAGATAGTTGCATAACTGTGTAAATCATATCTGTATGCATAATAGGTTATCATGTCAACATGATTTGATGATTATGAAGTATTACTAATCATATACTTAATTTTGATTTGTAGAAAAGATAATGAAGAATGATGAACATTGAACAAGTGATGGATGTTCAACAAGAAGATTTACAAATCACACATACTATAGAAGGCTCGTGGATAGAAGATTCTCTTAAAAAGAGAAATAGGATCATGATGAGATGTTTGCTCCAAATTGCTAGATAAAGAACATTCTCTTAATGGTGTAATTAAAGAAGAAGTGCGAATTGAGAAAACTCCCAGGATTCGATTGAAGAAAGCTCTGTATGAGTACCCAGGATCGATAGTCATTTGATGAACTTAATGATCACCATGGGTGGTGCATATTTCAACCTTTTCTACAAGGTTGAAGATGGTTTCTATATACAGATGGCATGGATGCAATAAGGAACTCACCACAGAGTTCAAATGATCTTGAGGCTCATATAAGCAGACCCATCTGACGAGAGATGGCATAGATAGATATGCAGAAGATCACTCAATGCAGAGTGTGAATGATGTTCAGTCACAGAGGGAGAATTGACAGTTTCTTGAAAAGCTTGGGCTTTACCAGAAGTGAAGCTGATCCTAACCTTTACCTTAAGGTTATGGATGATACTATTATTGTATGAGGATGATCTATTTATGACAGGGAATGAGAAACAGATCATGGAAAGTAAGAAGAAGCTAGCTACAGAGTTCAAGATGAATGATCTCGGATTGATGCATTACTTCCTAGGACTGGAAGCATGAAAAGGCTCAGAAGGAATCTTTCTCAACCAAGGAAATTATGTTGAGAAATCTTGAAAAGATTTGATGTGTTGGAATGGCCACTCTCATGGATTCCAACTTGAGGCTGTTAGCGGATGACTCATCAGAGTTAGTGGATGTAACTCTGTACATACAGAATATTGGGTCATTGATGTATATGATGAGTACCAGGCCAGATATATGCTTTGCTATGAACACCTTGAGTCGGTATCTAGTTGAAACTAGATGTGTTCACCTAATAGTTGCAAAGCATGTGATGAGGTACCTAAAGGGTACGATAGACTTTGGTCTATGTTATCTTGGAGATCATGAATTCAGATTGTATGGATTCATAGATGTTGATTGGGAAGGAAGTGTACATCGGGCAGATGTTATTGTCTAGGATCTGCCATGATCTGGTGGTTTAGCAGGAAGCAATATAGTGTGTCTCTCAGTACAGCTGAAGCGGAATATATAGCTGCTTGCTCTGCTAGTTGTGAAGCGCTATGGCTTTGGAAGTTGTTATAAGGATTGTTTGACTTAGAGATGGAACTCACTGTGATCCTGTGTGACAAGCTGAGTTGTATCAAGATGACAGAGAATCCAGTGTTTCATGATAAGTCAAAGCACATAGAGATCCGATATTTCTATGTACGGGATATGGTGCAGAAAGGAGCTATCAAGCTCGAGTATATGAGCACTGATGAATAAATTGTTGATGTGTTGACCAAACCTCTGTCTCAAGTAAAGTTTGAGTATTTCCGAGACAAGCTTGGTGTAGTTCAGAAAGACCCTCCTTGAAAGGGGGAGTGATATGGTCGCTGATGATGAGATTGCCGGTAAGGTCGATGATGTGGATACTTGTATCGATGATGAGGATACTGTATCGATGATATGGATACTTGATGAGGATACTGTATTGTTGGTATGGATATTGTATTGATGAGGATATTGTATCGTTGATGTGGATACTTGTATTGATGACAAGGTTACATGTTTCGACGATGAGGTCGATGATGAGGTTTTCGGTTACGACGATGAGGTCGATGCATGGTCCTTAGACTTTGTCTAAGTGGATGAGGAGGGATTGTATCATCCCTGGACTTCGGTCCCTGAATTGATTCGTAGACACATGTCTCTGAGAAGTGGTCCCTAGTGGACGAGAGGGATTGTATCATCCCCGAACTTCGGTCCCTGAATTGATCCGTAGACTCTTGTCTTCGAGAAAGATGTTGGTGAATGATGTAATGTGTGCTCCTAGATTTCTCAGCAGTGGGTGATCATTCACAAAACCTGTAATGATGTAATGTTTTCTCCTGGATTAGCAGGTGATCATTCACAGGTTGTAAATCCTATATTTGATCTAGGTCACACCCCAGTTGAAATAGTACTGGCTCCGTGGTTGACTGGAATGATGTAATGTTCGCTCTTGGACTGCTCAATGTAGCAACAAGTGATCATTCGCAAGTCCTGTAATGATGTAATGTTTGATCCTGGACTGTAGCAGGTGATCATTCACAGGTGATAAAATCCTAGATTTAATCTAGGTCACATCCAGTATGAAAAAGGACTGGCATTGTGGTCGGGATTGCATCGTCTCTGAACACTTGGTTCAAAATGTACGTGATGGGGATTGCATCATCCTGGAACCACTAGTTCAAAATGTATGTGATGGGGATTGCATCATCCCAGAACCACTAGTTCAAAATGTACGTGATGGGGATTGCATCATCCCGAAACAACTAGTTCAAAATGTACCTGATGGGGATTACATCATCCCGGAACCACTAGTTCAAAATGTACGTGATGGGGATTGCATCATCCCGGAACCACTAGTTCAAAATGTACGTGATGGGGATTGTATCATCCCCGGACTTCGGTCCCTGAATTGATCCGTAGATAGATGTCTTCGAGAAGTGGTCCCTAGTGGACGAGAGGGGATTGTATCATCCCCGAACTTCGGTCCCTGAATTGATCCGTAGACATATGTCTCCGAGAAAGTGGTCCTTAGACTTTGTCCAAGTTGACGAGTGGACTATATCGTCCCTAGACATGTTATGGTGTCTTAAATGGATCATGTATATTGCAGGGTATGTTGCTATGATGTTGTTGATCGTGATGATCTAGATGATGATGATGTTGATCGTGATGTTCTAGATGACAATGATGTGGATCGTGATGATCTAGATGATGATGCTGATGATTGTGTGATGACGATGCTGATGATCGTGTGATGACGATGCTAATAATCGTATGATGATGATGATGATGATCGTGTGATGACAATGCTGGTGATTGTGTGATGACGATGTTGATGATCGTGTGATGATGATGCTAATGATCGTGTGATGACGATGCTGATGATCGTGTGATGACGATGTTGATGATCGTGTGATGACGATGATTGTGTGACGACGATGATGTTGATCGTGAGGATCCAGATGATGATATTGCTGTAGCTTTTCAAGTGCTACAGAAGATGAAGATTCGGTACTAAAGATGTTGATGTTCCAGTATTGAAGATGTTCCAGTAACTACTTGAACTACTGATGATGAATAAAGAAAGCTTCCAATGATTTATAGATGTATCATGTATGATGTATTTGATGACTCCTTGCTCTAGCAGATGTTGTTATAATATCCTTCTCGTTAAGGGGGAGTGTTGAAATATTGTAACTTCTAAGAATATTATATTTGTACTTTATTATTCTGAAGATGTTTCATTCCTCCGATGGGACTTTGTCATGTATCCGGAGATGTTTATTCCTCCATGGGAACTTGGGTTATTAGACTTCCCTAGTGGGGGTCGGCCCTGTATGTGTTATGTGGGTTAAAGGGTTATTAGACCACCCTTGTGGGGTCAGCCCTGTCACATTATGTAAAGTGGTTAAGTTGGGACCGACCTAGCTTGTGTAAAAGACAAGTCAGAGTTGTGTATAAATAGAGGAGGTGTGTTCCTCATTTATACACATTGCACTCACTTGTGATTAGCGCATAAGTGAGAGAGAGATCTGCTATGGAGGAGAAGGAGCTCATGGTTGTGGATTACATCTTTGTATTTGTTGGTCATCTATATTGAGGAAGCTTTGCTGGGTTTTCTACCCCATGAGGGTTTCCCAGAATAAATCTCTATCTCTTGTGTTTATGCTGTGCTTGTTGTTCTTTCAGTGATCCTATATATGTTATTGTTGTGAAATGGAATGTAATGCTGATATTTTCTGTCTTAGCATATTAAATCTTAACAGCATCAACAATTTTTGGAATGGTGCGTTGACTAAGGATTGCTTTAGGCAATGGGTTGACAATTCAATGACCAAACATATTCAAGCCCTTCCAATTATTGTAGCATGGGGTATCTGGTTGACTAGAAATAAGATAATTTTGAAGAAGAGATGAGCTCACCTATTTAGTGTGCTCTTTATGTTAAAATATAGAAGACTTAAGCAAATAGAAGATAGAACAAAAGTGGGCATATTTATTGCCTTCTGATTATTAAATTCAAGATTATATAGGATTACATCACATCAATACTACTGTCCAATACTATGGGACAAACAAGTGTCCTAGTCAACTAACAAACACAATTAATTAACCAACTCATAACCGTTGAGATTACAATTCTTAACACACCCCCTTAATCTTAAATGTGATGGTATTCTAAGCACTATCAATGCCTAGGTGCGTCCTCTGAAACTCAAATGCAGATGTTCTCAAAGGTTTGGTAAACATATCATCCAATTGCTCCTTAGAGCCACAAAACATCAAAGTAATCTCTCCATTATTGACTAACTCACGTATAAAGTGATAGCGAGTGTCAATGTGTTTACTCTTTCTCTGAAACACATTATGTTTGGACAATTGTATGGAAGAATTGTTGTCACAATAAATAGATGTTGGTTCTTTTTCTGTGTGTCCCATATCCTTCAAAATTCATCTTAGCCAAACTCTGTGGCATGCTGTTGTAGTTGCTGTGACATATTCTGCTTCTGCAGAAGACATACTAACAATGGGCTATTTCTGAGAGGCCCATGAAATTAGACTGGTACCAAAATGGAAATCATAACTAGATGTGATTTTCCTATCATCAATATTGCTTGCATAATCACTATCAGTGTACCCTGTAAGAGTATTGTCTGGTGAATGAGTGTACCAAAGTCCATAACCAATTGTGCCTGCAACATATCTCAGAATTCTTTTTCCAACTTTCCAGCGAGAGTCTTTGGGAGACTCCATAAATATAGAGATCAAACTAACAACATACATAAAATTAGGTCTAGTTGCAGTCAAATACATTAAAATTCCTACCAATAGTTTGCAAATTGTAGAATTTACTGCTGGTTCATCATCATTCTTGCTTAACTTGGTTCCTGTAGCAATGGGGGTTTTTGTTGGTTTGCATTTATCCATTTTGAATCTCTGCAGAATGTCTGTATCATACTTATGATGATAGATGAAGATGCCATTTTTACTTTGGTCAACTTCCAGACCAAGGAATTATTTCATGAGATGTAATGTTCCTGTTTATGAATTTATTAAAATGAATTTTTTTTCACTTTTTTCCCTAGTTCGACATTTGACTAGTTTTGATGTCTAGGTCTCCAATTTGCTCCAAATGCTCCCAAATATTCTAAGGAGGTGTATGAATGATATTAAGAATTTATTATGATGTTAATGGATTATTTAAGACCATTAAAACACTTCTGCAAACTCATTTAAGATATGGGTCAGTGATTGGTATTTTAGTAGCAATTTCACTTTGACTAGTATTGGTCCCTTGGTCTCCAAATGACTCCAAATTCTCCCAAATTGCTACAGAAGGTACTTGGATGATATTAAGACATATTTATAATTTTTATGGATGCTCTGGAGTGTTCATATGAATTATTCAACTCCTCTTTCAAATCTGGTCAAGATAGGGATTTTTACTAGTAAATTGTGGTTCAAATCCCCTAGGGGTAGATGATGAAAATGACTTTCCAAATGCATTCAATCCAAATCAAAATTATGAATGGAAGTCGGGGACATATAAAGGAAATAAACATGAACTCATATGCATCACCATTCAACTTTTAATTTCTGCTATAACTCCCTTAAATCAGATGCAAAACAACTAGTCTCGACCTTGGGGGAAATGGCATTAAATCTTCTTCAAATGGTATTAAACTGATCAAAATGACTCCAAATGCTTAAGTACTGAAAATGAAACTTTTGAATCTCATAAATGAAAGTCCATTAATCATAAATACATCATATTAATTATCTTTCATTCGAATACATCAGTACATCATTGCTACACATCAAGGTAGTGGGGAAATGACACCATTCTTTCATTAAAAATCAAATTTATACATTTCCACTTAGAATGTAGACCTGAAAATTTATGAATATGAAGAACATAGTATTTAATTCATATTACAAAATAAACTGGAAATTAGAATCTCCCCAAAGAGTACAATATCTCACCAAAAACGTCCTCCCTCAAGGAACAATAATATGTAATGAAAACTGGAAATGGTTGAAGGAGTGAGCTGCACTCGAAGAAATCATGAACTACCCTGTAGCTTACACCTGTAAATAAAGACTCCATTAAATCTCCATGAAAGACCTGAATGGCCTTTCCAAACACCAACTTGGATGGGAATCTTTCACCCTCGAAATTGGCTAAGGCAAGAAACTAGTCATCCACTAGCTCCTCTCTCACAAATGCAATAGAAAATTCTAAAAATGATCAAAATCTGGTTTCATTCTTTGTTCTTGACATTTATAAAGTTTTGAATCTCTCTATGGGTTGAATTCCTTCCAAGAGATGCATTCCAACTCAAGTTGGGAAGATATTCCAAAGAATGCCACTTGTACAACAATTCCTAGTCTCCCACTTCCACCAAATCACATGTGGAAGCATCTTAGCTTCCCTAACTCCCTTGAGCGCCCTATTGGAGGCTAGTTTTATCCCTGACATGTCATATATGTCAGATGTCAGCCTTTGGGTCTAATTTGTGTCATAGGTGTCATATCATCTTCATCATTGTTGTCATAGAGCTAGGGAATCTAGCCCAAGTGTCTCACTAGCTCTAAAATGCCTCTTCCTCTTCCATGGGAGTTACTCTTCCACTTCAATTCGACCTTAATTGATTCATGCCAAGTATATTAACCTTCCAACTCATCCCAAGACCCTTGGGCTTCTTATGGATTCGAAATGACAAGAGGAGGATGCCATGTGGCATAGAAAATCTAGCTTGTGTGGGTCCCACTTCCTCCATGTGTCTTCATGATCAAATTCCACTTTGATTTTCCATTGTATATATTTATTTATATCCTTTATTAAATATTTATTCTCTTCTAATGTCCACACATCATTTATTATCCTTCTTATTCCAAATCCCAAAGCTTCCATCCCCAACCTAGGAAACTACTAATTTTCCTCTTTGGCAATTATTTGACCCTTAGCATCAATTTGAAAAATTCTCATGAATATGACTAATGAGCTTAGGCCATTGCGAACCAATTCAAAATTTGGGACATGAAAAATCCTCCCTTCCCAATATTTCTTTTCCTCAAGCAATTTCAAACATGGGTGTTGAAGAACTTGCTTTCTGTATAATTCTTTGAAGTTGCCACTAAGTTGCCCAACTTTGATTCTTCAAGCTTCCATGAAGATTTTAGAGAGGAACCACGATGCTTGTTGCTGCACTACTTTGATTAAAATCACTTTATTAAGAGGGGAATCCATCCCCCATACTACTTGTTTCCCCAAAAAATTGAAACCAATGAGACTAAGAATTATTCCAGGGTCGCATTACTTGTATTGCACTCCAACAATTAGAAGTGCTCTCCAATTCATAGTTCCTGGATCCCATTTTCTTGTATGCATTCTTTCAAACATCATGAGTACAAAATATATATCATCAAAGTACATAACAACATAATGAAAATGAACATCAAGAAGATGCTTCATCAAAGAATCATGAAAGTGCTTATACCTCCAAGCAAGTAGACCACCATTTTCCAAGTGCATACAAGCATCAAGTAACCAATCAAATCTGCTCCAATGACATAGGTGAGGATCCCATGTCCTATCATGCCGCTCCAAAAAGATGTGCTATGCATCAAAATATCCAACCATGTATTCTTTCATCCAAGAAGTGAATGAAGAATCTCCATTAAAATCTGAACTGAATAATGAGCAAAAAAAACAAGGAGACTTCAAATGACTCAAAGAAGTCCCACCCATACATCCATGAATGTGAGAATCATAAAGATATAACAAAGTATGTGGCTGCCACCAAAAATGTTCTCCAATCATAAATCTATTCACCCAAGTGCTAGATGAAGTTCCTCCAACATCAAATGAACCAAGTGTTGAGCAAGAAAAACTATGAGTCTTCAAGTGACTCAAATGCATATCATAGGTGCATCCATGTAGATGTGCATCATCATAAAGTAACAAAGGATCCTGCTGCAAATGTGAATAAGAATTTTCTTCGACCATGTCATCATAAAAAATAAATCTAGGAGTTCCATACTCCTCATGTGGCACCATAAAAAGAACCCTTTCACCCATACTTCATTGAGACTAATGCTACAAAACATGGAATTGTAGGGTGTAGGAGAATGAACTAACTCACCCAAATGATCAAAAAGTGCAGAAGTTTCATCAAGGGAAGGATCCATATGGGTAGTATCATGTAGCTCCTTCAAAAGTGTGAAACCTTTGTTATAGATTGGTTCCAATGTAGAGGAGTCATGCTCTTCTTTAAAAATTTCATAACCTTCATCAAGAGACAATTCAAGTTCCTCTTCCACCACATCAAGTGTTTGGATCTCTTCAAGTTCATCTTCAAACACATCAAGCACATTTAAATTTCCACATTTCTTATGATCCACCATGTCATGAGAATCCTCCAAACAATCTACCATTTGACAATCTAAAACATAGGAGGAAAAACAAGTATCTTGCAACTTTTCAAGAAGTTGTCCATTTTGAATTGTGAGCTTATGATTATCCTCATTATTCTTCAAGTATGCATCATGTAAAGATTCATTAAGCTCAAAAAAATGGTTTCTATAAAAAATCAAAGACATGAAATGACCTTTGATGTGGCACATTGATCTTTGAATCTTCTCCATGTCTTCAAGGAAGGATGTTTCCTCCAATGAAGTATCTCTCCAACAAAAATTTGACACGAATGCTTGAGTGTCATGGAGAATGCTAAGGGACTCTTGGATCTTCTTTTCATTCATCTTTAAGGACCCTTGAATAAAATGAGGCTCTTGCAAATGAACCTCCTCATATTCTTCCTTCTTACTTGGACCAACTTCATGAAGCTCAAGTGGTGATGGGGAAGTTGATCTTGTTTCTTCTTCAACTGCTACACGGTATTCATTTTCATGATTAAGGGAATTTTGGCTTGCAGCAATACTGTCAAAAGTGATCTCTATGTCAACAACATAGATATGTGAGAACCCATCATTAGGTACTCCTTCATAGTTCAAGCATCCATTAGTAGATGGTCTTGGTTTCATTTCCAACGTAGAATGTGTCTCAAAATGATCTTCAGTATTTTCAAGAGAATCTTCTTCATGCTCATGTGATTTCTCTTCATCTTTTTCAGAGTCACTTGGGAGTGAATTTTTATCCTCTTCATGTACTTCTTCTTCTACTTCACCTATTTTATAACTAGGTGGTTCATGGGTCTCCTCCTTTTGCTCCTTCAAGCAAGCTGATGCATTTTTCCTCTTGGTTTTCTTAAGATCAATATATTTTCTCCAAATTTGGATAGCCAACAATTCGAATCCTTTCATAAGCTGATTGTTCATGTCTTAAAATATTTGTTTCATGATTTTTATATGCTCCTCACCATCATATGAGGTTCCCTTTTCATCCCTAGTCATAGTTTCCTCAAAAAATTGCTCTTCTTCTCCTACTTTTTTTCCTCTTCAAGAAAAGCACTTTTGGTTTCAATATCTAATGGTGGTACCTGAATTCTTGTCCTAATAAATATCAAACCACATTAGGTGTCAATATCATACTCTGATACCACTGTAATGTTCCTTTTTATGAATTTATTAAAATGACAAAAATTTCACTTTTTTTCCTAGTTCGACCTTTGAATAGTTTTGATGTCTAGGTCTCCAATTTGCTCCAAATGCTCCCAAATATTATGAAGAGGTGTATGAATGATATTAAGACTTGATTATGATGTTCAGGGATTATCTAAGACCATTAAAACACTTCTTCAAACTCAATTAATATTCTAGTCAATGTATGGTATTTTACTAGCAATTTCTCTTTGACAAGTATTGGTCCCTTAGTCTCCAAATTCTCCCAAATTGCTACAGAAGGTACTTGGATGATATTGAGACATATTTATAATGTTTATGGATGCTCTGGAGTTTTCATATGACTTCTGCAACTCCTCTTTCAAATCTGGTCAAAATAGGTATTTTTACTAGTAAATTGTGGTTCAAATCCCCTAGGGGTAGACGATGAAAATGACTTTCCAAATGCACTCAATCGAACTCAAAATTCTAAATGAAAGCAGGGGAAATATAAAGGAAATAAACATGAACTCATATGCATCACCATTCAAATTTTAATGTCTACTATAACTCCCTTAAATCAGATGCAAAACAATTAGTCTCGACCTTGGGGGAAATGGCATTAAATCTTCTTCAAATGGTATTAAACTGATCAAAATGACTCCAAATGCTTAAGTACTGAACATGAAACTTGTGCAGATCATAAATTATAGTCCATTAATCATAAATACATCAGATGAATGATCTTTCATTCGAATACCTCAGTACATCATTGATACACATCAAGGTAGTGGGGAAATGACACAATTCTTTCATTACAAATCAGATTTATACATTTCCACTTAGAATTTCGACCTGAAACTTTCTGAAGATGAATAATAGAGTATTTAATTCATATTAAAAAATAAATGGGACATTAGAATCTCCCCCAAAGAGTACAATAGCTCACCAAAAACACCATCCCTCAAGGATCAATAATATGCAATGAAAACTGGAAATGGTTGAAGGAGTGAGTTGCACTAGAAGAAACTATGAGATGCCCTGTAGCTTACACCTGCAAATAAAGACTCCATTAAAGCTCCATAAAAGACCTGAATGGCCTTTCCAAACATCAACTTGGATGGGAATCTTTCACCCTCGAAATTGGCTAAGGCAAGAAACTAGTCATCCACTAGCTCCTCTCTCACAAATGCAATAGAAAATTCTAAAAATGATCAAAATATGGTTTCATTCTTTGTTCTTGACATTTATAAAGTTTTCAAGCTCTCTATGGGTTGAATTCCTTCCAAGAGATGCATTCCAACTCAAGTTGGGAAGATATTCCAAAGAATGCCACTTGTACAACAATTCCTAGTCTCCCACTTTCACCAAATCACGTGTGGAAGCATCTTAGCTTCCCTAACTCCCTTGAGCGCCCTATTGGAGGATATTTTTAGCCCTGACATGTCATATATGTCAGATGTCAGCCTTCGGGTCTGATTTTTGTCATAAGTGTCATAGAATATTCATCATTGTTGTCATAGAGCTAGGGAATCTAGTCCAAGTGTCTCACTAGCTCCAAAATGCCTCTTCCTCTTCCATGGGAGTTATTCTTCCACTCCAATTCGACCTTAATTGATTCATGCCAAGTATATTGACATTCCAGCTCATCCCAATACCCTTGGTATTCTTATGGATTCGAAATGACAAGAGGAGGATGCCATGTGGCACATAAAATCTAGCTTGTGTGGGTCCCACTTCCTCCATGTGTCTTCATGATCAAATGCCACTTTGATTTTCCATTGTATATATTTATTTAGCTCCTTTGTTAATTATTTATTCTCTTCTAATGTCCACACATCATTTATTACCCTTCTTATTCCAAACCCCAAAGCTTCCATCCCCAACCTAGGAAACTAGTAATTTTCCTCTTTGGCAATTATTTGATCCTTAGCATCAATTTGACAAATTCTCATGAATATGACCAATGGGCTTAGGACATTGTGAACCAATTCAAAATTTGGGACATGACATGAGACCAATATTAGTCATTTCAAACTCCTTTTTCATGACTGTCTTAAATTCTTCTAGCATGATATTTCCAGTATAAATCATATCATCAACATAAAGACATATAAGTAGAATGTTACCTTGCTGATTTGTTTTGACATACAGAGTGTGTTCATTGCTGCTTCTATTGAACCCATTTTTTATGAGATAAGAATCAATTTTGTTTTACCAAGCTCGTGGAGCTTGTTTTATACCATACAAGGCATTTTTTCAGCTTGCATACCTTGTGTTCTTGACCTTTGACAACATAACCAGGTGGCTGGTCTACATATACTTCTTCTTCAAGTATGCCATTGAAAAAGGTAGATTTCACATCCATTTGATAAACATGCCACTAGTTTTGAGTTGCTATTGCAAGTATAGCTCTGATGGTGTCCATCCTTGCTATTGGAGAAAAGGTTTCATCATGGTGTATCATAGTCTACACCATATTGTTGTGCAAATCCTTTTGCAACCAACCTTGCTTTTTGCTTTTATATCTCTACCTTTTCATTTAGTTTGGTCTTATAGACCCATTTTACTCCAATACTGTTTTTGTTTGATGGGAGATCAACAAGATCCCAAGTCTGATTTCTTTCTATAGAATCAACTTCTTCATTCATTGCTTGTACCCACTGTGCATCTTTTACTACTTTGTGCTTTTATATCTCTGATTTTTCATTTAGTTTGGTCTTATAGACCAATTTTACTCCAATACTGTTTTTGTTTGATGGGAGATCAACAAGATACCAAGTCTGATTTCTTTCTATAGAATCAATTTCTTCATTCATTGCTTGTACCCACTGTGCATCTTTACTGCTTCATCAAATGATGTTGGCTGATAGGAAAATAAAGCATACTGTAGTTGCTCATGAATAACATGAGTCTATTCATATAACTCCCTTAAGCTTCTGGTTCTCTGGTGGACTGTCTTTTGGTGTTGCTTCTTGCTGCTGCTGTTGTACCTCCAGTCTGGGCATTCTGAGTGGTTCTGGTGGTACTAGACTGTCTTTCTGTTGAATATCTGTTGTATCATTATGAGGATCACTCCAACATTTATCTTCAAGAAATTTAACATCTCTTCTCACCAAAAGCTTTTTGGTGACAGATTATACAATTTGTAAGCCTTATGTTGTTCACTATAACCAGTGAAGATACATATTTCACTTTTCTTGTCAAGATTTTTTATTAATTCATTAGGCATGTTTGAAAATTCCACACATCCAAATATTTTGAGAGGTGAAACACTAATTTTAGTGCCACTCCATGCTTCTTCAGGAATCTTATCCTTCACACTTATTGTGGGAGATATGTTCAGTAAGTAAACTGAACATGCAACAACTCCAGCCCAATAATCATCTGACAACTTCTTGTATGACAACATACTTCTGGCCATGTTCACGATGGTCTGGTTTTTCCGTTCAGCAACCCCATTTTGTTGTGGAGTGTATCTGGTAGTGAATTGGTGCTGGATGCCATGCTGCTTACAGAACTCTACAAAATCATGTCAGTGATACTCACCTCCACCATCTGATATGAGTATTATGATGGATTTACCTAACTGTTTTTCAGTCAATGTTTTGAACTCTTTAAATTAGGAGAAGGCATCTGATTTGTATCCAAGAAAGTAGATCCAGACTTTCCTGCTATAGTCATCAATAAATGTCAGAAAATACAGACTACCTCCTATGGACTGGTTTTGCATGGGTCCACATAGGTTTGTGTGAACTAACTCAAGGTGTTCTTTGGCTCTAGATGGAGAAGTGGGGAAATTGTCCCTTTAGTGTTTCCCTAAGATACAGTCTTCACAAGAATTGGACTGTTCATTCATAACTGGTAGCCCCTTGACCATGGACTGTTTTTGCAAATGACTGAGACTCTGAAAGGCTAGATGACCATACCTACAGTGCCATAACCAGGTTTCATCTAGACTGGAAACAGTATGTGCATATGACTGTGACATGATAACACTTCTCAGATTGAGTGGGGAGATTCTATTCTTGGTCATTTCTACTTTTGCTAAGAGTCTTCTATTGGGGGCTTTATCATATTCAACACAATATGAATCAATGAACCTAACGTCATACTTATTCTGAATCAGTTGACCCACACTGATCAGATTGAATTTCAGATTAGGAACATAAAATACATAATGTATTAGCTTCTTTTCATTCTTTTTAGTAAGGAGAGGAACAACTCCTTTTCCTTGAGCAGGAACACGAGCAGGAACAAGGTAATGATCACCAAGCTTGATCTTTGAATTAATAGATGGATCTAGATCATAAAATAATGATTTGATACCTGTCATATGATTGCTGCAGCCACTGTCTAGCAACCATATATCTGAGTGATATTCTTCTTCAGTTGCTTGGCATGAGAGAAACATGACTTTTGAGCTTTCTTCAAAATTGGAGACATGGGCTCTGCCACTATTCTGATCTACTTGCTTCTTTCTGCAGTCTCGTTCATAGTGGCCATACTTCTTGCAATAGTTGTACTAAATGTTGGACCTATTTGTCCATTTTTGCCTCTCCCCTTCTGGTTCTAAGAGTTGTGAGAGTGATCACAGTGATCTGAAAGTTCATGAGAATTTCTATCCTCTGTAGAATGAGAACCTCTTCCTCTTCTGCCTCGTCCTCTGCCTCCTCTGCCTCGACCTCTACTAAATGAATCTTGAGTGTTGAATGCATTTGACAGAGACTCTTCCTCTTGATTGAGTCGAGCTTCGTGGGGCAAAAGGGACCCAGTTAACTCTTCTAGGGTAAACTTGGACAGATCTTTAGATTCTTCTATTGCAGTAACAACCATAGCAAACTTCTTAGTGAGACATCTAAGAATATTTTGAACAACAACCTTTTTTTCCAAGCCCTCGCCATAGGTTTGGAATTGAGTCACAATATTCAAAACCCTAGTAATGAACTGATCTACAGTTTCAATTTCCTTCATCTTAAGACTTTCAAACTGAAGTCTAAGGGTTTGAAGTCTTATTGTTTTAACTCTGTCGGTACCTTTGTATGC
The DNA here is from genome assembly GCA_027924585.1 of Larix kaempferi. Classification (NCBI taxonomy): domain Eukaryota; kingdom Viridiplantae; phylum Streptophyta; class Pinopsida; order Pinales; family Pinaceae; genus Larix; species Larix kaempferi. Next base: position 26,702,634 of record BSBM01000361.1, read on the forward strand.
AGTTGCAAGGAGATTCCATGCTTGATATGCGGTGGTAGCTCCTCAAATCCATGGGAAAATAGATTCTTCAATGCAGCTTTGGATCAACCATTTTGTAGTGAGATCTCGATCTCGGCTTTCCTTAATGGATTTCTTGAGAGCATTAGACATAGAAGCCACAACAGTTGTGGTTGGTTCCGTAAACTCATTTTCAACCATATCCCAACATTTGTTGAGTGGGAGAAACGTCTTCATCTTGATTGACCAAAACTCGTAGTTTGTGCAGGTCAACATTGGTCCGAAGATCCGCTTCATGTTGGTACTTGCCATTTTGTATGACTATCTTTAAACAGAGTGCTGCAACTTGTCTTGCAAGCACAATGCAATCCCTTGTCTTGCAAGTTGTGAAGGAAAATTGCTCAGCTTGCTCATGCTAGACTCGAAATCCATTTTTTCATTTAGACATTCCACCTCAAAATCAGTAGGGCCTATGCCACCGACTCTTACACATCAATGTGCAAGTAGTCCAATCTTATCACAACCAATTCTTTGACAGGTCTAAAGTCTCATTGCACTACAGGGTTGACCCACATAACTATATCGAAATCGTGATGAGCAACATTATGCACAAGGCCACTCTCTTTGTTCAAAAGTGCCAAACAATAGCTCAAAACCCCATACCAGAACTTGAGATAACAAGCTGAATTCATCACTTCCCCAATATTCACAAACCTCAAACGATCCAAGGATTTTATTCTTAATATTCTCCCCATTTCAAGGCTAGTGGAATGAAATTGCATGCCTTTCCCCTGCTTCAAGGAACACCAACACTTGACCAACACAAAACAAAGTATGAGATGCATTAAAAATGATACAATAGGACAACAAGTTGACTTCAAGGTTAAGGGATAGAGCAATGGGTCTTCGCCCCCATTAATTTTCAATATTCCTTGCTCCAGGGTGCAAGCTTTATTGGCCTGATTATTTGCTCTTTTATTCAGATTCTGTAAAACATGACAAGCGTTGACCTCTTCAAAATAAACTATTAACCAATGTTTTTCTCTATGTATTACACAAGAAGGTTGGCATTACTTGTTTTAAGACGGGTCGATAATCATATACTGAGGCCAATCACAGGGAATGGTTTTGTAAGCTATAATAGAATTGCAATTTTTTATATCCGACTCTTTGGGCGGATTATTAGAATGCTTTGATAAGCATATACTTAATGTAATTTTATAATTATCGATACAACTACAACGATCTTTTTTTCCGAAGAAAAGAATATTATTGTTCATATTTGTGAAACATTATAATACTTTATATCATTTGGCGATATATCAAAATATTGTATAAGTTTGAACATGTACTATTTTTAATTTAAATTTAAATTTTCAATGTGGATAGTTTAATTTTATTTAATGTGAATATTTTTTTTCTATATTTTATTTGGTTATATATAGTATACCATTTATATTAAATTTTATAATGGTACTTACATTTTAGAGCTTACTTTATGATATTTTCTATCCTATTAATATTTAAAATTATGTATTTGTTGCTTAATTTATTATTTTTGAAAACTATTTTTTGTAAGTTATCTATTTTCTATTTATTGAGATAAACTGAATATTACAGAGTTTGTTGGTTGGCCATTAGGGAAATCCGATCAACTATAAAACAATAGTTTCATACATAAGAGTAGCTAAAACTGACAACATTAAAGCAACCCAGAGTTGTTGTGAGTTAGTAGATAAGTGATATGCATGATTACAAAAACAAGAAGAGTAGTAGATTAAATCCTATAGACTGAAGACATAGTAACATACCCCAAAATGGACACGAGGAAATTAAAACAATTAAAACTACTTCTTATCATTAGAAATTTCAACATAAGGAACATGCTGGGTGGAGATTGAAGGAATGTCCTCAAGAGCAGTTGTCTTCTCAACAAATTCGAACCCGGTGGTGGCTCAAACAATGACATTGATTTTAACGTTGAGTCTCTTGACTCGAGCCTGAAGCTCATTCATCTACAACAATATCTCCTTGCACTCTTCCTAGTGATCCAGGAGCGCCCTTCCTAACATGGTTTTCATTTTCTAGTACAACCACAGAGTCTAGTTCTATTTTGTCTCCGAGTTTGGGAGGAGCCCGCATTAGGAACCCATTTCTCCAAGTATTGCAACACCTCCCTCGTCTTCCTAGTCTCCTACTCTTACTCCACCCAATCCTCATCCTTGGAGATTTCATGTTTAATTTTTGGCATAGTGAATTAGGCATAACATTGAGCCAAGGTATTAGTATCCTATTGAATCCACAAACAATTCTCATAGCCTCTATTCTTGCTTGCAGCACCACTCTCTTTTCACTTCTTGCCAGAAGCCATCACCGCGGCCGGTCTCCATATTTTCCCTCTCTCACTTCTATTAACCCCAACATAGACCACAAATTATCACCATGCGTCGTGTCCCAATTCGAATTTCACCCTCGCTACAGTTCCCAAACTATCACTAGAACACTTTGAAACCATATTGTCAACTACCCTCTGGAATCAAAAGTGAAGGCAGAGGCTGGCATTTCATACCCAACATTGAAATCATCATCCCACATACCATGGTACCACACCATTAACATCAAATTTCCATTGATCATTCTCAAAGCAGGTTTCCTAGCTGTTAATTTCTTGTAGCACATGAGAACTATCCCATCGAGTGATTGAAGGATAATCATACACAAAGGAGGGTTGGGTTGGAGGTCCCCAACCATTATAAGTGCATGGAGTTAAGCATGGGGCATGCATGATCCTTGGACACCTGCCTTGGCTAGCACTTTCCCACCTGTCACCCTTTATTCACTCGACTCAGGGATATTACTTTTGAACTTAAAAATTAATGATTTATCTTTTATATAAAAAAATTAACAAGGTTAAGGAGTATTAATTTAAGTGAACTAAATTGAAAGGCCCAAACACATATGAATGTAAAGATTTTTTGCATGAAAAATAAATGAAATTGAAAAAACAATTTAAATTTCTAAATATAAAAATAAAAAATAATCATCTCGTAAATTTATTTTTGTAAAATCCAAATTTGGAAGTGTTCAAATTGTGTTTTTGAACACATAAATTGATTCAACACCCTTAAATACCCCATGACATCCAAATTATGTGGTTTCTATAACTAATATATATGATTTTTTTTTTATAAGAATTTCCAACTGAACTCCAAACAAAATTAGATAAAAAATATACTAAAAAAAAATTTAAAACATAAAATATTTAAAATATACCATAATAATCTTAAAACAAGATGGTCACAATAATTATAAAACATTATAATAAAATAAACCATCAAAAATTCATGAAATTCACAAGTAAATGAAATTGAAAAACCAATTTAAATTCCTAAATGTGAAAATTAAAAAATAATAATCTATAATAATAATAAACTTAAAAGAAGATGGTGCTAATAATTATAAAACATTATAATAAAATAAACTTAAAAGAAGATGGTACTAATAGTTATAAAATATTATAATAAAATAAACTAAGAAAGATTCATGGTATTCATAAATCTATTAAGAAAATATTAAATTTCCTTTATCATTAAGATTTTATTAGTTTGAAATTATAATATATTTAAATATAAAACATAATAAGAATAAATTCATGTTTTTTTTTATAGTTTTTATATTTATTATATTTAGGTTTTTTAAAGCTTTACTTTAATTACATTATGGAAATTTTTAAAAAATACAAGCATTATAGTGTCTGGCTTGTCATTAGAGAAATCAAACCAATCACATAGCGAAAGTTTTGCCACAATTTTCCAAACATAATTATAATGAAAGTTTTTGTATGGACAACTCCCTTGAGGAGATCAAAATATCAAAAAACAGAAGAAACTTTGAACTTAAAAACAACTATCCTGATGGTACTATCATGCATATATATAGTAAAAGTAGAACTAGAGATTCAATGACAAGACCTAACACAAAATCTAGACCAAGTTTTCGGAGTCATTAGAGATTGTGACAAGAGGCACCTCAGACTTCGCTTTGGCTTCGTTGGTTCATCATGGAGGGATGCAGACCTTAAAACCATGCATGTAATGGCTTGATCAAGGACATTCATTTTCGCTCTAAGCTCAATTTGCGCCCTTCCAATTTGCTTGAGGAGGGTCTCCATACGGTCAAGACGAATCTCGGAGTTCTGGTTTGGATTTAGAACACCATGCCTCTCTTCTTCCTATTCCATCAGGGCACGAGCAAGAAGCGTTTTGGTTTGCCACATAAGGGTGAGGGTCTTAATGAATTTTGTTTCCTCGGTCCTGGTCGACCCTGCATTTTCCCTAATTCTATTTGAAAGGAAGCTAGGTCATACTTTGCTTGCTTGTGGGAGACCTAATTCTCCATTTTCTTAATCCTCTTCTGCATTGGAGTCGAAACCATGCCACTGAAACTGGCACATGCTACATTGTGCTCCTTCAAAATCCTTGATAGGTGCTTGCAATGGCTACCCTAAGTTTGCTTGCGTTTGGTACGCTTAGCTTGGACCATCGTGCTCCCCCTTCAACTCTTTCCTCAACAATTCACGAGAGAGATATACCTAGTGAAGGACCCGATTTAACGATGCCAACCACTAATCCTCTGCACATAACCTTCTACGTCCACATTAAGATACAATGGTGGGGCTTTTGTTTCTTCCACACAAATAATGGATTGTCATGGTACCAGATGGGAGGACGTGGGTGATGGGAGCAAACGCCATTGCCATCATATACCACAATCATGCGTGCAACTGGAAAAGCATGTGTTTAGCTTGGAGATGGATGGTCCTGGTACCCGGATGAGCTGGAGACCTTTGCACGTTGGGAGAGCCATCAACCTTCATCATCATGTATTTGAAGACCACATTCCCTAAATTCAATCCGGGGCAAGCCCTTTGCCACTTAAGCCAAGCTTGCTGCCATCTGTCACACAACATCGACCATTTATCATTCCCCTTAGATGTCATGTCCAAAGAGGCGAAGTGGCATCCGACATCTATCATGAGGCTACTATATTTAAATTAAAATAAATCTATATTGATTTATTTGATGACAAAAGTAAATGTCACCTCTAAAAACATCTATGAATTCTTATTACTTAAAAATATAAATATATACATAAAACATCAACACAATTATTTATATATATAAATATCAAGTTGGTATATAAAACATCAACACAATATTTTGTTTTATATATAAAAATAAAAAAAATAGCCAGCCTCACAAAATAAAACATGGAACATCATACTTCGTTTTATCCAAAAAGAATGTGAACACATAAAAGACAAATTCATAACAAACATTAGGAAGGTGAGAAATCTCGTCAATGAAAAGGACAAGACAAAGAGAACAAATAAAATACAACTTCATAACCTGCATAAGAAAGGTGAGAAATCTCATCAATAAAAACGATACAACAAAGAGACCAAATAAAAGACAACTCTCTCCCCAAGGCCAGAATTAAAAGATAACCCCTAAAGCATGGGAGAAATTAAGTCAATGAAAACAAGAAGAACAGGAAGGTGATAAATCTTATCAATGAGAAAAACCGACAAAACAAAGAGAACAAATAAAAGACAACTCCCTAACGCCAGAATTAACAGACTAGAGAATACAAAAAATAGCAGAATTAGAAGACAAGAGAGTACGAAAATAACGACTACATATGAATGTCCATGGCGATTTACGAGTGCGAGTTTTCTGGCATCCATTTATGGAATCTTCGTGCATCACGGGGAACCCTCTCGGGTAAGATTTTTGGCGATAATGAAATTCAGTTTTGATTTTTTTGGGATGCATGAAGATAAAAAAGAGAGGAGAATGAAAGCAAAGAAAAGAGAAAAATAAAAAGACAAAGAATCTAGCTACCATAACTTGGTGAATAGAATAAAGAGGAGGCAAAGGGAATGAGGAGGTTTATATATATATATTAATTAGATCTTATATTATGTTTTTATAAAATTTACATATGCATATAAGGAAAATCGGCACTAAGCCTTTTAAAGGAGAAATTGCTCAGATAAAGAGTCAACTAAAAATGATAACAACCCCAAAAACTACTTCCTAATTGTCGCTATTGGGTGCCATACAAAAAGACTGGTAGAGTCCAAAATTCCTTCATACTGACAGTCATAAACAAAAACACTACAAACATGAACTGCTAAAAGAGCCCAGGAAAGATAGACCATGCCGAACCGTCGTGACGTGAGGGAGCAATCACTACTGATGATCCTCACTTTGCTTAGATAGGGTCCAAAACTTCATGCTTGTCACTTCTTAAGTGAGGCATGATTGAATTAACGTCCATTGTGGTTGTGGCCACCGTTGGATGTTCTTCCTTCGCCTTGATATCTTTCCCACTGATCCCAGGTTCCACAAGGGTTTGAACAGTAATATCCACCATCGCCGCTGTTGGGGCCGAATTTGCCACCTCAGGCTCCATGACCACTACGAGTAGTAGAGAAGGGAGGTTGAAAAGCACAACAATGTCTGAGCACCACTCTATCATCACTTGAACCTTGTGTCCCAGCTCATGCATTCTAGCATGCATATCACTTTCCAGTTCATGTGTGTCATTCTGGATGTCTAGCAGTGCGTCCATCATGGAGGCCAAGTGTTTAGCAATGCCAATGCCACTCTTCTCCCTGTTCTGTGTGACGAGAGCAACCCCTCCAACTTTGAGCATGATGGAACTGCCTCACCATTGTCATTCCTTCTCCACCACCCTTGCACCAAAACGTAGGTTTCAAGCTGACACTCGTAACAGTGAAAATGTTGTCGACGTCTGGACACTTGGGGAGCGAATTCCCATTTACAACCCTCCCACCAAGAACAAGTGTCGATGCTGCCATCACCTCATTCTCTCCCTCCACCATTACTCCACATTGAGTGATCATGGTGGCATTGTACATGCCAACTCTCGGGGGGGGGGGGGGGGATGCGATAAATGTCTCTTTGCCTTGAACGCCACCTCTAGCTCAATTGATGTCTCATCACCATTAATGTGTTGTGCCTGTCTTGACACCACCCCATCCTGGAGGCTGCCATATTTTAAAGATGAAACTGAAGTAGAAGAAAATGTAAGGAGAACTTGGAGAGTAGAGAAAAAAAAGGATAAAGAACCTCACTGCAGAAAATTAATATAAACATGTTGGTGAATTTTAATCACTGCTTGTGTGCTTGTGTATGTTTTAATTTGATTCTATTTGCATGAAATTGTGTTATGGATATGTACTTTGAGCAACATTGCAACTTGATTATGGTTTTCTTTTAGCACATACAGGGTTGCATCAAGTTTGGTATCAGAGAATGAGTGTCTTGCTATAGAGAACAATTCCAACTTCAAAAGAGTGTTGGGTAGAATCATTCTTAGAGGAAAATTTTAGTTCTAGCAATGAGGTTTTGTTAGGTAGAACTAAAGAGAGGGGAATTGTGCAAAAAACACCATAATGGCTAATATAAGAGGAGTAGGTATGCAATGGAGGGGTAGAAAGTAGCATGGAGGTGTTACAGATGCTTCAACTCATACATTGAGAGTTATTCAAATGAGATTGGAAGCCATATAAACAACCCAAAGAAGAGGAATTGCAAAGGAAGTGCATGATCTGAGTGATGAAGAATTGGAAGCTGAGAACCCACAATAAGAAAATGAGGTTGTTGAAGCCCTATAAGAGAGAACTACTAAAGGCTTGATAGATTTGAGGGGAAAGCCAAAGATGGAGACACCTATTATTCATGAGCCTTGAACCCAAAGGAGATAGTTGACTTGATTAGAGACATGGAAAAATTCTTTGACATGGAGTAGATTGAAGACCCCAAGAGTGTGAAGATGGCTTACGTGAAGATGAAAATACATGTATTCTTATGGTGGGAGATTGTGAATCTAGAGAAGCAAAGGAAATGCAAAGACAAAATAAAGAATACATAATGGTGACTAAACTCAAAGGTTAATTTCTACCTATTGACTATACTCCAAATATGTTTAGGAAGCTACAAAACATGAGACATAAGGAGATGATTGTATAGGAGTATAACAAACATTTTTATAAATTATGTATTAGGTTTGGTCATAGTGATCAAGGAGAGGAGGTCATGGCTAGGTATACCAATGGCATGAGGTGTGCCATTCAAGAGGAGCAAAGTGTAATGAGAATTAGGATAGTTCGGGAAGTCTATTAGCTTGCCCTAAAGGCCGAGGAAAATTTGTCGAGAAGAAAACTCAATGCTCATGGGAAAACTCGAAGATGTAGAGGTAGAGGCATGTCTGGAAGAGGGCAAAGCAGTGGGGTTAAGAGTGATGAAGGCGATGATGAAAATGCTTTAGAACAAAAAAATGGAAGAAATAATAAAGTTTTTAGAGCCAAAAGAACCTTTAAAGGAAGACAAATATTTAGACGCGGAGTGGTGGGAAGGTCCCTAATGATTTGCTAGAAATGCCAAACACCTAGGCATAAATCTTTTGAATGTCTAAAATATTTGCATAATAACAAAAGGCAAGAGAGTAAGGCTCATGTTGCTCAAGGAGCTAAGAGCACATCTAAGTATATGAATGAAGATAATGTTGATGAAGTAAAAGTTGAGTTAGAAGAGAATTTGATGTTTAGAAGGATGTTGTTGCTACCGAAAAGCCAAGTAGGAGAGAAGGATCTAGCCCAAAGGAAATCAATTTTCAAGACCATCTAGAAACTTGGAGGTAAGTGCTTATCTTTAATTGTTGATGGAGTTTCTCTACAAATCCATAACATTGTAGGATTGTCAATATGGACACAACTTTAGAAATAATAAGAAGCTAAACATGATAAAATTGGAGATTGCAATCATTAGTCTTTACCCAACTTACCTCATATTTAGAACAAGATAAGGAATTGGTTGCAGTGGAATTGTTGAATATGCACGATGATTTCCATGTTATTACAATATCAGGTAAGCATTTTGTTTCACTTACTAACTATGGAAGCATATCTATAATATCAACATTCAACATTCATTTTATTTGTCATCTATATTCATTGTATTTTCCCTTCTCTGTATTCATTCTATTTTCCTCATCCTCTTCATCATTCAGTTCAAGTTTTTGAACTAACTATATGCCCTCCCTATTATGTAGATGAATGGGTAGATGAAAATTAGTTGATTCAGAGCCCTGGTTCACCCTTGACATATCCTATAGAGAAAAGCCACTTTCATTCTACACAAGCACTATTGAAATATGAATTTCTATTGCTTTAGATTAGAAGAAGCCCATGAAGGCACTGTAATGTAATTTCATGATTGTTGCAAGATTAATAGAAAGCTAGTGTGAATTTGAAGAATTCCTTAGACCATCTAACGAACGAATGATAAAAAGAGTATTGAGTGCCTCATCAATTTTTGCTTTCTCTACAAGTTGCGGTTCAACATTTATGTGAGATGGTTGGGTTGGAAAGAAAAGTGACTCTATGATTCTGTAAGGAAATGTTGCATGGTGTTACAACGTGGCATTTTGTGGAGGAGATTAGGAGATCAAGGTAACTTTGAGGACGAGGTACTTGTAGTCAGTACTACATGTACTATTAGGGTAGTTAGTACTTACTTGTCAGATCTTTTAAGATTAAACCTTGAGGTAGTCAGTACTTACTTGTCAGAGCCTTTAAGATTAAACCTTACATGTTGGTGTTTAATATATTTGTTTTATTTATTTATTTTTTAAAATATTTTATGTTAGTGTTTAATATTTTTTGTTTTATTTATTTATTTTTTAAATATTTCAAGTTTTTTTTGTAAGGCTAGTATCCACAGAGTTTTGAACTGGTGATCTAACACAAGGAGTGCCTTAATAGTACAACTATTCACCATCTATTCTACGCCCCATGGGCTAAATATTTCATGTTGGTGTGTAATATTATTTGTTTTATTTATTTATTTTTTAAATATTTTTTGGTTTTCACAAATAGCTCAAAAATATTGCTTGCTACTAGGAGAATTAAGTCCCCCCATCATGTTTTAGACCAATAACAATGTTAAATTATAATTAAAAAATAAAAAATAAAATTTTATTTTTCAAAATATTCATTTTAATAGTTTTTTTAATGCCAAACATGGGAAATATTTAAGGAAAAGGTAATATGAATAGTAAATCAATAGGGAATACTAAAATAATTCATAATATTAAATAAAGAGTTTCTTTTTTATGAATTTTTTTCTCTTGTCCTTGAAATTGTTTTTTTCTTATTACATCGATAGGTGTTTATATCTTAGGATTTTGGGTGGATTAACACCTATGCTTTTCTTAGATTGCACAAGGATGAGACAAGTGTACAATCCATATTTATTTTATGGCAGTTGTTCCAGATTCGAAATAAACAATTGCAAAAGAAAAATGAATATAAAAAATAACTCGTAGCTAATGCATGGATAAGTGGTAGTTGATGCATGGATAACTCTTAGTTGATGCATGGATAATGGATAGTTGTGGCAGGCAACCCATTTAACTAGAAGAAGGCAAATGATAAAAGTAATAGATAACTTATTTGTGGTACTTAACTTGTGACTTATCGGTGTTCACCAGCCACAGGTTAAGTGGTTATGCTAGTTATATATTATAAGCGTTCCTATATAAATTTTCATTTAAAAAAAATCAATTTTTAACTACTTAAAATTTTTTCTTAACATTTGTATGTTCTTTTTTTTAAAGAGTTCACAAGGTTTGAAGATTCCTTTCCATAGCTAAATGTTATTATAATTCAATTTTTATCTATTTTTTTTAATCGAATGTCCTTAACTTGGGGCATTGGATTTTGGTCTAAGAAACTATGATCTAGGGGCATCTAAGTCGTCAAAATCACCTAGTGATCGCACCCAACTCGAGCCACACCAACCCTTAGAATGGTTGGATTTTTTTGGTTTCTCCTGCCACAATTGCAGAGTTTGAACCTTGGAACGCCTAACAAATGGAACCCATCGAATACCAACCGCGCTAGTGGGACTTGGAATTTAAATTGAAGGACATGGGGGTAGGATTTGATCCACTTATGTGGTGCATGGGCCACACAATCCTTTAATACAATCTATCTAGATGTGCAACCACACATTCGACCACTACCTCAAGGTGATCCCATAGATTCAAGCTAGGACCTCATTGGGATTGAAACTTTCCCACTAGTGAAAAACTCCTCGCTCTTCACCAATGGATCCAACCCCTTTGGGATTTTAAAGTCGAAGGACATGGGAGTGGGATTTGATCCACTTATGTGTGCACGAGTCACGAGATCATTTAATACAATCTCTCTTGGTGCAACCACATGTTCGACCACTACCTCATGTTGAACCCATGGCTTCAGGCTCAACCCTCATGGGAATTGAACCTTGTCCACTGGTGAAAAAATCCTCGCCCTTCACCAATGGATCCTATCCCCTTGGGATCTTAAAATTGAAGGACATGGGGGTGGGATTTGATCCACTTATGTGTACACAAGTCACAAGACCATTTAGTACAATCTCTCTAGGTGCAACCACACGTTCAAACACTACCTCAAGGTGACCCCATGGCTTCAGGCTCAACCCTCATTGGAATTGAACCTTGTCCACTAATAAAAATATCCTTGCTCTTCACCAATGGTTCCAACCCTTTTGGGTGTTGTGATAATTCAATTTCATATGACTCAAATCTATTGATTAAGAAGCACTTACAAATTGTTTAAAACCTTCATATCATATGTGTGTTGTATGTAATATGTGGTATTATTATTAACACGATGAGTGGAAGCTAATCATTGGTTTAAATAAAAAAAAAAAAAAAAAAAAATCAACTATCAATATTTGAAATATTTTAATGAGAAGCAAATACATAGTAGCAAGCAAAGACTAAGCCTCCATTCATTCTTATTATTAAGACCAACATTTGTTTTTGAAATTCATAATTAACATCTTAGTTAGGCTCTAAGCATTTGGCTATTTGCAAAGCAACAATTTATATTAATGTATTGCCACATTACTCTACATAATATACAAGGTTTGCAAACAACAACAAGAACAAGAATAAGAAGGTCATAGAGACACCAAATTGGTGCATGGAACTCATTTGTTTGTGGGACAAGGGACCCTTTACATGGAGCGATTCGACTGCTAAAGTTTACAGAGGTGTACACACCCTATCCTGTCCAAATTTAAACCTGTGACCCCATAGGAGGAAACATATGTTCTTATCCATTATGCCTACTCAAACTGTAGATATGCCATATCTATAATAAATCTTAAAACTTTTAATATCCCACTCCCACTTTAACTGTAATGTGTCTACGGTCAACTTTTGTAACGATACTTCAATTCTAATTTGCATAGAATTTAGTGAATTATACATTCTAGGAGTTGTCTAACTATTATAAGATTTTGACTTTCTGATCGATTTTTATGAAATCCAACATTTTGAAAATGAGTAGACCATAACTTTTCATTGCTCATAATCCATTTTTTATTGCGTAAATGGATTTAGCAACCACAAAAACCTCTATAACACACATATTATGCAATCTTAATAACTTATATGTGGAATTAAAAAATTTATAACCGAATTTTGAAAAAAAAAAGCTAGAAAATAAGGGCAACATCGTCTAATTTTTTTAAAACAAAAATGATTAATAAATTTATATTAGAAAAACTATAAGAACAACAAAAAAATACAAGAATTCACCATCTTAACAAGCCAAAATTGCTCTTTCAAAGGAAACACATTTATCCAAAAACTTTCATTTGTCATATAATTAATACATTTTATGTTTTATAAATCAATTCTACATCAACCATCAATATAATCTACACATATGCATAAGTAAAAATAGAATATTAATATAAAACACAATTCCAATATATGGATATGCCAATTCAAAAACAATTTAATAATTTTCTAGTTATTACAATAGAAATTTAAGTATTACAAAATTCAATATTAGTACGTATTTTAATTTGTGACAAATAATTGACGAAAATAAAAATATTAATGTAAAATGAAATTCCAATATAAAAATATAATATTACACAATAACAATTACAAGTTAAAAATAAATCATTATAATGTTACAAAATAACAATTACAAGCTAAAAATAAATCATAAGATATATAGATAAGACTCTGTCCCACCACTAATTGTTATTGTTATTGAACATTAAAAAAAATTAAAATCATTTATTTCGCTATTATGAACTTTTGAATGTGCTAAGAATATTCCTTTTTATGTGAATCTAAGAACTGTATAATATTCTTGATACACCCAAAGATGGTTGATGATTAGGCGCACCCATGTGATGGTGTATAGGATCTTCACGACCGGGGAATATTGGTGTCAACAACATCTATGTTATGACAAAATTGATATTATTTTGTTGTGATGGTTGATAATCACAACTCAATTAGATATTGATGGCAAGAATAACACCTTTCCCCGGGATGAAATGTGTGGTTAAGAAAATAAGTTATTAGATTTTAATTTTGTAATCAAAATATCGACTTAGTAACCCACGTTGTAGCGATAAGAATGGTTTTGCATAAATTTTATGTGAGCGATAACAATGGTTTTGCATAAATTTTATGTGAGATATTTATGAAATATATATATTTTTTTCTATTATATAACAATTAGAGAATTCTAATTCTATTTCATACAAAACTCTTGGTTGTCCATATATGCCCTAGTATCATACATTTTTTTAAATATTGTTTTATTTTTATTGAATTAAATAATTTGATATAATTTTTATATTTAATTATTTTTAATGAAATGTATATCATATGAAATTTTTTAGGCACTTCTCCTCATTTCGAGGAAGGCACCTAAGGTAAACTATTTGATAATAATTTTAGCAACTTAACCTCGCGTGGACATCAAGTGAGACCCACTATATTCATAAAAACAATTAACTTGCAGACTTAACTTCATAACTTCCTACTTGCAATTTGCAACACTCAATCACTTGAAATAACCTCCCATACTATACTTTTTATATTTTATTAAATTACTCAATTGTACATTTCTTTTTATTGCGCTGAAGAGGCGCATTCTACAACCCAGTAGGGGATGTGTAACTCCTTCCGTGCTCATCCTGAATTTGATACATGTCATTATAAAAAAATAATGAAATATTATAAAAAATAACATGTCTCAAATTATATTTAAAACATTTGAAGGCTTATATAAAACTACACAATTTAGATAAATTAAAAATTCTTTTCAACATTTGCACTCTAAAAGGGGTTTGCACCTAGAGAGTTTTGATCCCTCTCGATGCTGGGTAGATCCCCTTTTAAGATGAATCTATGATGGTTAAATTACATTAAACACTATCTTTGAGGAGATAACAGTTGGTTGGGTGAGACAATATTTCTCTTCCTACCAAGGATCGATTTTCAAGTCATTTCTTGATTTCCAGTATATATCAAAGCTCGACAATTTCACAATTTTAAATTAAAAAAAAAAATACATTAAATAAATTATTCAATACTAACACCTTTCCCAATTATAAAAAATATTGATTTTATAATACTTAAAACTAACACCCTTCTAAAATATAAAAAATCTTAACGTTTAGATATTTTACACTTAATCCCCTTCTCAAATCATGAAAAACATCCCTTTAGTATTGACATGCCACCCTTTATATACATCCTCCCACTAATAAAATATCCAAATCGAAAAAAAAATTATTTTAAACAATTACAATTGCTTTAAAACTATTATTGTGCAAGGAATTTCTGATAACAAAGTTCACCCTCTCGAACCTTTTTTTTTCCAAAGAAAAAAGCATATTCATTGATCATAATTGAACCACGAATACATTCCACAGGTACTGTATCTAAGCAATGATATAGTATTGTTGTGTTACAAAAAACTAGATAATAGAAAGTATCTTTACATTCAAAAATAGTTCATTAAAAAACTAAAGTAAAGTGGTTAGATTAACCAGACTGCTCTCCTGAATATCTCCTCTTTTAAACATGATTATGCAAAAATCTTCTACTTCCAGCAATTCGTCTTTAGAGAGCCCGTCGGCGTCTTCATTTTGTTCCCAAAAAATATGTATAAATTCCACATGTCTGAAGTTTTCCACCAGGGAGTCCATACAGCTACTTAGATTCTGTAATAAATTATTTTTAAAAGTAATTTTTTTGTTCATTCTTCTTATCCAAAGTTCAGAATATCCATATATTCTTAAACTTGACACTCTCTGCTCGATAGCCTGCTGCAAAAGAAATCTCAAGGCAAGACCCTCCGCCCAATTATTTGTACCCAACCCTCCATTTGCTTGAAAGCGAACCTCCATCCCATCTATAAACAAAATGCCTCCCAATTCACATCTGTTAACATTGTAGGCCCCGTCAAAAAATCCTATAGAGTCCCCCTGCTTGTGGTTCATAACTTTGAGCACACGCTTCTTAGGAATCCTTGCTGGATTCATAAAGAACTTATAAGCCGAGAGTACCTGTAAGCAGACCTGAAAACTGGGTAAAAGTCTGTCCTAAAAAATTGCAATATTTCTTGCTCCCCAGGTATTCCAAGCAACCAAGTAGGGTAAACACCGCCACCTTTTCAGCCGATATTCCTCAAACCAATCTTTCAGAAAAATTGCATACGTCTCATGTTCTCCAACAAACTGCAAACCTAGTTTATAGCTCAATTCTTTCTAGACTTGTTGAATAAAGGGGCATCTCAAAAAAAGATGATCAACATCTTCTTCCTCAGCTCTGCACAGACTACAACGTCCCGGACCTGCCATAAATAATCTTTTAAACTTGTCCCAAGTAAGGACCCTTCCTTTGAGGATCAACCATAAAAGGATTTTACTTTTAAAAGGTGCTGGGACCTTCCAAATCTTCGTTGCCCACCATGGAGAGGCACTAAACTGATGCTGCCAAAAAGTTTGATAGGCTTCCTTGACAGAGAAATGTCCACTTGCCGAGTTACCTTTCCAAACTAAGCTATCGGGTTCCTGCTTTAATTTGATGAAGCCCCTTCTTAGTTCCATCGTCCAGTTTTCCCAACAAACCTTCCACCTAGTTAGTAATGCCAAATCCAATGTAGACAGCCAACCATTCCCTGCCAAAGCTACATCTGCTAGTACCTTGTAACCTTCATTTTCCAGAAAACTTAGAAGATCTGGAGGAAGAACAACATAATGCTTAACTCCTAAATACCGATCCGAGCTTATTCGAGCCACCCTTCCATCCCCCACTGCCCACACCAACCGATCCCCGATAACAGGAAAAGCGTTTATGATGGCCTTCTAGAAAATAGACCCTCCCCTGCTGGATTTTACGGGCATCCGAATCCAATCTACCACAGACATTGAACCACAATATTTAAATTGCAATAAGGATTGCCATTTTCCTTGCTTGGAAACAAAGTGCCAAACCGACTTGGAAGCCAGTGCTTTCCCAAACAAAGGTAGATCCTTAAAACCCCAACCTCCGGCTTCCTTAGGTTTAGAAATGGAATGCCAAGAAGTCCAATGAAGGCCCCGGTCCTTCTTACCTGTCCAAAGAAATTTGAAAAAAATCTTACGAAGAGAATGCAGAACCCCCTGCGGGATCTTCACGTTAATCATACAATAAACAATCACCCTCTCAAACCTATTCACTTCTACTTAGTCAACTATCATAACTCATGAGTTATCCACACCATGTATTTATTAGTTTCTAACTTCACAACATGTCCAATATGTGGATATTTTTTCACTTTAAAATTAGCTAAGGTGGAATCAATGAATGCGAATAGTTTATTATACCTGCCAAGGCAAATATATTGCAGTTGATAGTAAACTTAAATTGACTTTTGATTAATTTTTTATGCAAAATAATTTTTTCCAAAATTTTATAAAGTTTTTTGAAAAATTGTATATTAAACTAAATATTAGAAAAAATAAAAAATAATTTTGAAAATTTTAAATTGTAAATTTTTATTTTTTTGATTGAACCAAAAGTCTGATAAGACTATTTTCATCTGCTTTGAATCTTAATTATTAGATGTAAAAAAAAAAAAATTTACATATACTTGACATTTGTCCTCTATCCTATCATGTCAACTGTTCCATCATATCCTCTATCCCTACAATTTAAATGAGCAATCAGATTTCAGTGTTCTTACCTGCTGTACATTTTTAATAGTCTCATATTCCTAGATCGCTAGGTGTCCACGCAGAGCGAAGTTACCAGTTGTTTCAAAATTCCATCAGGCTCTTGTTTAATTATCATAATAAAAACAACATCACAATATCACATCGTCACATGAGTACACTAAATGTGATGTTAAATAAATAAATTGGGTAATATTTACAAGTTTTGTTTTTCAAACGTTTTAAGGTATAACTTTTTTTTCATTCATATAAAATTTAAAATACTTTAATGTCCTTACTTCGCAAAGATAATTTCCATATTAATATTGTTTTTTTTCCAACTAAAAATTACTAGGGACTTGATGCCTTCTTTGGAAATTGTCTCTCTCCATCTTAGATGTATGTCAAATTGATTTTCTCCACATACGCTAATTAAATAATTTAAATATGCATTGCTTTATTATTTAAATATATATATTTTAATTAAATATCACATCATTATAAACATCATTATGGAATATTATATTTTAGTTAAAAGAAAAAAGATTGAATTTTAAAAAAAAGTATATATATTATAACAAAAATGTATGATAAGAAAATACAAATAAAAAAAATTAATAAAATCATTAAAAATGAAAAAAATATTCCAACATTACATATCATTTTTATTTCTCACTTAACCATTGGTAAAGATTTTAAATCAAATCTCTTTTCAATGTTTTATTTATATAATCCAAATTTAAATTTACACATTTTATTTTACCTTTACCTCAGTTGGCTCACAGTATAAATATAGCAATAAGAAGTATATTAAATATCCTATATTTTATAGGTGGTAGGATGTGGAAGGATCGTACTACTTGATATTTATAATTGTATACTTTGAATGGACTTAATAGTTAAGAATATGTGTTTCCTCCTAAAATATCACAAGATAATATCTTTTAAATGACATGAGGTTGAGTGATTGTACCCCTTAACGGATATCTAAACTACATTACAAATTGAATAACTAGGAATGTGACTCAATTCTTAGAGTTTAATTTTAATCAATAACCAATTGAATTAATGAATGCACGCTAGCATAAACTCACCTAACACATAATTTCACTAGTTACATTGCATTTTAATCTAATTGAGAAGAGTTGGAATAAATTCTATCTAAAATGTTATTAAACTTACTAAAATGATAGTAATAATTGTTTTTACTATATGGAGCTTTTATTCCATGTTCCTACTGTATTTTTAACCTTTATTCTACTCTATATATAAGTTTTTGTTGACTTGTGTAAGTGGTGAGCGATCACACATGTACTTTTTTAATCGGTAGTTCACATTTTGTAATATCTCGAGAAACTGCACACTTTTAACACCTTCAACATTAAGTATTTAACATAAATTGATATAATATTGAAACTTGGAATTTTCTTACCAACTTTGTATTTATCATCCAATTGTTTTTTTGTCAAACTTTAACTTTAACTTTGGACTATGTACAACTATTAAATTAAAACATTTATAAATCATTAAATTAAACTATTTCTAAAAAGCACGTATAAGCAACTTTGTTGCTAATTTCACTTATTTTTGTGGCAATAAGTATTTAATAAGCTTCATTGTGGTTTAAATTGAGTCCATAAAAAAATTATATAAGTAATTATTCCCAATATGCTAAAGGGTCATGAGATTGCCCCATATAACCACTGCTAACCTTTTCCTTTTGTTGTTGATAATCATAGTTACATGATTGAAACTATCAACTTGACATTTTTAAATGATTCTCAAAGTTACACAACAATAATAATTTTCATATTGAAAAAAATATGATTTATTTTAAATAAAGATTATAAAATAAATCTATTTAATTACCACAATTCATATAGACAACACTATATATATATATATATATCATTGCTCATCATCATAATTAGAATTATTGTCATCACTCTTATCCTTGTCATTATTGGTCTCTCTCTAAGATGGTAAGGATAGTGACAATGATTCTATTTATGAGAATAAAATGTCACTTTTTTAATGATGTGCACCATGATTAATCATTGATGGAGAAAACAATGACATGACTCCATTTGTAGCATCTCTTTGGCAATGTCCTCATCCTCTTCCTCCTCATTGTTATTATCTTTACCATTGTCATTTGTTCTCATTCTCTTCCTCCTCATTGTTATTATCTTTACCATTGTCATTATTATTGAACTCATTACCATCCTTCTCATCATCACTAGAATTATTATCATCATTCTTATCCTTTTCATTGTTATTATCTTTACCATTGTCATTATTATTGAACTCATTACCATCTTTCTCATCGTCACTAGAATTATTATCATCACTCTTATCCTTTTCATTATGATGGTCACCTTTGGACCCATAATTAATAAGGGTGATAATAGTGATGAGGATGATGATGAAGATAACAATAACACTATTTTGATGATTTGCATAAAAAAAAATTATACATAACAACCACAATATGTTAAGTACATCATGGAAACCAAATGTAAAGATATATTCAATGAATATGCATCCTTAAAGGTATCAATATTCTCCAACAAAACTGTATTGTTTTCAACAATGTCTTTAACAAAATGGTACCACACATTAATATGATTGGTCTTGGAATGATAAGTAGGGTTCTTTGCTAGAAAAAATGCACTTGAGTTGTCACAGGTTATCCTCATTATTTTTTGAATAAAACTAATACCTGAACACAAACTTTACAATTACCATGCAACTTCCTTACTTTCATGAATGGTTGCCATGTATTCAAATTTTGTAGTTGACAATGGACAACATTCCCATGAATAAAATGAATGCATAAGAAAATGAACAATAATTAAATATACATTAGATTCTAATTCTAGGGATAACAAGAAGCCATCTTCATTTATTTTTAATATTTTTAAAAAACCTAAAATATTTTGAAAATAGTCAAAATAAAACATTTAATTAACTAAGGAAAGTGTAGAAAATATTTGGTACACAAATTATATGTATCCTCACCACTCCCCACACACATGCACATATTTTTACAATTCAAAAGAAATATTAATTCAACTATCAACCTGTATGCCTTGGGTGGTTTGTCCATGACTTTTTCACATCGTTCCTAAACATTGGATGGCCTTAATATGTTGGAACAACTTCGCATCAAAATATTAGAAATGCTTGTCATGTTAGGAAAACTTAAGGCTAAGAGTGTTAAACTATGTGTTTTGGTAAACACTAATGCTAATTTAGTGTTGGACTTTAGTCATGCCAAACCTTTAGTGATCAGACTAATTATCACTTTTATTTCCAACACAACATTTGGGAACTTGCATGACTTCATTAACAACACAATGCACCATGTTATTACTAACTAATAATTAAGGTGTCTCCATTAAACAACATTCAACAATAGCCACATTTCATGATCAAACCAAACCTAGTTGTCAATGGGACTATACACAAGATAGTGGTTAACTTTAATTAAACCAAGGCACACCTTGGTTAACCTATTTTTTTGCCTCGAATTTTAGCACCCTCTCTAATTAAAAAAAAATAATGTATTAACAAACTGATAGTGCAAATCATATAATCAATGAATTTTATGTCTCATATGTGGTGTGGGATGTATTAGGATTATAATAGTGTAAATCATATCATCAATGAAGCAAATATTCTTCTATCTGTAAGCACTCTTATATAGCATCACACCGGGAAATGGAATTTAACAAGTAGTAAAAGATTTATAGATGATATGGACATTCATTATATATATATGATTGGTTGATAATTTGGATCGGACTTGGGAGATGTTCCTTTTGTAGATCCTACAATGAAAGCATCAAATATTTATTTATCTTTTGTAGTTATTCCAGACATGTGTGGGACTATTTGTCCTCTGTCATGGGTACATAGTTTCTTTGGGAAGGTAGGTCATTAGTTCTGTATTTTGAGTATTGGCTCACTAACCCAATCTCCAGGAATTTTAAGGCTTTGTTGGTGATTATTATTTGGAGTATCTGGCTCTCGAGGAATCAAGCAATTTTTTAGGACAAGTTTATATCTCCCATTTTTTGTGCATCAAAAGGTATTTCTATTTATAAATTATTTCCACAAGATCATTCCACTCAGACTATCAGAAGAATTGTGACAGAAGCTATTGATCATTCTAACTCCTAGATCTATTTTGATGGTGTTGCACTACGTGATCCCGTTGTTGGTGGCACAGGAGGTACTCTAAATATATATGTTTCTCACCAGATCTCTTTTGCATCCTGTTTGGGTGCCTGCAAAAACAAAAAGGAAAAATTATTTGCTCTGAAACTATCACTCTTTATAGCTGTAGTAAAGGGCGTGCAATAGGTACAGGCCTTCAGTGACTCAAAACTAGTCATTGGATGGATGAAGAACATAAGGAAGCCTAAAAGCATTATGCTAGTTCCTATTTTCAAGGACATCATCAGGTTATTGGACCTCTTTCAGTTTGTCTCCTTTCAACGTATTTACCAAGGAATGCTATCACCGACTCTCTCTCAAAAGAGGTATGTTGTTAGAGGAAGGTGTTTGACACAGATGGGAACATATCAATGGACAAGAGATAAAAATTGATCTAGGACCCTTTATGGGTTTCTTGAACTGATGGACCTATAACTCAAAGTTTTTTTGTTTAGTTTAGTTTTGATATGTCATGATACATGCATCTCTTGTGAATTAACGTCGAAAGTATAGACACATTGTATGTTTTGGCTAATCCAGATTAGAATCTCTATGTCCTCAGAACATCTCAATAGTTCCTATAAGGTTGATGGAAAGATCTTTTTGATCTATATAAAATATTATTTATTTCAATACAAATAAAATGTGTTTTTTCTTTCGAAGAAAAAAAAAATGATTGATATGGATATCACATATAAAGTAATATAAAACCACCACTAATAACTATTCTTCTATATGTAGGTATTCTTATTCTTAATTAACATTTAGTATGTATGTGAAGTGGGAATTGTAACTTAACTATTTTTTTTTTCCTTGGAAAAAAAGCGTAATTTCATTTCAGCAGTGGTGAACAAAATTACATTTTGTATATGCACAAACTTTGTGCATTGCTGGGAATTTTTGATTTGTTCTCAAGACTTAAAATCTTTAGTATATGCTCATTTAGACCGAGCTTTTACAAAAAAAATTAACCATAGCAGACAGAGCTGCTATGATAGCACATAATGGGTTCGGCTCCCTGAGCCTCCAAAAGAAACTTAGTAGATCGCTTATACAACTTACAAAAAATATACGTAACAGTGCTGTTATAAAAAGAGTATTTATCAACACAAAGTAAAAGAAAGTAGTATGTATGGTGTCCGATATCATTCAATGAATGGTCTATGGTAGTAGTCATGTGCAAAGCCATCTGTGCTTTCCTTCACCTTCCAAATCCCCATAGCCAGTTGCAAGCCCTCCTTTGAGGCTTTGTCCGCCTCCTTGTTGTTCTCCCTATAAACATGTCGGCATGAAAAAGTATCAAAATTTTGTTGAACTCCCTGAATGTCCATAAGTAAATTAGATAATCATAAATCCTTGCAATGTTGTGTCCCATTTATCCAATTAATAACATTCAAAGAATCACTAAAAATATTGAGGATTCTACACCCCTTTTCGGATGCAAGATTAAGAGTAGTTTTAAGCTCAATAATTCAGCATAGTTATTGTCCCCCTCTCCTAGCCCCATGGAAAGTTCATAGAAGTGTGAAACATAAAGATAAAGTAGAGCCCCTCCCCATGTACACAAGATACCCACAGGCAGTTATATATGTCTCAACACTTTGGAATCTTGTGTACATGTGTACCCTTAGGAAAGTTCATAGAAGTGTGGTAGTGATAATAAAGAAAATTTTAATTAACATTTAGTATGTATGTGAAGTGGGAATTGTATCTTAACAAAATATATATATATTTATTTTTGAAATTTTATATACATTAATTATAAGAAAATATGTTAGTAATGGTAGTGATAGTAAAATAAAATAAAATAAAATAAAGAATAATTATGTTAAAGGAAAGTTATAGTTATATTGTATAATAAATTAATGTAATTTTAATTAAAAGTTTACATTTAAAGCTTTAAAAAAATGTAAGGGGTTTTTGCGTAGTTTTCGTAGTTTTTATAGTATTTTGTAAAAATATCACTCTTAATATTATAAATTTGAAAAACATGTCTTAACATAAAAACTTAGAGTAGTTAATTGAGATTTTGTTCATCACGAATATTCTATATGTTCTTTGTTTTGAACTCATTGTCAATTTTGTAAATTTCTAGGTGCCCCTAAGCTTGATGGATAATCACTTTCTCCATTACTTCATCACTAAGAGATCTAACTAAGTTTTGGGTAGTAAATTTTTTGAGTATTCATACTTATTTTAAAGTGTAGAAGCTTTGATAAATTTTACTAATTCTTAAAATGACAACTATAAATGTTTGGTGATAATTTTGTGAAAATATTAAAATTTATATAGTTTCTAGAAAATTTTGCAAATAATTTTTGGAAAAAAAATGGAAATTAATCAATATTGTTTTGGAAAAATAAAAGGAAAATATTCCCACGGGTGAATTTTCCCAAAACATTTTCCCTAGTTTGTTTTCTAGTAGGATTTGAAAATAATTGTGCAAACACATTATGTTTAGAAGTTGAGTTTTCTATTTGAGTTATTTGGGTAGCCATTCTCACCTCCAATTCATCATTTTTGTCCTTTTAGGCTTCAAATGAACCATGCATACTATCATTGAGAAGTGAGATTATAGCATGTAGATGCTTTGTCTCTTGAGCCATACTTCTAATGATTATTTTATAATTTGCTATATTACAGGGGTCACAACCATAATGCTTACAATGACCACCCATGTTATATGTTGTTGCATCCACAAGAAAATGACGAGGTCACCAATTCTGAGTTACATTCCAAATTTTATTTTGCAACCCAAAACCAAGCAATGATGTAATGGGTCACACAAGACAATCTCAAATTGAAATGCCAATCCCCATAAGGAATCGCCACAAGGAAATTCCAATCATCATAAGAAAACCAACCAACGAGCAACCACTCAGGCTTCCTTATCCACTATTCGACATAAAAATGTTGAAACAACCACCCCTGCAAACCATTAATCCCACCTCTTCTACTAGACTAATCACAATCAACATTAAATACCTTCACTGCTCAATCATGGGAGCATGGGAGCATAATGGGTGAGTACGAGGGGGCATGGTGGCTTTAAACTCCACTTCTCTTGGTATAAATTCATTTACCAATTGTCAAAGTTTATAAAGTGGCATACACTAGACTATAGATATTCAATCTTGGGGTTAATCACCTACTTATAGTATCTTATTTTTCTCTTATCCTCTAATTATTTATCACACTAAAATTTCTTCTTAAAATTAGTTGTAATATTATTTTTTATGTTATCGGTATTCTGCAAGGTGACCTCTTCCTTGATACCCCAATGATTTAGCCAAGAGTTGACATCTTTGTTCCAACCTCGCTTGAGCCAGAGATGGTTTAGAATAGAATATAGAGCAATATGAGGAGTCCTCTTGTCATCCATATTGACTACCTTGTGCTTATACATTAGGTTCCTAGTCATAGGCATGCTCTCAATGGAGGATATACATACTTTTACGAGGAGGATATGTCGATAAGGTTTATTGATTTTGAGTTTAAGATTATAAGTTTTAAAACATTTTTGGATTTGCTCAATCTTAATGGGGGATATACATACTTTTACGAGGAGGATACGTCCATAAGGTGTATTGATTTTGATTTTAAGATTATAAGTTTTAAAACATTTTTGGATTTGCTCAATCCTTCTCTAAGATCTTCTAGAGCTGCCACAACCCCAAATTCACAACCATATAAGATAACACGAGTGACAAGAGTCTCAAAGATAAATTTCTTTTTATCCCATAACTGAAGGTATGATGATTTACGATTATTTTCAAGGTCAAATAAGATTTCCACCTACAATTTTATCCTTTTATTAATTCTATAGTTCCAATTAAGCTTGTGATGAAAATCGATTATGAGATATTTGTATGAAGTTACTTCCTCCAGGCTATTGTTGTCATACACAAACTTGTCGTAAGTGATCTTTTTGGATTATTGAGATACCAAAATGTGGTTGATGATTGGGAGCTCCCTTGTGATTGCGTATTAGGAGCTCCCATGTTGATATTGTTTTGTTGTGATCGTTGATAACAACAAATTTTATTTGTGAATATGACTATTTAAGCAAAACATTGAATGGAAATATACAAAAAAATAGATATTATATGAATCATTCATGTTGGATATGATATTTAACAATTATTTCATTGCGTTAATGCATGGTTAAGAAAATAAGTAGATATGCTTCAAAATGGTTAATATCTACCTTGAAGGTTGTAGGTTGAATATAGAAATTGAGGAAGTAAGTAAATTATACGTTGAATGTAAAAATTAAGAGAGTAAATGAGAAATTATAGGAACATTAAAAACATATAGAATTGGTCACATTTATAAGGAATTGTCCTCATAAGAACATTAAAATAACATAACCCTGAAGCATGCAAAGGGAATATTGAAGAGAAAACAATATGGAGGTGTTGCAAAAAGAAAATAGAGTGTTTTTTCTTAGATAGTGTATAATGGTCTATTATGTTCCATGACATCTCAAGGTCCAATTAAGTTCCACGAATGATTTGAGGTCAAAACGTTTCATAGATGTACCTTCCATCTATGACTTAGGAAGTGCATAGATGACTTAGACGAATAAGGAAGTTCTTCCAGTTGCACCAGTACTCATCAAACACGTAAGAAATGGTAGCCTTATACCATTTGCAAGGTAAAGCATCCATTTGGTCGGATCAACTAGTCAAGATGAAGGATATTGATGAAGATAGAATTTCTTGGAGGAGGTTCAAAAGGTACTTCTAGAAGGAATATCTCTCATAGCACTACTATGACAAGAAGATGGAAGATTTCTTTGAACTCAAGTTGGGCAACATGACCATGGAAGCTTATGAGAAGAAGTTTATAGAACTCATGAAGTATATTGGATTCATAAAGTATGAGAAGGTGAATATTTAGAGGTTCCTAAGTGGTCTACCAACATTCTATAGAGAAAAGATCTAGTATGATAAACAAAAATTTCTTAAGGATGTCATTTGAAAGGCCAAACTGTTGATGTATATGTAACTTCAGAATGTATTTCACCCATGTATTTCATATATGTATTTTGTACTCCTATAGAGATGTTATTATTCCTCTATACAGAAGTGTCATCATTTATATTGTAAGTGTCGTAACTTATACTTGATGGGTTATTAGACCACCTTGTTGGGGTCGGCCCTGTATAAGTCATGTGGGTCGAAGGGTTATTAGACCACCCTATTGGGGGTCAGCCATGTGGGTCAAAGGGTTATTAGACCACCAAGTGTGGGGTCGGCTCGGATAAAGTTAACCATGGGTTAAGCTAGACATGTAGGCCCCATTAGTTTATTGGGCAGGACAGAACAAGTATAAATAGAGATCGAGAGATCTCTATTTGATCATTTCATTCACACACTTCTCTCATTTGAAAATTGGCGCACTTGTGAGAAGGAGGCTCTGCTGCTAGGAGAAGACTATCTCTTGTATTCTGGTTGTATCATTGCTCTATCTATCTCTGAGGAATTTATTGGGGTTTTTCACCTTTATGGTTTTCCCCAAGTAAACTCTGTGTCTCTTGTGTGCTTGCATTATTGTGTCCATGATTGAAATGCTGTAGATTTGCTATACATGTTGTTCTCTTAGTTAAGATCCTAGATCAAATTGAAGTAAATTCTGAAAATTTAACATGGTATCAGAGCTAGCCTGAAAGAAGGCATGATATGGCATGTATGACACTTGTTGCACTTACTATGCTAGGGCTTGATATAGCAAAAACCAGTCATCGTAGCACTTTCGCTATAAATCGATTTTGGAGAATTTTTCAGATATGAAATTGTTACAGTTCGAAGATAAGATCCCCATGTACCTTGTGTCCAAAGGAAAACCTCTAATTTGTTGTACTTTGTGATTTAGGATCTGTACAATATAGGGTTTCTGCCTCTTCCAGATCTCAGTCATAAACAGGTGACCTTGGAAAAAAAGTCATAACTTGGGCTAGGAAGATCCAAATGAAATTTCGTAAAAAGTGACAAGTAGTAAACAAACTGTACTATCATAGGAAATGTTTTTAGAGGCCGAAGTTGAACCAGTGACACGTGGAACCCCGTACAAGTTCGCTCTCCTGTTTTATCCCATAAACAGGTCATGTTGCGACACTTGGCATAAATCTCTCTCAGAGAATCCAATTGAGGTCAGACCTATCGGGATGGAAAGATGACAGGTCAGGATACCACAAAAAAAAATTTCAAACCCTGTTGATCGAAAAGTGCGGAGTTACACGAGAAACAATCAGGTACATATTTTTGTCAAAACAAAATTATTTTTGAGCACCTTCATTCATGGCTTCCAGAATTTAGGGTTTCGGAGAAAGTTGGAATTTTTGTAATCAGAGACTACGGCTGAATGCTACTCATCAAAATAGAAATTTAGAGACCAATATCAGAATTTTTGGTTGGGCAGAAGACTGGGCTTGATCAGAACCTAGTTCGAGACTTTGATTGGAAAAGTGGAAAATTAGGGCTTTTGCAAAAATAGGAATTTTTGAAATCTGTGACCACGGCTGGAAGCTCCTCAGAAAAATAGAAGATTAGAGCTTTGGATCAAACCTTTTGATTGGGAATAAGAGTGGGCTTCATCAAACCCTAGTTCGGGGTCACGTCCAGTGAATCTGGAAGTTTCAAAGGCAAAATTGAGGAGTGAAACTTTGTAGTTTTCAAATTCTGAATATACCAGCTTGATCAAATCATCAAGGCGCATATTTCTATCCTTTCGAAAGTTTGAATTTTTGGGGTTTCTCTGACAAACCCTAATCCATCTCCAGGTCCAATTCTTGCAAATCAAGTGGATTGGGTTAATCCTATAAGAAGATGGATTGGTCACCTGCATAAGTGAAAAAGTTCCTGTCTCAGAGGGAGATGAGGCTAAGGCCTTCCATAAGAAGATTACAAGCAATCTTGACAGGTATGTCTCGAATTCTGTTCATGGTTAAGTTTATGATATGTTTGTCTCCATATCATTACAGTACAATCTTGATTAATTACTAGACTTGTCGTATCACCTTAATAGAAGATATTCATTGATTAAGGTTTTGACACTTATGATTGTACTAATGCATTGTGATGTTGTATGAGATTTATGTTGTTCGCTAACATAAAATGTACACCAAGAAAGAAAAATCATGTTCTACTTCAAGAACATATGATCATGGTGACATGAAGACAAAGATTCATCCATTGTCATGGATCACATAGAAGATCTACTTACGAGGTATGTATAACTTGGTTCTACAATGGTTAACTTATGAGACATGCCTGTTACTAGCACAAGTCACTGAAGAGAACCAGAAGACATTATGCGGGTATGTTAGACATAACTAGCTAGCATGCTAATCTAGGTATGTTTTTTCCTATATCAAGCTATAATCCTACCTTGTGTTAAGATCTTATACTGTTGTGTTGTTGATAATCATTATTCAGGAAGTCATAGGTTTGAATAGTCATGGTTGTATGCATATTATGTTTCTTACCATAATTGATGATATGACTAACCAGAAGAATCATGAAGGTATAGGTTTGAGTAATCATGGGTTTATGCATTGATGATTTAACTAATCAGAAGAGTCCTATGATCAAATAAGAATATGCATGAGTAAAATAAGACTTCCCTGAAACCTTGAATACTAATGTTTATTATCTGTGAATGATCATGACTATACATGTTTGTGTTTTGATAGTATTAAGATTATACTAATAAATGTGTGATTATGTATGAGACCTCAAGGATAACACAATGATGATACTAATAAGCATGCATAAAGATTAAGGATGGATATAAGTTCAAGGACAGGTAATCCAGGAAGCAAAGATCAAGAGGGAGCACACTCCAGTTGTTCCTGCAAGAAAGCAAAGGAGCACACTTTAGTAGTTTCTACAAGTATGCAGTTATTTAGAGGGAGTTGACCACTTCTCACAATCCACATCAGAATGGAGTTGCAAAGATTTAGAGGGAGTCCACCCAACAACCAAACAAAGATAAGTATTTGAATTGTCATTTCTTACATAATTTTATTCAATGATGTATATGCTTATGTTCCTAGAATTAGGTTGTGTATTATGCATATTAGAATAGTTGCATGATGCACAATATACTACTAATATACATGGGTAAGTGGCCTATGGCACTATACAACATTCCATTGCTACTTATCTAGAATGAAACCTCTTTGCTGACATGTTAGGAGTTGTGCACACTCTTAACAATGTTCTGGTAGAGATTGGAAGGCATCTAGAAAGTTACGAAATATGGATAAATGTTGTATTGAAGCATTGGCTAAGATAATTGCATGACTGTATGACATATTTATTTATGTGTAATAATTTGTTCTAAAAACTATGAGATGTTTTCTAATCATGCAATTTAACTTGTTGTGTAGGAAAGATCGTATACCATCACCTACAAAAGAAAGACTACAACATTTGTTCAGCAACAAAGTTATCTGTTGAAAATATTGAAGATATTGAAGTTCCCAGGATCTAGAAAGAATGCTATGATCGAGGAGTACCAGTCGATCATGAAGATGTTTGGGATGCAGTCCCAAAGGGTAGTTTGTAGTGACTTCCAAGAGGATCTACCAGATCAAGCATGCTGCAGGTGGTAGCATAGAGACTTTTGCTCCTGTAGCCAGATACACTTCCATTAGATCAGTACTTGCTCTAGCTGCAATGATGAAGTGGAAGATACACCAGATGGATTTCAAGATAGCCTTCTTGAATGGTGTAGTTTAAGAAGAAGTGTATGTGGAGAAGCCACTTGGTTTTGAGACACATGACAGGGAGTCATATATGTGTAGAACTTGGTATAGTAGGATAGACAGCTTTCTATCCAAGTTTGGGCTTTACCAAGAGTAAAGCGGATTCCAACTTTTATTACAAGGTTGAGGAAGGCAATCCAGTGATACTACTATTGTATGTGGATGACCTGTTTGTAACAGGTGAGGATAGATTGATTGCCGACATGTAGCGGAAGCTTGCTGCTGAGTTCGAGATGAAGAACTTGGGGATGATGCACTATTTTTTTTTGGCATGGAGGTGTGGCAGAGTGAAGATGGAATCTTCCTTGGACAAGGGAAGTATGCAGTAGAGATCCTGAAGAGGTTTGGGATGATGAACTGCAAGGCTATGGCCACACCTATGGAATCGAAATTGAAGCTTCTGTGTGATGCTCCATCTGATCCGGTTGATGTCATGATGTATCATCAAATGATTGGGTCCTTGATGTACCTGATGAACATGAGACCAGATATTTGCTTTGCAGTGAACACATTGAGCCAGTTCCTGACGTATCCGAGGAGTGTTCACCTGGCTGCTGTAAAGCATATTCTGAGGTACCTGAAGGGTATAGTTGATTATGGGCTCAAGTATGATGTGAATCAAAAGTTTAACCTGCAGGGTTATGTTGATTCAGATTGGGCAAGCAGTGTTGCAGATAGGAAGAGCACTTATGGGTGCTACTTCAGTATGGGATCAGGTGTGATCTCTTGGTTTAGCAGGAAGTAGTCCTGCGTAGCACTGAGTACAGCTGAAGCAGAGTATGTTGTGACAGATGAGTAGGTTGCAGATGTATTGACAAAACCGTTGGCCAAAGTGTAGTTTGAGTACTTCAGAGAGAGGATTGGTGCACTTTAGATCGAGGTTCCTTCCAAAGGGAAGTGATGAGTCTGGAAGATGCAGATGCACATGAGCTTTTCTGACATGGTTGATGTGTTCTCCCTTGGTCGTGATGTAATTGCTAAGCCATTTTTCACATGGTGGTAGATGTGTTCTCCCATGGTGAAAAAGTAAGGGCTGGAGCCTTCCCCGAATGGTGGTAGATGTGTTCTCCCATGTCAGTGGTGTAAGTGCTGGATGATGTGCATCTGGGATGTGCTTCATGGACGATGAGATGATCTGAAGAGGACGATGCTATGATGATCAGGAGGATCATGGATGATGAGCATCAGGACGATGCTCCAGTTACTACTTTGTATATGTATATGCATCATGTTGGATTCTTGTTATAATTAGTTGGATCATTGCATCATGTTGGATACTTGTTATGATCAGTTGGATCATTGCATCATGTTGGATGCTTGTTATGATCAGTTGGATCATTTATGTATATATGCATCATATTGGATGCTGGATATGATCAGATGGATCATTTATGTATGTATGCATCATGTTGGATGCTTGGACCATGTATCTGTATATGTATTAGGTGGATACTGTGTCAGATCAGGTAGATCATGTATGTTGATATGTATCAGGTGGATACTGTGTATGATCAGGTAGATCATGTATGTTGATATGTATAAGGTAGATACATTGTGTGGATCATGTATCTGTGTATGTATCAGGTGGATACATTGTATGATCAAGTAGATCATATATGGTGATATGTACCAGGTAGATACTTGGTATGCATCAGGTGGATGCAGTGTATGATCAGGATGATCATAGATGACGAGCTTTAGGATGTTGCTCCAGATGACATGCAGCAAGATGGTGCAGTGATGATGATCAGGATGATCATGTGTACATCATGATGATGTATGATGAGTATCAGGATGATACTTTCTGGCTGTGGATCAGGTTGTGCAGATGAGAATGTCTAGGAGATCCTATAGGTTGGAGTTGTGTACCCGTAACAGCCTGGGATGCTCTTTCGAGACATTGGTCTGGGAGGACATGTAATTTGTGCCCTGGGAGATTTCAGGTCGGAGTTGTGTACCCGTAACATCCTGAGATGCTCTTGCAAGGTTTTGTCCTATGGCATGCAATTTGTGCCCTGGGAGATTTCAGGTCGAAGTTGTGTGCCCGTAACATCCTGAGATGCTCTTTCGAGGTTTTTCCATGACCACATGTAATTTGTGCCTCAGGAGATTTCAGGTGGGAGTTGTGTACCCGTAACATCCTGAGATTCTCTTGCTAGGTTTTGTGGTGACCACATGTAATTTGTGCCCTGGGAGATCCTTCAGGTTGGAGTTGTGTACCTGTAACATCCTGGGATGCTCTTTCGAGGTTTTGTGGTTGGGTCACATGTAATAAGTCCTGGAGATCTGGACAGGATGAAAAAGGCCTCAGATGCTCTTTAGGGTTCTTGCTAGTCAAGAGAATCTTTTAAGGTTTTGTGACACATGTAATAAGTCCCGAGAATTCCACAGTATGGCCAGTGATGATGAAGACCTACAGGTGGTGGGCCTACATCCAGTATGAAAAAGGAATGGCTCTATAGAACTTCCTATGACAAGTAGATTCAGAGATTGATTGAGATAGTAGCAGCAGTGAGGATGACGATGATTCGAGGATGATGATTCGCTGATGATGATCCATAGAAGAAGACTTGTGCTAGCAGACCTGTGTCGAGAAATACCTTCCTAGTTAAGAGGGAGTGTTGATGTATATGTAACTTCGGAATGTATTTCACCCATGTATTTCATATATGTATTTTGTACTCCTATAGAGATGTTATTATTCCTCTATATGGAAGTGTCGTAACTTATACTTGATGGGTTATTAGACCACCTTGTTGGGGTCGGCCCTGTATAAGTCATGTGGGTCGAAGGGTTATTAGACCACCCTATTGGGGGTCGGCCATGTGGGTCAAAGGGTTATTAGACCACCAAGTGTGGGGTCGGCTCGGATTAAGTTAACCATGGGTTAAGCTAGACATGTAGGCCCCATTAGTTTATTGGGTAGGACAGAACAAGTATAAATAGAGATCGGGAGATCTCTATTTGATCATTTCATTTCACACACTTCTCTCATTCGAAAAGTGGCGCACTTGTGAGGAGAAGGCTCTGCTGCTAGGAGAAGACTATCTCTTGTATTCTGGTTGTATCATTTCTCTATCTATCTTTGAGGAATTTATTGGGGTTTTTCACTTTTATGGTTTTCCCCAAGTAAATTCCATGTCTCTTGTGTGCTTGCATTATTGTGTCCATGATTGATATGCTGTAGATTTGCTGTACATGTTGTTCTCTCAGTTAATATCCTAGATCAGATTGAAGTAAATTCTAAAAATTTAACATAAACATCTGTATGATCTGAATAAGAACAAATACCCATATCAAAAGGACTGGAAACATAAGAAAATGGACAAGAAAGAGAAAAGAAAGAAAGGATTCCAACCTCTGCCATTCAAAAACAATAAATATTCTTATCAGCAAAGGAAACCAGAGTAAAGCAAAGCCAAAGGAGAAGAGCATTCAGACAAGAAGGTTGAATGTTTCTTACAGAAGGAGAATCACTACTTCAAGCATTTCCCACACAGGGGAATCATAATAGAGAAGATTTAAAACATCCAATAAGCACCAACTATTAATGATATTGGGAGCAATATTCCAAGAATCTATGCAACCCTCAATGGAAGGAAAACCGATCATTAGTTATAGATGATTGAGGTAGTAGGTAAGATTGCTAATGAACCGATAACTATTTTGATTGATTCTAGAGCCATCCATAGTTACATTGCACCTAATGTAGTTGAGTGATGTTATTTGAAGAAAAACAAGCTTGAGAATGCAAGTCTAGTGCAGTTAGCTACAAACACCAAGAGGAAGATCACATAAACAGTAAAGAAGTTTCCTTTGGACATGAATGGATTGATTACCTTTTTAGACTTGAACATCATACCTTTTGGTTCATATGATATTTTGATTGGCATGGATTCGTTGGATGCACATCATGCCATGCTTGATTGTCACAACAAGACTTACACTTGTCTAGATGAAGAAGACAATTAGGTGACAGTGAGAGGTATACTCAACCCATATCTCTAGGAAAAATCACATATATGCAACTAAAGAAGTGTTTTAGGAAAGGTTTTCAATTGTATGCATCTCATGTGGAGGAGCCAAGGGAATGAAAAGAGACAAATCTACAAGACTACCCCGTGCTACAAAAAAATGTAGATGTATTTCAAGAAGTGTCAGGAATGCCACCTTAGAGATATATTGATTTCTCTATTGATTTGGTGCTGGGTGCAGTTCCTTCATCAAAATCACCTTACCAGATGAGCACTCTAGAATTTAAAGAGTTACAGATGCAGTTAGAAGAGCTACAGAAGAAATGTTACATAAGGCCCAATTTGTCACCTTGGGGAGCTCCTGTGTTGTTTGTTAAGAAGA
This sequence comes from Larix kaempferi, assembly GCA_027924585.1. Taxonomy (NCBI): domain Eukaryota; kingdom Viridiplantae; phylum Streptophyta; class Pinopsida; order Pinales; family Pinaceae; genus Larix; species Larix kaempferi. Next base: position 26,737,095 of record BSBM01000361.1, read on the forward strand.
AGGATGGAACTATAAGAATATGTATAGATTACAAACAGTTGAACAAAGCAACAATCATAAACAAGTATCCTTTTCCAAGGATTGATGACTTGTTCGATCAACTAAGAGGATCCAAAGTGTTCTCAAAGATAGATCTGAGATCGGGATATAACCAAGTCAGAATCAAGAATGAAGACCTTAGTAAGACAACATCCAGGACCAGGTATGGTCATTATGAGTTCACAGTGGTACCCTTCAAATTGACAAATGCATCGACAACATTCACATGTATGATGAATGGAGTTTTCAGAAAGTACTTGGATAAGTTTATAAGTGTGTTCTTGGATGACATTCTCGTCTATTCCAAGACAAAAGAAGAACATGAAGAACATCTAATATTTGTGCTACAATTACTTAAAGGGAATCAATTGTATGCCAAGCTAACTAAGTGTTCATTCTATCAAAGTAGAATCCACTACTTGGGGTACATCATATCAAAACAAGGCATCTCGGTGGAGATTGAGAAGATAAGAGCTATAATGGATTGACAAGCACCAAATAATGTATCAGAAATAAGATCTTTCATGGGGTTAGCATGATACTACCAGAGATTCATCGGCGGTTTCTTGAAGTTAGCTCATCCCATCACATCTTTACAGAGGAAGGGTGTGATGTTTGAATGGACTTCCAAGTGTGAAAGCAATTTTCAAAGACTTAAGGAAATGATTACTAGTGCACCAATTCTGAAGATTGCAGATCCTGATAAAATCTTTGTAGTGTGCATAGATGCATGTAAGCAGGGAATTGGTGGTGTTGACTTAGGATGACCATGTCATCAATTACGAATCCAGTAAGCTGAAAGAACATGAACATACATATGCCACTCATGATATGGAGCTTGAAACTATCATTCATTCCTTGAAGGTATGGAGGCACTACTTGATGGGTAAGAAGTTTGAGTTAAGGACTAATCATGATGGTTTCAAGTATTTGTTTGAGAAACCTAATATGAATGCAATACATAGAAGGTGGATGGAATTGCTATGTGAGTATGAATTTGATATTAAGCACATCAAAGGAAAGGAGAATAAGGTAGTTGATTCACTCAGTAGGAAGATGCATGTGATGCATGTAGTAGCTATTATTAATTTTACATCATATCTTAAGGATAAGATCATTGAATCCAATGCTACAGATGAGCATTACTAGCAGGTAAGATATGGATTGCAGCAACAGAAAGTACTGCAGAAGTTTGATAAGTATAGGATGGAAGAAAATGGAATCCTCATGCATAAGGATAGAGTTTATGTGCCAAAATATGGAGATATAAGGAAGATGGTTATGATGGAGATGCATAATGTACCTTATTCGAGACAATTAGGTTATCAGAAGACAATAGAAGCTATGAGGAAACAATACTATTGTCCAGGAATGAATAATGATGTTGGAGAGGACATAGCTAGATGCATGGAATTCCAGAAAGTTAAAGTGGAGCATCGGAATCCAACTGGTTTGTTTCAGCCACTACCAATACTTGAATGGAAGTGGGATGTAGTGACGATGGATTTCATCACAAAATTACCTAAGACAATACTACATCATGATGCCATCATGGTGGTGGTGGATAAGTTGACTAAAGATTAAAATTTTATTCCAGTGAAGACAAATCATACACCAGCTAACATTGCGTACATCTTTATGAAAGAGGTTTCCATTATGCATGGAATTCAAAAAGCTATAGTGTGAGACATGGATGCAAAGTTCACTTCTAATTTTTGGAAGGGATTGTTCAAAAGAATTGGCACAAATTTGAACATGAGTACAACATACTATCCTCAAACAAAGAGATTCAATCAAGTGATTGGAGATATGCTAAGAATGTATGTGATGGATCAACCATCCAAGTGGGAGGATCATTGCACTTGGTAGAGTTTTCCTACAATAATGGATATCATGCCTCTTGGGGATGATCTCTTTTGAGGCAATGTATGGGAGAAAGTGAAATACTCCTATCAACTGGGATCCAAAAAACAAAATCATCATTGGACCTAAAATTATAAAGGATATGGAGGATCCAATGGTTGGAATCAGCAGAATCTGAAAGCAGCTCAAGACAGACATAAGAGTTATGCAAATAAAAGCAGAATTGACAGGCAGTTTAAAGTGAGATCATGTATTCTTGAAAGTCAGACCCAAAAAGAGTTCCTTGAGATTATGAAATTGTTCCAAGCTAGATTCTAGATACTGTGGCCCTTTTGATATCCTAGCTAGGATATGTCTCATTGCATATGAGATTGTATTTCCTGCTTGCATAGAAGTGCATAATGTATTTCATGTATCTTTGTTTAAAAAGTATGCATCTGAAGTTGATCATGTGATTGATTGGAATGTGATCTAGGTGGAACCAGAAGGGGATTTCCCATTACAACCACTTTCCATTGTGGGAAAAAAATTTAAGCTACTTCGCAATCGAGAGATCATGCAGGAAAAGGTCCAATGGACCCATTAGGGAAGCATACCCTCATTTATTTTGAAATTTTGTAAAGGTGTGTATGTAATAAGTATGCATCGAGGACGATGCATTGTTTTAAGGGGAAGGGAGATGTAATACCCCGATTTTGAGCCCTTGATCATATGTACTTGTTATTTGGTTTGTTATTATGGCACTAGGTGATGAAACTATGGTCTCTAGACATCATTGTAAATAAATAAAATATTTGGATCAACATGAACAACTAACGAGAATGGGGGGTCTTAGACTCCATAGGAGAAGGGGGAATGGGGACTTCCTAGTGCATTATAGACTTGATGATGACCCAAACACTTGATTATGGACCCAAATTTACCATTTTGGACCTTATTGATTTTTTATAACTCCATCATGAAGGTTTGGTAGCTCCACTTGCACTAGTGTGCCCTCTTGAGATATTGATGGGACCCACTTGGAGATAGCACCCTTGCTCCACTACTCATGGGAGATAATCCCTATTTTTGTGTTTCATGTTAGTTATGATACCGAATTGACTCCCTCTCTCACTTCCCATGACCAATTTCTCCCTCCTTGGACTCCATTCCTCATTTTTGAGTAACTCCTCTCATTTTTCTATTCCCAAAAAATGGAATCTATCTCAACTTAACCTCTACTTCACCCCAAATCAATTTAAACTAGTGGAGTTTAAATTCCCTCCATTATTCCCTCTATGAAATTGAATTTTCTCCTTCAGCTATAAAACTAAGTTCTACCTTCCTTGGGAATAGTTACTAGTTACCTCAATCATGTTATGTGATCTATTCATGCTCATGTGAGGAATGATGTTATGAGAGCTATGTGCATTATGAACCATTGTGAGTTGAGATGGTGTTTAAATATTGATAGAGATTATTTTCCATTGTTGAGACAAAAATAGTTCCTCACTCCCATCGCTTATCTCTACCCCATTCCATTGGGGTAAAGATAAGAATGGTGATGTCCTGAGGGACTTGTGTAGTGAAGGGAGTCACATTCCACTGGGTAGTGTAGATGGAGGGGGAAGTATATGGTGAAAGGACTGAGTTGTGTTTTTGAATATGATATTGAGATATTCTATTGCTTGAGTGCACCCTTCCTATGGATTCCTTGGCCTCAACTCGGGGGTGGCCTGCCCAAGTAAGATTTGACTTGACTGTGCCTACGGCTGGGAGGAAATTTGTCCAATTGATATTCAATAAGATAAGTACTATGTTATATGTTTATTCATGTGTTTATATTCTATGTCTATCTCTACTAATGTTCCCTTGGTGGCTGTTATAAACTTTGTTTGAATAGATGCTCATTTTTTCAATGATCAGATACATGATCATATGGTTTTCTACTTGGAATCTTGCTTGCAATCTTTGTTTATGAGATCTAAAATATAGCTACCTATTATGGAAGCTTATGCTCAGTTTATACAATGTATTTTATGCAGATAATGCACCCTTGGAGGCTGAGTGAACTCTATTTTGGTTTATGGATTTTTATGCTGACCTTTGGAAGCAGGTTGAATGGATTCTCTTTGGTTTCTTGCGAGCATTATTTCCTTCTTCTATAAATTATGATTCTTATTCTGTACATGGATTCCTTCACAGCTGATGCAAAGAGTATATGTCTATAGAAACAAATTCTCAACCTGATTTGATAAACACTTAACGTCGGTATATGGCAACCCCTAACCCGAAAACCAACAACACTTGCATAATTGAAACTAAAAAACAAAAAACTGGAAATATGTTAATGTTCACATGTCAAACTCTAACTCTGTATTAATATGGTTTATTTGGCCATTCATAAAATCCCATAGATATGTTAATAATGTTTAGTTACATGTTAAATTATAGGTTCAAGCGGGATTGCATTCATGCTTGCATTGCATGTGCATTGGGGGGGGAGGTTGATATGAATTGTTTTTTGCATTTCATTTAAAATGGATGTATGTTTATTTATTTGGAATTTAGACATGTTGGTCTAGCCTTATATCCCTTATTCCACTATGCATTACCTTGACTCAACCCTCTCCACTTGGTTCCGAGGTGTTTAGCAGTGTTAGGGACATCGCATGTGTATAGAATAATGTTCAAAACATAGAAGAAGAGACATCGTTGGACCCTCCCTAATGCAACATAGAATGATAATTTGGGAGAGGGGTTAAGGATGCACAAATTATTTGTGTAAGCAACAAAGAATATACACTTGGGGACCGGGGTGGTACTTAGGTTCCATATTATTTCATTTTTTAGAATCAATGTTCTTTAGTTTCTTTATGGATTCAATTACAAAGGTGTCCATCAATGAATGGTGTAGTATGAATGCTATTTATGATTCACTAAGAGTGGTATGTATGTATTTTTTTTGGACAAGTTACTGATCTATTTGGAAAAAGTCTAGATAGCATGTGTATGGCCATGATGTTGAAAACTATGTGTTGGGAAATCAATAAGATACCATTATTTGATTTTCCTTGCAATCTTTCTATTCTCGTTCATCTTTCTTTTTAGCACATTTTTTCTTGAACATTTGTTTGTTTGTTTTGTTTATGATGTTGGTTGTACATTAGTGATTGGGTTGGTTGCATTGATGATGATGCCATTTTTCCATTTATCTATTCTTCATTTAGTGCAATAATGGTTTAAGGAAAATTGGACTATGAAAAAAACATACTAATGTATATGACATTGAAGAAACAAAATGATATTATTAAACTTTAAATATGAACTCTTAATTTCCGTAAGAAAACATTATGTTTACAGTGCCAAAACCAATGAATGTGAGCATTCATAGTCCATATCAAGGCATACACAACAAAGAAAAAATATTAAAACCTAAACTTACCTATTTATTCATTGGTGGGTGGTGTTTTGAAATTGTTGTCTTCATGAAGAGAAAATGCTCAAGTACCATTAATAGGTAATGCTAAGTTGTTATTACCAAACAAAACATGGCAGATGCATAATACTTTCATAGAAAGAATTATGAAGAGCACAATACACTGATCCTTTCCAAAATTTGTTTTGTTGTTTCCCAACAGAACAAAAGCTTAAACATGGAGATAATCTTAATATAGTGACACTATAGTGATGGTAAAATATGATGAAGAAGTTGAATGAGTAGGCACCTATGGAATCACTTTGATTAGGATAAGTAGACCAATTGTATACATAGATGAATGCCAAAATTTATTGATTACTATGTTGTAAGCATTCTCATATGTCATCCTTGGATATGATGTAAAGTTTCATTCAATTCCAAATCTACAAAGGTAAAGGACTACCTGTTAGACATTGAAAAATAGATAGTCACGCTCACTTAAAAAAATGAAATCTTAGAAAGGATGCTATCTCACTGGAACCCTAGTAATATTAAAATTTTTAACATGCACAAAACTTGTGGCAACACATTTATGTAGAGTTTTATCTTCAGAGTATGTTCCACAATACAAACCACTAATTTAGCTCTATAAAACCATGTGAGCGAAGCGACCCTCAGATGAAAATATCACATCGAAACAATTTACAATTCTTACATTTATGGTACTGATGCATCGAATAGTACTAATGCATAGAAAGGTGTAACATGGTCATGGACATGTGGGATAAGTAACTAAAATTTGGGAAAAGGATAAGGTTGGGAACACACCCCACTATGAACCATTTTGACATAGTGTAACATCCCCCTCACTCAATCTGACCATCGAGAGGGGACATTAAGTGAATCCAAGATCTCAAATTTCACCCCAAATCCATAATACAAATTTCAACAAGTAAAATGTGTGCAGAAACGTAAATAACATACACAACGGAAATAAAATTGATTCACACACACACAACATGAATTTATACAAGCATAAACATTATAGGCATGAAATAAAAACATTTCAAATTCAAATGCATGAGAATACTTATCTTTATCCAACTCAAATCCAAGAAATTGGCTGTGTAAGAGTGATTTTCCACCCAACCATAGGCACTCTGTCCATCATATACTTTTTTTGCTAAGAGGCCACCCCAAGCTGGGCTATGAGGCCACCAGGGCCAAGGAAACACCTACAGGATTTTATATCTCATCCCACAACCCATTCTGCTCACTATTCCTAGCCAAATGCTAAGCATATAGTGGTCTATAGTGGTCTCACGGAACCACAATAGCCTTGGCTTCCACAATACCTGCCCCACACAACACCCTTCTTGGCTCAGGCATCCCCTTCATCGATCCACGGTTCTTTTGGGCGATACATCTTGCCTAGTGCTTCTAGTGTGTGCATAGAATAAGTCCAATTTGATATGTGTTTCTATAGAACCACCTATAGCTTCAATCCATGGCTTCTCAAGCACCTATGAGCATCAAAACTCAATGGGTAAGGGTTCCTAGCTTTCCCTCTCTGCTCACCTACAACCATTGATTTTCACTTCCAAGTCTGCAACATGGTCTCCAAATTTGAATTTATGGGTTAAAAATAACATGGTAATTTCATGGACAACAATGCAGAGCTCTACATAGTCTAAATATGCATGAAAGAATGAGAGAATGAGGGTTGACTCCAAGGCATATGGGAAAATGGTGAAAAGACAACTGACATAACTTCTAATGGTATAAGAAAGGAATCCTGGTAGATGTACAAAGATATATGTCATGAAATAATTGTCGCAAAAGTGCAATCAACCCCATGCTTCAACAACTACATGAGGTGAATTTTCCCACCAACCTCACACATGCATTCAATGATTGGAGAATAGTAAAAAAAGGAGATAATTGGCTTACTCAAGGCACATGACATAATTTGGGTGAGTTATAAGGTTGACACTTGGAAGCAAGTATTTAGTCACCCATGGAACCCCTTTCCTCTTCCCCTCTGGTGGAATCATAGCCCCTTTGGTGCTCTTTACACAACCATTCTTGGACCATTTTATTATTTATGCACATAATATTTACATATTTTCTAAATCAGCATAACAGGCCAACCAAACAGTCCAAATAAAATATATATATCATACATGCCTATCATTCACTATTTGGGCCTTGGCCTTGAGCTCCGCACTAGCATATTACATCATTTACATAATTTTGTCTAAATACATTCCAAGTCAAAACTAGGGATATTACACATAGTAGCAACTAAAGGCATACGCTAGTGGGAGAGAGAGAAGAGCACAATTTTCGAATCCATGTGGGATAATGTTACTAGTATGTGTCTTTTGTAGGCATCATGGAGAAGATGTTATTGCATGTCAAGACACATCCAAAAACATACTCAATTTCTTTTGTAGCATGCCTCTAGTAATAAAACAAAGGTTTTATGTCCAAACCTAACTAAGAATCATATCACTTTCAATTTTTGTGAGATGCAATATGTATTCTAAATGTTTTTTTGCCTCCATTTTTCAAATTCCCAAGGTTGTTGATATGAACATATACCTTTGCATAAGTGTTTCATATAGTGACCAACATAAAATAAGATACTTTTCCTTTCCATAATAATGTCATCCTCGAGATACTTGTCTACCTTAATTATTGGTTGGTGTAAACTACTCCAGCCCATGTTTAGAAAAATTGGTAGGGTTTTTGTATAGATACATGTTTGTGTTGAGTTGTGATCTAGACATGATTTCCTAGCCTCAAGAAGGCAAAGGAAACATAAATCTAATGGCCTTGCAAAATCTCTACTTATTTGTGTGGTAACTATTATAATATTCACTAATTCCTTGTAAGAAATATTTGAAGAGTTTGTTAAACTTGTGAAAGAAAATCAATACTAATATAATCCAAAAAACAAGAAATAAATATGGCACACAAAAATAGTACACAAAATTTCCCCCAGGATCCCTTAACTAGGAAAAGTAGCCTAATTGAGAGTTTATCTTCTCTCTAGAATGTTGTATTGACTTCATTGTCCACAATACAATATTTAGGTATTACTTAGTATAAAAAAACCTTATCCTTTAACTAGGATTAGATTCCAATCCTAATTCTTTAACCATATTAGTCTATAATGGGTTGAAACAATCGGTTGAAATAATAGATAATAGACTAGGATACGGCTAGTGGATTTGAACCCAAAATCCGACGACCTCCGACTAAAAGGACTTTGTCGTCGGATTTCACCTTCAAATTTATGAAATTTGATGAGTTTTTTAAAAATGATACAAGGTTACGTTGGATATCCGACAAATATTAACCATTGCCAAAGGATATCCGGCTTAATATTTCCCTAGTACGGTGACACATACAACCGACAGCCAGGAAGTCGATTATCTGATGGTCAACACTTAATTTAAAGTCGGATATCTTAGACGTGGACATCGGATCATGTCACATCCCCTCCCGCAGACCCAATTCAAGGAAGGGAACATGATGCCAATCTTTAGGGCTTTTCATAAAATCAGCCCATTCATTAGATTCATACACATAAATTCAAAAGTGTGCAGATGCAAATTAAGTCTTTATGCACAGCGGAATTAAAACTCATCCACACACATATCATATGCATACAGCATATCAAAAACATACATCAATTTAAACATTGCAGAAGTAAATACATAGACAAAAAAACACTTATCTTCGTTGTGCAATTGTCCCAAACAACTAGCTATGTCACTGCAACGTTCCACCCACTCGTAGGTCTCTGCCTAGCGTGTATTCTTTCAGCACTCAGAGACCACCCTCTAGATGGGCATGATTTCTATAAGGAAAAGGGGACATTCAAGCTCATACACAGCCAAAATTATTTCATCTAAGCCAAGCTAGTCCATAGCTGGGTTTATCAGGTTAAAGCTGAAACATGGATGCTTGCACTCAAACTCAAGCCAAAACAATAAATACCCATCTCAACCCCAACCTTCTCTTACACACAGCAAACTCAAAAACGGGGCATGGATACACATTTCCAACAATGGTATTTAAAAACAGGATGGCCATGGGTTTTCCCCAAATCATGGCTCACCCAAAATGAACCGTGGGAAGAGAAATTCGTCCCCAGGGAGAAACCCAATTTCTTCCAAAATTTATGAGCATTTCAAGTGGCAAGAATGGCCTCATTGTAACCCCAAATCGATCTGTTCTCTTCCCCATTGGTAACCAAAACAAAAACGCCCTTCCCATCTTGAAAGATGAAGGAAAACACAGGAAATCCATGGAGAAAAACGCTCAGGTAGCTCCAAACTCGTGTGAGAGCAAAGCTGATTGATGGGTAATGGCTTGGGGAGAAATTCATGGCTCTTTTCTTTCCCAAGGAGAAAAACACGTTTTTCCATGAAGGGTGGCTTGCCCATACTTGAATTTTGGACAGCCATACCTCCCATCCCCCAAGGCATTAACTACGTCAACCAACTCTTGGGAGAAATGAATGATTGGGTACACAATTCAACATGGGTAGTTGAGGGTTTGATGTGTTATCTCAATGACACTTGGCTTGACTTGATTGGCTCAAGGGTTTGAATATTTCCCTCCCAATTCCTTGTAAAATCATGCCTCCATCTCTTGTTGTATTGCATAGCTAGTTGTGGGTATTTTATTAAAATGCATATTTACATGATATTCACAATTCCATTGTGCATGGCTAGCATGTAAACCATATGCATTACTAAATCGATGGCGGGGCCTTGGCCTTCAGCTCCTCACGACGATTTTATAACAATATTACATCATTTACATTTTAATGACATAGGGTCAAAATGGGGACATGACAGATCACCGACGACCATTCAATGCAAAAATGACTACCATCCGACGTTCTTAGCCGTCGGTGGTATGGAAAAAACGTTGGGTACTTTAGCCCGTTGAAGTTGGATAACCGACAACATCAGAATGAAAAAATGTCTGCCATCCGACGTTCTTAGGCGTCGGTGGTATGGCAGGAACGTCGGATATTTCCCTAGTATGGAAAATATATGACATCTATTCCGTTCATTGGAAATCCAACGATATGGAATATTATAAAACCTATAAATTCCAAAACATTCCGACATGTTTGCTATATAAGCGCATGACGGATTGCAGACTGTTTTTCATTATTTCTCTTGTTTTGTGATTAAAGTGAGTGAAGTGTGGAGCTTGATTTTCTAAGATCAATAATCTTCAATCAAGCTCTTTACGAGAAAATGTCAACTAGCAATATTCCTGATCCAGAGGAACAAAATTGACAATTGCTTGCTAGATTGTGGGAAGGAGTTGAAAGAAGGGGTGATGGGAAATGTTATTGTCCATTTAGTCAATGCAGGGGCTTTAAGAGGATAAGAATTTTGAATCACAACAACCATAAACATTGTAGCGAACATGGACATGCTGAGGGGGACATGAATATCATCCATTTGTAAGTTTTGCATTATATATGTTTTTACTTTGATTGCTTTTGTAAATGTATGTATTATTTTAATATTTCTTATATTAACTTTTATCTATTGATGGTTTCAATAGATTGGGACTGTTAGGAACCTATGTCAACCCTTCTCTTTACTATGTTAGTATATTGTTGTTGGACGCATATGCTTTGTAAGTCTTCCCGTAGTATTTGTTGATCTGTAGTTTATATTAGCCCATAATATTGACCCATAGTATTGGACGCATATGCTTTGTAAGCCGTCTCGTAGTATTATATGTCCCATGGTTTTGACTCATAGTATTTGGCATAGACTTAGTATATAAGTGTGTGTTGAGGTCATTGAAGGCACCATGAAGTTAATTGTATTGAGCTTGCTCAAAGGAGGTTGCCCCTCGAAGTGGTGCGTGATCAATATAAAAGTGATTCTAAGTTCTATTATTTCTGATATCTCGTGTATTTGCATTAATTAATTATTGCAGGTTCATCACATCTGGTATCAGAGCACTTTCTTGGGCTTGCTGGGTGAAATTTCTGCCAAATTTTTTTTCGCATCTGTTGCAGGTTCGGATTTGGGAATAATCCCTATCCGCTTAACTGTGGGAAGTACTTGGGCATAAGCCCCAAAACTCATTGTGAGGAGTACCACAGGAACCCCGAAGTAGCTGGCCCATTGAGAGGACCTGCCAGCGAAAAGGGCAACGACCCCTACCTGATTGACTAGTTCCCACCCGTGAGGTAAACCAAGAGCTGTCGTTTGTGGCAAAGCGGTTATCAGTTTTACCTGAGCCGTGGAGTGAGGGGTACTACCCCAATAAGCAAGCCGTCAGACAGCATTGGTGGCCGAGTGAAAACCATGAACTGTTAGGAAACCGCACATACCTGGGGTCCATATCTACTTTCAGCTGAACTGTTATCGATCACTGCTGTGCCGTTTTAGATCCATTTTGCAATTCGTTCCAGATCCAGCCATTTTCAATCCATTCAGCGCTGTTCCAGATCCCTTCCAAGCTGTAGCCGCTCCATTTTGGAAAAAAAGAAGAAGAAGAAGAAGAAGAAGTTTTTTCTCCATATCTCCTTTGTTTTCACTCTGTTTCCCTTGAAATTTTTGGGGAACCCCTATCATCCCATTCTGCATATTTCATTCCTGAGGACCCTATCCCCAATTCCCCTTCCCAAAGCCCGAAATCCCACATTTGTCTATTTTTAGGGTTTGCCATAACTTCCTCAGATTTCACCCAATCACCTTCAAATTTTACCACAGAGTTCCCTTCTGAATTCTGCTTCTTTGTCCCTCTCTGCCAAATTTTCTCATTCTATCACCCCGCTTCTGAAATCTCCCTTTTTGCTTTCTTGTCTTTTCGATAGTGTCCAAAATCTAGTCAAACCCCAATTACCCATCAGATTGTTTCCCCAATCCAAATTTCCCTTTACTAAATCAGCTTCTGTTTGTGTTTTTCTACCCATTCCACCAAAAAAAAACCTGGTTATGGTTGTAACCCGTGCAGGAGCACACACCATGGAGGAAGCACTTGCATCCATCCAAACCAAACTCCAAGATCTGGATGAAAAATTTCTCAGCCTCCATCTTCAGCATTCAGCCATGAACAATACCAGACAGCCAGAATCTTTTGCAGCCACCGGGTTCTCTTTTTCTAGCAATTTTCGTGGGCCGAAGCTTGATTTTCCTCGCTTCAATGGTATTGATCCGATTGGATGGATATACCGAGCAGAACAATATTTCAGTCTGCATAATACTTTTGATGTTCAGAAAGTTCCACTTGCATCCTTTCATTTGGAACAGGAAGCCCTTCAATGGTACTGTGGTACATCAAAGCTCATCCCGAGCCAAACTGGACAAATATTTGCCAACTCCTTTTGTCACGATTTGGTCCTAGTTCTTTTGACGACTTCACAGGAGCACTCACTAAACTTCACAAAACTGGCACAGTGAGAGAGTATCAGACGGAATTTGAGAAACTAGCCAATCACACAGAAGGATTGTCTGATGAATTCTATAGGATTTGTTTTATCAGTGGTCTCAAGGATGAAATCCGCTCAGAGGTCAAAATGTTTTGTCCCAACACAATGATGGAAGTCCTAGGGTTGGCTAAGCTGGCTGAGGACAAGATCGCAGCTCAACAACGCTCCAAACCCACCTTTGTTCCCTTCAGAAATATGGGTTTCCAATGACCTCCCATCACGCCTTCTCCTCAACCAACTCCTATCAAGCATTTGTCTGAAATAGAAATGCAGGCACGCCGAGAAAAAGGGCTTTGCTATAATTGTGATGAGAAATTCACTTGGGGACATAAATGTGTTCAACAAAAGCTCTATCTCTTGGATGTGGATTCTCCGCCTGCCTTAGAACTTGGTGAAGAAGCTACAGATATAGTAGATGATCATGTCGACATTCAACACCCGCCTATTGACACCCCATCTCAAGACGACCCACCCGAGATCTCTCTCCATGCTGTAACCAGCGTCGCCACCCCACAAACAATGCGGGTCAGGGGATACTTCAAGAAGCTCCCTCTTACCATACTCATTGATTCTGGTAGCACTCATAACTTCATTGACCCTTGGATTGCCAAACAGGCTGATTGTTTTGTCCATCCTTGCTCCAACTTTGAAGTCATGGTTGCCAATGGGGGCACCTTACCTTGCAAGGGGAAGTGTCACAATGTGCGTATCTCTATGGAAGATTATAACCTACGCTTTGACATGTTTGCTTTGTCCTTAGGCGGATGTGATGTGGTTTTGGCCATTCAATGGTTACGCACACTTGGCCCCATCTTATGGGATTTTGCTGAACTTTGGATGCAATTTAAAGTCAATGGGGCACAACACAAATTTATGGGATTACAACCAGGGTCTCTCTGCATCATCAGTTCACATCGCCTGGAAGAAATCCTTAAGAAGAATTCACATGGTGTCATCGCTCAACTCAATTCCATTCAGATGCACCCATCAACAGTCTCCACTACTTCCTTGGATAGATATGCAGGTATCTTTGCTGAACCAATGTGCTTGCTGCCTTCAAGAGACCTTTCCGGTAAGAATTTAGCCAAATTTACCTCTCAGCAGGAAATGATGGCTATTTTGCATGCAGTACAGAAGTGGCAGCCATACCTATTCGAGAATTATTTCTGCATCAAGACTGATCTCCAGAGTCTGGAAAATTTTCTGGAACAATGGGTCTCCTCCCCAACACACCTGAAATGGATTATCCAACTCATGGGTTATCCCTATGTGATCACTTACAAGAAGGGTAAGGAAAATATGGTGGCAGATGTTCCTTCTCGCACAATTGATGACCCAGTTTCTCTTACAGCTCTTTCTCTGCTTGTTCCAAATTGGTTGCAATATGTTCAACAGGGCTCTCTCTTCTATGAACTCCATGCTTCTTCATCAACAGGGCACTCTGGGTTCTACAAAATGTTTGACCAGGAACAACGTAACTTCTTTTGGCAGGGACTAAAAATGACAATTCAACAGATGGTGGCTGACGATGACACTTTCCAAGTCAACAAGGGTGAAACGACACTCCTTTTCGGGATTGCTCAAACCCTTTCCCATCCCTACACAGCTTTGGCCAACTATTTCTATGGATTTAATAGCAGCGCTCTGGTGGTACAATACCACATCTCAAAGGACACCATATGAAGCAGTCTATGGAAAAAAACCGCCAGTTCTTCTTCCATACACCCTTAGAAGCTCCCCAGTTCAGGAAATTGACTCGGTTCTTCGCACCCGCGATCAGATTCTTCTCATTCTGCAGCACAATCTTCACATGGCCAGAATTCGCCTGAAACAACAAGCCGATCAGCACCGTTCTGAGCGCATTTTCCACGCAGCTGACAGGGTTCTTCTTCATCTACATCCTTCCAAGCAATCCTCCTTTGACACTCCAAAGGCGTCAGTGGCCCGAAATGCAACTCGAGGATGCTGCCGGGGAACCACTCCTTCAGATTCTGCAGCAATTTCTCCAACCAAAGCTTTGAGGACAAAGCTTTTTCTAAGGGAGAGGGGATGTTAGGAACCTATGTCAACCCTTCTCTTTACTATGTTAGTATATTGTTGTTGGACGCATATGCTTTGTAAGTCGTCCCATAGTATTTGTTGATCTGTAGTTTATATTAGCCCATAGTATTGACCCATAGTATTGGACGCATATGCTTTGTAAGCCATCCCGTAGTATTATATTTCCCATGGTTTTGACTCATAGTATTGGGCATAGACTTAGTATATAAATGTGTGTTGAGGTCATTGAAAGCACCGTGAAGTTAATTGTATTGAGCTTGCTCAAAGGAGGTTGCCCCCTCGAAGTGGCCCGTGATCAATATAAAAGTGATTCTGAGTTCTATTATTTCTAATATCTCGTGTATTTGCATTAATTAATTATTGCAGGTTCATCACAGGGACTAGAATGGACAATAAATATTATTTTAATATTTAATATTTAATATTTATTATATTATATTTTTTTTTCTTGTGTGCATGTTGAATCTAGGGTATAATAGAATAGCTCATTTATTTGTTCATTAGTGAGAGTAACCCACTCACCAGGGAAAGCACTTAGCTCTCTAGATTTGTGTCACTTTTCATGATAATAGAAGTAACGACTATATTGGCATGATGTTTCTCTTCTATTTTCTCTATAGAAACCATAGCATTGTTTATCTTGCCTTAGTTTACAGTATGAGAAATTTTGAGTTATATTTGAGTAGCTTTGCTTAGTAATTGGGTCAATTTTTATGTTTCTTGGAAAGTTTGGATGCACCTATTGACCAACAAGTCAATTTTTTACTTCTTTTATTCCAAAATCATTGATGTTATTACATTTTGCGTTTGAATTTATTATATTAACTTTTATCTATTGATGGTTTCATGTAATTATAAAGGAAATACATCCTACTGCATTTCGTCTGGAGGAAGTGCTTCCAGAACAAGTACCGGAGGAACATGGAGCTATGAATATTAATGGAGAACAAGTTAATGATCATATTGAAGAATATGATCATACTGATAACATAGTTGAAGATGATGTTACAAATACTTTGATCCATGATTCATTTAATGTTAGAATGGATGAAGATGATGATGATCATTTTGATGATATTCATGATATACCTCTTCTTGAGAAGGCATACAAACCACTTTATGAGGGCTCCAAGACAAATCTTCTCTCTGCTATATTGTTGATAATGAACTTGAAGGTTATGAATGGTCTTTCAAACATATCAGTCACATGGATGTTAAGGTATGTAATACATTCTATCACATAATATATATGATTGTCTAATAATTTTATTGTTAATTCATAAGCCAATTTAATACGAAATTTGAAATGTGTTTCATTAATATTATTTCTATATTATATTAATTAGTAGATTTTTATTTTTATTTGTTGTAGTATGATAGGTGAATATTTGTTACCACCGTCAAGTATTTTACCTCGCACATATCGAGATCTATCTGCCATCATGAAAGAAATTGGAATGCAGTACGAAGCAATTCATGCATGCCCCGATGACCATGTTTTATATTATAATCAACATGAATTTGCAACAGAATGTCCTGAATGTCATATCAATAGATATCGAACAGATCAAGTAACAAAAAAGGTTCCTCACAAAGTTCTACTTTATATTCCCATTATTCCACGTTTGCAACGACTGTTCAGGTGCAAAAACATAGCACCGTTTATGGATTACCATGCATGGAACATAAGTCAAGATGACATTATTCGGATGCCTGCAGATGGGTCTGCATTTAGAGATATGGAGGAAAAATGGACTCACTTTAAAGAAGAACCTCGTAATCTTAGGATTTCTTTGGCAGCAGATGGTGTCAATCCATTTGCAAAGATGAGATCCATTTACTCCGTGTGGCCTATTTTTGTTATCAACAATAACATTCCTCCATGGTTGACAATAAAGAGGGATCACATAATGTTGTCGATGATTGTTCCAGGTATATTGTGCCTACACTTGTTTTTAATGTAGTGGTATCTCATTTATCGTATTTTGTCACATAATGTCATATATATATTTAATGTTTTTCTATTGTGTAATATGGTTTATATATCTAAATGGTACGTCTCATAATTATATTTTTTATATGTTCAAATCAATCAAGTAAGTACCAAGTCAAAGATATGAATGTATATATCGAATCTCTTATTGACAAGCTACTAAAGTTATGGAATGGCATCACTATGTATGACGTATCTAGACCAATATGACAAAGGCAATTTCAATTCCATGCAATGCTTGTATGGACAACACATGATGCCCCAGGGTTAACCCATTTTTGTGGTATGTAATTATAAGTTCCACTTTATTTGCATTTAATTTTATGAACTAGCTAGTTAATATACTACGCACACATGTTTTTCTAAATAATCAAGTCATTTTGTATAGAATTATAACTGATCGCATAGATATTCCATCTCTTTATGTAGGTCTTCAGACAAGGGGAAATTTGCATGTCCAGCTTGTGGTCCTAAGATCAAATCTCATTGTTCAAAAAGCTTAGGAAAGGAGGTGTTTGATGAGTATAGGCGCTTCCTCTCTAAGAATCATAGGTATCGAACTACCGAAAAACATCTGTTCAATGGCAAGCAAGAGACTGCATTAAAACCGCAGAGAATGACACCTCACCTATGGAAGTTGCAATATAATAGAAATTGTCAAGGTACGTATGAATCATCGTATTTGAAATGTTATATTGTATTTTTTTATTGTGTGATTTACTATAATTGACATTGATTTATGTAATTTCATGATTGTCGTTCATGTGATCATGAAGGCATTAATGGGCTTCCTCGAGGAATGAAAAGTTATACTAGACAATTTAGTAGGTTTCCCTACTATTGGCACCTACAAATTGCTCATCTATTTGATACAATGCATATCGGAAAGAATGTGACTGAAACATTATGGAGAATATTGGATGGAAGGAGTGACAAAGAAAAAATTGTCAAAATTTGCAAAGACATTCAAGATAGCAACCATGCAATGAAAGACATCATTCAATTTCATAGAAACAGAGAGAAAATTAATATAAACTCACTTCCATGGATGTTAATGGACCAACGAAGTAATGTTGTAAAAGAAGTCATTTGAAAAATTAAATTTCCCACTGGATTTTGTGCGAACATGAAGAATATCATAACAAAGAAAGGTGATTTTGCGGGGGTGAAAACACCTAATTGGCATGTCTTCATGAAGGTAATTATTATGGTATGCATTTAATTATTATTATTTTTCCTATTCCAGTGAATATGGTTGGTATTTTTGTTTGTCTACTCTTTGTTGATAAAATGAAACGATTTGTATATTATTGTTACAGTATGTTCTACCTCTCTCTATCCCAGACAACTTCGACAACAATTTGAAGCAAATAATATATAGTCTTTGGAAATACATGAGGTAAGTGGTGATTTTTTCCATGCACTTACTAGTGTTTGTTTAATTCAACATAGAACTTATATTTGATTTTCGTTCTCTAATTTATGTTACACAATATAATGTTTTTTTCCTTTAATCTCTTGATTGGGTTGTCATGTCACTTGTAGATGGTTGTTATCTAAAGAAGACATAAAGTATTGGAGGAGAGAAATTCCTCGTCTCATGTGTGAAATGCAGAATCATCTACCTTCATCATTTTTCAATGCACGGGAACACTACCTCATACACCAAGTTGACGAGATTGAATTGTGTGGACCTGCGCACTCAAGGTCCATGTGGATGGTTGAGAATCACTTGAAATTTATGAAGGGTTTGGTCAGACAACGAGCATATGCTAAGGGTTCTATGATGGAGGGATATATGGTTTACCAAAACATGTTGTATATTAGTGAATATCTTCCTATATTAGCATCAAAGCTCAATTTACGTCGCATTTGTGATCCAGACTCCAATAAAGATTTCGAAGGGGAGTACCCGAAGGGGAAAGGTAGATCGAGGAAGGTGAAAGGTAATATAACACATTTGACTGTTGATTTTTATGTATATATATCATACATATTCTATTTTTATATTCAATATTTTGCATCAATTTAGAGTGTAATAATATACTTTCATGTTAAGTGACTATACATTTGTATTGAATTTTAATTTTATTGTCATCAAATAGTTGGTAAAGAGTGGGATGCAATTCATTTATACATCACAAACAATCTTGACTGGATGAAGGTATGGATCGAACGATGTGAACAATCTGGTCATGGAATATCATGGGAAGGTATGGCTTCATTGGTTAAAACTGCACATCGCAATGGAGATAGCAATCTAACACAAAGGGAAATTGATTTAGTAAGAGGTTTAAAAGATAAGTAGGTAAGCATATTGATCAACCACACTATTTATTTTTCTATAAAAAATATTGTCGTTGTACATGCTGATTTTTTTCCCTGTTATATGGCAATATAAACATGCACTAGTTAATCATAAATATTGGATCATTATGTAATCTTTTCCTGTATGGCTTGTTGTAGGTAAAACACCATAATGATAGGTGGTGCAATGGCTGTAGATATCGCATCAAAATGTTGGATGACACGAAGAAAACATCGGATTGTGGGATATCTGTAGTCTTTGAGGTGACCAATGTCTCTTCTAGAAGTGACAGACATCCAGAACTCTCTGAAAATCGATACTATGGGTATCTGGAAGACATTCTTCAGTGTGACTTTAACTCCTTCAAGGTATTTATGTTCGTTTTCAAATGCTACAGGTGTCGATTGAATCCACGTGATCCCAATAAAACAATTATTGAACATGATAATGGATTTACCATGGTAAATACAAGGTTGTTTGAGCCAGGAACAAAGCCCTATGTTCTTCCAAGCCAATGTGAACATGCATTTTACTATGAGGTTCCAGGTAGAGCGGGTTGGTCATTTGCTGTGGGACACAATCCAAGGGGAAGGACGGTAAAGTATAACGTAGATGAAGGTAATGAAGAAGTTCTCGAAGAAGAATACGTTGAAGATGATCATGATCAAAATGAGTTAGATGATCATGTTCTAGAAGAAGATGTCGAAGAATTTCTTGAATCAAATGATGTATCAGACACTGTCCATGAAGATGATATGGATGATGACATGATGATCATAACTGACATCGACGACGATGATGATATGGAAAATCCTTACAATGTTGAATCTGGATCATCAGATAATACATATGATTACTCGGATGGAGAAGACGATGAAGTCCATTGAAGTGTACGATGTATGCGGTAATATATCTACTCTATATATTTTGAATATTTAATATTGCGATAGAAATATTGAATTTTTTTGCCGGTACATATAATAAATTAACTATTTCTTAGTGTTTTTTCCATTTTCCTATATGTTATAATTAGAAACATTGCTTGTTATATAGTATGACAGAAAACACATTTAATTTTTTTGTGCATAGATATTTTTGTCGAGTTATGGGGAATTGAGAGTGATGTGAGGGGGGGAGGTGCCATAAGAGCTTCCACCTTCACGTGGTTGGCCCGATTTAGTAGAGAATATTAAATAATTCTTGAAACAGAGAGAATCTCATAAGTAAGGAAATGCACAATTATCATGCTAACCCAAATGGCGTGCTTGATCATGACCATCATCTTCATCATGCTCTTCATCGTTGTATGATATCCGACACAGCTACCTAGAAATACCAACGACATTTGTAGGGGCATTTTCAGTCTTGAAGGAGCTTTTGGTTGTGCTACCTGACTTCCTAGCAGGTCATATAGGTTCATTGGTGACTGGAATTGAGAAATCACTTAATGACAACTCATCCAACTCGAATCTGAAGATTGAATCTCTCATATTCACAAGGCTTGTGATGGATTCACATTCACCCTCTGTTTTCCATCCCTACATCAGGCCCCTTTCTGGATATGTGCTTTCTTCAGTCAGCAATCGATATTACAAGGTTACTGCAAAGGCACTGAGGGTCTATGGAGAGTTGGTTAGGGAAATTCGTCCAATATTGGAGATGTCACAGGTTTTTGATTTAATCCATATGTTCACCCCATTTAAAATGCTATTTTAACAAGATTGGAAAATCAAGACCAAGATCAGGAGGTGAAGGAGTGTTCTATTTCTTGCATGGGCTTGGTCATTTCAACATTTGGTGATAAACTTCAAGGAGAACTACCCATGTGTTTACTTCTTATTGTTGATCGTATGGGAAATGAGATAACATGCCTTACAGTAGTGAAGGCATTTGCTATTATTGCTAGCTCTTCTCTTCGGATAGATTTGTCATGTGTATTGGAGCATTTTTTTGCAGAACTAACAACATTTTTGTGAAAGGCCAATCGTGCAGCAAGGCAAGCTTCACCGGGGAATCTAAATTGTTTAGTTGTTTCTTATGGTGATAAAATCACTTAATCTACATTTGAGGCTATTAAAACAGAACTTCCCTCTCTAACTAGTGATGCAGACCTACATATGACTGCTTTAGTATTGGAACTCTGTTGTACAATGATGGTTGATCAAAATCATCACCGAAATGTACAACAATTCCTAGTTTCCCACTTCCACCAAATCACATGTGGAAGCATCTTAGCTTCCTTGACACCCTTGAGTTCCCTCTTGGAGTCTATTTTTAGCCCTGACATGTCATATATGTCATATGTCATCCTTCAGGTCTTATTTGTGTCATAGGTGTCATAGCATCTTCATCATTGTTGTCATAGAGCTAGGGAATCTAGCCCAAGTGTCTCACTAGCTCCAAATTGCCTCTTCCTCTTCCATGGGAGTTACTCTTCCTCTATATTTCGACCTAATTGACTCATGCCAAGTATTATTTACCTTATAACTCATCCCAAGAACATTAGGATTCCCATGGATTCAAAATTGCAAGAAGAGGATGCCATGTGGCACATAAATTCCAGCTTGTGTGGGTCCCACTTCCTCCATGTGTCTTCATGATCAAATGCCACTTTGATTTTCACTTGTATATATTTATTTATCTCCTTTATTAAATATTTATTCCATCCTAATGTTCCAACATCATTTATTATCGCGATTATTCCAAATCGCAAACCTTCCACCCCAAACCTAGGAAACTAGTAATTTTCCTCCTTGGCAATTATTTGACCCTTAACATCAATTTGACAAACTCTAATGAATATGGCCAATGTGATTAGGCCATTGTGACCCAATGACAAATTTGGGACATGAAAAATCCTCTCTTCCCAATATTGCTTGTCCTCAAGCAATTTGAAACATGGGTGTTGAAGAACCTGCTTTCTATATAAATCTATGAAGTTTCCATTGAATTGCCCAACCTTGAGTCTTTGAGTTTCCATGAAGATTTTAGAGAGGAACCACCATGCTTGCCGCTTCACTACTCTGATAAAATCACTTTATTAAGTGGGAAATCCATCTCCCATACTGCTTGTTTCCCCAAAAAAATTGAAACCAATGAGATAAAAATTATTCCAGGGTCCCATTGCTTGTATTACACCCCAACAATTAAGTGTGCTCTCCAACCCACACCATTAGATAAGAGGATTCATGGATCTCATTTTCTT
This sequence comes from Larix kaempferi, assembly GCA_027924585.1. NCBI lineage: Eukaryota > Viridiplantae > Streptophyta > Pinopsida > Pinales > Pinaceae > Larix > Larix kaempferi. The sequence continues at coordinate 26,759,450 of BSBM01000361.1, forward strand.
GTATGAATTCTTCCAAACATCATGAGTACAAAATATATATCATCAAAGTACATAACAACATAATGAAAATGTACATCAAGGATATGCTTCATCAAAAAGTCATGAAAGTGCTTATACCTCCAAGCAAGTAAACCACCATTTTCCAAGTGCATACAAGCTTCAAGTAACCAATCAAATATGCTCCAATGACATAGGTGAGGATCCCATGTCCTATAATGTTGCTCCAAAATATGTGATATGCATCAAAATATTCATCCATGTATTATTTCATCCAAGAAGTGAATGAAGAATCTCCACTAAAATCTAAACCAAATAATGAGCAGAAAAAACGAGACTTCAAATGACTCAAAGAAGTCTCACCCATACATCCCTAAATGTGAGAATCATAAAGATATAACAAAGTATGTGGCTTACAACAAAAATGTTCTCCAGTCATAAATCTATTCACCCAAGTGTTGGATGAAGTTCCTCCAACATCAAATGAATCAAGTGTTGAGCAAGAAAAACCATGAGTCTTCAAGTGACTCAAATGCATATCATAGGTGCATCCATGTAGATGTGCATCATCATAGAGTAACAAGGATGCTGCTACAAATGTGAATAAGAATGTGCTCCAACCATATTATCATAAAACATAAATCTAGGAGTTCCATACTCCTCATGTGGCACCATAAAAAAGAACCCTTTCACCCATTCTTCATTGAGACCAATGTTGCAAAACATGGAATTGTAGGATGTAGGAGAATGAACTAACTCACCCAAATGATCAAAAAGGGCAGAAGTTTCATCATGGGAAGGATCCATATGGGTAGTATCATGCAGCTCCTTCAAAAGTGTGAAACCTTTGTCATAGATTGGTTCCAATGTAGAGGAATCATGCTCTTCTTTAAAAATTGCATAACCTTCATTAAGAGACAATTCAAGTTCCTCTTCCACCACAGCAAGTGTTTGGATCTCTTCAATTTAATATTCAAACACATCAAGCACATTCAATTTTCCACATTTCTCATGATCCACCATGTCATGAGAATCCTCCAAACAATCTACCATTTGACAATCTGAAACATAGGAGGAAAAACAAGTATCTTGCAACTTTTCAAGAAGTTGCTCATTTTGAATTGTGAGCTTATGATTATCCTCATTATTATTCAAGTATGCATCATGTAACAATTCATTAAGCTCAAAAAAATGGTTTCTATAAAAAAGAAAATACATGAAATTACCTTTGATGTGGCACATTGCTCTTTGAATCTTCTCCATGTCTTCAAGGAAGGATGTTTCCTCCAATGAAGTAGCTCTCCAACAAGAATTTGACACCAATGCTTGAGTGTCATGGAGAATGATGAGGGACTCTTGGATCTTCTTTTCATTCATCTTTAAGGACCCTTCAAGAAAATGAGGCTCTTGCAAATGCACCTCCTCATCTTCTTCATTTTTGCTTAGACCAACTTCATGAAGCTCAAGTGGTGATGGGGAAGTTGATCTTGGTTCTTCTTCAACTGCTACAAGGTCTTCATTATCATGCTTAATGGAACTTGGGATTGAAACAACACTTTCAAGAGCACCCATCAGTAGGTACTCCTTCATAGTTTAAGCATCCATCAGTAGATGCTCTTTGGTTCATGTCAAAGCTAGAAGGTGTCTCGAAATGATCTTCCATATTTTCAATAGAATCTTCTTCATACTCTTGTGTTGTCTCTTCATTTTTATACTTTAAGCAAGCTGATGCATTTTGCCCCTTGTTTTGCTTAGGATCAATATCTTTGGAATCTCTTTTTGATGAATTCCTAAAAGCTCTCCTCACGTGAGACATTATTTCATGCACATATATATGATACTCACTCCAAGGTTCTTTACAAGAAGGGCGTAAACCTTTCTTTACTAACTCCACATCTTCATTTTTGGGCCTATTTTCAAAAATATGTTCAGCATAGTACTCAAAAGACATGGTATTTTGGTATTTTTGCTAAAAGCAAGATGTTCTTGATATTTTTGATATTGTTGGGGCAATGTTTTATATGTTGCTCTCCATCTTTGGAACTCACTCATAGAATTATCCTTGGTTGGTGTAACACACTCATATTCATCAGATTTAAATTCATAAGAATAATCTTCATTTCTCCTGAAATTGTAAGAAGTGTTGCATGATGGCACCGCTTCCTCGTACCATTCACATTCTGCTTCATATTGCTCATAAGCATCTGCATATTCTTCATAAGATTTGTACTCATAGGATTCATCATAATAGTAAGACATGGCTTCCAATTATTCTTGAATGTGTGTACCTAATCCAAAGGTTCAAGGACCATGCTCTGATACCACTGTAATATCCCTTGTTAGGAATTTTATTAAAATGACAATTTTTCACTTTTTTCCCTAGTTAGACCTTTGACTAGTTTTGAGCTCTAGGTCCCCAAATTGCTCCAATTGCTCCCAAATTTTCTGAGAAGGTATATGGATGATTTTATAACATAAATATGTATTTCATGGATGATTTTGGACCTTTAAAATACTTCTGCAAATCCTCTTTCAATTCTGGCCAATGTAGGGAACTTTACTAGTAATTCCCCTTTGACTAGTATTGGTCTCTAGGTCTCAAATTGACTCCAAATGCCTTAAAATGTTAAATTTTCAGAATTTACTTCAATATGATCTAGGATCTTAACTGAGAGAACAAAATGTACAGAAAATCTACAATATATCAGTCATGGACACAATAATGCAAGCACACAAGAGACACAAGAGGAAAACCATAAAGGTGAAAAACCCCAATAACTTCCTCAGAGATAGATAGAGCAATGATACAACCAGAATACAAGAGATAGTCTTCTCCTAGCAGTAGAGCCTCCTCCTCCACAAGTGTGCCACTCTCCACAGTGTGAGTGAGAGAATAGAATACGTAAAATGAGAGAGACACGCTCTCTATTTATACACTAACTTGACTTGACCTTTACTCAACTAGGTCGGCCTCAACTTAACCACTTAACATAATGCTGACTGGGCCAACCACCACTAGGGTGGTCTAATAACCCTTTGACCCACATGGCTGACCCCCAATAGGGTGGTCTAACAACCCTTTGACCCACATGACTTATACAGGGCCGACCCCAACAAGGTGGTCTAATAACTCATCAAGTATAAGTTATGACACTTACAATATAAATGACGACACTTCTGTATAGAGGAATAACAACATCTCTATAGGAATACAATATACATATATGTGAAATACATTCCGAAGTTACATATACATCAACACTCCCTCTTAACTAGGAAGGTATTTCTCGACACAGGTCTTCTAGCACAAGTCATCTTCTCTGGATCATCGTAATTGCTGCTACTATCTCAATCAATCTCTGAATCTACTCGTCATAGGAAGTTCTACAGAGCCAGTCCTTTTTCATACTGGATGTAGGCCCACCATCTGCAGGTCTTCATCATCACTGGCCATACTGTGGAATCCTTAGGACTTATTACGTGCGTCACAAAACCTTAAAAGAGTCTCTTGACTAGCAAGAACTCTAAAGAGCATCTAAGGCCTTTTTCATCCTGTCCAGATCTCCAGGACTTATTACATGTGACCCCACCACAAAACCTTGAAAGAGAATCCCATGACTGATTACGAGCACAAGTCTCAACCTATCATATCTCCCAGGGCACAAATTACATGTGGTCACAACAAAACCTCGAAAGAGCATCCCAGGACTGATTACGAGCACAAGGCTCAACCTATCGGATCTCCCAGGGCACAAACTACATGTGGTCGTGGCAAAACCTCGAAAGAGCATCCCAGGACTGATTACGAGCACATGGCTCAACCTATCGGATCTCCCAGGGCACAAATTACATGCCATAGGAAAAAACCTTGAAAGAGCATCTGCTAGATATCCCAGGGCACAAATTACATGCCATAGGCAAAACCTCGAAAGACTATCTGTAGATATCCCAAGGCACAAATTATATGTCCTCTCAAGCAAAACCTTGAAAGAGCATTTGCCAGATATCCCAGGGTACAAATTACATGCCATACACAAAACCTCGAAAGACTATCTGCAAATCTCACAGGGCACAAATTACATGCTTATCTGCACAACTTGTTCCACGACCACAGAGTATCAACCTGATACTCACCATACATCATCCTGATCATCATCACTACAACATCCTGCTACATGTCATCTGGAGCAACATCCTGAAGCTCGTCATCCATGATCATCCTGATCATACAATGCATCTACCTGATGCATACTAAGTATCTACCTGATACATATCATCATACATTATCCACTTGATCATACAGTGTATCCACCTGATACAAATACAAATACATGATACATATCACCATACATGATCCACCTAATCATACAATGCATCTACCTGATGCATACCAAGTATCAACCTGATACATATCATCATACATGATCCACCTGATCATACAGTGTATCCACCTGACACAAATACAAATACATGATACATATCACCATACATGATCCACCTGATCATACAATGTATCCACCTGATACATATATAGATACATGGTCCAAGCATCCAACATGATGCATATACAAAATACATACAAATTATCCAACCAATCATATCCAGCATCCAACATGATGCGTACATACATATACATATAAATGATCCAATTGATCATATCCAACATCCAACATGATGCGTACATATATAAATGATCCAACTAATCATATCCAGCATCCAACAAGATGCGTATACAGAGCAGTAACTGGAGCATCGTCCTGATGCTCATCATCCAACGCTTACATCCACAGCCATGTGAAGGATCCTCCTTCCAACATGCTTGGAATGGCTTATGAAAATGTGTCCATCACTTCTTCCTCGAAGTGTCATCAATCTGAAGAACACCAAGCCTCTCCCTGAAGTACTCGAACTTCACCCTAGCTAGTGGCTTCGTCAGCACATCTGCAATCTGCTCGTCCGTCGCAATGTACAGGAGCTTCACAGCTCCTCTCTGCACCATATCCCTAATATAGTGATATTTGATCTCTATGTGTTTCTACCTGTCATGAAACATTGGGTTCTTGGACAGCTTCACACAACTCTGGTTATCACAAAAGATACTAGTAGCATCCAAGAGGAGATCAAATAACTCAAACAGTAGCTTCCGTAGCCATTCTGCCTCACAACTAGCTGAACAGGCTGCAACATACTCTGCCTCAGCTATACTCAGTGCTACGCAGGACTGCTTCCTGCTGAACCAAGAGATCACACCTGATCCCATACTGAAGCAGCACCCAGATGTGCTCTTCCTATCTGCAGCACTACCTGCCCAATCTGAATCAACATAACCCTACAGGTTAAACTTTTGATTTGCTTCATACTTGAGCCCATAATCCACTGTACCTTTCAGGTACCTCAGAATATGCTTTACAGCAACCAGGTGAACACTCCTCGGATCTGTCAGGAACTGGCTCAATGTGTTCACCACAAAGCAAATATCTGGTCTCATGTTTGTCAGGTACATCAAGGACCCAATCATCTGACGATACATAGTGACATCAACTAGTTCAGATGAAGCATCACATAGAAGCTTCAGGTTCGATGCCATAGCCTCACAGTCCATCATCCGGAACCTCTTCAGGATCTCTACTGCATACTTCCCTTGTCCAAGGAAGATTCCATCTGCACTCTACCACACCTCCATACCTAGAAAGTGGTGCATCATACCCAATTTCTGCACATATATGACTCCCTGTCATGTGTCTCAAAACCAAGTGGCTGCTCCACATACACTTCTTCTTCAACTACACCATTCAAGAAAGTTGTCTTGAAATCCATCTGGTGTATCTTCTATTTCATCACTTTTATATTTCTCTATGCTGCCATCTGCAGCATGCTTGATCTGATAGTTCCATTTGGAAGTCACAACAGACTTCCCTTCAGCTCTTGTGACTGCATCCCAAACGTCGTTCTTCATGATCAACAGATCATGGCATTCTTCCCATATCCTGGGAACTTCAATATATTCAATAGATAATTTTGTTTCTTGAACAAATGTTGTAGTCCTTCTTTTGTAGGTGAAGGTATATGGTCTTTCCTACAAAACAATATAAATTGCATGATTAGAAACATCTCATAATTTTCAGACAAATTCTTACACATAAAGAAATATGTCATACATTCATGCAATTATCTTAGCCAATGCTTCAATACAAAATTTATCCATGTTCCACAACTTTCTAGATGCCTTCCAGTCTCTACCAGAACATTGTTAAGAGTTTGCACTACTCCCAACATGTCAGCAAAGAGGTTTCATTCTAGATAAGTAGCACTGGAATGTTGTACAGTGCCATAGGCCACTTACCCATCACATGCATATTAGTAGTATACTGTTCATTAATGCAATCATTCTAATATGCACAATACATATCCTAAGTCTAGGAACATGAGCATATACATCATTGAACAATTTTATTTAAACAAACAAATATGCAAGAAATGATAATAAAAATACTTATCTTTGTTTGATTGTTGGGTTGACTCCCTCTCAGTCTTTGCTTCTTAGATTACCTATTCTTGAACTTATATTCATTCTCGATCCCTATGCATGCTTGTTAGTATCATCATTGTGTTATCCTTGAGGACTCATACATAATCACACATTTATTAGTATAATCTTAATACTATCAAAACACAATAATCTTAAGCATGTATAGTCATGATCATTTCAAACAGAAATAATAAGCATTAGTATTCAAGGTTTCAGGGAAGTCTTCTTTTACTCATGCATATTCTTATTTGATCATAGAACTCTTCTGGTTAGTTAAATCATCAATCAAGATAAGAGATATAATATGCATAAAACCTGCGATTACTCAAACCTATACCTTCATGATTCTTCTGGTTAGTCATATCATCAATTATGGTAAGAAACATAATATGCATACAACCATGACTATTCAAACCTATGACTTCATGAATAATAATTATCAACAACGAAATAGTATAAGATCCTAACACAAGGTAGGATTCTAGCTTGATATAGGAAAAACATACCTGGATTAGCATGCTAGCTAGTTATGTCTAACATACCCGCATAATGTCTATTGGTTCTCTTCAGTGACTTGTGCTAGTAACCTGCATGTCTCATAAGTTAACCATTGTAGAACCAAGTTATACATACCTCTTAAGTAGATATTCTATGTGATCCATGACAATGGATGAATCTTTGTCTTCATGTCACCATGATCATATGTTCTTGAAGTAGAACATGATTTGTCTTTCTTGGTGTACCTTTTATGTTAGCGAACAACATAAACCTCATACAACATCACAATGCATTAGTACATTCATAAGTGTCAAAACCTTAATTAATGAATATCTTCTATTAAGGTGATACGGAAAGTCTAGTAATTAATCAAGATTGTACTGTAATGATATGAAGACAAACATATGATAAAATTAACCATAAAACATACCTGTAAGCCATACCTGTCAATATTTCTTGTAATCTTCTTATGGAAGGCCTTAGCCTCATCTCCCTCTGAGACAGGAACTTCTTCACTTATGCAGGTGACCAATCCATCTTCTTCTAGGATTAACCCAATCCACTTGATTTGCAAGAGCTAGACCTAGAGCTGGATTAGGGTTTGTCAAAGAAACCCCTAAAATTCAAACTTTGAATTTCAAACTTTCGAAAGGATAGAAATGTGCGCCTTGATGAGCTAATCAAGTTGGTATATTCAGAATTTGAAAACTGCAAAGTTTCACCCCTTGAAATTGCCTTTTAGATTTCTGGATTCACTAGGGAGGACCCTGAATTAGGGTTTGAGTTTCCCAAAGCTTCACCCAACCAAAATATTTGATTCAAAACTCTAAGCTTTGATTTTTCTGAGGAGCTTCTAGCCGTTGTCACAAATTTCCAAAATTCCAATGTTTTTGCAGAAGCCCTAATTTTTCATCTTTCTGATCAAAGTCCCGAACTGGGGTTTGATCAAGCTCGGCCTTCTGCCCGACCAAAAAATATGATCTTGGTCTCTAAATTTCTATTTTGATGAGTAGCATCCAGCCATGGTCTCCGATTACAAAAATTCAAACTTTCTCCGAAGCCCTAAATTCTGGAAGCCATGAATGAAGGTACTCAAAAATAATTCTGTTTTGACAGAAATATGTACCTGATTGTTTCTAGTGTAACTCTAAACTTTTCAATCCACAAGGTTTGAAAAATTTTCTTGAGATATCCCGATCTGCTATCTTTCCATCCCGACAGGTCTGACCTCAATTGGATTCTCTGACAGAGAGTTATGCCAAGTGTCGCAACGTGACCTGTTTATGGGATAATACAGGAGAGTGAACTTGTACGGCATGCCACGTGTCACTGGTTCAACTTCAGCCCCTGAAATTTTTTTTTACGACAACCTGACCTGTTATCTTTCCATCCAGATAGGTCTGACCTCAATTGGATTCTCTGAGAGAGAGTTATGCCAAGTGTCGCAACGTGACCTATTTATGGGATAATACAGGAGAGTGAACGTGTACGGTGTGCCACGTGTCACTGGTTCAACTTCGGCCTCTAAAAACATTTTCTGAGATAGTACAGTCTGTCTACTACCTGTCACTTTTTACGAAATTTCATTTGGAGCTTCCTAGCCCAATTTATGACCTTTTTCCCAAGGTCACCTGATTTTAACTCAGATCTGGAAGAGGCAGAAACCCTATATTGTACAGATCATAAATCACAAATTACAATGAATTAGAGGTTTTCCTTTGGACATAAGGTACATGTGGATCTGATATTCAACCTGTAAAATTTTCAGGTCCTAAAACTTTTCCAAAATGGATTTATAGCGAAAGTGCTCGATGACTGGTTTTTGCTATATCAAGCCCTAGCATCATAAGTGCAACAAGTGTCATACATGCCATATCATGCCTTCTTTCAGGCTAGCTCTGATACCATGTTAAATTTTTAGAATTTACTTCAATATGATCTAGGATCTTAACTGAGAGAACAACATGTACAGCAAATCTACAGTATATCAATCATGGACACAATAATGCAAGCACACAAGAGACACAGAGTTTACTTGAGGAAAACCATAAAGGTGAAAAACCCCAATAACTTCCTCAGAGATAGATAGAGCAATGATACAACCAGAATACAAGAGATAGTCTTCTCCTAGCAGCAGAGCCTCCTCCTCTACAAGTGCGCCACTCTCCATAGTGTGAGTGAGAGAATAGAATACGTAAAATGAGAGAGACACGCTCTCTATTTATACACTAACTTGACTTGACCTTTACTCAACTAGGTTGGCCTCAAATTAACCACTTGACATAATGATGACTAGGCTGACCCCCACTAGGGTGGTCTAATAACCCTTTGACCCACATGGACGACCCCCAATAGGGTGGTCTAATAACCCTTTGACCCACATGACTTATACAGGGCCGACCCCAACAAGGTGGTCTAATAACCCATCAAGTATAAGTTACGACACTTACAATATAAATGATGACACTTCTGTATATAGGAATAATAACATCTCTATAGGAATACAATATACATATATGTGAAATACATTCCGAAGTGCAATTTTACTAGTAATTTGGGGTTCAAATCCCCCTGGGGTAAGTACTAAAAATGGGTTTCCAAATGCTTCCAAACCCACTCAAAATTATGAACAGAGGTAGGGAATGTATCAAGGATTTTATTAATGTCTCATTTGCACCATTAATTGATTATCATATCTGTTCCAACCCTCTCCCATTCAGCTGCAAAAATCACCAATTCGACCCTTGGGGAAATGACACTATTTCTCCTTCCAATGCAATTAAATTGAGTAAAAATACATCAAATTCTCAAGTACAGTACATGAAAATTGTAGAATACATCCATGGAATTCCATTAATCACAGATACATCATAGAATCATCCATTCATTCGAATTCATCAACATTACATTGGTTCACAACAAGATAGTCGGGAAATGGCACTATTCTTTCATTAAAAATGATATTTATACATTTCTACTTGGAATTTCGACCTGAAACTTTCTGGAGATGAAGAAAAGAGTATTTAATTCATATTAAAAAACAAATGGGGCATTAGAAGCTCCCCCAAATAGTACAATAGCTCACCAAAAACACCCTCCCTCAAGGATCAAGAATATGCCATCAAAATTGGAAATGGTTGAAGGAGTGAGCTGCAATAGAAGAAACCATGAGTTTCCCTATATCTTACACCTACAAATAAAGACTCCATTAAAGATCCAAATGAAAGGTCTAAATGGCTTTTCCAATTACCAACTTGGATGGGAATCTTTCACCCTCGAAATTGGCTAAGGTAAGAAACTAGTCATCCACTAGCTCTCCCTCTTCACAAATGCAATTGCAAATTCTACAAATGATCAAAAGCTGGTTTAATTATTTGTTCTTGACATTTATAAATTTCTAATTTCCTCCATGGGTTGAATTTATTCCAAGAGACTCATGCCAACTCAAGTTGGGAAGAGATTCCAAAGAACGCTACTTGTACAACAATTCCTAGTCTCCCACTTCCACCAAATCACATGTGGAAGCATCTTAGATTCCCTAACACCCTTGAGAACCCTCTTGGAGTCTATTTTTAGCCCTGACATATCATATATGTCATATGTCAACCTTCAGGTCTGATTTGTGTCATATGTGTCATAGCATCTTCATCATTGTTGTCATAGAGCTAGGGAATCTAGCCCAAGTGTCTCACTAGCTCCAAATTACCTCTTCCTCTTCCATGGGAATTACTCTTCCTCTATATTTCAACCTCATTGAATCATTCCAAATATTATTGACCTTATAATTCATCCCAAGAACATTAGGCTTCCCATGGATTCGAAATTTCAAGAAGAGGATGCCATGTGGCACATAAATTCTAGCTTGTGTGGGTCCCACTTCCTCCATGTGTCTTCATGATCAAATGCCACTTTGATTTTCAATTGTATATATTTATTTATCTCCTTCATTAAATATTTATGCCATCCTAATGTTCCAACATCATTTATTATCCCCATTATTCCAAATCCCAAAGCTTCCACCCTAAACCTAGGAAACTAGTAATTTTCCTCCTTGGCAATTATTTGACCCTTAACATCAATTTGACAAACTCTAATGAATATGGCCAATGTGATTAGGCCATTGTGACCTAATGAAAAATTTGGGACATTACAACAGGGTTCTTCCACAAGCTCTTGTTCTAGTCAGGAGTTCATTGTTGCAAGGTCAAGCTCTGCAGGCTTTACAATTTTTTTTGCATCTTTGGTGCAATCAGTAAACACGAGCTTTGATGCTTTATTGGATGGTATTCTTTCAATTGCCAAACCTTCTCCACAATTGGGTGGTATTGCAAAGAAATATCTCTATTCAATTGCTCAGTGTGTGGAAGTTCTTTTCCTTGCTGTAGGAGATCAAAAATGTGCATCTACTGTAGAAATGCTGATGAACTCCTCATTTGTTTTGGAGTTGAAGAGATCAATCACAGAACAAGCAACCTTCAACTTGTTTTCCAATTAAGTGAATATTCTTATGATATATTCAGTGAATATTCTTATGATATATTCAGTGAATATTGGAATAATTCTGAAGATGTTGAAGGAGGAAACTCAGGGACCGTCCAATCGCGATGATCGACGGTTGCGGTTGCATTTCGTTTTGGGAGATATCCCACATTGACCATGAAGTTTTGTATCTTGGCATTTATAATGCTAAGTCTGAGTAGTTTAATTCGATGCGTAGTGCAAAGTATTCTTGGTGGGAGCTCTGGGTGATTGGACTCCACGAGAAGCTCACCCGCCCGGAGCTCGGGAGGACCTATCAAGCCCCCAATCCTTTTGGAAAATGTGGCATTAGCGAGCTCGTCGTATTCTTTTGAAGTCAGAAGTCGAATATCCAATGCCTCTTGTCATCGGTGGTATGGCGAGGTCGTCGGATTCCGAGCTTTGATTCTTTATCGATCGATGCTCTTCTTTCAAGTGCCAAACCTTCTCCACAATTGGGTGATCTTGCAAAGAAAGCTCTCTATTCAATTGCTCAGTGTGTGGTAGTTCTTTGCCTTGCTGCAGGAGATCAGAAATGTGCATCTACTGTAGAAATGTTGATGAACATTCTGAGAGACAGTAGTGGTGCCAATTCGGCCTGATAGCACCTTGCTCTGCTATGCCTAGGTGAAATTGGAAGACGAAAAGATCTTAGCCATCATGCAATCATTGAAGGCATTGTGATTGAGTATTTCCAATATCCTTTTGAAGAAATAAAGTCAATTGCTTCTTATGCATGCACTTGGAAACATAATTGTCGGAAACCTCTTAAAATATCTTCCATTTATTTTAAATCAAATTGACAACCAACAAAAGAAACATTACCTTCTGTCACATTCCTTGAAGGAGGTTATTGCTAGGAAAACTGTAGATGAAGATGGGCAAGTTGAATTGCAAGATGCATACATTGACAAAATTCTAAGATTATTATTTAATCATTGTGAGAGTGAGGAAGAGAGGGTGCGCAATGTTGTTGCAGAGCCGGATCGACAAACATCTTTCCCAGCCAAAAACCCACATTAGCTTGGGCCATGATGAGACAATTGTTGGCAATATGGTAGTACAGAGTGTGCATATTGTCATTGATGGCAATCAAATGAGACAGGGAAGCTTGTCATGCAGCTTGCCATGAAAGGGAATGGCAATGAGATGATGACATGAGAAGTGATGTATGATGGCTATGACCAAGGTGTTCATAGTTGAAATGAATGAAATGAAGTGGGAACCACCATGCACTTGAGATATCCGATCCTAAAACAAGAAGAAACAGGAAGGGTTTTCCACTCACTAGATTGCTACTACATGAGTGCCATCATAAGCATATTATCCATGCCATTTCCAAATTGGGGGTTATAACAATCAATTCTAGAATATATAATGACAATCACTTGAAAACAACAGGATAATCAAAAGAGGCCCATATTTGCATTACTTCCTTGAAAGTAGATTTGGAAAAGGAATACCAGAACTGGTGCATTGCTCATAGTAATTATGAGAGGCAGGTTGTTATCTAGGGAGAAATTACACAAGATTTGGGTAAAACCCCTAAATCATTGGCGACATTACATGAGGAGGTATTGGATTTGCGTAAAGTTGCAAAGACAATGAAAGATGAATGTGAATCTTCTAAAGTTTCATGAGAGATGGATCTGTTTGCATTGATGTTAATATATGAATGAAGGTTCAAAGTTGTATAGCAGGACGTTACATCCAAAGGTGAAAGTCCATCCAAAACTGAAAGGACCCATCTACGCGTTAGATATATCTACTTGTTGAGAAAAGAATGCATTAAAAATCACCCTGTTGCGTTAGAGAAATATAACGAGAGAGCTGGGGAGGGTAATGTTCCCATCAGTAGTTCTAATGCCACAGTTGCAAATGATAATGAGCTGAAAAGTTCTCTTTAAACTGAGTCTAATGTGAGCTCAACTCATAGCTGTAGAAACGATTCACTTCCACTTGAAGCAACATCAACGTCCTTATCCGGTTCAGGCAACTAAAAATTCCATCATGAAAATATGTCAAAGGATAGTACTGCAGATGTTGAAATCCATAGTGAATCACAGTGTAATACTACAGGAATGGACTGAAGGCTAACTCGACTCGATTAGAATGTACACGTCGAGCTTCCACCTTTCCTTCCCGATCTAAATATGAATGTTCATGATCGTGATGTTCCCTGTAGCTTCAGGAAGAGGAGAAAGAAGGTTACGAATCTACACCCGAGGACAAGGAGAAAAATAAGAACATATAAATGAGACTCAGGAACTGTTCGATCGGTTGATCAATGGTGGTGACCTATTTAGTCATTGTGATTTATCCCACATTGGTTGTGTGGATGAGTCTTTATGTGTTGATATATGCTGGTCCTCCCTAATTATTTCGACGCGTAGTGGAAAGGATAGGCGGGGGCGCTGGGTGTTTGGACTCCACGAGAAGATCACTAGCTCGGTGCCCGAGATGACCTGTCAGCCCCCTATCCTTTTGGTACAAGTGGCAACTAAGTTGTTGACGAGGATAATGACGTGGTGGTGATATGTTGCGAACGTGGCAGAATGTGAATCTGAGATGGAAAAATGGCATGGAATTGACAAGGATGACAAGGTGGATAATGAAGTGGCAGTGTATAAGAACCAAGAGGAGACGAAGCTATTAAATCCTAGAGCATGTAATCGATGGTCCTATGCTATGTTGAAAAGGGGCTAAAAGAAGCTAATACAGAGAGCTGAAGCTATTATAGGGCTAGTGTTAAAAAAAAGGGGTGGGACATGAAAACTTTATTTATAAAAGCGCTAAGTTAAAAAAGTCTAGGGATAATGTTTTTTTTTTAAACAAATGTAAAATATAGTTATTACTAAAAATTAGTTTAACTTTATTTTTCTCATTATACAAAAAGACATGTTATTTCATGAAGAGGTGTAAGAGGAGTATATATATATGAAGGTATTATGTGATGAAGTGTGACTGCATAAAATGCATTATAAATCACAACAAAGAAAAGAATAAGTGCAGCAGTCCAAGAATATTAGTGAAGATTAGACGTCTCATTAGGTCATTGTCTATGCATAGATAAGTGCAGGTATCATGTTTTTGTCCCTTCTCTCTTTTATTTACAATTCATTTTCAAAATATATTATTGTTTATAACTAGCATGCATCTTGTATCATACCTTTGGGGCTTACTTATTACTCTTTGCATACTGTAATGGGATGCCATATGATATCATCCTTCCACAATTGTCAAGGAAATGTAGTTGAACTCAAAGGTTGTATAAAATGGAAACCATCTAAAGTGATAATATCCAACAACATGACAAAATTGTTAAAAAGGGGATAGTATGGTAATCACACATTGTACTCATTAGATTTTCAAACATCCGAACCCTATGTTCTCTTGGATCTCCAAATTGTAATTGACAAACATTCAAATCTATTTGTGTAATATTCCCAAAGTTATTCTGCCTACTAGAGATCATGATCAAACTAGATCCTCAAGAATATTTCCATTTTCATTGATGATGATTAAAAAGATATTCTTAGATGGGAACTCATATGGAAAATGGACTTTAATGAATCATAATATAAACATAGCATAGCTACCTGTACTCTTTCTCCCTCTTTTTCCTCACACAAGTTTTTATTTAAATAAATTTGGAATATGTTTTTTTTTTGTTATGGAAAGGGAAGTTTTGGATATTGCAAACATGTAAAGGTGTTTTGGTGTTCATAAACTAGGCTCTAACTAAAATTTAAGTCAACCAAGGTTAATCACCACAAAAGAAGGTTTCAAGTTTTAAAAATAGATTTTTGGAAAAAAATATGGACATGAACTTTGGTTTTTCCTATAAGTTTTTGTTATACCTATGCATATAGAAAGTTTCATTACCTAGTTGTGATAAAATGTAACACTCCCGTAGACTTTTTTAGCAAATTCAATAGTGTAGCAATCGAATATGTTTTCTAAAATATATTTGAAATCACTTAATAGTAATTCCAATCCTTGTCTAGTGATACCTTGAAGGGATCTACCCCTATCTATATCATTCTAAAAAAAGTTATATTGATTTTTTGAAATTTATCAAAATCACTTTATATTACACATATTAAGACCATCCACACTATCTATCACAAGCATGTATCATTTACATAAATTCAAGAAACATATAATAATTATTTTTCATAATGTTAGGCTTCATACTTTCAAATTTGTCACATGTTAAGCTATGATATTAATTATTTTTTCAAACAAGAATATTTATGAGCTAACCACTTCACAATTGTTGGCATTGTATTTATAACATTAGAATTTTGGCATTCAAACTTCATGTTGATCATGCATCTTTATGTACAAAATAGTGTTGGACTATTACCATTACTTTATATTATATACATCTTGGTCATATGTTTGTAATATCCCAACAGGTTGTTGAAGCATCCCAAAATGTTTGCATTGCACACTATTTCCCAAAGTTCCTTTAATACATCTTAAACTCAAATTTTCACTTCTACCTACACCAACGAGGCATGTGTCTTTATCTATTGCCTTATTTTTTATACAATTTTAGTATAAAAATATGCAAATATGCAATGAAACCAATGTGAAGATTAAATCCACGCACTATTGCAATGCATATTATTTACTGCAAAGAGAAAGACAACCAAGAACAACACACATTCCAACATTTAGTTCCACTAGATCACTTAATTGGTTTACAAAATTTTCCAACCGATATCATGGATCATCGAGTGACTGCTAAATTCATTTTATTATTGTTTGATAGAACAAATAGGTTGTCAATGGACTAGCAATGCTGAGAGGGTACATGATCCAATTCCAAGATGCAAATCAGAGGAAAAAATTAAAAGATTTGACTGAATAAATTATGGGGACAGAAACACGAAATACGAACAAGATGCCCACAAAGCAAAGTAGAACATAACAGCATTACAATAGATATTCTGGAAGACTGTTCCCAAAAGAGCGGTTCACACTTTTTTTTTTACAGTAACGCTTGACAAGCTTTTATATTGAAAAAAAGAGCAGAGTTACAATAGATATTCTAGAAGACTGTTCCCAAAAGAGCGGTTCACACTTTTTTTTTTTACAGTAACGACTGACAAGCTTTTATATTGAAAAAAAGAGCAAAGTTACAATAGATATTCTAGAAGAATGTTCCCAAAACTGGAGAGCTATCATAGCAGGCTCATCCATTTCAAGTCTTTGATGTTCTGTCACACCCTCGATTCTACGACAACTATAGATCTTTATATACTTTCCTAACAGTAAACAACAAAGGAAATACATTATCATGCAAATAGATAGTTAACTTTCTTCTAAGCTATTATAAACAAAAAAACAAAACATCTAGAGAATCATGGTGAATTATGCAGAGCATTGATGGCCGATGTTCTCCTTGTTGCCATTCCTTGTTCCAACATTCTCCTCATCATTGCCATGGAATACCATAGAGTTACTTTTGATATCAGACTTCATTCCATCCAGCGTTGCTTCAACCAATTTCACCTCGTCATTGCCATGGAAGAACATAGAGTTGATTTTGATATCATACTTCATTCCATTCATATTTGCTTCAACCACTTTTAGACTGTTGTGCAGTGAGTTAATATGGGTGCTGATATCCCTGGAGCAAGCGCATCCGTTGTCCATTTTTTCATCAAGTACCTCAAAGTACTCCTTCATTTTGCTGCAGATAGTCCTGATTTCCATAGAAGAGATCTAAACGAAAGTGGAAATATGAGACAAAGCTTTCTTTTGATCGAACTATTCCCCCCATAGCCTGCGGAGCTGACTCTCCAACTCCATCAAGTGCACAAGAACTTATGAAGACGGTATGTCCTCCCCACGGGGAGACTCTAGGTTGATAAGACCGTTATCCATCCCATGCTCATGAGATGTCCAATTCTTGCCACTGCCAGTCTCACTGGAAAGCCTGCGGCGAGCAGAAGGGTGCAACGCCCCACCCAGGTTCTGAGTGTTTCCCAATTCCAAAGAGGCCGCCGAGCCCTTTCCATTACCTTTCTCACCAAATATTCCCCGTGCTATTGGGTGCAAAACCCCACCAGTGTTCTGACAAGTGCTCAATTCTAATGGCACTCAGTTTCTGCCATTGGCTGGCTCATCCACCTTGGAGAGACCTCATATAGTGCTCAATTCTAATGGAACCCAATTTATGCCATTGTCTGGCTCGTCTACCATGGAGAGACCCCATAGGAAATTTTGAGCCGACCCACCACGCGCTTTCCCAACACCGGCATTCCCCTGTCCCTGAACAACGTTGAAAACAGACAAATACCGCTTCACACTTGGCCGGCCTCCATTCTCCTGGATATTCTTCATGCAACGGCGACATTGCAGCGAAGAAAATTTCAAGACCTTATCGGCCTCCATTTTTGGTCATTGAGGATTCAAAATTCTAATCCAAACTACACAAGGTCCTTGGAGCACCTAGTTCTCAACAGTTCGAAAATGCAGGATGGCGAGCCTTCTCCCATGAAGCGTGATATAAGGTAGGGGAGAAGGTGGATGTAGTATTGAATTCATGCATGCGGGGCAGGTGGGATGAGACCGGTGAGGGCGCCAAGTGTTCTAGAGGTACGTGGGAAAGGATCGATGCCAGGAAGAAGATCCCAAGGCAATCTTGCCTTTAGTCCATAATTTTTTTTTGTATTTTGTAATGTTTGGGGGAAGGGAATTAGGATGCAAGGTGGTCATAAACAAAATAGTAAGGGGACTAAGGAACCTAGTTGGTAACAATGCTAAGTCCATTGATGATCATCGAACCACAATCTAAACTGGCACCAATATTTACCATGTGGTCTGCTTCTTTATTGTTGTTTCTCAAAACATGGAGGAAGGAGATGGAGTTAAAATCCTTAGCTGCATAGGAGAAGAGGGTTTGAAGATTAGAGGTGGGTTTTTTCTTCGGAGTCAAAAAGGAATCCTCCCACACCTACCATCCCGGGAGCGGTTAATCACACTTTATTGCGTAAGATTGTTCCTTATTATTTTATTCTCATATCAATGATGAAAAATACAGAGAAAGATTGGATTACTATGGAGCATCATGAGCAATACTAATCATTTCCCCTTTAGCTTGCATTTAGTACCTTGGCATCATCATCATCATCATCTTCATCATCATCGACATCATCATCTTCATCGTCATCATCATCATCACCATCATCATCGACATCATCATCTTCGTCGTCATCATCATCATCACCATCATCATCATCTTCATCATTATCATCTTCATCATCATCATCATCATCATCATCATCATCATCATCATCATAATCATCATCATCATCATCATCATCATCGTCGTCGTCGTCGTCTATGGATATCCGATGCAGATACCCAAAAAGACCAATAGCGTTTGGCATCGGTGGTTTAGTGAGATCGTCAGATTCCTTTGTTCTAAGATGGGTAGAGTTTATAATTGAATTTAGAATTTTAAGAATATAGTAAAATGGTTTTAACTTATAAAGGTGATAATAGAATATGTTTTGATTTTACATTACTAATAAATAGAATCATGAGATAGAAACTAGGGAATCACTACTAGATAGAATCCATTTCCTTGTTGTTCACACTTTCTTGCATAAGATTGTTCCTTGTTATCGGATTCTCATATCAATGATGAAAAATACAAAGAAAGATTGGATTACTATGGAGCATCATGAGCAATACTAATCATTTTCCCTTTAGCTTTCATTTAGTACCTTGACATCATCATCTTCATCATCTTCATCATCATCTTCATCTTCATCATCATATTCATCTTCATCTTCATCATCATATTCATCTTCATCATCATCGACATCGTCATCTTCATCGTCATCATCATCACCATCATCATCGGCATCGTCATCTTCATCGTCATCATCATCATCACCATCATCATCATCATCATCATCGTGTTACATAGTTACATAGTTCTTCCCCTTTCCTTATGATCAATTTATGGTTGAAATGGGATGTTTTGACGAGACCATGTTCTTAACCACTTGGTATTGCTAGGTGTTCCAGACGAAAATAAAAATTGGGCATAATCTTGCTAAGCCCCAAAAGAGTAAAAAGTGGCATTGTTGGGTTAGCATGGCCAGTTGATGTTGCTCTATAACGTCCAAGAATGAAGTACATATAAACCCATCACCATCATCCATGGTCATATTAAAAAACATATTGACACGGAATTTGGATTGAGATTAGACATAATATCATGTTGTTTAAGAACTCACCCTAGTGACTACACATGTTGTACTGAAGGAACCTCCTAGGGTTTATGTAACATTTGAATTGTGAAGAATTTAGTACTATTCGGTTTCAAGATGACCTTAAAAAAACTAAATGTTTCCAACCGAAGATACTATATTAAAAGAAAATTTTTTAAAGAGAAATGAGACAAAAGCTAGCGAGTGAATATAAGTGAGATTTTAAAAATGTTATATGAATATAAGTGAGTATAAGTGAATAATCTTGGGACTAGGTATAAAACTATTAATTTCATGTAACCACAAGAGCCTTAAACTCATGAAACTTATTGAATACTTCATCATTGGTCTTCATAAAGTATATATAGGTCTTTATGGAGGGTGACATAGTGTTAAGAGATGCTTGAGGTAGGAGTTGGGAGAGGGAGTGAACTCGAAGACCAAAGGGAGAGGAATCATTAATAAATCAAACATAATAAATATTACAAGTTAAAGAAGTCGATGACATAGGTCAACATACATTTTCATGAATCGTATCAAGAAACTATCTTGATCTATGCACACTACTTGGAAAAGCAATCTTTGTATGCTTTCCAAGTGCACAACCCTTGCATGTACATATTGGTAACTCAAGAACAACACATAACTCCATATTGGTAACTAGGTATGTGGCACCATCACGTAACTCTACTTGTATGGAAACTTCTTTCTCTTTAAGTCTATTGAAATCCTTCTTATTGAATGTCACATGTTTGGATGATCCACTGTCCATATACCACCCTACACTAGAGACGGTTTTAGTGGAAAGACATGATACCATGGAGAAGGTTGTCTCTAGCTTTTTGTGCTAACTAATCCACTCTGAATGCTTTTCCATCCTTGCCAACAACTTTTGTTTCTTGTTCTTTTCCTTCTTCCTAGGACATCGATACGCATAGTGGCCCATCTTGTGGCATGAATGATTTCACATGACTCAAGTGGTTCTTCCCATGCCATGATAATTATGGATAAAAATATTAAATGAATGAAAGTGATATTTCAAAGGAGTAAGCATAAAATGTCTATCACACATATACAATAATCTTGGCACTAGGCATAAAACTATTAATTGCATGTAACGACAAGATCCTTAAACTCATGAAACTTATTGAATACTTCATCATTGGTCTTCATAAAGTATATATAGATCTTTATGGAGGGTGACATAGTGTTAAGAGATGCTTGATGTAGGAGGGAGAGGGAGTCATGAACTCGAAGACCAGAGGGAGAGGAATCATTAATAAATGAAACATAATAAATATTACCAGTTAAAGAAGTCGATGACATAGGTAAACATACATTTTCATGAATCTTTGTATGCACACTACTTGGAAAAGCAATCTTGGTATGCTTTCCAAGTTCACAACCCTTGCACATACCTAGCTTATAGATCACAAAGTTTGTAAATCCCTGCACTATTTCCTTCAAGGGTGGAAGTGCTCCATAGTGCAAGAAACCAAATCTCGTGTTCCAAATGTTCCAATAGTGCTACACTTTATTATGACAAATTACTTCTAATCAAACTCCACACACTTAAGAGGTGTCATATATTACTCTAAAATAAGATTATTAGTTAAACCAAGAACATACAAATCATTCAACTCAAGAAAAACACATGATGGCATCATGTGGAAAGAGCCAAATTCCATATTGGTAACTAGATATGTGGCATCATTGCGTAACTCTACTTGTATGTCAGCTTCTTTCTCTTTAAGTCTATTGAAATCCTTGTTATTGAATGCCACATGTTTGGATGATCCAATGACCATATACCACTGGCCTACACTAGAGATGGTGTTAGTGGAAAGACATGATACCATGGAGAAGGTTGTCTCTAGCTTGGGTGCTAAATCATCCACTCTGAATGCTTTTCCATCCTTGCTAACTACTTTTGTTGCTTGTTCTTTTCCTTCTTCCTTCTTCCTAGGACATTCAATTTTTTTCATTTTACTATTCATATTTCCTAAATAGATCATGTAATGCAAATTAACTTCAGCACTGGGAAGTTATTCGGTAATTATTTGATGCAATGAGAACTATGTCTTAAGAGAGTCGGTTTCACCATTTATGTTTCTGCGGAAGCAATGGAGCATGGTAGGGTGACGTGCATAGTTCAGTCTTGGCACACTTAGTGCTCTAAGGTCTTCTCTTTCAGTACTTCACTTTTAAAGTTTTATATGTAGGTTTGTTTAATTTAAATGTTTAAACGAGTTTATATCACTAATCCAGGCCTGATGGACTTTGTGAGAAGAGGGTGAGTCCTTCTAGGGTCTTGATGTTGATATTCATACCGTTGGCAGAGCTGCCGAGAGGTAAGGATGATGTTTGGAACTATCCTGGCTTACTTAGCAAACTTGCTAATGCACTTTTTGTAATATGTCTTGCAGGAATAAATATGATGGCTCCTTCCTAAGTTACCTACATCAAAATTCTAGCAAGGTCTAATGTTATGTGTTTAAAAGAAAAGGCTAAGGACTAACTCTTTGGAAAGTCATGGCATAAATAAATGTAGTTTGATGCTTTCACGATTTTAACCATAGCGTGGGGTAATTTTATTGAAATGAAAAAAGGATGTGTTTGGAGTTTTAAATGCTTCATGTGAGAATCACGTGACCTTGTGGCCAGTTGGGCACAAGGGTTTTACTTTGGTATTCATCCCTACGTTTGTCATTTTCGTGGATTTTGGCTGAGAGTAGTCCCTTGCTGCGTCTGGCTTGACAGTGCTCTAACCTGAACGTATTGCACTTGTTGTTCACTATGTAACTAGGTGGAGAGTGTCACAATTCACTGCCAGGTAACTTCTACCTACAACTTTTAAGATTTTCTTCCTTCATCCTGTATGTATTTGTTTTATCTCAGGCTTTAACTTGTGGTTTTTATTTGACTTTTACTCGCAGGTCATAGATTATGATACTCACTGCGTTGGGTGCTAACGGGTGACCGAAATCTTGGTTTTTAGCATAAGAATGGTAAGTCCAGGTCCTCCCAATCATTCATCCCTTCCTGTGGCAACTATGGTTACAAGGCTCTGAAGTTTCGAGCTCTTTCGTTTTGTAACTTCACTTAGTCCTTTGGACTCTCTGTAACTAGATTTGAAGTTTATAATGGGTTTCCTTTGGCTGGACCGGTAGTTAGAAGGACGACAATTTTAAAGAAGAATACTTGGAGAAATTGGGGAAGTAATATGGTTAATGTTTAAGATGTGTTTGTTTTAGGAACTGTGTTTGACCTCTATCTGAAAGGTGGGGTTTCACCTAAACCTGAGATCTAAAATTGATTAGAAGGGTACTGTAAATCCTTGCCAACTAGTTTCTAGGAGACATGAAAAATAGATAGACTGGTAATGATGGTAATTGTGGAACCCAAGCCTATAAAGGTGGTTGCAAGGGATATCACACAAGAGGAACTGAGCTTAGTTGATAGTAGTCTGTCTGCAATCAAACTTTGAGCTTAGTTGATGGTACTCTGCCTGCAATAAAATTTAGAGGAACTAAGGAAAATGAACATGACCATAATCTGATTGATGGGAGTTCTAGTATAAGGTAATTTTTCGCCAATTTAATTATTTGATATTTGAAATTCCAATTCAACTAATGTGTGGGATAGATGTGCCATTGATGAAAGTTTTAACATCTCAAGGAAATAGATCTTTGACCAAACACTAGGAATGACAAACTTGGGTACTAAGAAAGAAATAACAACAACAAATCATTATCATTTGTATGGTTGTAGGAGGGAAGATTCAATTCCCATAGGCAAGAGCTTGGGGGCATTGATGTCAAGGTACTCAATGCAAGCTAATGGGGAAATGATTAGTATTTCTCATGATGTAAAATTAAAGGATGTATCAACTTCAACTTAGGTTTCCTTCAAAAGTCTACATCAGTTTTGTGTTGTCACCAAATTTGCAGACAATGAACACTTTAAGATTCTTGAAGATGACAAATGCCTTCCTAAACCACAATTTTAGGCTATTGCTAGGAAATTGGTGTTGGCACGTCATTATCTCTATTCTCATAAGGTTATCAATCATGATATGAAACCTTAAAATATTGTTATGGGCACTGGAAATGTTGCTTATATTTGTGACTTTAGATATGCGAGAGCTATGGCTTGCAATAAAATGGTGCTCCATTCAGTCAAAGGAAATACCTTTATATGACTCTTGAAATTGATCTTTTAAATTTATGGGAAATTTCTTAATAGAAGTTTCAGCTTTATTTGGAAAACATCCATGAGGTTCAATCTAGATCAGCAAGCATAATTTCTTGAAGTTGCATTATTCCAAACATGATCAACTGGTAGCATAGATGTACTCATTCATTTTCATGAGTTAGTGGTCTATTTTTGGTACCTCCCTAACCATTTTAAGATGTTGAGAGTCTTATGGGAGTGAAAAGCATCTTTTTGCAATGTTATTATGGTTATTATTTTTGTATTAAGCTCACGAACATTTATATGCAGTTTATTGTTTCTACTATCACTGTGTTTTTGTGATGAATGATTGAAGAATGTTATAAGTCTGCCTAAAGAATTGTGAACATGGATGTATATAATTCCTTATATTTATTATCACTTTGATTTATGTGATGAATTCATTTGCATGACTTGACTATATCTGAAGCTCTCCTTGACGTCCCATGAATGAACTTGAACACTTGCTGGATTCTGCAATTGAACATTTCCATCTTAACCCTTTCATTATGCAATTTAGATGTTGATGTAATTGTAAATTCGGAATGTATTTCACCTATGTATATTGTATTCCTATAGAGATGTTATTATTCCTCTATACGGAAGTGTTTGTATTCCTATAGAGATGTTATTATTCCTCTATACGAAAGTGTCGTCATTTATATTGTAAGTGTCGTAACTTATACTTGATGGGTTATTAGACCACCTTGATGGGGTCAACCCTATATGAGTCATGTGGGTAAAAGGGTTATTAGACCACCCTATTGGGGGTCGGCCCTGTCAGCATTATTTTATGTGGTTAAGTTAAGGCCGACCTAGTAAAGGCTATTAGGCAAGTCAAGTGAAGTATAAATAGAGTGCGGGAGGCACTCTATTTGATCATTCACTTCTCACTCACACACTCATTGGAGAGTGGTGCACTAGTGGAGGAGGAGAAGCTGGTGCTAGGAGGACTATCTCTTGTACTTGGTTTGTATCATTTCTCTATCTATCTCTGAGGAAGTTGTGGGGTTTTTCACCTTCTTGGTTTTCCCTGGTGAAACTTTGTGTCTCTTGTGTGCTTGCATTATTGTGTCCATGATTGATATGCTGTAGATATGCTGTACATGTTATTCTCTTAGTGAAGATCCTATATCATATTGAAATTTCTGAAAAACTAACATGGTATCAGAGCTAGCCTGAAAGAAGGCATGGTGTGGCATTTATGACACTTGTTGCACTTGCGAAGCTAGGGCTTGATATAGAAAAAACCAGTCATCGTAGCACTTTCGCTATAAATTCATTTCGGCAAAGTTTCAGGATCTAAAAATATTATAGGTCGAATATAAGATCTCCATGTACCTTATGTCCAAAGTAGAGCCTCTAATTCGTTGTACTTTCAGATTTATGATCTGTACAATATAGGGTTTCTACCCCTTCCTGATATGAGTCATAAACAGGTGACCTAGGAAAAAATGTCCCAACTTGGGCTAGGAAGCTCTAAATGAATATTCATAAAACGTGGCAGGTAGGGAATGGACTGTTATTTCACAGGTACGATTTTCAGAGGCCCAAATTGAACAAGTGACACGTGGCACTCCGTACAAGTTCGCTCTCCTGTTTTATCCCATAAACAGGTCACGTTGCGACACTTGGCATAACTCTCTCTCAGAGAATCCATTTGAGGTCAGACCTATGGGGTTGGAAAGATAACAGGTCAGGATACCACAAGAAGAATTTTCAAACCCTGTAGATCTGAAATTTCGGAGTTACACCAGAAACAATCAGGTGCATATTTCTGTCAAAACAAAATTGGATTTTGAGCACCTTCATTCATGGCTCCGGGAATTTAGAGTTTTGGAAAATGTTGGAATTTTTGTATCGGAGACCACGGCTAGATGCTCCTCATCAAAATTGAAATTTAGAGACCAAGATCAAATTTTTTGGTTGGGCATAAGGCCGGGTTTGATCAAACCCTAGTTCAGGACTTTGATCGGAAAGGTGAAAAATTAGGGCTTCTACAAAAATGGGAATTTTTGAAATCTGTGACCATAACTGGAAGCTCCTTGGAAAAATTGAAGTTTAGAGCCTTGGATCAAAATATTTGGTTGGGTGAAGCTCCGAGAAACTCAAACCCTAATTCAGGGTCCTCCCTAGTGAACCCAGAAGATTGAAAAACAAATTTGAGGGGTGAAATTTTGTAGTTTTCAAATTCTGAGTATACCAGGTTGATTAGGTCATCAAGACACATCTTTCTATCCTTTCAGAAGTTTGAAATTCAAAGTTTGAATTTTTAGGGTTTCCTTGACAAACCCTAATCCTGATCCAGATCCAGTTTCTACAAATCAAGTGGATTGGGTTAATCCTAGAAGAGAATGGATTGGTCACCTGCATAAGTGAAGAAGTTCCTATTTCAGAGGGAGATGAGGCTAAGGCCTTACCTAAGAAGATTACGAGCAATCTTGATAGGTATGACTTATCTAGGTATGTTTCAAGATATGTTTGTCTTTATTAAGGTTAGTACAATCTTGATTAACTTTAGACTTGTCATATCACCTTAATAAAATTATGAATGCAGATATTCATTGATTAGGGTTTTGACACTTATGATTGTACTAATGCATTGTGGTGTTGTATGAGGTTGATGTTGTCCGCTAACATGAAAGGTACACCAAGAAAGACAAATCATGTTCTAGTTCAAGAACATATGACCATGGTGACATGAAGACAAAGATTCATCCATTTTCATGGATCACATAGAAGCTCTACTTACGAGGTATGTATAATTTGGTTCTACAATGCTTAACCTATGAGATATGCAGGTTACTAGCACAAGTCATTGAAGAGAACAAGAAGACATTGCTAGACATAACTAGCAAATATGATAACCATGTATGTTTTTCCTATATCAAGTTAGAATCCTACCTTGTGTTAGGATCTTATACTGTTGTATGGTTGATAATGATTATTCATGAAGTTAGAAATGTAAGTAATCAAGGGTTTATGCATATTATGTCTCTTACCTTGATTGATGACATGACTAACTAGAAAAGTCCTTTGGTCAAATAAAGAATATGCATGAGTAAAAGAAGTATTCCCTGAAACCTTGAATACTAATGTTTATTATCTGTGTTTGAAATGATCATGACTATACATGTTTAAGATTATTGTGTTTTGATAGTATTGAGATTATACTAATGAATGTATGTATGATACCTTGAGGATAACAAAATGATGATACTAGTAAGTATGCATAAGTGATCGAGGATGGATATAAGTTCAAGGAGACGTAATCCAGGAAGCAAGGATCAAGAGGGAGCACACTCCAGTAGTTCCTGCAAGGAAGCAAATATTGAGAGGGAGTCCACCCTACAAACCAAACAAAGATAAGTATTTGAATTGTCATTTCTTGCATATTTGTTTGTTTAAATAATATTGTTCAATGATGTGTATGCTTATGTTCCTAGACTTAGGGTGTGTATTATGCATATTAGAATAATTGCATTAATGAATAGTATACTACTAATATGGCATGTGATGGGTAAGTGGCATATGGAATTGTACAACATTCCATTGCTACTTATCTAGAATGAAACCTCTTTGCTGACATGTTGGGAGTTGTGC
The DNA here is from genome assembly GCA_027924585.1 of Larix kaempferi. NCBI lineage: Eukaryota > Viridiplantae > Streptophyta > Pinopsida > Pinales > Pinaceae > Larix > Larix kaempferi. The sequence continues at coordinate 26,787,065 of BSBM01000361.1, forward strand.
ACACTCTTAACAATGTTCTGGTAGAGATTGGAAGGAATCTAGAAAGTTACTAGATATGGATAAATGTTGTATTGAAGCATTGGCTAAGATAATTGCATGACTGTATGACATATTTATTTATGTGTAAGAATTTGTTCTGAAAACTATGAGATGTTTCTAATCATGCAATTTAACATGTTTTGTAGGAAATATCGTATACCATCACCTACAAAAGAAGGACTACAACATTTGTTCAGCAACAAAGTTATCTATTGAAGATATTGAAGATATTGAAGTTCCTAGGATTCGGGAAGAATGCCATGATCGAGGAGTACCAATCGATCATGAAGAATGATGTTTGGGATGCAGTCCCAAGACCTGAAGGGAAGTCTGTTGTGAATTCCAAGTGGATCTCCAAGATCAAGCATGCTGCAGATGGCAGCATAGAGAAATACAAAGCGATATTCGTAGCTCGTGGCTTCTCCTAGAAAGAGAGAATAGACTATGAAGAGACTTTTGCACCTGTAGCCATGTACACTTCCATCATATTAGTACTTGCTCTGGCTGCAGTGATGAAGTGGAAGATACACCAGATGGATGTCAAGACAGCTTTCTTGAATGGTGTAGTCGAAGAGGAAGTGTATGTGGAGCAGCCACTCGGTTTTGAGACATATGACAGGGAGTCATATGTGTGCAAGTTGAAGAAATCCCTGTATGGCTTGAAGCAAGCTCCTGGGACTTGGTATGGTAGGATAGACAGCTTTCTATCGAGTTTGGGATTTACCAAGAGTAAAGCAGATTCCAACCTTTACTACAAGGTTGAGGAAGGAAATCCTGTGATACTACTATTGTATGTGGATGACCTGTTTGTAACAGGTGAGGATGGGTTGATTGCTGACACCAAGAGGAAGCTTGCTGCCGAGTTCGAGATGAAGGACTTGGGGATGATGCACCATTTTCTAGGTATGGAGGTGTGGCAGAGCACAGATGAAATCTTCCTTGGAAAAGGGAAGTATGCAGTAGAGATCCTGAAGAGGTTCGGGATGATGGACTGCAAGGCCATGGCCACACCTATGGCAACGAACCTGAAGCTTTTGTGTGATGCTTCATCTGAGCCGGTTGATGTCACTATGTATCGTCATATGATTGGGTCCTTGATGTACCTGATGAACATAAGACCAGATATTTGCTTTGCGGTGAACACATTGAGCTAGTTCCTAACGGATCCAAGAGGTGTTCACCTAGTTGTTGTAAAGCATATTCTGAGGTACCTGAAGGGTACAGTTGATTATGGGCTCAAGTATGATGTGAATCAAAAGTTTAACCTGCAGGGTTATGTTGATTCAGACTGGGCAGGCAGTGCTGCATATAGGAAGAGCACTTCTGGGTGCTGCTTCAGTATGGGATCAGGTGTGATCTCTTGGTTTAGCAGGAAGCAGTCCTACGTAGCACTAAGTACAGCTGAAGCAGAGTATGTTGCAGCTTGTTCGGCTAGTTGTGAGGCAGTATGGCTTAGAAAGCTACTGTCTGAGTTATTTGATCTCCCACTGGATGCTACTGGTCAAAGCACATTGAGATCAAATATCACTATATCAGGGATATGGTGCATAGAGGAGCAGTGAAGCTCATGTATGTTGCGATGGATGAGCAGGTTGCAGATGTGTTGACTAAACCACTAGCCAGAGTGAAGTTTGAGTACTTCAGAGAGAGGCTTGGTGTTCTTCAGATTGATGACACTTCGAGGAAGAAGTGATGGACACATTTGTAGGAGCCATTCCAAGCATGGTGAGAGGAGGATCCTTCCCATGGCTGTGGATGTAAGCGCTGGATGATGAGCATCAGGACGATGCTCCAGTTACTGCTCTGTATATGCATCATGTTGGATGCTGGATATGATGAGTTGGATCATGTATATGTATATGCATCATGATGGATGTTGGATATGATCAATTGGATCATGTATATGTATATGCATCATATTGGATGCTTGTTATGATCAGTTGGATCATGTATATGTATATGCATCATGTTGGATGCTTGTTATGATCAGGTGGATCATGTATTTGTATATGTATCATGTGGATACATTATATGATCAGGTAGATCATGTATGATGATATGTATCAAGTGGATACATTGTCTGATCAGGTAGATCATGTATGATGATATGTATCAAGTGGATACATTGTATGAGCAGGTAGATCATGTATGATGATATGTATCCGGTAGATACTGTGTATGCATCAGGTGGATGCATTGTATGATCAAGATGATCATGGATGATGAGCTTCAGGATGTTGCTCCATATGATATGCATCAGGATGATGCTATGATGATGATCAGGATGATCATGTGATGATGTACATCAGGATGATGTATGGTGAGTATCAGGTTGATACTCTATGGCCGTGGACAGGTTGTGCAGATAAGCATATAATAGCGCCCTGGGAGGTTTGCATATACTCTTTCGAGGTTTTTCCTATGGCATATAATAGCGCCATGGGATATCTGGAAAATGATCTTTCGAGGTTTTATTTGGGAGGACATATAATAGCGCCCTGGGAGGTTTGCAGATACTCTTTCGAGGTTTTTCCTATGGCATATAATAGCGCCCTGGGATATCTGGCAAACGCTTTTTCAAGGTTTTGTCCTATGGCATATAATAGCACCCTGGGAGATCTGATAGGTTGAGTTGTGTGCTCGTAATCAGTCCTGGGATGCTCTTTCAAGGTTTTTCCATGACCACATATAATATGCCCTGGAGATCCGGACAAGTTGTACTAGTCACGTAAAAGGCCTCGGATTCTCTTTAGAGTTCTTGCTAGTCAAGACACTCTTTTAAGGTTTTGTGGTGGGGGTCACATGTAATACGTCCTGGAGATCCAAACAGGTTGTGCTAGTCACGTAAAAGGCCTTGGATTCTCTTTAGAGTTCTTGTTAGTCAAGACACTCTTTTAAGGTTTTGTGACAGTCAACATGTAATAGCGCCTTGGGATATCTTGCCGGTCGTGCTTAGGCACATAAAGGATCCTAGGATACTCTTTCGAGGTTTTGTTGATGCACGTAATAAGTCCTGAGGATTCCACAGTATGGCCAGTGATGATGAAGACCTGCAGGTGGTGGGCCTACATCCAGTATGAAAAAGGACTGGCTCTGTAGAACTTCCTATGACAAGTAGATCAGAGATTGATTGAGATAGCAGTAGCAATGACATTGACGATGATTCGATGTCGATGATCCAGTGACGATGATCCAAAGAAGAAGACTTGTGCTAGAAGACCTGTGTCGAGAAATACCTTCCTAGTTAAGAGGGAGTGTTGATGTAATTGTAACTTCGGAATGTATTTCACCTATGTATATTGTATTCCTATAGAGATGTTATTATTCCTCTATACGAAAGTGTTTGTATTCCTATAGAGATGTTATTATTCCTCTATACGGAAGTGTAGTCATTTATATCGTAAGTGTCATAACTTATACTTGATGGGTTATTAGACCACCCTATTGGGGGTCGTCCCTCTCAGCATTATGTTATGTGGTTAAGTTAAGGCTGACCTAGTAAAGGTTATTAGGCAAGTCAAGTCAAGTATAAATAGAGTGCGGGATGCACTCTATTTGATCATTCACTTCTCACTCACACAATGATTGGAGAGTGGCGCACTAGTGGAGGAGGAGAAGCTGGTGTTAGAAGGACTATCTCTTGTACTTGGTTTGTATCATTACTCTATCTATCTCTGAGGAAGTTGCAGGGTTTTTCACCTTCTTGGTTTTCCCCAGTGAAACTCTGTGTCTCTTGTGTGTTTGCATTATTGTGTCCATGATTGATATGCTATAGATATGTTGTACATGTTATTCTCTTAGTGAAGATCCTAGATTAGATTGAAATTTCTGAAAAACTAACATTAGAGAGAGAACACTTGCTGCATTTTTTTTAACCTGCATGGGTGTATAAACATGCCTGAAATTAATGGCTTCCAAACTTCTTTTTGTTGACAATAAAACATAGGACTGGATTGTCTAGAAATGAACATTGAAGACATCTTTGGAAATTTGATCATGGATTGTTGTATATGATATGTTCCCAAATTTCCTTGCTTTTGCATGCCAATCATTGTCTAGACCATTAATCATTCAATCTAGATAGGAAACCCATTGAATCATCAATCCAGAAAATGAAAATTAAAGGTGACAGGAGGTCAATTTATTTGACAAACTGGTGATTTCTGTGCTCACTTGACAAACGCATGATTTCCTTTTTCATTGTCTAATAATATGCAAAATTCCCATTGTAGTGATGTCACTAGGATGCCAATATCTAAAGAAACCTCGGCATTAATCTTGAGATGTAGATTCTTCCTTTGCTTTTCAAATTGTCTATTAGATGGGATTATCCATGCATGGGTTATCTGAAGGATGAGAGGACCACAACCGAATACATTGAAAACAATAGGAGGACAAAAATCTGTCAATTCTAGATTATGATCATGAAATCCTATCATAATGACACTTATTGACTCAACATGTAGACTAAAAAACTCAATTGATACACCTACGTAGAGTCTACACTAAATTCCTGCAATTCTTGAGTCAATAAGTGTCAACACTCCATATATACTCTAGACTATGTGCCTTATATTCTACTCCTTGTCCAATATGTACACCCAAATGTGCCATCCATCCACCCACAATGTTTATGCATGCTCAAAGGTGACTTGTGCCCACTAACTACTTGTTTTTTGTATGCCTTTAAACCCTTTGGTGACTTGTGTTAATGTGGAAATAAAACCAAGGATCGTATATCCAACAATTTTATCCATTGGTTCCACCCACTAGATCAATCCAATAGTTTCATATAATGTTTATGTCCAATAATTTCCACCCCAGGTAATGGAGAATCCATATCATTGGGTCAACATGCGGACCATGGCACCCTAGTATATATATCCAACCAAGTCTCTTTTCCAATGTGGGTGGGGTCTCTTGTAGTAAATCCGAAATTTTCTTGCCTTAGCCAATATCTTTTTAAAGAATCTCTTTGCACATCCTACTACTATGAGATGTTACCCAATGTTTGCAGTGCACCTTGTCTTTGTGCAAGGGAATTCGATGAGTTTGTATTTCACCATACCATCATGAAAGGGAACCTAAACCAAACTCATATTGCATCTATTCATGCCAATCAATAACCATTGAATTGATTGTATAGTAGACTTTCTTGAATTTACTCAAGGATAGGGACTTACAGCCTCCCTTTATTTATATTGGCCCCTTTGGAAGCTTTAGAAAATTTCTCTTCCTTTGGTTAGAAACCATGAGAAGTAACTAAAAAAATGCATATCTAGTACCATCCCAACATGACATAATCTCCAACACTTCCTATGGACAAGGCACAACTACATGGGAGTAAATATCTTGATTCTTTTGTAGTTAACCAAGTTATTCAATGTGCAGTGGATAGGAGACAACAACAACAAAATTTCAAGTCCTAGGCTAGTGTCACTCCCAACCAAAAACACAAGATATCCATTTCATCATGAATTTTTGCCTCAAGAAACACTTTCTACACCATCATTTGGTGCATTGAAAAATGCGCCTATGGTGTCATTTTTGACTTAAGAGGACACTAGAGACACTTTCAATCTCAAATTACGATTCGATACAACTTTCTTAAGACAATCCACATTTATTATATATATTATTATATTTCATTATTTCATAACACATTGAATTAATAGCTAGATATTAATTACTAGGTGTTTCCTTATCTTATGTGCATTAAAGAATTAGATAGAAGTTTGATACTTTTTTATATAACCATTTGACCTTCTCTTTTAAATATTTACATTATAAACACAAAATTGAAGCAGAAATTGTAGGTGCTCATTAAACCAATCTTAGTGTTGTTTTGTTTTGTTTTTCTTGAAGAAGAGTGAATGAACTTCAATCTTCTTCCATGTATCAAGAACCATTTTTTGGGTGTGTGAAGGTTTAGCTTAAATGGGTTTTGTAGGAGATGCGTGGAAATTTGGTAAACTTAAAGCTATTGGTAGCATTGAAAAACACATGCTCGTTACATGTATCAATAGTTTTTTTTAAAGAGGGAACTCTTAATGGTTAGATGTTAGTTAGGGAGTGTTGAGATTATACAAATAGACATCCAACCATCTAGCATTTTGAATTTATTTTGTTTGAAAATAAGGTGTCTTGTTAGAATAGAATATTTATATTTAGTCCATGGGAGACCTAATAGGATCTTTGGGGTCATATAAAGAATTATAAAAAGTTACATTATGATCCTTAATGTATATTCATTTCCATTATGTATCAACATGCAATATACTCTCTATTTTTATGATGTTCAAAGTCTTCAAATCCTAATTTTTTAATCCTTGTCGTCTCATCAAAGTAGTACCCCTTATCTTTAGATACAATATTTTCTTGAATTATGCTCACATGCCTTATTTTGATTATATGGGTTTTAAATTGAAATAATGTTTCCTAACATACATGCACGGGGGCTTCACAAGAAGGCAATATAATAGCACGTTCATTCATATTGCAGTATTAAATATTCATGAAACCTAAAAATTATATTGCTTATATATTAAGGGGCAAAGGATTTTTTTTATTTAATGTAACAATACAAAAATACTTTGGGGTCTTTTTTATACAGGAGGGATGACAAATATCCGCCAAATGGAGATGGCGGGATCACGGCCGGATGAGAAATTGGGTTGAAGAAAGGCTCGAGCTTACCAGTACATAGGGAGATCGTGTCTTGAGGCATGCTTGAGGCTAGAGATTTCGTGGTGAAGTGGGTTTCTAGTCGATCATAGTGGAGAGACAGTGGTCATTGACAGACAATTGTTACCAATAGCACTCAGCCAGTTGTTACCAATAGCTTTGGGAGGCTCTAAGCCTCCAAGGCCTGTTATAGGCCCTCGATAAGCCTTGGGGGCTTGAATACCCAACCACTCATGCCTATTACAAGCCTTGGGAGGTTTAGTCAGCTTCCTAGAGCTTGTTACAGGCCCTGGGGGCTTGGATACCTAGCCCATAATAGGCTTAGTCAGTGATTGGGGAACTGCAACATGCAATCTAAATGTGGTACTATGTGCATTGGCTCTAGTGACATACAAGAAGTGATCTCCTATCTCTTCATTAGACCATTAGATGTTGCAAATCATAATGATATGTGGTTGATTAATTGCATTGTGGGTGAAGTAATGTGCATCCACAATATACATCAAAAGAAGCAAGGTGCATTGTAGAATGCATGTGGGGTCATAAGAGGGGTATCATATCAATATACTAGGTGGAAATATAAAGGGGTATAAAAAATGTTAATGAAAAAATTGATACATACAATATCTCGTGAAAATAGGGGTTTTTTTAAATTGGGAAGGCATATTGGGAGGGGGTTAAAAAAATGATTTTGGAAGGTATTTTCCAATATTTAGTGAAATTAGGGGTATTGTTTCATATGCCACGAACGAACGTGCTATGATTGTGGTTTATTGAGTGAATCCCCCGTGCATACATGATTATGCACAATATCACAATGTCATGCTTATTCTTGCTAAGGTTTAAACATTGTCATGCATTTTACTCATTAGAAGTAGAAGAAATTTTATTGTTGGATTCAATTAATTTGAAAGAGTAGTTATAGTTTGAAAGAACTCTCTCCTTACCTTAGCTAGCATTCATTGAAAGGAAAGGCTTATTTGATTCATATGCATTTGCATGGTTTGAGTCAGTCATCACACCACGAGTTGCACTTCCATCACCTGACTGAGTAATACAACCATTAAAATTTAACTCATTAACTCAACACACTTTAACCTCGCTTGAGGATAAAAAGAATTTGGTAGTTAGGTAGGACACCAGGGATAGGCATCCAGATAATTCCCCCTTGTCATTTTCATTTGAGACATAGATGTTGTCCTAAAGGGTACTAAAATCCTCTAGTAGTTATTAACACGGTCATCGACTAGTTTGTGGAGGGGCCTCCCATTTTTTCGGGGGTTAAGTCACAAGGATTGATTCCAGATAGACTTTGTGGAATTCCGCACTCCACTTAGCGCCTAAGGCATATCGATCCATTGTCTTCCTTGTACTCTACCATATTGGTGATACAGGGAAAATAAGACAAAAGTGCTGAAAACCTTCTCCGACGTGTCATGAACGAGGTAGCCTAGTAACTTTTCTTCTACGGCTCTTTTACCCAGGATCCCTTTCGGTAGAGGGATATCCTTCAAATTCAGTCTCTCACTTCGTATTGTTCAACTTGGATTTCATCACCTTGTGAAGGATACAATTTGTCGAGGTCTCCAGCTCCTAGTTAGGAAGTTTGCTTGCTATTTCACCTTTTTAGAGGGTCTTTTTCTTTTTAGTGCTACTTGTTGGCATTCTTGCCACTTTTGTTTCAGCTGGCTTACTGTGACACCGATCCTAGTACATTTTTTTGAGCTTGCTTTTTTCCCCTGCGGGCCTTGTCTTTTCTTAGCTCCCCTTCTGCATGCTCGGTTGGTTTAGGGTTTTTGAGTTCTTACATGGTCAGTTACCAATTATCTGATGATGTGTGATGTCCTCTTCTCCTACGTGTTCGAGATGGTTGAGTTAGATGGTCTTCTCAAGGGAATGAACACCCCTTGATGGAGCCACTAACGCTTGACCTTAGGAGTAGTCTAGAGGACCACGTGATCAGGGAAAATTTTAGGGGAGAATTATAGCCCATGGGCGAAATTATAGGGGTCACCAAGAAACCTAGGACAAATTTTTAATATTAAATGAGTTTTTTTAAATTTAACATATTAGCCCCATATTTGTTTAACCCATAGTGCAAAGAAATCGAATAGCCAAGGTTGCGAAATTGAAAAAAAATTATATAGCCAAATAAAACAATCGCGAAATGGTGAATTCGCCCAGCATTTCGGGTAATGGAGACCAGGAAGGGTTGGTTCGCCCACCATTTAGGGTAATGGAGGCCGCATACAGTTGGTTCTCCCACCATTTAGGGTAATGGAGGTCGCGAACAATTGGTTCACCTAGCCAGCGGCCCAGCAATTTATTATTTTGGTAATTGAGGGCGGTTGGCCCAGCCAGCGGCCCAGCAATTTATTATTTTGGTAATGGAATTGGAGGGCCGAGGCTACAATTAGTAACTTGGTTGAATGGTTCGACTTCAAAATTCTCCTGTGATGACGCCCATGAGTAGCTGGCTCGCCCCACGTTTTCGGCAATGGCGGCCCGGCGTTGAGGTTTTTATGAAAATATCATTTCAAATTTTCAAATCGCCCCAACTCCCGTCGATTTTGGTTAATGGGGGTTTGCATTGAGGTTTCAACCACCAAATTTTGTTGGGTAAAGATTATTTTAACCTTCAATTGGTCCATACTCCATAAATGAGATGAAGGTTCCAGAATGTCAAGTCGCTATATAAGGGGGGCAAGAGCCAATAAAAACCACATGAAAAATCATTAGATCTCTGCATTCGACAAAGATGGAGTTTTTGACAGTGGCTTCTGCAGTTGTTCAAAGTTTCTTGGGGTTTACAGTCTTCACTGAGGCTAAGAGGTTAGTTTTGTTTTCAATTTCATAGAACTAGATGTCTGGATAACAGGGATACATTTATTACAATGTTTATTAGCCATCATAAGAGGGTTGTGAAGAGTGATCTGTTTGTCCTCTTAAGACTTGATAATATCAGGTCTGAATTGTGCAATGTATGGACTGATTATTCAATGAAAGATTGTCTCTTTACTGGATGTATTCAACTTTGATGTAATAATTTGAGGCACATGCAGAATGGAACTGCTATAGATAGAAATACTGCTATAGGAATGATGTATTATTGCCACCAAACTCACATGAATGACTATTGTATTGCACACTATAGAATAGACTCTAATCTACATACTTTGTCCCCTAGGTGGCACTCTGCAACAATAACGTTGAATATAATTTCACCCAAATCTACCAGGTACAAGGAGGCTACAGAAGTTTCACATAGAAACATGATTCATTCTTGAAAATAATGCTCACTTTGTTCAAGACCAGAGAATATTCACTTTTACATTAATCATGTCTTTTAATTTTAGGTGAACTTGGTCGTACTACACTCGACCGTCAAATCTTAACCAACAAGAGCATTTCTTAGACTAAGTCAAGAGTTTATTTCTTAGGTTTGATTAGAGTGCTAGAAAGATTGATTATAATTTATTTTATTTCTGTTGGTATTTTTGTTTAAAATATCCGATTCAGAAAGTTGAAATATGCTGGCAGGTAGAATAAATGTATTTTTGTTTGCATTAGTGTTTATAGCAACCATGACTTCTAGCAAGAGCCCAAATGATCACTTGTATTGTTTATGTTAAATGAAGAAAACTAAATGCAAACTCCATAAAATGTCCCATTGGACAGACTTAGTTTTCCGAAATTTGTTTTTCATTTACATTGTATGAACATCAATCATCAGAAATACCACTTTGTTTGTATGAATTCCCTTCTCAACGTGCATTGTATGGGGGGCTTAAATTTCTTCAATAGGATTACAAATTGACTCTTGATTTTTGGGACTTCCTTTTTCTCATTGACCCCCACGTGAGTTGCTAGTGGGAGTTACTTTCTATCAAATGTTATGATTGGTCTCTAGCTCACAGACAGGGCTCTTGCCATTTTGGTGGCATCATTAGATTTGGTGGTGTAGCATGTTTTATCTGTCACTTTTAATTATAGAGTTTTAGGCATGGCCTCCAATGATCACGCCAACACACTATACTCATGTGGATTTGACTTCATAGAAGTGCCTCTCTATTTTGAGGCATTTTCATTGCAGTTTGCTACTTCCCTCTAGCTTCTTTGAAATTTACACTGGATACTTAGTTTGGTGGGGCCCCCTTATTCGACTTGTATTTTGGACATTTATCACTACACTTTGGGTGATGTTATCCTCTTGGGGGACTTCATCGCTCACATAATACTTCATTCCTGAACATCTATCATCATAATACATTGTTGGTCCACAATCTTCTTTCTTTTGCTCTTCTAAATTTCTCCTCCATAATTTTGCACATTTCTCATTATGTTTGACATGGGTATTATATTTCTCATTTCTTCTAAAATTGCTTCTACATAGTCTTTCTATGTGTCCATAATTGTTGAAATTATAGAAGATGATGTTATAATTTAATGAGTTGTAATTTATCCTTTAGAATCTATCATTAGTACTCAATTTTCCTTCATTGTTTTGTGCAATATGTGCTAGAATAGTTGTATGATCTTCTTGTCCCAATTTCATTTGTCAAGCCTATTTAATTCCATGTCTAGAAAATCTTGTTATGTTGCTTCTGCAATCTCTTGCTATGTGTCTATTGTTATGGCATTTGTAACATTCAACCTTTTAGGGAGGCATGTAAACACCTCTATTTCTCACTTGAAAATTTCTTGCATAAGTTCTTTCATATACATGTTTATGTCCAAAATTATTACAACATAAAAACTAAAAAAGATATTTTGATACTTGAAAGTAGAATATATTCTTGGTGGTGCAATTCCTTTGTTTTTATGATTGTTTTACTCTTGTCAAACATGACTTATTTCATGGTAGTTGTATTTGCTTTGGTTGGAGATTCTAAGAACATTTTCATAGCTTCTAGGATTCTCTTCACTTATCTTCTCTAGTATCTTGGAACTTTCACCTTATTCAATGCTCTTATGATTTTTTTCATACCCAAGACCAGTCTTATGAAGTGGTGATATTTGATGGTTTAGAATTTCACCTAGAAGCATTGAACTCTTTTCAAACTTCAAGTTTGTGGTGACTCTTTTTTCCACATCCTTTCTTAGAGAAACAATCTTGAGTTATTGTTCTCGACAAATTTCTTCCTTCTCTTTTAGTTGAATTTTTAGTTGAATGATGATCCTTTTTTATTCTTCAATGTTGTGTGGCATCTCTTCTTTTGAATGTTGATCTTCTTGATACTTTTGCAATTGTTCCCTTAGTGACTAGTTTTGTCTTCTGAGCTTTGTGATTTCACCTAGATAACGAATAGGTTCCTCTTCAAGATCAAATTCCCAATTTATTTCAAAATGTTCTTCATTTTCTGTATCTAACCTTTGATTGTCTTCATATTCTTCACCAACCGACTTTGTTTCCATGGAGAGAGATCCTCCTTTATTATCAATATATTTCCTTGCATATGGACATTTAGAAGAAAAATGTTTTATTTCACTGCAATTAAATCATTTAGAGGATAGCTTAGCTTTGTATTTTCCAGGTTCTCCTTATGGATTTGAAACAGATTGTGCTTCTTCTGTCTCAGATTCATAGCTTGAAAAATCACCATATTTCTCTTCATAAATATTTTGTATCAATGCCATCCAATTAATTGCTTCATAGTTGAAAAGGTTGTCTCCATCCTAGTGATTTCTTTTGTCCAGAGGGTGTTCGAACAAGATGACTTTTACTACACTTATGGTCTAATATGTTTCCTTAGTGGATTTTACAATAGGTTCTTAGCCCTGCATCATTGGGTTTCTCATGTGTCAAACACTTTCCTTCAACAGGAAACCTACTCTACCCATGTGCTTGCAAATTTTTCATGGTGAAGATTGACTCTACTGAGGACAAGCAGTGCATCCCTCACATCAGGCCCCTTGGTTTTAAGAGCATGTTGGTTTATGCATGAAACCATCACACCCCACCTTCGATCTATCAAAAAACTCTTTTAACTTCAACACAAATGTAGGTTAGGCCTCCCAGCCTACCCTTTCAATTCTAGACTCAATCATTGGCCTCTGATATACTCTAACAAAATTCCATCACAACTTCCCCAAAACTCTAAAAGGCATATCAGAACATATGTCAGGCTATGTATCAAAGTGGATTTCACAAATGGGCTACTAGAAGAAATATGGAATGAGGTAGCTGATAAGATCAGGAAGTAAAAGCTGTTAAAACTTTCCAGCACAAAATACACAAATCTGCACTTCGATGAATTAAAGCTGCAGCACATTAAAACTTCAGAACTGCAACTATGGAAACATAGGATCGATAACTCAAAACTCAGACACAACACATATCATGAGATTGCATCAATCCAACACTAATTAGATAGTATATCTAGGAAATATAAGTATGGAAATTCAGAACAGCATACTAAATCATGTAGTAGCAATCACATATTTATGTATCTAATCTAATGGAAGAAATTACAGTGGCTTGTATAAACCATATGCTGCCCACACACAAGCTCTCACAGAAAAATATTTACACACTAACTCGTCTTACTTCTTATCTAACTAGTACACCCTCCTCTCATTTACATACCAATAAATGTTTTGGTTACAAACAGGATAAGAAAGCCTCAAGAATGGTATGCCTCACATGCTCATGCATGCAAAGGAATCTTTCCCAAGTGATGTGCCTCACATCAATCGAATGAATGCACCATGCATGAAGTATTGGTTTTCCCTGTTTGAAGTTTGAACACAACATCTTTTACTAAAGATATTTACTTCTCAATATGACTCTGCATACATCCAATGGAATCACATCTTGCCATGCCATCAATGTTGCAAATCTGAACTTGCTGATACTTGTGATTCTTTCAGAAACCATACCTGTTTCCCTAATGTAGGTCATAGGGTCTACAATATCAATTGGCTTTATTCTCAGGGTAATAGATGGAAGATGTGTTTAGATCCTCTCCTCTGTATGCCTATTGAGCATTTTAGGTCTTTTTTCCATTTTGTATTACCAATCTTATTTGAATAGAAAAATAATATATGGTTCTTAAAAGATAAAATTGTAGCCTTTGCCAATGTGGTTGAACTTCAATAATTCTAGAAATTTGATTACTCGTAACGAATCTTCAGATTAGTGAACTATTTTTCTCTGTTTCTTTTCTTCTTTTCCTTTTAGTTTGGCCAGTTGTAATTTATTGTTTTTTTCCTTCTACTTGTTAGTGCAATAGCTGGTTAGATGGGAAGATACAATGATTTCAAGCTAACATGTCAGCAGTATGCCTTACTAGGTTCAAATTTTCTAGCCTCTAGAATTCATGTCATCATGGATAACTTACAAATTGCACTAATTTTATATCATTTTTCTCATGCAGGTTTCACTTTGGGTTTCTAAATTGATTTGATATCTTAATAATTGTGGAATAATCAACTAAATGTCAAACAATGATTGTGGAAAGAAAGCATCAAATTAAATAGAGGGATGTATTATCATACTTTTAGAAGCCTCAATCCAAGAATCTAGATTCTCTTCATGATTCAAACTCTTTTGAGAAACCCATCAGCGAGACAAATGTCAACTCTTCTGAGAATGCAGCTAATAGCCATATAACATATGATAGGATGGGTTCCTCTAGTGAACAAATTGGGATAAATGAAATTCAACTAGAAATTGGCAATGACAATGTTGAAGGTTTTACCTTGGAAGGCAACAAAAATGATTCATTATCATGAAAAAGGAAAAAAGGTCGATTGGACATAGGGAGAAAATTCCAATCGGAATGGGCCTCAAGATTTCCATTTATTGAACCAATACCTCCAATAAATGAGAAAGAGGCTTCGCGAGAAGTTAAATGCATTGTATGTAGTTGGAAACTTGGAAAGGTAGTAACAATGCAAATGAAGTTAGATACAATAGAGAATCATGCAGGAAAGTTGTATGTTAAGAAAATTGAAAATGTTGAGGAGAAGTCCATTACCAAATGGAAATCTTCTGAGGATTGTCGACATGTCAAATATCAAGAAGAATATAATAAATACTTAATAAGAAAGAGTAAACTCGAGGCAAGTGGAGGGACCATCACATCTCTATTTGGAAAGACAATGGAGAGAAATTTGTTATCCAAGACGACACAATTAAGCACTGTTTTTCACATCTTATCTAGAGGTCATCCTATGATAGATTATCCAGATTACAAGAACTATGTATCTTTTCTTGAAGTATTGAATTTTCCATCTTCTCATTGGTCTATAACGAGTGGTTGGGAATGGGAAAAATATCTAGCTCAAGTAGAAAAAGATGATTTGGAAGAGACGATTGCAAATGCTAGGTTTTTTTCACTATCTTTGGATGAAGTTATAGCTGTTGATAATACTTAATGGATCTGCATGAGTATTTATATGGTTAATGATCATATTAGGCATTCATATTTACTTGGGATTCATAAAATGAAGAAGAGTTCTACAGCTAGAAATATTTATGAACTTGTTATTAAGACTTTGAAGGAAATTGGTGGTATGGATGATTTAATGATTGCAAAAAGGTTGGTATGTGTCAGAGTTGATGGAGCATCAATCATGCAAGGACAAAGGAATGGTATTTGTGTCAAACTACAAGTATCAGCTTCACCATTTATGATTAGTATTCATTGTATGGCTCATAGGATGAATCTTGCATTTAAAATAGTAAGTTAGTTTCCACTGGTTTCAAAAGTTGAAGAACTTGTATGTGAGACTCATGCATACTTTTGTCGTAGTCCCAAGCGATTTACAGAGTTTCAACAATTTGTTGATGGTGTTACAGATGGAAAAAAGCTATTAAAAGATGTTGATACAAGATGGATCTCATTGAATGGACCAGCCCAAAGACTATTTAGTGAATACCAATCATTGGTAGGGGTGATGTATGAACATCGCTTTAGTGTAGAAAAAGCTCAAGAGCTTCTCTTTCGACTAACTAATATAGAGACATTATTAACATTGGTTGGAATTCTTCCTTTGCTTCACGAAATGAATGTCCTTGTGAAAATGGCTCAGAGTCGCACAATGTATATTGCAGAGTACACAAATGCAAGAAAATTGGCATGCCTTGCATTGGATAATTTGTATACGATGCCAGATTCTTTTACGAGGCGAACATTTAACGGTTGGACTACTATCATTGATATAGAAAAGAGTGAAAAATATTTGAAGTTTGATGAAAAAGGGAGACTATGTATGGAAGTGCGTGGGTATATGGTTCCCTTTTATTATGTTTGTAAGATGGGACAAACCACCAAAGAGTGCCATGTGTCAAGAGACCAATTCAATGATATTGTGATTTCAGTGAGACGCAACTTGATACAAATTGCACAATCACTATCATTAGAGATAAGAGAACGATTTCCTCAAGATGAATTATTGGAAGCTATGTCTGTGGTATACCCTCATTATTGGAACTCTGAAAAAGATATAGATCCTTTAAAAGTTGACTTTCTAGCAAAATTGAATACTTTAGTGCACCACTTTGGCAGGAATGTTAAGGTAGTAGGAGAAGAGATTGGAGGTATATTAGATTCATCAAAATTACATCAACAAGCCACTTGCTTTGCTCAAACAATGTCAAATCAATATGATGCTTTGCCGAAACCTATAGAATATGGTGCAGTAACCAAATTATGGACTATTTTACGTGAAAGTCAATACCTACAAGAAAACATATCAAAGTATTTCAAATTAGTCGATTTATGTCAAACCATGATTTTGGGATTAGTGGAGGATGAAAGAGTGTTTAGTGCATTGTCATTTTTGAAGTCAAAGTTGAGGAACGAGCTTGATAAAAATATGGATTCATGTTTAAGATTATATGTAACAAAGTATGGCATTACCAATTTTCCATTCAATAGAGCACTGGCACTCTGGCGATCAGATTGTGAGAGAAGAGGAGAATACAATATAACAAATGTCTCCAATGAACCTGATATGGAACATAATGTTTTGGAGGCTCAAAATGTATTTCATCTACAGAAGTTCATGCTCAAAATGTAGAAAATGAAGAGCAACATGAGAATTGGGAATTTGATATGCCACAAGATATAATCTAAACCAATATACATTGGCAGTGTATAAATAATGAATGGAATTTAATAGATCATGTGATTTTTTTCAGTTTGACTTCGATGTTCCTCTATTCTTGGAGCAGGTTGGAAAAGGAAAATTCTTGATGGGAGAAAGATTACCATACATAAATTTGAAGTTGCATTTCAAGTAAAAATAGGTTCTATAGTCTATACTTTGTATTAAATATAGTAATATTAGAGCTACATTTCCTTGATGCAAGCTATTTTAAGTTTGATGTTTTGATAGTTAACTAATGCATTGTTTTTTTTTCGTATTTGTGACAGGAAATGAAGTTGCGACCTATCTATCCATAGATAATGTCCTAGTATTAAAGGTTAAGCAATTAATTTAACAATACTTCTGCTTAGCAAGAATGGGCTCATTCAAAAGTTAAAACTCAAGTACATGGAATTGCTTGTATTTCTAGCTTTGATATCTTGGCAAATATGAATGGTTTGCTTGTTTCTTACATTTTTAGCATTTTTTCAAGTTTGGAAGTTTGCATTTATTTTGGTTAAATATATTTTTATTCCCTTGATAATTGATTGCGGTTTGAGCCCTTTGTACTAGTTTGATTCGTTTCATAAATTATTTGTTTTTTCTTACATTTGGAGCATTCTTTCAAGTTTGGAAGTTTTCATTTATTTTGCTTATATTTTTTTATTCCCTTGATACTTGACTATGAGATATGAGTTGCTAAGCGAAGAGAAAAATGGTCTATGCATTGGCTTACTAGGTTCCTATGCATCCATCGTAGGAGACCTATTGACACGAGACCGACATTTCTCTAATGTAATTGGCATAATTTTCATATGTCCACATACTGTCAATACAATATTCACTTGAATCTCAGCACCGACAGTAAATTTTGAAAGCTAGTAGATGAAAATAGATGCCCAACAATTGAAATTAGTCAATTTCCTGCAGATATTGGTTGTATAGAAGTGATATTTGTCCAATTAAGCAACAATTTGATAGATCAGGCATAGATTTGTATTTTTTCTGATGTCTTTTCCATAAATATCAGTCTTTGCATAAATTTGACAGATTCATGGAAAATACAGTGGTTTGGCAGTAAATCAGAAGGTTTTTCAACAAACTTTTCAGTAAACATCTCCATATTTCAAATTTCAGTAGTTTGATCAGGTATTCTCTATTTTTCTTCCAGTATTTGCAATTTTGCATAGGAAAGATCATATTTGTAGCTCTACATCTATATTTCAGCAGTAGAGATAATGATAGACTATGGTGCCTGTGTTGTTAAGGGCCTAGCACATATATGAATGAAGAAATCATTAGTTCAGTGAAAACTATACCTCCTGTTCCCAAGTTCATGGATTCTTGGAATCATGTGTCAAATGGGTCAAAGGAAGTCAAGAACCGTCACTTGAAATTGCATTTCATCTCTCTTCACCAAAATGTTCATTATAATGCCACATGTTAGTTGAATTGTACCAACAATTTCCTGGGAAATACCCTCAACTAATCTTGAAAGGTGTTACTTTGTTTATGCCCTACACATGACGCTAGACCATTGCATCCTTTATGGTACAATGCAGTATGGCATATTGTAAAAATAAAATATTAAATGAAAAGGCATAATGTAGAAAGAAAATATTGAATGAAAAGGGTGGGCTTTTCTTCACTTTCTCTTGTAACAAAGAGAATATATGGGAAACAATGATTATATGGTTATAATGTTATTGTTGCTGCACATTCTAAACATGATGCAACAGATGCTATTCTGGTTTTTGTAGTAGCACTTTTAGAACTTGTTGTTGAAGTATATATTGTTGTGGCTATTGTTGCTGCAAGTTCTGTGCTTCCCATCGAGGAATATGTTGTAGATTTGTTAATGGCAGTTGCTGGAAATTTTCCTTTGTAGTAGTGGTTATGGCACATATTGAAGTTGTTGAAATTGAAGAGGTTGTAGTGGTTGAAATTGCAAAGACTGTTTTGAAAGATCAACACTCTTTATTTCTTGCAATGTTTCAACTTTCTGCATACATTTCCATGCACACATTCGATTGGATTCCTTTGATGAGGTACCTGACCTCAGGAAGAATTTAAGGACCGAAGGATCACATCATCGGGATGATCCCTTCAGTACTGTGATGACAAAACTTTCAGTAGATATATGGAACATGTGAGGACACATACCTAGAGAGAGAGACCTTGTCACCCTATCTTGTTTGTCCTTGTGGTTATCCTGCTTATGGTACTTGACCTTATCGGGTTGGTTGTTTGTCGAGTCACCTTTGTTGTTTGTCGAGTCATGAAATCGGGGGGCGAATTAGTTTGGGTTCTGTTTTTTCCAAACTCCTTCTAGGGCATCGTTTGGTAGTTGGTTGATGGAACATTTTTATGTTTTTGACGTCAAGGTTTGAGCCCTGTAGGGCTATTTTTTTGCTGTCGTTATAAGCCCTCTAGGGCTGTGTCTTTCTCCTCTGAGAGGTCTACCTAATTCTACTACTATTTGATTATTTGTTTAGCCCTTCTATGGCTATTGTTCTCCATTCTTTTTGTTGCTCCTGTTAGCTGTTGCCACTTTGGTGTTGGGTCTATTCAGGCTGTCGTTGAACTTTTTGGTTAGGGCCTATTGAGGCTACCGTTAACCTATGGATTTATGGCTGCTGTTATCAAAGACTATTATAGTCTGTTGAGGTCTCACATTGTATTATGAGCCCTATTAGGGCCAGTATTGGTTATTGCAGCTTGACTGGTGGTTGACATTGGTTGTCTCCTAACTACGTTAAAAGGTCTGCTGGTGCTTGAAGTTTGTCCTAACACAACTGTACCTATTGTTGACACCCTAAATGGTGGGCGAACCAACCCTTCCTGGCCTCCATTACCTGAAATGCTGGGCGAATTCACCATTTCGCGATGTTTTATTTGGCTATATAATTTTTTTTCAATTTCGCAACCATGGCTATTCGATTTCTTTGCACTATGGGTTAAATAAATATGGGGCTAATATGTTAAATTTAAAAAAACTCGTTTTATATTAAAAATTCACCCAGGGTTTCTTGGTGACCCCTATAATTTCTCCCATGGGCTATAATTCGCCCCTAAAATTTTCCCTACCCTAGCCTCTCTCTCTCTCTCATAGGTATGATGTTTCCCTTCTAGGGCTATTTATGTTTCAATATCTATTATGCCTTATTGGCAAAACTAAAAGCAAATCTGAGTACACTAGAGAACTTAGAAGGGCTCATCCCCAGGTAAGTACTTATAACCGTGTCATTTACTAGCATTCTTACTTTCGGTTTATTGTGGATTATTGGCATAGTGACCTATTGGTAGTGCCCTAGTTGAAATAAATGAAAATTATTTTTTAAATTTATTGGCATGGTGACCTATTGGTAGTGCCCTAGTTTAAAGAAATGCAAATTATGTTTTTAAATTCTTACAGTTGTATTGTATGATTGATTTACATTTCTGAGTTGAAGTTGTCAAGATAGATTTGTAATTTCAAGTTGATCAAAAAGATGTTGTGCCAGGAGATATCATAATTTTCAGCTACAGGGATCTTTTCCTTTGTGATGTTTGGTTACTATCATCCTAGGATTTTTTTGTGAGGTATGACAGACTCTTTCAACATTCCCTTTGTAGAATTTACATATTCAATCTTCTATTTTTTTCCATTGGTTTTCTTCTGTTACTAAAATTGACTTTTAAAGACATGGTTCACCCTACTACTTGTTGATGTAGTTAGTCTTCATTGAATCTAGGATCATTGAGAAAACAACAAACATAATAGAAGAACCAAATACTCCCCTGCTGGAGCTATATATATTTTATGGTAATCTTCGAAGAGAAAAGTAATGTGGATTCTATAATTTATTTTTTGTTTAAGTCATTGATCTCTTTGTGAACTTTGATGTTTGAAGCACAATTACCATCTTGGTTTCTCTATTTTTGGTAGGGAACGAGTGTATTTTTTGTCTCTGGTACTAGAGTAGTTGTGTCCACTTGTGAAAAAACATATATCAACATTATACTTTCTGCTGTAGGTAGACAAATTCCACCAGATGCTTTTGAGAAGGGTGTGAAGTGTGTCTCATATATGGTCATTTGATTTATTCTTGTCATTGTCCCCATCATTTTGATAGTGGATTATCTTACAACACATGACTAGGGACACTGTATTTTCGGTATTATAGTAGTAGTTGGGATTACACCTCAGATGTTTCCATTAATTGTGAATACGAAGTTGGCAAAAGGAGTATTCACTATCACAATAGACACATGCATTGTGAAAAGGCTAGTTGCAATACAAAATATGTGATCTATGTAAGTGCTAGTTCTTCTCATTCAAAGTTCTTACACATTTGGATACTATCTATCTCCTGATAATCTTAAAGTCATGAAACCTTCATACTGATGATTCAATCATGTAACAATGATCAGAGATGCATTTTCTTAAACTTTTTTTTCATTATTTTCTATGGTATTATCCAAGGATGTACCCTGTAGTGATAAGACTAGTACACTTACCATGGATTGATTAGTGATGGTTCATCATCTTGACAGCTGGGGCATTTTTAGGTAACCAACAATCTATTTCTCTTACTGTGGCTATAGAAGTTGCGTCTCTTCTGCTATTGTGAAGCTGCCCAACTCCCTGTCGCACAGCGAAAAGGCAAGCATCCAGATCTTGTGTGCACATCTACAACTAGGAGGATGAGTGGCCCTCAAATTCAGATGAGATTTAAGTGTTTGCATTTAGTTGAGAATTTACTTAGTGGTGTGAATCATGATATTTTTTACTATTTGATGTAAGTAAGACTCTGGGATTTATGTACTCTATGCATTGGGTACTGTAATGTCCTGTATTTTAATTATTATTTATGCCCGATTCATTCTCGTACTGAAGCATGAAATTTGAACCATTCAAATGCTGTTAGGCAGCATATTTTTCCATATTTTGTGGGTGAATAAAATCTATTGCAGCTTAATTTGAAGGCGACTTTTCTCTTGGGCATGCAATTTTTGTTTTGAAGTGTTTCCTTCCATTTACAATTTCAAGATCTGGTATTGTTGTCTCTTTGATAGTCACATAAATAGTTCAGTATTCTAGCTCTCTTATTCTAGGGTGGAATGGAATATTCACCATCTAGGATCTGATATTGCTGATTCTCTTACGCTAACTTAAACATTTGAGTAAATGCATGAACAGTTCGGTATTCTAGCGCTTTTTTCTGGGATGGAATGCCAGATTCATTGGTAGTCATGGATTTTAGTACAGGAACTAACCGCTTGATAATTAACCTCCATCACAAAACAAAATAATGCTTGGAATGCATTCATAGCAGTCCTTTTCTGTGTCTAGATTCTGATTTGATGAAAAAGTTAACAAATGGGAAACAGATGAATGGGAGAATAACTCAAACCACAAGCAATTACAGATTCATGTAATCAATAGCTCTTGAAAGTTTGAAATTTTATTATTATCAATTATTGTTTACATGTCTAAAGTTGGTTGTTAGCTACTTAAGGTCTTTTATTATTATATGTTACTCAATTCTCTTTCCAGCAGAGACTCAGGATAGAGACTAGCTTAAGGTGCAACATTGTTTAAATACTGGCATGGCAGTTCAATTCATCTCCAGATATAAGATTTCTTGTTTCTTTGGGGCCTGGGCTTTGAATGATCAATCATTGTGCTTCAAACGTGCATGCAGAACTTAGGGGATTTGTTTCAATTTTTATAGGGACAAAATTTATTAGGGGTCATGGATTTAGGGACAAAAGTTTCGGCTTACTTCTTGTTAAATATCAAATATAACCTATTTGGAATGTTGATTTGTACAATAGATTGAAGCATGTAATGGTAATAATTGGTTCCTTTACTAGATGCTCCCTGTATGTTTAAAAATAGAGAGTGCCCTTTAATTATGCATGCACCTAATTGATTGTTGTTCGTAAGCAGAAAGTAACTTCACTTTACTTTAGCTCTGCCTCTTTGCATGAATAATAACTCAATATAAAAACCAAGTGATGCATGCATCCTCAACCTGTGTGATTGTTGTTGGCCTCTTATTTGCATGAGTCTAAAAATAGCATTGAAGTCAATGTTTAGTTAAATATATTTTGTTCCAGGCATCACCTCTACTTCTGCAGTGAACTGTAAGTTCCATAATCAGTTTGAAACCTCTACATAGTAATCCCATTTTGTATTGACATCCTTGTACCTAAAAGTCCCATTGGCCTACTTTTGTGGTCATTTGTTGGACATAATAAAATTATCTTACCTTTTCTTATCTACTTACCTTTTTTCAAGGCACCCTCTTGCACAAAATCACTATAATTTGGATTCATTTACTGTTGATATACATTAAGATAATAAATCCCCAACATCTAAATAATGAATCCATTCCAAGAACCATCTTGGAATCTTGTATCATAGGTATCATAGATCGGTCAAGGAGACAGTCAAATCCTCAGTGTGTTTAAATCAATGGTACAGTAAAGAATATAAGTGATGATTTGGAGCAAAGTTAGATGATTAGATCCACAATTTGAAGAGTCCTTATCCAAAGGATAAATTCCAAAAATATTCTGTGTACTATGCTTAGATCTGACAGCAACCATATCTCCTTATCATTGGTCTTGCAATGAGTCTCTTTGGCAACAGTCTTAAGTTCAACATATGGGGTGATATTGACGTAAATCTATCTCAGTGGAAGCTATAGGAATGAAGCAACCTACTCATCCTGCAACATCTAAAAGAGACATGTATTTTTGGAGGAATACAAGGCACAATATCGACACAATCAATGGGAAGAACACTTTTCACTTTAGGAACTGTTTTGAGGGTGGCACAAAGGCATTTTTCAATTCAATCTACTGATAGTTGTCTCTTTCATCAACAAAGTTATCATTTTGGTCAGGTAATCCAACAAGAGCACCAACTAAAACATTGGGGTCACTTTGTTAGCAACTGAACCATGTATAATATCCTTCTCTGCAACTGATAAATGATGAATTCTCTTTGTATGATACAATGGAGGCAGCTCTGTGATGGACCTGACGTAGATAGTTTGTCCCATATCCCACCATGCAGCTTGTGGCTCTTGGATTGTCACCTAGTATGTAATAAACCTAGAAGAGAAAGGTTTTAGCCAAAGGAAGTCTGATTAGGAATTGAGACTTTGTAACTTTCGCTCTCACTGAGTTATCTTAGTGCACAAGAAGAACCCATTAGTTAAACTTGTTCCCAGATAGAATCTAGGCTATCATGGGGTTTATGATTATTATACCTGTGACTTGGCCAGTGCTAACAATTTATATGTACCTAAGTATTACTTTCTCTTCATTTTTATAAATTTTTAACTTAATGATGTACTTTTAAAAGTGACCAATATATTATGTCACTTGTTATCTGGTTTGTTGCTTCAGGAAGTACCACCTTATCTTCATATTCCTCTGATATCCCATAGGGTAAAATTTACAACTCTGTCATTTCTTAAAGCTATTTGATCACAACAGTTTGGAACCATACCATTTTGAGATTAGAAAACATGACCCTTTATACATTGGTATAACATTGTGTCTTGAAGTAGGTGTCATTTTATGAGCCAACGTGCCCAAGTTGGTATCAAGGTCCCTGTTAAATGGCATGATTTCCATGTTTGCTTCCATTTTAAATGTTTTATTCATAGTTTGGAAAATTGGTATCATTTGTTGGGTAGTGGGGATTGAACGGGTACCAGGTCTTACATTTGTAATACTATTCATTGTCATGGAAAAGAGATTTCCAGCACTATTGGCCTCTTTGTGCTTGCATTTTTCACCATCAATTGTGTTGACAGTTAAAATTTCTTTTCTACAAATGTTTACGGTTCTTTAAAACTTGAGGCAATTTTTGGGTATGGCCTTTAGTGTTTCCACTTGCTCTAAGAGTGTCTTCTCCACACCCAGCAGGAGAAATTTGTTGAATGTTCTGGATTTCCTCAGCAGGCCCAATTCAAAGGAACTAGTGTCAGGGACAACAGACTGGGTCAATTTGTATGACAAATTTAGAAAAGCATATGAAACTCTTAATCCAGGCTCCATCAAAGAGCTAAAACACAAAGAGGAAGAGAAAAGAGCAAGAAAGAAGTCTACATCCTTTTGGGAGTGTGTTACTGATGCAAAAGTGGGGGTATTCAAGTTTGGATTTTGAATTGAGACTTACTAACTCAACATTCTACTAGCAAGCTGCATTTTATGTTGGCCAAAATTTTGTAGTGTTATATGTTGTCTACGAGGGAGGGAGTTTGCAAGATGGAATTTCAAGTTGCATCTCCAAACGAGAACTCATAAAATCAAAACGGAGAGTTGTTTGATCATATGTGGGATGTTAACTATATTGTACTGCAGATTATTGCCTAGATATTTGTGAGTGAAAAGGGTCGTGAGGATTTTATTGCAAGTTGATCCACCGTGTGCAATGAGTGTTACAAAGGCCAACGAGCCTGCTGTCAATTTACACTCACCAATATTATATTTTAACTCTAAATGGGGTCAAAGCTCAAACTAATTTACAGCTTATGCTCTTACTTTAAAGTTTAAGAGCACACTTCATACCGATTCATGAATCATGGCTGAAATTGATAAAGGGGGTTCCCATGAGCAGGATGACTGCCTTTTCGAGCAAACTCCCGTTACTTATCTGTTTGTGTGAGACTGAGCATTATTAAGGGTTTGCATTTTCATGATATTTTCTTTTTTTTGTTTTGGTTAAAGACTTCAACAGTCTCCTGTAGAATTGTATGAATAGTGTTGGATGCCATTTATTGCCACTGATAATGGGAAAACCAAGCAAGAAATTGAAATTCAACATGTGAAGTCAATCAATTTGATGCACACGTCATAGATTCTTTACAATTTCTTTATGTAATTGTTTCTGTGCTATTTCTCCTTACCTGCTCTTCTTAAATAGTTCTTGGTTGCATTCTTTGTTGGACATAGTAATATAATATTACAGCACATGACCTCACTCTATGTTCCTCTGGAGAAGCATTTTCCCATATGGAGGGCATTCATGTGCATTGCATCCAGTGTAGATACTAGTAAAAGGGTCTTCAAGATCAAATAGAGTAGGGATCTAAATCCAAACAGAGCATTTAGAAAGCAAGAAAGACTGTGTAGATCCGCCTAGAAAATTTTGTGAGGTTAAGGTTGATTTTCTAATTGAAATTTGTGTTTTCATCTGATTGAAATTGCAAAAGTAGGGTTATAAGTTCAGAAGTGTCCAGGGTTGTTTCATTTTTGTGCCAACCGTAGTTTTCTTATCGTTAATGCGGCGCAGTATCCAGTGTGACCCTACTTAGCACAACAGAATTTATCCTGGACAAGGACCATAAGAAGCAGTGGCTATGGACTTCAAATGTTTATAGGGTCCCGCTAAAAATAATATCTTACTTGCTAGTGAATTTTTGTAAACTCAATAATACCTTACAGACTATACTGGCTTTGGGCCCATATATACATCAAAATTGGGCTGATGTGGAAATTTTTTTGCAAATAAACACATCACAACATTCACTAATACAATTTGAAATTCAAATAGGTCAATCATTGATTTTTCATTGAAATATGATGATATATTTGATTATCATTATCTGACATAATATCAAAGTTTTATATGACATTTTAAATATTTACACTACTAATTTTTTCACTATAAACACAAACTAGAGATTTGCGTTTGAAAAATGAAGAGAAAATATATGATCACATTATCTTCATGTGTCTTAATAGATACAAATCACACTGGTATGCATGTCTACGGTGTTATTGGCTTCAAAAACCTTTGAAACCATTAATACATCAACATGAGCTTCTCTTAGAAACAAGCCTAAAGTGTCCCTAATTCTTGGATTTGGAAGTGTCCCTCAAACAATCACCTACAACAAATCTGAGTAGTTTTTGGGTGGATTGTGAGGTAATCATCACTACAAAAGTTATGAGACAGTAGTAAAATGCATTCATGAGCATTTGCAATCCTCTTTGACCTTCAAACATCCCTTATTGTTAGACCTGGGCATGTTTATAGTATATCTGGGCATGGTTCAACCTTGTATTAGTCTCTCTCCACCTTCAAACAGTAGGATTACTGAAGTATGGGAACATTATTTGGAATAGGGCATGAATAATAGCTACAAGCATCCTTAAATCCCTAGTTTTGGATGTTTTATAAGCATGAAAAGAGATCTGTAGCAATTATGGGAATAATTCATGAGGTAAACAACCTTCATCTTGGGTTCTAAGTTTAATTCTAGCATAAAAAATGCCCTAGTATTCAAATCTGGGCACCTTTTAGGAAAAATTAAGCTGAAATGGTGGTCAAAAGTCATATGGAACATCTCAGGACTAAGTATCATATCTGATATTATGGTTGTTTTAGGAATATACGGAGACTGATGAGGTATATGCACAAATGACTCTGCAACCAACGAACGACATAAGTGGCAAAGGCAATCTAACAATGATTATTTGGATCCATATGCAATTTTGATGACCAAATTTGTTTATATTGCGCTGAAATCCAATAGAGGCGAGCAATTTTCAATTCTTGATGGAGTGCCAAACACAATGAAAGATGATGCTACCTGTTTCATGAACTTGCGTGAGTGTGGAGCATTGCTTATAGAATGCAAGAAGGGTCTTGGCAGAGAAGAGTGCAAGTAGAAACAAAGCTACAAAGAAGTAAACAACATCAAGCTCTATGTTAGGCGTGTATTCATTATGGACAATTGTGAAGAGTTAATCCCTGAATATCTTAGCTTTGTCAAGGGTGTCGTGGACTCTGAGGATTTTCCTTTGAATATTTCTCGCGAGACACTCCAACAAAACAAAATATTGAAGGTTATTAGAAAGAATCTTGTGAAGAAGTGCGTAGAGTTGTTCTTCGAAATTGTTGAAAACAAGGCGGATTACAATAAAATTCTATGAGGCATTTTCAAAGAACCTTAAGCTTGGAATTCATGAGGATAGCCAAAACAAATCAAATATTGTTGACTTGCTTAGGTACCATTCTACTAAGAGAGGGGAAGAGATGACTAGCTTGAAGGACCTGAGAATATTTTCAAAGGAAGAGACTCAACAACCATTGATCAGATAAATGGATGGTGGAGATCAAGTTTTATTTTGGGATATATCCCACATTGTCCACAAAATTTTGTATCTATGCGTTTATAATGCCAAGGATGAGTAGTCTTATTCGACGCGTAGTGCATAGATAGTGTGGGAGCTCTGGGTGTTTGGTTCTCCAAGAGAAGAACACCATCCTGGAGCTCGAGACGCCTAGGCCCCTATCTTTTGCTACACATGGCTTCTTCAACGAGGATGATGACTAAGATATTGCAGATGTGGCAGTGATGTGTTGCAGACGTGGTGTTGAGGTGAATATTGACTTGGCAGATGTGTCGATGATATGGACAATGACATGGAGGCATGTGGTCACATAAACGATGGTTTTATGCTATGTGGAAATGGTTAAGCGAAGAAGAGCCGAAGCTCTTAGGTGCCAATGCAATAGTGTGCCAAAAGAGGGCTAATGCAAAGAGCCAAAGCTCTTATAGCGCTAAGTATAATAACTTTGGTTATAATGCGCTAAGTTTGGTTATTGAAATATTTTTTTTATATATAAAAATTGAAATATTAATATATAACTTAGTTTAATATTAATATTTTAGAGATTGCATGCATTTTAACATACAATTTTTAAGGACATTTATGTACTTATTGCAATGATATGTTAGTTGTTTATACATCTAAGGTTGTTATTGTGTTTATTGGGTTTTTAAGATGCAAATTGCAATTTTAAGTTTTAATTACTTATTATTGTAAAACAAGGTTGTAACATTTTGTTGCATTTTAATTTAGTGTTTTTTTTATTTTTTTCGAGGTCTTTATGTTGCAAAAAGGATAATGGTTTTGGGGAGTACCATTTACACCTCTTTTTCTAATCCTTGCCTTATCATGCATACTATTTTTGTTCCACTTTGTATCCTAGAGCATACCTTGCCTACGTAGTTGAGTCCCTAATGGATTCCATAATTACATCCTTACGTCCATATTGGTATCATGAGATGCATCCTAACATCCAAAATTGTGTCATAATGTATGTATGAATTACATAAAGTCTTACATCTTTGCATCTTAATTTGTATCCTAACCAACCCCGACATCTAATGTTGCATCTCCTTTTATGTCTCAACTAACCCTAGTTTCTCAATTTGTATTTCTTGCGAATCAATTTGAAATGTCGAAACATGTTGTGCATTCCATTCATGGTCTCATGCATAACCTTTCCAATGAGGGACTTGAACTTGTGGCTTATTACTTACTAACTTGGTGGCTTACAATTACATCACTAGTACAATTGGTAAGCAATACGATACTTATTATTTCTCTTATGATGTATATTAGATAGATGGATGACATATTAACTTCCCAGGGCCTTAACTTTTCACTTTGAACTCTAATTGAGGCTCACAACAACTCATTGAAAATATCTTCATGAGTTCTACATATTCAAATATATGAAATCACTTTCCCCATTAATTAGAAAAAGGCCTCTCACACGTATGTGACTAACATTAGCAAAGCATGTAAACAACACATATAAGTGATGCACTATACACAACACATATAGGTGACCTAGTCACACATAATAAGTGACGCTCTCAAGAGACACACCATGATTAGTTTGAATTAAGATACACCATAAACAACGAACAATAAGTGTTGCACCACAAGTAAGACAACTAATTTATACCCCATAAGCGACACACATAAGTGATGCATTAGAGTGACGCACTTAATTGACACACCATAAGTGACGCAAGTGACACACATAAGTGATGCACCAGAGAAACACACTTAATCGATACACCATAAGTGATGGAATCAAGCAATACATATATGCATAGATGCCCAATTTTAAAAGGCATACATAAGTAATGCAACATAATTGGAAAAACATTAATGATACACTTAAATGATGCACATAAGAAATGTACCATAGGTCCATAAGAGATGCACTTTGGTGTTTGGCTTGGGTTGCCAAAAAATAATACATGTTTTTCTGTACTATTGTTTTTGAATTGTCTTGATGTATGCCATCATGAACAAGTGTTGGTTGTGATGCTTGTTGACACCTTTCCTTGATTGAGGGGAGACGTTCATCAATGTTGAGAATTTGCTTATGTTTGGAAATCAAAAGGCATTCCCTCTTGTTTTTTAAGAGGCATTTCTCCTCGATTCGTCTATCAAAGGGAATGTTCTCACCATATACTTTTCTAGTGAATACTAAATAGATGTAAATAAAGTTAAACCAAGAAACAGAATGTGAGTTTTGAATCTCAATTCTATTACAACATAACACATCTAGACTCTATTTTTAGTGATAGAAATAAGCTTTTTTTGTTTCCCTTAACTTCATATGCCAATTTTAAAAAAAATAAGTTTGAATATATGTCATGCATTATCACCTTCCATTGAAAAAGGTGGAGACTACCTAAGAATAGGACCGTGCAACAATAACACAAAGTCTTCCACAAGATCTTTTAATTTTCACTCTTATTGTTCTACATATAGTCCTCATCTCCAAATATTTGTTCAAGGTTTAAGAATCTCATACATAGATTCATAAGAATGGGACTATGAAAAATTAAAAATGTGATAGATGGTCATTAAAAATACTTGTTAGGAATTTTCCATTACAACTTAAAAATGCATTTATAGGAAGTATATTAATGAGTTTGTTTGACAAAGAGTTTGAGTCATGATCATATAAATCATGCATCCTCTAGTAGTCTTTTGAGGAGACAAAAAAATATTGTCATAATCCCAAACTATAATAATTCAAGAGTCTAAGAAATTTATCTGCTGAAAGCAATAATACAATGAAATTTATACTAACAGGAAGAAATTATTTTGAAAATGAAAGTGTGTTTTCCTTTGAAGACTAGGATGGGTCTCCTTTGAATCAAATAATATGAAGAGAACCCTATTAGAAGCAAAAGTGAAAAGCACACTGAATTGTGATTTCTTAGGAATCAAAGAGATGGCGAGTCTTCTTGGCAAAAGATTTGCCAAAATTTTACAATATTTTATAAATCAGTGAAAGATTCGCCAATTTTTACATTTTTTTATAATGCAGTGAAATATTCGCCAAGATTTTACAATATCTTATAATTTAGTGAAATATTCGCCAATATTTTATAGAATTATATTATACAATGAAATATTCGCCAAAAAATTATATATATATATATTATATTGTTGATAAAATCGCATTCAGATTTCCTATATATCGGGGAGATTCACCCATTTTTTATACATATAAATTTGGGGGGGGGTTCTTAAAATTTTCCCTGCACGTGATCACATCATCCATGTGGAATTTTTCATTTACTCTGATGATGGGCTTTCAGGTTATATGGAACAATGGTACATTTGAGAGAGAGATGATTGGTTGTACCCCACCTTGGTTGATTGTCTTATGGTACTTTCATTTTGTTGATAATATTTTTGTGGTACCTTGCCTTTTACCTTTTCGGTCTTCTACTCATCTTGGGTTATCTTTTGATTTGAACCACTTTTTATTTTTTTGGTCTTGTGGGTACTATGGTAGTTTGTACACATTTGAGGTACACCCCCTTTGTCCAAGTTGTTATGAGTCTTTATACCCACTTCGTACCGCCCTCCATACCTTAGTTAGGAAGATTGAAGATTGCTGGCTATCATACCTTTTGGTGGTCCTATTTGAGTTACAAGAGGTAGTTACAAGGAGCTATTGCATATATTTGACATTATTTGACCTTCCATCTCTTTGGAATGTCAAATAACAGGTAGTTACAAGGAGCTATTGCAATATATATTTGACCTTATTTGTACCTTCCCCACAATGGTTGATTTACTTTTGGTCCTTACACCCTGTTGTTTATTGGTCTTGTGGTAGCTTGTCCTTTAATTTTGGTCCTTTCATTTTTTCGTGGTACCTTGACTCTCACCTTTTGGGTCTTTTACTGATCTTGAGTTATCTTTTGATTTGTACCTCCTTTTATGTTTTTGGGCTTGTGGGTATAACTATGGTAGTTTGTCCACATTTGAGGTAGTACACCAACTTAGTCCCAAGGGTTACATGAGTCTAATTTATACCCGCTCTTTTCTTTTTGGCTTGTACCTTACTGGTTGGTTTTTGTACCCTTTGGTTGGTCCTTGTACCTTACTGGAGGCCGTGAGTCCCCTTGGCCTCAGTCTACTGGATGTCAGATCATCTTTATTGTGATTGTACTGAGCCTTTTGACTGTCATTTACTTTCTTTGATTGAACATACCATAGCCCAGTCATATCTCTCTCTCTAGTTTGTACTAACCCTATAATAGGGTCACTTGGTTCATAGAGTTGATTGGTCTCTAAGAGGCACAGTCATTTTTGAAAGTAACTCTTCTGAGTGTATTACAGGAAACATCTACACCAAGGTAATCAAATATGTGTTGGTTATAAGACTTAAGTAATCAAATTTTTGGTAATCAAATATGTGGTAAATAATTTGAATTAAGTAGTTAAGACTTGTCCTGTTAGACAAAATTGTTTGTAATCAAATTATATTTGTTGGTAAAGAATGTTAAGAACGTGAACACTTTGAAAAACAACCGTCTTGAATATAAGAGCGAGGTAAAAATGTCACCCATACTGCATGTCATCGATTATAACCTTCCCAACATTATAGAAACAGAGGCTTCATACATAGGATGGGGACGAGTTCTAAAACAGGTAATAAAACCTAAAGAAGAGGAAATAGTCCAGTTTGCATCAGGAACTTGGTATAAAACTGAGCAAAACTATGCCACTGTCGATAAATAAATCCTTGTAGCACTGAGATGCATAGA
Source organism: Larix kaempferi (assembly GCA_027924585.1). NCBI lineage: Eukaryota > Viridiplantae > Streptophyta > Pinopsida > Pinales > Pinaceae > Larix > Larix kaempferi. Next base: position 26,819,776 of record BSBM01000361.1, read on the forward strand.
GAAGTTCCAGATTCATTTGTTGAACCATGAATTTATCATAAGAATAGATTGCTCTAGTCTTCCATTTGTGCTAAATGACACACTAAAAATTGGAACAACAAAAGGAAAGTTAGCAAGATGGAAAGCATTGTTTTGATGTTATAACTGTATTGTTCATGAGCACATTTCTAGGAAAGCAAAAAGCATTCATGACTTTTTAACAAGAGAATATTTGACACAGAAGTATGATGTTAATTTTTCACCAGTGAGCCTGAAGCAAGCGAGCCTGAAACAAGCGATCCTGGTGCAAGCAAGCCAGAGGCAAGCGAGTGTATAAGGTCAAAGCGGAATCCAGTGGGCCCATAACCCACAAGTAAACATGGAAATATCTACTTGGACCGAAGGAAAAAATCAGATCTATAAAATTAATGATAATATGAGTTGGTTGGATTATATGCAAACATGGAAACCTAGGTGGGAGTTGAAACATACTGAAGTATTAGATGCTAACTTACAGGGATCTGATGCTTTTATTAGAATAGTGCCATAACTCAAAAGAATGCCTATGGGATCCAGTATTGTACCAGAGATGATTTACAGCAACTCCCTGAGAAAAGTAGTTGATGCAAGCAATTGGTTAACACACCTCTACCATGATCTTAACTTAATCATGACAGAGGTCTCTACACATCAACCCAAGCTAAAACTAGACCATCAATACTACTGTATTAACCAGATATGTTCCTTGAAAGCATGGCCACATCAAGATGCTAGTCTCTGGTTTCCAAGTACTACACACACTTATGAAAAATATAAAAAATTATGGTGGCAATTCTTGAGAAAATAAAATACAGGTAGAACATATTATACCATGATAAAGTTTGGAATTCAAAGTACACATGATATCCATGAGGATCCAGCTACATTCTACAATGTCCCTAATTGGATGAAAGACTGGTGGCAGTCATTCGGCATCAACCTGACAGCATTAGAACCAACTGTTATTTATAATCTAAAACGGGACATTGGAGAATCTCTCGAACAAGTCAAAGATATTTTGCAGACAAATATTATTGAGGATCAAATCCTTGAGTACTACATTAAATACAAAGAACAGTGGCTTGTCAAGATCCGCATAGACGTCCACATGCATCATAATAGATGCGTGGTCCTGAGGTCTATTTATTCAAAGGCATAGAGCACATAATCCAACATCTTTCGAGAAATATATGGTCCCCCATACTCCGATGATTTGTAAATATCTCAAAATTATTTGGCTATGAGTGGGGCCTGTCCATTCAAATTGTCATAAAGATTGAAAAGAAAGTCTTTGTAACTATGTCATGATAATATTAAGAAAACCCTACTTTTCTTTGTGTCAATATGATTGAAAATCTATGTTATGTAATAAATACCCTAAGTCAAGATTACAAGTAATTGTCCAAAGGCATCATTAGTTGGGAGTAGGACTGAAAGCTACCATTTTTCAAAACAAGTTACATGTTTATGGTTCCGTTGTTGCTTTATTCAATTACTTTCAAACATCTAAGAAGACCATGCTTGATTACAAAACTACCCATGTCTTTCCAATATTCAATGAGTTCATCCTTTTCCTTAAGAATATTTCATTTTATATTTTGAATAAGATTATACAAGTTCCACAACATTATATAAAATATTGTTTTTGAAGATTTGTGATAACCAGCTAAAAGATCTTACTTTTGAAAGTCAAAAACTTTTAGCAGTTTTACATACTGGTTAGTTATTTTTATTTTACTAAAAATAAAAATAACTAAATATAAATATCTTACTAAATATAAATATATATTTATTTTTAGATATTTATATTTAGCATATTATTATTGCTAAATATAAATATCTTACTAAATGTGAGTGTACTTCAATTACCGAGGTGATGAACCCAAACTGATCGGATGAGAGAGACTTTAGGGCCATGACGACAAAGTTGATAGTTAGATGGTGTGATATGGGACTCAAGACCCAAAGGAGCAATAAAAGACAACTCATAATTGCATGAATTTCTACTCCTAAGAAAGATAAAGTGATCCTCTTCCTCAACACTTGAATGCCTACATTTTGAGAAAGGGAATGCGGTACAAGCCACCTTATAAAAGGCGCTACACGTCACCTTTTAAGAGGCGTTATGCCTTGCGGTCCTATCTAAACTTTTTTCCCATGGTGCAAGTAGAACCAAACAAGTATTTGTCATATCTGTCTTCCTCGAGTGAGGGGAGTTTAGGAACGCTAGAGGAAAGTCAGACATCCAGTTGGTCTACAAGAGTTTTATCGACTAGATGTCAAAAGACCAGAAGAAAATTCCATAAATGCATGGAATATTATCGCGCTCAAGGGGGGTCATGTTCCTATGATGATGAGACAATAGGCGACGACGAGGTGCCCTTGAGGTACATACATTTAGTGAAACAATGGGTACCCAAGGATCTTCCTCAACCGAACACAGATTTTTGTGTGGACGAGAGGATATATCGAATTGCACCTTCGGCAATACATGGTTTCGGGTAGTTTTGCATGGATGACATAAAGGTCCCTTATGGCACATGTACAGAATTGATGGAGTATGTTGGACCCCGTTACAACTACAACGACTGGATGCGCCTGGTCCAATATACAAAAAGTTTGCCTAGATATGGATTGTCAGCAAACTATTTACAATTGAAAGATAAAGATCAAAATAAAGGAGCAACGTTGTACATGGACGGAAGGCCAAAGGCCATGGGTAATATTGTGGGGTTTATAAACAGTACACAACCAGGGTCTGCAAATAAGCAACCAAACTGCGAATTTGAGGAGCATGAAGGAAACCGTGTTTTTGTATGTGCCATTAAATCAATATCTGCTAGGGAAGAGTTGCTTATTAATTACAATTTGAATCGAGTAGATACAAACACGGTCACTATGGGAGTGGTACATATAACAATTTACCCAACCTTTTATTAATGAATTTAACATCTTAAGGATTTTTCGTTAGTTTATTTAGTTTAAATTTTCCATATTTACTTCGTAGGCTAGTGATCGGGAAAAATCCAAGCCATCAGATGGTCTGAGGAGTACATCTTCCTCGAGGGAGCAGGTATACATCTTTGTAATAGTAAAAATATAATAATAAAAACGAGTTTTTTTTGCTTTGTTTTTTCATTATTAGTATATTGGTTTGGTATAGACAATGTTATCTATTTTTTATGCAGAACGTTGATCGGGAAAGCCACCCGAATGTTCATCGACAGACGACAACAGCCTTAGGGCAACAGGTAAACCTAATTGTAATTGTACAATTTAAATATGACACAATGTTTTCTCATTATATTAATGTTTCAATGAATATTTTGGTTTCGTTTAGGTAATTTTCTCTATGTTTTTTATGCAGACCGGTTCTACAAGGGTCACAGTAGACCATACCATACCTGCCTCGACGCAACAAGTATACATCTTTGTAATAGTAAAACTATAATTATATGAATAATAGTTTTTTTTATGTGTTTTTTCATGAATAGTTTTGGATTCGTTTAGGTGACTTCAACTATGTTTTTAATTTAGGGTTCTGTAAGGGGCAGCTCCCAAATATTAGCAGATCGGGGCAAGTCAGCTATGACCATTGACCCGATGAGTGGATCATGATCCTCGAGGTTGCAGGTATAATTCATTGGAATTGTACCAATATAATACGTAACATAATGTTTATTTTGTTATGTATTTTTCATCTGTATACTAGTTTCGTTATGATAATGTTTTCTACTTCTTTTTTGCAGGGGCTCAATGATCGGGGCAAGTCCACAGCCGTGGATCAAATGACACCATCGTCCAGGCATTAGGTAAACCTAGTTGTAATTTTAGGAATCTATCATGATATGTATGTTTTGTTAATATAATTTTAGGAATCTATCATGATAAAACTCAGTAGTGTTTTATATATTTTTGTTGCTGTCCAATGAATCGTTGTATGAAACAACATCGCAAGAATATTCAATAGATCTTGAAGTGGCTGAGATGCTAGTTAATGATATCGACAAAATTGGTGAAGCCACGAACCCGTTTAAGATGATAGAAAAAATGTTGAATAAATATAGTGCGAAAATCATTTCTCTGCTAATCAGGGTTCCCCAGACAAGCGAGATTAAAGCAAGGATTGAATTGTTGGGACATAAATCTGAAACCTTGCAAGTAAGTTGAAGAATCTTGAATCATAAAATAATTCATTTATAACTTTATAATTTTCTCTTTTATATGATAGTATTGAACATATAAAAGTGGTTTGTATTTACAGAATTATCAGGGAGCACACAATAGTGGTCAAGGCGGTGTTGGCCCCAGCGAGGCTCGTGGAGAAACATCGCATCATGGGAAAACGACTCCACGTGAATCGACTCCTTTGCCATTGTTGTCGATTGAACAATCGGCAACACGTTCCCAAACACCACGGACCCCAGTTGTGAGTGCACCGTCCGCTAGTGACCAATGCACGCCAGATCATCCAGAAGAAGGGGTCGACACCGAGACTCTTAGTAATTTTGATATCGCCCTAGCTGTATTTCTAGGATCTTCCTGTGTCACTAGCACGGGAACAATGGAGGCAACATTTTTGATGGACGAAAATATCATCCCATTAAAGATCGAGAAGATCCCAAGTAATTAATATACGTTGATCAAGTTAGTGTTTATAATTTCATTGTAATATACCGATAAAACGTATTTTTCAAATAATTATGATCATGGCATGATTGTTTTGCAGGAAATGATGTTTTCTATAAACAAATGAATGACTCATCCTTGGAGATCTTCGAGCCCACCATCCGAACAAGGTGGAATAAACAACCAAAATATTTAAAAGATGGCCTCACTAATCGATTGGTTGGCCTATTCGGCGACAAGACCTTCAATCAAGCCGAGGTCCTAAAAAATGTTGGACAACATATGAAGGTTGTCCGAGACCAATATAGGATCCACCTGGAAAAAAACCCTAGGTGTGAGTGCCCTCCAATGATTCCAGCAATGGAGTGGAAATCTTTAGTGGACGATGGAAAGGAGAGAGCTCAGAGAAAAGAAGGAAAGACACCACCAGGCACAGTTAGGTATGCAATACTTTCTGCAATGTAATTCTAAACCTTATTATTATTGATTTCTATATCGGATTTGGAACATCTAACGTATTTCAACACTTGCATAGGTTGTCAGACACTTCAAAGGCCACAAAGGCAAGACTGGAAAAAATAGGTCATTACAAGCTTGGTCCTGGTGGTTATTCAAATTTGGCGGCACGATTTGTAAGTTTCGAAAAACCAATAATGCATACAAATAATAAATTGCAAATTATTTTTTGTTTTATTGCACCGCAAAATGTTAATTAATGACGTTATGCAAATATGCAGGCCGACCGATTCAATGAAGTGCACATTGCGGAAGACATGAAGCTTGGATTCCAACACGGCTTTGGAGCTGTTGTTGAACGTCGAAAAATCTTATCTGGGCAAACACAGTCTTCTAGTACCAATCCATCCGGTGCACAGGTATATAAAATCTATATAGTTTAATGAAGATTTATTGCTTGTGCAACCTATTCGTTATAAAGACTTGACATAAAATATTGACTCTGTTTTGAGCAGGAAAGCAATGATCCCCCTAATGTCGAGGAGGGACAACAACAAATAGAAGATCATGTTCGAATCCTCGTAAAGAATTTATTCATATGCTACAATTTTATGTATAGCATTGCAAATTGTGAACATTAATTATAGTTCACTATATTTCAACTGCAGAGCATGTAGAGGGTGAAACTGTACAGGTTGAGCCTGAAAAAGAACATGAACAACATGATGTGGCCACAGCAAGTTAAAAAACATCTTTGTAATGCTTTTTTTAAATTAAATACTTGTCATTACAATAGCAAAATATAACGATGTAACATTTTCACATTATTGCGGCAAATTTGAACCCCTTGCCACAAAACCCATGTCTGGATCAACACTCTAGGATGCAGACATCACAACAAGCTCCTGATGAAGAACCAAGAACTGGAGGAGAAAGTCCAGATCAAGATGGTCCTATTATAGAATTATTGGCAAAACATAAGAGAAGAAAAACTAAAAATAAGTGACTGGAAAAACGTCGTCTAATCATTTTTTATAATAATATATCGTCCATGATTTTTGGCCTAATGAATGAATGAATGGTTTAATGGTTTAATGTTTCAGTGTAGTAAACTGTTACCTTTATTGAATGTCAGCTTTTATTGAATGAATGTGTTGACTGAATGAATGAATGGTTTATTGAATGTTATATTTTATTGAATGAATGTGTTGACTGAATGAAACATTGGTTTAATTAATGTTAGCCTTTATTGAATGAATGGTAGATGAAAGTTCATGATGAAGTATACATGAATTTGCACGTAATTTTTTTCCAGGTACATGCATTGGGTATGGGGAATTGAGAGTGATGTGAGGGGGGGAGGGGCCATAAGAGCTTCCACCTTCACGTGGTTGGCCCTGTTCAGTAGAGAACATTAACTTATTCTCAAAACAGAGAGGATCTCAATGAATGGCTACAATGCTGGATTTCTACAACCCACTCGCATGTCATCTAAATTTTGACAATTTCTTGGAGCTTGTTGTGATGTTTGGTTTCTCCTCATAACCAATTTTGAGTTTCCACAACTTCAAAGGCTGAGTCAACGATGCACTGGAATCAATATCCTTAACCTTCTCTTTAATTTCCTTGGAATCAATATCCTTAACCTCACATTAAACCCTTCCAAAAAGGTATATTTACCATTGAATACTGGCTTTTGAAGCATGATATTTGCAACTAATCTAGCATACACCAACAAAAATTAGAAACATGCTGCTTGTTGTCAATGTTCATCATTTTTTAGGGCTGCAACTTGCCCATAATGGCTCCTCTTACGCTAGGGAATTAAAGAAAACCGGAAATTAAAGAAAACATATAATTTGCATCGAAAAAATAACAGGGTACAAACTGAACTGAGGAGATTCGAACCTGCGACCTATGTCTAGTCCAAAGGCTACCACCTTCAAGCTTGAATTGTAGCTGACAATGGGAGACCACCTTGAAGCAGCTTGATTCATTCTACATGCATTTCACAGTGGGAGACAGTGGGCTACCACCTTCAAGCTTGATTCATTATGCATGCATTTCACTATGCAACCGTCTCAAATTCTCACAGTGTTTTCCCTCAATTAGTTTCTCAATTCAACATGACCCACGCCCGCCGTCTGAGGAGTGTTTCCAGCGGTCTTGAGTTTCATCCTGGCAACAGTGACGATTCATGGTATTATGTTTCCCTTTGGCTGCAATATGACAAACTCAAAGTTCACTACGAAGGTTTGTCTGACAAATGTGATGGTTTGGGTTCCATAACCCCGGTGTCATTCAGGGACACTTTGAGGAATTACTTTGGGGTAACGGAACCCAAACTGTCACATTTGTCAGACAAACCTTCGCAGTGAACTATGATTTTTCCATATTGCAGCTGAAGGGAAACATAATACCATGAATCGTCACCATTGCCAGGATGAAACTCAAGACCGCTGGAAACACTCCTTGGACGGCGGGCGTGGGTCATATTGAATTGAGAAACTAATTGAGGGAAAACATAGTGAGAATCTAAGACAGTTGCATAGTGAAAGCATGTAGAATGAATGAAGAGTACTGGATGTCGAGAGAAATGGTTGTGGGACATCGTATGAGAGTAAATGGAGATGGGAATTGAATGATAAGGTTAGGATTGAAGGTGGTAGCCTTGGGACTAGACATAGGTCGCAGCTTTGAATCTCCTCAGTTCAATTCGTAACCTGTTATTTTTTCGATGCAAATTATAGGTTTTCTTTATTTTCCTTTGTAAACTTTACGTATCCCTTTATATGTTTTCTTTATTTTCCTTTGTTAACTTTATGTATCCCCTTGTGACAATGGGGATTGTTAATATTGAGTCACTCGAGAATGAACATAAAGAGGATTTCCAAGGTAATTTGTTCCATCCAAACCTATCAAATGTACTTTTAAGTCAGTAATATTCTTGTAACAAAGCGATGAAAGATCTTAGAAGCAAATGTAACAAAGCCCTGAAAGAATTTCATGTAACATAGTGGTTTGTGTTTGCAGGAATCCTTCAATTTACAAGGTGAAAATGGCCAAAGAGCTGCGACAGTTCGGAGACGACAATATTGCTAACATAAAAGTGCACTTGATAAGTTTGGATGGAATATATTACCGAGGAAATCCTCTTTATGTTCATTCTAGAGTTTTGAGAAAACCAAATATATATGAAACGATGCTTTATGACATTTCGTCTTCACAGCCGCCTCTTGAAATCAAGGTAAGACTTGGATACAGCGGGATAAGTTCATATGATAGGGGGAGTAGTTGAAGCAAATGAAGTAAAAGTTCATTTTATTCAACTACTCCGCCTATTGACTGAGCTTGATATTGTGTCTTGTAAATTATCCTTGTACCTTGCCATCTTCATCAAAATTTTGCTGCTGATTTTTTCATGCTAAAATGCTCCCCCTTATGCTACTTCAAACTTCAACAAGGTTCTGTCTAGTAAATTCATAAAAGGTAAGCATGCATCATCATTCCATACTCCCCCTATCAATCATATCATTTCTCAGTCATACTTCTTGTCAAATCAAGCTGAAAGGATATTCTCTTCAACGATATCTAGTACATTGCTTCACTGAAGCTTCCTTTTGCCAAGAGTAACAAGCCCGAGCTTGTCCACTTTATCCTTACCGAAAACTGATTTGACCTTCTCCAATTATGTTATAGCATGATGAGCACTTAGAGATGTGTAATATTCAATTTGACCATGTCTTCCTTGCATCGATAACTTCTAGCAATCTCAAGTTTGTCCACTATCTCCTTCATCATTCTTCATTCTTTGAACAATTTTAAGGCTTCCATGTATATGCTTACTGATCCACACTTTTCACATTAGAGTTGAGAGGAATGCTACTATTTTTTCCATAAGGAATAGCTTACTACCATGGATGCTACCAATTACTCAATACCATTTGATGAATATAATTTGTTCCATATTTCTTGAACTCATACTTGTCAATTATATCTAGTAAATTCATAAAAGAAAATCCTCCAATCATCAAGTTTCTTTTATTTCATTTGATTCAACTACTCTCCCTATCATATGAACTTCCTCAAGGGCATCACCTTCACATAGGATGAAGTGACTGAATTAGAGGTAACCGCAACTAGACTCGTATAGATGTCAAATGACAAGGATGAAGAGTTAACTTTGAATCACCTACCAGGTCTACCTCCTGCCCAGACTTTTATGAGACCTTCGTGCAAACAAAAATCTCTAATTGATTGTCCATACAATCTCTAATTAATAATACCCACCTACAAATTTGATCACAACATAATACTGTTTTTTTTAAATTCCATAATGACGTCGGATATCCGACTTCCATTGCTAAGCCATCCAACGTTCTTGCCATACCACCGACAGCTAAGACTGTCAAATGGTTTCCATTTTTACATTCCGTTGTCGTCAGTTATCCGACTTCAACGGGCTAAGGTATCTGACATTCCTACCATACCATCGATGACTAAGAACGTCGAATGGCAGGAATTTTTGCATTGTGATGTCGTCGGTTATCCGACTTCAATGGGCTAAGGTAACCGACGTTCCTGCCATACCACCAACGGCTAAGAACGTCAGATGACTTCCATTTTTACATTCTGTTGTCGTCGGATATCCGACTTCAACGGACTATGGTATCTGACGTTCCTACCATACCATCGACGGCTAAGAACGTCGGATGGCAGGAATTTTTGCATTGAACGGTCATCGGTGATCCGACATCCACGGCTTAGCCATGCGACGTTCTTTCCATACCACCAACGGCTAAGAACATCAAATGGTTTCCATTTTTACATTCTGCTGTCGTCAGTTATCCGACTTCAACAGTCTAAGGTATCCGATGTTCCTGCCATACCACTGACGGCTAAGAACGTCGGATGGTAGGAATTTTTGCATTGTAATGTCATCGGTTATCCGACTTCAATAGGCTAAGGTATCTGGCGTTCCTGCCATACCACTGATGGCTAAGAACGTCGGATGGCTTCCATTTTTACATTATGTTATCGTCGGATATCCGACTTCAACGGGCTATGGTATTCGACGTTCCTGCCATACCACTGACGGCTAAGAACGTCGGATGGAAGGCATTTTTGCATTGAATGGTCGTCAATGATCCGACGTCCATGTCTAAGATATCTGACTTTAAATTAAGTGTTGACCATCGGATAACCGACTTCCTGGCCATCAGTGGTATGTGTCGGATATCCAACGGGAGGTCCTACCGTCGGATTTCAGCCGAATTTAGACCAACATTTAAAAAAGATGGAGATTGTCGGATGGCCGACAGCAAGATATAGAAAATCCGATGTATATGCCATCGGATTTTGGGTCCAAAAAACTTAGTGATATTTTTCCTCAATAGCTTCAGCCGCCCACCTGTTAGGGGGTGGGTCCCACCTAAACACCCACCAAAAGTTTACTAAGTCTACTTGCAAATAATGTATCACATATCAAACAGTTTCCCACTTGTTGAATATTTTGTAGAAAATGGGGGCAAGGGGAAAGCATTCATATAGTCAACTACTAGGGATACCAATGCTCATTGATTCTCTACAGGAAGATAGCTTTTTATTACTAAAAGACTTTGTCAATGAATTTGCAACCTTCTAGTTATCAACATTCTCTAGCAAAGTTTTATTGTCTTTAACCATATCTTTAACAAAATGCTACTACACATCAATATCCTTTGTCTTCGAATGATAAGTAGGGTTCTTTGCCAGAAAAATTACTCTTGAGATATCATAACCTATCCTCACTTATTTCAAAATAAAACCAATACCTAAACACAATATTTGCAAATAATGTATTCATATAGTCAACGACTAGGGATAACAATGCTCATTGATTCTCTACAAGAAGATAGATTTTTAGTACTAAAAGACTTTGTCAACGAATTTGCAACCTTCTCTAGCAAAGCTTTATTGTTTTTAACCATATATTTAACAAAATGGTGCTACACATTAATATCCTTTGTCTTCGAATGATAAGTAGGGTTCATTGCCAGAAAAATTACTCTTTGGCTATCATAACCTATCCTCACTTATTTCTAAATAAAACCAATACCTAAACACAATATTTGCAACCATACAACTTTCTTACTTCCATGAGTGGCCACCATGTACTAAACTTTTGTAGTTGATAATGGACATCACCTTTCCCATGGATCAACTGTGTGCTAAGAAAATGAGCAATAGGTAAACATACATTAGATTCTATTTCTAAGGATGGGAGGGAGCCACCTTCATTTATTTTTTATTGTTTTTAGAAAACTCAAAATAGCTTGAAAATAATCAAAATAACACATTTAATTAACCAAGCTAGTGTAGTATCTTTCGTATACAACTTATATGTTTCCTCACCACACACATGGCCATTTTTTTTTAACAATTCAAAAGAAAAATGGATTCAACAATCAACCTATGTCTTGTGTGATCTTTCCACAACAATTACATATTGTGCCTAAAAATTAGATGGCCTCATTATGTTGGAACAACTTTGCATCAAAGCCTTAACATGGCTTGTCATGCTAGGAAAATTTAAGGTTAAGAGTGAACATTAAACTATGTGTTGTGGCAAACACTAATGCTAATTTATTGCTAGGATCTCATCATGCCAAACCTTTAGTGATCACACCAATAATCACTTTTATTTCCAAACAACATTTGAGAAATTGCAACACTTCATTAAGAACACAATGCCCCATGTTAGTACCAACTCACAATTAAGGTATTGCAATCAAACTAGACTACACAAAAGTCACATGATGTGATCATACCAAACCTAGTCATCAATGGGACTATACATAAGTTAGTGGCTAACTCTAATCAAACTAAGGCACACCTTAGTTAACCTAATTTTATGCCTTGAAGTTTGGCACCCTATGTGATTAAAAAAGAATGTATTAACAAACTAAATGTGAAGGATTAAAATAGTGTAAATCATATAATCAATGAATTTTATGTCTAGTGGGATGTATTAGAACTAGAATAGCGAAAATCATATAATCAATGTATTTTATGTGGAGTGGGATGCATTTGCAAATTAAATATAAACAAAAGAATAATACAAATAATAAAATAATAAATACAATAATCTATTTTTTAAAGTCACATTCTAGTTGGACACCGAATTGATGCATGATACCACCCTATTATAGCTTAGGTTACGAAAGTGTAGATACCTAACTCCCTTTGAATTTGACCCTAACTTTAAAGAAATAAAAACATATTCTTCCATATCAACAAATTTTATATGAAATTTTAATACATATAACAATTTTTTATCATAATTTTATTAAAGTTCATTTTATTTAAATAAATATGTATTTTCAATAATTTAAAATAAATAATTATACAATAAATTTTATTTATAAAATATTACCTAAATTAAAAACTTTATCAATATTAAAATTGGTTTTCAATTAATTTTTTTCAAATTGATATAATAGTATTTTTTCAATCATATAATACTATTCATATTAATGTTATATCTATAATCCAATCAATTATCATTAATATTTATACGATATATTACCAATTATTACTTTATAGAAGCATCACTTTATACATTTGAGTACCTATTTTGGATGTGACACAAACAATTGAGCTCAGTTCTTAAACCTTAGAGCACTTTTATAAGAATCTTTCTCATTTACAAGTGATCGATGAGTCTTTGTTGGCGGTTAACTGGATGGGAGGTGTTTAAGGTGATTGAGGAAAATCTCCTTTTCACATATTTATAAATAATTGAATACTATAGCAGGTTGATTATCCAAGCAAGATTTGAATTGAACTATTGGTCACTTAAAAGGAGGAATCTCATACATATTTTACTTTGGATATTTCATTTAGGTTTCTTGGTATTATTTTACATGTGATTTAGGTTTTTTTAGGATTTTTTTAAAGCAAATTATAAGTTTTTTTTTTAAATATGAAAGATAATTCATATAATATATGATGATTTTTTTAAAATACTTTATAAATTATTATTTTTTTATTCATTAAAAATGTTCATGTTGATATAATTTGAACATAAATATATCTTTTATAAAAAAACATCTAATTAAAAATTTATAAATTTGATTAATTTATATTATTATAAGGTTAAATGAAAAATTGAGATTTCGAAGTGTTTCAGTTAATAATTTTGAATGGATTTGGGAGGAATGGTAGATTTGAGGATATCGCCATGGCGTTTTTGAGCGGTCTCTATGGATTCTCTCTATGCTTTTGTTTGTTTTTGGTCGTCTTCTGAAAGTTGTTTTGAGGGGCTATTGTCCTTTTTTGGCGGTCTTTTTGGTTCCAGCTATCCAGTTTGTCTCCAGGTTTCTTGCTCTTTTCTAGGTTGTTGTTTTGAACAATGGTTGTTTTATGTCTAGTATCATGGAAGAGGATCTAGATGACTATTCAACTTAGGAAGAAATTATGGAAAGTATATTTCATTGTGAAATGGAAATGAGGGGTCGATGTTGGGTACCGGTTACTCCAGTCGCTGGTGGTAATTGTTGTTCTCGGTCTCGTTCAATGGACGACTGTCATTGGGTTACCTCAGTTGAGGGTCCTCCTTTTTCTCCAGGTTTCCCCAGTCCTCGGTTTTTGAAGAATTTTTCTTGCCCCTCTTTTGTTAAGAACGGTTTGGCTAAGGTTCCAAGGGTGCCTCACTATCCTGGTAAATGTGCAGCTATCTCTAGTTCTGAAGCTCAAGAGGAGGTGGTCCCAGGCGAACAACTATGTCGGAGGGGGTTTTCTTCTTCGGGTGATAAACAGTAGTTGGTCATCAGTGCCCTTCAATCAATAAAGGATCGAAGCTCCTAACAAGATCTCATGCTAGGGCTAGAAGAGAAAGGGTTTCTTTGCGGGATTGGAAAAACCCTATCCATACAACTAGTGATAAGGAAATTAACATGAGTCGAGCTATAAATATGACTAAACGAGCCCTCATTGGTAAAATGGATAACTCTTCCATGTCTAGGCTGGCCCTTCTTCAATGGGTTAAGAAGAACTAGCAGTCGGTTATCGACTACATTCCTAAAATTCATGCCTTGGTTAATGGGTGGTTTGTCTTCCACTTTTTAGAGAATGAAAATGTGGATTATATTTCGAGGAAGCCATGGGTTTTTGGAAAAGGTTCCTTGGTTCTAGATGGTTGGCACATTGCTTTTAACCCGTAGAAAGAAAACTTATCAAACCAATATATGTGGCTTCAAATGCCGAGCTTCTCTCTCCAACTATAGACTCAACCAGTTCTGGAATCAATGGGTGATGTTGTGGGGCGTTTTATCTTTATGGAGGATGCTATGTTATTTGGTATGGATAAAAGAGTGGTTTCTATTTTGGTCAAGGTTGACATCTCACGTGGTTTTCCAATGGAAATTATCTTTAAATGGGGTGATATGGTTTTTCATCAGATGCTTGATTATCTAAGAGTTCCTTTTCATTGCTTCTAGTGAAAAAGGACTGGTCACCTGAGGGAGAAGTGCATGGGGTCTTATGGATCTAGGGTTTCCCCTTATCCCAATTCATATTTTGGTCTTTGTTAGGCTTCTTGGTTTGAGGATGAGCGGGTTCCTCCTTCTTTGTACGATGGTGACTCTGAAGTTGAGTTGGTGGTGCCATCGGTCTTGAACAACTATCTAGCTTCTTCGGCTTCTGAACCCTCAGAATTTCTTAGTAAGTTGAAGCATTTCTTCCCAAATTTTTATGATTCCTTGTCTAGTGAGGAGCTAAATTTGGTTTTGGGGTCAACTTCATATGTTGGGATTTTTTCTAAAGATAGGGAGGTTTTTCATGTGAACTCTTCTTCTCTAGTTCAACATGTCAAGGAATCCCCTCCTGGGGGCCCTATTCCTTTGGATTTTGAAGTTGGTCATGGTGATGGGTTTCACAGTTTGGGTCCTCTAGCTGAGTTGGAATTGCCTCATGTGCCTGGAACCGATGGTGTCAGTGGAGTGTTGGGTCCTAGTGGTTTGGATTTGGTAGAGACCGATGCCTCTGTGCCTTCGGTAGTGGTTGGTGTTTCTCGAGGGGGATCGAATAATTTTGTTTTGGGTGCTTCTAAGGAGGCATCGAAGCTCAGGGAGTTTGTTTCCTCTATTAGGGATTTTCCATCATTTAAAGGGAATGCACTAGAAGACCCTTTGTCAGAATCTCTTTCGGAAACCCTTTTCTTTTAACAATGGGGTTCTCCGTTCAATTGGATTGTCATTCAAGGAGGTTCTTACTAAAACTCTGATTCCGATTTACTCGGACAAACTTGCGAGGGCGGAGGTGGATCATTGTGCTTCAATTCACTGTGAAAATGTAACCATTAGGAGGAAGAGGAATACGAAGGAGATTGCCATATTGGGTGGGGGTCTGGGGATTATGTTTTGTTGTATGCCCGACTTAATGAGGGTGCATCATCTAGGGTCCTTAGAGCTAGGATGTCCCCTGTTCTGGGTTCTCAATTATCTTCCTTTCTTATAATATTTGTGGTCTTAGGGATAGGACCGAATCTTATGCCCTGAAATGTCTTCTTTCCTCTTATGATGTTGACTTGATTATGGCACATGAAACGATGAGAAGTAGTGATAAGGCCATTGATTATTTTTTTAAATTATTTCCAGGCTTGGAGTGTTGTGCCTTGGACACTTCAAGCAGTCTTGCAGTTTGCTAGTTTGGAATCCGCTTAAAGTTTGTCTCAAGGATTTCTCTTCGGAGGCTGGTATTTTTCTTTAAGGCACCTTGACAGGTTTTAAGCACCCTGTAAATTTTTTGAAAGTGTACGCTCCCTATTCAAACCGAGAGTCTTTCTGGGACAAGGTGGAGCTCAGTGGTGTTTTGTCGGTTGAATTTCTGATATTGTGCGGGGATTTGAACCTTACAATGGCCTCTTTTTAGATTTTGGGGAATTCATCTCATCAAAATCCCATGGAGGGATATTTCAGGAATTTTTTTTGTGGTTCCAACTTGATCGATGTCCAACCCTACCCTCTAGTTCTAACATGGAGGAATGGCAAGATGGGTTTGGACGGTGCGTCAAAGAGACTTGATCGTTTTTTCATCTTTGAATCTCTTTCAAAAGCCGTGTATACATTTCGGTCTTAGCCCATTCATTTTGGAATCTCGGATCATACACCTATTTGTCTTCAATTGGATTAGGAGGCTTCCCGACCGCATTTTCCCTTCAGTTTAATCATGCTTGGCTCGAAGATGCTTCTTTCACTGCTCTGGTCAAGGATTTTTGGACTGGGTTTTCTGAGGGCAGTGTGCATCCTACCATGGATAACCTGTATGGAGAACTCAAGGCTTTAAAGAGGAAAGTGATTGAGTCGGAAGCAAAAAAGAAGAAGGATCAGAACGAGGAATTGGGAAGGGTGGAGGATGCAATAGCTACTCTTTTTTCTAGTAAATCTATTGGGATTTTCTCAAAGGAGGAAATATGCAGGTTGTTGTATTTAGAATCTAGGAAAGGAAAACCGCTAAAAATACAGGAGCAGTATTGGCATCTCAAGGGTCGTGATATATGGCTCAGCCTTGGTGATGCCAACACTAATTTTTTCATAAATTTGCTAGCTATAGACGAAACCTAAATTCAATTTGGAACATTCAGGATCAAGATGGATCTTCTTTACACTCACAAAAGGATTTGGATACTGCAGTTGTCTCCTTTTTCTTTGAGATCTTAAGGGATCCTCAGCGAGTAAATCTTCTTGAACAATTGAAGGTGATCCAAAATATTCCTCGGTTCTTTTCAAAAGAAGAGGGGCTTTAGGTAGACAGAGAGGTGATTCTTGATGAAGTTGAGGTAACTTTAAAGTCTATGGAAAAGGATAAAATCCTAGGCCCAAATGGGTGGACGGTTGAACTGTTATTGACTTTTTTTAATACAATGGGAAAGGATTTATTGCAGGCTATTGAGGAGTCCAGAACTCAAGGTTCAATTTTAGGGGCCTTCAATTTTACCTTTTTAGCCCCGATCCCCAAAAGTTCTAAACCATATTCTTATGATGATTTCAGGCCTGTCACCTTGTGCAACCTGGTTTACAAGCTCATAACAAAAATTATTGCTAATCGGATTAAGCCCAAGTTTGATGAATGTATCTCTCTAGAATAGTTTTCTTTTTTTGATAAAAGAGAGATCCTCGACACGATCAATGTCTCCCAGGAATTCCTTCATTTGATAAAACTAAAAAAGATGCATGCTCTTGTCCTTAAAATGGACCTTACGAAGGATTATGACAAATTATATTGGGGCTTTCTTCGTCTTTCCCTAATGCAGATTGTTTTCCCTATTTCTGTGGTAGAGTGGACTATAGCTTGTGTTTCCATGGTCTTATTTTCTATCTTAGTTAATGGGTGTCCTTTTCCCTTCTTCAGAAGCTTAAGGGGATTGAGGCAGGGCTTCCCTCTCTCCTTTGTACTTTTCTTGCTTGTAGTGGAAGGCCTCAGAAGGATCCTTGGTAAGGAAAAACAAGATCAACAATTATCTGGAGTGAAGGTGTCTGATTTACATAGTATCATTCATCTTATTTTCGTCAACAATGTCCCGTTATTTGGCATTGGCACAGTCAAAGAATGGCTTAATATGAGTGACTTAATTAAGTTCTTTTGCTTTGCTTCTGGCATGGAGGCAAGTCCTCTAATATGAGTGACTTAAAACCACTTATACTATGAAACGAGAACTATATACTAAGAACGAGAACTCTAGCCATAAAAACTCATATTTTTGCATAAAAAACACCGAAAACAACCCCCAAATCAAAAAGTGTTGATGTCAGTATCATGTTTTCATAAAAAACACCAAAAACAACCCCCAAATCGAAAAGTGTTGATACTAGTATCAACGTTTTTTTTCTCTGGGTTAAAAATATAGCCATGGCTTAAAAATCTCATACTGTTTTTACGAAAGCCTTAAAATCAACCCCTAAATTGAAATTTTCTGTTTTCAACAAATAAATTCCTAACCCTAACCCCCAACAAACTATTACAAAAGTTAAAAAAAAATTTATAATGTGCCCCTCCTACCTTAACCCCCGATAATTTTTTTAAAAATTTACATTTATAAAAATAATTACATATCTAACCCTAACCCCCCAACAAACCATTAATAAATGTTTGAAAAAATTACATTTTAAAAAACAAAGTACATTTCCTAATTCCCTAGCCCCCTACATTACCCCCTACCTTAACCGCCCAAAAATTACATTTCGTAATGCCCTACCCACTACGTTAACCCAATGTTACCCCATTGCTCCTCACACATTGTTTTAACTAAAAAAAATTAAAACCCAACTTTAAAAAATTAAACAATTAAAATAAAAACCTAAACTTAAAAAATAAAAAATAAAACCTAAACTTTACAAAAGAAAATAACAAAAAACAAACTAGACTTTACAAATTAAAAAAAAAAGACTTTACAAAAAATAAATTTTAAAACAAATCAAAATTTTTTAAAAAAACCTTTAAAAAAAAAATTAAAAATTTAAAAAAAAAAAATTTAAAAACAAATTAAAAATTTTTAAATAAACTTAAAAAAAAAAAATTAAAAATTAAAAAAAAAAAAATTTAAACAAATTAAAAATTTTAAAAAAAAACTTTAAAAAAAAAATTAAAAATTTAAAAAAAAATAAAATTTTAAAACAAATTAAAAATTTTTAAAAAAACTTAAAAATTAAAATTAAAAATTAAAAAAAAATAAAAATTTTAAAACAAATTAAAAATTTTTAAAAAAATTTAAAAAAAAAAATTAAAAATTAAAAAAAAAAAAATTTAAAAACAAATTAAAATTTTTTAAAAAAACTTAAAAAAAAAAATTAAAAATTAAAAAAAAAACCCATTGGGCGCCCAAAGGGCCGCCCCACAGGGGCAGCTCGATGCCGGGCATCGAGCTGCCACCGCGGGGCGGCCCTTTGGGCGCCCAACGGGGCGGAGGCAGCATCCGCCCGCCCAAAAGTGGGCGGCGGATGCTGCCTCCACCCCGTTGGGCGCCCAAAGGGCCGCCCTGCGGTGGCAGCCCTTTGGGCGCCTAACGGGGTGGAGGCAGCATCCGCCCGCCCAAAAGTGGGCGGCGGATGCTGCCTCCGCCCCGTTGGGCGCCTAACGGGGTGGAGGCAGCATCCGCCCGCCCAAAAGTGGGCGGCGGATGCTGCCTCCGCCCCGTTGGGCGCCCAAAGGGCTGCCCCCGCGGGGCGGCCCTTTGGGCGCCCAACGGTTTTTTTTTAAATTTTTAATTTTTTTTTTAAAGTTTTTTTTTAAATTTATTTTTTTTTTAATTTTTAATTTTTTTTTTTTAAGTTTTTTTTAAAATTTTTAATTTGTTTTAAAATTTTTAATTTGTTTAAAAAAAAAAAAAATTAAATTTTTAAATTTTTTTTCTTAAGTTTTTTTTTTTAATTTTTAATTTGTTTTTAAATTTTTATTTTTTTTAATTTTTTTTTTTTTTTTTTAAGTTTTTTTTTTAAATTTTTAATTTGTTTTAAAAAAAAAAAATTTAATTTTTAATTTTTTTTTTAAGTATTTTTTAAAAATTTTAATTTGTTTTAAAAAAAAAAAAAAAAATTAATTTTTAATTTTTTTTTTTTAACGTATTTTTTAAAATTTTTAATTTGTTCCAAAATTTATTTTTTGTAAAGTCTTTTTTTTTTTAATTTGTAAAGTCAACTTTGTTTTTTGTTATTTTCTTTTGTAAAGTTTAGGTTTTATTTTTTATTTTTTAAGTTTAGGTTTTTATTTTAATTTTTTAATTTTTTTAAGGTGGGTTTTAAATTTTTTTAGTTAAAACGATGTGTGAGGGGTAATGGGGTAACATTAGGGGGTTAACGTAGTGGGTAGGGCATTAGGAAATGTAATTTTCGGGGGGCTAAGGTAGGGGGTAATGTAGAGGGCTAGGGCGTTAGAAAATGTACTTTGTTTTTTTAAATGTTTATTAATGGTTGGTTGAGGGGTTAGGGTAGGATATGTAATTTTTTTTTAAATGAAATTTTTTAAAAAAATTATTAATAGTTTGTTAGGGGGTTAGGGTAGAAGGGACGCATTATAATTATTTTTTTAACTTTTGTAATAGTTTGTGGGGTAGGGATAGGGTTAGGGTAGAAGGGGGCAATGTAATTTTTTTAAATATTTTCTTTTTAAATTTTAATAATAATTGGTTAGGGGGTTAAATATTATGAAAAATAATGTGAAATAGTATCATTTTTATACAAAATGACTAAAAATATGTTAAAAATGGGTTTAAATGTCTTCTTTTTCTCGGTTTGTTTACTATTTTTTCCATAAAAATATATTATTTATGATTAAATTTTAAAGATAAATGTTGAAAATATATGTGTTTTTCATTATAGCTAGCTTCTAAATGTATGTTTTTTGTTAAATTTCTAAAAAACACACTTGAAAATAGAAATTAAAAATACTTTACAATAAAGATGTGTCAAAGACCCAAAAAAATGCCTCAAAATGAAAATGTGTGATACTGGTATCAACCCTTTTTGAAACGGAGGTAAAAATAGCTACTAAAATTAGGAGAGAGAAAAACGAGAACTGTGTCGAGTTCTCGTTTCATAGTATAAGTGGTTTTAATTAAGCTCTTTTTTTTTCTTTTTTTTTTTTAGTATGAAATTGAGGATTCAGTTATGGTTCAGATTTTACAGGTCCTTCCTTTCAATGCCAAGCCTATGGTGGAAGGTTTCAACTATCAAGGTTTTTTCCTAAAGCCAAATAATTATTTGAAGTCATATTTGAATTGGTTTATTAAGAAGGTGGAATCCTGGATTGGTTGTTGGGTTTTTAAGTGACTCTCTCTAGGGGGGAAATTCACGCTTCTGAAATATGTCTTCACTAGTACCTCGATGTATTGGTTCTCACTTTCCAAAATATTGGTGTCTGTCATAACATCTTTGAGGAAAATGATGTTTCAATTCCTTTGGGTTGGAAGCTTTAAAAGGAAGAAATTCCACTTCACAAATTGGCAAAGCATTTCTCTTCCTAAACTTAAGGGGGGTGGGGAGTGAAACATCTCTTCTAGTTCTGCAAGGCACTCATAGTCAAGAGTCTGTGGAGGGGTCTCTTTGGTTAGGGCCTTTGGAAGGATATCCTTCTTGTTAAATATTTAAAAAATATTTCGATCACTACCTAGATCAGGTCTCTCAACAAGCCTGTACATCGAGTCTCAAGCTTCTAGCAGGGATTCATGAAATTTTACAATTGGTTGGGTTCAAGTCTATCATGGAAGGTGGGAAATGGTATGATGGTTTTATTGGGCATTGACCCCTTTTTCAAAGGAGAATATTTTTACAAGTTGTCTCATCAACTTATAGAAAGGTTAAACGGCTTAGGATTTTCTAGATTGGCTCAGGTTAAATATTTAGATGAACAAGTTTCTTCCTACTGGATTAGTGTTGAGGACCTGGGATTTGTCGATGACAAGGCTGCCTAATGGAACCTTTATGTTCAAGGCCTGTTGCATTCGATCCTTAGGCTCGGAGAATCCAAGGACTCTCTCGTTTGGTCAAAGAATAGGAGAAATGGAAATATTTCAGAAAAATATGTCGACGATGTAATGGTGGATGAATTGGGGGCATTTTTCTGAGAGGAAGGGGGGCTTTCCTTCTCTCAGGAATAGGCCTTCTACACTACTTGCAAACTTACAAAATGATTAATGCCAACACATGAGAAACCAAGCTTCCATTATATGATGAAGACAAAGATATAGTATGAATCCAAACTTTGTTTCCTCTTCTCCAATCCCCTACTATAACTCCTCTCAAAGAATGATTTTTCATCATTTTTATACATGCATTTTGTGAGAGGAAAAGAGGTTAAAGGGGATAAAACCAATTCCTAAATAAGTTGATCTTACAACCAACCAATATTGGACTTGGTTCAATTAAGAAAAAGGAGGTTATTTGATGATCATCAAATCATAAAAACATCCCTAAAAACACTCATGTTCCCATATTCTCTCATAGGATTCGTGGTCAAAAGATGGAGGTGAAATCAAGCCAACTCAAAACTGAATTCCTAAAAATGAACCTACAGGAATTTAGGCGAAAATTACGAAAATCCTTTTGAAGATCCGCATATATCTCCCAAACCTTATTGAATCTTGGAAAATGGTCATTTTGGGTCTTGATTTGGCATGACGCGAACAAAACCCATGTTTTAGTTTTCCAATATTCATCTCCATCCTCTCGGAAATCACACTATAATTTGGTTGTTTGAAAAATATTACAAAATTAAACCAACTCATTGACCAAGTGCTTGAGGATTCACATGTGTGATATAGGCATGATCTAATAGACATATGAACATCTGGAAACAACCATCTATCATCTCCATGTGTCATTTTCTCCATTGGAAACATGGAAGTATGAGGAACAATGATGGTGTTGCAGGAAACCTAGAAGTGACTGATACAAGATTGTGTTGCTACAAGAATAGGTGACCATGAGTTGGAGATGTCCTAATGACAAGTTAGGATGATATGAAAAACATGTAACCATCTTGGAATGATTTCCTATGCGAACCACATTCCCCTTTTTACTCAAGAAGATCGGAAGCATTCTAAACATTGAGGGTGTTACTAGAACCTACTGCAGGAATTAATACTATAACCTCATAGATCATGACAATTTAACATTCAACTAGTCAAAATAAATGGAAAAATATGATTATGGGCATGATTTATTACCTCTAAGCTTGAGATGACATTATTGATCAAAATATGGTCTTTTAAGCTCATTAGGCTAATAAATAGGGTAATTATAAAGGAATAAGGGTTGAATAGGGTCCCTAGGCATCCCAAAAAGTGTCAAAACAAGGACTCCACATATACCCCAAGCCTAAGAGATTGCATGTCCTCATGAAAAACTAGGACCTCTACGAAAATTTGATGACCTCCAAAAAATGTAAGTCCTCTTCATGTATCAAAATATCAGACCTTTGGAGCTGCTCGAACCAATACATCTAACCCATGACTTCTCGGTTGAAGCCTTTTTAGTTTGACACTTGATTTCCTACCATGAGATTCCTTTCTCTATAATGCCATCTCCTTGCTAACTTTACAAATTTATTATGGTTTGATTTAAGTTGTTCTATCTCATCTTGTAATATGAGAGTAGAACTCCTTAAAAAATCATTTTCATTCTTAAGAAGACTTTCCATCATTTGTGAGTTTCTTAATAGTCTATTGCAGTTTCTTTAATTTTCATCTTTTGCTTAACTAACAGAATGTGAATATCATCATTAGGTTAACCTTGGGAATATTTTAGGCTCTTACATATGACAGAGATCATTGTCTTTAGATTCTGAGTTCAAATAATCCCCTTTCTTGTGAAAGGGTCGAGTCTTATGTAGCTCCACATAGGTGACTTTACTAAGTTTCTTCTTTGGTGGTCCTGTATAGACTGCTTCTTCCTATTGTTCATCAAATTTCATACCTATATCGTCCAACTTCAAAGTTTGACTTCTTGTCCTTCTAGGTTGAAAAGGCTCATCGAAGGTCTTCCTCTTGGTCCTTGGCTTCACAATATTTTTTTTTACAACCAAGACATCCTCATCTTCCTCATGTTGAGGTTCTTCATCGTCTTTGCTACTAGTATCTCTTGCTACTAGGGATCGTTTTTCTCTATTGTCACATTTTTCGTTCAATCCCTCATCCCACAATTTTGACATTAGCAATGAACCGATTCCAATTAAAGAATTCATACCAATTGTCCTATCTTTTATTTAACTCCTCTGTGACCAAGATCTTAATAATACCATGGTGGAACACGTTCTGCTCTACATTTAGGATTCTTTTCTGATCTATTGGTAACATCTTAGAGAGTGACGTCTTCAGAAAGTATGGTAAATTTAATCTGTGTTCCTTGACGTGTGTTGATGTGAAACAAAAATGCTAAACCAAAATGCACTTCACAAGTAACAGAATCTTGTCAAATAAAGAGAATATCACGATACATTTTCTTGATACAATTCTAAGGTAGACCCTTTGTCTAATCAGGATATACACAATTATTCATAAGGAAGGGCACATAATATTTCTTGACAACAGGCTTGTTCTTGAACCACTTGTCCCCTTCTTGAGGGAGGCCAGTAGTTGTTGCAATGTAGTCCTCAGTCACTTGGAATTCCATGTCCCTGATGCGTACATAATCTATGTGAAATATTTGTGCAAAGCTCTTCGTCACCTTCATATTATGTCCCTGAAATTTTGTAAAGAATAACATCCATCCCCACTTTCTATAACCCCCTTCGGCATCTTGGGCATGCCTCCAAGAGATTTGTCTTCTACAACTCAAATAAAATGGTTGTTCTCATGACTCTCAGCATTCTCTCGGCATGGAGGAAAATGCAAACACTCTGCTATAATTCTTAAGTTATGTCGTGTTGCTGCTACAACCTTATCCCCAAAATTTTCTTAAAATTGTAGGGCCCCTCCTTCTATGTTTTATTTACTTAGAATTTGGTTCGGCTTGATAAGTTTACTTTTATCACTTAGAGTTAAAAAAAAATTTGTCGAGTTTGGTCGGAGTAACTCGCCGAGTTCCATCGAAACAGTCGGAGCAATTTGCTGAGTTTTTAGTCGGAGCAATTTGCCAAGTTTGGTCAGAGCAACTCGCCGAGTTCCATCGAAACAGTCGGAGCAATTTGCTGAGTTTTTAGTCGGAGCAATTTGTCAAGTTTGGTCGGAGCAACTCGCCAAGTTCCGCCGAAACAGTCGGAGCAATTCATTGAGTTTTTGGTCGAAGCAATTTCCTGAGTTTTTGGTCGGAGCAATTTGCGAAGTTTGGTCGTAGCAACTCACCAAGTTCTGCTGAAATAGTCGAAGCAATTTGTTGAGTTTTTGGTCAGAGCAATTTCCCGAGTTTTTGGTCGAAGCAATTTGTTGAGTTTTTGGTTGGAGCAATTTCCCAAGTTCCACCGAAACGGTCGGAGCAACTCGCCAAGTTCCGCTGAAATGGTCAGAGCAACTCGCTGAGTCACACTGAAACACTTCGGCGGAGAATAGGAAAGATGCTGATACGCTTCGACGTGAAAACGAAT
Source organism: Larix kaempferi (assembly GCA_027924585.1). NCBI lineage: Eukaryota > Viridiplantae > Streptophyta > Pinopsida > Pinales > Pinaceae > Larix > Larix kaempferi. The sequence continues at coordinate 26,844,931 of BSBM01000361.1, forward strand.
TCGATGCGATACATGAGGAAATAGTTAAAATATTTAGGCCAGAATGACCTTGACCAATTAGTTCGAAGATATTTAAAGAGTTAAAACCCCGAATATTTTAAGGGAAAATCCAGTTTGTGTACTTTTTTATCATTATTTCGCTCCTCTAAAACGATTGGTCTGCAATAAACCGTAGCTATAACTCTTCCAAAACAGAAATATGATTGGGATAATGAGACCATGTTGGAAATCTAAGACATTTTTCTCACCTTTCTTAGAGTGTTTCCATAGGAAAATCTAGTTACACTTTGGCTGTTGCACATAAGTGCACATTTTGAAACACAACCAACATAACCAACATCCACCAGGCACCATGGGAGTAATGAATTTTATGACTACATTTTTTATGTAAATAATATTGATAAGGGATGTCTTTACAGGCTTCTTAAATTCATTGCTTTAAAATTTGCTCACACATTGATTCACTGTCTCATTAGGCTTCAAAAATGCAAAGGGGGGCTGCCAAGTGAAAACTCAGGATATCTAAATCAGACTCTGACATAGGATTTGTTGCATACACTCCAATGGAGACTATATTTGAAGAGACCAAAGCAGCGATGGAATTCATACCAGAATACATATGGGGTGAATTATATCATCTCTTCAGATATCAAAATGTACCCGATGCATCCGTCAAAGAGATGATGGTATATCAAAATTTCAAGAAATCTGGTCTGCACGGAGTTGTTTCCAGGTTCTGAAGCCATCAGATGGATTCTACCTTTCATAGACATGGGCACAAGGATTATATCCAACACAAGAGGGGAAGGATTTTCTTCGCTCCAACCGGGTCACATCGCTGCGGCATATAGATTACCATCGCTCAAAATCATGATGACGGAGGACTGAATCAGAGTTTTGAATATAGACCACTTTGAATACGCCAAGAATATGATGATCCCAGGAAAGCAACTGAGGCAGAGAGAAAGTGGAGAACACGACAGCTACAAAGCCACAATAGAAGGATTTATTAGTGTAGAAAAGGAATTATCCTATCATGAAGTATCTTTAAAATGATTAGAACCTCTCCAATGCAATATCATATTCGAAGAGGTATAATTATGGATAATTACCTCTCCAGTTTAGAGGTCCCACCAGGAAATTAATTTTTTAATTGTAATTAATTACATTTCTTGTGCAAACACTAGAGGACGAATTGGGGGTAGTCCAAAGGTTGGAGGTAATTGAAACGAATGGTCATGTAAAGACAAAACCTATTGTAATATAAATATAGGGGAGGGATACTGACTAAAGGACTTTTTCTAGCATAATAGAAGTTGGACCATTTTGTAAGAGAACTATTTTTCTGCTAATAAGAAGGATCTGTTTGCTGGGGAAAGCTGCAAATATATTTTTGCCTAGAACGTGTGGAATGCTTAATGTGGAACTATTTCTTCTTGCATTCATAACTCATACCATGAGATCGTTCTAACTTTCTTGAACTAATTCATTGGTGATGAATGATTTTACTTTCGATGCAAAGGTTTATGTGTAAATGAGTAATAATTGTTTTAATTATATCAGAGCTATCGTTTGTATTCTTTCTGCTGTAAATGTGAATGTTGTGTTGAAACAACTATCTGTTAGACTTGTATTTACATTTCCAGTATATTACTCTTAATTTAAATTTTCTCCCTGCGGGGATAGGATAGGATAGTTAGTTTATATTAGATAATAATTGAATTGATCTAGTAGGAGTGATAAGATGGGAGGTAAGAACCTACGCATCATTTGCAAGGCTTCTACCTGTCAATTCCATTGCATTTAATTAGGGCACTTGCATTTCATACCTTAAAGATAAAATTACATAAACGGTGAACCGGGCTGCAACCGGTAAAGAACTTTAACAATCACACATACGGTAGACAGACCGTTAACCGGACGAATTCCCCACACCAAACGGTGAGTGATCTAATTGAGCTCGCTTACCGGGGAGAATCCCTACTGTTGGTGCTGCAAATTTCGGGGCATCAACATGTCGTTATCACGAATGGATGTCGGCAGGATTTGAAAAGGAAATGGGATACAGTAATCGACTTTGCAACAAAGTAATAGGTGATGATGGCACAATTTGAATAATAAGAACTGTAGGAATTGTGATCATGATATAATTCCAATATAATTGAAAATTCAAGTCGAATATTCAATATGACTAGCCACTTATAGAGAATTCATGTTGATCCCTAAGGTAGATTTGGAAATGTTTCAGAGCTATGGTAAGTTAAGGGTCGGTGAGTAAAATCAGGTAATGATAAATAGGACGAGCATAGGATAAATGGGTAATACCTTAGGATAGATAAGGAATATAAATCCATTAGGAATCATTGTTTAAACCAGAATGGAATAGTCATTTCAAAATCAAAAAAGTCTAATAGTTTGTCCAACATCATAATTTCCACTATCTTGAATAAATGAAGATGAAAATAAATTGTACCTAACCTCTGTTACCTTATCTGTGTTGATGATGTTGTGGGAACTATGAAACTCAAAATATACCTGATCTTGTTGAAGCTGAATGGATGTTGGTGTTTCCTTCAGACACAAAAAAAATTCTCCCTGTACAAGAAGATCTATTCAGGAAAAGTCTTCTACAAGAATTTTTGCAGCAGTCATTCTGCAAGACTAGTTTCTTTGCTATAGAAGCATAAAATATTATTGTTGTTGCAAGAAAAAAATTCTTAGATGGAAATGGATCCTTGCTCCTTTTTAATTGAGAAATCATTGAATCAAGAGATCTAAATTCACACATCTGCTACAAAATCCTATGTGTTGCTGCAAAATTATGTACGTTGTTGCAGGAACCGAAACATCAACATGATTACATGCCTTTTTTTGTTATAGGAAGATAGATCATTATTGAAAGATAGGAACCCTGTCTATTTTTATTATGAAAATCATCTGCTAGAACTGGAATAGACAAGAAACCTAAACTTGCATGCTTTCAAAGAACTTATGCATGTTGCTACAGGAATGACACCTTCCCCCACACCAAATATCTTGCATGTCCTCATCCCAGTGAAATAGGGGGAGATGTGACAAAGGTTTTCATCTCAAGCATTGTAATAAGGAGGTGCATTGAACATTATTCAAGCATTTCTAAACCATGGTACAATTCTTTCCATGCAAATGAATATGTTGAATTCGAGCATAGGAAGAAATCATTAGATTATTGGTTGTTAGTGAATTTCATTAACCAATGCGAGGTTTCTCACCAATAATGAAAATGAGAACCACGGTATCCTGATACATCCTGACATGTGTGAATATATGTGTTTTTGTTGAACCCCCTGTAGGATCTAATAGTGAGGACGCATCGATGCATCCCCACTTCTATTATCAAGAAAACATTTCATTGAGGCATACAAGATTCAAGGCATCACTAAATATCTCTTGATCTCAATACCAAATAGGGTGTTTAAGTCTATGGGAAAAGACATACTGCAAGGAAGGCCTTAAGCAATCCCACATCATCTAGTACGAGGATAGAACCAAAATATTTGAAGAGCTGTAAAAAATATTAAAACAATATGCAGATATTTATTGTGAGTCTTTCCTGCTAGTAGCCTAGTTTTCAAGCAAAACTCGAGTCCAGTTACGCTAGTAAACGGGTTTCACAACTATACTTACTTTATCTTTACTATTTTATTAATTCTTCCACACTATCCTACTCTATGTGAAAATGTTTTTTTTCAAGTGTAGGAATGTTTCCAGTGAAGCCATTTATGTAACGGGATCTCAAAGATACTCATACCCAAATCTAAAAGATAAACCTCAATAAGTATTGGGATATGAGAGACCAGTTTCTCTTGTAAATATGGTGCCTAGAATTTTTAAAATATGGAGTGATGTTGTAAACCGATGACTAATTGAAACCAAGCTTCAATATAATCTTTGTTTCCTTGATTTCTCGTACTTGTCATGTCATGAATTTCTTCAAAAAGTTGATATTCATATTCCTGAATGCATAAGGGATATGAATTTGGTGATAGAGATGCAATAAATTCTTCAATTTCTAACTTTAGTGTTTGTTCTTCATTGGATGTGATCCATGACTCTTTGATCTCTTCCTCATGTTGACAAGGATTAGAAGAAACTTCTAATTCCTCTTTTGCTTCCAGAGATACAGACTCATCCTTAGTGGCAATCTTCAAATTTAGACAAGGATTCTAAGAATATTATTATAGTGGCATGCCCTCATCTACTCAACAAGTTCTTTGAGCAACTTCTAATTCTTGTTGATCTGGAGATCCTGCTCACAAATGGGTTAGTACATGAGGGGTTCTTACAGTACCCATTTTTTTTTCTTTTTAAAAATATTAATGAAAATGAAATTAACTACAAAAATGAAAACATACTTAAAGAAAAAATTAAAAATTCCCTCATGGTACTAAGATCCTGTTGTCACCAAGAGCCTATTAACATGAGTGGTCAAACTAAAGATTAATTTACCTCTAAATCTAATTCTGAAAATTAAAATCTATTAAAATTCATGTAGTGTTGTGCAACACTATCAAAATTGTAATGTTTAGTATGCTTTAATAGTTCAATGCTTCAAAAATGAAATTCCTATCAAAACTCAAACCATGTAATGCTTCAAAAAGGTGATGCTATGAAAAATAAAAATGCAATAAAATAATGCTTAATAAACTTGAGAATTATCACCTTCCTATTTTACCAATTTTACTATGGGCGCCACACACACCAAAGTAAAGAATCAACCTCAAAGCAAAGGAAAGAAAACCATAACAACATGACAAGGTCTTGGAGAAACTCACAAAAATTGATGCGCAAGTTCTTACCTCTTGTCTTACCATTCCTCCTCCACCAAGCCTTGAATGTTGATCTACTGCAACCAATCAAAAAACAAATTTGCAAAGATTATGACCCCTTTAGAATCAATACTATACAACGTAGCTATGAGAGGAACTCTAAAATCTCAATAAGCCTTTCCTTGTTGATATCAATTTTTGAAAGGGTCCAAATCAAACCTGGAAAGTAACACTTTAAACAAAAAAATATGATCCTTTGGAATCAATACTGTCCAACGTAGTTATGAGCATAATGCTAGGCTCCCAGTAAGATTTTCCTCGTTGATATCAATTCCAAGAAGATCATATCTATAACTTAACTCGCCTTTTGCACTTTTAGAATTATCCCTTTAACACCTCCTTACAACGACACCAAAATGTTGGTCAATTTTATTTCTTAAATCATTAACATAAATTATCAATACGAGGTGTTTGTAAACTTGTGAGTTACCGTGAAAAGTATAGGCAAATACAATCCTTAAATTGCATGTAAAAGTTAATTCAACCCAATCAACTAAGATGCATTTCAAGATTGGCAAGGACCCGAGTGACCTCCTAAGGTAGAAACACAAGTCAGTCATATGTGATTCATTATGCTATGGCCAACAATACTCCATTGAGTTTCACTTGGAAGGTTTGAACGATTCTTGAACAACATCAATCTAAACTAAACCACACTGCAAGAACCAAGAAAATTCAAGATCATCACTAGTCCAGCTATGGGTTGATTTATTTTGGGACCCACATGTTAACACCTTAGTGTTAATCAAGACTCTACAAGCCTCTGCTTAATCTGATGTCGATCATGTACTCATGGTATTCAATGCAATTCAAACATTAAGCAATGAAATTCAAATTACAATGATGCGGGAAATAAGTCTATACTACAGGAAATTAAGTGTTACAGGAACAGGAAAACTAATTAAATTAAATTTACAATACTAAAAAAAATCCAACACACAAGGGCACTATTTATGGGAGGAAGGGTGTCCTCCCTTCTCTTAGGAACGGGTCTTATACACTTCTTACAAACTTACAAAATGATTAATTCCAACAAATGAGAAACCAAGCTTCCATTATATGATGAAGAGAAAGATATAATCTGAAAATCAAGTTTCCTCTTCTCCAATTCCCTACTCTAACTCCTCCCAAAGAATGATTTTTCCTCATTTTTATACATGCATTTTGTGAGAGAAAAAGAGGTTACAAGGGATAAAACAAATCCCTAAATAATTGGATCTTACAACCAACCAATATTGGACTTGGTTCAATTAAGAAAAAGGAGGTTATTTGATTATCATGAAAGCATAACAACATCCCTAACAACACTCATGTGCCCATATTTTCTCATAGGATTCGTGGTCAAAAGATGGAGGCAAAATCATGCCAACTCATAATTGAAATCCTAAAATTGCACCTACAGGAATTTAGGTGAAAATTACCAAAATCCGTTTTAAGATACATTGAGATCTCCCAACCTTATCGAATATTAGAAAAAAATACACTTCTAACTCAATTTGGTTGTCTATGAACAAAACCCATGTTTTAGTTTTGTAAGATTCATCTTCATCACCTTGAAAATTGTGTCACAAGTTGGTCGTTTGAAAACTATTGTAAATTTAAACAAACTCATTGACCAAGTGCTTACAGATTCACACATGCGAGTTGTGCATGATCTAAAGGACACATGACCATATGGAAACACCCATTTATCTTTTCCACATGTCATTTTATCCAGTGGACACATGGAAGTGTGAGGAACAAGTATGGTGTTGCAGGATCATCTTGCTGCAGGAAACCTGGAAGTGATTGCTATAGGATTGTGTTCCTATAGGAACATGTGACCATGAGTTGGAGATGTTTTGATGACAAGTTAGGATGATATGATCATGTCACCATCTTGGAATGATTTCCTATAATAACCACATTCCCCTTTTGAATCAATAATATTAAAAGCATTATAAACATTGAGGGAGTTACTAGAACCTGCTACATGAAATAATCATGTAACGTCATATATCATGATAATTTAGCATTCAATTACTCAAAATAAATGGAAAAACATGATTATGGGCATGATTTATTACCTCTAATATTGATATGACATTATTGATCAAAATATGGTCTTTTAAGCTCATTGGGTTGATAAATAGGGTAATTATGGAGGAATACAGGTCGAAAACAGGGTCCTTGGGCATTCCAAAAGTGTCAAAACAAAAAATATACATCTCCCCGAAGCATAATATATTGCATTTCCTCGTGCAAAACTAGGACCTCTTCCAAAATATGTTGACCTCCAAAAAATGTAAGTCTTCTACCTATATCAATTGATTAGACCTCTATAGCTGCTTGAACCAATACATCTAACCCATGGCTTCTTGGTTGAATCCTTTTGAGTTTAAATTCTAATTTCATGCCATGAGCATCCTTTCTCTACCATGCCATCTCCTTGCTAACTTTACAGATTTGTTATGGTTTGATTTAAGTTGTTCCATCTCATCTTGGAATCTAAAACTACAACTCCTTAACAATTCATTTTCATTCTTAAGAATACTTTCTATCATTTGTGAGTTTCTTAACAATCTGTTGTAGTTTCTTTAATTTCATATTTTGCTTAACTAATTGAATGTGAACATCATCATCGAGCTTACCTTGGGAATCTTTAGGGATCTTATATATGAGGAATATCATTGTCTTTAGCTTCTAAGGTCAAATTGTTAGGAACCCATGTCAACCCTTCTATTTACTTTGTTAGTATATTGTTGTTGGACGCATATGCTTTGTAAGTCGTCCCGTAGTATTTGTTGTTCCATAGTTTGTATTATTTTTGTTGGATACATATGCTTTGTAAGTCATCCTGTAGTAATTGTTGATCCATATTTTGTATTGGCCCATGGTTTGTATTGACACATGGTATTGACCCATGGTATTGGCGCCTAGACTTAGTATATAAGTTTGTGTTGAGACCAATGAAGGTATCGTGAAGTTATTTGTATTGAGCTTGCTCAAAGAAAATTGCCCCCTCGAAGTGGCCTACGATCAATATAAAAGTGATTCTGAGTTCTGTTATTTCTGTTATCTCGTGTGTTTTCATTAATTAATTATTGCAGGTTCTTCACATCTAGTATCAGAGCACTTTCTTGGGCTCACTAGGTGAAATTTCTGCCAAAAACAATTTTCGCATATGTTGCAGCTTCGGATCTAGGAATAATCCCTATCCGCTTAACTGTGGGAATTACTTGGGCATAATCCCTAAAACTCATTGTGAGGAGTACCACAAGAACCCTAAAGTAGCTGGCCCATTGAGAGGACCTGCCAGCGAAAAGGGAAATGACCCCTACCTAATTGACTAGTTCCCACCAGTGAGGTAAACCAAGAGTTGTCGTTTGTGGCAAAGCAGTTATTAGTTTTACCTGAGCCATGGAGTGAGGGGTACTTCCCCAATACGCAAGCCGTCAGACAGAATTGGTGGCTGAGTGAAACCCCTGAACTGTTAGGAAGCCACACATACCTGGGGTCCATGTCTATTTTTAGATGAACTGTTGTCGATCACTATCACGCCGTTTTAGATCCATTCTGAAAGCCGTTCCAAATCCATCTGTTTCAGATCTATTTCAGATCCATCCATTTTCGATCCAGTCGGTGCCGCTTCAGATCCCTCTATTTCCGATCACTTTCACACCGTTGCAGATCCCTTCCGCACCGTTTCCATATCTCCCTTGTTTTCACCCTGTTTCCCTTAAAACTTCCCTGACACCCCAGTAATACCATTCTTCATATTTCATTCCTGAGGACCCTATCCCAAATTCCACTTCCCAAATCCCGAAATCTCACATTTGTCTATTTTTAGGGTTTGCCATAACTTCTTCGTATTTCACCCAATCGCCTTCAAATTTTACCGCCGAGTTCCTTTCCTAATTCTGCTTCTTTGTCCCTCTCTGCCAAATTTTCTCATTCTTTCACCCCGCTTCTGAAATCTCCATTTTTTGCTTCCCTGTCCATCAGAAAGTGTCCAAAACCTACTCAAACCCCAATTACCCCTCCGAGTTTTTCCCAAATCCAAATTTCCCTTTACTAAATAAGCTTTTGTTTGTGTTTTTCTATCCATTCCCAAAAAAAAAAAAAAAACTCCTGGTTATGGTTGTCACTTGCGCAGGAGCAACAACCATGGAGGAAGCACTTGCATCCATCCAAACCAAACTCCAAGATCTGGATGAAAAATTTCTCAACCTCCATCTTCAGCATTCAGCCATGAACAATAACCGACAGCACGAATCTTCGGCAGCCAATGGATTCTCTTCTTCCAGCAATTTTCGTGGTCCGAAGCTTGAATTTCCTTGCTTTAATGGTACTGATCCAACTGGATGGATCTATAGTGCAGAAAAATATTTCAGTCTGCATAATACTTTTGATGTCCAAAAAGTTCCACTTGCATCCTTTCATTTGGAACAGGAATCCCTTCAATGGTACCGTTGGTACATCAAGGCTCATGTCGAGCCAAAATGGACAGATTTTTGCCAACTCCTTTTGCAACGATTTGGTCCTAGTGCTTTTGATGACTTCACCGGAGCACTCACTAAACTTCTTCAAAGTGGCACTATGAGAGAGTATCAGACAGAATTTGAGAAGCTAGCCAATCACACAGAAGGATTATCTGATGAATTCTACAAGAGTTGTTTTATCAGTGGTCTTAAGGATGAAATCCGGTCAGAGGTTAAAATGTTCTGTCCCAACAGAATGATGGAAGTCCTAGGGTTGGCTAAGTTGGAAGAAGACAAGATTTCAGCCCAACAACGCTCCAAACCCACTTTTGTTCCCTTCCAAAATATGGGTTCTCAACGACCTCCCATCCCGCCAGCTCCTCGACCAACTCCTATCAAGCATTTGTCTGAAACAGAGATGCAGTCATGAAGAGAAAAAGGGCTTTGTTATAATTGTGATGAGAAATTCACTCAGGGACATAGATGTGTTCAACAAAATCTCTATCTCTTGGATATGGATTCTCCGCATGCCTCTACAATTGGTCAAAAAACTCCAGATACAATGGATGATCAAGTCGACATCCAGGAGCTGCCTATTGACCCCCCATCTCAGGATGAACAACCAGAGATATCTCTCCATGCTTTATCTGGCGTCACCACCCCCCAAACAATGCAGGTCAGGGGTTACTTCAAGAAGCTTCCTCTTACAATACTCATTGATTCTGGTAGCACTCATAACTTCATTGACCCTCGGATCACCAAACATGCTGATTGTTTTTTCCATCCTTGCTCCAACTTTGAAGTCATGGTTGCCAATGAGGGCACCTTACCTTGAAAGGGGAAGTGTCACAATGTGCGTATCTCTCTGGAAGATTATAACCTGTGCTCTGACATGTTTTCCTTGTCCCTAGGTGGATGTGATCTAGTTTTTGGAGTTCAATGGTTATGCACACTTGGCCCCATCTTATGGGATTTTGCTGAACTTTGGATGCAGTTTTCAGTCAATGGGAAACAACACAAATTTAAGGGCTTACAAGAAGGGTCTCTCTGCATCATCAGTTCACATCGCGTGGAACGATTCTTAAGAAGAATTCACATGGTGTCATCGCTCAACTCCATTCCATTCAGATACACCCATCAACGGTCTCCCCTACTTCCTTGGATAGATATGCAAGTGTCCTTGCTGAACCAGTGGGCTTGTCGCCTTTAGGCGACCTTTCCGGTACGAATTTAGCCGCATCTACATCTCAGCAAGAAATGATGGCTATTTTGCATGCAATACAGAAGTGGCAGCCATACCTATTAAGGAATTATGTCTGCATCAATACTGATCTCCAGAGTCTGGACAATTTCCTGGAACAATGGGTCTCCTCCCCAGCACACCTGAAATGGGTTATCCAACTCATGGGTTATGCCTATGCAATCACTTACAAGAAGGGTAAGGACAATATGGTGACAGATGCTCCTTCTCGCACATTTGATGACCCAACTTCTCTTACAGTTATTTCTCTACTTGTTCCAAATTGGTTGCAATCTGTTCAACAGGGCTATCTCTTCTATGAACTCCATGCTTCTTCATCAGCAGGGCCCTCTGGGTTCCTCAAAATGTATGACCAAGAACAATGTAACTTCTTTTGGCAGGGACAGAAAATGAAAATTCAACACATGGTGGCTGCCTGTGATACTTGCCAGGTCAACAAGGGTGAAATGACAATTCTTTCAGGACTGCTCGAACCCTTTCCCATCCCTACACAGATGTGGACAGCTATTTCTATGGATTTCCTAGAAGCGCTCTAGTGGTACAATAGCACATCTAAAAGGACACCATATGAAGCATTTTATGGATAGGCACCGCCAATTCTTCTTCCATACATGCTCAGCAGCTCCCCAGTTCAGGCAATTGACTCGGTTCTTCGAAATCGTGATCAAATTCTTCTCATTCTGCAGGACAATCTTCACATGGAAATAATTCGATTGAAACAAGCCGATCAGCACCGTTCTAAGTGCACTTTTCATGCAGCTGATATGGTCCTTCTTCGTCTACAGCCTTCCAAGCAATCCTCCCTGAAACTCAAAAGGCGTCAGTGGGCCGGAATGCAACCCGAGGATGCTACATGGGAACCACTCCTTCAGATTCTGCATCAATTTCCACATCTAAAGCTTTGAGGAAAAAGCTTTTTCTACGGGAGAGGGGATGTTAGGAACCCATGTCAACCCTTCTCTTTACTTTGTTAGTATATTGTTATTGGACGCATATGCTTTGTAAGCCGTCCCGTAGTATTTGTTGTTCCATAGTTTGTATTATTGTTGTTGGATGCATATGCTTTGTAAGTCGTCCCGTAGTAATTGTTGATCCATATTTTGTATTGGCCCATGGTTTGTATTGACATATGGTATTGACCCATGGTATTGGTCCCTAGACTTAGTATATAATTTTGTGTTGAGACCAATGAAGGTACCGTGAATTTATTTGTATTGAGCTTGCTCAAAGGAGGTTGCCCCCTCGAAGTGGCCTGCGATCAATATAAAAGTGATTCAGAGTTCTGTTATTTCTGCTATCTCGTGTGTTTTCATTAATTAATTATTGCAGGTTCTTCACACAAATCATCCCCTTTCTTGTGAAAGGGCCAAGCATTTTGTAGTTCTCCATGGTGAATTTACTATTTTTCTTCTTTGGTGGTCCTATAAAGGATGCTTCTTCCTATTGTTCGTCAAAATTTGGACCCGTCTCAACCAACTTTAGAGTTTGACTTCTTTTCTTTCTTGGTCGGAGAGGCCCATCAAAGTTCTTCCTCTTGGTCCCTAGCTTCACAACTTTTTTTTACAATGAAGACATCCTCATCTTCTTCATGCTCGGGTTATTCCTCATCTTTGCTATTGGTATCTCTTGCTATTAGGGATCGTTTTCCTCCATTGGAACATTTGTAGTTCAAGGCCTCATTCCACAATGTTGACCTTAGCAACAAACCAATTCCAAATCAATAATTGATCCCAAATGTCCTATCTTTTATTTAAATCATCTATGATCAAGATCTTAATAATACCATGGTAGAATAGGTTTTTCTCTACATTCACGATTCTTCTCTGATCTACTAGTTCCATCTTAGAGGGTGACGTCTTCCGAAAGTATGGTAAATTTAATCTATGTGCCTTTATGTGTGCTGACGTGAAACGAAAGTGCTAAACCAAAATTCTCTTCACTAGTAATGGACTTCTGTAGAATAAAGAGAAGATCATGATACCTTTTCTTGAACCAATTCTAAGGTTCCAATCAAGACCAAGACAGTTCTTCATAAGGAATGGCATACAATGTTTCTTGATAATGGGTTAGTTCTTGAACCACTTGTCCCCTTCTTAAGGGAGGCCAATAGCTGTTGCGATGTAGTCTTTATTCACTTGGAATTGTGTGTCCCCGATGCGTACATAATATATATGAATTCTTTGTGCAACAGTTTTTTTTGCCTGCATATTGTGCCTAAAATTTCGTAAAGAATGGCATCTAGCCCCACTTTCTCTAACCTACTTCGGCATCTAGGGTATGCCTCCAAGATCTCTGTCTTCTCCAGCTCAAATCGAATGGTTGTTCTCGTGACTCTTTGCTTTATCTCAACATGGAGGAAAATGAAAAATATCTGCTTCAATTCTTAAGTTATATCGTTAGCACAAGTGGATGTCGACAGGATTAGAAAGGGAAATGAGATAGAGTAATCGACTTGGTTATAGAGTAATAGGTGATGATGGAATGATTTGAATCGTAAGTATCGTAGGAATCGTGATCATGATCTGATTCAAATAAAATTGAAAGGTCAACTTGAATGTGTGATATAACTAGCCATTTATAGAGAATTCACGTCGATCCCTGAGGTAGATCTCAAAATGTTTTGACATTATGGTAAAGTTTAGGGTCGGTGAGTAAAATTTGGTAATAATAATTAGGACAAACATAGGTTAAATGGGTAATATATTAGGATTGATAAGGACTATAAGGCCATTAAGAATCATGATTTAAACCAGACTGGATTAGTCATTTCAAAATCTCAAAAGTCTAAGAAACTGCCCAACATTGTAATTTCCACTATCTTGAATAAATGAAGATGAAAATAAACTGTACCTGACCTTTGTTGCTTGATATGTGTTGATTTTTTTGCAAAAACGATGAAAATCAAAATATGCCTGACCTTGCTAATCTGAATGGTTGTTGGTGTTTCCTTCAAATACATAAGAAAACTTATCCATGTACAAGAAGATTTGTTGCAAGAAAAGTCTACTACAGGAAGCTTTTGCAGTAGCCATTCTACAAGACTGGTTTCTTTGCTACATGAGCATAGATAGTTATTATTGCTGCAAGAATGGATTTCTTAGATGTAAATGGACCCCTGCTCCTTTTTATTTGAGAAATCATTGAATCAAGGGACTGGAAAATATGAACTCACACATTTGCTGCAAAATCTTTGCTGCAAAATTTTGTAAGATGTTGCAAGAACCAGAATAGCAACAAGAACAAAAACCGAAATAGGATCATGCATAGGACTGCGTGTTCTTTTTTGTGGGAACATAGGTTATTGTTGAAGGATAGTTCCCCTATCTCTTTTTATTATGAAAATCATCTGCTAGAACTAGAATAGACAATAAATTTGAACTGACACACTTTCAAAGAACTTTTGCATGTTGTTACAGGAATGACACCTCCCCCCACACCAAATATATTGCATGTATTCATTCAAGTGAAGTAGGGGGATATGTGACAAAGTTTGTCATCTCAAGCACTATAACAAGGATTTGAACTGAACAATCGTTAAGCATTTCCGAACTATGGTACAATTCTTTCCATGTGAATGAATGTGTTGAAGTCAAGCATGGGAAGAAATCATTGGATTACCATCCATTAGTGAATGTCATTAACCAATGTAAAGTTTCTCACCAATAATGAAAATGAGAACCAAGGTATCTTGATGCATCCTGACAGGTGTGAATAGATGTGTTGTTGTCGAACCCCCTGCAGTATTTAACATTCAGGAGGTATTGATGCATCCCCATTGTTGTTAGTGAGAAAACTTGTCATTGAGGAATACAAGCTTCAAGGCATCATTAAATAGATATTGATATTAAACCCGGTTAGAGTGTTGAATTCAATCAGACAATGCCAACTAGAAGGAAGTCCTTAATGAATCCCACATCATCTAGTACGAGCATAGAACCAAAAAATTTGAAGAATCGTAATTAAATATTAAACCAATATGCAGAGATTTACTATGAGTCTCTCATGCTAGTAGCCTCATTTTCAAGAAAAAACTCATGTACAATTGTTCCAACAAACCGGTTTTCACAGTTGGACTTATTTTTATCTTTACTATTTTATTAATTCTTCTGCACTATCCTACTCAAGTGTAGGAATATTTCCAGTGAATTCATTTTGGTAACAGGATCTCAAAGATACTCATAACGAAATCTGAAATATAAACCTCAATAAGTATTGGAATATGAGAGACCAGCTGCTCTTGTAAAGATGTTGCCCATAATTGTTGAAATATGGAGTGATATTGTAGATTGATGATTGATTGAAACCAAGCTTCAATATAACCTATGTTTCCTTGGTTTCCCGTTGTTTTCATTTCATGAAGTTCTTCAAGAAGTTGATCTTCATATTCTTGAATGCATAAGGGATCTGGATTTGGTGATAGAGATGCAAGGAATTCTTTAATTTCTTGATCCATTGTCTATTCTTCTTCGGATGTCATCAATGACTCTTTAAACTCTTCTTCATGTTGACAAGGATTAGAAGAAAATTCTAATTCCTCCTCTTATGTAAATTGTTCATGGATCCTCCTTTGATTCCATAGATACAAACTCATGCTTCGTGGAAATCTTGAACTTTGGAAAATGATTCTAAGAAGATCCTTGTATTGGCATTCCCTCCTCTACTCAAAAATTTCTTTGAGCAACTTCGACTTCTTGTTGATCTGGAGCTCCTACTCACAAATGGGTTAGTACATGTGGGGTTCTTACAATACCCATTTTTTTTTTCTTTTTAAAAATATTACTTAAGAAATGAAATGAAACTAACCACAAAAATGAAAACACACTTAAAGAAAAAATTAAAAATTACCTCATGCTACTAAGATCATGTTGTCACCAAGACCCTATTAACATGAGTGGTGAAACTAAAAATCAATCTACCTCTACCTCTAATTCTAAAAATTAAAATCTAGTAAAATTCATGTAGTATTATGCAAACCTATCAAAATTGCAATGTTTAACATGCTTTAATCATGCAATGATTCAAAAATGTAATGAACCTCAAACCATATAATGCTTCAAAAAGGTGATGTTATGAAAAAAAATGCATAAAAAACAATGCTTAAAAAACTTGAGAATTCTCACCTTCCTATTTTACCAATTCTACTATGGACGCCACACACACAAAAGTAAAGAATCAAACTGAAAGAAAAGGAAAGGAAACCATACCAGCACGATAAGGTCTTGGAGAAACCCACAAAAATGGATGCATAGTTTATTACCTCTCATCTTACTGCTCCTCCTCCTTCGAGTCTTAAATGTTGATCTACTGCAACCAATCAAAAAAGGAATTTGCAAAGACTGTGAATCCTTTAGAATCAATACTATCCAACATAGCTATGAGCGGAATGATAGGCTATCAGTAAGCCTTTCCTCTTTGATATAAATTCTTGAAAGGGTCCAAATCAAACCGGAAAAGTAACACTTTAAACAAAAATATATGATTTTTTGGAATAAATACTATCCAACTTAGCTAAAAGAAGAACGCTAGGGGCCTTACTTCTCTCAGGACCGGGCCTTCTACACTACTTACAAACTTTCAAAATGATTAATGCCAACACATGAGAAACCAAGCTTCCATTATATGATGAAGAGAAAGATATAGTTTGAATCTCAACTCGGTTTCCTTTTCTCCAATCCCCTACTCTAACTCCTCTCAAAGAATTATTTTTCCTCATATTTATACATGCATCGTGTGAGAGGAAAAGAGGTTACAAGGGATAAAACCAATCCCTAAATAAGTGGATCTTACAACCAATTGTTGGTCACTATAATTTCCTATTAATTTAAGTTAATAAATAGAGTGCTCAATATAAATTATCAACCCAGGGAAGTCTGATTATTTCAAAGGTAATCAAGCAAAATATATGCATAAACATTTCAGTAACTGATCAATCAAATAAAAGTCACCCAATCTACCTAATTGTGAAGTCTATGTTGTTCTTATTGCTCAATCCAACTTCAATTATTAATTTGGCTATTCAAGATTAAGAGGGTTCACAATCCTTCTACGGTATTAGTTCTAGGACTAAATGCTTCAAGAATAAATTAGCTAAATTGATTTTGCAAGAAGTTAAATCCTAATCATCATCATAAAATATATTCAATCCACAATTGCAATATTCAATCATAAAGGAAATCAGTCTTCTTTCTACTCTGTAAAGTATAAGTCATCTACCAGTTCAACAATTCATGAAAATAATGAAGCAATCAATGATATGCAGCAGCAGAGCACAACTTTAACAACAATAATAAATAACACACTTGCAAGAAGAAACTACGCATTACTCAGTCGACGGTTTCAGCAAATCAGAAAAAGCTATAAATGGAAAATCCTACTCTAAATGCTCACACTGTTTCAGCAAAGAGAAATTAAAAATTAAGAAATCCTACGCTTAATAATCAAACTGTTTTGGCAATGAAATCTAAATAGCAAATCCACACCAAACGAAGTAAAATAATTAAACAACTAATTAACTCAACAACTATGTGAGAAGGTGGGCCCTTGCCTTCTAACAGAGATGCCTCTAAAGTCTACCATAAGAAATCAGCACACAATGGATCAGGAAAATACTGCCTCTTTCATTGATAGAATAAGTTCAATTACAAAATTCCCCCACTCCTGTTACAATTCTCTCAAAATAAGCCTAACCTTTTGAACCCTCTCGTCTCTCTATAAATACTGGACAAGACAATTCAGGTCCTCTTAATTCAGACAGACATGAAGATCAAAGATCTTCAGGCTGTCGAATCAATACTTCAAAAATATAAACAGCTATGTTCATAATTACATTTGGGATAAAATCCACACCAAACAAAGTAAAAGAATTAAACAACTAATTAACTCGGAAACTCTATGAGAAGGTGGGCCCTTGCCTTCTAACAGAGATGCCACTAAAGGATACCATAAGAACTCAGCACATAATGGATCAGGAAAATACTGCCTCTTTCATTGATAGAATAAGTTTAATTACAAAATTTCCCCACTCCTGTTACAATTCTCTCAAAATAAGCCTATCCTTTTGAACACTCTCGTCTCTTTATAAATACTAGACAAGACAATTCAGGTCCTCTTAATTCGCACAACCATGAAGATCGAATATCTTCAGGTTGTCGATTCAATACTTCTAAAATAGAAACATTTATGTTCATAATTAAATTTGGAATAAAAAATTTTCATAGGCGTTAATTCTCTTTACAATCCAACTGATCATATACCAAGCGAGTTTCAACAGGCCGCGTGGATAGATGCTCAAGCTGTTTCTATAACAAGTTGAACTAGAGCCCTGAAAAGCGTGACTGCTAGCCATGTACTTCTTTATCCATGTGTATCAGCAAGCTGATACACCTGAATCCCATGTGGTCTTAAATTACTTCCATTGATCTTTCACAAGTCAGCACAATTAGGAACAAAATCCATAATCATAAGCAATCTTTAAGCATTAAATGTAACAAAGCAATAATAGATTATATATGTTTGAATCCATGCTTTTCCTTGGGAAAGATAATGAACTGGTTACAATAATAGGGAAAAACAAGGAAAAAGGGTCTCAATGGAAGTGAGAAAAAGGGGCATTTATGGCACCCAACATCTCCCCCCAGCTGTCCAATTGCATGTCCTCATGCAACAACCTCCAGCTAATCTGAATCTGACTCAAAAATTTTCCTATGGAAGTTATTGAAATTGAAGGAAGATTCGGGCTTCTCTCCATGGTTTTAAAACCCCTTGCAAGCAACCAACTCCAGCCAACACTTATTTTCTGCCTTCTTGGTCAATTTATAGATGCTCCTGTATTTCCTCTCAGGAAACCATATGAGTGGGAATCTAAATCTTAATCCTAGCTAGCTCGGCCCACATGTCTGCATACAATTGACAGATTCTGGCACTCGAGACAAATCATATTTAAAATTTTCAAAACAGCAAGGGTCTCTTTTTCTTAAGGGCTCATAAGAAGCTTCCCACCTGCGCTTGTTGTCTTCCAATGCATAGGTCTCTTGCTGTGAGATCATTCTGACACATGTAGATATGATATCTTGTTGAAATGCTTCTAGATGATTAGCCTTTTGAGGATAAGAGAGGTGTCTCTTATGTCTTGCAATAAGGGTCACAGGGGATTGAGGTTCACCTCGTATCCAGAGAGTAGAAGTATCCTCATTTTTTTGAATAGACTGGGAGGCATTCCACCAGTTCATAGGATTGGTGGCGAAGGGAGTGAATTCCTCATATGAATTTCATCTATATGAGGAACCGGATTATACCGAATGTCCATGAAGCATGCCAATTCATGTAGATATAACTCACAAAGTAAATTTTTCCCAAAGAAATCACTTTGAGTAAAGGCATCCAAAAACTGAGGGGTTGTCACAAACTGATAGGGATTCCCTTCCTTCAGAGCTTTAAGCTTAAACATAGTCAATTGTTCATACATAAATATTGAATGGGATGGTGATGGGGCCCTACAGCTTAAAATTTCTTGAACCATAGGTCCATCTTATACTTTTTCTCTTTCTCATGCTTCATGGCCTTCAACTTTCTTAGTTCTTTAAACTCTTCCTGTAGATATTCCCAGCGAAATTTCTGGAATATTAATTCCTCAGACCATCTCTCTCTGAGTTCTTTTATGGATTTCCTATTTTCATGTAGGGGGACCATTCCTTCCTTGCACAGGGCAGCACAGTATATCCATTTACTTATTTCAAGCTGAAGCAGAGAGAGTTCCTTCGCCATCTCCTAACCCCTTCCATATTTTGTGTCATTTTCATCTTCTGAATCCAGCTCAAAAATCTCCAGAGGTTCCTGGGCCTTTTCTTTATCATCAATTTTCCTGGGTAGAGTTTGGTCCTTAGTTGCTAGTGTTGATGTATATGTAACTTCGGAATGTATTTTATCAATGTATTATATATATTTATTGTACCCTTATAAGAGATGTGTTATTCCTCTATAAGGAAGTGTCGTCATGTGAATTGACAAGTGTCGCAAGTGTGTGTACTTGCCGATGGGTTATTAGACCACCTTATGGGGTCGGCCTATTTAATATATAATATAATGTGGATGTACTCAAGTAGACAAGTCGGCCCCAGTAGGTCACTGGGCAAAAAGGTGAGTATAAATAGAGATAGGAGATCTCTATTTTACTCACTCGGAAAAGTAACTATCTCTCTCTCTGAAAAGTGGCGCACTAGTGAGGAGGAGGAGGATCATCTGCTAGGAGACTATCTCTGTATTATTTGGTTGTATTTTGGTTGAGCCATTGCTCTCTCTATCTCTGAGGAAGTTGTGGGGTTTTTCACCTTAGGGTTTTCCCCACGGAAACTCTGTGTCTCTTGTCTCTATGCTTTTGATTCTTGTGATGCTTGTGATGCTTGTCATATTATGATTGTCATGCATTGATATACTGTAGATGTTATTCTCTCAGCAAAGATCCTATAGTATTGTGATTTAATACTGAAAATTTAACATGGTATCAGAGCTTAACTGAGAAGAAGACATTTTGCAGTGATGGAAGCTTGTATTCCTTGTTTATTGGGTTTCTCTCCACATATTTTTGAAATTTAGTATAGTAGATTGGATCTACTCATCAAGGCGCATCTTTCTGTCCAATCAGATTTCAGTTCCGAGCATTTTCAGTTTTGGCCCTAAAAATTAGGGTTTCCACAAAAATAGGAATTTTTGGAAACTGAAGGTACAGCTGGAAGCTCCTTGCAAAAATCGAATGTTTGAGCTTTGGATCGAGATTTTTGGCTGGGTAGATCTCCGGGAAACTCAAACCCTAATTCAGGGCTCTCCCTAGTGAACCCGGGAGGACAAAAAGGCAATTCTGAAGGGCAAGACTTTGCTGATCTCAAATTCTGAATGTACTAGGCTGATCAGCTCTCCAAGGCGCATCTTTCTATCCTTTCGGAATTTTGAAATTCACATTTTGAATTTTTAGGGTTTCTCTGACAAACCCTAATCCGGGACCAGATCCAGTTTTCAGCACTTCAAGTGGTAAGTTCTAAATCTTTTCTATTTCCATTTGAAGTACTCTTAAAGATGTCTCTTCACACCAAGCTTGAGGATAAGCTTGAAGGGGCTGATAACTTCCGAGCCTGGAAGTATAGGATTGGGCTAATCCTGGAAGAGAATGAGTTGGACTCATATGTGAAAGAAGACATCCCTATCCCAGAGGATGAAGAGGCCAAGGTATTGCACAAGAAGAACTTGGTCAAGGCAAAGAGAATCATTGCTGATTCTATCAAAGACCATCTTATACCCCATGTGTCTTCTCTCAAGACACCCAAAGAGATGTTTGAATCTTTGACCAAGCTATTTGAAGGAAAGAACATAAATCGGAAGATGACCCTGCGGAACCAATTGAAAGCAGTGAAGTTTCAGAATGGAGAAACCATTCAATCTTATTTTTTCAAGGGTCTCTCAGATCAAGGAACAATTAGAAGCAGTAGATGAAATGGTGGAGAATGGTGAGGTGGTGATGACTACTCTAAATGGCCTACCCAGGTCATGGGATTCCTTTATTCAAGGAATTTGTGCAAGGAAGAAGTTGATCTCTTTCAGTAGGCTTCGGGAAGAATGCTCTCAAGAAGAAGCTAGACTTATAGCTCGTGAGGAAAAGATGGGAGGAGAAGATCAAGCTCTTGCAGCTCACACCAAAAGAAGCAAAATCAAGAAGGATCCCTCTCGCCTCAATAGGTCCCATCAAAAGAAGAACAGGAAAGACCTAAGATGCTTCACATGCAATGAGAAGGGTCACTTTGCTTCAGATTGTCCTAAGAACAAAAAGGGATAATAACAAAAATCCTAGTAAGAAGAAGAAGGGCAGAAAAAGAAGGTTTCATGCTCATGCTGCTGAAGATGATGAACCCCCAAAGAAGATGGATTGATCACTTGCATAAGTGAAGAAGTTCCTGTCTCAGAGGGAGATGAGGATAAGGCCTTTCATAAGAAGATTACAAGCGATCTCGACAGGTATGACTCATCGAGGTATGTTTCGATATTTGTCCATTATTAAGTTTATGGTATGTTTGACTTCATGTTATTACGGTTAGTACAATTTTGATTTTAGATTTGTTGTATCACCTTAACAAAATTATGAATGCATGATAGAAGATATTCACTGGTTAGGGTGTTGACACTTATGATTGTACTAATGCATTATTGTGTTGTATGAGTTTTATGTTGTCTACTAACATGAAAGGTACACCAAGAAAGACAAATCATGTTCCAGTTCAAGAACATATGATCATGATGACATGAGGATAAAGACTCATCCATTGTCATGGATCTCATAGAAGATCCATTTACGAGGTATGTATAACTTGGTTTTATAATGGCTAACCTATGAGATATACAGGTTACTAGCACAAGTCATTGAAGAAGAACAAGAAGACATCATGTGAGTATGTTAGACATAACTAGCTAGCATGCTAATCCAGGTATGTTTTTCCTATATCAAGTTACAATCTCATCTTGTGATAAGATCCTTTATATAAGTATACTTGGCATGATTGATTATGATTATTCATTGAAGTTAGTAATCATGGGTTTAGGCATATTATGCTTTTTACTTTGTTTAATGATATGACTAACCAGAAAAGTCCTATGGTCAAATAGGAATATAAGTAAAATAATATGTCTCTTATATTGATTGATTTGACAAACCCGAAGAGTCATAGCTTTGAGTAATTATAGGTTTAGACACGTTATGTTTCTTATGCTTTAACTAACCATAAGAATCCTACATAAACCTTGAATGCTAATGCTTATTATTTCTGTTTGAAATGATCATGACTATACATGCTTGAGATTATTGTGCTTTAATAGTATATGTATGTTTTAATCATGATACTAATAAGCATGCATAGGGACCAAGGATGAATATGAGTTCAAGAACAGGTAATCCAGGAAGCAAAGATCAAGAGGGAGTACACTCCAGTGGTTTATTCAAGGATGCAAATATTCAGAGGGAGTTGACCATCTCTCTACATTCCACATCAAAAGATGTAGAAGAAGCTACTTCAGATTAGGACTCCAGCAACTCCTGCAAGGAAGCGAAGACTCAGAGGGAGTCCACCCAACGAACAAACAAAGATAAGTATTTGAATTGTCATTTCTTAATGTATATATAGATGTTCCTAAAATTAGGTTGTGTATTATGCATAATTGCATTGATGAACAGTATACTCCTAATATGCATGGGTAAGTGGCCTATGGCACTGTACAACATTCCATTGCTACTTATCTAGAATGAAACCTCTTTGCTGACATGTTGGGAGTTGTGCACACTCTTAATAATGTTCTGGTAGAGATTGGAAGGCATCTAGAAAGTTACAGAATATGGATAAATGTTGTATTGAAGCATTGGCTAAAGATAATTGCATGACTGTATGGCATATTTCTTTATGTGTAAGAATTTGTTCTGAAAACTATGGAATGTTTTCTAATCATGCAATTTAACTTGTTGTGTAGGAAAGATCGTATGCCATCTCCTACAAAAGAAGAACTACAACATTTGTTCCAGCAACAAAGATATCTATTGAAGATATTGAAGATATTGAAGTTCCCAGGATCTGGGATGAAGAAATGAAATGCCATGATCCGTCGATCATGAAGAATGATGTTTGGGATGTAATCCCAAGACATAAAGGGAAGTTTTCTATGACTTCCAAATGGAACTATCAGATCAAGCATGTTGCAGATGGCAGCATTAAGAAATATAAAAGTGATGAAATAGAAGATACACCAGATGGATTCAAGACAGCTTCCTTGAATAGTGTAGTTGAAGAAGAAGTGTATGTAGAGCAGCCACTTGGTTCTGAGACACATGATAGGAAATCATATATGTGCAGAACTTGGTATGGTGAAGATAGATTGATTACACGCAGCGGAAGCTTACTACCAAGTTCGAGATGAAGAACTTGGGGATGATGCACTATTTGTTTTTGGCATGGAGGTGTGGCAGAGTGCAGATAGAATCTTCCTTGGACAAGGGAAGTATGCAGTAGAGATCCCAAAAGAGGTTCGGGATGATGGATTGCAAGGCCATGGCCACACCTATGGCATCAAATCTGAAGCTTCTATGTGATGCTTCATCTGAGCTGATTGATGTCTCTATGTATCGTCAGATGATTGGGTCCTTGATGTATCTGACGAACACGAGACCAGACATTTGCTTTGCTGTGAACACATTGAGCCAGTTCCTGACAGATCCGAGGAGTGTTCACCTGGTTGCTGTAAAGCATGTTCTGAGGTACCTGAAGGGTACAGTGGATTATGGGCTCAGATATGAGGCGAATCAAAAGTTTAACCTGCAGGGTTATGTTGATTCAGATTGGGATGGCAGTGCTGCAGACAGGAAGAGCACATCTGGGTGTTGCTTCAGTATGGGATCAGGTGTGATCTCTTGGTTTAGCAGGAAGCAGTCCTGTGTAGCACTGAGTACAGCTGAGGCAGAGTATGTTGCATCCTGTTCAGCTAGTTGTGAGGCAGTATGGCTACGGAAGCTACTGTCTGAGTTATTTGATCTCCCGTTGGAGGCTACTGGTATCTTCTGTGATAACCAGAGTTGTGTGAAGCTATCCGAGAACCCAGTGTTTCATGACAGGTCGAAACACATAGAGATCAAATATCACTATATCAGGGATATGGTGCAGAGAGGAGCTGTGAAGCTCCTATATGTTGCGACGGACGAGCAGATTGCAGATGTGCTGACGAAGCCACTAGCCAGGGTGAAGTTCGAGTACTTCAGAGAGAGGCTTGGCGTTCTTCAGATCGAGGACACTTCGAGGAAGAAGTGATGGACACATTTGCTGAAGGCATTCCAAGCATGTTGGAAGGAGGATCCTTCACATGGCTGTGGATGTAAGCGCTGGATGATGAGCATCAGGATGATGTTCTAGTTTCTGCTTGATATGATCAGTTGGATCATTTTTTTATATATGTATGTACGCATCATGTGGATGCTGGATATGATCAGTTGGATCATTTTATGTATGTATGTATGCATCATGTTGGATGCTTGGACCATGTATCTGTATATGTATCAGGTGGATACATTGTATGATCAGGTGGATCATGTATGGTGATATGTATCATGTATTTGTATTTGTATCAGGTGGATACATTGATGATCAGGAGGATCATGTATGATGATATGTATCAGGTAGATACTTGGTATGCATCAGGTAGATGCATTGATGATCAGGAGGATCATGTATGATGATATGCATCAGGTAGATGCATTGATGATCAGGAGGATCATGTATGATGATATGTATCAGGTAGATACTTGGTATGCATCAGGTAGATGCATTGATGATCAGGAGGATCATGTATGATGATATGTATCATGTATTTGTATCAGTTGGATACATTGATGATCAGGAGGATCATGTATGATACTTGGTATGCATCAGGAAGATGCATTGATGATCAGGTGGATCATGCAGCAGGATGTTGCAGTGATGATCAGGATGATCATAGATGATGAGCTTCAGGATGTTGCTCCAGATGACATGCAACAAGATGTTGCAGTGATGATCAGGATGATCATAGATGACGAGCTTCAGGATGTTGCTCCAGATGACATGCAGCAGGATGTTGCAGTGATGATCAGGACGATCATAGATGACGAGCTTCAGGATGTTGCTCCAGATGACATTCAGCAGGACGTTGCAGTGATGATGATCAGGATGATCATGGATACATCAGGATGATGTATGGTGAGTATCAGGTTGATACTCTGTGGCCGTGGATCAGGTTGTGCAGATGAGCATGTAATTCGTTGCCCTGGGAGATTTGCAGATGGTCTTACGAGGTTTTGCCTATGGCATGTAATTCGTTGCCCTGGGACATCTGGCAAATGCTCTTTCGAGGTTTTGCTCTGGGAGGACATGTAATTCGTTGCCCTGGGAGATCTGCAGATAGTCTTGCGAGGTTTTGCCTATGGCATGTAATTCGTTGCCCTGGGATATCTGGCAGATGCTCTTGCGAGGTTTTGTCCTATGGCATGTAATTCGTTTCCCTGGGAGATCCGATAGGTTGGGCTGTGTGCCCGTAATCAGTCCTGGGATGCTCTTGCGAGGTTTTGCCATGACCACATGTAATTCGTTGCCCTGGGAGATCCTATAGGTAGAGCTGTGTGCTCGTAACAGCCTGGGATGCTCTTGCGAGGTTTTGTGGTGAGGTCACATGTAATTCGTTGCCCTGGGAGATCCTATAGGTAGAGCTGTGTGCTCGTAACAGCCTGGGATGCTCTTGCGAGGTTTTGTGACGCACGTAAAAGTCCTGAGGATTCCACAGTATGGCCAGTGATGACGAAGACCTGCAGGTGGTGGGCCTACATCCAGTATGAAAAAGGACTGGCTCTGTAGAACTTCCTATGACGAGTAGAGACAGAGATTGGACGAGATAGCAGCAGCAGTGACGATGACGATGACAATGCATCGATGACGATGATCCAGAGAAGAAGACTTGTCTAGCAGATCTGTGTCGAGAAATACCTTCCTAGTTAAGAGGGAGTGTTGATGTATATGTAACTTCGGAATGTATTTTATCAGTGTATTATATATATTTATTGTACCCTTATAAGAGATGTGTTATTCCTCTATAAGGAAGTGTCGTCATGTGAATTGACAAGTGTCGCAAGTGTGTGTACTTGCCGATGGGTTATTAGACCACCTTATGGGGTCGGCCTATTTAATATATAATATAATGTGGATGTACTCAAGTAGACAAGTCGGCCCCAGTAGGTCACTGGGCAAAAAGGTGAGTATAAATAGAGATAGGAGATATCTATTTTACTCACTCGGAAAAGTAACTATCTCTCTCTCTGAAAAGTGGCGCACTAGTGAGGAGGAGGAGGATCATCTGCTAGGAGACTATCTCTGTATTATTTGGTTGTATTTTGGTTGAGCCATTGCTCTCTCTATCTCTGAGGAAGTTGTGGGGTTTTTCACCTTAGGGTTTTTCCCACGGAAACTCTGTGTCTCTTGTCTCTATGCTTTTGATTCTTGTGATGCTTGTGATGCTTGTCATATTATGATTGTCATGCATTGATATACTGTAGATGTTATTCTCTCAGCAAAGATCCTATAGTATTGTGATTTAATACTGAAAATTTAACAGCTAGATCATGTGTTTCAACAACTTCTTCTCTACTCACTAATTCGAGGATCTTAGCAGTCTCTTACTGTGCCACTGTTTCAGCAGCTTCTTCTTGTGCTACTGGTTCTTGTGTTTCAGTAGCTCCTTTATGGGCCATCAACTCAGGGACCTCAACAATTAATTCATGTGCCACTAGTTCTTGTTTTACAGTGGCCTCCCTTTGGTTTGTTGATTCTTGTGTTTCAGCATCCTCTTTTTGGGTTGCTGGTTCTTGTGTTTCAGCACCCTCTTTTTGGATTGCTAGTTCTGAGACCTCAACAATTTCTTGTGCAATGTTATCCTAAAATTCCTTACCTAGAAATTCTTTATTTTCCATGGTTGAAGGGGTTGCTTCCATATTCTGATTTTTCTCGTCCTCCACCATTGGCTCTACTTGTGTTGTCCCATTCTTTTCTTGTCTCAACTGTCCAAGTCTCTAGACTGAAAGTCCCATGATTGTCACAAACTGGAGCATGATGAGATTGTCACAAGGTCACAATCATGGGCATTCTGGGCACACAAACTCATCATGCTCCATATTTTCTGAAACAGAGGGTAGACTTCCCATTTGATCAACGAATTCAACTAATGTGCTCAATCTTTGAACTGCTTGATTCTTTAGAACTTCTCTCATCCCTTGCAGTTCTTCCCTCAGCACCTGCACCTCCTGTTTCAGCATGTCATTCTCTAAGAGCATATTTTCTACTTGAATTTGACCCTCTCTTGCAGCAAGTTCTTGTGGGTCGGAAAACTTCGAAATTAAAGTTGGGATATCCCATGGTTCTTGTGTTTCAGGGGATTATCGAGGTTTTAAAATTGGGATCTCAATATCTACCTCGGTCACTTGTGTTGCCTCTGTTACACCAGAATTTCAGGTCCTTATTTGTTTTGATGGACTTGGGGACTGTTTCTGGGTGCGCTATCTATTCTTATTTCTTCGTGGCGCAAAGGGAGTGGAACCTTCTGGGAGTATTTCAACTTCCCCTTATACAGAAAAAGGAGAATCATCCTTTCATGATGATTCTTCCCTTAACTTACTAGCTCCCTCTCCTGGTTCAGCAGAAAATTCAACCTCCTGAATTATAACCCCTCCTTGTTTAGCAGAAGACTCAATTTCCTGAATTATTCTAATCTAACTTTCAGTCTCCTCCCTCATTTATTCTACATTGGATTTTTCCTGTTGGACTGGGATTCCAAAAGGCTCATGGGGGTTTACATTTTGAAGAATATCTGCAGTTACAGCTTCCTCTAAAACCCTTTCTTGATCATTATCAGCTTCTTCAGATTCTCTATCTCCCCCCCCCCAAATCTATCTGTCAGGCTCCACTCATCTTCCTCTTCACTATTATCTCCTTCTTCTATGGCCACATGGTCTACCACATCCCCAACAACAAATTTTCCCCAGAACTAATGTATTTGCTCAAGGGCTCTCAATATTAGTAGCTTAATGAGGCCATGATTAGTGAGGGAGGCTAGAGGATGTTGAGACCCCCTTGAATAGTGTGCCATGTTTTGCACATTCCTCAGAAGATAATAAGGAATGTTAATTAATGTGCCACAATGTAGGTGAGAGAGAAAAACAAAATCATACGTATAAACGATTTGGTACCTACCTTCGCAGGTGATATATTTCTTCAAGAATATTGAAACCTGGTCCCATGGGCGACGCTAAGTTTCTAATGATGTTAATCATCCCTATGGTTGAACGCTTTCTCCTATTGTGAGGAAGTCTTCTATTTCAGTTAGGTTGGGCCTCTTCCATCTAAACCAACTCTTCTCGATCCTAGGAAATCCTGTAAATTCTGCTAAAGCATGTTCCGAGACTTCAACCCTCAATCCCCCAACTTCTGAACGGTATCCTATCAAATTCAGGGTGAAATGTAATTCCATTCTTTCGTTAAACCCATTCAATATTTTAAAATATGTCATCCATCCTACTTCTTCAAAGATGCTGAAAACATCTCCATTTTGATGCAAAGCATCCATTGTTTCAGGTTCATGTCGGACTGTGAAACCCCCCATAATCTCGTTCTTATGCAATATCAGACGATGCAAGCAAAAAATTTCACAACTCGAACGTCGGAGTTGCGGCATGCAGAGACATCGATGAACAATGGAGAGTTTGTTGGATATTTTTGGAAAGTTGGTGTAATTATGGAATAGGCTCATGCTAAAAGTTGTTGCATGGATTGGACGATATGGTGGCGGTCAATAAGTACTGGAGAGGGTAGTGATGTGTTCTTCAACTGGACATATTGGTTAAAAGTTGCTGACAGGGATATGCAAACATAGTATAATCATGATTAATATGTATATTTATGCCTAGTCATACCCATGATTAGAATTCATACCTCTGCGCTTATCGTGATGGATCGTCAACCTCCTAGGTGGCCTACTTTTGTTGTCAAATCGATCGATGGAGGCATCCCTTCACACGCAGATTCATAAAGTCGGTTGGCCTCTATCCAATAAGATAGATGAATGTGTCCATGTCAGAATTAATTGTATCAGTGGGTCAAAACTTTGACAGATTTGTGGCTTCAATTTTGGAAAACTGTGGCAGGCATAATACTGATTACAAAAACTGGCATGGTAAGATTGCTTCCAACTTCATCGGAATCTTCCTCGGATAAAATTTCAAGGTATATTTTAACCAGTTTCGAGAAAAGCGGACGACTTTCATAACTGATGCAGGATGAAAGTTAGAAATATGGTGGTGGTTCATCGAATAGCGGAGAGATTGACAGTGTTTCAGCTGAAAATTAGTGGAGTTTTGGCAAAAAGCGGAGAGATTGGCGGAATTTTGGCCGAAGGTGTAGCGGAGTTTCAGCAAAAAAATTGGCGGAGTATCGGCAAAAAGCGGAAAAGTTGGAGTAATTTCGGAAAAAGTTTAGCGGAATTTCAGTGGAAATATTGGCGGAGTTTCGGAAAAAATATTGACAAAATTTTGGCCGATGACAACATTCAGCAGTGCTCGAATGAATTCCAATGATCTTGACAGAATTCCAAAATTTCCTTCATCGATCCTTGTAAAGGATTATTCAGCAACTGTAGAGGAACACCCATAGTTTCTGCAATCGATTGGCCCATTACAACTACTCATTTTCTCCTGGGTCCTTCGCATCTATTCTTGCACACAATTTTTCTAAACAAACCAATCAAAGTTGAAAATAAAAACTATCAGACAATCTATCAATTGCATCAAACAAAATGAAATGAAATCAAAAAAAAATCAAAACGAGTTTATTTATGTACAAATTTTCTGTGAGAAATGCGTAACAGATTAAAGAGTTGAGGAAAAAGGACGAGATTCATGTTCCTGTACCAATTGACAGTTTGAGTCAGCAGCAACACGAGAGGAAAATGAATCCTTTGAGAGTAGCTTATGATAGATCCGCAACCGATGATCATTGGAAAATAGTGGGGTTTGATATTCATCGATTGTGGTCAATCGAACAGTTCCATTGTCGAACATTGTATCCACTTTGTGTGGCCCCAACCATCTGGTGCGCAGTTTACCTTTAAATTCCCTCTTGAACCGTGAAGCATATAATAAATCCCAATCCCCTTCTTGGAACATCTTCTTCTTAATAAACATGTCATGGCACTTAGAACGTTGTTTCCAAATTACGGAATTTTGATGTACAGCAGCTACGCGTTTCTCATCAAGTTCATTCAACTGATTCAGCTGATCCTTTTGAGCTTCTGTTATATCCAAGTTTGCTTCCAAAGCAATCCTCAAGGTTTTAATCTCAAATTCAACAAGGAAGACAACATTTTTCCCATATACCAATTCATAAGGAGAGAATCCTATGGTGTTACACCATGTAGTTCTATATTCCCATAATGATTCAGGGAGTCTTTCGGCCCAATCTCTACGATGACTCTTCACAGTCTTTGTAAGAATAGCTTCAATAAATTTATTCGTACTTTCCACTTGGCCATTAGCCTGTGGATGATAAGGTGAAGTTATTCGATGTTGGATAGGATATTCTGCAGAAGAGCTTCAATATTTCGGGACACAAATTGTGAGCCCCGGTCTGTTACTATTTCTTTAGGAACCCCAAAGAGAGTAAATATTTCTTCATACAAGAAATCTATAACAGCTTGATCAGTCTCTCTCACCAGGGCTATGGCCTCCACCCATTTAGTCATATAATCTGTGCAAACCATAATGTAAACCTTTTGTTTTGGAGGGTTGATGGGTGCTACAAAGTCCAAGGCCCATCTCTCAAAAGGTTCAACCACGACTTGTGGTTAGAGTGGAATCTCATCCAATATATTAGGATGACCCATCCTTTGGAAGCTATCACAGGCTTGCACATACTTTCTTGCATCTTGAAACAGAGTTGGCCAGAAACAACCCATTCTCAACACCTTATGTCCAATCCTTTTATCGGAAAAATGTCCCCCACAAGGTTCATCATGGCATGATTTCAAGATAATATGGATCTCGTCTTCCCTCACACATCGTCTAATCTCCAATTCTAGCCCTATGTAAAAGAGATATCCTTCTATCCAATAGTACCTAGCACTTTGTTGTACAATCATTCTTCTTTCCCTTTTTGATAGATGAGTTGGAAGCTTTCCTACAACAAGATAATTAGAAATGTCTGCATACCAAGGTGAGTGAACTGAAACTGCAAATAGATATTGATCAGGAAAAGAATCCTCATGAACTGGCGAATTATCATCATTATTGATAGTCTAGAAAGAAAATCAACAACGACATTTTATTTTCCTGGTCTATCAACAATAGTGATATCAAATTCTTGTAATAATAGTAACCACCTAGTCACTCAAGAATTAATAACAGGTTTATTCATCAAATATCTAATAGCTGAGTGATCGATATGCACGAAGGTAGAGTACCTGGTGATATAGTGCTTGGACTTATTGATGGAATAAATGACAGCAAGGAATTATTTCTCAGTTACTTTGTAATTGGGTTCAGCAAGGGCCAAATTCTTACTGATATAATAAATAGCATATGGATTATGACCTTCCTGCTGTCCCAACACAACCCCAATAGCAGTATCTGAAGCATCATAATAAATGTGGAAAGGTAAGGCCCAATTAGGCCCACGCAAAATAGGTGTTGCAGATAGTCTTTTCTTTAATTCTGCAAACGTTGTCTGGCATGCATCTATCCAATTGAATTGTGCATCCTTCCTTAGTAAGGTAAATAGAGGAGATTCTAGTTTACAAAAAATTTCAATGAAACGTCTATAATAACCAGCATGTCCAAGAAAACTACGTACCTCCTTATTTGTTTCAAGAATAGGGGTGTTCAAAATTAACTTTATTTTAGCATGGTCCACTTGTATTCCTGCATCAGATATAGAATGACCGAAGACTACACCTTCACTCATAATCATATGACATTTTTCAGTACTGAGGGACAGGTGAGTCTGATCACAGTGTTTTAAAACATTTTCCAAGTTTTTCAAAGCCTCATCAAAACTACTACTGTAAGGAGTGAAATTATAGATAAAAATTTCCATACAATCATTAACCATCTCAAAGAAAATTCTAATCACAACTCGTTGAAATGTGGCCGGTGCATTACATAATCTGAAAGGAAGCACCCTATATGCAAAAGTGCCCCATGGACATGTGAAAGTGGTCTTATCTTGGTCTTCAGGGTAAATATGAATCTTATTATACCCACTAAAGCCATCTGGAAAGGATAATATTTTTTTACCAGACAGAGTATCAAGGACCTGATCGATAAATGGAAAAGGGAAATGGTCTTTTTGTGTAGCCTTGTTCAGTTCTCGGTAGTCCACATAAACATGCCATTTACCATTTTTCTTATGTGCAATCACTAATGGGGAAACCCATTCACTATCTAAAATGGGGTAAATAAATCCTGCCTTTAAAAGCGTTTGAATTTCCTCCTTCACAATGTCTCTCAAATTTGTATTTATTCTGTGTTGGGGTTGACATATGGGCTGACAATCATTCTTAATGTAAATATGGTGAGTACACAACTCAGAGGGGATACCTCTCATGTCGGTGTAATCCCACATAAAGGATCCCTTATGTTGTTTCAGTAGTGTAGTTAGACGTTCCAATTCATCAGGTGTTAGATTGGGATTAACATTTAAGGATTTTCCAGGCTCGATCTCTATTGGAATACTTTTTGAATTCTCAATTATGGGAAGAGTTTCATCACTTTTAGATAGGAATTCCTCAGTAAGTTCTTCTTGCTTAAATTCACTCAAGGCACTATCCAAGATCTAATATGCTTGTCTGGTAACCGTCATTGGTTACTAATGAAACTGATGATGGTGCCATCCTCAGTTTCATTTTTGAAAGTCAAGACCCTCCCTATAGTAAGAAGAGGCTGAGCGCTTTCTTCTTCTTCCAGATATACCCATAATGGAGTTTCAATATCTAAAATTGGTTTAGTTGGAGGATATAGGGTCGACCTTTTGGTATTGGTTCCATTAGATATTGTCATAGATCATGATCTATAGCTAATGTATGCGTCTGTTGTAGCCAACCAAGGCCTTCCTAGAATGAGTGGATGTCCCCCCAACTGATATTTGGGCTATAATACAAGAAATTATGCGGGGTATTCCCATGAATCAACAGAGACTACCAAGTCATCCATAATTCCCTCATGTCTAAGCGTGGATCTATCAACCAATTCCAACACCGTGGGGATTGGTTTGATATTGGTGAGACCCAACTTCTTTACGGTTTCAGTGGTCATCACATTTATTGTTGCGCCTAAATGAACTAAAACATTGGGAATCTCAATATATTCAAAATATGCACTGTAACAATGGGGTTTCCTGGATCATCATATCTATCCAAAGGAACCTTTCCCATCATTAATTTAGACAACTTCCCGACCATGTGAACTGTGAGAGGGTCCTTATGTTTTCTTCCTAGTTTCTTCACACACATATCTCTAACAGTTTTGGCATAAATGGGTACATCGTGCAGGGCTTGAAATAATGGAATTTTAACGTAAAGGTTTTTCAATTCCCCTAGAAGGTTAAAACATGATTGCTCTGGTGCTTTATGTAAAATTAATCGCTCAGGGTATGGTGGAATTCTTGAAATTCTTGCAGGGGGATCTTCAATGTATGTTTCAGCCGGTGTTTCAGCAAGTGTTTCATCATGTGTTTCAGCATCCCCAATGATGGGAATTACTGCATCGATTGGGCTCTCAAATTGTTTATTTGTTCTTTCTTCAATCACATGGGATGGAACATCCTCAATGACAATAGTTTCTACCACCCTCCCATATCATATATTTAATTCATTACATGGGAAAGGGGTGATAGAATAAGTTGGCATGTTTGATGTTTCAAATTGTTGCATTGCCTTATTATTGGGGTTAGGATTGGGTTGAGCAGTAATTTTGGGTCTTAGTGGTGCATTAATTGGTGCCACATTAGTAGGGAGTTGTAGTTGTGGTTGTTGATACTATTGGTGAGGAAATTGATTGCGAGGGAATTGGTTCCCTGGATAAGTATTTATCCAACCTGGAGGCCAAGGGGTTTGTTGATTTGGATGAGGTGCCCATGACATCCATGGAGTACGATATTGCATTGGAGATTAAGTAGGTCGATGCCACTGATTATTGGGACAAGAATATTGTTGAGGAAATTTATTATTCATATTATTCCAAGAATTAAAAGATGTGGGATCTGGATTCATACCTAGAGCACGAGGTTTCCAAGGCTTCTTTTGTGAAATGAAGTAAGCTTGCTCCACGTCCATGCTAGATGCCTGAAGGAATGCCTTAACTTTTGGAAATGAAGGGAACTCCTTGTTTTTGTGATCCAAATCACAAAGACCACATACCTCTACCTTGTCAAGTGGGCATTCCCTTAACGGGCGCTTCTTTCTGCACTTAGCACAAAATTATATGCCCAGTGCCAAATATTCCTCTACCTGCCTTTGCTTTTCTTTAAAAACATCTAATTGTGAGGGAATAGAACTCATCATATCAGTTTTAAAGTTTTCGAGAAGATTAACTATTTATGCTCATGTAGCTCCACCACTAGCTGACTTGTGTGCCCTTGTAAGGACATACTGGTCTCTTGTGTTTGTTCTAGAATATACCTTATAGTATATTCAACACATATCTATAATATGGTCAAAATTTTCCCTTGAGATATCCCCCTTCCCCAACAGATTAATCATATCCACACAGTCTTCTCTAATTCCTCTCAATAAAAGTATTTTAAGGATATCTTTTCCAATGTCAGCATGGCCAGCTCTTTGAAAATTATATAAGAGTCTTTAGACAAAATCCTCCAAACTTTCATCCTCTTTTTGAAATATTTTGAACATTTTTTCCCTCCTATCCTTGGTTCTGCAATAATCCTGATATTTAGCAAGGAATACTCGTTTTATTTGGTCCCATGCTGTAACAGTCTCACCACCCAAACTCACAAATCAACGTAGGGAATTTCCCTTTAAGGTAGCAAGAAATAATTTTAACTTTTTTTCACTGGAGGTGTAGTCATAACTTCGACAGAGAATTTCAAATTCAAAAAGGAACTCGTCTGGATATTCAGTGGACTTACCATAAAAATTTGGCAATACCGAGGGTGAAATGTTCTTCATAGAAGCCACCCCAAGCATTTGTCGAATGGGGAATTCAAGTGTAGCAATTTTTTCTCCATGTTGATTATTATCATTTTCCCCCATCTCTTCTTTATGATCATTAGGGTGCTCCCGACGTTCTCTATTCTCCTCGTTGTTCATATCTTCCTCAACCTCCTGCTCCTTTCTTCTCCTTTATTCCTCTAGTTTCCGTCAATAATCCAACCACTTCTCCTTAGTTACTTCCTGCCCGTTAATTTGATAAATATCCTCTGGATTTCTTGTACCCACATCACTTTCCTTATCTTCTGTAGGTTTCTTTTCAAAAGTGGGAGTTGAAATTTCCGTTACCTTCTCCACGGTTGATACCGATGATTCAAGCTTGGGGAGAATGAATCTTCCTCTTCCTAAAGATGTTCCCGGTAATATGGTAGAGTAATCAGCTCTGGTGATCAGCTCATCAATAAATGTTTCTCTTCCTATACCTTGGTTACTGCAATGACCTATTCCACCTGCAAAGTTAGTTCTTTTGGGGGTTTCACGTTCTTTTCTTCTTGTATTCATTCAAGCTTAAATAATCATACCTTGTTTTGGGGATAGGAACCCGTTCAGTCTGTTGAAGGATGCATAGCTCTTCACTGCATCTTATCATCCCTGCAACCTCAAAAATAAAGATAGCTAAATAAAAACAAACTAATCATCTACAATCTATGTCTACCAATTACCTTCCCTAGAAACAATGCCAAAATGTTGGTCACTATAATTTCCTATTAATTTAAGTTAATAAACAGAGTGCTCAATATAAATTATCAACCCAGGGAAGTATGATTATTTCAAAGGTAATCAAGCAAAATATATGCATAAACATTTTAGTAACTAATCAATCAAATAAAATTCACCCAATCTACCTATTTGCTAAGTCTATGCTCTTCTTACTGCTCAATCCAAATTCAATTATTAATTTGACTATTCAAGATTAAGAGGGTTCACAATCCTTCTACGGTATCAGTTCTAGGATTAACTGCTTCAAGAATAAATTAGATAAATTGATTTTGCAAGAAGTTAAATCCTAATCATCATCATTAAAGAGATTCAGTTCACAATTGCAATATTCAAACATAAAGGAAAGCAATCTTCTTTCTACTCTGTAAATTATATGTCATATACCAGTTCCATAATTCATGAAAAGAATGAAGCAATCAATGATATGTAGCAGCAGAGCACAACTGTAACAACAGTAATAAATAACACACCTGCAAGAAGAAACTACGCATTACTCAGTCGACGGTTTCATCAAATAAAAAATAAAAAAAATGGAAAATACTACTCTAAATGCTCACACTGTTTCAACAAAGAGAAATTAGAAATTAAGAAATCCTACACTTACTAATCAATCTGTTTCAGCAATGAAATCTAAATAGAAAATCCACACCAAAAAAAGTAAAAATAATAAACAACTAATTAACTCGTCAAATCTGTAAGAAGTTGGGACCTTGCCTTCTAACTGAGATGCCGCTAAAGGATACCAAAAGAAATCAGCACACAATGGATCAGGAAAATACTGCCACTTTCATTGATAGAATAAGTTCAATTACAAAATTTGCCCACTCCTATTACAATTCTCTCAAAATAAGCCTAACCTTCTGAACCCTCTCGTCTCTCTATAAATACTAGACAAGAAAATTCAGGTCCTCTTAATTTGGACAACCATGAATATCGAAGATCTTCAGGATGTCGAATCAATACTTCGAAAATAGAAATAGGTATGCTCATAATTACATTTGGGATAAAATTTGTTCATAGGTGTTAATGCGCTTACAATCCAACTGATAAGATACCAAGCGAGTTTCAGCAGGCCGCGTGGATAGATGCTCGAGTTGTTTCTGTAACAAGATGAACGAGAGCCCTGAAAAGTGTGACTTCTAGCCACGTACTTCTTTATACATGTGTATCAGCAAGTTGATTCACCCGAATCCCATGTGGTCTCAAATTACTTACATTGATCCTTCACAAGTCAGCACAATTAGGAACAAAATCCATAATCAAAAGCAATATTTAAGCATTAAATATAACAAAGCAATAATAGATTATACTTGTTCGAATCCATGCTTTTACTTGGGAAAGATAATGACTTGGTTACAATAATAGGGAAAAACATGGAAAAGGGGTCTCAATGGAAGTGAGCAAAAAGGGGCATTTTTGGAACCCAACACCAACCAATGTTGGACTTGGTTCAATTAAGAAAAATGAGGCTATTTGATGATCATGAAAGCATAAAAACATCCCTAACAACACTCATGTTCCCATATTTGTTCATAGGATTCGTGGTCAAAATATGGAGGCAAAATCATGCCAACTCATAATTGAATTCCTAAAAATGCACCTACAGGAATTTAGGCAAAAATTATGAAATTTTGTTTTAAGATCCATCGATATCTCCCAAACCTTATTCAATTTTGGAAATTGGTCCACATCGTACTTACTCAATTTGGCATGTTGTGAACAAAACCCATGTTTTAGTTTTCCAATATTCGTCTTCATCACCTTGAAAATTGTGTCACAAGTTGGTTGTTTGAAATCTATTGCAAATTTAAACTAACTCATTGACCAAGTGCTTGAAGATTCACATGTGCAAGATGGGCATGATCTAATGGACATATGACCATCTAGAAACATCCATATATCATGTCCATATGTCCTTTTCTCCATTGGACACGTGGAAGTGTGAGGAACAATGATGGTGTTGCAGGATCATTTTGTTGTAGGAAACCTGGAAGTGGCTGCTACAAGATTGTGTTGTTGCAGGAACAAGTGTCCATGAGTTGGAGATGTATCGATGATGAGTTAGGATGATCTGAACAAAATTTCACCATCTTGGCATGATTTCCAATGAGATCCACATACCCATTTTGAATCAAGAAGATTGGAAGCATTATAAACATCGAGGGTGTTACTGGAACCTGCTGCAGGAACTAATCCATTAACTTCATAGATCATGACAATTTACAATTCAATTACTCAAAATAAATGGAAAAACACGATTATGGGCATGATTTTTTACCTCTTATCTTGAGATGACATTATTGATCAAAATATGGTATTTTAAGCTCATTAGATTGATAAATAGGGTAATTATGGAGGAATAAAGGCCGACAATAGGGTCCTTCGGCATTCCAAAAAGACTCAAACAAGGACTCTACAAGGCCCTACATATTCCTTCAATGTCCTTTTAGTGCAATCCTTTAACAAGAAAGGGAACAAGCAAGATGGAGGTAAAACTAAAGGTACAAATAATAAGTAAGTTTCTAGAAACAACAAGAATAACAATGGTGGTGGGGGAAAGAAAGGGAAGAATAAGGTGAGGCTTCCTTGCAAGTTATGCCACGATGATCACCTTACTTATCATTGCCCCAAGATGGATAATTATCAATGCTTCTTAGAACATTGGAATGCGACTCAACAACCCTCTCTTTCAATGAATTATTTCCCTTTTTAGTCCTAGTATCTAATTGTTGAGGTTCCAAATAACCCTGCACTCCTACAAGGGGTAAATCAAGGGACTTCTCCACAAGGGTCCATTTCATCAAATGCTAATGTTTACATGTGTGAATGTGAGATAAATGTTTAGACTAGGGAACACAATTATGATGCTTCCAATTTCAGTTCCAAGAACAAATAGGCATCTATGTCATATCCATTATATTCTCTCTAAATAGAAAAATAAATTATTGATGCAATTCCTCACCCTTCGAAGGGTGTGTTACAAATATTTTCTCACAATCTTAATGTTCATCCCATTTAGAATTATAGTATTATTGAGTAGTTATCCCAAGCACTGTGTTCCATGTATGTTCTAGAGGTTCTTCATAGTTTCCCTATGCAACATAAGGATTTATTGTAGGAGATAGGAAGTTTGACCAGTTCGATGCACACTTTTGATGTCGATAATAATAAACCATGTCTCCCTCGACACATCACATTTCATATCGAGGTCTCATCTTATAGTACTAACATCTTCAACGTTGTTGTAATGAAGGAGTCTAAATGTGTGTTATGTCCCTATCAAGTTGGAGAGATCTATGTTCATTGAATATTGTTTCATCGCCCACCATGTTAACTACATCTGAGAGTCAATTATTCGTACCTCATGGAATCATACCCTTATCCCTAGTCAAATTGGACGGGAAGACACTCTTAATGGAGGTCTAGGTTCTGTCAATGATTCATTAGATTACAACCTTATACTAGGATGAAATTGGACAATTATATGACCACGGTTCTTTCATGAGTCTTTTGATTGATTCGCTTCCCTCACTAAGGACAAATTTTCACGTTGATTAGCTATCATATTGTCATTCTTATTCAAATAACACCTTAGTATCAAACATTCCTTTGGTGGACAATTCCATGAGGGTGTGTGATCATTTGGGTTTTGTATTTTTTTCCACACTAATGGGAATACTTGAACTTCCTTCAACTATGGATTATGTTGTTTGTTTGTTTTATGTGATTTCATCTATCATGATAGATCCTAGTGATTCATCATCAAGTAGGAGTTTTGAGACACAATCCTTGACATCATTCAAAATGTCCTATTTAGAAAATGATCCTTGGATCTTACTCAATTTGTCTACTTTAATGGATGAATATGGATATGCAAGATTGGATATGCCATTTTATGTAGCTGAAATTTCTTTCCAAACTATTTAATTAGATACTATAAACTTTGATCAGCTTACTCCTCATCAAGGAGAACTTGATTTATTTGCCTCACCTAGCCATTTCTTTAACTCTCCAGCTTCATAGGAGTCCTTCGATAGGTTTTTTCCTCGTGATGAGGCCTTATATAGGGTTTTATCCTCTCACAAGGCCACTATGAGAATATATTCATCATAAACCATATTTACTCCCCAAGTTGAATAATTTGGAAGATGATTAAAAGAGTTTGACCATCTCATGAGATTTCAACTAGTAAAAGGGTTTCACTACTACATATGGCTCAAAAGTTCGACTACATATTGCCACGAATAAGTTAAAATCGAATTTTTTCTGGAAAAACAGTTCAAAAATTTGGAAAAAATGTTCTTGCCCCCGACGTTCGTCGTTATAGAAATGAAATATCCATAACGTCTCTATAGCGACGAATATTTGTCGCTATGGCGACATACAGTAGGTCATCTCTATAGCGACGAACATCGAGGGAAAGAACATTTTTTTTTAACTTTTTAACGGTCAATGACTTTTTTTTTAATTTGAACGTTGTACATTTTCACCGGAACCACGACCCTCATTGATCTATAAATACATGTTCTCAAGTCATATTTCCACAAATCATTTGCTATAGTTGCAACGATCTTTCTGCTGGTTTTTTGTTCTGTGATTTCAAGAGTCCGGTACTGATTTGAGACATCAAATTTTTGGTCTCCTTCGTTTTCCAGGTTAGTTTGACTGCAATGCACTAGTCTTTTTTGTGGTTGTGCCCTTTATGTTCCATCTAGGGCTTCAATGCAATGGAGAAAATGTTTATATAGTTTGGTATTTTTGTGTCAAAATGTAATTTTTTAAATTGTCATTTGTGTTAAAATGTAAATTTTTTACTTTTCATTCCTGTTAAAACGTAATTTTTAAAATGGTGATTTGTGTTAAAATGTTTTTTTTTGCTCCTATGTTTTTTATTGGTATCCTTTGGTTCTATCTAGGTGAATGAAAAATAATAGCAAGGAGATCTCCAAGCTAGATAGATTTAAAATTAACTATTTCAATGAAATTATGGATTATGCATCTTTTGGATTCATAAATTGTTATGACTTCAAGAAAATCCTAGAATATACCTCTCCCCATTTTAAAATTATTTACATTGACCTTGGGCCTATAAATTTGAATGTTTCCCATGCCCTACTTTAGAACATTGTACAAAAAATTACAATTGTTTATAAGTCACATAGATAACAAATCACAAGAAATATAACATCCATAAACCATGGAATTAATATCATTTCCAATGTTAGTACTGAAATTGGAATGTTCCGATACATAACTTATGTATCGATCACATTTTATTTTCCATCCCTTTCCTAAAATCGTTTAACAATTGATCTAGTCTGGTGTATAACTAGCAACAACTCACACATCAACCTAGCAAGTCGGAACACGATGTTACTAGTGATGATCATGCTAACGACGTCGGCATCAATGAAAATCATCATCATCACCATCGACACCATCATGATCATAATCATGATAATCATTGTCATCATTATCACATCATCATCATCATCATAAGCATATTCGTCATCATCAATAATCATCATCATCATCAAAAACAACACCAACATCGTCATCATCATCATCATCATCATCATCAGTGACGATGATGATGTTGATAATGAAAGCATTGTCATTGTAATCAATAGGACCATCATCGTAGATTTCAAGTACACTATCTAATTAGATTTAACTAGCCCCCTCATAGATGACCAATGAGACCACAAAGGTGTATCCTTTCAAACTTTGATAGTCATTTGACAATATCATTATCATCTTTATTCATAATCCCGTTTAAAAATCCTTTCAAACTTTGGGCCTACATCTATATTCATAATCCCATTTGACAATATCATTACAATGTGTTGAAACCTTTTAATCTCTAGTATAACGAACATGAACAATATTACTGACCCCTCAATTTCTTCTACATTAGATCCATTAGCAGCATAATGTAGATTTTCTTGCAATTAATAATTATAAACCAATGTAGGGAACCAATTAACTACTCATTATCCTATGGGTATTACCACTTGGAAAAATGGTGTAACAACTCCTTTCACAAATACACTTACAACACAACATACTAACCCGCTTGGACATTTAGATAGCAATTCATTACTTTATAAGGAAACACCATATCTATTAACATACCAACACATGCACTGAAGTAATATGTAAACTCCTAATTTGTGACATCATTAACACAATTCCTTAGCCCCTTTTTTAAGGCAATATCTAAATTCATGTTATGTAGAATCAATAGCCATTACCCACCATACGTCAATTCTTATTGGAACAACATGTAGTAATCCAATGGAATTACTTAGGTAATCCTCTACACATGCTTAGGTAATCCTCTAATCACGTCCTTTAATTTTCGGTCTCCTTTAATATATATATTCTCTATTCAATTTACTTATATATTGATTAATGAGTTTTTTTTTGTTCTTATAGGCTATTAGGATGTCAAATAAATATACTTGGGAAGAAAACAATAAGAGGTGTGCTGAGATTAAGGCAGCATTGGAGGCGAAGGGTGATGGAAAGTGTTATTTCCCTTGCAATGATTGTAAAGGCTTGCAAACGAGAAGACTTTTAAGAACAACAGTTGAAAAACATTGTAAGGAGAAGGGGCATGCTAAGGGGGGTATGAATATCATCCCTTGGTAAGACATTATTCATTACATATTGTACTTCTTGTAATAGTACTGATAATGTATTCACAAAATGTTTTATCATTTTAAATATATGTGTTGTATATTATACACTAATGTTTTTGCAATGTTTGTAAATATAAAGACAATGCCCCCATATGTCGACCGCCAGAGAGCTATTTTCCACATAATAGTAGAAATACTACTTTACAAGGAGACGGCCATGGAGATCATGCTATTGAAGATCGAGTTCTTAATGATCCTATGGACAAAGATGACGTTATTGATACAAATGGTGAAGATGAGATAAATGGATTGCTCCAAGACACATTTGCTCCATTGGATGAGGACAACCTCCATGATATTCATGATGTTCCTCTACTCGAGAAGTCCCAAGAACCTCTTTATGAAGGCTCAAAAAACAATATTCTATATTTTATATTTTTTTTGGTGAACTTAAAGGTTTTGAATGGTTTATCAAACACTTGTTTCACACATCTCCTAAGGTATGTAAAGTTGACTATTTTCCTCGCTTTTTAGTGTTAATTAATTCGTAAATTAGGGATATGCAATATTTATGACGTCTATTGTTTACATGTCATTTTCTTTGTCAATGTTGCAGATTGTTGGGTGAATTTATATTACCACCATCAAATAATTTACCACGCACAAGTCGAGAGGTATTCTTGATTATGAAAGAAACTGGAATTGAGTATCAAGCTATTGATGCATATCCTAATGATCATATTATATATTATGGACAGTATGCATCAGAAAACAAATGCCCACAATGTGAAATTAGTAGATATCGAATTGATAAAGTAACAAAAGAGGTCCCTCGCAAAGTTCTTCGTTATATTCCCATAATTCCACGTTTCCAACGACTATTTAGGTGCCAAAGTATAGCACATTTTATGGATTACCATGCGAAGAACAGAAGTGAAGATGGTGTTCTTCGAATTCCTATAGATGGTTCTACATTGAAGAACATCGAAGAAAAATGGCCAATTTTTAAAGATGAACCTCGTAATGTTAGAATTTCATTGGAAGCTGATGGTTTCAATCCATTTGGTGAGCTTCATTCTACTTAATCAGTGTGGCATGTTTCCATCACAAACAATAACCTACCTCCTTGGATGACGATTAAGAGAGAGCACACAATGTTGGAAATAATTATTCCAAGTATATTTTTGAAGGTAATTATATTATTTCATTAATTTATTTGTTTAATTGTTGCATGAGAACACCTTTTATATATTGGGACACATAACTAAATAGCAATAATGTATGTTGAATGATCAATTAGGGAAGTACCAAGTTAAAGATATGAATGTATATATTGAGCCTCTTATCGATAAGCTATTGAAGTTATGGGTTGGAATCACTATGTATGACATCTCCATACCAATAGGGCAGAAACAATTTCAGTTCCATGGAATACTTGCATGGACAATTCATGACACTCTCGGGTTAACACATTTTTGTGGTATGTAACTTTTTGTTGCACATCATTAAAATTATATTTTTTTAAGGTAAAAAACATGTATTTTTTTTAAATTAATAATCTTTTGATGCTATAACATTAATACATATATCTCGTAGGTCTTCAAACAAAGGGAAAATTTGTATGTCTAGTATGTGG
This sequence comes from Larix kaempferi, assembly GCA_027924585.1. Lineage (NCBI taxonomy): Eukaryota > Viridiplantae > Streptophyta > Pinopsida > Pinales > Pinaceae > Larix > Larix kaempferi. The sequence continues at coordinate 26,889,330 of BSBM01000361.1, forward strand.
TCCTAGGATAAAATCTAGTCGTTCAAGAACTTTAGCAAAGGAGGTGTTCAATGAGTACAGGCACTTCCTCCCTAAGAACCATAGGTATCGAACTACCGAAAAAACAAAATTCACTGGTAAAGAAGAGAATGGAAAGAAACCACGAAGAATGACACCTCACCTATGGAATTTGGAATATAACAGAAATTGTCGAGGTATGCAAATTATATATGTAGCATATATGTTCACGTAATATTATGATTTTTATATTTTTACTGAATTTTTCTCTACCATGGGTTTCATGAATTATTGTTAATGTTATTTCATTTATGTTTAATGAATGTATTTAAGGCATGAATGGGATTCCACGGGGAATGAAGAGTTATCCCATACAATTTAGTAGGTTTCCTTACTACGAGCACCTACAAATAGTTCATTTGTTCGATACAATGCATATCGAGAAGAATGTAACAGAAATGATATGGCGAATATTAGATGGAAGGTCTGACAAAGACAAAATTGGAAAAAATTGTAGTGACATTGCAGAATCCAATCACGCATTACAAAGTGTAATTATTACCAATGCCGGAGATGCGTACCGAAATATTAGTCTTCCATGGTTATTGAAAGAGCAACAAAGAAATGTATAAAAGAGGTCATTCAGAAAATAAGGTTTCCAACAGGGTTTTCGTCAAACATACAAAATATCTTAACCAAAAAAGGTGATTTTTGCGGTGTTAAAACTCATGACTGGAATACATTCATTAAGGTAATTATTTACGTATATAATTTCCATTAAGTACATATTTTTAGTAATTGTTCTCTCCTATTTGAAAACATTAGATAATTTATTTATTTTTCTACAGTACGTTCTACCTCTATCTCTCCTAGATAGCTTTGACAAAAACATAAAACAAGTTATATATGATCTTGGTAAATACATGAAATAAGAAACAATTTATATGCATGAAAATGTTTGTTCTCTTTGTTGCATTTCTTATTGACATATGGTGTTTTACAGCTTGGAACTTTATTATATATGCCTCAATCTTGTTGATCACTGTTATTTTATTGCATATTTTGTAGGTGGCTTTCATCTAAATAAATCCATAAAGAAGATATTAGGTATTGGAAGAGAGAAATTCCTCGTCTAATGTGTGAAATGAAGAAGTATTTACCTCCAGCATTTTTCAATGCACAAGAACATTATCTCATACACCAAGTTGAGGATATTGAATTGTGTGGACCTGTAAACTCAAGGTCAATGTGGATGGTGGAAAGGCATTTGAATTCATTGAAGGAATTTTTTAGACAAAGAGCACGTCCTGAGGGTTCTATGGTGCAGGGATATATGCTATATCAAACCATGGTGTACATTAGTCAGTATCTTCCAAATTTAGCAAAAAATATCAATCTGCCTCGCATTTGGCATGTAGACTCCATCAACAAATTTGAAGGGGAGGTCCTGTTGAGGAAAGGTAAAACAAGGAAAGTGAAAGGTAATTGAATGGTGTACATTTAATTTATTATACAATTAATTTTTCAATTTATGTAATTTTTATTATTCCATGAGTATTTTAAGGTAAACTTAATTTCCTTTAATGATGGCTAATTTACAATTCTTAATTGTTATTTTTTCATATAGTTGGTCACGTGTGGGATACAATACATTTATACATTGCAAACAATATTGATTGTATGGAGGAATGGATTGAACAATGCACTGAATACTATGGTACCTTATCATGGGAAGGGGTTAGTAGAATGATTAAAACAGTGCATCGTTATCGAGAAGAATATCCCGGAGAACTTACGCAAAGGGAAATTGATTTAGCATGCGGTTTAAAAGTTAAAAAGGAAAGTACATTTACCCTGCTCATTTTTTTTGTTGTTTCCCAATGTATCAAAATATTTCTTTCATTTATTTCTTCTTATATATTAATTTACAGAGTCTGGCATGATGCAGCTGATACATCACAATGATATGTGGTGCAATGGTCGTAAATTTCGTATCAAAAAGTTGGATGACAAGAAGAAAACATTTGATTCTGGATAACTGCAGTTTTTCAAGTCACTAATGTTTCCTCTAGAAGTGACAAGCATCCAAACATATCTAAAAATAGGTACTATGGTTATTTGGAAGATATACTTGAGTGTGACTTTAATTCCTTTAAAATAGTTTTGTTTGAGGTCAAATGGTATAGGCTACAAATGAATGAAAGTGATCCCAAAAGAAATTTTATTGAGCATGCCAATGGATTTACCATGGTTAATACAAGGGAACTTGAACCGGGTACATAGCCTTATGTTCTTCCAAGTCAATGTGAGCAGGTCTTTTACTCAGAGGTGCCAGGTAAAGCAGGTTGGTCATACATTATTAGATACGATCCAAGAGGAAGAACGGTCAAGTATAATGCAAAGGAAGAAGGCGATATTGAAGAAGAAGGTGATGCAGATCAGGAGCAGTTGGTTGTCAACGTAGATCTGTCAGATGAAGAATCCGATCAAGAATTTGATCATCCAAATGATGTAGCAGACAATGACATTGGCATTGATGATATTGATGATGAATATATAACTGAAAATGATGTTGATATGAGTGATCTTTTCAACGATAGCGATTCTGAACCAGATAACGATACATATGTTGATTCAGATGAAGAAGAATCCCAATGACATTGTAGGAATGTTGGAATCTAGGAGGTATGTGAGAACATATTTTTGCATTATGTTTAAATATTTAGCTATGTTTAAACCATCATCATCATCATCATCATCATCGACATCACCATATTCATCATCATCATCATCATCATCATCGATGTCGTCGTCATCACCACCACCATCATCATCATCATCATCATCTTCATCATCGTCATCTTCATCTTCATCATCATCATCATCAACAACAACAACAACAACATCTTCATAATCATCATCATCAGCATCTCCCTCTTCCTCATCAACATCTTCATCATCGTCATCATCATCATCTTCATCATCGACGTCATCATCATATTCATCATGATCATCATCTTCATCACCACCACCATCATCATCGTCATCTTCATCATCATCATCATCATCATCATCGTCGTCGTCGTCATCGGCATCATCATCATCATCATCACCATCATCATCATCAACATCTTCAGCATCATCATCGTCATCCTCATCATCCTCATCATCCTCATCCTCATCCTCATCATCATCATCATCATCGTCATCATCCTCAACATCATCATCCTCATCATCATCATTATCATCATCATTATCATTTTCATCATCATCGTCATCGCCATCATCATCATCATCATCATCAACATCATCTTCAGCATCATCATCATCAACATTATCATCATCAGCAGCATCATCCTAATCATCATCATGATCATCATCATCATCATCATCATCCTCATCCTCATCCTCATCATCATCGTCATCATCATCAACATCATCATCCTCATCATCATCATCATCATTATCATTACCCAACCCTAGGAGGGAAAGAGAAATCAATAAAGAATCCATGGGAATATTTGAATAAATTTCCAAATAAATGGACTTGCAAGTACATAAACAAGAGTAATGTCGACAAGACAAAAGTTCTTTATTGAATTTTGGATATCTTGAGTGTAGAAGAGTTTGTTTCTCAACTATTGAAATTAATGGAATTTTTAAAAGATTATAGAGAGGGTAATAAAAGGGTTAAAAATCCATGTCACCTAAATAAAGAAGAGAAATACATCGATGACTACGAGTCACAAGTCGAATTAGAAATTTAGGGTTACTTTATTCCAGAATTTGTAGTTGACTTTCATTCATAGGTAAATATTTTCTTAAAGAATACATGCCTAAAATAAATAAAAAATGGGAAGAACTGAGCTAGCTAGGCCGAGAAATTTATTAAAATTAAAATATCATGGGTTTGTTGAACCCAAAGAGCTATCAAGAGGTGAAAAAAAAGCATTGTGGACATAACAACATAATTTAACTTTGAGGTAATCAACTTGGTCAAAGGAACAACGATATAAAGGATTAGTCACACTACAACAAAAAAAGACAATACTATCGTGATTATCGTCAACTTTTATAGTATGTTTTTTCTCTAAATTGAGCTCAACTCTCAGTGCTAAATCTGTTGCTACGCTACATTTTTTAATTGCGTCGACTTTTGCGCCGGATTTGGTGAAAGTCGGGCTTAGTGGCAACTATGGCGTCAATTTTAGTGTCGATCAGGGCTTCTAGTTTGGCTTCCAGTATTGCTTCTAGTTTTGTTTCCAATTTAGCTTCCTTGTTAGTGTTGGGTGTTACTTCTAATTTAGCTTCTAGTTTTGATTCCTTTTAGTGTTGAGTTTTGCTTCCTTTTTAACGATAGGTTTTGCTTCCGATATGGCTTCCATTATTACTTCCTTTTTTTATTCTAGTATTGATTTCCTTATAGATTCCTTTTTTGCTTCCAATATTTCTTCCATTATAGTGTCCATTTTTGTTTCCAGGATTGCTTCCTATGTGACATCAGGGTTTGCTCCTTATTTGGCAACGATTTTTTCTTCCTTTTTAGCACCTGGTTTTGCTTCGTTTTTAGTGTTGGAGTTTGATTCCTTTTATTGCCAGGGTTTGATTCCTATTTAGTGCTGAGTTTTGCTTCCTATTCAACACCTATTTAGCTTCCTTTTTAGAGCAAAAAATAATAGCTAGTATGGCTTTCATTTTCGTGCTGAGTTTTGCTTCCATTTTAGTGCCACATTTTTCTTCTATTTTACAACCTCATTTTGCTTTCTTTATAGCTTCCACTTTATTAATTTAATTTTATTAATGTAAATTAAATTAATTAAATATATCATAGCTCTTAAAAACATATATCATTATAGATAAACAGATATTGCATTTCAAATTTATAGCATAACATTTATAAGGAAATTTTAGGGAAATTGACAACATGCATACGAACTAGCAAAATCATCATACTTACTAAATCTCCATAAAAAAAACATCCACAACTTCCAATATATATAAATTAACAACATAATTATGATAACATCATAATCATGGACATCATTATAGAAATAGTAAAAACAAGTCAATTCTGGTATCATCAGAAACAAGATTTTAGTAGATTCAGTTAAATAGCTGAAATATACCATAATTCGTAAAATAACATATATTCATTTAAAAAAATAGATATCACATTTCAAATTTATATTATAACATCTATGAAAAAATTTAATGGAAATTGACAACATCCATCCAAAGTAGTAAAATCATCATACGTAGTAAATATCCATAAAAAAGACATTAACAACTTCCAATATATATAAATTAACAAGATAATACTGATAATATCATCATCATCTATAACTAAAACAAGTGAAATTCAAATATACTATTAGATCAATAACATGTCAAAATGATATATACAAAATTCAAAATGATATAAGTATCATAATGATATTTGAACAACAATCCATGATACAATCAATATGATCAATGTCACTAACTACCACTAGCAACATCAACATCATCGTGATCATCCTCATCATCCTCCTAGGAATCGTCCTCCTCATCATCTTCATCTACATCATCTTCTTCAGCATCACCTCCAAATCTGATCCTGACTCGACATACTCAAGATCATCATCAAGCGGATCATCTAATCCAATGTTTTGCAAAAAAACATTCAAAATTAAAAGTTAGTATTAATTTCATGCCATAATTCATATTTATGTTATATTGCTAATATTACAACATATGAAACTGAACCATGCATAATCATATTACATCATATCAAAGTGGACCATAATGAAATACGAGATAAATTACAACTAAGATGCCATTTCAATTATGTAGAACATGCAACAATTGTAATAAATGTTAGTAAAGATCATAAAATAATTTGTAATACAACTTAACTATCAACTGGAAAGGGTGTTATATAACTTTAATTCTCAACCCTCTCATGCCATTATATAAACGTTTGCTTGTAAACATTGAATTTGCAATATATACAAGTCTACAATCAAATAGAATTATAGATGCCATAATTAAATTGAATAGACCAATACTATCGTAATTGGAAGTTTACAATCAAATCCTCATATACGTACATGCCACACTCATAATTGCCACAAATTCTTCATCAGACAATAAGGTTTATTTATAGATTACAAGTTAAAGTTCTATTTCCTGAATGCCCTTGCTCATGGTATTTGTTTTGAGGTTTCATTGACAGGTTCAAGTGATTTGTTCAGCAAAGGAGATGAGCACCCATTGAGGGAGCCCCCAATATTTGTTTCATGATAAGAGGAAGTCAATTTTCAAGGTAAAATCTTTGTATGTAAAACATACCCTAGCTTTGGGGAATTTATTATAACAAACCCTTGAATCATTCTTGCACATTATTTTATGAGGTTTGGATTCAGGAACATTAGTGCAAACAAGTTAGCATTGATTGAAGAGTGGTTGGTTGAGTATGACCATGTTGTTTTCAGTAGTGATTATTGGAGTGTTCAAAAACTCTAATAATTCAAGAATTTGCACCATTTCAAACACTAAATGACTTAACAAAATAAGGGCTTCTTGCAACTCCGCCCTTTTAACAATTCAACTCAACAATTTTGACTCGAAGATTGAAGGGTGTCAAGTTCAACCGAAAATGCACCCAAAAATTACAAATTCAACTCAACTTGATTACAAGCAAACTTACAAAAGGACTATTGTAAGTTACAATTATTACTGATTCATAAATTGAATTTGAACTTCAAATTTCACTGCTTTGATGGCGTTTTGAGTCCTTGTTGAATGATCAAGTTATTAGAACTTTAACTCCATGTGTGCATAGTTGAACAACAAATTACAAGTATGAATTTTGCGTATCAAAACTAGACACACAAAAAGAATCGTTCGAGACAATAACCACCATACACAACAACAATGTCCTTAAACTCCCTTATTCTATTTCAAGGTGATCTAAGAACTAGGTCACCACCAAAAAAAGATTTTGTTATTAAATTTGTATGATTACCCAGAACAATTTCTTCAATGAAAAATATAAGTCTAAAACCTTTTTTTAAAAAAATTGCAACCAAAACCTCTTCCACCTGGAGTTTCAATGACTTATTTATACATTATTCCCATTGAAGTGTAAAAACACTTTCAATACACTCTTATAGCTCCCAATTTCAAAAAGAACTCTTATGACTCTCATGAGATTTTAATGACATAAAGCTTCATAACAATAATTTGAAAAAAACACTTTATAAGTGTCTTTTCCTTCACATGTTTCATTGTCTCTTTTTTGTTGTTTCATATGTCAAGGGTGATGAACCTTTAAACCTGGGAAACTTATCCATATGCCATTTCACAGCAAGGCATTTCAAAATCTGTGCATATTTGTCTTTATACGCCATTAAAAACCTTTGCAAGCACTTCTTTCTTAAATTAATGTGCATCTAAATTTTCAAAATGAAAAAACAAACACTTTTATAAGTGTCTTTTCCTCGCATGTTTCATTGTCTCTTTTTTGTTGTTTCATATGTCAAGGGTGATAAACCTTTAAACCTGGGAAACTTATCCATATGCCATTTCACAACAAGGCATTTCATCTGTGCATATTTGTCCTTATACACCATTAAAAACCTTTGCAAGCACTTCTTTGCTTAAAATAATGTGCATCTAAATTTGCAAAAGAACGTTATGCTATGCTCTTCACTTTATGCTACGACCTTCAGAAGATATAAAGAAAGATTATACTAAATGATGTCATAAATGGTATGTGAGCTTACGATAGTGAAAGATTGTTGGTGCTTTGAGAAAATCGCTCCTCTCTGACATGAACAGAGCAACCCCTTGTTTAAAATCCTATGGAGATTCCCAATTGCGCATCTAGCTAGACAAAATCCTTTGCTCTATAAATTGACCAAAAAAAAAAATCATGATGAAATTGTATTTACACAAATAGTATCAATTTATAATACAATAAGTGATGTCATTTTATGGAGAAATTTGCTCTATATCTTAACACCTTGCAGGGTAACAAGACTAGGTAATCTTATCCAAATCCCTTAGTCATCATTTATAATAAGTTACTATTATCCTAAATGATAAATACAAATAAAGGTGACGATTTTAACTTTGTGATTGTTAATGTAAGCTATAGGCTAATAGTGAATGGAGGTGATTCACAATGGTTATTGTGTGGAGAGAGTATGAGCATGAATAAGTTGACAGAATTATGCTAAATGAATCTGAAGTCATTGATGCACTATGGGATTTTAGACGACTCAATTTTTTTAAAGTTCCAACATGTGTGCACAATCACAATTTCTTAAACTACTTATCAACTACTAGGAACTTGATCGAGATGCCTTTGTTAATGATATGTTATAAAAATTAAGGTTATAGCCATTTATTTTATAACAATATTATTCTATTGTGGGGAATGACAATACTAAAGGGGGGAAGATGAGGGGGAAACACTCTTCCCATCGAGGAGTATATAAATGTTTACTACACTCCAAATGCTCCAAATGTAAGTTCCCAAGTCCTTGTTGAGAAAATTTTCAACCTTAGACTCAAAATCATTACATTGACCATTAGTCAAATGGTGGGTTCAACTTCACCTCACCAAGATTTTGGAGCCTATATGTATTACATTGTTGAGTGCTTGATGCCCACTATTTATGATTGGTCTGCATAGTTTCTTGCCAACATGAAAGCTCAACTGAGAAATTATAGGTTGGGTAGGCATAAGAAGATGTAGGAATGACATGACATGTAAGATACCCATGACACTAATGGATGGCTAGAGATGACCAAGAAGGAGATGGAGCCAAGTCTAAGAGAATCCTTTGTACAATTTAGTGGAACCTAGAGGGCATGACCATAGGTTACCTATTGACCAAATAGAGGATATTCCTTTCACCTGCAAAGGAAGGTGGTGGGAGTACCACAAACCTTGGTCCATCTCTTCCAGTGGCTAGATTCTACCATAGTTTTTTATCATGATACACATGTCGGGGAAGATCCAAGGCATATTTTTTTATGCATATCTATTTTTTGTACCGATAGGTGTATATCACATCAGCAGGGGCTTGGGAGCCCAATTTTTTATATGGATTCATGCATTTTTGGACATGCTATAACTTATCGTTATTATAAATACATACGGTTTCCCAACTTTACTTATTTTCAAACAATGATGTACTTGATTTCATGTTATGGTACATGCATGCTTACTTTACTTTTAATGGAACAAATGCCAATCCAACACATTCGTTAATGCATCATTTAAATAATTTAATCTTCTTGCAATATGAATGTAATAAATTCAAATTTTAGTTTTATAAGCCTCACACGTAAATACTTCCAGAGAAGTGTAGGATCACATAAATGATAACCACTATTCAACTTCATCACTTCCAAGTATGAGTCTAGGTGAATTACTAAATGTCAAATCCCAAGTGAAATGGATTCGAATAGCAATTCTATAACTACACTATATTCAATGATGTTATTTGTTTCCCGACCAATGCAAACTTGGCTTGAATTCACAAGTTGACCTTTGGGAGAATGAATCACCCAAGGCGTGGAAGCAATATTCCTAGTGTGATGGATGGTGCCATTCACAAATACCACATATAGATGAATATTATAACATCTACGAATCAAGCATGATAAGCAAACCAAAAAGACAAAGAATAAAAAGAAAGCAACTAAAATTCTTATAAAAAACATGTACACGGGTATCACTTTGTCATTGTTGACTTGGCATAATATCTCTTCAGATAAAGCCCATTTAGAGGCTCACTCAGAACATTCCCCTAATAATCCACTAATTCATAGTATCTTTTACAAAGTGTACACTTCACTATGTAAGGGACATACCACATAGGATTAAATGTTCCTTTCTGTAGTTTATCTTTGTCCTAGTTATAAACTAAGACTAGGTCTCCTTCAAATAAAACCCTAGGGTGGATTGACTTATAATGTTGAACCTCGACACACTCCTGGTGAACCTCGTTTTTCGTTTCCACGTCTATTCAATGCTCATTGAGTTGTTCTAGGTAAACGAGGCATTCTTCCTTGATAGTTGCATTAGGTACAAATATATTTCTAGTTTTAACGGGGGGATTTCAAACTCAAATTTAAAACCACTTCCACTCTGTGAACCAATTGGAAAGGAATGAATCCAAAAGTAGTCTTAACTGAAGTTTGAAAGGTCCATATAGTTGGAAATACAATTAGATGTCAATTATTTTTACCTTTATTAATAGTCCTTTGGAGGATGGTTTTCAAATTTCTATTGGTAGATTTTACTTTTTCATTTTCCTAGGGATAGTAAGGCGATGGGTATTCTTGATGAAAACCCAACTCGGCTACTAATTCTACCATCTTGTTCTAAAAATGAGTGCCATGGTCAATCACAATCTCTATAGGAACTCTACACCCGGTGATGACCGACTGAATACGAATATTGTTGTTAATTAACGATCATTAGCAAAGGTAGGCATAGTCTCATCCCACTAAGTAAAGTAGTCAATGACCACAATGATGTACTTATGGACTTGTGTTGAGGTTGGACTACACTTTGTGAAATGGACACCCCATTTCATGAAGGGGCCAATGGTAAGAACATGATACAATGGAGTAGAGCACACACGAATCCTTTTCATGTAGATATGGTATGGATGACACTTCTTGACCAATCTGACATAATATTTGAAGATAGATGGCCAAAAGTATCCAACATGCAAAATATATTGAGCAGTAGCTAACCCAGATATATGACCTCCACAATCTCCATTATGGAAATCATTGAGCACTTTCTTTTCTTTCTCATGAGTGAGACATCAACACAAAATCAAATCAAACCAATGATGATACAAGGTGTCATCGATAATGATGTATATCTTTTTGTCATGATGAATTCATCAAGGTTCATCATGAAATAAGTGTGTGAGGGAAACCTTTGGATCTAGAGATACACAAGAATGTGTTTATACCAAGGGTCATTAGAGGTGACGAGGAACAATCTGTGTTTATTAGGTAGGGACTTGATTTCAATTTGTTCTTCGTCATCTTGAGGTAAATCCAAAATAATCTCCTGAATACAAGATATTTTTATGACTTTGTTGATGCAAACTCTAGATCGAATTTCTGCAATATTACTACCAACTTAGAATACTTTCCCTCGCTTCTTCACTAGGTCAAGATATGTTGGAATGGATTCATGTCTACAAAAAAGATATTATGTTTAATCATAATGTAGTGTTGAAGCCTCTAAACATAATGGAATTCTACCAAAGCCAACTTATCCACATGTGAACGGTGCAAATAAGGTCTAGCTAGGATCTTATTCAAATAATAAGTTGCATGTTCATGATGAAAGTCATCTTTCTGAACCAAGACCATAATAATGATGTATTCAAAAGCCACCAAATATAGAATGAAGTCCCTATTGTAGTCCATTGGACTAAGAAACAAGGTTGACATTAGAGCCTTTTTCAAGGCTCTGAATGACCATTGAGAGGCATTGTCCCACATGAAAGGAACCATGTTTTTCAAAAGACACCATTGAAACCATTTCTAATTTTGGTGTAGATAACAATAAATATTTGCAAAAAAATTTCCTTTCCTTGTAATGTCTTGAGTTGTCTAATGTTTTTCAGGGGAGGCAGTTGAACTATCACCTCAACCTTAAAGGGGTAGACCATGATCACGATTTGGAAACTATAAAACCCAAAAACCTCATAGTAACAACACAAAATATAAACTTATTTGGATTCAAATGAATCTTATAGAAATTAAATTGGTTGAATACTACTCGAAGGTGAACTGAATGATCTTCTCTTCTTTTGGATCAAGTGGCTAGGTCATCTAGGTAGGATTCCACGACATACTTATGTTATGGAAAGCATAAGACATATCCTATTGGAATGTATCTGGATGATTTTTATGACCAAATGACATCTTCCAATATGTGAAATTTCCCCAAGGAAAAATAAACTTGGTGTTGTGCAGATCATCTAGGTGAACTTGGATATAATTGTAGCTAGAATATCCATCCATGAAGGAAAATATTTTTCTTTTGGCTCACACATTGATCATTTGATCAATGAATGGGATGGGGTGATTTTCATTTGGAAAATATTTTTTCAAATCTAAAAAATCAGTACTCATGTGAATGGTCCCTTATTTCTTCTCAGTGAGAATGAGATTGGATACCCATTTAGTTAATAGGACCATGCAGATGAAGTCAAATTTAAATAGCTTCTCCACCTCTACCTTGATAGCTACCGCTTTTTGGGAATGCACTAGTCTTAATTTTTGTCAAATAGTTTCCACATTTTTGTAAGACTTAATTTCATGCTCAACTATTTGAGGGTCAATTCCTAGAATTTGTTTGTCAGTCCAAGAAAACACATTATGAAATTATTTGAAGAGAGAAGTACATGTTTTAAATTCTTCTAGAGAATAGTCTCCTTCGATCATGATCCTTTCTACGATGTTGGGGATCTTGGAGATATCAATAGGCATGGTCTTTGAAATATTGGCCATGTTTCTCTCCATGTATACCTCATTACATGGAAAGAAACACTAGTGCATGTGAACATTTTTCCATGAAAATCGTTGCTATAGCGGCAAACCTGACCCCTCTTTTTCGTGGCAAACCTTTCATCGCTATAGCGACACTTTCCAAGGTTCGTCGCTATAGCAACACGAAAAGTATGAAATGTGGCATGTGTGGGTAATGTTTAAAAAATCAAACACCGTCACTATAGCGACCTTCAACCGTCGCTATAGCAACCGTTTCGCATCTCTATAGCGACGGACAACACTTGTTTTTTATTGCATGAAAACAATCATGTGTCGCTATAGCGACGGCATGTTCGTCGCTATAGCGACGGTCGCTTGGAGCACCAAGCGACGAAATTGCTATACAAGTGACGAAAAGTCCGTCGCTTGTATAGCAATTTCGTCTTTATAGCCACGACAGGTTTGTCACTATAGCAACGGTAGCTTGGAGCACCAAGCGACGAAATTGCTATACAAGCGACGAAAAGTCCGTCGCTTGTATAGAAATTTTGTTTCTATAGGCATGGAAGGTGAGTCGTTATAGCGACGAGAACTCGTTACCTGATGAACAAGTATTAGCTTCTAACCATCGCTATAACAACGCATTTTATTTTTATTGAAAAAAAATCAGATGGTGGGAGGGCGTTAGAATCCATTTGGATCATTAGGAGCAGGGTTGGAATTTCACTGGAATCTTACCTGTCATACTATTTTTTTTTACGTTTTGAGGTTTACCATTTCCCTTCATTGAATGTTTTACTTAAATATATACCTGTCAATAATAACGTTTTAATGTTGTAATTTGGAAGTATAAAATGAACTAAATAGGGATGAAGGACAACCAACCACGTGTATTCATAATTCTTTTTGCAAATATACTCGAGAAATAGCAGCATAACGTGCAACTTATGTTCATGGAATTTAAACAAACTCATGTATTGTCTAGCCAACAAGAGAATTGAAAATCAACCAAATTAAATGACTACAGGAATACAAGAATATTTGATGAAGGAGAAGATGAGAATCTTGTGTTAAAAGCAATGAAAATCTGTGCTTAGCTTTGGAAGTTAATATTCAGTTGCTAAGTATTGGAGATATCTTTGGTAAATGCGTTCCATATCAAGCAAAATCTTTGGCTGGTTAATTAGAGAGATGTGAAGGTCATCACAAGAAACCATTATAGGAAAGTGAATTTGTTGCGTGCTACAAGTCTATCTCTTATGCTACAGATAAGGAATTTCTAGCTTTTATACTACTATCTATACCTTGGGAGGCCACTGTTTGAAATCTGACATTGTTTAGGGATGAGGATTCATAAAAAACATTGTATTTGTTGCCCAAAAAATGCCTTTTTGGTCCCGCCCTTACCCACAAACTTGTTTGAGTGATGAATTTACAATTAAAGGATCCACTTTTAGCCATCTGCACACTCAAATCGTTGTCATAGGATTCAAATATAGTAAAATGATCAAGACTATTGCTGCCCGTATTTTGATGATGCAATGCCCAAACTTCCCAGAACATGTCCCAAACTGGTCCAAGTTTAGTCTAGTGGATGCTCCTTGAAATATGCTGCCTAGAAAGCTCTAGGGCCTACTGATACATGCCCATATTATGCCCAAATTAACAACTTCAGCCCATAACTTATTTTTATTGTTGTTTGATGCCCAAAATTCATAATGGCTACAACTACAATTCCCAAGATGACTGCTTGCATGTTTAGAATTGTTGTTCTTGCCTTCTTAGGCTTGGTTAAGGGCCTATAGGCTATAAGTTCCCAAAAATGACCTAGGAGTTCCCAAACCCACTGATGGATGGTGATTGTTTCAGGACTACCCAGGTTTGCAATCTCAGCCCGGGATTGCTTTTTTATTGATATAAATAATTATTCCCAATTGAAGTGGTTGTCTAGAGTCTAGAATATATAGTGAGCCTAATGCATGGTTCTCTACGTGCTTGAAATTTATCAAACATTGTCAATTGCAAGGGTCAATATTTGGTAACTTGCTATAATTTATGTTATTTTCAATTGCCCTGGATCTTATGTTCTATGGTACAGACCTCTATACTGTGCCATGAGGTATGAATTTCAGTATATCATACTATTGTACGAAAATTCCTTTGGCACATTTAGGAGTATGGCATGAGATTAATGTATGCGAAATATATAACCTAAATTTTGAGAAATGATCACACATTTTTTTGCTTTGGATTTCCAGTAATGAAAGTGCTTTTAGGTTTGGCTACTTTTCTAAACTTACCTGGTAATTTTCTACTCTCCATTTTGTAATTTATAGTATTCTCCTTTTCTAAATTATGTTTTCTCGTGGTGGGTTCGGTTTTGATATCATCGATTTATTGAGCTACGTCATTTTCTAAACTAGCTATTGAACTCATGATGTCTTCGTTTGTGGCAGTTTTGCATTAGCTTCTGCATATTTTTTGTTGTCACCCCTCCAATTTTCTTTAATGGGAGGTCATTGGTGTAGGTGCAAATGTGTTCTATTTAAACTACTGATGAGTGTTTGAACCCCTAAGGAATAGAGACAATCTAGATGAATTCATGGACTTGTAATTTCTATCAAAGTTCATTTCACTTTCAAGTTTATCATCCACATTTGAAATGAGTATCTGGACATTATCTTGAAAGACTCTGGAGATAGTGAGTTTAGTAGCTCTAAGACCATTATGGGCGTCTATAGAAATTAACTAATAGGTATTTTCTTGCTTGTTGTATGCTAACTCATACATGGGGAGACATAGTTGGATAAGATAATGGCAATGACGTAGTGTGGAAGATATCATCATCCTTGAACCCTATTCAATTGAGATTACAAATTTACAATCAAGATTCCACATCATATCGAGTTTTATTCTTCCTTAGTATATTATCTTAGAAGAATTGAATATCATGGAGGATATTTCAATTTACAACATCTTTTGAAAGACTTTGATGATGGATAAAGGAGCACGTAATGCCCTTTGTATTCTACAGGAAGTCTGAAGCTACAAAATCACCTAACATTCATACCAAACCTATCTAAAGCTAATATCAAATCTATGAATGTAGAAAATGTCATACTAACCAAGTGTGGTTTTTTTGGAAAGAAATATGTCATCTTTGTGCACATACAATCCTATTCTATGTCTAGAAAGTTTATATCAATGGTGTGCAATGATCACCATTTTGGGAAAATTGTTTTAGTTTTGTAAGATTTACCTTTTTGCTTAATTTTGATTTATGGCCTTCGCCTCCTATCGGGTTTCTCTTCACAATGTGTAGTTTCTTTGTTCAATAGATACATCATTTCTCACTGTTGATGTGCAAAGAAAGATCAACAAGAGTGTCCATTTACAACCATGGTTAAGCTTATATAAGTTATCCAGTTGTGATTGTGAAGTATCTACAAATTTAAAGTAGTTTTATCTATGCAGGACACAATCAACTGAAAATAGTCAGCAATATAATGGATGAAAAATACATACCCATAACTGCCTTGAGGAGCTGGATCCCTTGGTGCAGATTTATGAGCCATTGTTACACATATCTTGAGACCTCTCATCATATAGTCTGCACATAAAAATAAAAAATTATAGAAATTAGAAATTGAGAGAAAAAATACTCTATACACCCTTAGACAACTTTGACAACAACACGAAATTGCAAAACATGTGAGAATCGCATATAGACATGCTCTACAAAAAACCAGCATACCATTTAAAAAACCGCTTGTAGAGTGTGTTGTAGATGGATCTTCATTACTCAAAATTGCATCCCCTTCACTGTTACATGCATCATATGTGTGTATCATAATGTTATAGGACACCCCACTTCTGCTTGATTCTCCCAACCTGTTGAAATTGGTTATTATATTAACAATCGATAGTTACAAAGAAATCATTAAAAGTAGACAACTAATTTCTTCTCACAAATCCTTTTATTTATTCATTCACTATTGGTTGGCATGCCACAACAATATCAAGAGTTTCATGAGACCTTGAGGATCTAAGAAAAACTCATTATATATCTTACTTGCAAAAATCATTATGTTAGTCACACACTGATTCCAAGATCGAAATTTCACTATGAATTGAGAAAATTTAATAATCCATTGTGCTATTATTTCACACAATAATTTAATACACCTTCACACATTGATGGCATATTCTCATCCAAGCTAAGTTGTGCAACACTACTGCAAGCAAATCACTAATACAACATAACATAAAACTTTACCTGGAATGTAATGTCCCAAATTTGGCATTGGGTCACAATGGCCTAATCACATTGTCCCTATTCAGTAGAGTTTGTCAAATTGATGCTAAAGTTCAAATAATTGCCAAGGAGGAAAATTACTAGTTTCCTAGGTTTGGGGTGGAAGCTTTGGGATTTGGAATAATGGGGATAATAAATGATGTTTGAACATTAGAATGGAATAAATATTTAATAAAGGACCTAAATAAATATATACAAGTGAAAATAAAAGTGGCATTTGATCATGAAGACATGTGGAGGAAGTGGGACCCACATATGGCTAGATTTCCCCACTACACTTGGCATCATTCTCTCACCAATTCGAATTCAAGGTGAATGGTAACATACTTGGGGGAGTCCAAAAGGTATTATTCATGGCATGACTCATCCAAGGTCGAAATATAGAGGAAGAGTAACTCCCATGGAAGAGGAAGAGGCAATTTGGAGCTAGTGAGACACTTGGGCTAGATTCCCTAGCTCTATGACAACAATGATGAAGATGCTATGACACCTATGACACAAATCAGACCTAAAGGATGACATATGACATATATGACATGTCAGGGCTAAAAATAGACTCCAAGAGGGTGCTCAAGGGTGTTAGGGCAGCCAATATGCTTCCACGTGTGATTTGGTGGAAGTGGGAGACTAGGAATTGTTGTACAAGTGGCGTTCTTTGGAATCTCTTCCCAACTTGAGTTGGCATGCATCTCTTGGAAGGAATTAGACCCATGGAGGACATTAGAAATTTATAAATGTCAATAACAAATAATGAAACCAGCTTTTGATCATTTGTAGAATTTTCAATTGCATTTGTGAAGAGGGAGAGCTAGTGGATGACTAGTTTCTTGCCTTAGCCAATTTCGAGGGTGAAAGATTCCCATCCAAGTTGGTAATTGGAAAGGACATTCAGACCTTTCATTTGGAGATTTAATGGAGTCTTTATTTGTAGGTGTAAGCTATAGGGAAGCTCATGGTTTCTTCTATTGCAGCTCACTCCTTCAACCATTTCCATTTTTGATGGCATATTCTTGATCCTTGAGGGAGGGCATTTTTGGTGAGCTATTGTACTCTTTGGGGAAGATTTTAATGCCCCATTTTGTTTTGTAATATGAATTTAATACTCTTTTCTTCATCTCCAGAACGTTTCAGGTTTAAATTCCAATTAGAAATGTATAAATCTCAATTTTAATGAAAGAACAGTGTCATTTCCCCACTACCTTGTTGTGAATCAATGTAATGTTGATGATTTCAAATGAATGGATGATTCTATGATATATTTGTGATAAATATAATGCCATGGATGCCTTCTACAAGTTTCCTGTACTGTACTTGAGCATTTGAATCATTTTTACTCAGTTTAGTTGTATTGGGAGGTGAAATAGTGCCATTTCCCCAAGGGTCGAATTGAGGATTTTTGTAGTTGAATGGGAGAGGGTGAGAACAGTTGGAATAATCCATTAATGGTGCATATGAGACTTTAATAACATAATTAACACATTACATACCTCTTTTCATAAATTTGAGTGGCTTTGGAGGCATTTGGGAAGCCATTTTCAGTACTTACCCTAGGGGGATTTGAACCCCAAATTACTAGTAAAATTGCATAATTGGTCCAGAATCTTAAGAGAGTTTTCAGAGGTCTTTTGGTGGCCATATTTCATCCATAAAAATCATATTCAAGTTATAATATCATTCATACACCTTCCTTGAAGATTTGAAGGCATTTGGAGTCAATTTGAGACCTAGAGATCAATACTAGTCAAAGGAAAATCACTAGTAAAGTTACCTACATTGATCAGAATTGAAAGAGGATTTGCAGAAGTATTTTAAAGGTCCAATGCATCCCTGAAACACATATTTATGTTCTAATATCATTCATATACATTCTCAGAAGATTTGGGATCATTTGGGGCAAATTTGGGACCTAGAGATCAAAACTAGTCAAAGGTCGAACTAGGAAAAAAAAAGTGAAAAATTGCAATTTTAATAAAATTCCTAACAAGGGACATTACATGGAAGTAGCATGGACACAATGAAAAAGAGTGGAATTACAACCTAAGAGGGACAGATAGACATTGATTTTCAATGAGGCAAGTTGATTACTAACGTAGAAGATGGATGACAATTCTAGTTCATCAAAAACAAATAAAAAAGCAGTGTCACCAAAAGGAATTCAATTAGTACATAAACTATAATAGCAAAAGTTTACATTTCCATGACCTCAAAATATCACAAATACTCATAAGGGTTATCAATATTAATTAAACAAATAATAATCTTCTATACTATAGTTCATAATAGTCTGTGTCCCCATATATACCATGCATTCCATTTGAATACAATGAAATCAAAATGAACCCCTAGCACTCCAGTTCAAGAATATTTTTACAACTAGCTAGAGTGCTTATATCTAATGAATGATATCTAGAGTTAGCAATGCAGAAACCCTACCTCAATATCCTTCAATATCCCTCAAGACCAGCATGTCCCAAAAACAATGAGCTACAATAACCATGTAAGCACTGAAAACAATAACAATAATAATAGTAGCAAACTATATATAAAAATAGCAATATATATTAGATTTGAACCAATTATAAACTCAACATCAGATGTTGGGGTAGACCTCCCTTATCCTCAGACTTCAACCTCTTAGCGTTAGGTTAGTTGCATGATACTCAACTAGACCAACATACTTCTGAAAGGAGAGAACCCATAATTGGAAAAGACCCTAAAATGGATCATCCAACCCTCACAAATCAAAAACAGTAGCAGCACAACAAGACAACCAACACACAATAAAAAACGACAGCAAAGTACTCCAAAAAAGTCATATAAGGTAACGCTATGGTGGAGGCACCTAAGGAGGTCTATTAAGGTCAACGCGAGTGTGGACAACAATCCTAAGGGGTCACGCTGGTCATCAACAAGTTGGACGTCAACATTTAAGGGTTGTATAGCTCAATGTTACCATGCAAGGGTCAATCACGAGTCACCACAAGGCTAAACATCACATACGAGTAAACATGCAAGTCAACGTAACATAATAAGGCAACACGACGTCATACTAAGATCATGCACATCAATTCAACATCAAGGTAGGTTACCCGACCTTCTCAACTGTATGTGGTCATACATCTCATGTGTCTCATGAAACAATGAGTGGAAGCTCATTATCGTCATCCTAGGATAAGGAAGCTCATGTGGTCATCTCATCTTCCTCAGGTTAACTCAGCAAGGGGTGGCCAACCCCTTGACGATAACCATAGTCCTCGGAAGATGTCACACATATTAAAAAATAATCTATGCAACAAAGTGAACAAACATTTCACATATAAATTTCAAAAAGCACAAACATAGTTATATAATTGTTCTAATCAACACGGTATTATCAAACATAGAGCTACATAAATAATTAAAGTACTGAAAACAAAAACAATAATAACAGTAAACCATTTATAAACGATATGGTCATCTCATCTTCCTCAGGTTAACTCAAGAAGGGGTGGCCAATCCCTTGAGGATAACCATAGTGCTCGAAAGATGTCACACATATTCAGAAATATGAACTAAGCAATAGCATACACATGTGAAACCTCAATTCTAAAATATCACCATGCATCAACTAGATCAAGAAACTTGTAACAAAACTGAAAATATTTCATTCCTTCACTCAGTCAAATACAAATCTTAAATGTTTACAACTACCTTTTTTATGTTTTGGTTTTTTCTCAGAAATTCGAAGAGGGGGACTTCATCTTCGGTGTCTTGACCCGTTGTAGTTTTTGTGCCCTCTCTTTCTCTTTATTGTGTGGATATGCACCCCCGTACCATACTTATGGTACGTCAATTAGTATGGGGTGGAGGTGGATGGAGAGGGGAATCATCTGCAAAAACCAAGACAATAAATGCACAGTTATTATTGAGATACGTATTTCATTATTTCCAATATCATTACAATGATCTTTACCTGCTGGCTGACTAGCTGAGTCAACTGGAGTGTTCATTGGTTGTGCCATTTGTTCATCTCTCGGCTGAGCATGAGAAGGTACATTCTTTGCCATTCATATTAAAATATTAATTAGTAAATGTCATCAATTATGTATTTAAAATCATATTGAATACATATGTTTTATAGCATACATACTTGAATGGATAGGAAGCTACCCACCATCGCATGGTACCAGTTCGGTACCGCTACCCTCGCTACTTTTGTTGGTCTCGCCCTGAAAACAAAAAAGACATTCATTTTTCGATGTAATCATTCATGAATAGATTACGGAAGTACATTATAATGATGGCCTTATTGATTTTTTTTACCTCTACGTGAATCAATGGGGAAATTGGGGTTTGCCCCAAGCTTTTTCGATGTTCTAGCACATGCTGAAAACCATACTTGAAGCCAAGCTTCAAGTCTTCTTCAGTGGCTTCCTCCTGAAAAACGTTTTCCTGCAATGCATAAAACCATGTAAAGTGCTTGTGATAAATCAATTAACTGTTCGTTACCGTTATAAAAATCAATTTATTGTTGGCTACAAATAATGATTGTTTGATTCTTACAATTCGTGCCCTTAGCTTTTGATATCCACCCTCGCCCAGTTTGTGCTTCCCATGTTTTTCTACTCTTTCCTTTATTGATTTAGAGGTGTCGGGGAGCCTATGAAAGGTTGCAAATATGTTAGATATCGCAACTTAAATATATTTAAAAGTTTAAAAAACATTGAACATTGTTCATTGAAAATATGATATGTGTCATACCTTCTTGAACCGATTGGCCTAGTCTTTCCTTGTTTTCTCAATGATTTCTCCTTTGCATCCTCCATGAGCGCCTTCCACTCATTCTCTGGAACCATCGGAGGACACTCATACTTGTGGTTAATTTGAATATTGTCCCTATAGTCTGCCTTGACATATTTCAAATCTAAGCCAGCTGCTGCGGTGACACCATTTTTGCTAAAGGTTTCACCAAACAAGCTGACCATGTGGTTCATCAAATCATCTTTCAATTTGTCATTTTGGGCATTCCACCGTGTACGAATGGTGGGCCCAAAAATATCCAACGCCTTATCATGTAGGTTCTTATAAAAAACATTATTTCTTGCAAAAAAAATATGATCATTAATTAAAACTAATTTCAGTTATGTGGCTTTGAATTACATGAAAAAAAAGACTGAATAAATTAAATAATACCTGCAATCTTTGGTATCTTGATTGGAACACAGTCATCGTTCACCAAGAAGCTAACGGGCAATGATCCCTTGCTAACCACATGTACTGCGCCAGGATAGAAACTATCACATTCGATGCTACTTTCCTCTCTAACATCCTATGAAGTAGGGGTGGTTGAAGGGCCATATTGACCTCCAACATCCGGTGCGGTCGTAGCATCTAAAGTGCATTGCTATAAAGGAAAGGCAAATGGCCTCGTTGGTACTGTAGATTGACGATGTTTGAACCATTGCTACTACCAATACCGATCTTTGCATCCTGTTTTCGATGCACAAGTGTTATCTCCAAAAATTCCTACAAAAAGAAAACTTCAATTGATTAGATCATATCAAAAAAAGAGAACTAAAATAACACAAATGAATATATGTAGTTCGTAAAAAAATTCAAAGATGACACTTACCCCGTATTGTTCTATCTTTTGCCTCAATTCATCAATTTTTGCTTTGATTTCTTCAGACCTGGGTCTAATTAAAATCAGTCTAAGAAGGTCTTGATTGCACTTTTTAAAAGCCTTCTTCACAGTTTCCATTGGGTTGGTTGAATAAAATATATCATCCTCAACGACCACATCATCATCTAGATGTGGTGAGCTTTACGAACATCAGTCAATAAAAAGTAGTTAATTTATTTCTATCATTACACAAAATCACATAAAAAAATATAATGCATATAATAACAAAAATACCTACTATAATCATGTTTAGGTACTATTACGCTATCATTTACCTGATGCGACAGCATTGGCGACTTCCCACGGTCACCCTGCCACAATACAATAAGCAAGACATATTCATATCGCTAAGTAAAAATTGAACCATGTATAATAAACGTGATTAATGTAAAAAAAACTTTATTGTTACTATGACAGTCACATTTACCTGTCCAGAAGCTATAGGTGTGCTCTGAGTACCACCCCCCTTCCACAATACAATAAGAATGATATCATATTGAAATATTGAGCTCATTAGCATAAAAAATATCATGCATATAATAACAAAAATAAGTACTATAATCGTGTTTAGGTACTATTAAACTAACATTTACCTCATGCGTCACCATTGGTGACTTTCCATGGTCAGCTTGTGGCATATGGCCACGATCACCCTGCCACAGTATAATAATTAAGACATATTAAAAATGACAATTACATATTTAACAATGTCTCTTAAACATGATTAATGAAAAGCATGACATATAATTAACCATATATATATTATAAAAAGCATGTCATATAAATAAATTTGTTGCAAGATAAAAATAATAATTCATTGATCAAATGTTGAGATAAATGTTGTATAAGAAAATTACCCCCATAATAGAAACCCCCGCATCTATTCGATTCAAACCGTAATCGATCAACAACTCTTCACCTGCAACTATTGATTTTGTCAAGCACATACGAATACACGATTTCCTTCACGCCCCTCAAATACGAACTTGGGTAACTTATGTGTTGACCCTGGTCATGTGTTATTTATAAACCCTGCGATATTTCCTGAAGCTTTTGGCATTCCATCAATATACACAATTTCTCCTTTGTTCAGATTGTTGTCCAGTAGTTCACAATAATTTACTGCTACTTTGTATGTCCGCATACTTCGTATATATTGGACCAACAAAAACCAGTCATTGTATTTGTAGCATGGTCCGACATACTCCATCAATTCAGTTTCAGTTTCATATGCCACCTTTATGCCATCCATGGAAAATAGCCCCAGTCCATGTAAAGAGGATGGAGCAATGCGATAAGTCCTCCCATTGAGAAAGAAATCTGTGTCCACTTGGGGTAGCTCCTCGGGTAGCCATCATTTGACAAGATGTCTATACCTCAAGGGCAACTCAATGTCACCTATGCTCTCATTATCATAACCACATGATCCTCCTTCAGAAACAAAAAGTTCCATGCATCTACAAAATTTTCTCCTTACCTTTTCACTTCTAGTTGATCTTGACCTGTTAGATCTTGTATTAGACGTCTCGCTTTCAACCTCTTCTAGTCTATCTTCCTCACTTGAGGAAGATAGATCCAACAAGTACCTATTTGGTGATACCTACAATCATTAGAATGAGACAACATGTTGTAATTGAATTTTCAATCCCGAAAACATCATTCATGGATCATGGTTTCTAGCAAGCATGTTATAAAGAAAGATGATCCAAACTTGTATGATAGATATAGGACAAACCAAATTATTAAATTATTGATCTTTGTCCCTTGTGGACATGTGGCATCATTTAGTTCCTCTAGGAAGATTCCCTCCTTCATCTAGTGATCATATTAACCCCTCAAATCCACCTAGATTCATCACATACCTATTGTTTTATGCAAATGAGCTATGAATTGTAGTTGGTTGCATTGGTTGGTTGAGTTGTACACATTTCCATCCAACCAAGCCTCATTAACTAAATGCAAACTTTTAATTGTTTTACAACTTGGGTTAGCTCTATCTAATGGAAAATAGTGATGAATGTCGGGTAAGATGGTGTATAGATACCCTTACTAGGCATAAGTCAGATCAAAATGTTGGGTCTTAAGGACGACCTCATCTTCAATCTATGACATGGTTGTAGTGGTGGTGATGAGGATAATGCTGAATTAGAGGAAATTTCAATTTAAAATGGGCCTTCCAAAAATAATACAAATTCCATGTCATCATGTATTAGCCATTCAAAATGCTTTAAAATTAAAAAAAGGAGCACCTAAAAAATTGGAGGGAAAAAATAAAAACTATTTTTTTGGATCGTATTTTCGACTTATCTCCTTGTAGGTTTACTCAAATTTCAAGCGGGAGGATTCGTTGTATGCATAATTAAATTATGCATCCAACGAGTACCCATGTTGCATACTTTTAACAACATCCACACCATGAAAAATTGAAAATACATTAAAAAAACGTGTTCTCTCACTAGAAACACGTTTTTTAATGTATTTTCGATTTTTCATGGTGTGGATGTTGTTAAAAGTATGCAACATGGGTACTCATTGGGTTCATAATTTAATTATTCATCCCACGAGTCCTCCCGCTTGAAATTTGAGTAAACCTACAAGGAGATAAGTTGAAAATACGATCCAAAAAAGTAGTTTTTTTACTCCCTCTCTACTATTATTTTATTATTTTCTTATTATTTTCCTTAGGAGGCTCATTTTTTACCCAAATTTTCTCTAATAGTGATGATGATGAGGATGATGCTTCATGGGGATGGAGAATATTGGATAACTATAAATGATTGCATTCCATGATCCAACATCTAGTTTAGGATTTTTTTTAACAATTAGTGACCAATGCTAAAATTCCCACATGCACTTCTTACCTTCTTCTAGAGCCGAATGTTATAAAAAAATTCACTTCTCATTACATAGTTGTGGATGCAATATTTTGTGACTATCAATTTAGATCAGATATAGTGTAACAAATTTTATTATGTTGTTGGAATATTGCATTTGATTCCTAGAAAGACTTGTGTCAATGATGATTTTAGGAGCCCCATCAAGTCACCATGGAATAATTTCTTGCTATATTTAATTCCCAACAAAGGTTTTCTAATTCACTCCCAACCAACAAACATTTAAATCCATTTTTTATTGCACAACTATGGATATACTTACTTTTTTTTAAAGCCAATAAATATGCACATGTAGGATGGACACTAAGCATGGTGATTGAGTTGGGTTTTATATTTCCCAAGTCAACTTACATTTCATTGAAGAATGTTAAGGCTTCATGGGGATTGAATTAGATTTGGGACCATTTTTTCTTTTTCTTTTTGGAATGCAAATTTGCTACATTTTATCACTTGGAAAAAAGAGTCTCATTGACAACATCCTTAACATTATGCATTGATTTTTGTCCTTGTTTTCTCCCCTTTATCATTGTGCTTGACAATAAAAGGTTGGACCTCACCTTAACTCCAACCAAGGTGAGTTAATATTGGCATCACCTTCTCTTGAATTAGGTTTGATGTCATTATAAGAACCATAATATGAGTCAAAAGCTAACTTCAATCATAACACTTTCTCAATTTGCAAAATCTTCACTTTTGGTTTAGATTGCAAAGTTGAAACATCATACACAAACTTAATAATAAATCATTCATTGACTTGTCTCACCTACCTATTTTTAACTCATTATGAGATTCAGGTGTCAAGGAGGTTTTCAAACTACCCATCATCTACATTGTTGAAGTTGAACCTGAAGTTGAAGTTGAAATTGAGAAGTGTTGTTCCCCATGCATTTGAACCTGAAGTTGAAGTTGAAATTGAGAACTGTTGTTCCCCATTAACGAAACTGCACTTAAGATAAACTATACCAATGTGTAGGCATGTCTCTTAGTGAGAGGACCTATTCAAATTTCTAATGATTTTTTATGTTCTAACCTTCTTGGCCCCTTAATATTAAACAATAATGTTTCTTCTCGTTTGTTGTCAATGCTCATTGTACACGACAAACAGAATTTGGACCTCACCTTAACTAACCTGGCATTCTTCTTATCTTGTTCCATAGCCAATTATTCTACACATGCAAGAATAACAATAACCATGGTGATTAAGTTGGGTTTTATTCCCAAGACAACTTATATTTCGTTGAAGAATATCAAGGCTTCATGGAGATAGAGAATCTAGGAATAACCAATAATGATTTCATTCCAATTATCTTCTTACCTTGTTCCATAGCCAATAAATTTTCTCATGTAGGCATAACACTAACCATGGTGATTGAATTGAGCTTTATGTTGAGTACTTGCATTTCGCTGAAGAATTTCAAGGACTCAAGGGATGGAATAACCAACAATAATTGCATTCCATGGACAAATATCTTGTTTAGGTATTCTTTTGAACAACTAATGGACAATGATAAAGTTCCTATACACACTTTTACATTGTTCTAGAACCAATTCCATATCCAAATGCACTCTTTAATACTTAACCGTGGATGTGATATTCTATGAACAAAATCAAATTCGATATGATATAATCAAAATAATTTTTATTATGGTGTTGGAATCTTGCATTTACTAGTTCTTAGCAAGGTTCATGATTTCCAAGGTATTTTGACAATGAAAATTTCTTCATGAATTTTGTATCAGTTAGAGTCTGAACAGTCACTGGCACATTTTTCAAGGCAGAAAAAGGGTTGAAACTACTACTGTAAATTTATGACAAGCCGCACTGTAGCATGCATTCCAAGGCAACAAGTGGCTACTCTAATTCTGGCACATGTGGGTAGTCTGAAAATGTTGCTCCTACTTGGCACAAATTGGCTTTATGTTTTACTTGTGATTTCATGTTACGATAAACCATAAACTATAAACCATAAAACAAAACTTTAAAACAAAGCTGGTAGATTCTTCAAGCTTTGTTCGGAAACCCTATCTAGGGACACCATGAAAATCCTAACCAACAACAAAAATATCCATCAAGTAAGAATAAACATCGGAAAGTTCTCCTTGGCTTCAACAACAAGCTGGTATCACTCCATATCCCCATACTACCGTAAATTTCATCCTGGGGAATTGCAAACCATGGCCATGTTATATCACATAAGAACATGGCCAGACAACTCTAGTGCTAGCATCCAACTCTACATGGTCATCATAGGTGAATCCTCCAACCCCATTTCTTCTACTCTTGCATCATCACAAGCACCAAGAACCCCATGTATCATCAAGAATATAAGAAATCCACGAGCTTTCCCTAGCCTTACATCCCAAAAGAACAAGGCTCCAAAATCATGAAAGGTGTTTTCTCCACTTTCCATGTCTTCTACCAGGGTAGAAACCTCAACGCAAAAAATGGGTAGGGACATCAAGTGAAGTATGCAACAAAAAAACCATCCTAGGGTAAGGACCCTAAAGCTTTGTGCATGATTATCAAGGCACTAAACCACTAAAGCTATCCCACTAGGCTAAATCCACACTCTAATCTACCACATTAACATAGAATTTCCACTTTAATATATTCATAATTTGATTGACTATTTTAAAAGTAGCATCGTCTGTATTTTATTTGCAATGAAAGGAATTCAATTCATGTTATGTTGGGTAACTTGGAGATCATCCTCGTCTTCATCATATTTAGTGTGTTAGAAACACCTTGTTCCATTGGTATTTCCATTTTCGCATCACTATGCTCATAACCTTCAACCATTGTCACATTTGCAATATTATTTTGTATTTTGTGACATCTTCTCTTCCTTTATTGTATGGAAACTTTAGCCTTGTCATTGTTTATGTTGGAATATTGTCAAATTCATCTTCTTTGGAACCCTCTTCCCTTGAATCACTCATTTGCAATTTTATGGTCCTAAAATCTATTGCATCTTCCTTATATTGTACATGTACATGCATGATTCTCCTCTACTCCTTCCAGTCTTCCTCAAGTGCATATGTTGGGGAAGATTAAAGCGAAAAATATATGCTCTTGTAGACAGGAAATCATCTACTCTGCCTTAACATTATTTGATGGGACATATTTAGGCCACCTAGTCAAACATACAATAGCAATAAGAATGAATATGGTACCAATAGAACAAGGTAGGGAAATGGGACCTATAAAGTCAAGTTCCACTTGGTGAAAGGAAAATAGAATATTACAGTCTCCAAGGCAATCACTGAAAAATTATGTTTAAAGATTCCAGGAAGAAGCATTTTGATCATTCCAAGCGAACCAAAAGTATTTTTTTCCAGCAATAGTATCTACATGTGGGATGGATTATACGTCTCGGGGATCTTTTGTTTTCTGAGACGGTGGTTGGTGGGGTTTATTTATATTTTTGGGGGACTTTATGGGGTCTTTTAGAGTTGACGTTGGTGTACTCCTGTGGTTTTTTTTCTGGTTGTGGTTGCCCCACCTGTCTAGGGGGCCATTTTTCCTAGTCTTGTCATTATGTTTAACTCCTAGTTTCTAGTAGTGATTACAGGTCTTAATAAATGTGAAAGATAAGTGAAATAGGGTAGGCCAAAGAATCCAAATGCTGGACTACTCAACTTGGATCTCAACTCGACTGCTGGACTACTCAAATGTTGGGTTGTTTGTCCTCAGAAGATTGATCTCTTGAGCTAAACAGTTCCAAATAAGAAACTTGTTTTACACTCTTCTTACTTAGGAACGAGACTTGCAGTTGGGTGAAGCATTAAGGTTCCAAAATCCCATCGATGAATGTGTGGCACATTTCCAAACCATGATCAATGTGCTCTGTAGAGAAGGATTTTATTTTGGGTTAGGTGTTTGGGTTGAAGTTCATACTTACCGAAGACATCTCGACCCCCTCTGCAATGGTCTTGATCTCCTCTAGGAACATAATTATCCTCTGCAAAGGGCGCGCGGTCTCGACCTCCTCCAGGAAAAAAATTCTCCTCTCCTCTACAATGGGCATGTGGTATCGATCTCCTCCAGGAAAAAAAATCTCCTCTCCTCTGCAATGGGAGCGTGGTATCCTCTGGGCGTGGGGTTTCTCTACATGCGGTCCTCCTCTACGGGTTTGATCCGTGGGTGCGAGGATTTTTGGTGGCAGCTTGTGGGCATAGTGTGCAATGAAAATGGCTCCAACTCTTGGGCATAGTGTTACGCTAGTTTCCTATCACGGGAGTGTTGAAACCATATCCAAGTTCTGCTTGTGTACACTGAAATTTTCGAGGGTTTTGGAGTAGTGAATATCCCTTCAATTAATGGTTCTACGAGTGGAAGCATCATAAAACAAGGATGAGGTGGGTAACATTATCCCAACCCTTAATCCTTAACTTAAGAAAAATTTAATCGCATTAATATGAACATTATGGCTCTATGTGAGAGAGAGAAACACCAACACATTCTATCCATGTTTACATTGGGATTTTTGCATGATAGGTATGTTTTTGGTCTCCATAGGTTAGGTTTTTATTATTATTTTGGAAAAAAAATTTCAATTACTTTCTTTATGTTCAAGGATTCACACATGAACATGACCAACTCCATTTTGTGTCCATAGGTTTAGGATTGTTAAGATTTCCACACCCATCTACAACATCATGTATTACAGAAAACAAAGGAATGTTTCTTTATGGTTTAAGTAGAGCAACTTCCTATTTCTTTAAGAACACCAGTATTATACTTCTTTCTTTGTTGGATTAACTTAATTTGGGTATAGTGGGATTCTAAGCTATCTCCATTTCTCAATGTTTTCGATAAGTAATCCCTAGAGGGAGCACCATCAATATACTAACATGGATAAGAAGCCTAACAAGTGGAAATCTATGATGGTTGATGAATTTTTTTCCAATCCGGGCCAAGTGAGGAAATCCATCATAATGTAATCAAACTAACAATGTTAACTCCTACATGAATCCCACCAATGTTGAAATGGAGGTTATCATTGCAATAAGCAGTTATTGGAGTAGGTTTCCAAACAACAATAAATATGTTCATATGAAAGAGTCAAGAATAATATTTTGGTGCAATGGGCCACAATTCCTTTAGAGGACATTGTTGTGAGGATAAACACTAAACACCTAATATTTGTTTCTCTAGAAGTTAGGCACCATGTATTTTAGATAAAATTATCTTAATATAAAACTAGAGCATAATGGTTGAAATTGTTGAAGTGTGGGGCATCCATAGAAAATTGATATTGGAAAACTATATTTTTTTTATCAAAAGTATGAATCTTTAGTCAATAAACTCTTCTACATGTAAGTAATGGATAAGGATAAAAGCTATGAGGAGAAAACCCTAGTTACACACATGGATTCAAAATACAATAGAAATGACTAGATGTTGTCCCCTTTTTAATTTTTAATTTTTCTTATATGAAAATTTGAGGAAGATTAGAGTCACTACAAGGGAAATATTAAAACTATCACCATTTCACATAATATGGTACAAATTTTGTTTATATTCTCTGTCATGACAGTTATGGCCGGAATTTTTGGATAGTTAGCACCCTTTTGAACTATTTGGAAACATTTAACCATATATAAACCTCACCTTGATTAAGATATTGGTGAAATCATCACGATATGATAAATATCTTTGAAATACTAAATATAAAATATTTTATATTTTACTACTTCTATTATTTATTGTATGATATCTGTTATCATTTATTCACAGTGCTTTCATTATTATTATATATTCATCATAATTTGTGCTTATATTATATATTATATATTATTATTATTAGAATATTATATTATATATTATATTTTCATTATGATATATTAAAATAAGAAAGTACCCATCCCAATATGTTGTTGGGAAACCCTCTTCGAATGGCAGGACAAAAAAGAAAATAGTAGAAGGGTTAAGTATTCCAAGAAAATAGATGGTCTCTAAAGACACCATTTACAACACTAAGCACGGTGCATTATGGTCAGAACATCACAATACATTATCTCATAAGATATCACCATCATAAGTTGATATCTATACAACCCATAGGTTCATTCTTTTGTAGTATCCAAATCTAACAAAATCCCTTGAAGTGAAGATGATCTGGTCCACAAATAAGGTTCGTCACTTCTAACCATTTCCAGGAAATCTGCAATGTCATATAGATTAGCCAGTTGTTTTAGTCGATTCAACCACATCCTAGTCAACCATTCAATCAACCGATCAGTCGAGTCTCCAGTTGACTGTTGTCTTTTGATTGATTGTCTCTAGAAGATCCAGAGGCGTGATGAACCTACATAACCTTTGGTTGCAACAAATCCCCATCAACAAAATTCTCTAGAGATTCGGGAGGTGAAATTATGTTCTCTAAAACCACCCCCGCATAATTGTAGTTGCTTGAATCCCAAGCATAGCCTGAAGTTTCACAAATTTACCCTTTGGTATAGGATTCGTAAAGATATCATCAATCTAATCATATTTCTTGCAATAAATAACTATTACAACATTGTCCTGTAGCAATTATCTCAAGTAGTGTACATGAAGTTCAGCATGCTTCATTTTGTTGTGAGCAACAGGATTATCAGCAACATGTATTTTACTATGATTGTCACAATGGATAACAATCAAGGCTTGAACAGGAAAACCAATCTCTTCTAAAAGATGATGGATCCAAACTTCCTTTGTACCTACATTGACAACTCCATGATATTCTACTTGTGTAGTCGAAAGAGAGACTACCTTATGTTTCTTACACGAGGGTCCAAAACTAAGTCAAAAAACATAGCCAGAAGTGGACTTGCATGCGGTTTTCAATATCAACTACCCAGTCAGAATTAGTAAACCCAACCAACGGTTCTGAACTGCAACAATATTTAATACCATATTGATAACTTCCCTTAATATAGAGAACAATTATCTTTGAATCTTTCTAGTGGATTTCTAGAGCATTTTGTATGAACCGAGAAATGGCACTAACAACAAAGGAATGATCAAGCTTAATTTGACTTAAGTAGATCAAGCTATTAACCAACTCTCGATAAAGGGTGGCATCAACTCAAGGAGGGTCACAGTCCTTAAACAATTTAACACTCGGCTAATAAGGTGTAGCACAAGAGTTACAGTCGTCCATTTTGAATCATTTCAAAATATCCAATGCATATTTTGGTTGAGAAAGAAAGATACAATCATTCCTTATCAAAATTTGAATGCCTAGAAAGAAATGCAACAGACCAAGATCAGTCATTTCAAAGGTATCTGCAAGTTGTTTCTTTAAGCTCAAAATCGAGTTGACATTGTTTCTTGTTATGACTAAATCATCAACATATAATTCCACAGTCAAATTATCACCATGAACATGTAATACATAAATATTGTGATCAGATTCACAATGTTTCAAGCCAAGATAGAAAAAGAAATGATCAATATTCTCACACCAAGCATGGGGTGCTTGTTTCAAACCATACAATGACTTTTTCAGTCGATAAACAAGACTGGAATATGTCACAAAACTGTGAGGTTGTTCCATATATATTTCTTCAGACAATTCTCCATGAAGAAAGGCACTTTTAACATCCATTTGATGAAATTACCATCCAAAACGAGCAACAAGTGAAAGAATCATTCTAATTGAGTTCATATTTGTAACAGGGGAAAAGGTTTTGTTGTAGTCGATTCCTTCTTGTTGAGAGAATCCCTTGGCTACCAGGTGAGGCTTGTGACAATTAAAATCACCTTCAGAGGTAAACTTGGTCTTGTAGACCCATCGCCACTTCACAACATTCTTTCCTTGAGATCAAGTAATTAGTTCCCAAGTGTGATTCTTCTTCAACCCAGACACTCCCTAAGCATCAGTATAAGTGTCAAGTTTACACATGTTTTAAGAACATGTGCCATCAATGCAATGCTACCATGTTTTTTTTAATGTGGGTCTTCCAACCAACACTAGAATCTCCAACATCAAGTCCTACAGCTTCAATTCTTTTAGTAGCCCACCGAGATAGACAAGTTGGCGATGATTTAGGTTAGTTTTTGTTAGTCATATGAACAAGGATGTTGACATTTTCAGTCGATGTAAACCGAATACCAGTCGACTCAAGAGCAAGACTCGACAATCTGAGTGAAACTTCAAAGAAGGGTACAGTCGATCCATATTCTTCAGAAATATCAAACGGATCACTGTGTAATAGACTAGAGGAGTTCAATAACTTAGTACCTATAATTTTATCTTCAAATATCACATTTTTGCTCAAAATTATCTATTGTTTAACTATGTCAAACTATCATAAGCCTTTGATTCATCATAATACCCATCATGATGCAAGCGTGACTCTTTGCATCCAATTTCTTCATGCAATTATCATTGATATGCACCCAAGCAACACATAAAAAGGTTCTGAGGTGTCTGATAGAGGTTTTTCTTCTTCGCCACTTCTCAAGTGGATTCATGTCACTAATAGATCTAGTTGGAACAAGTTTCAAGAGATAGTTTGAGCAATAAACAGCTTCTGCCCAAAATTTGGTCGGAAGGTCTTTGGTCTATAGTAAGCACCATGCCATTTCTACCAAAGTCTTAGTCTTTCGCTCTGCAACTCCGTTCTGTTGAGGGGTGTGAGGGACATATATCTACCAAGAAATGCCATTTTTCAAGATATATTCTTCAAAATTACGGCTCATATATTCTCCACCATTGTCTGATCTCAAGCATTTGATAGGTCGGTCACATTGCTTCTCAACCAATGCCTTAAATTCCTTGAATCTTTCAAAGACAGGACTCTTATTTTTTAATAAATATATCCATGTAAATATATAGAAATCATCAATGAAGGTTGAAATATACTTTGCACCTGCTAATGAGGGTCTTTTCATGTAGCATAGATCGATGTGAACAAGTTCCAGTCGGTCCTGTGCTCACCATGCTTTCTCGGAATCAAAGGGTGGTTGATGGTGCTTTCCAAGCATGCATCCTCTACAAAATCCATTGGATGGAACAATATCTTGGAGACTAGTAACCATATAACCATATCCATCTTCAAACTTCAAAAGTTCATATGTCCAAGTCGTTCATGCCAAATTCAACTTATGTCGTCAATTTGATCAATGAGTGCAGTTGATCCAGTCGATCGAAAATCATTCATGGGAGAGTCACAAAAATTGTATAGTATGTCTTTGGGACCTCAGTTTCTTGAAGCTACATTCTCCACACCAAGCCTCATATCCTGTAGAAGAAAGCAATCTGACCAAAATTCAACATTCTTTTTAATCTATGTAAGTTGAGTAATCGACTGCAAGTTTACACTCAAGTTAGGTACATGATATACATTGGATATTCGACCATGCATGCATTACACATTGCCTCTTCCAGAAACCATGAGAGCATAATAATTATCTTCTTAAATATTATGTTATGGAACTTCACTTAAGGAAGAGAATAGAGAATCATCCTTAGCCATATGATGAGTGCAACTAGAATCAACTATCCATTTAGTCTGAGTGGTGTGAGCATGTAATGCTTGGGAAGTGCTGACATAAAAGATGAATTTTTCTACATGTCGGTTGATCGAGGGACCAGTCGATGTGCCTTCTTCAAGATGCTTGACCTTTTCTTCCAAGTCCTTTGTCTTAGTCCAATAGGTTTTCTCCACATGTACCGCCTTTCCATAATAGTGACAAATTTTCTTCTAGTCGATGTCGATTTGTCAGTCTTTGCTTTAGTAGGTTGGTCGATACACTCCAGTTGTTTATATGGTCAACCACATTCCTTCTAAAATTTTTTGACCTTGCCTTGGAGCAAGTGAGTTTGGTGTCTGCTACCAATTTTCCCTTGATCAAGCAACTTTTGTTCATCATTGATCAATAAATTACAGAATGTATCAAAATTGAAACCCTTACCATCTTCTTTGTGTGACATCCAAATAGTGAAAAATGAGGAACATAATACATCATCATGTGTCCTCATATTCATCAGGACCAGTTCAATGATTTGCACATCGTTCCTTGGAAAACTCTTTCCACATTCGCCCAATTTTTGTAGCTCTTTGATGCGAGCCAAATAGTCCCCAATACTTTCAAAGGAATGGGGCTCCAAAGAGATCAACTATTTATCTATCTTCCTCACTTGACTTTCATTAACAATTTCGAACAACGAATTCAACTTACTCCAAACAGCATGAGGACAGTCGATCCTGATTTTATGAAAGTGAATCTCCCTTGAAATGTAGGTATTAATGACCCCAAAATCCTCATCCTTCTTTCTATCGACGATAAATTTATCTTGGTCATCAGTCAGATCTGGAAAGGTTACCTTAGTATCTTTCCATAGTCCCTTGATTTTCAAAATAGTTTCAATATCTAGCACCCAAATTGCATAGCTATGGCCATTAATCATAACAAGTTCTATCTTGGAAGCGATCCTTCTGATTTCAAACAGATCGGATCCAAGTTCAAAGAAAAGGAATCAGTCAACAAATCTTCATCGCAAAGTCAATCATCCCTAGATATGACTCGGCACGGTCTGTGGACAACATGCTAGGTCAAAACCAATAGCTCTGATACCATGTTGGGAAACCCTCTTTGAACAACAAGAAAAAAATAAAATAGTTGAAGAGGTAAGTATTCCAAGAAGAGAGGTGGTGTCTAAAGACACCATTTACAGCATTTAAACACATCGCATTATGATCAGAACATCACAATGCACTATATCATAAGATATCACCATCATAAGTTGGTATCAATACAACCCATAGGGTTTTTCTTTCATAGTTTCCAAATCTAACAAACTCCCTTGAAGTGAGGATTATCTAGTCCACAAATAAGGGTCGTTGGTTCTAACAATTTCTAGGAAATCCGCAACGTCCTATAGATTAGTCGAGTCGACCACTGCCTAGTAGACCATGTAATCGACAGATCAGTTGAGTCTCTAGTCGAATTCTCTGCTATTCAACTATTGTCTTTCGAAAGAATTTATCCAGAAGATCAATAGGTGTGATGAACTTGCATAACCTTTGGTTCCAACATATGCATTCTAAATGATTTTGATTTGGACATTCTTTATACCAATAAAAAGTTATTGAAAAGATCTACAACTTTTCTTTTATATATATTTTTCAAATTTCATGTGGATTTTGTAACAAGTGTATTTTTCTATTGCGGGGAATACTTTGACACTTTCCTATAACCTATGATCTCAAAATCCATTTTGGGCATGCCTTATACTATTGAAAAGGTCTCATTGAGATCTACAAGTTTATTGTTATAAGTTTTTTTTAGATTCATTGCCATTTATTTCATATTTACAAAAGAAATATATGGGAATATTTTGACAAATATGATAGATGTTAGAAAAGGTAAAATAGTAGTGAAAAGTGGCCAACGGTATATTATTATTATATTATATATTATATATTATATATTAAATTATATTATATTTAACTATTATTATTATATATCAATAATAATATATTATTTATTGTATGATATCTATTTTCTTTTATTGTGCATGCACAAGAATCTAAATTTATTATTATTACATTTAATCATGACTTTGTAATTATAGATTAATCTATCTTACATTACAGTTTGATATGGCATATACAAATTATTATTTTATAATTTCCTTCGGAGGCCCATTTTTTGACCAAATTTCTCTAATTACCATAGGTCAAACCATTTTAGTGCAAGTTCAAGGATGGATCATTGCATTATTTCTTGGTTTTCCTCTATTGGTTTATTCGTCATTGTGCTTGCACCTTTGTCATCTTACTCAATTTGTTGGGACTTCCTGAGAGCTTACTCATATGACTTTATCTCATGCATTTGTAGAGGTTCTCTAATCCTTTGTAACAATCCAACAACGAACCATTGTACCAGGAACTTGCTTTCCATTGTATAGGGAATTTGGCTAAGTAAATATTTGAAAATTTTATCATAATCTCTAACTAATTCCCCAAGCATTTGTTTTATATATTTCATTTTTTGTGCTACAAGTTGGGTTTTGAAGAATGCTAGGAATTCCTATTCAATTTTACTTTTGCTTTTGCTGTGATTTTCTATAAAGTTTATAAACCAAGTAAGAGCCCTCGTTTTCAATGCTCCAGCAAATAATGCCATTTATTTTGTCTCGTCAGTTATATCCATGGATTATCATATATTTTTACATACAAACCAATGTCTTTTAGGATCTTCATCCCCCTCATACAGAGGAAGGTTTCCAACATTTTTGTGAGGCATGTTTGTAGAAGTGATCAAATTTAACGAAGGTATTGGTGGTGAATGTGATCAATTATTGTCTGACAAAGTCAATTGGGTTGAGTGGGTTTGATAAGTCGACTGAATCAACTGAAATGGTTAGGTAGAATAAGTCAATTGTATCGAACTTTCGACTAGTGCTTCCTCGCTAGGTACTTATTTTCCCTCAACAACAACTTCATGATGTTTATTTTTGTCTTTCTGACGGTGTTGGTATTTACATTCAAGAGACCCATTCATTCTCAATCTTGAGTCTTTAATGCACCTCTCCCTTACTTGAATTTGAACTTCTACAAATATTAAATTCAACAAGGTGGGTATTTCTATGAGATCCTAGAATTGTACAAGTGTTATTTTTTCTATGTTCATGTGTGATACTAATCTAGTTTCCTTCTCTTTTTTATCTTCAGATCTAGATACTGTTAATAAATTTTCCATTTCCATCTAATTAACTACATACTGAGGAGGTGTCAAGTTCAACATGTAAATGATGCCTCAGGAATTCATTAATTATGAGAGTTTTTTGTGTTGTATTTGCTCCAAGAGATACAACACAGGTACAACAAGTCCTAAATCATCAACAACCATTTCATCTTCATTTTCTGAGATGTGTAAGGCTCCCAAGCCTATATCTACAATCTATAGATCTACATCCAAGATAGGAACGGTCATGATAGCTTCCTCTTTTGCATCTAGTCGATCATCTCTTCACTCGAACAAGCTTATCTCTTTGTTGATACATCCTTCCTCTTTAATGGAAATTATTGGAACCTTCTTAGTTACTTCCTCTTCCACACCCAATCGATTTACACAATATGACTCAAGTAGGGTTAGTATGTTATTGAATCATCACTTTATTTCTTCTTTTGTATTCTTAGTCGGTGTGGTTTTGCAAACTTTTAAAGTTATTCTCTATTTTTATGTCTTTTATCTCTTTCTATTTTTTGTAAGTCGACTAAAGGTTTGTATCCTTCAATTATTCTTCTTGTTCTTATCTTTGATTCCTCTCTAAGTGTATATTCTCTTTTAGTTAACTATTGTGTCCGTCCTCTTCTAGGCCTTCTTAATTAATGCAATTCAACTAGGGATTTCTTCTTCGAGGTATCTCATAGATGTTTCTCCCCCCCCCCCAATCGTTAACCCTGAGTTTACTCTCGATTGATAATGTTATCCATGGTTTTCAATTGCTCAAAAAATATTCCCACTCTCTTGTTTTTTCTTCGAGTCAGTTGTGATAGGGGTGTGTACAGGAGGTCACACTTCTACAATATGGTTGGCATCCTTGTTAATGAGAAATTTATGCAACAATGTCGGGACTATACAGAGGAAACTATCATGCAAGTCATCATAGAATATTCTTTTCACGTCGTCCATGAATGTACACTCCTTGATTACTTGCTCTTCACAAAATTTGTCAGCAATTTGTTCTACCCACTCATAGGTTTGTTTGGCCTCTGTTAATTAACTTCGAAAACAACTTCTTGTCCTCAATACTATTGCTTATGTGCACATCTTTCAATCAACTTATTTATTTCCACCAGGACTACTACCAAGAATATTTTTTGGGTTTCCATGAAAAAGTTTGCTATCACATCTGCAATCATTAGTCAATTTATTCTGGAGTAATTTTCTAGCTTCCTCTGCCACCACTAACCAATATCCTCCTCACTCAGCATCTATGCATGCATGTGTTATCTTCTAGTCCAGGATCATGTACTACTAGCAACAAAACCAATGTTGTAATCTATGGGATTACACAATAAGCACTTACCAATAATACACTTAACCAAGAATATTATACAATACAGTAATATACAAGCAAGCACATATAGAGAGATGGAAAGAGAGAAACAAATAGTATTTATTATGAGATCATTCAACAACCATCTTACATCACATATTCATGTCTATATATATGGTTACAATTAGAAGAGGTAGTTATAATTTCCTTAAATACCTTGGTCAGTTGATCAACCCGACTATTAGTATAATATGTTTCCCGGTCAACAAATTCAATCAAGAGTGGCACATGCATTGTAATAGATAGAAATCTCATTTCTTAAAAGCTTGTATATAATTTATAAGTAAACCATGGGTAAATATGTTCCTCAATTTGATGAAAAAAAGGTTGAAAGTAGTAGTTGTGTCGGTTGTGCAAGATAAGTTCATGATGTATCTTACCAAAAAAAGAGTAATGCCAAAAATAACTAAGATTTGGGAAAACATCATACTAATAAGCATTATTTAAAAATGTGTTACTTTTTTTATTTCCAACCCCAAATTCATTAATATTACAAATATATATATATACATATACCTCT
Source organism: Larix kaempferi (assembly GCA_027924585.1). NCBI lineage: Eukaryota > Viridiplantae > Streptophyta > Pinopsida > Pinales > Pinaceae > Larix > Larix kaempferi. The sequence continues at coordinate 26,929,300 of BSBM01000361.1, forward strand.
CATAATGTCATGGGTTACTTTAAAAAATGTTTTCCAACCATTATTGTAAGTTCATGGAGAGGTTACCTCCAATTTTTAAAAGAGCTCAAAGACAAGTTCCCTTGTTCCTCTTAAATTAATTTTTAGTTTGTCTTGTATTTATTATGAACATATAAAGCTTTCGTATAGTTTTATTTTTTATTTTTAATGTCATTTTTTATAATTTGCACAAAATGTTTGAAGAAACTTTATATATATATGTGTGTGTGTGTGTGTATAAAATGAAATTACATAGAAAGATGGGAGACATCGATCTCCATTGATGTGAGAACTGACTCACTCAGGCACCCATTTGATTGGGACACCAATCCCAATGGAAAGCACCAACTTGCATACTACAAGCTTCAACCTGTGAGGACACAAATCCTCTGCGCAAGCACCAACTCGCAGTGTTCGAGCACCAACCTGAGTGGAGACTACAATCTCCTTTCCTTGCCCCATCCAACCACCCTAAGATATATATGTTGTTGTACACTAACTTCATATCTGCGCACTTTGATTTGAGCACTACACCACTATACCCCGCTTTAGTTCTATGATTTTCCACATCACTCTGAATTTTGCAAACTTCTGGTTCAGCACATCATTCTATTTCTGCGCACTTCTCTGGTTCAACATATCATTCTATTTCTATAGATCATTCTGATTATGCGCACTTCACTGGATCAGTATATCATTATTATTATGCTATTCAACACATCATTATGTTTATGCACACTTCACTAGTTCGGCATATCATTCTATTTCTACACTCTTTTGTTTCAGCACAACATTCTTCTTCTACACATTTCTCTGTTGTTCAGCACATCCTTTTGGTTCTGCACACTTGGATCCTTGTTGTTTCTTTCTTCTGGATCAAGGAGCCATTGAACCCCAATAAACCAAACCTTTCAACATGGAGTACTATAACTTCTCCATTATACCCTTACATTTTCACTTCTATCTTTGGTTTATTTATACCACTACTTGTTTGCTTGCTTGAATTTCTTTGTCCACAAGTAGGGAAATTTATGTCGGCTTCCTAGTCACATTTACCCAATACACCCACTACAATACATTTGATCCAACACCATCTTTATTATCTACGCATTTTAATATTCTTGCTTGTTGTGCAAAAGCCCCAGTATGTGCACGATATGTACCCATATGTGCGCGACATGTACCCATTCATTATTGGGCGGATAGGTAGACTTGTGTGTATACCGACATCAAGATTTTGTCACCATGCGCATTTTGACATCAATGATAAGACCAAATTTCAACAATCTCCCCCTTTGGCATTGATGTCAACACTAATCAAAACTAGGCTCCCCCTGAGTATGAGCTCATCTTCTTTGCGCAACATTCTCCCCGTGTATTCATGCCATCTGATTCTTTGATCTGCTTTTTTGTAGACACTTGTCAACAAGGTCTTCTACCTAGTATCTCTCCCCCTTTGAAATCAATGGAAAAGGGATGCTCCCCCTGCGCAATTGTAAGTTCTCTTTTGAACTTATGCTCTGGATTTGCCTTGTATTTAATGTTGACCTCATCTAAATTTCCATGTCACTACTTTGTTTTAGTTACTCCCCCTGGATTCCTGATTTCATTTCTTTCTTCTATTGCTTCTACTATGTCATGTTCTTGTCATATCGTTGACAAATCTGTATTGTTTGTTATACCTTTTTCTACTATAATTAATGACAAGGATCTTGCATTGCTACTATTTGAACTCGCATATCTCATCACGTTTTTAAAAAACTCCTCCTCGATATGAACCATACTGATTTGACATTTGACACATCTGAAATGTTCGACAATGTTTCGATATGTAATTTATGACTCATGTGCGTGCGTGATTTAGCAAGATTTTTTCCTTTGGCGCATTCTCCTCAATTTAAGTCGACATGAGTTGTCAGTCAATTTGTGATGTCATCCATGAATGCAATTAACTTCGACGTCCCTTAAATTCGCTTTGAATAGCACGGGAAGACTCCTTCCAAATCTATTTATGGGATACTTTCCATATTCATTCGACACAGAATTATCGATCTTTATTTTCATACTTTTGTCGCAATGGGAACCCCACCTCAACAAGCTAATGTAGCCATAGCTAGACTTTTTGAGACAGTTCAGTCTCAATGTTAAGATTTTGTAGCCCTCTTAGAGAGTTGGGAATCCCGAGCTAAGGAGATGGATGTTAAGGAATGGTATGCAGGCCCAGACTCAAGTGAATCAAATGAATGCGCAAGAGATATTGGCCTTGAGACACCGAGTTGGAGAGTTAGAGAAACAGCAAGAGTAAATCCTAGTTCTTCTACAAGATCTTCAGGGAATGTGTAGTGGTATTGGACCATCTTCTCTTGATATAGAATTGTGCATGTTGTTTCCATATTCTGAGCTTCCATCTTCTTATGTTATAGAATGGTATTCATTGTTTCCCATTTCTAAGAGAGAGTCTTTCCTTGATATAGAGTTGCGCTTGTCATTGCCATATTCTGAGAGATTGTCTTCTCCTGACACTGAATTACGCCTGTCATTGCCAAGTTCTGATCAATAGCTATTGAAGATCACAATTTTTTAATGAAATGTATTTCTGTCTTTGTTAGGCCTTCGCGACATGCTTCTTATGCGGCAATAGATTCCTTTTGATACTTTTGCTCTATTATCCTGGAATATTTCAATTCTGCCTTCTGTGATGGAGGTCCTAAGATATATGTACTTTTTATTTTGTAACAGTAGTTCTCCATAATAAAAATTTGATTATGCAAATGTGTTATACTTCATACGGTCATGAATAGTATTATTCATGCAATCATATTGTCCAAAACATCTTTGCTTTTAAAGAAATGATTGATTGTTTATTGATGCTGATATGGAAATATTTTTACTTATGCCCAATATTAAAAAAAAAAATATGTGTACTTTTATTTACATCTTCATATGAGTGCAACTTTGTGCGACAATCTTTAGATATTCTCTGGCTGCAATGTATACTTATACTTTCCTTGAATTCCTAATATATTGCATGTTGAATTCAAGGAATTTTCTTCATAATTATGAAGTTAGCAAGATAATCAACAGCCTTTTGTTGCTTGAGAAGTACTTGTGTTATTTATTCCAACTGCACTTGTCTATGGAATTTTCTTTATCCATTTACGAGTGTGCACAAATTTTGAATGACTATTTTTATTTTGCGGAAAGTGCTATGTCTTTCTCAACTACTTATCAGTATAACAATTTGTTTTCCAAATTATAGCATTATGGTCAAGCATAACACAATTATGACATGCTAATATGGGACAAATATTTTGCAATGTGTCCAATGAATTTGCATCTACAAAATTTTCTACAGTTAGAAGCTATGTGGCCATAATAATGACAATTGTAACATTGAATATAAGAAGCACTCATACCTTTGGTTCTTGACTGAGTGAATCTGCCCCAAGATTTGCAATCTGCATCTTTGTGTCCAAATTCATTGCAAGAATAACAATAGCCATAGAATGCATGATGAATGGATTTTGCTTGATATTTGGAAGTGGTTGAACTTCATTGAAATGGATAAGTTTGCTTGTTATGATTTGGATGGTTATGAGTTTCTTATTTGTTGTCTTCTACACCATACCTAAGGCTCTTTAGGACATTTGCATAGCTTTTAGGCTTCTCTTCAGTCTTCCTTTCTGGGAACCTGGAGTCTTCTGTTTCTTCAATGTTCTTTTGTTCAACATATCCCAACCCAATCTTAACATGAGATGATCTTTGGTATCTAATTATGTCATCTAGGGTTTATGAACTCTTCGCAAACTTCAAGCTTGTAGCCACTGTCCTTTTTATTTCCTCTTTTAGAGAGGCAATATCAAGCTCTCTTACTTGAAAATTTTGGTATTTTTCTTGTAGCTGAGCATCTACAAATTCCTTGAGCTCCTTTAACTGACCTCTTAGATCAACTATGGTATTTTCGGATTCTTTTATACCATATATTTCATTCCTCTAACTATCAGCCTCTTATTTTCCTTTCTGGAGATGAAAATGTTTCTCACTAATCACTTGTCTGTCATCATCAATTATCCTTTGAGTCTTCTGCAGTTGATCCTTCAAAAATTGATTTTCCTCCCTGAGTTCCACAAGTTCTTCTTCACCCTTTTTACTAGAGTTAGAGGTAGTCATACTCATAAACTCATATTTCAAAGAGATAACGTATGCATCCTTTTCTTGCAGTTGATCTTTTAGGAATTGAATTTCTTCTTTCAAAGTAGCAACTCTCTCTTCACTAGCGTGTTCAGCATCCTTCCTTGTTATTTCCAAATATCCATTTAGAGACATAATTTATTTGGATAACTTCTGATTTTCTGATATTGACTTTCCAAATTTATCTTCTAGAGATGCAAACTCTTTCTCCTTTGTCTTATAATTAAGCTTCATCATTTTCTTGCAATTGTTTGAACAAGTGTGTTGCCATCATCTTTGATTCCTCTTCTTTCTTTCTCAGGGTTTCCATGATTTTGGTTACAAGAGTTTTGACTTCTTCTATAGTTTTCCTTTGACCATGAATAACATATTTTGCTTCTTCAATGGAGATTTCATCAGAATCTTCTAAGCTCTCACCAATTTTATTTTCACAAACTGAATCATCATGATTCTTAGTAGCACATAGGTTCCTTAAGCAAAAAATCTCCATTTTTTTCCAAAGTTCATGGGCTAAGGATTGAGATCCAACTTTAGCTTTCACATCTTCTAGCAGAGTATTCAATATGGCATTTCTTGTTGTTTCATGGAATTTGTGAAGTCTTCTTGTAGTGGTGTTCTTAGGTTTTCCCTTTGGAGGAATATGTCTGTTTTCCACTATATCCCAAAATTATGAACCAAGGGTTTGCAGATATCCCTTCATCATAGTACTCCATAAATACCAATTGTCTTCATCAAGTCTTGGTGCACTATTCGTAAAAAGTCCTTCCTATTTATCTATATATGCGCAGTGATCTATCTTCTAGATATTAAGTTGTTCTTGAAGCAACCCGCTCTGATACCAATTGCTGGAATTCTTAATGATACTGAGAGGGGGGAGTGCATCGGTATCATGCGTAGATTTAACAATAATTCACTTTTTAAAACATGCACCAATTACTATTTACAAACTCATCAATAAATACAATTGTGCGCGGAATGTTTGAAGACACCAATCTCCACTTATGTGAGCACTGACTCACTCAGACACCCATCTGCTTGGGACACCAATCCCACTAGAAAGCACCAACTTGCACACTACAGGTTTCAACCTGTGAGGACATCAATCCTCTATGCAACTACCAACTCGCAGTGTTCAGGAACCAACTTGAGTGGAGACTGCAATCTCATTTCCTTGCCCTGTCCAACCTCCCTGAGATATAGATGTTGTTGTACACTGACTTTATATCTACGCACTTTGATTGCGCTCTGTTTCACTTATCTAATCTTCCCACTGCACCAGTGTACTCTATTTCAGTTCTCTAATTATGTCCATCACTCTGAATTTTGCACATTTATGATTCTGCACATCATTCTATTTGTGTGCACTTCTCTAGTTCAGCATATCATTCTATTTATGCACATCATTCGGATTCTACGCACTTCACTGGATCAGTATATCATTATTATTATTCTATTGAGAACAACATCTTGTTTATGCACACTTCACTGGTTTGACATATCATTCTATTTCTACACTGTTTTGGTTCAGCACAACATTCTTCTTCTATGCATTTATCTGTTGTTCAACACATCCTTCTAATTCTGCGCACTTGGATCCTTATTTTTTTTGTCTTCTGGATCAACAAGCCATTGAACCCCAATAAACCAAACCTTTCAACACGGAGTACTATAACTTCTCCACTATACCCTTACATTTTCACTTCTATGTTTGGTTTATTTATACCACTACTTGTTTGCTTGCTTGAATTTCTTTGTCCACAAGTAGGGAACTTTATGTTGGATTTTTGGTCACATTTACCCAATACAACCAATACACCCACTACAATCCATTTGATCCAACACTATCTTCATTATCTGCGCATTTTAATATTCTTGCTTGTTTCGCAAAATCCCCAGTATGTGCATGATATGTACCCATATGTGCACGACATGTACCCATTCATTATTGCGTGGATAGGTAGCCTTGTTTGTGTATACTGGCATCAAGGCTTTGTCACATGCGCATTTTGACATCAATGACAACACCAAAGTTCAACATAGCTCATATCTTGGTATTATTAACAAGTATCAAAGGCTTCTCAAAGAATTATCCAATTCACAAAATAATAATAATAATAATTACTTGAAGAACAATCCATGATCTCCTACTTCTATTGCACATGGTGTGTCTTATTTCGTTTTGATATGATATTGGATCCAAATATAGCATGTCCCAAATATAAAAGAAATATAAAAGAAGGAAAAGAGTGTGTCCCAAACAGAAAAGAAGGCAAAGAGTGTGTCCCAAACATAAAAGAAGGCAAAGAGTGTGTCTAGTATGTGGGGAGGATTTTGAAGTTAGTATTGTAGTAAACTGCGTGCCTTGCACCCACTTTTATCACTGGCACTACATTCACTCATGGCTCTTTACATGGGTACTATTATTGATTCTTCATCTACAGGATAGCATAGAATGGTCTTATTGATCAAATTTGGATTTCAAAGAGCATTTATTGTTTTAACTATGAGAATGACATATTTAAAGGCAATGTTCTCATTCATTGGACATATATTTCTTGCATCATATATGTATCTATATAAGAAATTCAATTTTCACAAGACAAATTAGTTGCATTGTGATTATTATTATTTTGTGTGCATTCATTGTTAATAGTTATTTCTTAGGTATATAGTACAATGGCCCTAAATTATAAACAATTGTGGTCAATTTTGAGGTTAGTCGATAGGATTCTCCTCGAACCTCTAATTTTACACATGATTACATGACATTTTGAATTCAAATAAAATAGTCCTTTCAAGCAACTTGGAATTGTTAAGCATAATCACCTTGATGTGATTTCTTGTTGATGTGGTTCATACAATTTTTTTGGCTTTGGATAAAGTTGTTATTTTCATAATATTTCAAATATGTAGTTGGATTTAGTATTTTCACTTATCAAAATTAAGGCATGTGGAAGGAGGATTTTGACAAATGCTAAAATAAGACATGTGAAAATATTTTAATATATTGCAAATTCAACCTATAAATTTTGTAGGTAAATTAACGGTAAATATTTAGCTAAGATGTACTGCAAGGCAATATAGTAGCTGAACCATAATCAATTAAGCAAGGACAAAATCCTAAATGCACATTCAAACTCTACTAGAAATAGAAATGTCCCTACTTGCAACTCTAACTAGAAATATAAATGTTAGGAACTAGGGCTCAAAACTAGAGCTTGGAACATATCAACAATTGGTCCATGGTATACTAATAAAACACAAAATCTCTTGAGACAATGAAAGACTAATTAACATAAAAGGATAGAAATTGGAATCTAGACACCCTAACACTATCATAGCATTTGTGCATCATATCAAACAATAATTTTTATATGCAAACACCTAGAAACATTCAAAGGTTAAGCTTATATTTTAAAAAATTAATATTGCAATAAAACGAATATGACAACTTCAAACTCTCTTGTTCTTTCCATACTGAATACAATAACTAAACTAGAAAACTATAATTTAGTTCTCCCTGGTTACAAACAATATAATCTTGTGTAACAAATGGAATAGAGCACTAACTACACTAAAATGACATTAGATTTGCATCTTTGCAAATCACATCATATTGAGTAGGTATTGATTTATGTTTGATGATATTCCTTGTTGAATAGTAAATATATCTATGTTTGTGAAGCCACTAAGCCCTACTATGGCACTTTGAAGGTTCTACCCAAAACACAGTCAATATTGTTTTGAATAGAAGACATCCAACACTATTTTGAAGAGACATTTTTCATGCATCTAGCCAAAGTATACTAAAATGTTTGAGTCATTAGAGGAAGTAAAGACATGCCTATTATCCAATTTAATATTTCAGAATCCTTCCACATGCATGAGAGTACTTTTCTATTTGTTTGGTATGGGTTGCACCTGCCATTATTCCACCACGCTAACCAATTCATACTCTACTAGCAACATATTATATCTTCTTTTACATTAAAGTAAAGAAATTCATTGAATTTAACTCTTCCCCATTTGTTAACTATTGGTTTTATTGAGCCTCTGAACATATCAATTTTGCATTACATAGAATTATAGTTGATCTAGCCTTGATCAATTCCACTAAAAATTACAAAATTCATAATGGTAGAATAGCAATCACATTTAAACAACTACTCCTTTATAGCAAACTAGAGGTATAAATTCCACCTTCAATTTTTAATACCTTCCTATCAAAACAACACCCGAACTTCTATATCCTTTCAACTTTCTTGTAATTCAACATATAAATACTCACAACTAGCCTTCATGAAGTCCACTAAAAATTGCAAAGATCAAAATGTTAGAATAGCCTTCATGAAGTCCACTCAAAATTGCAAAGATCAAAATGTTAGAATAGCATTCAAATTTAAACATATACGTCTCCCATAGCAAACTACATGTATAAATTTTATCTTCGATCTTTAATACCTTCCTTAAAAAAACACTACCTAAAATCCTATATCCTTTCAACTTGCTAATAATTTAAGAGACAAAAACACAAGGCAATATAATGCGTTAAAGGTAATCAACAATGGATAACAATATTGAGAGCATAAAACTTTTATGTTGACTTCCAAATGTATTTCAGTTAGATCATTATCTTAGAGTGACAATCCATTTGATTTAGTGGATTCGTCCTACTGGCATTATTTGCCTACATAAACGTTAACATATCTCAATTTATGGAAAATACCATCATTTCCTTTCCAAAACTATGGTACAAGAGAGTGAAAGGTATCAATAATTGTCGAAGGTAAAGGAATAGGATAACAAATGATTACACTTCTTTCAACGGAGGTGGAAATGTTAGCATGAAGAAACATAATATCACTTATGTGTTGGGGACGAGAAAAAACATAATAGAATTCAAAGAGGAACAGGACAATCTTCTTACCTTCTATAACCAATATAATACTAGAAGACTAGTAAACAAAACATGACTTAAATACTTACAACATAATATTACAAATGTGTTGGGGACAAGAAAAATCATTATAGAATTAAAAGAGGAATTGGACATTCTACTTACCTTCTATAACCAATGGAATACTAGAAGACTACTAAACAAAACATGAATTCAATACTTACAACAACAAACTCTAGAAATTGGTCCATGTTGGGTGGAGCAAGAGGCAATAATGTTTTAACACAAGTCATGATCATTTTTATTCCTGGACATACCTCCATCTCTCACTTGTCTCTAACAATGGGAGAAAGGAGAAGCATGCAACCAATATTGGTTTTCTTTCAATTTAACTCAAGTAAAATGGAAGAGCACTTTCCAATACAGTCATAATGATTATTTTTCTACATTCATTATGGTGAAAGTGGCCAGTGTTGCATTAAGATCATTATAGTTTCCAATTTGGTTAAACCTCAAGGAAAACCTAGAACAATTTTTACTAGCACGCACAAAAACACAAACATGAACATTTGTTTTCATTGAAGTCAATATTTGTGAGGCCCACCATGGAAAAACCTCTAAAGTTCTACTATAATATACTATGAATTGTAATTTGAATTTATAGTCTAAAATGTAAATGGAAATCTAATATACTTCTCCTATCAATTAGGGCTTTAATATTATGGTTATGGGCCAACACATAATTCTAATATTATATCTCAAATTTGAAACATGGAACTTAATATCTGACAAATAAGAAACCCTAAATCTAAAACTAACAAGGCCATAACTGTAGAAAAACCTTTAACAGTTTGAGTACTAATAGCATAGGGATGAACAATACTAACAACAAGAAAATACCAAATATTTTTAAGCATAACTGAACACAAACTTTGAAGAAAAAAAGTAAATCTAAGCAAGGAATAGTATGTAGCTAAACACTACTAACCTCAAAAATAAGTACGTTGACCAGAAACACTATTGAGAAAGTATGGACACCAACTCATGCCAAATCTCAAGAAGTACAATCGTTGTTGTTGGCCCAAATAATATATTTCATACTACCTGCAATAGCCCACTTCACCAAATCCCTACTTTACTACTTGAGGCCTTTTTTGGAAAATTTACTTACCTGAGGAATCCAAGAAAAGAGGAGAAACACTTCCTGATGATTGACACTTATGAGTGGAATCCATCAACTAAAACTTAAATTTTGTATTTCATGGGAAAGGTACGAGTTCATTTCATAGTTTGGGGAGAAGGACAAATTATAAAGGCTTCACTCTTTCTTCCATCACTCACTCAAACAAAAATATGGGTATTCTCTATCTATCCTTGTTTCCTCTTTTCATCTATCTTGGAATTGTGTTCATCTCTTCCTAAATAGGCATGCTTGTATTAAAGGAATATTTTCTTCTAATGTTGAAAATTTTTATACTATAATATTTTATGTTGTTTTGTAAAACATTTATAGTTAAAATTAACCATTAAAATTGAGAATTTTCCAACTCTGTTGGAACTGGCGTACCTACCATAAGTCTCAAAGCCAAGTAATATGTCCAACTGCATGCAATCATTAGTATGCTTATAATTGTCTTTTCTAACAAAAAAACACCTAATTTTTGGATGAAGTGAGGTTCAAACTCCTGGGGTGTGTAGCTGTTGTGGAAAAAATTGCACGAGTGTGCACTCTTCCACTTGGTAAGGGGATAGGCCATGTAGGTTGCGGTAAGGCCTCAATCCTTGGAGCCCCTGTGGGGTGTGAGTGGTTTTCCTCCAAGTGATCATGCAATAGATTGTTAGTGCAATTCACATAAAAACAAAGACATGTGGACAGTAAGCAAAATAAAAGAGATGGGGGGAGAATGAAAACTCCAATAATAATCCATGATATGCCAAACCACTTTTGTATTTCCCAATGGTCAAGTTGTACAACACCTAGGAGGTGTGGGCTTCAAGGGAAGCCAACAATCTCCCTTAGGGAGGCATTTTTTGTCCAAACTAAATGCTAAGTAGATGACATAACAATGGAGAAAAAATATTTCCCCTTGAAGGAAGGTGGCAAGGGAGCTTGAGAATGCTTACAATGATAGGAAGAGGTGGGCTATGAGGAAGCTCCAACAAAAATCCAATAGCATAACCTTTATCTTGATTTCTCTCTACAAAATTCATGCCAATGGATTCCTTTTATAGGCCAAGAGGTGGCCAACAAACAACTAGATCCAAATGTGAATTCATCTTCTCCATGAACTAGTTCCAAGATACACCAGGGGGCTAGTTAATTCGACCAAATGTGTGAGGAGCCTAATTCAGATCCTTGGAGATGATTGAGATTTCAATGCACCGCGAGAAGTAGGTGCTCTCGCGGATTTGACAGTAGCACGACTATTAAAGGAATAGTTGCGTGGGTCTAGCATGGGCATTGTTTAGGTAACCTACACTATAGCGTGGGATAACAATGTTTTACTCGCGCTACCCCTTCTTTTCATTGTTTTTTGGCACTTTTGGATTCATGTTGTCTTTTGGATTTGTTGAGGATGCCTTTGGTGAATTGCATTCTTTATGTTGTTGACACCTTACTGGAAGAATCACCAAAATGCCGCATATGTGCGAAATTTAGGCGTTAACAAATGCCCCTTGATGTATGAGGTTCGGAGGGTACTATAGAGCCGATAATGCATCATGTTTTCTTCTATTTCTCTCATGTTCTATAGAACAAAGCATATGTGGACAATAGGGTCCTCCCATGGGGAGAGGTTTTTGGTGATGACCGTTGGAGTTGTAGTAAAGAATAGTTTTTATACAGACAAGGCGGGCATACCCATGCTCGTTAAATGCTGTCAAAAGTGATTACAATAATAGAGGACAAAAGGTGTCACTCGACTATACTGCTGGGACATGGGTGAAGGCGGCTTCAATCCATGCTTGAGTAAATGAACCAAGAACTGTTGCAGAGTGTTGAAGAAGCGGTACTGTTGTTGATCATGAAAAACCCATGAGGGTGGGGGACCAGTATGGTGTGTAAAGCTTCCAGAGAGCTTCAGTCTTCCAGATGGACTGCGACCATGATTTGTAAATGTGAACATTGCTACCTTCAAAAGTACGTTTCCCACTGATGCAATGATATGTTGACGTCGAGCATAGGGGAAACCACTTGGTTAGGGATCACTAATGACTCTCCCTACCACGTTCAAGGTGGTCCCTTATAGTGATTGAAAGGGATCCCAAGGCACAACTGCAACTACTGCAACTCTCGGAATGTAGTGTTTTGACATCAACAAGAGATGAAGTACATGATAAGACGATATTTTTAACCTAAGGAGCAAGATCATATTGTAACCGACTAGTGGACGGACAGACCTAACACAAGACTGGTTGATAAGCATGGGGCCCATAAATTCCTTTGATCGATGTAAACATGGGGGGGAGGGGCAGCATCTTTCCTTTCGGAACGGTACAGATTGAAACGAATGGAGACAAATTGCAAATGAAAGGGCTTTGAGGGAGACGCAAAACGAAGAGTAATGGTGACCGGTCAAAACAAATATGGATGAGGATATGGAGACTCAAATACATCAATCAAAGGTGACCATGGGTTGCTGCCAAAAGATTATGGTATTCCCGCAATGTAAGGTGATTAGGGAATTGTTTGTACATAAAGAATATTGGCAGGGTCCCCACATCTTTTGGTGTGTCGGGGGATCAATTTGACGATGGGCGGGATCCCCACGGTTTTGAGTGGATCAGGGTATTCTTTCCAAGATGAAGTAGGGGTTAGTTTGCGAACGCAAAGACGGGTGCCCCATGAATCAATGCTATGCAGTGTATGCCTACGGGATAAATGAAATAGAACTGGTTACTTCTGAGGGTGGGGGCACCATTGGTGTCTTCACGGGGGTGCTGGATACAAGGAAGACTGCGGAGGGTAAAGTGCTCATGGAGGTATCAATGGGATTTGTGAATCTTGGTCGTAACATGGACTAAGGAAGCTGGCGTTATTTACTTGGTGGAGTAAATACGCAATTACAAAATGATCATCTAAGCAGTGATTTTTCAAGTTTTATCAAATTCCTTGGACTTGTGGGGAGGTCGACATCATGGGTGTCAATCAATGACTGGGATGGAAATGGTGTGCACACCCATGGGGGAACATGTTATTCCCAATCATGACGTTGATGGCACGTCAAAAATGGGAATTAGGCGCCTATGGTTATCAGCGGGAATACTGGTATATGAATTATAAATGGAGGGTATATAGTGCCTATATGTTAGTTTCGGAATGATACCTGTGGTAGGGAATTTTGCGCCATTGATGAAGCATGGATCCTTGTTCTTATAAAAACAAGGGTTGCAAACTTGTCTTGGTCAAGATCATGCACATGCAACTCACGTACCCAAGTGTAGTAAATAACATGACCAAGGTATTGACAATGCAGAAATCATATAACCAAAACAAGGCGTACCTGAGGGGTACTGATGTAAAAATAGCATCCCAATGAGACTAGTGGAAATTTGAATTGGTTGGATTTGTGTCAAAGAGCTTGTAGCGCTAATCGCGGCGATGTGAATGGTTTTTTTGAATGGAGTTACGCTTTGTTCGTGGGGTCAGTTTAAAGTTTTTTGTCAAATGACTATAATTAGGGGTCGGGCCCACTTTTCGAAATCATTTGTACTACTTCCTAACGACTTCCTAGAGCACGTTTTGAGAGATTCTGGGAGATCCGGAGTGCCTTTGTACGAGCCGTGGGTTTCAGGTATGCCGTGACCCTACTTTCGTTAGTTTTGTCCTGGTAGATTTACGGATAGTGACCCCTTAGGTGGTCAGGGGGGTGTTTTGGCCCTATTGGGGAAACAACGCGGAATTTGAGAAAATCCCACGTTATACCGCGCGATTTTTGAAAAATTACGCATGACTACAGTGTGAGATTTTCCCAAAATCGCGCAAGGTTTATCGCAGGGGTTCAGCGTGGGTAAAATGTATTGTACCACGCATAGTGTGGTGCATTAATGCTTCGGACACGTGCAGGTGTTTGTACTGTTGAACATCAGTCAGCCATGCTACCAGCACGGCCGAAGAGCGTAAATATCATGCGTTGGTTTTCCCGTGGCTGAACAGTGGTTCAGTCGTGCTAAGCGTGTGTTAACACCCAAAAAGTGCTCACTAGCTCATTTCCCTATCCACATGACCCATTTGTCCACTTTTTCACCATCTGAGCCTCTGAAACCAACAAAAGGTCACCAAAAGACCTTAGTACAACCCTTTTCCCATTCAAAAATATTATTTTTCCTAAAAAGCATAAAAAACCCTCAAAAAGGGTCCAAAATTCCCAAAATATTAAAAAGGGAATAAAAATAATAAAAATATTCAAAAAAGGAAAAGGAGGGAAAAGTACCTAAACCATGTTGGTCAATACCATTGGTTTCCACAAAACCACAAATGGTATTCCCCACCACCAAAACCTATAAAAAGGTGGTAGGGGCTCCTCATTTCACATCCATCCATTCATATTCCTATCCTCATGCTGCCAAAATATCCCTTGAGCTTTTAGCCATTGTAGCAACCTTGGAGAAAGGACCCTTTGGAGTTTGGAGCTGCTCATCCTTGGAGCTTCTCAACTATCTTCATCATTTGGAGGTATTACTATTGCAAGCATTTGCTTGCCCCCATTTTCAATACAAATTTATTTTCTATATTTTCTTGTTCTTGTTTTTTAATTCAAAATTTTATTATGATATGCACATGTTAGTTTAGTTTAGATTTAGATTTAGTTTATTGTTTTTGCTTAATATTGAAACTGCTGCTACTAGTTAGCAGGTGCCCATAGCACTAAGCTTAGTTGTAAAACCAAGCCAACAGCGTGGTTTTCTTTGTGATACTCACGCTACACGCGAACCTTCATAGGTGAGGTCGCACTATGTTCATATTTTGTGCATATTTTCATGTCTAATGGATGGCCATTGTCCTTATGCAGGTGGTTTTTAGTTCATTTACTCATGGCCCATGTTGGTGTGGTTGAGTGGAGAGAGAGAGAGTACAACACTCTTTGGGATCTAGTGTTGGCGAACATGCATGCTACGTAGACACTGCGAGATGCGGGGCTCTTGAAGTTCTTCAAGTGCCCCTTAATGAGATCCTCATATTATTTGCTATGGAGGTTGCTTGATATGTGGGTCCTGGACCGGGGGGTGTTTTGAGTCGGTGAGGAGGACCTGAGTATTATGGCTCAAGATATTTATTTTTTGACCGGATTGACTCACCAAGGGGTGAGAGAGCCTTACACTCCTCAAATGGTGAGAGAGACGATCCATAGTCTGGTGGATCGATTTTGTGACGCTAACCAGAGTGTGATAAACTCTGTTCATATTTTGCTGAGCCATCTAAGGGCTCTTCTTGTTTGAGCTCTAGTGATCATGGTACGAGTGTTGGGGTCCGCTTCCCCCAACCGTATTATGGGATTTCAGCTCCAGCTCATGGAGAGAGTGTTAGCTGGTTAACCAGTGGCATGGCGTCCTCTGCTCGTTTAGGCGATGACTCGACAGATGTCAGATCTGCATCGGGGTGGGATTCAGACTAAATCTATTTTAGTAGTGTTTTGTGCTCATATTTTTTTGAGTGATATCCTTCTTTGATGCCAGCAGTAGTAGTGCCATCGAGGGGGCCGCAAGAGCCTTAGATGATGTCTGGGGATGGATCATGCCTCGTGCTGGTGGCGAGGCCATGGGGGATTATTTTACGCCACGATTTTTGGATGTATGGGAGGGCCACATTGGCCAGATGGAGAGGTATCCTTGGAGTGGTATGGACTACCGGGGAGATCTGTAGCTTCCCGACCCACCTGGAGGATTCGACTCTACAGGTAGGTTTTATATTTTGTACTTTGGAATAGTCATACATATTTGTACATATTTTTATTTCTACACATTTTGATATATGTTTATCAAGTACTGATGATGGTTTCCCCTTTTGTGATGCATATATTGGTCCTGTATAGCCACCTCACTGACCACGGGTTAGGAGAGATCGTCCTGCTGCTGGAGTTGGGCAGGCTATTGGAGGAGTTGTTGCAGCTGGAGGTGTGGGCGCCGGAGTGGGTCCTGTTAGAGGAGCAGGTGTCGAGGGAGTTGATGCAGGTGGATCAGCTGTTGGGGATCGAATGACAGCCATCCTGGCTGATTTGGAGCAGAGGTTCAGTGCGATGTCTACTGGGGTCGACAATCGAGGTGTTGTCGATCTTGAGGATGAGGATCTAGCCCTGACATTTCACTTACCAGCTGAGTGTGGGCCAGCTTGGAGGCCTATCATGCGATGGTTGGCAGTGACATTCCATGTGGCACAAGAGGTTCATGGAGGTGCATCCCTTCCTCCATGACAGAGACCACGACAGGGACCAGAGCCAGCATGAGGGGAGGTTGTACAGACGTTGACCATTATGGGACCCTAGAATCCACCAGCTAGCGGATTAGCTTGATTTTGTATATGGCTATGAGCCCCATTTTGTATACTATTTTGATGAGCCTATGGGAGGTGATTTGTATTTGATGTATCCCCCATAAGGCTATTTGTATATGCCCCAGGAGGGCCATTTTTTTTACATGACACACATTTTTTGAAGAGAAATATATATATATACCATTTTTTGCAGCACATTATTTATGCATCTCTTTGTGTATGTGATGTATGTTTGGTTCTATTTTTCTTATATGTTGATGTGATGTATATGTAGTATTTGATACTAAAATACATGTTTCGACATTATTTATCTACTTTAGGACTTATGATGATGATTACACATGTATGTGTATCCATAGGTGTAACACATAGACACATTTATGTATGTTTGATATGCAGGACTATATAGCCAAGTTATGTAGAAGGTGCCAATTCAAAACCTCATTAGAAACGGAGTCGGCAAATGCATTGGCGTTTCTCGAGATATGTGTGAAAGAAATGGTTTCAAACTGTCGAATGAGAAGTCGCACGTGTAGAAATTTTTGGAAGAAGCATGGATTGAGGTCACGAAATACATTATTTAACTGTGATATGACTAGTTGTGAGTCGAGGTGCACTCACAAATGGTAAATTCCCAAGTGAAGGGAATCACCTAAGAGACCTATTACGGCATCGTATTCAGCTTGGTTATTTGTAAGTGCCCCCAAGAAAAATCCTTCGGTGTGGTAGAGTGTATGGGAGGGGGAATATATAGACCAAGCAGTGGATGCTAGGTTCTTGGACCATCGACTTGCACCGTCCACATATCCTATGTAGATTCCTGACGGGGAGGTCATCTACATAAAGAAGAGAGGTACTTAATTTTTAATTCAAAGCAATGTAAAAAGAAAGCAATTTTTTTACACAAATAAGAATAGCAACGGTTTATGTTGGATGTCTTGTTTGTGTTGCGGGGGTGAACCCCTAGATGATTTTGTTAATTCTTTGGGAATGCTTGTAGGTGTCCTGCATCTTTGTCGGAAGATGAGGAATCGTTGCAAGTAAGGACACCAAATAAAGAAGATTTAGCACCGATGGTATCTGGTAATGTGGTTGTTACCTCCTCGGTTTGTGACCTTCGCGGGATTACAGGGAGGGGTTGTAGTTGACCCTGTATTCTCATTAGTTCGATGCGAGCTTCTTGTTCACCACGCAAAATGGGGCATTGAAAGGAGAAGTGGGTGGTCTCACCACAAGACAGATAGGGTCGTGGTACACGTGGACATAAGTGTTCTTATACTTCCTAGGTGTTTATTTGCTCCATAATGCAAGCGATGGTTCTAGTAGGGAGAATATGTGTGGAATACCCACATGAAGAGAATTCATCGTGTGGTGGCGTTGTCGTAAGAGTATGAGGCTAAGGATCTTGCAGCGTTATAGGCTCCACCACGATATTTGTTGTTGGTGAAACTTTTGTGGGAGGGACGACTAATGGTGTCGTTGATGTGGTGAACACATTAATAGATGATAATTCCTAGTTTAAGGAAGGAGGTTCCTCGATCATTACTTGAGTTAGACGAATGGTTGCTAATGCCTCCTGAAAACAAGGGAGATCTGGGAAATGGGTGTGTAGTGCCCATACTGAGAACATATGACACATGTGTGATTCATACGCAGTGTCTTGTACTTATATGTGCATGAGGGAGATGTGCCCCCTTTTACTGTCAGTGGAGCATGTGTTATGCTAATGGGGGTATTAACCGAATTCCTTAGCTCCTGCAAAGTGGGGCATAGATTGGTCGCATGGACTTGCTTCCCACAAAGGGAACAC
The DNA here is from genome assembly GCA_027924585.1 of Larix kaempferi. Classification (NCBI taxonomy): domain Eukaryota; kingdom Viridiplantae; phylum Streptophyta; class Pinopsida; order Pinales; family Pinaceae; genus Larix; species Larix kaempferi. Next base: position 26,947,705 of record BSBM01000361.1, read on the forward strand.
GGTGGCATGACCCTTTGAGTGGGAGTATTAATCATAAATGGGGATTTTAACACTTTTTGGTTGATGCCCTGTGCTTTAGGCTTAGCAATCTCCAATGAATTGGACATCGGATTGGGTAATAGGGGACCTTTCAGCTTTGATTGTTTGGTGCCCCCATTGGCGGTCTTAGCGACGACCGGTTGTGGTGTAGTTGTGGATTTCATAGGTTGGGTTGTCGTAATAGAATGTGTTACGGGACTTGCAGCCATACTATTCGAAACAGGGACAAACTCGTAATGAGCAACTGGTTTGGAAGCCATCTCCGGGTAAGGTGGTGTAAGGTACCATACCAGGATACCCAAAGGTAGCATCCCTTGTACACCCATGGGAGGGTATAAGAATGGGATTTGGATAATTGGTGGTACTGATGGACTCAACGTTTGCTCAAATCCATGGCTTAGTGGTGGTGTTGATGACAGTGCTGAGGGGGAGGTGGCGCCATTTTCAACAGTGAAAATTGTGCACATTAGGCCATTAGTTGTTGTAGGGATCCTTGGTGGTGGTCATGAATACACTCCTACCAATTGGAGTCCTTGTACATGTTGGGATCAATTTCAACATAAGGTTGATTATCACCCAATACAGTTGGCGGGACATTGTCGGGATTTCTTATGGTGTTGGGGTCATAGTAGTTAAGTTGGTAGAGGGTAACTACCTTCTCATTTAAGGGAAACATCGTGATACGGAAGACCAAGGAGGCGACCGCCTTCATGGCGTACATGTAACTACGCCCCAAGACGATGTTGTAATCGAGTTCTGCGTCGACAACTTCGATATCGATCAGGACCATCTTCCCCCCAGTCGATGGGGACATTTTGGTGCAATCCTCTTGGTTGGGATGATATCCCATCATATGCACGAAGAGAAATATATGAGGGGACCATATCCGGTGAACCTAAATGTTTCCATACTTTTGTAGACATAACTCAAGTGGATGTACCTTCATTGATGATGAAATGATGGATCATGGTGTTCTTCAAGGTGACTAGAACTTGAAATGCAACTGGGGATGGTAGCCGCAGATCACCTTTGTCGAGATCAAAGGTCATGAGGTGTGAATCAGAAGGACCAACTGAACCAAGTGCATTGAGTAATGACTTTTGTTGTTTTGGGAAAGACTGTAACACTTATAACATGGACATGGTTGCAGGGGATTGAGCCAAGTCATCCACAATACTATAAGTGTGGGCGACTTTCATGTGAGGGTTATTAGGGGTACACCGAAGGCACATCATAACCCTTGGCTCGTGTCTAGAGATTTATATCCAACATGTAGATATTTTGGAACGATCCGTCGGCGAGTGGGCTAGGGTATTGTTGTTGTGTAACTACCCCTTGATTTGCAAAGGGTTGCTGTAACATGGCAGTTTGTGGTTGGGGAGGGTTGGCAGACTTAGGGATATTCATCATCGTCTTCTTTTTGGATTCCACTAATTGTTGGCAATCAGGGATAATAGGACAATGTTGTGTGCAGTGACCATAATAGTTGAAAATGGAGCAGCAATAATTGGTCCTCGGGTTGGGGTTCTTCCCTTGTTTGGGGGGATTGTTACGCACATTCTGGTTATGTTGGGGAGGGGGGTTTCCCCCTTGCCCTGGCTGTTGGTTCTGCTTATTCTTCCTTTTCTTCTTCCCCGAAGTCTGTTAACTCTGGGGGTTGGCAGTGTTCAATTGTTCGAATTGTTGAGCTTGTTGGATGTAAGAAGGTTGGACCAAGTTGACCCCCATGTGGGGTGATGGTTTCTAACCAATTAGGCATGGGAATGGATAATAAGGGTTATATCCCAGGGGTGGGATAAATTTGGTTTGCACTCCATAATATGTGTATGTAGGAACAACTTGTGCCCTCGTTGATGTAGGAATCATTGGCGCTTGGCTAATGTTTGGGTAAGTAGGACTATGCAGTCCATACTGTAACTGACCAACTAGTGGGGTTGGTACCAATCTAGGGGGTATCGACGCAGGTGGCATGGATGGGTATTGCAGAGCTATGTTAAATAGCGCCGACATGGTAGGAGGAACCTTTCCTAAATGGGAAATGGACCCAATAAGCCCATCCACTAAATGTGACGAGCCCGAAGGTGTAGGATTCAACAACCGATTCCAAGGGGCATTAGGGAGGATAGTTTAAAGGTAGTTGGATTGTGCATATATGAGATTGAAATGTTGTGCTTTGAGAATAGATTCTTCCTCGCTTTGAGGCATGGAGGTAGTGGCATATTTAGATATTGTGCGTTGGAGAGATTTGATAAACCAATCCAACAAAAAGGGTGGCTGTATTTTGATTTTACATAATGTGTGGCGCCTACGCCACTCATGGATGTATTCCCCGATGTGGGTGGAAGTGTTTTGTCGAAACTCTATGAGAATTTCGAGGCCAAGGTCATGTCGAATTGGTATATGGAAGTAAGTGAGAAACGCAGTGGCTAATGTTGCGAAGTGGCATGGGTTTCTCTTTCTAGGTTTACATACCATTTGGATGCCATGTCGGTGAAAGTACGCTGAAAGAGGCGAAGCCTCACAGGATCGTCCACTATGTTGTTAGATGAACATTGTTACCACTTAGAAATTTCCCTAGGTTGTAAAGGGAACTCCCAAGGTAACCACAAACCAACTCTAGGATTTAAAACTAGCCTTTTAAATCCAAAGGAGGATCCCTTGATTAAACTGATGTCCTAAGGTCGCTTTAACAATTTTTCATACATACAAAATAGTGGCTAAATATTTAGGATAATAAAGTTTCAATAATGTCATTGAATCAGATATTTAAAAACCATTTTGCATGGAATCAACGCATGGCTATCTCAAATTGTTAAAGACTGGTGGTAGGATAAATCATTCACAGAGGCAAGATAGGTATCATTTCTTCAAATAGATAGCAATTGCAGTATGGTAGAAGATTTAGAGAAAACAAATCCTTAACACATAGCACCAAGATAGGATGAATTATGTATCAACTTTAGAAGAAAAATGTATTAATGCTTGAATCTAATGAACCAAAGCATCATCATATGAATTCCAACTCATTATTTTTCATCAAACATGAAGAAAGGACATAAAAATGGAATGAAACGGGAAACACATTCACACAGGAAAATTTTACAAACTGAAGAAAATAATAACACATGAATCTCTGCTAAGAAGGACCTGTACTTCTACTCTCATTAAAATTGCCAAAAAATATTACATAACACAGTTCTCCTTTCTCTCAGGATCCAAAAAACCCTTATTATATTACAAATCACGAAATATATAAGAAATTACATTTTCCCCAAATGCTACATGTTTTTTCAAGACAGATATACAATAACTAACTAAAAATAGAAAGATATTTCGAATTATGGCAAAAAATTAGGAACTATATTCGACACTTGGAAATCTCGATTCCTATCTTGAAGTATGCCTGGAAATTAACTATCGGCGGCTTAACCGAGAACTAAAAGATTTGAAAATGATCTTTCTCCATTTTGGTAAATGTCTTGCCACATATCTTTGAATCAATTTTTGTTGTTTTTATTCTGCCACTTCGTTGAAGTCTTTGGATTTCCGGCAACTTATTGAAAATATGGGGATGCTTAACCATTTGTCTCTAACGAGCAATCTATGTATATGGTGTTGATTTTATGTCACCTGGAAACACTGATAAGATCCTTGAAAACATGGATCCAATTGCTAAATGATTTGTCATCAATATTATCCATTTGAAATCTCTCAAATCCTATAAACACTAATTTACCCTTTCTTCATATCTAATCTCTATCTCATCCAAATCTCCTTGTTGATTTCATGCATGAATATGATCAATTCAATCCCTTGCTCAAACCATGAAGAACTCCTCCATTCTTCTCTGAACTGCCACCAATAGTTGTGCCCTATGTCTGTAGTGCTACCCTTGTATCTTCTATCTCTTAAGCAATTTTTTCCATCTTTTCAATTAATGTCACTATCCTTTGCCTCAGAGCTCTTACGTTGACCAAAGATCTATTTTATTGGTACTTCATATCATTAGTCAAGCACGTATATCCCATACATCAATCCCATATAAAATAAAATCACTACAAAGGAGACTATCCCTCGACACTTGGACATCCGAATGGTCTAAATACATTGTAAATGGCACTTGGGAGCAGTTGAAAACATTGAGCAATTGTTTCCAAAACGTGGGCAATCGAAGACAAGGTTGTTCGCACCCTTCTTCCACAAGTGGCTCATTTAAATCTGTTGCGTTGGCACTACAATTTTATTTTTGCATTTACAAGGATTATCCCACATGCAAGAAATAAAATGACATGCCTTTATTTATAAGGCTATGTGCATTTAGATGTTGTTGTGCGTTGTGCAAAAGAAACTCCCCTTGTGGGCTCCTCCCTTAGATTGGTGTTAGTGTGTCGAGTTGCTTGTGATGTGGTGTGTTGTGATTTGCAATACTTGGTAAAGTTTCAGTGATTGACTTGGAGATTGGGATTTTGAGCCCGATATATTTTTTTATCAAAAATAACTTTGATCTTGTATGAGGCCGTGAACATAAAAATCCCTTAGAGTCAAACTTTTTTCCCTTACAACTTTTCCACTAAGCAAATAGACTTTGGTGCCAATTGTGGTCTTCAAATTTTGTAGATTGGAATGTGACAGCGAATTACACAAATGCTTGCCAATTTATTTAAAGTCAAATAATAAATTTTTAACAAAATTTATAAAAAAAATTACATGTGATAACAAACACCATAAGTGGAAGTGCATGACATGGTTGGCGGGGTCGTCCCCTTGCTTTCCTTCGAATTTAGGGATATCGAAGGTAATTTTATCTGTCATAGCCAGCCACGTGGGATCATGAGCTATGGGTTCATTGATCAGTTTGGCCAAATCGGGTAGATCTAAATTGGCCATGAATGGTAGGGTAGGGGGTGTTGGTCCTGCCATTGTGTATGGGATTTGATTTCCACAAGGGGGAGACCCAGGTGGTGTTGTAAACAATGGTTGACCTCCTACAAGTGAGGATGGGTCAAATGGAACCTAGGGATCTCCAAGGGGAGAATCCAATGGGGTACCTCTCCCGATGGGTGAAGAAGTGGTGTAGTTAATATTTTCTCTGAGAGGATAAAATGAAACTAGCAAGGCTTGGCCTCGACCAGTTGATCCTATCAATGTGGCATAGGATCAGCCCCGACTAGAGTACCCTCCGCATGGACTACGTGGGGAAGGTGTAAAAACACCCCTCGAGAGAGGGGATAGGCCTTGCAATCATCGAGACTCTCTTAGGATGTAGTTTTGTTCCTCAATGGTGAAGGCTTTGTGTCAAATGAGGGTGATGGTGGAATTAAACACAATTGAACAAGTGCAAAAATATGCCAACCACAACAGATGCAAATATGGTGCAAGAAGTGAGTGATATGTGCAAAGTCGGTTTTAGTGCATGAGTTCCCACATGTAGATTCTTTTTAGTTACGAGTTAATGAACTTGTATTTAAAAACAAAATAATTGTAAATTCCCTAACAAGACCTAACATCCTTCCTCTCAAATGTAATTGGGCCTCCCAAAAGCACAATTGATGGTCATAATGTTATCCACGCACCAATTCACTAGTGGAGGTAACAAAGAGCTAGTTCTACCTACAATGGGGCCAATGTGCCAATCAAGATGACTTGGAAACACCTCCCAAAGGAAATAGCTAACTTCAAGATTCAATTGCACTCATAATTGCTCCTTGGTGATGTCCTAAGTTGGGCCACTAAGATACCTTGCGTCAAGTGTGGATCAGTGGTTCGGCCAGCACGGTATAGTGTTGTCTCCCTACAACAAGTTGAGTGGATTGTAGGGATGTTGAAATTTGGTTGTCATTGATGTCAACTAATGTCAAAGAGGATGTCAATTGATTAAGTCTGAGTCATTGATATCAGTTGAAGTCAAATTGGATACAACATTGCTACAGAAGTATGAAGTAGTAATGGAAGCCACTTTGAAATAGAATATATGCAAGATGAAGAAGAACATGAATACCAAAAGTATATACGCAAATGGTGAAGGTGATAGATATGAAAGAAACTTTGAAGTATATACAGAAGTGCATTCAGTCTGAAGATGTGACTCCAAGGATACAGCAGGCATGATGAGTTTGAATAAATACATAAGGAAGATACATCACGCAGGTCCAGTTAAAGAAAGAACAAAAGCAATGTATCCTACAGCATGTGGTCATTGCGCAAGTCCACCAAGTCATACTCTTTCATGGTAGCAGTCAAAAGATTTGGTTGGACAATGGTACATGTGTTCAAGCATCCAAGGAGATTGGTTGAGAAAATGGTACAAGTGCACAAGTTTGTTGAAGGAAGTCGTTGGAATGCATAAGCAATCCTAAGCGTTGCTTGGTTAATGGTTGGAAGTGTGCAAGCAGTTAAACGTTGGACAATCCTGAAAGCACGCAAAATTAGATGATCATAAGATGGTTTCAGTAAGCGGAACACACACAAGTTACTAGAAGGATACAACGATTGAAGAACATATATGAGTAAATTCCACAGCTGACGGTATAGCAGGTGTGCAAGTCCCACAAGTGATGACAAGGTAGAATTCAAAGTCCCACCAAGTAGAAGTTGGTGTATGCAAAGTAGCAATACAACAAGCGTGCATTACCCACAAGTGATGAAGCCTCAAGGGTCATAATTCCACCAATTATAAGTTGGAGAATGTGCAGGTTCCGTAAAGTATCAATATCTCAAGGGTGCATTACCCATAAGGGATGGTACAGCACAGGTCATAGACACATCAAGATGCAGCGTAATATTGCGCACATACCTTAAGGAAATGGTACATCAAGAGAGAAAAGGTACGCCACCAAGGTGTAAAGTCTCACTAAGTTGTGAAACATAAGGGTGCTTGATAAACCAAGGATGACACATCAATAGAGAAAAAGATGACACGTGGCATATGCATAATCCATGAAGTATGGAAGAAGGGATGCCACAACCAACCTGTGAACCTACAATCCGTGCAAGACCTGTATAAATAGAGATGCAAATTGGAGATTTGAGGTAACCTTGATGGCGAGAGCATAATAGATTGGAGTGTAAGTTTCAGTGTGATTTTCGGTGCATCAAGGGGCTCGTGGACATAACAGAATAATCTAGCGAGGAGCCGAATGTGCACATGCAGCAAAATGAATTTTTGATGGTGCACAGAATAATGTTGTAGATCTGTGACAAATGCGCGAGTACTAAAAGGAATAAATACTAAAGTATGCACAAGTGCTTGATGTTTCGAAGGACATTATTACAGTCAACACATCAATAGTCACATACGTTGTAAAGACAGAAGCGTTGAGACAGAACCGAAGTTTATCATACAATGCACAAATTTCTAGCTGATGCCTATGAGTAGAAGTGAAAGTGTGCAAAGTTGAGAACTTCATCTGATGTGCAACGACAGAACAATAGCAGAATCTGATAAGTGCATCATGATGCAGATGATCTGAGACAAGTGAGTTAAACAGAACGGATGAATCATTTGATGCACAGGACGTTGTATATTGTCTGACAAACTGCAGCACTTAATCAGAACGGACTCATCAATAAGTGCACAGTTCCATCTGTTACTAGTGCTTCATTCGAGTACAGCAAACTATTAATTGAAAGCACAGTATCAGTTGGTTGTTGCAGTAATGCAAAGTAGAACATTGAGACAACCAGTAACGCAGACTACAGTATCAACAAGCACACAGTATGTGAAGTAAGTCATCAGCAGAAGTATATTTGAGAATTTTGAGATGTTAAGTGATGTATGCAGCGCAGTAACAAAGTATAGACTACATACAAAGACAACGCAAAATGGAATCATCAGCAGAAGATCAAAAGCGTGCACGGAGTTGAAGATCAGTAAGACCACAATACATATTTGACATCGCGGAGGTCGGACGGGGCAAGGAGAAAGGGATTTGGAGCTTACTTCAGGTTGGTTCCTGTAAAACAAAGAAGACAGGGGATCGGTGCCTCCTTCCAGTTGGTGCTAGAGAAAACACAAGGAGTTGTAGCTTCCTTCAGGTCGGTGCCTGTAAAACCAGGGAATTGGTTCCTCCTTCCAGTCAGTGCCAGTAAACACAAGAAGTTGGTGCTTCCTCAAATGTATTCTTTCTCATTATAAAGAAGGATTTTGTGGTTTTCTCCCGCTTGGGTTTCCACTTAAAAATATTGTGTGTTATGTTGATGTATATGTGACTTCGGAATGTATTTCATCTATGTATTTCATATATATTTATTGTACCCTTATTAGAGAAGTGTTATTCCTCTATAAGGAAGTGTCGTCATGTGGATTGACAAGTGTTGCAAGTGTGTGTACTTGCCGATGGGTTATTAGACCACCATGTGTGGGGTCGGCCCTGAAATATATATTATATTATGGATGTACCTAGCTAGACAAGTCGGCCCCATAAGGTCACTGGGAAAACAGGTTAGTATAAATAGAGATCAGGAGATCTCTATTTAGATCATTCGGAAAGTCATCTCTCTGTCACTCAGAAAGTGGCGCACTAGTGAGGAGGAGGATCATCTGCTTCTAGGAGACTATCTCAAGTGTATTTTTTGTTGTACTTTGGTTGAGCCATTGCTCTCTCTATATTTGAGGAAGTTGTGGGGTTTTTCACCTTAGGGTTTTCCCCACGGAAACTCTGTGTCTCTTGTCTCTCATGATTTTGATTCTTGTGATGCTTTTCATGCTTATTATGATTGTTATGCATTGATATACTGTATATGTTATTCTCTCAGTGAAGATCCTAGAGTATTGTGAATTAATGCTCAAAATTTAACATGGTATCAGAGCTAACCTGAGAAGAAGACATTTTGCAGTGACGGAAACTTGAGTTTCTTATTTATTGGGTTTCTCTCCAAAGATTTTGGAAAAGCCGTATAGTAGATTGACTCTACTCATCAAGGAGAATCTATCTGTCCAATCAGAATTCAATTCTGAGCATTTTTAGATTTGGCCCTAAAAATTAGGGCTTCCACAAAAATAGGAATTTCTGAAATCTGAAGACCTAGCTAGAAGCACCTTGCAAAAATCGAAGTTTAGAGCTTTGGAACGAGATTTTTGGCTGGGTAGATCTCCGGGAAAATCAAACCCTAATTCAGGGCTCTCCCTAGTGAAACCGGGAGGACAAAAAGGAAAATCTGAAGGGTAAAGCTTTGATGATCTCAAATTCTGAAGACACCAAGATGATCAGCTCATCAAGGCGCATCTTTCTCTCCTTTCAGAAAATTGAAATTCACATTTTAAATTTCTAGGGTTTTTTTCCGATAAACCCTAATCCGGGACCAGATCCAGTTTTCAGCATTTCAAGTGGTAAGACCTAAATCTTTTCTATTTCCATTTGAAGTACTCTTTAAGATGTCTCACCACACCAAGCTTGAGGATAAGCTTGAAGGAGCTGATAACTTCCGAGCTTGGAAGTATAAGATTGGGTTAATCCTGGAAGAGAATGAGTTGGACTCATATGTAAAAGAAGACATCGCTATCCCAGAGGATGAAGAGGCTAAGGTATTGCATAAGAAAAACTTGGTCAAGGAAAAGAGAATCATTGTTGATTCTATCAAAGACCATCTCATACCCCATGTGTCTTCTCTAAAGACACCCAAGGAGATGTTTGACTCTTTGACCAAGCTATTTGAAGGGAAGAACATAAATCGGAAGATGACCCTGCAGAACCAATTGAAAGGAGTAAATTTTCAGAATGGAGAAACCATTCAATCTTATTTTTCAAGGGTCTCCCAGATCAAGGAACAATTAGAAGCAGTGGATGAAATGGTGGACAATGGTGAAGTGGTGATGACCACTCTAAATGGCCTACACAGGTCATGGGATTCCTTTATTCAAGGAATTTGTGCAAGGAAGAAGTTGATCTCCTTCAACAGATTGCAGGAAGAATGCTCTCAAGAAGAAGCTAGGCTTGTGGCCCGAGAAGAAAAGATGGAAAATGAAGATCAAGCCCTCACAGCACATGCCAGGAAAGGCAAGTCCAAGAAGGAATCATCTCATAATAGGAGATTCTCACACCACCATTATCACAAAGATAAGAAAGATCTCAGATGCTTCAATTGCAATGAGAAGGGACACTTTGCTTCAGATTGTCCCAAGAAGAAGAAAGACAACAACAACAACTTCAATAAGAAAAAGAAGAATAACAAAAGAAGATATCATGCTCATGCTGCCAAAGATGATGAACCCCCAAAGAAGAAGGCTAGGGCAGAAAGTGATAGTGATCATGACTCATCAAGTGAAGAAGAATATGTTCTAATTTCTGCTCTCACGGGTACTATCTCCCATGGTTGCAATGATTGGTTGATTGACAGTGGGGCTTCCAAACACATGACTCGGTTTAAAGAATCTTTTGTGAATCTATCTGAACATGAATCACCCCATAAGGTGAAACTTGGGGATGATTATCAATACCCAATCAAAGGAAGTGGTGAAGCCTCCTACAACCTAGATTCTAGAAAATCTTTGAAGATGAAAGAAGTCCTTTATGTACCTAGGCTCAAGAAGAACTTACTCTCCATCTATGCATTGGATGCAAAAGGTATGAGGGTTGCATTTGTGGATGGCCAAGTCCTAATGTGGCCAAAGGGAAATAACATAGATGATGCAGTAGTGATTGGAGAGCAAGAGGGAGGTTTGTATAAATTGAAGGGACAACCTGAACATGCCATGTACATGAATCCATGGAGCCAAGTGAAATTTGGCATAGAAGACTTGCTCATATGCACTATAGGGCACTTCCAATTGCAAGCAAGGCTGTAGAGGGTCTTCCTGAAATCAAGACCAAACATGAAGGTGTTTGCAAAGGATGTGCAAAAGGTAAGAACATTAAGAAGGCTTTCCCAAGCAGTGAAAGCAAGGCAAAAGACATCCAGGAAATCATCCACTCAGATGTATGTGGTCCTATGTCATCCAATTCTCTGAGTGGGTATGTTTACTATGTCTGATTTATTGATGACTTCTCCAGGAAGACTTGGGTATACTTCTTGAAGAACAAAGATGAGGTGTTTGATAAATTCAAGGAATTCAAAACCTTGATGGAGAATCAAACTGACAAGAATATCAAAACATTCAGATCCGACAATGGTGGAGAATTCACCTCAGGTGACTTCAAGAAGCTTTGTAGTGATTCAGGGATTAAGAGGGAGTTGATTGCTCCTTATAATCCTCAACAAAATGGAGTTGGAGAAAGGAAGAACAGAACAATCATGGAAGCAGCAAGGGCAATGCTGCATGACCAGGATCTACCTATGCATCTATGGGCAGAAGCAGCTAGAACAGTTGTATATGTGCAGAATAGAACACCCCACAAGATATTGGACAACAAGACACCATAAGAGGTCTTTTCTGGTAAGAAACCTGAAGTCAGCCATCTCAGAATATTTGGTTGTCCAGTATACACTCATGTCCCAAAGGAAAAGAGGACTAAACTAGATCCTTCAGGAAATAAGGGTATCTTTGTGGGTTACAGTGAAAGCTCGAAGCCTTACAGAATATACTTTCTAGGGTTCAAGAAGATTGATGTCAGCAGGGATGTAACATTTGATGAAAACTCAACCTTCATCAAATCAAGGAAGGCACCTATCAAAGTTTATGAAGAACCTAAGGAAACTAGATTTCAAGACACTACCATGACTGAAGCAGTTCCAGAAGTTGTTCGTGAGTTTGAAGATCCGCAAGAACCTATAGATCCACCCCGTGAGGATAACTCTCACAAGAGGAAACCTGCATGGGCTAGAGAGCTCATTCAAGATGCAGAAAGATTTGGCATTCCAGAAGAAGAACACAGAGCAAAGAAGAGAACCAGATCACATACCAGCTATGTTGCTTTACTCTGTGAAATTATGAACAAAGAACCTTCCAGTTATGAAGAAGTAGCGGAAAAGAAAGAATGGAAGGATGCCATGGTTAAGGAATACCAATCAATAATGAAGAATGATGTTTGGGATGTTGTACCAAGACCTAAAGAGAAGTTTGTTGTGACTTCTAAATGGATCTACAAAATCAAGCATGTTGCAGATGGCAGTGTAAAGAAATACAAAGCAAGATTCGTAGCTCGTGGCTTCTCTCAGAAAGAGGGAATAGATTATGAAGAAACTTTTGCACCTGTATCCAGGTATACTTCCATCAGAACAGTACTTACCCTGGTTGCAGCGATGAAATGGAAAATACACCAAATGGATGTCAAGATTGCTTTCTTGAATGATGTAGTTGAAGAGGAAGTATATGTGGAGCAGCCACTCGGTTTCGAAATACATGACAGGGAATCATATGTGTACAGATTGAAGAAAGCCTTGTATGGCTTGAAACAAGCTCCCAGAACTTCGTATGGTAGGATGGACAGTTTCCTATCTAGTTTGGGATTTACGAAGAGTAAAGCAGATTCCAACCTTTACTACAAGGTTGAGGAAGGGAATCCTGTGATTCTACTCCTGTATGTGGATGACTTATTTGTAACAGGAGATGACAGATTGATTGCAGATACAAAGAGGAAGCTTGCTGCTGAGTTCGATATGAAAGATTTGGGAATGATGCATTATTTCCTAGGTAAGGAGGTGTGGCAGAGTGCAAGTGGGATCTTCCTTGGTCAAGGGAAGTACACAGTAGATAGCCTGAAGAGATTCGAGATGATGGATTGCAAGGCCATGACCACACCTATGGCATCGAACCTGAAGCTTCTATGTGATGCTTCATTTGAGCCGGTTGATGTCTCTATTTATCGTCAGATGATTGGGTCCTTGATGTACCTGATGAACACGAGACCAGATATTTGCTTTGCTGTGAACACATTGAGTCAGTTCCTGACAGATCCGAGGAGTGTTCACCTGGTTGCTATAAAGCATGTTCTGAGGTACCTGAAGGGTACAATGGATTATGGGCTCAAGTATGAGGCAAATCAAAAGTTTAACCTGCAGGGTTATGTTGATTCAGATTGGGATGGCAGTGCTGCAGATACGAAGAGCACATCTGGGTGTTGCTTCAGTATGGGATCAGGTGTGATCTCTTGGTTTAGCAGGAAGCAGTCCTGCATAGCATTGAGTACAGCTGAGGCAGAGTATGTTGCAGCCTGTTCATCTAGTTGTGAGGCAGTATGGCTACGAAAGCTACTGTCTGAGTTATTTGATCTCCCGTTGGATGCTATTGGTATCTTTTGTGATTACCAGAGTTGTGTGAAGCTGTCTGAGAACCTAGTGTTTCATGACAGGTCGAAACACATTGAGATCAAATATCACTATATCAGGGATATAGTGCAGAGAGGAGCTGTGAAGCTCCTATATGTTGCGACGGATGAGCAGATTGCAGATGTGTTGACGAAGCCACTAGCCAGGGTGAAGTTCAAGTACTTCAGAGAGAGGCTTGGTGTTCTTCGGATTGATGACACTTCGAGGAAGAAGTGATGTACACATTTGCTGAAGCCATTCCAAGCATGTTGGAAAGAGGATCCTTCACATGGTTGTGGATGTAAGCGTTGGATGATGAGCATCATGATGATGTTCTGGTTTCTGTTTTGTATGATCAGTTGGATCATTTTTATATGTATATATGTACGCATCATGTTGGATGTTGGATATGATTGGTTGGATCATGTGCATGTATTTTGTATAACCATCATGTTGAATGCTTGGACCATGTATCTGTATATGTATCAGGTGGATACATTGTATGATCAGGTAGATCATGTATGATGATATGTATCATGTATTTGTATTTGTATCAGGTGGATACACTGTATGATCAGGTGGATCATGTATGATGATATGTATCAGGTAGATACTTGGTATGCATCAGGTAGATGCATTGTATGATCAGGATGATCATGGATGACGAGCTTCAGGATGTTGCTCCAGATGACATGCAGCAGGATGTTGCAGTGATGATGATCAGGATGATCATGTGTACATCAGGATGATGTATGGTGAGTATCAGGTTGATACTCTGTGGCCGTGGAACAGGTTGTGCAGATAAGCATGTAATTTGTGCCCTGGGAGATTTGCAGATAGTCTTTCGAGGTTTTTCCTATGGCATGTAATTTGTACCCTAGGATATCTGGCAAATGCTCTTTCGAGGTTTTTCTTGGGAGGACATATAATTTGTGCCCTGGGAGATCTACAGATAGTCTTTCAAGGTTTTTCCTATGGTATGTAATTTGTGCCCTGGGATATCTGGCAGATGCTCTTTCGAGGTTTTGTCCTATGGCATGTAATTTGTGCCCTGGGAGATCCGATAGGTTGAGCCGTGTGCTCGTAATTAGTCCTGGGATGCTCTTTCGAGGTTTTGCCATGACCACATGTAATTTGTGCCCTGGGAGATCCGATAGGTTGAGCCTTGTGCTCGTAATCAGTCCTGGGATGCTCTTTCGAGGTTTTGTGGTGACCACATGTAATTTGTGCCCTGGGAGATCTGATAGGTTGAGCCTTGTGCTCATAATCAGTCCTGGGATTCTCTTTCGAGGTTTTGTGGTGGCGTCACATGTAATAAGTCCTGGAGATCTGGATAGGATGAAAAAGGCCTCAGATGCTCTTTAGGGTTCTTGATAGTCAAGAGACTGTTTTAAGGTTTTGTGACGCACGTAATAAGTCCTGAGATTTCCACAGTATGGCCAGTGATGATGAAGACCTGTAGGTGGTGGGCCTACATCCAGTATGAAAAAGGACTGGCTCTGTAGAACTTCCTATGACGAGTAGAGTTAGAGATTGGTTGAGATAGCAGCAGCAATGATGATGATGATGACGATGATCCCGAGAAGAAGACTTGTCTAGCAGATCTGTGTCGAGAAATACCTTCCTAGTTAAGAGGGAGTGTTGATGTATATGTAACTTCAGAATGTATTTCATATATATTTATTGTACCCTTATTAGAGATGTGTTATTCCTCTACAAGGAAGTGTCGTCATGTGGATTGACAAGTGTCGCAAGTGTGTGTACTTGCCGATGGGTTATTAGACCACCATGTGTGGGGTCGGCCCTGAAATATATATTATATTATGGATGTACCTTCAGAAATTCATCTCTCTCTCACTCAGAAAGTGGCGCACTAGTGAGGAGGAGGATCATCTGCTTCTAGGAGACTATCTCAAGTGTATTTTTTGTTGTACTTTGGTTGAGCCATTGCTCTCTCTATCTTTGAGGAAGTTGTGGGGTTTTTCACCTTAGGCTTTTCCCCACGGAAACTCTATGTCTCTTGTCTCTCATGCTTTCGATTCTTGTGATGCTTGTCATGCTTATTGCGATTGTTATGCATTGATATACTGTATATGTTATTCTCTCAGTGAAGATCCTAGAGTATTGTAAATTAATGCTCAAAATTTAACATGTTATGTGTTGTTTATGTGATGCATATATGTGGATGTTTATCTTTCTGATGTATAACTGAAGATAAAGATTAAGTAAAAGGTCAATATGTTAAAGAAGGTAAAAATTATTGATAACTCCGCTAATACTGATTCAACCCCCCTCTTAGTATTAAATCAATTCCAACAATTGGTATCAGAGCGGGTGTTTTTAGTAACAAATTAACATCTGGAAGATAGATCATTGCATAGAAATGGATAAGCAGAAAGGCCTTTCCACCAATAGAGCACCAATATTTGACAACACCAATTGCATTTTCTGGAAGGTACGTATGGAATTTTATTTGCAATCGTTGGGAGTACATGTTTGGAAATCTATCGTTGATGGTTATAATGTTCCAGCAGTTGTACCAGTCAATCCAGCTTAAAGGAGACTCTGTGAAAGCCATGCTAGATCCATAAATGCTCTGCTATGTGGATTGACTAGTGATGAATTCAACAAAGTTATGCACTGCGCATCATCTAAGGAAGTTTGGGACAAACTCAAAGGTATATATGAAGGTAACGACAAGGTAAAGAAAGCTAAGCTGCAAAAATACTCCAGGCAGTTTGAATCTTTGAGAATGAAAAATGAAAAGAACATCACATACTACTTCCTAAGAGTAGATGAGATATTTAATGCTATCAAGAGTCTTGGAGTCACTTTGGATGAAGAATCAATTGTACAAAAGATATTGAGAACTCTGCCTCAAAGATTCAATGCGAAGGTATTTGTGTTAGAAGATCAAGCTAATCTTGAATATCTGACAAAGGATGAGCTTCAAGGGATTCTCACTACATATGAGATCAGAACTAAGAAAGAGACTCCCATCAAAAAGGAAGTTGCTTTTAAAGCCATAGGAAAGAATAAGCATGATCATGACAAATATTGTTGTGATGCGTCAGATGATGAAGAATCAAACTTTGTCAAGAAGCTAAAAAGAGAACGAGATAAGTACAAGAACAAGTTACTCTTTAAATGTTTCAGATGTGGAGGCGTAGGTCATTATGCCTCAAAGTTTCCTTACAAATAAAATGGAGACAGGGATAGTGATGAGGAATCTAGTTCATATGACCAAAATATTATGTGCTCACAGCACAGACCTAAGAACAAAAGGAGGATTCCAAAATAGAGGAAGAGTCTGTACACTGAAGAAGGAAGCAATGTGTCTGAAGGAAGTGACTGCGACGAAGAACCTAAGGAAGTACTTTTCTTGGCCCATGTAATGAAAGAAATAAAAGATGAAATAAATAATATCAGCTCAAAGAACACTCCAGTTGCGAAAAGGAAACCAGGATCACTAGATAAGTATTTCTTTAGTGGATCATTCAAAACACCTCCAAAGCCAGTCACACCTCCAAAACCTGTTGAAGAGTTCAATACTGACAGTCAATCCAATGATGAAGACACTGGAAACATTGAATGGGAAGGTGAATTGATAAGTGACTTGGATGAGTTGAAGAATTCTAGGAAGAAGAATAAGCTATTTGCAGGAACAACTGTCAAAGTATGAAAAACGAGACAGACCATGTCAGGAATATGTTGGCGCAGATATTTGTGAAAGGATAACCAGCTAGAAGATTCATTTGAGTTATTCACAAGAAAAGGTTCTAGTACTTGAGTGAGAGAAATATGCATTAATGGATTCACTGGAGGAATTAGCGCAGTAAATCAGGATGATGACAAATCAACTTGTGGAAAAGGATAAAGAGATATCTCTTCTAGAAGACAAGTTGACTTAAATAAAGGGAAAGAAATAAGTGTGTATTGTAAGTAGTGACCCTATCTGTGCACAATCAGAAAGTGACAGGATAGAATCTGAAGATGAAGTGCAAAACAAGTTAAAAGACAGCACATCAAAGTTGAACAGAATTTTGAAGGATCGGAGGCCACCAAAAGACAAAATAGGTCTTGGTTATGTAAAGACACCAAAGAACGTCTGCGATAGAGAATGTTGCTCAAATCATGATAAGTTCTTCAGGTATGATAACTCCTTAAGTTATAAATCCTTTCAGTATTCTAATCAAAGAAGGATCAATAAGGTGAAGTGCGCAAGATGCAATCGTTTTGGCCATGTTGCAAAATTTTGTCAAACTGTGAGATGTTATGCATGCAACTGTTTTGGACACAAAGCTATTTACTGTCGAAGAGCAGTAAACCGTCCAGATGAAGATTTGTTCCTCAAAATCGATCACACTTAACGAGACTACAGTGGAAAATCTCTTGAGAAAAATCAAAACAGAATTGCGCACAACAAGACTTGGGTCAGGAAATATCCTCAGAAGAACGTCGAAGATCCAAGTGCAGCAAGCAATTTCTGCCTCTATGGCTAGTCCCATAAGGACTATGGAGACCCTTGAGTTCAACACGATGCATCTTAAGGAATTCAAGGGGATGTTATTTAGGTGTGTGGTTAAGAATGCGAGATGTTAGTCAAAATGAGTGGTTAGAATGTGTCTGAAGTTAGAATGTGTTCATTATGTTCGCACATAATTGTTAAGTTGATTATGTCTCAGAAAAGGAAAAGTGCATGTATACATTAAGGAGTTGAAGATTTACATTGCATATAATACATGACAAAACATTGAATTCAGTTTTACAAATACAAACAAAAAATATTTACATGAAGAATCAAACATTGTTGAAAGATATGAAACTGTGCAAAATGGATCTTCTCATTACATTCAAAATTGGGCATTGCTACAAAAGTTGCATTAGTTAAGACTCCATGCCAAATCCAAGAATGGCGTATACAAAAAGACAAAACTGGGAAAATTGAAAAGCATTCTATAGCTGCAGTTCAAGGTCAAGTGAAGAGTATGGCCATTTAGCAAGACGCCACTCCAAATCCACCGTAAAAAGGGTTGTGATTTCGAAAGCAGGATGCATAGGAAGAAGATGCAGAGTGACAGACGATAGCTTAGCATGATGAGGCCGAAGATGAGACAATTCACCCAGAATTTGTTGTTGTTGACGCTCCAGATTATCGAACAGATGAGTTAGAAGGATCAGCTGCTCAGAATGTCTATGGTTCACCTGAGACTAAGAGTATTGATGAAGAATTTGGTTGTTCTGCACCTGTTTCTTCTAGGAACCCATATCAGTTCTCAAGCAAGAAAAATCAGCCTGCTGAGTCTGAACGGAAAGTTGCACATTCTCAAGGGAAGTGTTCATTCTATGGAAAAAGGGGAGGAATAACCGGAGGAAGGATCAAACAACAATGTGACACGGAAATGCAAGAATGGAAGAGGTCATGAACCAGGCACTATTCGAAGAGATCTTATAGTATTGATTGAAATTTGTTCGCGTGCATGCAATTAGTTGATGAGATATGCATTCAATGTCGCACAAGTCGAAGAAGGTGGTGGACTCGCCAAAATTAAATGAGGGATTTAATGAATTTTGGAAACAATACAAAAAGGCGTAAATTCGATTCATTGAACCATACAATGAAGAATGTTGCCTCAAAAGGTTCGAGTACAGAAGCGACATGTCATTGTTTCCATATGAAATGAGTGTCATGTTCGCTTTTATTCCTAGTTGGCCGATAAATGAAAAGCGTGCCATATCTTTGGTTGTCTTGACAAAATATGCGACAAAGATTAAATGCAACAAGGCCCTATGATAGCGCAGTAAATGCGACAAGTGAAGCAGTCAGGCGCATAAAGTGTAATATGAAATCCGTAAAGGACTGAATTAGGCATTGCACAGTTGGTGAGTAAGGATGACAACATAGATCACTATGCAAGGAATGTTGGAGTATTGTGACAGGAGCAGGAGATCAAGATGAAGGAATCATGTAATATCTATACCGAAAAAGCAATCAAAGATAATTATGAAAATATATCAGTATCGAAACGAAGCATGAAGACGGGGGGGAATCATCACTGAAATGCAGTCATGAAAAGGCCAGTGCAACACAAATAAAAGAATCTATATAGCGCAAATAATTGGCACCTCTTTGCCATTGATGTCAAAGGGGGAAGATGCATGAAGCTGGAGGCTGAGGCATGAAATGCACATCATGAAGCTGACATGAAAAGGCTAAGACACGAAAAATATGCATGAAGTCAATAGGACATAATGAAAAGGATGAACATATAAGCGATACATGAAGTCAGCAAAACAACACGCAAGGGGGGGGAATTGCATACAACAAAGGAACGACATGAAGCTACACCAGACGCGAAAGATTGTGAAGAATATCACTTGAAGAAATGACGTAAAGATGATTGAACATATGGTCTGCACAAATGTAATAAAGAGAAACATGGTTTGCGCAGTACTACAGCAGAAGGCCCAGTAGCCAACCGCACAAAGAACTCAGGGGGAGCACTGCAACCAGGTACATATCAAGCATACAGTTCAAAGAAAACAAGGTATAGCTTGATAAGGTGTTGACATCAATGCCAAAGGGGGAGATTGTTGAACTTTGGTTGTCATCGATGTCAACTTATTTAGTCTAAGTCATTGATATCAGTTGAAGTCAAAGTGGATACAGCATTCCTACAAAATTATGAAGTAGTAATGGAAGCCACTTTGAAGTAGTATATGCGCAAGATGAAGAAAAACATGAATACCATAATTATATGTGCAAATGGTGAAGGTGACATATATGAATGCAACTTTGAAGTATATCCAGAAGTGCATTCAGTCTGAATATGTGACTCCAAGGATACAACAAGCGTAATGAGTTTGAAGAAATACATAAGGAAGATACATCATGCAGGTCCAGTTAAAGAAAGAACAAAAGCAATGTATCCTACAGCATGTGGTCATTGCGCAAGTCCACCAATTCATACTCTTTCATGGTAGTAGTCAAAAGAGTTGGTTGGACAATGGTACATGTGTTCAAGCAGCCAAGGAGATTGGTTGAGAAAATGGTACAAGTGCGCAAGTTTGTTGAAGGAAGTCGTTGGAATGCACAAGCAAGCCTGAGCATTGCTTGGTTAATGGTTGGAAGTGTGCAAGCAGTTAAAGATTGGACAATCCTAAAAGCACGCAAACTTAGTCGATCAGGATATGCTTTCAATAAGTAGACCATACACAAGTTCCTATAAGGGTACAGCGATTGAAGACCATCTATGATAAAATTCCACAGTCGATGGTACAACAGGTGCGCAAGTCCCACAAGTGATGACAAGGCAGAAATCAAAGTCCCACCAAGTAGAACTTGGTGTATGCAAAGTATCAATACACCAAGTGTGCATTACCCACAAGTGATGAAGAGGAAAGGGTTATAATTCCACCAGGTAGAAGTTGGAGAATGCACAAGTTCCGTAAAGTATCAATATATCAAGGGCGCATTACTCACAAGGGATGGTACAGCACAGGTCATAGACACATCAAGATGTAGCGTAAGATTGCGCACATACCTTAAGGCAATGGTACATCAAGAGTGCAAAGGTACACCACCAAGGTGTAAAGTATCACTAAGTTGTGAAACATAAGGGTGCTTGATACACCAAGGATAACACATCAATAGCGCAGAAGATGACACGTGGCATATGCATAATCCATGAATTATGGAAGAAGGGATGCTACGACCAACTTGTGAACATACAATCTGTGCAGGACCTGTATAAATAGAGATGCAAGTTGGAGATTTGAGGTAAGCTTGATGGAGAGAGCATAAGATCTTGGAGTGTAAGTTTTAGTGTGATTTTCGGGGCATCAAGGGGCTCGTGGACATAACAGAATAATCTAGCGGGGAGTCGAATGCGGACATGCAGCAGAATGAATTTTTGATGGTGCACAGAATGATGTTGTAGATTGTGACAAATGTGCGAGTACTAAAAGGAGGAAATACTAAAGTATGAGAAAGTGATTGATGTTTTGAAGGACATTATTACAGTCAGCACACTTATAGTCACATACGTTGTAAAGACAGAAGCGTTGAGACAGAACCGAAGTTTATTAGACAATGCGCAGATGTTTAGCTGATGCATATGAGCAGAAGTGAAAGTGTGTGAAGTTGAGAACTTCATCTGATGCGCAACGACATAGCATCAACAGAATTCAATAAGAGCATCATGATGCAAATAATCTGATACAAGTGCGTTAAACAGAATAGACGAATCATTTGATGCACAGGACCTCGCAGATTGTCTAACAGACTGCAGCACTTCATCAGAATAGACACATCAATAAGTGCGCAGTTCCATCTATTACTAGTGATTCATTCCAGTACAGCAAACTATCAAATAAAAGCACAGTATCAGTTGGTCATTACAGTCACGCAGAGAAGAACGTCGAGATAACCAATAACTCGGACTGCAGTATCAGCACACACACGATATATGAAGTAAGTCATCAACAGAAGTATATTTGAGAAGTTTGAGAAGTCAATTGATGTATGCAACGCAGAAACAAAGTATAGACTGCATATGAATATAATGCACAGTGGAATCATCAGCATAAGATCAGAAGGGTGCACGGATTTGAAGATCAGTAAGACAGCAATACATATTGGACATCAGGGCGGTTGGACGGGGAAAGGAGACAGGGAGTTGGAGATTGCTTCATGTTGGTGCCTATAAAACAAAGAAGACAGTGGGTCGGTGCCTCCTTCCAGTTGCTGTTGGAGAAAACACAGGGAGTTGTAGCTTCCTTCAGTTCAGTGCCTGTAAAACCAAGGGGTTGGTGCCTCCTTCCAGTCTGTGCTGGTAAACACAGGAAGTCGGTGCTTCCTCGAATGTATTATTTCTCATTATAAAGAAGCATTCTGTGGTTTTCTCCCATTTGGGTTTCCACATAAAAATCATGTGTGTTATGTGTTTTTTATGTGGTGCATATATATGGTGTTTATTTTTATGATGCATAACTGAAGATAAAGATTAAGTAAAAGGATAATCTGTTAAAGAAGGTAAAAACTGCAGATAATTGCGTTAATACCGATTCACCCCCCCCCCTCTCAGTATTAAATCAATTCCAACAAGGGAGAGCAGGGAAACTATACCTCGGATTTCACATCCTTGGTCACGGCGCACTTCTGATCCGAGTTCTCTTTTAACACTTTCTTATGGCAGGATTTTGTAAGTACCCTATGAGACAACAATGATTTGTTTCAAAATATTTCTAATGAAACTAGATTGGTGGGCATTAATGGATGCCTATCCCAATCAATCCTACCTAACTAAAATATTGTTTTATGACCTACTGTGGAGGATTTTAGTTGGTTTGGACAATTACAAAGTTGATTTTCACTTATGGAGTGTAAGAGAGGTATTTCACAATCCCTACCTTTCTGTTTCACCAAGCTCACATGATGTGTGAGGTGAAGAGCATACTAGGATTGGGAGAGTCTTTAGGTCCCTCAGTGTGTGCTAGTAGTGCAAACACATGTGATGAAATCAAATTGATTATCGAAAAATTAACTAGAATAGTATATCAAGTAATACGTACTTTTAACTCTAAGAGATGCTCATGGTGCTTTGCAACTCAAAAATGCTAACTAATAGACAAGTGTGCAATGGAGGTATTTCACACTTCTCACCCTTTTCTGATTCACCAAGCTCACATGACGTGTGAGGTGAAGAGCATACTTCAGGAGACAAGAGTCTTTAGTTCCTTGCTTGTATGCAAAAAGTGTATTCTACACTAGCATTGATACTAAAAACATGTCAATTGTGCATAAACAAGAAATGGTCTTGAATACTAGTGACAACAATGAGGCCCGTTGAAAGCCTCAAAGGTTCTTACAAAGGTAAGTTTCAAGAGAGATGAACTCTTTACTTCCTAATCTTAGTCTAGGTGGAATAATTACTAAAAAAACTAAGTAATTATGTGAATTAACCTTAATTTAAGTTCATTAGTAAGCAGTAATTGGACTCCCAGACTAAACTATGTAGATAAAAAGCAAATACAAAATGGTAGCGTGGCCAAACCACACTCTGTCGTGATGACAGTGCGGGTAAATTCAAAATAGGTGCACTGGTAGCGCTGGTGTTACACTAACTAGCCGCGCCGATCAACCTTACGGGAGGTTGCGTGGGTCATGAACTAATTACCTACGCTAGCAGTGCGACTATCAGAGTCATTTCCATACTGGTAGCACAGTTGAGAGGCCGAGATCCGCGCTACTGTGTAAAAAATTAATTGAGGCCGACTCGGGGCCAAATTCTGGAGCAGGAGGTGGAATACATGATCTCCTGCAAGTGAAAAATACCCAGAATTAATTGCTTAGCATAAAACAACCTAGTTAAATAATTTAAAAAAAAAAAAGTGGAGTCACCATTAGAACTGTTGTGGAAAAAATTGCACAAGTGTGCATTCTTGCACTTGGTAAGGTGTTAGTCCTTGTAGGCTGCAACAAGGCCTCAGTCCTTGGAGCCCATGTGGGGTGTGAGTGTTTTTCCTCCAAGTGATCATGCAATAGATTTTTAGTTCAATTCACATAAAAACAAAGAAATATGGATAATAAGCAAAATAAAAGAGATGGGAGGAGAATGCAAACTCCAATAACATTCCACGATATGCCAAACCACTTTTGTATTGCTCGTGGTGAACCTATACAACACCTAGGGGGTGTGGGATTCAAGGGAAGCCAACAATATCCCTTAGGGAGGCCTTTTTTTACCAAACTAAATGCTAAGTAGATGATAGAACAATGGAGAGAAACTATTGCCCCTTGAAGGAAGGTGGCAAGGGAACTTGAGAATGCTTACAATGATAGCATGAGGTGGGCTATGAGGAAGATCCAACACAAATCCAGCAACATAACCTTGCTCTTGATTTCTCTTTACAAAATGCATGCCAATTGCTTCCTTTTATAGACCAAGAGGAGGCCAACAAACAACTAGATCCAAATGTGAACTCATCTTCTCTGTGAACTAGTTCCAAGGTACACCAGGGGGGCTAGTTAATTCCACCAAGTGTGTGAGGCTACGAATTTGGATCCTTGGAGATGATTGAGCCTTCAATGCACCATGGGAAGTAGGTGGTCCTACCATTTTGACAGTAGTGCGACTATCGAAGGAATAGTCGCGTCGGTGTAGCACAGGCATTGTTTAGGTAACCTGCGCTATAACGCGGGTTAACAGTGTTTTTGTCACGTACCCAATTTTTCCGAATTAGTAAAATCAGTAAAAATTTAAAAATTTTCAAACATAGATGATCAAAAAAATATGTAACGTACTAATCCCTCTTTGAAACACCACATCGGTTAATTACTCATTACAATATATAGACTATACATAGGTTTAGCTACTAAAACTCTTATAATCTTATTTTTAAAACAACATGTAAAAGACACATTAACTTGTTTTAACAATCTCATAGAACTCTTATTAAATAACAGTGAATGCAATTGTACCCGTTGAAATCTTTTAACACATCTTTATCTCATGGATAACATAGTCAATAAGAAAACAACTTAATTGATAACAACATTAACAATATCTTAAGGCGAATGTATTAGCATTATACATCACATAATCAACCAACCTTATATAGGAAATGTAAACATCAATTAATCAAGTTTCCATTCATAAAGACACATTTGAGGAACACCATATGCAAACACAAGAGACCAAGGATAACGTGGTTCACCCGTACACGGGCTAGTCCACAAAAGGTGTGTGCATATTTTATTTATTCTGAAACATAGTGTTTACAAGTTGCAACTTAGTCGTTGCTATAATTTTCTTTTCTCGCAGCTCCTCTCGTCGAGGAAACTTTTTACATGATAATCAAATACATTCCATCCCTATGGATACAAAATTCTAGCTTGAGTAGCCAACAATTCTTTTAACACTAAAAGAAGTAATCACAAAGATCTAATGCTCACGTTTCAGACAGATACTCTGTCCTAATAAAATAAATAGAAAACATTTATTTCCTTCTTTATAGATATTCAAATACAATTCTTTATTCAGCAAAAGACTCCAAGGTAACCCTACAATAGATTTCTGCGAATTCATGCATCAAGCAACTAAATATAATTCTCCAGAGTTTACTGAGAGTGGATCGACTTCGTAGCATATACTTTAATATTCACAATCCATATTTTTAGAAAGGACTCTTCCCTAAGATCTCAATCTGCGTTTTTAATAACTCAATAGGGACCTGCCATTCGGCATCCATAGATCTGAGCACAGAACTAACCGGCTGAGATATATTTCATATTTCACACTTCTTTATCTCAGAAAGCATATAATAAACAAACCAAATCTGCATTTTTCAAGAAAGCTTAGCAGGATTCCACGATTCAATCTATTCAACTTATAATTCCTAAATCTGAGCGTATAATGATGAACAACAACAACAATCAAATCTGCGTTTTCAAGATTCAGCAGGGTTCCTGATTTCATCCATTCTAATAAAAAATCATAGATGATGGTCTTCAATTCGCAGCAAGCACATTATCTCATCCTTAAAAAGGCGCCGAGGTTTTACCACGATCCATCACGTGTTATGCATACATATATAACTAAGAAAAACACATGCACAATAGATCGCTAATACGTGTTCAATACAAGGCTTCTCCACTCTATATACACTGGTAAAAGACTAATTTAACCCCTCCTTTAATATAATTACCAACAAAATCCACACCTTACGTTTTCAAGTCATTGATTATCTATGTAACTTATAAATATAAAATCAAACCGGATCTTATCCTTTCGAGAAGCAATGTAATTACCAAACCTGCACCCTACGTTTGTCAAGTCATTGAATATATATAGATAGATAACCTATGAATACCAAACACTGGTTCTATCACCAGGAGAGAGAGAGTTATATCGGTCGCCCAACTATTACACAGAAGAAAAATTATGATATCAGTTTATAAGCATAGAAGAATTCGAAAGCTATATAAGCAAAATCTCTATGGTTGCAACGTCTTCTCACTTGGAGAAAACAGGTTACCGAGAATTTCTAAAGCTATATAAGTATTAACATAATTTAATCAAAACTTCTAAAGAAGTTCTAACACTGGAACTCTACCACATTTTTCCTTCTGACAGATCTAGGATTAAAAAGACAGATAACTGAAAGGAATTATGCTGGCATCTTGCACACATTACCTTAGATATTTTGAAGCTGAGACGGAGCTCGGTTATCACTGGGGCGTTAATTCCTTTTACACCAAAAACACTACCAAAGAGATTAGGGTATGGAAATAAAATATCAATGCATACCACAGGGTATATAACTTCTGTCTACAGAGAAAGGCCACGGTGACAGAGATTTAAATAAGTATTCAAGCAGAGATTTGCTGGTAGAAACGTGTGATAGTGCGTCTATTTAGCATATCAATATACATAGGAATCTACCTTTCTTTACTGCGTTACATTGTAACCCTCAGATCTTAAATTCAAATGACAGAACACACATGCGCAATGCAATATAATGAAACTAGTATTCAACGACCCCTAGATCTACCCTTTCAGGACGGATCTAGTATTTTTCCATTCGCTAAACTGAACATGCGAGGAAAAATCATACCTTAAGTTCAATATGTTGATCAGCAGGGATTTCTCCCTAGCTCTGACGACCGAAATAACATTTACCGTCAACATATATTGCTGCGATTTTCTTCAACCAGAAGTCATAAATAACTCATTATAACTCTGTTTATCACCTAGGTCAAATTTACTGGACACTTATGTCTAGACAGAGATCGTAACAAAAAAGTTAACTCTGTAATCTGCAGGGATCGAAAATTTAGCTGGGTGTCTATCCGATTAAATACTCGCCAAAAGTAAAACGAAATCATCACATCAAACAAAATCTAAGAAGCTCCAGCCTGAGTACCAACGTATCTCTGGAAATCGATTGATTGATTGAGAACCAGGTTACATATTGTAACACTATCAGGGTAAGAGAACAGATCTCCATTAAAACGAAGGTTGATGCATAAATTACTAGAATATTAACTAACCTTTTCAACATGAACAAAATCATACAACAAAGAAAGTTACACAGTATGCCTCATTCAGGTACTCTTACCATATCATGCTTAGTTCGATAGACTTACTCTTGGTATCCTCCTCCGGGACGGGGAAACTCTAGCCTTTTCTTTCATCGCAATAGCAACAACTATCCAACAACTAAAATAATCACGGGGTATAACATACTTACAGCTAAATGTGGACAGGGATTTTTTTTTACCGTTTCAACGAAATCTTCAGCCGAAGTAGTGGGATTTCTCATGCATGCCCAGGTCAAGAAATGCATAATTTTTACCCAGGCTTTCTTTGTCAAAAACATGCAGAGGTAGTTACTAAAATACTGCATCTCCCCTCTATCCTATGCATTGCCCCATTAAATGTGGAAAGGAGGTCTAACCCTCCTGCAGACTTCCCTTGCTCCTCGCCCAAAGCATATGCGCCAGGATCTCCTCTCGAGGTATGCGCAGCTTTCATTCCATGCAAAAACTATACAACTCCCCCCTCGCTCTGAGAGATCATCTCCCAATCCATAAATCGAAACTGTATGTTTCCCATCTCTCTAACCACCATTAACTGGTTGGTATAACACTATGCTAGACTGGATGCTAACCCCGTTACGCTGAGATATTCCACACTATTAAAAATGGATTTAGCTCCGGAATGTCCAACGCATTCATCAACAGCCCTCTTGTGCCCTTCCGTCTCTCTCTTCATATGGTTTTCCCCCCACTAACACGAAAAAGTCTCCATATTTCATTGAGCTCGGCAGGGTTGTAACTGTTGCAACATTACTCAATGGGACAGATGGCGACGTCACCATTTTGGAGTTCTTCTTAGCAGGTGAAGGTGAAAGATTCGGGTGCTCCACAAAGGAAACAACTGCCAGCTCACTCCACGTTGTAGACAATGCACACAAACTCTGTCTCGTATTCTTCTTTAACGCAGGTTACTGTGGAGACATTAACCTTAGATTCCTCCTACGTTTAAGCGAGTGGCTTCGAAACTAACAGTCTTAATAAATGGAAAGAAACCACTCCTTGGGATCAAGTGGCATCATTCTCGACAAGTGTCGACCACCATCCAACGTTTAGCAAAAATCAGATATACCCTCTTAATCCATTAATGGCGGATTGCCCTACTTCGAAAATGAAGGAAAATCAAACTCCTATAACTTAGGTTTAAATCTATATATATATGTTTACAAATATACTTTGTATACAAATTTTATAAGTAAATAAATCGTGTGCTATCAATTCTTATGCCATGAAATGTTCATATGAAACCTTGTATTTAAAAAAAAATCTCTTATATACATTAGCCATTTCTATACTTGCACCTTCTATCTATAACAATTCATTTGTTTCTAAATATATATATATATATATAATTACAGTCAATATCAATTTAAAGTGGTGGCTTAAAATAGAAGGGTTTACTTTTAAATGCAACTCATAGTTCATCATAACTATATATGTATAATATACCTTTGTCTCTCATATTTAACATTATATATATTTATATATATATATATAATCTCCATCCAATAGTTATCACAACTAATGGCTAATTACAAAATTTATAATCACTTTGAAATATAATAACAATAGGCATCGAAATTGAGGGATGTTACAGTTTTACCCGTGCTACCCCTTCTTTTGACTATTTTTTGGCACTTTTGGACCCATGTTGTCTTTTGGATTTGTTGAGGATGCCTTTGGTGAATTGCATTCTTTATGTTGTTGACGCCTTACTGGAAGAATCGCAAAAATGATGCATATGTGCGAAATTTAGGCGTTAACAGTAGCTTTGGGATTCCAAAGCATGAATGTGTTGAGAATTGAACCTAGGCTAGTTGTGGTAGACTCCACCTCCATGCAGCTAGACCACAACCCAACTAGCAGGAGTTGTGAGAAATCCCACATTGTATACATATAATTTAGTACTTAGCTAGACCTTGGAGGATTTTTAAAACTAACTCCCTTCATTCAGTAATGTTGAAAACAATAAGCATAATTTAGTAAGTCTTCATTGTAAGAATTTTAGTGCTGACAATATATCCTAGATTCCTATCTTCCCTAAATACTCAAATCAAATTCCAGTGGCATTAACATCTTTGCCTGTCAGTCAAACAAACAATTTGTCTAATAATATTACCTCCTAGTTATCTCTCGTATAGCTTGAGACATCTTTATCAAAATCAGGGATAAATATCTAGCTCTTGCTTTCCTTATATGGAAGTTAAAAAAATGTCTAACAAAAAGGATTAATCAAAAGAATTGGAAGCGTCAAACCTTACAAGGCCAGGGTACTCACTATCTAAGCCATCTAAGGGACCTTCTTACAAGGGAACACAAGATTCAATATCATTTGACTTGAGCACTAACCCTTAACTAGGTTAATAGTCCCATTAAGCAAAGAGCGATAAAATCTGCAGTAAATGATCTACCACAAGCATGCTTACCATAAGGCCAACCAATCCCGGAGAGGAACAAGTGGTACACATGATGCCAAGCATAATTCAATCTCTTCAATGGATCAACTATTCTTGGGTAACAACAAGATCACTCCATGTAAGAAGAATTCAGATGGAATTATATATTTCTATAAAGAAGTTTTAGCCTTTTTTGTTCTTCCATTCCAAATAAATATCATTGTTCCAAGCATTCCACAAGGAATGCACAAAATTAACAAATGTATAACTTTGTAAAGGAAATATTTGAGATTTGAAAATTTGTACCTTTCTCGAATGATTTTGAAAGCCTCCCTTGTTGCATATAGAAATCATGTGTTTGGGTCATGGTACCTGTATTCCACAAGGAATGCACAAAATTAACAAATGTATAACTTTGTTAAGGAAATATTTGAGATTTGAAAATTTGTACCTTTCTTGAATGATTTTGAAAGCCTCCCTTGTTGCATATAGAAATCATGTGTTTGGGTCATGGTACCTGTATGCAAAAATATTAGAAAAGATCATAAGTAAAAAGCAATTATCGAGAAGGCAAATTATAGTCAGATTACCAAACTTCAGTGCAGTTATCCAAGAAAAAACTGAAACATCCCAATACAATATACCTTAATAAACTTCACTAATTTGAAGCAAACCTGAAATAGTCTAGAATATTTCCATAGGACCCACAAATAATGACATTGGATGAGCAATAGCATTCACAAAATATAGTTCTTAAATTCAATATCAATAACAATGGAAATGCATTAATAGAAATTGGATCAAACACAAGAAAGAAAACATTCCAAACTAAGGATTGGCTAAACCCCAATTAAGACAAAAAATTCTCCCAAAACGCATGACTATATCTATATTGTTAAAATTGTTGAAATTTCGTCAAACACTTAGCCAACAACTAGATTTCAGTCTACGATAACTATTCACCATTAATGCATGTTAAACCTGCAAGCATTTAAATGGAATTATGAGTAGAAATACAAATCACTAAGAACTGAAAATTTGCATCGGAAAACCAACAATAGACAAACATTCAATCATACATTGGACACAAGAATTTTCTGGGCAATGCCCTTTGAAAAATCCCATAGGGAAAACCAGTCAATGAGAGAGAATTTTGTTATGCTCACAGCACAAAAAAATGGAAATTACAGCAATACAAAACCAACATTAAATGCACCTATACAGTCTGCAATAAATGTAGCAGACCTCAATTTTTGTGCCCAATAATTAGTATTCAACTATACATTGGACACAAGAATTTTATGGGTAATGCCCTTGGAAAAATCCAAAAGGGAAAACCAGTCATTGAGAGAGAATTTTATTATGCTTAGCACATAGAGAAAATCTAGAAATTACAGCAATACAAAACCAGCATTAAATGCACCTATACAATCTGCAATAAATGCAGCAGACCTCGATTTTTGTGCCCAATAAGCAGTATGGCATGTATGGCATGTTTGGAACTTGTTCCCAGCAAAAGTACGGCATGTACAGCATTATTATTTCTTCTTGTACGCTGCCTCGAACTGTGTGCAATAAATGCAACAATTAACAACTAGTAATTCGCCCAAAATATGTGTCGAGTATGTTGTACTCCTTGTTTCCCTCTTCCTTGAAACTTATGCCCTGTATGGCCCTCACTATTGTTGTACGACCCTCTCAAATCAGTGCATGCCCTTGCTGCCTCAAAATTTGTGCATTTTCCCTTCCCTGGGATTTGTGCCCTTCCTCCTTGCTGCAAACTCTTCCTTTTCTCTTCAGCTTTCCAAATCTCTCTCTCATTTAATGTGTGTCTCCACTCTCCTTAGGTCTCTTTTATAATTTCACTAATGACTCTTCAACTTCTCCTAGATCTCAACAGTCAAGATTAGCTCTTGGCCTCACTAGATCTACAGTTGTGACTTAATCTCTCATTGAGATGACAAAAATCACTTAAGTCACTCAAACTTTATAAAAGTCACTTTATAAAGTGCTCACCAGAGAGTCACTTTTTGGACCACTTCTACATGCTAGACACATATTCTCTCTAGAAGTACCTGTCTGAGCTACAAAAACTACTCTTGTGTTGAAGACCAATTCCTACAAAACATGCTTCGAGGAGTCTCCTCACACTCATGAGCATCCAACTGGATCATCCCGTACCAGCTGACTCTCCCGACAGTACTAGAAAAACCCACACAACCAACTTTCCTTGATACAGCGCGGACCCTGAATCCAAGATCCCCTTGGAATCAACCACAAGTTGTCCCAACAACCTATATGAACTCCCCTATTTGACACCAAGCACTCGTGTTATGTCTAG
Source organism: Larix kaempferi (assembly GCA_027924585.1). Classification (NCBI taxonomy): domain Eukaryota; kingdom Viridiplantae; phylum Streptophyta; class Pinopsida; order Pinales; family Pinaceae; genus Larix; species Larix kaempferi. The sequence goes on from BSBM01000361.1 coordinate 26,979,761, forward strand.
GGTAGCTCCCACTGGATATATGAGCACCTGTCCACGCTAGAACACAACTCCATATCCCTCATCCTCCAAAGTTGATACGGAGATCAAACTAACCTTCGTCTCCAGTACAAACAACACCTCAGCCACCTCCAGAGATCGTCTTGACTCTAACTGGAATCTCACACATCCAACTCCCTTCACTGCATGCATGGTGTCAACTCCACTACCTGCATACTAGTTTGAGTCTATCTCTGAAACACTAAGGAACATTGACCTCATTCCTATCATATGGGGAGATGAACGACTGTCCACAACCCATGCTCCAATTTCCTCAAACCCTGCACTACCACTGCTTGAAAGACAAGGGGCTAGAGAAAAATCCTTCTCAAATTACTTCTTAGCAAAGTCCTCAATCTCAGCTGATGTTGTTGTCTATGTCTCATCCTTTCCCTTCTTTTTGTTTGGGCATTGACTCACATAGTGTCCATTCTTGTGACAAGTAAAACATTTCACTTTGCTCATGTCATTCTTTGTTCACCTTTCGGGCTAGACCCACCATCGGCGCCTTTCTTGGGCCGCTGCTTTCTCTTCCCTGTAAGAGCAACATTATTCTCATCATCCCCATGCTACTAGTCTATGTGGTTGGAGCTAACTCTTTGCTCCTCCTGTATGAAATCATCCCAAATTCTAGTCCATGTAGGCATGTTCTCCCTAGCAAAGATCACACGCACAAATTCCTGCCATAGTTGTGAGAAACCATTCAAGGCAGTTCTAACCAACTCTGCATCATCCACTTTCTCACCAGCAACACCCAACTCATCACATACCTATGAAATCCCAGTAAGGTATGATGTAACATTGTCAATCTTGGTCATCTTAGCATCTCTCAGTTTCTCCCTCTGAAACCATTTTTTGATTTTGATTATTGCTTTGGGAAAGCCTCATCAAATATGCCCACATATCAAATGCATTTATTTTATCAGTAGCATGAGGAATAATGTGCTCTTTCACTGCATCAAGAAGAATATGTTTTGTCTTCACATTATTCTTGTTATATTTATCCAATGAATCAGGATCGGTGGGAATCATGACAACTTCCTTGGTTATTTCCCATAACTCAAATTCCTCCAACAGCAAAGTGATCCTCTCCTTCCATGGAATGAAATTTGATGCACCCTCCAACCTATCCTCAAACCGCAAGTCAAATGTCAAAGACATGCTCACTGACCAACCAACAACAAGCCCAAATCTGCTAGGTGAAATAACTCAACAATACTCTTGTTTCCCCCCTTGCGTAAAATGTCATTTTCGGTGACATGTTCTTCTATCAGAGACTCAACTCTGATACCATGTTGAAATTTCGTCAAACACTTAGCCAACAACTAGATTTCAATCTCCAATAATTATTCACCATTAATACATGTTAAACCCACAAGCATTCAAATGGAATTATGAGCAGAAATACAAATGACTAAAAACTGAAAATTTACAGCGGAAAACGACTAGTAGACAAACATTCAACCATACATTGGACACAATAATTTTCTGGGAAATGCCCCTGGAAAAAACCTGAAGGGAAATCCAAACAATGAGAGAGAATTTTATTATGCTCAGCACACAGAGAAAATCTGAAAATTACAGCAATACAAAACCAACATTAAATGCACCTGTACAGTCTACAATAAATGCAGCAAACCTTGATTTTCATGCCCAATAAGCAGTATGGAATGTATGGCTTGTTTGGAACTCGTGCCCATAAAAATTACGGCCTATACGGCCTAATTATTTATGCTTGTACTCTACCTCGAACTACGTGCAATAAATGCAACAATTAACAGCTTGTATGATCCTCAAAAATGTGCCAAGTACATTGTACCCCCTACTACCCTCTTCCTCGAAATTTGTTCCCTATACAATCCTCGCTACTGCTATATGGCCCTCTCAAATCAGTGCATACCTTTGTTACCTTGGAATTTGTGTCTCTTCCCTTCCTTGGGATTTGTGCCCTCCCTCCTTGTTGCAAACTCTCTTTCTTTTCTCTTCAACTTTCCAAAGCTCTCTCTCATTCAACGTGTGTCTCCACTCTCCTTAGGTCTATTTTATAATTTCCCTAATGACTCTTCAACTTCTCCTAGATCTCAACGGTCAAGATTAGATCTTGGCCTCACTAGATCTATAATTGTGACTTAATCTCTCATTGAGATTACTTAAATCACTTAAGTCACTCAAACTTTATAAAAGCCACTTAAGTCATTAAAAATGTAAAACTCACTTTATAAAGTGCTCACCTAGGGAGTCACCTTTTGGACCACTTCTACATGTTAGACACATTGCCTATGTAGAAGTACCTGTCCGAGCTACAAAAACTAACCAAAAAATTGAGAAGATACTACATGTTGATAGCCTTATTTCGGATCCAAATTGAAAAGTATCGAGATTTTTAGAGGTCTTTTCTCAATTACGGATATTACAAAGATATGATGGTTGCTTGTTTAAGACATTGGGCACTTGAAAATGCAGTTTTATTATTTTAAGACTAACATGAAGAGAACTTGGGAAGGACTCATAGGATTTTGAGTTCAGTTTTACATACAATAAGCCAAAATTAAATCTCAGTTTCAGATAATTTCAAGCAAGTTGTACTCTATCTTGGGGTTGGGGTTGAGGGTAGGAGTCAGTAGTGAGGTCTGATGGTTGTTGTGACAGAAGCCCAGGTTCGAATCTCCGTTGAATTGAGCCTCGTACAATTGCACTAGTGATTGCATTCACATTGATTATGTCATATCCAACATTAAGGTTGGCCCTGGAGAGTTTTAACTTCATGTGGCATAGTTAACCAAACTTGATGGGTGGTTTAGAGGGTTCCTCTCGGTCATAAAAAAAAATGTACTCTATCACAGTTTCTTAAATAATGACTTGAAAGTTGAAGCTAACTTAAAATAAGGAATAAAGTTTATAATTATGTATATGTGGGCCATTGGAACTATCATGGTTTCTTAAAGAATGACTTGAAAGTTGAAGCCAACTTAAAACAAGGAATAGGGTTTATAATTATGTATATGTGAGCCATTGGAACTATGAGGGGATGAGGGGATGTATTGTTTTAAATGTGGAAGATGAGGAAAGTGAGGATGAAGTATTATGTAGGTATAGTGTTTGAACCCAATCTTCATGAAGTGAATATCTCTAAATAAAGCTACTTAAGGGTTTTCACAAATATATAGAGTTATTATTTGTAATACACACCTACTCTCTATATTTGGGTGGGAAAAAAAAAGGTTGTTTTTTTTCACTCATTTTTATTTTCAAATTTCAAAATTCTAGTTTATGTAAGCTAAGTCGTACATAAAGTGAAAGAGGAAATAAACTTGGTAAGTTTCATTCTTTTACATGGTTTATTTAGTTTATTTAGGTATTGATCACTAGTTAAACTAGCATAGATCCATCTAAAAGGGGATCTACCAAGCGCCAAGAGGGGTCAAAACTCTCAAAGGTGCAAACTCCTTTTTAGACTGAAAATGTTGACGAAGTGTGTAATGCAATGTTTATGGTTTTAATTTATCTCATTTATGTAGTTTTATATATATGTTGTTTCAAATATTTTAAATTTGATATGAGCCAACATGTTATTTTTTTATAAAATACACGTGTCATTTATAGGATGAGCACGGAAGGAGTTACACATATCCCCCCTACTGGGTTGTAGAATGCACCTCTTCGATGCAATAAGATCAAACTATTCACCTATAGTTATAGTAAATCAAGAAGCTTACAATGATAATTTACTTGGTATGTCTTCCCCTCTTCCCCCTTCCTGTGTACTTGATTTCACCCAAAATTCGAGTGGTTACTCCACAATTATCGAGGCTAATCTTCCTAGCTCAGTTAGCATTGTTTGGTACTGAGTTGGCGTGTTTCCCTAGGGGTTGTCCTCTTAGGTTCCTTCCCTCTCCTTGGGTTAGTGTTCCTCCTAATTAGCAAGGGTAGTCCCACTCCTCCCTCCTAGGTTGAGTGTGCCTAGTTCATCCTTAGGGCACTTGAACCAATCTACACAAACAAATGAGTCAATGCCAAAGCTATCCATCAAAATATGGAAAGAAATAGCAATCACGAGATATGACATTATAGTAGTAAGACGCAATTATTATCAACATCACATGGATAAAAACCACAATGCATGTCATTGAAACCATTGGCATAGTTAATATTGGAGTGAGGGGGATGCTATAACACCAAATTGGGAACTTACACTCTAAAGCCAGTGTCTAGATTGGCAAAGGTTTTGGTGGACAAAATTCCCTTTTAAACCACATTTATCTCACAATAGTTATGAATGTCAAAGTATTCACAACACACACACGATTGGGACAGCATTAATGTGGAACGAAATCCCAGACATGGGATATGCCATTGTAGTAGTAAGACCAACCAATGAGTTGTATATTATATAAAAAGAGATTATATTAAAAAATCGACGAGTTGCATATTTTCAAGGGAACAAACAAATCAATAAAAGGCCAGGTTTCTCATGATCTTTGTACATGCAAGCCAATATGGTTAGTTAGAGAATTGTCTTAACTTCTCTAATAACACTTGGTTAGGCCCACTATGTGAATTGGTCAACTAATCTTCTCTAGTCCTCGAAGCCCTAGGAGGTCATAGGCTCAATTTCACCCAATTGTTGAACCTCGTGCTTTGGTACTCGTGGCAACGATTCATGAGGTAGTTGGATTCACCCTATGGTTTACAACCCCCCATTGGTTGATTATGGGTTATTTATGACATCCCAAGGGACTTAGACCAAAGCCAAAGGTGGAGGTTGAACCTCTGACTAAAGAACTAAAAAAACAATTGAATATACCTAAAGTCTAAAACAATTAATAGTAATTTACATGTATCTTGTAACATCTTGGAATAACTTCTACTATTATAAAATCTCATTTTTCTCTCCTCCCTGTATGGAGAAATTTTCAACTAGGCATTGACTAATAAAAAATTAATATTCACCCAAGAGGTCCAAGGGATGAACTCTATCATTCTTCAACTAGCATTCAACCACGAGGTCAACACTCGTGGAGCCAACATACGCTAACATCCAATAATTAACTTTAAGGTCAAAGACATGCATTGCAAGAATGTACACCCTTTCCCTATAAAGGTGAGTGGTAAGAAAGTGCACACAAACTTGGAATTTGTGTGTTCTTAATTAAAGATTAAATGCTATGCTAATGAGAAATCCCTTCCCTACCCTTTATTGACTTAATCCTAGAGGAAGTTATCTAACATGATATTTATCCATTTCTATATGGTAAGATGCCCTCTAGATTTTCCAATGCCACGATTACATTTCAAAGGATGAGTAGAGTGGACCACCTCTTATATTTTATCAACACGTGAATTTTTTCCATTTTTTTTAATCTGTCTAGGGCACTTCCGAAAAAGTTATTCCCTTGTGTCTATCTCACGCGTGTTTTTCTACAGGAATCTGTTCATGATAACAGTTTTCCATTAAACAAACTCACCTTCTTACACAATCGCAATGGCGGCTGTCTTCTTGATACGGTAGCTCAATGGCAACAGGTTTCATTTTTTAATACTGCGGCTAGCAGAAATTCCGGCCATTGCTCTTTCTTCATTTTCCGTGTGGATGCTTGGTCTTTTTCTCAGCAAAAGAGCTTTAAAGCTTTAATTTAAAGATGGCAAACCTACTGGATGCTTGGTCTTTTTCTGGCAAAAAAAAGCTTTAAAGCTTTAATTTAAAGATGGCAAACCTTCTTTTTCACAGGGTGAGGGTTGGGTTCGATCAATCGACGGCCCAGCCACCCCGCCAATTGAGGCAATCCAAAAAAATGGCAAGCACCTCTCATAACTCATTATAACTCAGTTGTCAAGTACAGCCATATTGACTACTATTTGCAAATGTAAATTGACTTATCCCTATACTCATTACTCTTAGACACATCTAACCCTCTTAACATATTTCTTTATGTTGAATGAAAACTTACATTAAAGAAAACCCCATGACTATTTCTTAAACACATATTTTATTTCTTCCACCAATTTTGCCCAAAACAAATTCAAATATTTGTCTTTTACACAGAAAAATATCATCTTAAAGGTTTATCTCTAGCACAATTTGTGACTATTTCTCAAACATACATATTTACATATTTTAATTTCTTCCACAAATTTTTCCCAAAACAAATACCTGTGGAGTTAAAGCTTCAAACTAAATTTCCGTGGACTTGAAAAATAAGCAAAGATTCAAAAATTCAAATATTTATCTTTTGCACATACAGAAATATTTTCTTTAATGTTTTTGTCTCTAACACATAATCATGACAAAACTTATCTCTCAAGGTGCAAACAAAATAAGGTGGATGACAAGGTGAGACACAGACTTCCAAATTGAAGATCTGAATGTTGCGTGGTATAGAATAATACATCGCTCGAGAGCAAGGAGTCGGTGGCAAGAAAACCAACCATATATGCTTTGTGCTTGAAGTCTTCCCAAGGTAAATCATGTAATTATTGTGCTTATTTTAAAGGAATAATCACATAAAGGATTATTGAATAGGTATGATTTGTTGGAAGTAAATATATACTCTCACTATGTCTAGAAAGCCTAGATAATAAAAAATGTCCTTCAGTGAGAAACTAAAATATATCATCCCTGTACACAATAAATGAGTCAGGAATCCATAAGCAGTCTTGGGAAATTGGATTGTGCCATACATCTGGCTCTTTCAAGGACGTGTTTTTAATGGTGTGCGTAGACAGTTACCAAAATTAACAGTTCTTTTCATCAAGCTCCGATGAAGCCCCATCTAGGCTTCAATCTTCCATTATATGCTCAAGGTCTGTTTAATGAGATAGCAACATTATGAGGAGATGGTATTGCTTCTAATAAACCCACTATCTTTTAGTGGAATAATCCAGGCATAGCCACTAAGCAATGCAGAGTTGGAGCTTGTGAGAAATTTTGGACTACAGTACATAGCTTCTCAAAACCAAAACCTTACCTATCGGCATGTCCATAATTTCTCTTCAAGAGGGTTGATCACAAAAGCAAAGCCATTGCTGGAAGGAATTCCCCCCTTGGGAAAGAGGGATCAAAGGCCTCGAGTGACTTTCTCTAATAAGGTCACATACTTAATATTGCTCACAACCTTGTAGTCCACTTGTTCCCAATGCTCATCTAGAACTACGACTGATTGATCGAATAAAGCTTTGTCTCTACTCTACCAAATTGTATAGATTATGGTCTTGACTCTTGCAAGGCAATTGAAATAGGCTCTTGAGTTGATTGACCCTCCCAAGCCTGTCTTTCGGCATTTATATAGATTTGGGAGCATAAGAAATCACCATAACACATATTTTCTTGGATAGTTCCAGCTAGCCAATTTTCTATATTGAAAGCTCCAAGGTACCTGTCCCGTAACATTCAGGTCCAGTTGCACCCCAAAAAATATGTTCAACGCCAGCTTTATTCTCCCCACAAACAAGGCAATCTGCTTGTTCCTGATCCCTCCATCTTTGAGTCATATCTGAGCAGAAAAAAGCTTTGTGAGTGAGGTTCCAATGAGTTGTAATTTCGCAAGGCCTAACATACTTCCACCTCATACTCTATAAGAAGACTGATAAGACAGGGAAGCTTAACTGGAGGACCAATCAGTCTGTAAACCTGTAAACCAGGGAAGCTTTATTGAGTTGCACGCAGTCTGTATAAGATGGATGAATGCATCTGCAGTCCCAATTTTTTGAATTCTGAAATAGGGGAACCAGTCTTCTTATAGAGTATGAGTGGGGTTTAAGGTTTAGGAATGCTTTAATGGAGGAAATGGGTAAGACCATTGCTGTAAAATATACAGGAAACAATAGTGCCTAGTTTTTGGGAGCATTCATAATAATGCAAAACACCCATCGAATCCTGCTTCCAAAGTTTCATTTGCCAACAAATCGTTCTACTTGTAAATGACAAATGGGAATTCATGTAGGTGTACCTGCAAAGGAGTTGGATTATAGACTAAGTTTTCTTCATGTATTCTTGGAGAGGTTACATAGAACAGGTAAAAATAAACCCTGTTACTGCAGCAAGACTAAGCAGACAGAAGCCCGCAGACATGAAGACTTCATGACCTGAAAGACCCACAAAGGTTGGCCTGAAGATATGAAACTGTACAAAATTTGAGGTTATATGAAGCTACATTGAAAGTTGTCAATACAGGAGAGTGTTTGGTATAATGCAACCTTCCAATATCAGTCAGTGATGTGATAGTTTTGTACAAATGTGATAATGTAATAACGTTTCCCCAAATAAGCACTAAGGGGTGATGTTGGAATTACTTGTACATAGATATTTGTCTACTTGCAACTGACAAATGGAAAATCAGGTAATTGAGTACAAATGAGATTGAAAATAGGTTTTACTAATAAGAGAATCATTTTCATTGTCACCAGTTCAACACGAAATGACACTAAAGATAGCATAATGTTCAAAAACTTCTAAAAATAGTATAGGTTCATGGCTCTGCAATTATTAACCTGCTGAATCTTCACTCTTCATCACAAGTTACAAGTACTCAACTAAACTTCCAAACTAATTACAGATACAAACCCAGTTTAGTTGGCGGTATATTCATTGCCACAAATTTTCAATAGAAACGAAGGCTACATTCCAAAGCTGTAAATATACAAAACTGATTGTAACAATTTTGAAGTTCCTATAACAGGCATTCTATTTGCAAGGCTATTGCCGCTCAATAGCTACATCGCAAGCCATGCTAGAATGAATTAAACTTTTAAAGTAACATTTATGCTCTTTGCTGACAAAATGGGCTGTAAATTTTCTAATTCCTTGCTTCTCCATTTAGTGGCTTCTTCTGGCACATGAAAGTGCTTACCAAAGCTACTCCCGTGACTTTGCAAAGAAAGTGGAAGCTAAAGAAGATGATGATGAAGAGGATGTAGGCGACTCCCCTCCATATGTTTTGAGAGACTTTGGGAATTCACTTCCTGCTGAGAAACACGTAAACTTGTTTCTCTGTTGTGTAGATTTTACTGGAGACCTTGCTGGCGAGCTTTCTTCCGTATCAGAGTAGGTAGCCATTGTTAAACGTCCATCCAAATAATCTACAATAGGTGAATCTGGTAAGTTCACTTTATATAAATCAGAAGCAGCTAGGCCAGATTCACTAGTCCACTCAGTAGCACGTCCCCTGCCATTTGCTGTGCTGAAATTCTCAGGTTCTGATGCCCATGAAGCACTTTGGCTACGAGGACTCCAAGGAGCATCCAGTTCAAATCTTTGGTCCCTTTCAGTTCTCTGCCATTGAAAATATGACAATTTGTCAGACCTTCCTCAGCATGCCTTGAATCTCTAGTCTCAAGTGGTTCCTTTTAGCAAAACATATCTCACCCTAGAGTGAAAGATGTACCTTTGCCTGACTATACCTTTTCTGCATCGTATGGAAATTCCATGGAGTCCGCTGGGCAAGCAAGGGCCTTCAACTGCCTACTAAGAACAAGTATGGTTTCCTGGCACTCTGCAAGCTTCCCTGCAGCCGCAGCTATGTCCTTTTCCTGAAAATACAAATAGAGTACTAGTCACTCAAATTACTCCACTACTACTGAACTTTAACAAACACTATAGTCACTCAACTTACTCCACTACTACTGAACTTTAACAAACACTATTGCAAGGAAATGCTTTTGCAGAACAGACTGACATTGTTTATGTTCGTGACTGAAAACAGTGCCGGGACTATTATACTTTAGTATGACCATAAACTTTTCTTCTGTAGAATATCAGGACACTAGATGAGATTGAAAGTTTTATCATGAAAAAGGTAGACAATGCACTGTGTTCCTTGAAAGGGGTCCTCATTTTCAGATTATAGACTATGATCTGCACTTAACAAAATATGATCACCTCTCCACTGGCCTATAATTGAATGAACCTCTTTACCCTGTATAAGATCAATGAAAATTTTCATTAGCATCACCAATTTCCATTTTCCGATGTATTGAATTTAGAATGATAATCCCTTTTAGAGATGGATCTACCTCTCCAGGTTGACAGGGATGTTTATATGAGAATCAATATCAGATTACTGTCTAATTTTTCCTTAGTTTAGATAGTTTCCACTGGATGAAGGATTTCCAGTGGTGCACTTAAAAGTCCAAAGTTACTCAAGTTGAGTTTTCAACCCTTTTCAGATCGTTTCTTTTTTTAACTGAGCTGGACAAACAAAACATCTATTCAGACAGACATTCATGCAATATATTCTCCTTCAAATCTCATCGTGATGATAAAACGCTAGGTATCATTGTAACGCTGAATAAGCAGTGTAGTCAAAAGCTTTCAATGTCACTCTATACACGTATCCACTTCTTATAGCTTGATAAATAGCAGAACAAAAGGGTAAATGTGTACTGAAAAATTGAGACGCATATCTTGAGAAAAAAATAAGAAATGAAATTGCTCAAAGTGAATAATGATTTCTTCAGCACTTCTAGGTGGTTAATAGTAAATACCTGTCTCTTCCTTATATCCTCCTCCAGAACTGAGTGTTTGGAATATTCAAAATCACGTTCCTTTCTGTGTAATCAAGGAGACATACTACTAGGATTAGATTATATACTCAGGATGAAAACCCACCTAAGGACATACTAAATGTATGGAAAGGATCCTTATAGTGCTTCACATATCTTTGCAAATAAACATAAGCCCGTCATGAAAATCAGATTCCAGCAATGTCACTAACCTTTGTAACTGCTCCTGTAAAGCATTGTACTTGGTCACGGTATCTTGATAGCGCATTCGTTCTTCTTGAAGCTCTGACTCTAAAGCATCCACTTTTTCACACAAATTTTTCATCTCATTTTCAGTATCCTGAAGTTGAGATTCAATATCTGACTTACGTAAAGCCATAGCTCCTAATTCATACTCTGATAAACGATTTGATTCCTGTGCAGAAGCAAGCTGCTCTTCCAAGTTTTCCACCTTCTGTTCAGACTCAGTAAGTTGGTCTTGCATAAGTTCAAATTTCTCTTTGGTTGCAGACAGTGCACTTTCTAGATTAGTATTCTTGGTCTCCAGTTGCATAAGCTCTTCCTCTATATCTGATTTATGTGAAGCCATAGCATCTAATTCATACTCTAATGACTGCTTTGATTCCTGTGCAGAAGCAAGCTGCACTTGCAGTTTTGCCACCATTTGTTCAGACTCGGTGAGTTGGTCTTCTGTGTGTTCAAGTTTCTCTCTGGTTTTCGCCAGGGTACTATCTAGAGTAGCTTTCTGGGTCTTCAAATGCATAAGCTCCTCCTCTAAATCTGCATATCTGCCTATATGGGTCTTCAACTCGGATTCCAATGCCGCTTTTTCAACTTGAATGCTGTTAAGCTTCCGAATTATGCGAAAATTGCCATTTTGCAAGGGAAAGTGAAGGCTATTACTACTTTCTTGTCCTGAAAGACTATCTTTACTAGACCGATTATTTCGGGAACTAAACCGGATCGTGTCAGATGTTTGACTTTCGAAGTCAGTGGCTTCATTTTGTGAAATTTCATCATAATCATGAGCAGAAATTGTCCTAGCTAGGGATAGGAAAGTTATTAGTTCAGTAATTAACTCTACAATTTTTGCTTTTCCAAGTAAAAACCAATCCACTAGTTCAGCAAACTCCGGAATTCTGGCATCCAGCCTATGAACCTCCGAAGCTTTGAACTGTGTATTTCCAGGCTGTTGTGCTATACATTGTACAAAGTTGACAACACTGGAAATAGCAGTTGCCAACTCTACATTAATAACACGAATTTTACTTCCAGAATCAGAAAGAGGAGTTGATTCTACCTTCATCAAAGGTCTAATGCAAACATAAGGATCAGTTGCACTTTCATCAACTACTACCATTGCATTTCTTACATCCTCCAATACCTTGTGCAAGTCTGCACCCTCATCTTCAGTCTCAAGGATTACATCGAGCTTATCTTGAAGACTAACTAAAGTAGATTCATTCAAAGCATTTTTAGCTTGCAAAGCAGTCAATTTTTCTTGCACAGAAGTGAGCTTTTTCACCAAATCAGAGCATTCCCGATTGGCAGCTAGAAGCTCCAGCTCTCGCTGCGCAAGAGTTTCTTCCAAGGAAGCCTTATCTTCTTGAACAGATGAAGCACTTAAACCTCCTACAACATTCTTCTCAGTCAATTTATCCACTTTTTCTATTCCTGTCTTTCCTAATCTAGCATAAGGCATGGAAGCCAATTCCTCCATCTGAAGAAAATCATCCATCAAGTCAACCTTGGGTGTATCACTAAGCTTTTCGATTTTGCCAGAAACCTTTTCTTTTTTAAACTGATCCAGTTCTGCAATCAGCGCTGAGGCCCATGACTCTGCACTAGGTTCACCGTCATTCCCATCTTCAGAAATTGAGGTCATACTTGGTGGATTGCTTGTACTCCCACTTCTTGATCCTTCTAAATGCAACTCAAGAATAGGTTTCTGTCGCTGTCCCATTAAGGATTCTAACTGTTCTTCAACACTGGAAAGCTTGGAAGCTGTTCTAGCACACATAACTCTAGAAGCCTTAAGCTCACTGTCGCGCTTTGATAAAGTGTCTTTTAGCATCTTATTTTTTTCCTCCATGGCCGAGAGGCGTTCTGTAAGATACTCAGTCTCTTTCTGAGCATGTTCCCGGTGATTATCATTAGAAAACTCTGTAGAAGAAATCGGTGAAGTGGCACCCCTGCTAAAAGACTTCCTAAATTTCACTTCCCCGGCTTCCTTTCCAGTTGTCTCTACTTCAAGTTTCATTTGAGCCAGTGCAGCAGGCCCTGGTAACCTTTTGCGAACTAGACCCCTCAGTCTCTGGCACTCAGCCTCCAACTTAGCAGTTTTCTTAACAGTTTCTGAATGTTGCTTGTTTGCTGCCTCTGCAGATTTCTTACATAAGTCCCTTTCCTCAATTATTGTATCCATTTCCTTATTGAGTGCATGAAGCTTGTATTTGAGGGCGGCATTCTCACTTACTAATGATTCAACCTTCACCTGAAGAACTTTTGTCTCAGCCTCAGCTTGATTTTTGGCTTCATGCATCTCCGTTAACTTTGAACTTTCCTGCTGAGAATCAGCCATTGTATTATGCTTTGCTTTTTCCTCGAGTAGCAACTGCTCCAATTCAACTATTCTGGCATCAAGCTCAAACTTCGTTTTGTCCCATTCTATGGCCTTTTTCGCCACAGCCTCATGAATTTTCTCTTCCTTTTCCTCCCTTACATGCCGAAGCTGCCTCATGCACTCTTTCAAAGCACCATCCAAATGGCCTACTCGATCTTCAAGTGCAAGCTTTTGCTGCGTTAAGGTATCAAACTCTTGCTTTAAAGCCATTGCTTCTGTTTCAGCCTTCTCCCAACCTAAAAGAAATCCAATTTGACATTGTCATAGGAATAGAAGAGGATGAGGTTATAGAATGAGTTCATCCTGTTCTAAGACCTTAAATGCAGACTTCAAAGTACTAAGAACTTGAGAAGTAGAAAGCTCAAAGCTGCAAGTGCTATATTTGCCAAATTTCCCAAAGGGAATTCCACATCCTAGAATACAATATAGTTGCAGCTAAAGTTGTGCCGTATAAATAATGAATGAAATTTCCATGCTGATCTTATAAATTCAAGAGGAAACAAAGGCTACCTGAAACAGCTTCTTCTGCTACTTTGGCATGCTGCTTCACCAAATTATCCTTGGCGGTATTGTCTGAAAGGGCCAGTGAGAGCTTTTCATTCAAACTCTTTAGCTTCTCCTCTGACTGTTGCCACGCCATCATTGCCTCTTCTGACATGTGGACATGATTTGTAGCAGCTATGGAGGTGTCCTGTTGGACACAAATTCAGCTATGCAGTCAAAGGAATAGTGTTTAGCATGGCTGCATCCAAATAATGAATCATGCTAACTGACAAAAGTAGAGATTTAGTAAAGAATGCAAGTATAATTGGCAACTTGGTGCCATGGGCTAGCTTTTCAGTTGTCTTAAACAAAAAATGCACTTCAATATATGGCATGGCCCCATACAAAGGAAAGGATATGTCTTAAGATGATACAAGCTTGAACATATCATACAAGACTTTCCTCTCCAGGCTGAAATGCAAAAGAAAAAACACAAAATAGACCCACAACAACATTGCTTGTGTGAAATTATAAAATACTAAAAGCAAAAATATTTAATTTGATACAAAATTTCAAATAATCCAAATTTCTTCCTCTTTCCTTGTGCTTCTCCCTTTTAGTTCCATCTTCTTCCCCAAATCTTTGGTTAGGATCAGGTTAGAATAACATCAAGTTCATTTTGCATTAGGATGGAGTTCATCTTAACAGGTTAAGGTGCCAACACAAGTATAACAAACCGTTAGCATTGAGGTTTGTCAATTGGTTAGCATAGAGATTTCACCATGGGTATAGATTCTGTACACAAAATACAACAAAATATAGATATCGTCTACGGTCTAGGGTATAATCTATTTACTCTGTCACTAACATATTAACCAACCAGTCAAGAATCCAAGATTTTTCAGGCCTAAATACACAGCTAAAAAGTTTTAAACTTGCAAGACACAAAACCTCTCATGTGCCCAAACTGAAGTTGAACAAGCACAAAATGTTATGCCAAGTTGGGTTAGCATCTGGCCTTAATCCTTAGCTTTTCGTTACTCTTGGAGAAGTTCTATAGCGGAGTTTCACTGGCTATAAGTTTATACATCTTTGAGACAATTCTCTGATTAATTTAGTTTGCAATGACAAGTTGACCATTATTCATCCCCCTGAACACTTCCGTGGCACACCAAATCCATAACATCTAGGAAGCCTTATTTCAATTTGCAAGCAAATCTTAAAGACCCTCCAGTATTGCCAGATGGCAATAGCTACTTTGGAATAGAGCCTAGCACATCCTACTTGTTCCTCCTCTGCAACCACTGCTATCTTCTTATCTTTTATTTGTCTAAGCTCCTCATTATTCTACTCCTGCGAGGAAACCTTGTGCTCATATTCAAAGTTGAAATCTTTAAAATACCTAGGCCCTATCCTCTTCGATGATGTCATCAGTAAATTGAACGCCCATTTCTCTCCCACTTAAACAATTAATCACTCTTCCTTAATTAATGTTGCTCTTTCATGGCATGTCCAACACAATCCATGTAACAACCAGCTAATCCCCCAAAACAAGTTAAGTTCATCCAATCGATGAGGTGAGTTAGTTATTTGTCATACTCAAGATCATGTGCAGATGGGGATCAATGGCCTCTTCAACTTGGGAAGGCATTTGGATTTCTAAATTTCTCGTCTTTGGCAAACTCTCAACTGTTGCTTCTCTATGCTCTCATGAAAATAGTTATTTTACAAGCTTGATAGTTTATTTTGTTTTCTTGAGTAGTCATTTTCCCCTTGCTCAATGATTCCTCAATGAACTTCTCCTTTTTGTCTATCTTTTGTCACTCTATTAGAGTATTGTGTCCTCCATCCAATTAGTACCATGAACTAAGAAGTGGGGCTGTTAAATGCACAAATTTCATCAGTTGCACTTGCTATGAAATCCCCATCTCATGTCCAGCCCAACAAAAACTTACAACATTGATTTTACATTCCCTAAAAGCCACATCAGCCAAGCACACATCTTCTAGTGAAATAGGTATTGTTTTTACCCAATATTCTAATTCTCTGAAATTTAATTAGTGATAAGTGCCAGCAAAATGTATGGTCCTAATGCCACCTATACCAATCATTCAAGATTTGGATTTAATTTTAATCCAGTAAAAGACTACCATTGGGCAAATCAATGAGTGCATTCAGAATGCTTGTGGAATTCACAAAAGATTGAGGTGCTCAACAATTATTATTGTTGGTCATTGAACTGAAGAAAAATAATAAAAGAAAAGTACTAAAGAAACTAGCACCAACTTATAAGTGCTGGCCCCATTTCTAGAAAACCTCAAGATCTACTGTCTACATATCTAATATCTAATATTGGAATTCTCAATAACCATTACAATCATTGGATTTACATTACCTAATCAGCAAAACTAGTTTGACTAACAAAGTAGACTCCAAAGCTAGTAAGCCTCAAGGTCTAGGTAATTAGTTAACACAAGAAAATTTTACCAGGGATGAAATTCCTTATACGTTACAAATATAACATAATGCACAAATCATTGTCAAACAGGTTGTGGTCAAGTAGTAAAGCAGGTGAGCATTCTTCATAGAGACCTGGGTTCAACCGGAAAAAAAGCATGTTGCTGTGCTAATGCAGCCAACTTCTTGTGCTACCTCATAGTTAAGTGAGTCTTGGTGGTTTGTCCTATGCAGGCAGACAAGACCAAGTGTGAGCCCTGGGTTCTTTTAGCAGAATAAAAACCACTCAAATGCAGCTCCTAAGCCAAAAGTTTCTGGTCCGCAAGGATCTTTCCCCAAAAGATATTTAACCACCAAAAAAAAGATGCAAACATAGTTTAGAGTACACAGTCCATACTTATTCGTTAGATGGCAATAATACAGAGAATCTTCTGACAACTCTAAGCACTATCTCTGCCACTCAACATTTTTTTGGAAAACATGTTCACATAAACTCTCCTATTTATATCCTATCTTATAGAATCAAAACATGCAAGTGTCCATAATACAACAGACATCTTATTATCATTCATTTTTTCTCTTTGGGTTCTTATCAACAATCACCCGACATCAACCTTACTAGCTTAATGGGGCTCTCTTCTGTTTGCTAGATACAAAGCCACTCGACCTTTGTACTTATTGGTTTGGACTTCTGTTACACAAATTATCATTCTGAAACTTTTAATCCACTTTATGCACTTTGGATTTCCAGTCGAACTCAAGGGAAATTTTGGCCCTTTCTGCATTACTATCGGTACACTCATGTAATGTTGGTTTATCTCAACAATAGTTGATCTACCCTGTATGCAACCAGCAACTTATTACACCATGCTCAAGCCTATCTCACTACTTTGCACAGTCCATTCCTTCAGTAGCCTCATTACCACACATATACAAACCAGGTGGTAAATATTTCTTTACTCAAATACCAAAATAATGGCATTGGAATTGAGAACAATCTGGTCAAATTTTCTAGATTCTTAAAAACTTAAACAAAAAGAAAAAACATTTTTAGGTTTCTTTTCAGTTGTGGGGGAGGAGAAGTTAAGCACAGTAAGAAGGGTGACAACTATCATCATTTGATTATGAATGCTTATTGATTCTACGAGCCTGAACTTGGGATTTCTTCTCAATCTTGAGCTGGTGAGGCTCAGGGTTCAAATATAACTCCATGCTTATTAGGTACCTGCATTCTCACAGTAGCTCCGGTGGTAAGAGAATTCAATTATGATGCAACCTTATTTAAATGAGTTACAAATTAGACCCAAGAAAAAAATCCAATTTTTCTCTAACTTATTCTTTTGTAACATTAAATTTCACTACTATCAAAAGGAACAAGACCCTTGTCAGATGCAATTATTATTCAAAACTCTGGCAAGAAGAGAATCAATGCATCTTAACACATTATATCAAGACTAATCCATATCATTTACAGATTCTATAAACTTCAAGAAAGCTCAGGTAAATAACATTTATGCAAAGCCCAACAGGGTTAGTTCAACCAGTTGTCGTCAATGTTGATGGGCATTTCGTCAGTTCCATGCCAGGAGGTGCCCAGTTCAAGTACCCTTCGATGAGGCACACCAGTCTACGCCAATGGGCTTATTTGGAATGCCATCCACAAATGTAGAGAAGCATCCCTTGAGTTTCCCTCAGAGGTTTTCCTTGGAAAAATTAAAAATAGCACTTATAGGAGCATTACGCATATGGCTTGAGTTATGTAGCAGAATTCAGGTCTTTCTTGCAAACAGTTTTGGTAGATTCCATGCCATTCGGAAAACTATGTATTACAACAACCCACCAAAACCACGGAAAAATAAACCAAAAGAAACACACATTATATATCTGAATACTATGTTAAATCAGTCAGCCATAAATACGAAAGTCTTCAAAACAATGTGTGTAATCGAATGCACCTGCAACAAGACTAAAAGATAATCATAAAACTCCATCGACTTTGATTGTTAAATCAGGTCTGACGGATATCCCTAAGGCGTAATCACTGCATCAAATAAAATGACTCTATGAAAAGTACTAGTCATTTTCAGTCACCTGATCGTCAGAGTATCTCGAAGAATGAGCGGGTGATGATTCCGAGCTCCCAATTAGGCCAGTAATTCTCTCTGAAGACCTTCTCCTCCAAGACCAACTCCGCCCATCCATCTTGTACTAAGACCTGTAGACATATAAGCATTAGGCTAGCGTTCCAATGAATAAGACCCTCTTGCGCCTGCTAAGGTATTTGCCAAGACCTCCATACCGTTACATTCAGCAGATAATATTCAAATCTCGTCAGCTATACACCTGCCTAAGTTACCAGGACTGAAAATATGAAAAAAACATACTAAATTTCTAAAAATGTGAAATGTGCAACAGAAAAAATGCAGCGAGACAGAGATCAAACTTCGTAGCATCCCTGACATACTAAGGCCATTGAATGTGCCTTTGGGCATTCCTAGAACAAGAATATAATTCTAATATTTATTTTTCCTTGCACACAAGCATTACTTCTCATAAAGTCCTTTACTCCCTTTCAAAAACTACAATCTATACTGCACTGCATTACATATAACCCTAGTTGTAAAACCCAACACTGAGCCTAACACTTGTGGGTGTCTGAAAAACACTGGTTTTAACTCAAATATCAGTATCCGTAACCTGAAAAATGTACCTCTGATCTGTGATAACCCCTGAATTAAACTGCCTTCACAGTGAATAATTCCATGGGCCCAGACAAAATGGGTAACAGGAGATTCATATCAGCATTCCGTGTATAAATCTGTTGAGTCCTGAACAACCCATACGAAGCGGTGCCTGGCTTATTTACAGACAACCCAACTGGTGAAATGGGCCATGGAAGATCTCTGAATTAATCTACACTGCATTTAGCTAACTCCCACCATTTTTAGGTTGACGAAATTTTTTATTTATTTTAAGTCAAAAATCAACAGAAACGGGATCAGCTCCTAGAAGAAGAGGAGCTTTCAACTCTACCAAATGCAACTATCCATTCTACAGTTCAAACAGAATATTTTTTGAAAATAAACAACACAAAAAGCATCATCCGTGAATACAATTTTAATTTAAAAAACATATAAACCAAACAGAAATCCATGAATCCATCTCTATCATTCCTCAACAAACAAGCAGAATGAAAAAGCGGATTTACATACATTCACATTCTTCCATTTTCATTTCGTTGGCGGTATTTTCTCCTCTTTTTACCAGTCGGCTTTCACTTCACTTGCTCCTTCTGCTCGCTCGGTCAAACTTCTTGTCCGAAGCAAACTGTCATACCCTTTGCCTTTTCAATTATTTAATTATTCCCATCCTTTCCCGCTACACAGACAGTTTATCTTAACAAACTCAAATTTTTCAACTAACTTACCTTTCACTCCCATCTAAGTGTTATTAGTATGCTTTTAGAAATACATTAGTTTATAAGGTATGTTGTCTCCTTCGGTTTGTTGGGTGGGGAGTTTATCCAAATCCAGGTTCGATGATCAAGTTTTACGAAAAATCTCTATCCCATCATAGGAAATTGATCCCTCCGTATATTAAATAGGTATGTTGTCTCTTTTCCTACAACTTACCTTCTACTCCAAACAAGGGCATGTGACTAGACTATGTTTCTAAGCTTGGCGTTTTCTCTTTCCCATTGCAATCATACACATGCAACAACGATAACTTCAAAGGGAATTCATGATGATAACTTCACACGCCTTAAGGAAATGGAACTTTTCCAAATCAATGTCAGTTTCTACACATGATCACTCCATGTGATCTATATTCAAACCTTTTTCGAGGGATGGAAATTTGGAAGTGTGTGGAACACAAGTGTGTACAATGTTGTGTTTTGAGGGATGGAAATTTGGAAGTTTGTGGAGCACAATTAAGTACAATGTTGTGATCATGGCAGACATGGAGTTGAATGTTTTATGTATGTATTTTAAAGTTGTAAAAGTTATATATAAAATGTTGTAATAACACATCGAGGTTTATATATATAATAATAATAATAATAAAAAGTAAGAAAAAGTTTATAAAATTCAAGGGTATTAGTTTAGTTTATTTTTATTTTAAGATTTTTTATGTGTTGTTATATTCTCATATGTAAATAAAATTTGGTCACTTGAAATAATTCATTGGTGGTTCGTAAGAGGAAAAACATTCACTCCTACTAAATGTCCATGTGTCTTGAGTTGTTAACTTATTTCCTTACATACTAGGAAGATAAGCTCTTAGTCAATTATGAGTAGTTTAAGTCATAATGCAAAATTATAAGGTGTTTGATAAATATGGTATTTCTACACAAGTCAAACATCTTAAGCAAACACTCACACAAACATATCAAAAATTAATACACCAATGTATTACATGGTTGAAATCCTCAAAGAGGGAAACGATCCATGGCCCTAATGAACACAACCAGTCGAAGCAATATATTAATGCAAAAGGAAAATAATTTGCATATGGGTTTCTCACAAGAATGACCCTGCGTGATCTTCAAATAGAGATCATGGACCAATCGGATGTTAAGCCACGAATCAATATAGCTCTCGATATTGAGGAGAGATGAATCACTTTATGTCTAGAGCATAATTGTTATCGGACCATATAATTACAATGCATACTAAAGAAACGAACTTTACCTAAAGACACATTAAACCAAGTTGATAATCTTAACTAACTCGTGAGTGTCTAAATATCGCTAACATAAGGCAATCTAAACCTAGATAGTATCCACAAAAAGATTGGTATATCATATTGTCATTGTAGAGGCTACAACATTAAGGTCATGTGCATTTAACTAACATCTATATTTAGTCCTATACATGAGACCAAATACTATCCTTGGTTGCAATTTAATATATAATATAAAGACTTTATTTTACGCTGTCAATCCTTATGTTTGTATATATATGTATATCTAAAGGTTTTTTAATCAACTTTGGTTAGAAATTGAGAATAAGATTATAAACACAACTATTGAATTATAAAAACATAATTTTTTTTTATGTTGACAATGCTTTCAATGTGGACACTGGGGCCGAGTACTTCTCTGAGTTATTTGATGCGGTTCATTTGGTGGATGTGGTTCCTCACATCATGTACCCGACCTGGTCTAACGGTCGAAGTGGGGCTGGTTATGTGGGTAAGCATTTGGACCGTTTTATGATGGCGGAGGATCTTTGTAGTTTTTTCGGGAGATATAGGTCTTGGTCGGTTGCAGTGGGCATATCTGACCACAAGGCGGTGATGCTTCAATTTGATTTCAAGGGTTGCTCTAGTTATTATCCATACAAGTTCAATTTGGGTTTATTAATGGACCCCGAGTTTTGCAGATGGTTGCGGGTTACTTGGGAGGAGTTAAATGATGATGACAGGATCTCCTCATTGGTGGTGTTCACTCACAAATTACATTCGTTGAAGATTTTGGTGTGAGTGTGGGTGAAGGATAAGAAATCAAGTGATCTTCATGCTTTGGAGGTGATTGAGGAAGAAATCTTGCAAGTTCAAGCTACTATGGATATGTATCCGATGACAGTTGAGCAGCATGCCCATTTGGCTGAATTAATCTCTGCTAAGGAAAATATTTTATTGCTTATAGAGGAGGAGTGGTGGCAGAAGAGTCGAGCCATTCGGCTTAAGTCAGGCGATCGGAATACTAAATTTTTTCAGAGGTTTTCCAATCAACACCGCCTTATGAATACCATTTGGGATGTCAAAATCGGTGAAAACCATGCTTTTGTTTATGGTCTGTCCGATAAAAAGGAAGCACATAAGCATTTTATGGGGGTTTACACTAAGAAGCGGGAACCTAGGTTATTACAGCAACTTGAAACTGTCAGTAACTTCCCACATTACTTTTCTGCTGAGGAAGCCCTGGTGATTGAACGTCCGGTTACAAAGGAAGAAGTTTTTAACACCTTGAAATGTTTCAAAAGTGACAAGAGTCTGGGGCCCAACGGTTGGACGTTGGAGTTTTATTTGCATTTTTTTGACATTCTGGGAGAAGAACTGACGAAGGCAATTGATGAATCTCGTTCCAAGGCTCGGATCCCTCACCAACTGAATCATACCTTTATCACTCTGATCCCCAAGGTTGATAAACCGAATCATTTTGACGAGTATCATCCTATCTCATTATGCAACCTCTGTTATAAAATCATTTCTAAAGTTATTGTTGAAAGGATTAACCAGATTCTGGGTCGTTATGTTTCCAAGTAACAATTTGCTTTCCTGCATAATAGACAGATCTCTGACGCAGTGGGCGTTGCTCAGGAATGCTTGCATTCCATGAAAGCCAAGAAGTTGAATGCCTTTATACTTAAGTTGGATCTCCAAAAAGCTTATGATTGTGTTGACTGGGATTTCCTCTGCTTTATACTGATCCAGATTGGTCTTTTGGCTGAAGTGGTCCACTGGATTTATGCTTGTTATTCATCTACCAACTTTGTTGTTCTCACTGATGGTTCTCCGACTGATTATTTTCATGGCAACCGCGGGGGTTAAGGCAGGGTTGTCCGTTATCCCCTTGTTTATTTATCCTTGGTATGGAAGGTTTTAGTCATTTGATTCTAAAAGCTTGGGCTAAGGGGGAGATTTCTGGTATCCATGTGGCCATAACCTTAATTATCTCCCGTCTCTTTTTTGTTGATGATGTGCTACTATTTGGAGTAGGCACCAAAGTTGAATGGATACATTATCACTCTATTCTCAGTATTTTTTGTGATGCATCTGGGCTTAGCATCAATGCTACTAAATCATCTTTCTCTTATCAATGTGATGATCTTTCTCTTATAAATGTCTTTCTACACATTTATGGCAGAGTTGTTCCCTTACAAGCAGGTTCCTCTGAACGAAGGACTTATGTATCTCGGATTCTTCATTAAACCAAACTCTTATGTTGCTGCTAATTGGATTTGGTTGATCAAAAAGATGGTCCGTCGGATCAATTCCTGGGCGGCTCGCTGGTTGACTTTGGGGGGCAGACTTTTTTTGACACAGTCG
The DNA here is from genome assembly GCA_027924585.1 of Larix kaempferi. NCBI lineage: Eukaryota > Viridiplantae > Streptophyta > Pinopsida > Pinales > Pinaceae > Larix > Larix kaempferi. The sequence continues at coordinate 27,002,910 of BSBM01000361.1, forward strand.
GTATTACTCTCTATTCATGTCGATTGGTTCAGCATGTTTGATGTCCCGGTATGTATTATAAACAAGCTGAGGCAACTCATATTCTGTTTTCTTTGGGGTGGTCGGTCTGGGACCTATAAATTTCATCTGGCGTGCTGGAAGAGCCTTTCTAGACCAAAGTCGTTGAGGGGCTGTGGTATAAACGATTTGCAGGTTTTCAACAAAGCCCTCTATGTGAAGAGCTTTTGGCGTGGCCTTTTTGACAAAGGACTTTGGGGTACTACTATACAAGCTAAGTATCTAAGGGTATCGAGTCAGGGTTGTGGTTGTGCTCCCGCAATCACTCTCTTGGAGTTGGGGCTGCTATTTGGAGAAGTCTTCACAAAACTCTACCAATCATTCGGCATTCTCTGTGTTGGGATGTGGGTCGGGGGAATCAAGTATCGATTGGAACTGATTCGATTTTAGGCCTCGAAGATAATTTCAGGTTATCATACGAGCTCATTAGGGCACTGCATGATTGAGGTTATTATGTGCTCAATCAGTTATGGTTGCCTACTGCTGATCATTCGGATCGTTGGGAGATGATTGGGGATATCAACTTGTCTCTATAGCTTGGGATGGAGTGGTCTGATTATTGTCTAGCACTGAATGTTGCGGGTATATATCTGGAAGAGGAGCCAGACAAGCTGATACGGGCTGAAAATGACATTCAGGGTTCAGTTACGCCCAGTTTGGCATATGACAGTTTGATGGCGGATATTGCTGCTAATTCGATGTCCAGTCCTGAATTGCTGGTATGGAGTAATAAGATCCCATTGAAAGTCAGTTGTTTTATGTGGCTTGTTATCCATAACAAGATACTTACATGGACAAATCTTCAAAGGCGTGGCTACTATGGGTCGGGGATCTGTGTATTGTGTAGGAGTGTCGTTGAGGATGTTAATCATCTTTTTGGAGAGTGTGAGTTTTTCCAGAAGCTTTGGTGTTTGCTGCGCAATAGATGGATGACCTTACCTGCTTGGGAGCTGTCATCTGTTATTGACAATTTGGTTGCTTGTTATGAGAGTCTGCGTAATAGTACTCTTATTACCTTTCTTACACTTTGGGAAGTATGGCGTGTGCGCAATGGCCTACTATTCAATGGTTATCAACCAAGCATCGATCTTATGTTATCGTGCATCTATGCCTGGTATTCTAGCATGGCTGTCACTCCGGTTCGTGATCACATGTGTGCCCCTCCATTTTCAGTGGACTATGTCTCTTATCCTGTTGGGTTCTTTGATGGTGCGGCCCAACTAGGGGTCTGCGGAGCTGGTATGGTCATCAAGCTGTCTAGTATTCATTGTTTCCATCTTCGTGTGAATGTCGGTATTGGCTCCAATACTAGAGCGGAGCTGTTAGCTTTATGGGGGCTTCTTTGGTTTGCGGAGGTTCGGAATATTGCTCTATCCTACATATTTGGGGACTCTCTATGTATCATTGATTGGGCCACTAGTAAGAACATTTTGCGTCCGCTCTCTCTTGAGCATTGGGCGGAAAAGGTTCGGAAGCTGATTCAGAGGACAAAGGATTTGGCATTCACTCACATTCGGCGTTGTTACAATGCGGAGGCCGATGGTCTCTCTAAACAAGCACTGGGCTTAATGGATGGCAGGATTTCTTATAAAGAATTCCGGGAAGGCATTATGTTTAATGAATGTTATTTGACTTTCTGTTAACTGAGTGCTTCTCATCAGGTTTCAAGTGTGGCAAACTGTCGTTTCAACCGGTTCATGTTTGGTTTTGGTCTAGTTCATCCGACCCTATAGTGGTCGTGGTGCTCTTAATAAAGACTATAATTTGGTATTTGTATGTAATCAGTCTTAGCTATTCAGTTACTTACTTTAGCAGTATAGATTCTAATTTTATTTGAAATTGGATGCCTCCTTTCGAGGCAACATTTTGGCTCTGTTATGAATGTACTATGGGATTCTTCCTGGCACATCTTTTTACTATATATCAATAAAAAATGTTTTTTTTGTCTTGAAAAAAAATGGATACATCTCATTTACTAAAAGCTGCATTGAAAACATCAATAAGGTCATGAGTTGCGATGTAATGAATTAGGTTATGAGTTGGGATGTAATGATCTTTCCTTTGGTCTTCCTTAATGTTAAAAAAAAAAAAAAGCAAAGACATGAATTGAATAGTTTGAATCTAGAAAGGGAATCAATTTTTAACAAACGATAGGCTCAGAGTTTCAATAATGCATAATAAAGTTATAAGTTGGAAAAATGTGTAATAAAGCCATAAGTTGGAAAAAAAGTCAAGAAAATATTATCTTTTGGTAGATATTTAAGATTTGGACATTTTTCTTCGATTTTTATAAAATAACCAAATTAAAATATGAGTTTTGATTAAGAATCCAATAAACGAATGGTTAAATAGATATACATAATAACTTATTCAAATATTTATTTTTAAATTTAATGGAGTACAAAATATAAATTGCCAATTGGATTTAGTTTGGAGAGTTGAGAAAGGAATGCTATCATTTTCACTTGGATCTGTATTTTATTTGTGTTAGATATATATAATGATTTATTTTAAATATTTAACTTTTAAATTAAGTACAAAATATAAATAGCTAGTTAGGTTTAGTTTGGGTAGTTGAGAAAGGAGTATTATCATTTTCATTCGGATTTGTATTTTATATGTGGCATGATCAGTCTTTATGAATTAATCATTGGTTGAATTAACCATTGGTTGAGTTTCTTTATCAACCAATTTTATGAAATTAATATTACCATCAATCTTATTTTCACTTACAAACTTGAAAAATAAAACAACTTATTGCATCGAGAGTAGCGAGGTGCTTGATAACCCAGTGTGAGGGAGATGTTGTCATGTAACGTGACGCTAAAAAAAGTAGTAGAAAAAGTAATAAAAAAATTCATATCGACTCAGAAGTTGCCAAAAATAAAAAAAAATAAAAATTAAAAAATCATGTTAACAAATAAATTATCAAAAATAAAAAAATAATTAAAAAATTCACAGCTCGAAAAATTAGATCTCTCTCGATGCTTGATAAATCCAAGTTTAAAATAAATTTATAATAATATTTAAAAACATAAAAACACAAAATATAACTTACATTATATAATTTCATGTTTTAAATTATAATATAAGAAATGATAAAAAGTGCACTACCGTCCATAGATGAGAGCATAGCTATTTAGGTGACAACATAGCTATTGTGAGGACTAGACTGGTTGGCATATCCTTGTACTTAGTACAAGGACATGATTATGTAAAAGGAAACCACTTTATGGGAGGGAATGGCATGTTCTCCAATGACTTTATATCCTACTTTTAAGACCACCTAATTATAAAATTAAGAGCATGTTCAATTTCTTTGTATTTAGTGGTACCATCAACGATATATTCATCGAGCCATATTACTAGAATGAAGCATGTTCTTTATTGACTTGCTTTGTTGTGTATGTTATGAAATATGATAGAGGTCATGACATATAATTGATTTGCTTTGTTGTGTATATATGAAATATGATGGAGGTCATGGCATATAATTGATTTGTACAACTATTAAGTTTTTGTCACTTGTGGTTGCTTTTATCATTTTAAGATAGGGTAAGTGTTTCAGGGATGACGAGTAAAGGATGTTGTGGACCTATTATCTAAGATGTGGGGCTAGATAATTATAGGTGGCGACCCATTTTAAAGATAATGATGATCCTCTACTTGAAATGGGTGTGTCTTACTAACTATTTAAGTTATAATTTGTGTTTCATGTTGGTGTTTTTTTTTATTGTGTCATGAAATTTATTATTTTTTATCATAAATGTTTTTAGTGTTAATGGTTATTTATTTCATAAATTATGGTTTTTTATCATGTTTTTGAGTAAGTGTGGGGAGGAATGAGTTATAGATAAAAATAATATTTTGGGTAGTGTTGAAATTTGAAGTTAGGGATGGTAGATGCAGGAGGGGTCATCTTTAACCTTGGAGAAAATGAAGAAGCCAGTTTTGTATGGGGATTAGAGAGAATGACCAATAATTAGGAATCCTTACCCTTTACATCAACCTCTCCCTTGCAAGTGAAAGAAACATTAAGATTGCTCTTTTTGGAGACTCAACTCTAATCACAAGCCTTTTGAGAAATCGTCGTCAAGAAGACAATGCAATGCGATGAAGCTTCGAATCTCGAGCATGCTAGACGGATTCATCCCAACTGCTTCATATTCGACATAGCAATAATCATAAGGCAAATGCTATGGCAAAGTTAACAACAAACCTTTCAAAAGGATATTTTTGGAAAATGGTGGTGACCCTAAGGTCTTTTTAATCCCACGATGATGCTTATATCACTTATCCAAGGTATGAATACCCCCTCAATGTTCCATGTGAACCAAATTCAAGGCATCAACAGTGTAATGTGATAGGGCATGATTTTAATCACCCCTTCTATAGGATTTTTCCCTCAATCCCTATGGAGCAATGGCAATTAAATATGGTGTTTAATGAGTTGCATCTTGAAGGTGGGATCATTCCTTCACAGTTTCATTTGGTTTGTGGCATAGAATTATGGTTTGACAACGCTGAGGAGGCTAGGAATGCTCAACAAGGTTGTCATCTATGTAGAAGAGTCCTTAAGCTCAAAATACATGGTAAGCCTTCTCTATAGGAATATATGTGGTTTAAATATGATTTAGAGGAAATCCCTAGAAATACCAATAAGTGCATGGTCTTGTGGTTTGGGGTTGATATTTGGTTTCATTGCAAATTTGTCATTGAATTGGGAAAATTTGGGGTTGTAAAGGAAACCCAACTTTGTCCTAGTTTTGTCTTCATTAATCCTGTAGCTAGTTAACCCTGTTTCATTAGTGATACTCTGAATTTTGAGATGGCCCACGACAACACCCAGGAGATTAAGAAATCCTCAAACAAATGACCTGTCAGCTAGAAGGTTTGAAGCAAGCAATGGAATTTCTGAGTATACAAGTGGAGAAGTAGGAAAGTAAACAAGTTGTCATGGAAAACAAATTGTGTGAGTTGAAATTAAAATATGAGAAGTCAGCATCATACTCTAAGATGCATTACAACATCATTTTGAGTTTTGCAAGAGGGTTGCAATTTGTCATAGGTCTTCCTTGTATCTCTATAGCTTTTATGAAGGAGAATCTAGTTGATGAAGCCAATATATAACCGACAACCTTGGCCATCAAAGAATATGATGAGAAAGCACAAGCAAATGAGGACCAATCAATGGAAGAAGCCCTTAGTGATAACAACTTGGCCAATATTTCTGGTCAATAGAATTTACATGTTTTTTTATTTTTATTTTTATTTTAGGCATATATATATGGCAATATAGACACTAGGCATGATAAGCATGGAGTGGGCTCTGCTAGAAGGTTGAAATTGCATGGTCAAACAATTTTTTAAATAAACAAAACAACAGAAAAAAAAAATATATACATTTTGAAATCTCTATACTGTTTTTATTATTGGTATTTCAAATAGTGTTTTGAAATATTTGTACTTCCACTTGCATGTTAAGAACATATTTCATCGATTTTGAAACACGTTTGTTCAATACTCATGATTGATATCATCAAAACACAAATCTTTTCTCCTGTGGCATCGTTGCTTCCATTCCCTGGGTGTTTCTACTCTAACGTGCAATGACCCAACAACCAATTGAGGATGTCCTTTCCTTAACCTTTTTGACACCCCGAGAAAGCTACGTTATATCCATATCTCACAGGACCTCGCTCCAATTATCATTGAGATTGCATTAGGAACTAAACTCGCCAGTCAATTAGGAGTTAGGTGCTTTCTCTCACATTTGATGCTATAGTATTAGGTAGATCTAACACGCATACACTAATTTAATTTGAATAATGTTAGAGACAAATGGCATTCAACAGAAAAATGAGAAACAAACAAAGGTACTAATAATGAATACCTTCCTAAGATATAATGATTCCGTGGATGATGAATGGCTAGAAATTCTTGAGATTATTTGTATTCACTACCTTATTAACATTTATTATAACTCTTACCTCAACTACTTCACTAGCCATCCAATTATCATGTATGCGTCAATGATGCATTCTTTTTTAATTTTGGCTTTATGGTTGTTGTAAGATACCCAACATTCAGAAGTCAGAGAAGGGAAAACATTTTGTTCTCCATGCAACGACACATACGTCTTAGTTTGGGGTACATTTACTAGAAGAAATATATTGACTTGAAAAGAGGAATATTTGCACACTTGTCCATGGCCCTCTATCCACACTTCACCTCCCCTCGCTCTTACTTCCTCGGGGCTTCCTCTTCTCGATCTTTGATGTAGTTGTGGTGGCTTGAGGGTTGTTCCCATTCAATCAGAAGTGCATTATTCACTCACTCAATAACTCATAATCACAACCATGGTGTGTGTGAGTGTAGGTATTGAATATTGTGACTTATAGGTCTTTAAGTTTTTCCTAGAAAATTTAGTCCATAATTGAGCAATGTGTTTCGTTGTGTAGGCGAGAAGCTGTTGCTTAAGGTGATTATTCCTTACAAATGGAAGGGGGGTGTGGGCAATGCATAAAAAAGTAGAGGGCGTAGGGTGTGAGAAATGCATCGGAAAGTAGAGGGCATAAGGTTAATGCACAAGCTCTTAGTTAAAAAGTATAGGTAAACAACTAGCCTTGTTTTTTCATTTGTTCTAAATATTTATGTCATGTTTTTATTTTTGTGATTTACTACATCGTAAGGCATTTATATTATGGACATTGATTTCACCATATTTGTCGATGAAATGGACAAAAAATGAGATTGTCCTCTATTTTTCCAGCCTCGATCCTTCATTTTCCCTTCAGCTCACCCCAAGTGATATGTTAAATTCCTGTTATCCTCTAATAAATAGGGAAGGCCCTAAGTCATTATTGTGCGCCAAGGGTAGATTTGCCATGTAAAAACTGTCATTGCTTTGTTTATAGGTCTCCCATTTAGCTACCTGATGCAACCCTAGCAATCCTTCACTCATATCCAGTTGTGGGCTCTGAGGCCTTCCATCGATATCATTTGTATGCCCTTCCAGTGGTTGCCTTCAAGACCTTTCATCTATCTTAATCTTATGGTTGGCAAAGGCCTCTAGAAGAATAAATAGATGTAAGTGAGCAAATGGGTTGTTTGTGACCTAGACAACCATTGTTTTCGTATCATATGCTCTTTGGTCTGGAAACCCACTTATATTTTCCATTAACATTCTCATGCATGAACTTGGCCATCTGGTAGTCATAGATCAAGGCGATGCTTTCATCATAGCACTTAGCATTGGGGATCTCAATGTGGGAGCTCTAGATAAACAACCTATATGTCTCAAATAAATGATGAGATTGAACAAACCAACAAAGACTAAGGGGAATAACTAGAATCACCACCATGGAGTAGAAAACTAACATATTGTTGAATCTCTAGTCCATGCTCCTCACATTGTTGCAACCGATCATGGATGGTAATTTTCCAAGGCAATGCATGCTCTTCTCTCTTTACATTCACTTGCCTCAAAATTGTCTTGCTTCTTCTGCTCCCCAATTACCTGCCCCTTGACACCACGACTAGGTTCCTCATGACATGTGTCTAAGTGATCAAAATGACACTCCAACAATTACCCCTAGTTGGTAGTCCCATTCATTCACAACGAGGGAGGAATGACAATAAAGAGACAAGGCACAACCAAGGTATGGTAATGGCAAAAACATTCACACTTATTGTAACTTCTCTTAGAATCACATATTTATTGGGGCCGCTTGCTTGCTTTAAATTTTATATAATTGATTTGCATGCCACTACTCTCTTACAATGTGTGTAATGCCCCATATTTTGACTAGGCGTGTTTATGAGTTAGACATCTTTCACTTTATTTGTTAATTATCTGTTCGACTCAGCTAGACAGAGTGAACTATATTTTCGGCATGTTAGACATGATGATATGTTGCTACTATGTTTAGGATGTTACTATGCCCATGCTGATACTACGATTACGATGTTATGAGGTTACCATCCTCATGATGTTATTAGGTTTATGTGGTTACTATGTGGTAGTTATCAAGAGATTCTTTTATTTCATAATGACAGTGTATGTTTAATAATCGTCCTGGATGAAATGTGATATATATGATGTGGTAATTATGCTGTGATCGATTTAATGATTTTATGTGATGAAATAAATGATGTTGACAATATGGATCAAACGATGATAGAATGGAAATATTGTTATAAATGTATGGCTACAAAGTACTAATCCGCAGGACACCGGGGCTATGTAATAGCCGGATACTTGATATGAAGTATGGTATAGTACCTATTTTGCAGAGAGCCTTGTTTACCAAAGTTGATGATACGATGACACAAACCAATAATCTCGAGAGCAGCAAAGTATGATTTGATAAGGGTGTAGACCCAGTATGTTGAGAGGGATGGATGTATTGCCCACCCTATGTTTCTATGATACCAGGGGTCGTGGGAGGGCCGTGCTGAGACGCGCTCCCCAAGTTGTTGTGATGACGATGGTCGGATGCCTGCTAGGAGAGGCTAGGTCCGCTAGTTAGCCGATGCTAGCGCTCTCAAGTTCTATGTGGTTGGGTCAGTATAGCTGGCACCCACTTTTGTACTAGCAGAGGAAGGATAGGGAGGATGCGGACGCAGGTTAGGATGGGAGGATATTTTAATTAGTACTGTTGAGGTTTGGGTATTCCTTGATCTTGAGTTAGTGGTAGTAGGTACATTTCCTTGTACTTGATTGATTGAACTGATGTAATCATAAAAATAATGAAATGAAATCTTAAAAACTCATAAAGATAACCGATGATGTTTTAGTAATGTTATGATAAATGTAATATACTTGTTCTATTTGCATGAAGTATTATTAGTATTAGTTAGCTGTTAAGCATAGGAAATATGATTTATGTTTATAGTACCTGTCAGACCTGTGCATACACTGGCCATGCATGCACATTTTGTACATGTGCGATAGTATCGGTTTACGACATACTTATCAGTATTTAACAATGTTATAAGTTGTCATAGATAACTCAGTTAAGGTTTGGGTAAACGACATGAGTAATAGATGATCGATTTGTTTATGTATAAAATAAGTTAATTAATCTTATATGTAAACATTGTAATGAACAATTAAAATAATTGCCGCCAATTGTAATTCTCATCAAGTGAAGGTATCGGAAATATGAAGTATAGCAGATAAACATTAATGCTGGAAGCGTGTATTATCTAATTGTTAATATTGATTAATTAAACCCTTAAGAGTACTTCGTTTATCAATGAAAGTATGTTAGATTAGTGCTAAGGTACTTATTATTAATTAAGTATGTTAGATTAGTGCTAAGGTACTTAAATCACCATTAATATTTATTATTATTATGATTATTTAATATTATTATTATTATTATTTAACTAATGTTAATAATGATAATGTGTCCTTATTGGAATGAAAGAAATCATAAGTGGGTAAGTGAACATGTTTGAATTATTAAATTAATTAATTTACTGTTATGAAACGAGAAAGGAGTATTATTAAATTATTAAATGATGAAGGTTAAGATAAAACTCAATTAAATTTATATTCATAAATTACTGTCATGTCACAAAACCGATCTGAGATTGGATTTTTATATATATTTATAATTAAAACAAACTACCACTTCAAATTTGAAAGGGTCAACATGATAGTATTTAATTATTATTTATTCAACATATTAAATGGAGGATAAGACTAATATTGAATCCACTGCCTCACGAATGTCTTAAATTGAATATTTCGATAATCATTAAATAATGTACATTCAACCCATCAAATCCAACCTAACTAGTCTTAATACCATTGAACTACTCGAGAAAAGAAGTACTATAAAATAATATTTATTTATGAATTGGATTGTAAAACAAGCAATCAATTTAATGTTTTAGGGACTCAAGGGTTTTTATGGAGGGCGGTGGAGTAAACAGGAAGGCAAGTGGAGGAGGAAAATGGATCTATAAAGCAATGGTTTCACGGAGACGAGGGGGGGGGTTGGTTTTCTTTTGGGAGAGGTACACTTAGTATTTTAGTATTTTGATGAAAAGGAGGAATGCCGAGGAGGGGGAGAACTCGAAGCTTTGAGGAGGTGGGAAACTCAAATACTGAGGTGGGGTTAACTCAGAGAAAAATTACTATTGAACTATGGAAAGGTACTAAGGAAAGTTGCTGTCGGGATTATTGGTTTGTGGGCTCGGGGGCTAGGAAACCCGTCGGTTTCCTAGGGCCATCACGATAAGAGCTGGTTGGCAGGGTGGTTCATCCATTTTTGGTATAAAGGCTTGGAACGGAAAGTATGCGGGAGCAAAAAGCTTAGACGGGAAAGGCTACAGGAGCAAGGGGACAATCTACAACCTACATCGGTCCAGGTATTCTACTGGTAGTTAGAAAAATGATTATATTTCAATATACTGAGTATTATGCAAGAAATTACAATTATATGTATGTTGTTAAAATTACTATATGTAGGTGCACTGTATGCTACTAGACATTTTCTAATCACTAAAATTATGCAGAAAATTAGCATAATGATACTTATTTATTATTGAAATAAATAAGAAAGAAAAACAACTCCGTAGGAGCTGGTTACAAAACTTAATTTCAAAATCTAGAACTTCGATGCCCTTCCGGATAGAGGGGCACTGCAATGTGTTTTTGCATCTTCTAGTATAATTCTAGTTTATAAGTTATATTTTTTCTCCTACTCATGGTTTTAAAACTTGTTAATGTTGTTGCACCATGTCCATGTGGCAAATGCAAAGCATTTTGAGCATTGATTTTTTTATTGTTTGGAAAACCAATGGAGTCAGAAATTTTCTATTTAAAAACAAAGTTTAGAATATCAAAATAAATTTAAACTTTAAAATTTTTTATAGACAATAAAAAAGATTTTGATTTCCCAAAACTTAGAAAGCCATTGATAAGAAAATACATTCATAAAAAATTACTTAGGATTTTTTTTTCTTTTTATGAGAACCTAACATAAGTTTATATGTGTACAATCATTCCACGCACGTATCATATACACTAGGATCTTTATATTTTTTCATGTGGTAATCTAGAACAATAAGATACACTCTTAAAATTTAAGTAATCCCTTCTTGACCCAAGTCTCTAATATTTGAAGTTTAACTTCTCTTTCTCCCTACCGACATTTGTATAATTAATTAAAATTTGGTATTGAATATTTAAAAATAATATATAATATAGTGATGATAATGATGACGATGATGGTTATTAGCATCCATTAAGACTAACTTTGATCTATTGGACCTTAAAAAGGTAAGGAATCACTTTTTTGTTTAATTTAACTTATGTTCTCAAAAAACTTAAGAGAAGCAATCCTAGATCACCATAGTTATGACGAGTTAAAAGGTTAGAAAGGTCAATATTGTAGCAAATATTTTGGAAATGTGCTCTAATGTGGGTGTATGTAGGGCATTCTATGAGAAAGTGATTTTCATCTTCAACCCTTTTAGTATTGCAAAGATGACTAAGTCTTTCATCCCACAATGTTTAGGAATTGTCTAGCGCTCTAATTCGCTATGGAGCTTGTGAGAGCTTGTTCTCATTTTAGCAAATTTTTTTTTTTCTTCTGTAATCTCAAAGGAAAAATTATATTAAAATACAAAAAAATAGTATAGGCACAAGAGAATCGTGATGTCTGAGAGCTCACTGTGGCTCCTCACAAAACCAAAACATCAAACTAGTAACTGCTAACAACTTGCCCATGCATGGGATAACAAAACAAGCTTGCAAGGGAGGACTGCCCATGCATGGGAGTGCAAAGAACCTACCAAGGAGGTCAATGTCTGAGAACAAAAACACAAATATAAGGCCTCAAGCGGTAACTACCGAATGCATTTGAACCACAAGCAAAACAACTAACAATCCCATAGATAGAGTTCCAAGTAGCTAACTTCATATAACTAACAACAACAAAATATGAAAGAAAATAAAATCATGGAACTACTCAGGGTTGCAGATTGTATCTGCATCTTCAGGCTTCTCCTCTAGAATTGGGCACGGGTAGTATTCTGAGCTGGAAGTGTTGTCAAGAGCTACTTTTGTAAGCTGTCCCTTTGTCTTCCTGAAGAAGGAGAGATTCCCAGGGCTCTTGCGCTCCACATGCTACCTTTTGTACCCACTTGTGGAAGCAATGTTGGTTTTTCCATCAACCAGTGAAGGGTCCTTGCCCAACGGAGTGCCTTGGTGCTCTGTTGGCTTGGAGACTTGAGAAGGACTCGGAGAGGAGGAAGAGTGAAGAACTGGAGCAGGGGAAGGGGAAGGAGGTGATTTGTTCTCTTGAGAGAATTCATGTGAGTGCATGAAGACCTGGGCTAACATGTTCTTTACCAACCAGTAGTGTCTGTGTCTAACCCGTGCTCTTTGACCAACCAACTGCTGCACCACCATTTCCTCTTCAAAGTCATCCAACATAGTTCTCAAATGACCAGGAATAGAGTTATCATAACCACTGTCAGTGGAGCCTCTGCGTCCCTGACTGCCAGAGCTTCCACGACCAGGGGTGGCGAGGAGCCGCCTAGACATCATTTCAACCAAAAAATGAAGCTTGGAACCTCTGTTGTCTACATACTGAAACCAAAGAGGAGCAAAACTGACCCATAATATGAGAGAATCAGAGAAGAGCCAAATACCAGAGCTAAGGAACCCGTGCCATGCAAGAAGAAGACGACCACCATAACGCAAAGAGGAAACGCTGCCAGGATGCCAACCTCGTAACACCAAAATTTGGAAACAATCCTCGGCAAAAAGCATTTGATCAACATTCCAAAAGGCCATAAAATCACTGGGACGAGGCATAATTCTCATGGTACCGTGGAAAGCTCTGTTAAGAGCTCGAAGGACCGGCCTCATTAAATCCATAGGCATCGATTGCAGAGACAATTTAATATGCATGGCGAGCAAGTTGAGAGTCCTCCACGTGGTGGGAGGTGGTGAGCTTCATAGTCGCCTCCTCACGCACCGTGAGATTGTGAAGATCACCCGCATCCGGGGCTCATTTTAGCAATGTTGATTTTCTTCTTTATGATAATTTAAATAGAGAGATACTTTTGATTTTCTAGATTAGGGTTGATCACCTCCTTATTACATCTTAATTTTCTCTTATTCGTTAATTCTTTGTCACACCATAACTTCTCCTTAAATTTAGTTGCAGTAATATTTTTAATATTATCACTATTTTACATAGTGACCACTTCCTCGACTCCCCAATTATTTATCCAAGACATGGCACCTTTATGCTAACCTTGCTTAAGCCACATGTTGTTTTGACTACAATAGGTAGCAATCTTAAGAAGCCTCTTATCTCCCATGTTGATTATATTGTTCTTGTACATTGGTTACCTAGTCATAACCATGCTCTCAATGGGGTAGAGACTTGCTTCTATGGCCATGAGGATAGGATATGGTGTATTTCCTTTAAATTTGAGATTATATGTTATAAAGAGATTTTGGATTTGATATATCATTCTCAACAATTCTCTAAAGATGCTACAACCCAAACTTCACATGCATTTAAGATAATAGGAGTGACGAGAGCCTCAAAGAGAAGTTTCTTCTTATCCCAAGGCCAAAGGTCTATTGATTTACAATTGTTTTCCAAGTCCATACTAAGCTTCCCACCCTCAATTAATCATGTTCCCAATGCTATAGTTCTAGTTAAGCTTGTGATGAATATTGATTCCAAGATATTTGTATGAAGACACTTCCTTTAAGTTGTTGTTGTCATACATGAAATTAGGAGAAATGATCCTTTGATATTTGAATATTATAACCTTTGTTTCGACAATGTTAACAGTCATACTTGTACTAGAGCAAAAATCCTTGAGAATTTTTAGTTGCTAGTCAAGATCGTAAGGACTCTTCACCATAAGAGCAATATCATCAATGTAAAGAAGAAGGATGATGACTATACTAGCCAAAGTCATGCTAGCACAACCTGCATCTTCCAAACAACCCTCTCGCTTGTCAATGTATATACTAAAAAGGGTGGGAGACAGAAGACAACCTTGCTCGACTCCTATATTACAATTAATCTATTTTGACCAACCCTCAAAGTTCCTAAAAATGACAATAATCTTAGCAAACGACCGTATCGCAACAACTCTCAACTCGAAAGCGACTTTTAGCTCTTTTAATCTATTCCAAAAGTTAGTTCTGAGCACCATGTCAAATTGGATAAGAAACCACTTACTAGGAGAAAACCATAAAAAAACATGCTTATAAGGAAGAAATAATAATAATAATAATAATTTCAAATAATAAAAAGAGAGCACAAAGGACCCCTACAAGGAGAACTTAACAAGTAGGTTGTTGTATAACTTGTAAATTTTACAAGGAGAGCTTTTTTTTTTCATCGAGTAGAAAGCTATACTTGATATTCACTTAGAATCAAAGTATACATAATTGTTCATCAGCAAGCAGAATCATAATCCTATAGAAAGTAGGCTAACCGCCTCCTATGAAAGCAAAGACCAAAGCAAAACAGTTACATCTAACACAAACTATCAAAAAAACAGTGAAGAAAAACACTTCCCAACAGCCTGAGATGTTGAGTTATAGCCCACCCAATTACAATTCTAATGCATCTCAATTTCCCTTGTTCAGACCAACAATACAATATGGCGCTGGATAACCCTTCATCCATATAGATACATAGAAGAATACAACAGAAACCGTATCAAGGCTATCATAGACAACTCCGACAAGATACATACAACCCGTAGATAGTCACAGGAAGCTCACCTTTGGAAAGAGCATCGAAAAAGTGGATTTCACCATCAGATATTAGGTTTCCATTGGACCATTCTTAGAAAAACAAAATCCCTTCAACACAACGAAGGGCCTTCTTCGACAGATAGTCCACTGCACCATTGAATTCACAATAGACATGCTGGAAACTAATCAAGCGAAAAGAGGTTATATATTGCTTGATTTTTCCTTCCACCAAAGGAGATTGATCACCTTTAGCCTTCCTCTATTCTGAGCCCACTCCAGGATAATCTTGGAATCACCCAGAATCTGCAAAGTTGCAATATTTTTTGTGCTTGCAAAATATAGTAGACCACCCAAGGCAATGAACTCACTTCTAGTGTTAGTGCCTTTCCACATCCCAAACAAAGTTTAAAGCTGTGATTTCAATTGAGAGCAAAAGTCATCTCAGCTCCTGAGGCGTCACCATTGTCCTGGAACGCGCCATCAAAGAACCCATACGACTAAGTAAGGTCAATTACAGGCCCCTTGGATGGACGAGGATTTTTAATAAGCCAAGACAAGTAGGTTATCATATAACTTGTAAATTTTATAAATTAAATCATTTTAGTGAGCATTAATATTGATTGATGAGTTTTATGTTTTTTCCCAACTAAATAAAATTATATCACAACTATTTTTCCAAAACAATTTCCCAATTTTTGGTCATCTAAATTATTTTAAAACTAAACAAAATTATATGGTCAAACTCTCTCCATAAAACCAACGAAACTATAAAAATTCTTTATCAAATTAAAACAAAAATTCACTCAATCAAATTAAGTTATCTACTTATTTAATTTATTTTCATATAACAATTATTAAACTCTAAACTAACTTCAATGACTATCACACTTTTATTTTATTATTATGATGACACTTTTATTTTTATCATAATGACTCA
The DNA here is from genome assembly GCA_027924585.1 of Larix kaempferi. Lineage (NCBI taxonomy): Eukaryota > Viridiplantae > Streptophyta > Pinopsida > Pinales > Pinaceae > Larix > Larix kaempferi. The sequence continues at coordinate 27,018,659 of BSBM01000361.1, forward strand.
CACATTTATTTCATTATAAAATGTTATATATGTAAAAAAACCTTTATCCACAAAATTATTATTTCTGGTTAAATTAGGATAATGCTTGCCACCACAATAACAGGGGTTGAAGTTTCGATTGGCATGGCCCACCTATTAACACGCTTTCTCATAAAAGTAGGAAAAATTGACTTTGTATACAAATGAAGTGTTTCAAGAAAATTAACCCTTCTCATACGGAAAAGTGTTTAAACCAAGAAAATAAGTAATAAAAAATAGCTTGGTTTGTTGGCGCACACATATAATCCACTAAAAGCTAAGGTGGTCCCATTCCACGAAAATAAGTAATAAACAATAGCTTGGTTTGTTGGCGCACACATATAATCCACTAAAAGCTAAGGTGGTCCCATTCCACGCCCGATTTATCCCATGCTAACTTAATCATTTCATAATAAACTAAACATCATCATTAATCCATGCTGACTTAATTATTAACATCATCATTAGTGCATGCTGATTTAATTATTAGTCCATGCTATGGCAATGACTAATGTATTTATCTCGCCCTTTTTTTCCATGCTATGGCAATGGCAATGAAATAACAGAAATCATTTAAGTTCGAATGAAAAATAATATTATTATGTTTTTCAATATTAATTTGATTATATATTTTTATATTTATGTTGTATTATGTTTTACAGGAGTAGTCTAAATGTTATATGATTTAGAATTTATTTATATAATCGATGGTTAAATTCCAATTTTTCATTATTTAAATTGCATTTTTTAATGTATAAATAGTTTCAATCCTTTGAAATATCTTTACTGCATTTGGATTATATACTCTCAACGACGAATATATGTAATTCCAACAACTCTTTTGAATTTTTGATCGAATTTTGGATTAAAATGATCTAACAAAATCTGACCGAAAAAAAGTTAAATTGTAACATGTTTAGACTACTAATGTTTCAGATGGCTATGTGATTTGTTAGCATTTATGTTGACATTAACAAAGTCCTCGGCCATTTCTTTAGCCTGTTATAAATTAGATTCACAGTCTAATGCACAAGAAAGTAGAGAACGAGGCCGCAACACTCCATAAAGGCAGTGATTCACTTGTCCATCTTATTAATGAATGTGATATATATATATATATATATATACTGAAAGACAATGATGAGTGTAACTAATGGATACACCATTTCTTAATTACCAGTTCACTACATTTCTTCATTACATGTTTATATTTCTAACTACTGGCACTTAATTAGAGATAAAAATGATCTCTAACTCTCCCCCTTAATGTTTATCTTCTTGTCCAATCTTCTTTTACTTGCTCGATTTTGTTGTCTTGGTCTTCATCTAGGTCATGTCCTCGTCTTTTGCTCTGTCTTCATATAGCTTGCCTTTATTTGGTTGCATCATCATTGATCTTCACTCCTTCTTCATGATCTTTATGTTATCTTGTTGTTTTGGTTGTGCTATTTCATTTTACTTGCTTCCCCTCATCACAAATCATCCTAAGATTTTGCTTACCCTCAACAATTACAATTAATCAATATGTTCATTAGCTTTATCTCTTGTTGCAATCATAGCAACCTTACAATATTCCTTCACTATTGTTAGACAATACTTCACATATTATTCATGTTTAACATCGTAGTGGACCACATATTCATACTCATACTTTTAATTCTTACTTTGCTCGCTTGAACTCTGAGATTCTTTTATATCATGTGATGAAACCTCAAATCCTTCAAGGATCTTCCCTAGATTTTCTTCAATTCCACGAACCTCTTTAACTCTTCTTATTGTGATCAAGGCATATCATCTTCATCCAAAAAGTTTTTTTTTCAAAACATTCTTGTACTACTACATTGTTTACTATTGCAACTTTCATATCCTTAACTGTTATTGCAATCGATCCATCATCCACTTGGTTCACATTTCCACGTAGGTTATCTCTACCACTCAACAATTCATCAAGTGATTTATGATTGATCATGAACCTTCCTCTACCATGACAAGTGGTTTCGGCTTATCACGAACCTTGCACTAGAAAATGGTTTTTAGATCACCACGAACTTTTCACCACAACATGTGGTTTTGGCCTACCACGGACCTCGCGCACAAGTGGTTTTGTCTGACCACGAACCTCGCACACAAGTGGTTTTGGCTAGCCACAAACTTCGCACACAAGTGGTTTCGGCTAGCCACAAAATTCGCACACAAGTGGTTTCATTGGACACAAACCTCGCACCCCACACTTAAGTGGTTTCGTCTAACCACGAACCTTGCACACAAGTGGTTTTGGTTGGCTACGAACCTTGCATAGAAATGGTTTAGGCTAACCACAAACCTCACACTCCACACACAGGTGATTTCGGCTAACCATGAACCTTCGTGAAGGGGAAAATAATTTACAATGCACACACAAACTTAGGCATTCTTCACTATGGCATTCATCCTCGAATTTTAAACTGATTATTGTCCAAACTTCCAGCTTCTTTCTTTTGTACCTACAAACAACTGATCATTGATGTCCATATAAAAAACCATACATCTACCAAGATACATGGATGCCATTTGCTATATTTGTCAGTTCTGTATAAATTTTTTTCAATTACATGGTTCATTAATATATTAAACTCTCCCTTAATCATACCTTAGTCCCTCACACTTTGAGATTACTCCATCTCACTTTCCCCCTTTAATCGAAGAATCGACTTCTTTGATTCACCATCAATCTTAGATACAAGTCCATTTGCCACCCTCATACCTATACAAGTGGTTTATTCCACAGCTTGATGCCACATCCTCTTATGGATAATAACAACCCCCAATTAACTTTTCAAGACTCTTGAACCATATATTTTGAAGATTCCTTTCTTTCAACAAAGGCTATGCCTTGCTTAGTAACTTCCAATGACGTTGAAGACCTTTCTTCCATAAACATAAGAAGTACTCCATTGCATTTTCATCACTAGTGTCACTAGGTTCCAATATGCATCCTTTCTAGATACTTTACAATGATAATGAAATTCCACTTCCACTTTTCTCTCTCTCTCTCTCTGTCCCAAATTTTCTACATTGTGTTTCTTGAAAAACATTCCTTCATCTAGTTCCTATTTCTCTTAGAATCAACGTAACTCCTCCACCTCATTTATTAATTGGCAAGGCCCTACTCATTCCAGCTTCGATATATCCAAGTAACAGTTGTGCATTCTTGCCTACATGTCATGATCCCATGCAAGTAACATTTTTGTGTGCCTACCAAATTAAGGACTAAGAGAGTGGTTTGTTATGCTATAGGCTCCATTTCCTTCCCTTTGCAAGGAAAATGACCATCTTAATTAAACCCTTTTTCTCCGCGCCTACTCTAAATCTCGAACATCCAATCTCTCCACAACTACATGTCTTTACCATGATTTGATATTTATTCACACTTCAAATTCATTGTCGCTAGGTCTTTATCTATTACAGAGCGTCTCGATGCATCCTCATCTCTTCTCAACAACAATTTTCTTCACATCAACATTCTTATTTGTCAGTAACTTTCTCTTTCACTCTTCACCTCCTCCACAAAATATTCTTACTCATTATTACAAATTCATAAACGACTCTCGGCCTCTACACTTAACTTTTTAACTCTTCACCATCTTATTCACCTACACTATTCTATCCTTTAATCTGCAAACTTACTGACTTCATATTGCACATTGCCAAACTAGAGGCCATGGCAGTGTGAACACAAATCTTAAGCCTAATAACCTTTTATTCTTTCTTGTGAGCCCCGCTTCCATCTTCAATATTGCATTTTTATATTATTTCATTATTATCGTAACTATCTTCATCACTCAACATTTGAACTACTTTGTTTCCATTCTTCACAACTTATGGTTCATAACTGCTTTTGTTCATTCCATCTCCATAATCAATCTCATTGCTTCCACTCAATATTTTGATAATTTTTTATACGCTTCATTACTTTCTCCTTCAAAGACTCTCGATCCTACACCACCACAAGTCCTGGGATGTCATGTATTCCAACCTTGACCACGTCTTTGCATACACATGTACACATATACACATGCATAGTAACACAACTTGCAACCTTCATTGTACAAAGGATTTAACCTCTAGGAATCCAACTCTAGGACACCTCCCTCTACAAATCGATGGCTCTCCTTAGTCTCTGAATATATCAGTCTCCAAACAGATCATCTCATACAACTCTTCTAATATGTTACCCCATCAACTTTATCTAGTCGATGTATGTGATTTAGTCTAACAGTTAGTGAACCAACAAATAGATGCGATCCTCACATGATCTAGTCGATAAACAACATGGTCAAGGTGCTCTACTTGATGGTCACGATCAATCTTAGTGTGGTCGGGTACTCTAGTCTACGTGATTGATGTTTTTTTATGTTTCTAGATTCACCAATCGATCAATAGAATGGCTCCTCCAATCGTCAAATTATGCAAATTCTCTAATGACTGTGTGTATCTCTCATTAATTTGATTGTCTATTACGTTAAAATTATTTTTATAGTTTATTGCGCGATGTAAAATATCAGGTTACATAGTCTAGTTGCGATGGCCCGCTTCAGGTATTTGCATTTGTTGAAAGGAACATTCTTCATTTCAACAAGGACTTGGATAACACCCATTATATAGATCAAATTCTATGTTAGGTCTTCTTCTTGCTCAAACAACATCACACACAATAAAAAATGTTAATATAGATCATAGTACCACTCATTGAAAGTGTTCAAATAATCCTTGACAATTTTTTTCTTTCTTTTATTCAACATTTTTATGAAGATTAGTCGATGATAATCCAATCATGATATTTAACCATGCAACTTTTCCCAAATAACACATCATCATGCGGCTCTTCTTCACTTGACAATCCCCTTTTGCTTCACAATAGATTGACGGATATCTTTGAACTCCCACAGGCTTCTTCAGTGTGGTGGCTCTCTGAACAACGAAAGATTCACACACACAAATAATCACTCACAAACAACAACTAATCTACTCTCTTACATTAATATACTCCTACAACAGATTAATAATCAACCTTCTCTCATATTCCTAGGTCCTCCCACGAGGGAGTTGGGCCCAATTCCACTCTGATACCAAAATAAGATTCACAGTTTAATGCACAACATAGTATAGAACAAAGGCACAACACTCCACAAAGGGAGTCATTCACTTGTCCATCTTATCAATGAATGTGATATATATATATATAATATTGAAAGAGAATGATGACTGCAACTAATAGACACACCATTTCTTAATATAATATTGAAAGAGAATGATGACTGCAACTAACAGACACACCATTTCTTAATTACTGGTTACTACATTTCTTCATTATTTGTTTATATTTCTAACTATTGACACTTAATTAAGAGATAAACATTATCTCTAACTGTTATTGTAGTAAAGTCATAATATAATATTGACTTAACCAGATAAGTCTTATTCTTAGGCAATTGAAAAACTATAGATGTAGAGATAAGAAATACCTAAAAAATATTGCAGACTTGGCCTGATGCAAAAGCAAATTTAAAATGATCTACATTGTCCCATTGTAACCTCCATTGAAGCAATTGCAGCAAGCATGACCATAGTCTACCACAATCATTTCTTGTTCTTCTAACAATATTCAAAACACCTTAATAATGTTGTTGAAAAATCCTCCTAAGCTTTGATTTGATCATCACAAGTTTACTCAATACATCGTTCATCGTTCATCCTTGTTGTAAAGTCCATTGAAATAAAAAAAAATTCAAACAAAAAAACGCATTTTCTTACTATTCATTGGAGTCCAATGAAGCAATTGCAATGAGCACGACCACAACTTGCCAAAATTATTGCTTCTTGTTCTAACAATATTCAAAACGCTTTGAAATTTTCAATCAAATGAGGTTCGATTTGACGGTCACAAGTTTACTCGATGCATCATTCATCCTAGATGAAGCTTTGGTGTTCAACAAACATGTTTTTATTATCTATAATACTTGTCTAATTTTTTAATGCCACTTCTAATCCCTCAAACATACGGGATTAACATCTAGTTATGTTTTATTCGACTACGTAGATTCTGAGTTTTAAGGCAACATAGCATATGGTATTAGTTGGAGTTTACCCTAGCAATGGATCAATTTTTATGTCCCCAAAGGGGATCATATATGTATCGTGCATGCCCTATTAATCTGGGTCTACATGCTATAGATTTTTCCTACTATTATAGTTTAAATTACAGTTTAAAATATATGATATTAAATCACATTTTTTAAAGTAGGTTTTTTTCAATTGTTACTAGTTGCAGGAGGATGACGTAGTCCTCGTTTTTCCCTCCCCATATTATCAATTTTTAATAATATGAACAATGCAATTGAAAAATTGACTTATAAATAATGTCAGTGCCTTAATCGCAAGGGAAACTAGAATGGAGCTTTGAAGGGATATTATTTTGTTAATTTTTCTATTAAATAAGTTGCCATGAAAGCTCAAAAGTAAAACAATAACATAACGTTGCAAGGAAGAAGATTGCCAGTAAGTCATGCTCAAACAAATTCACAAGGATTAGGTTCTCAAAAGTTCATCATTTTAATGATGTAAATCAACCACACATAACCCATACCCTCTAAACACCTATAATTAATGAATATGGCTATGGGTAATCAAAACTATGTGAAACACAACCGCCAATGTTTTTTAATTAGTTAAGAGGTAGCTTGTTGATCTACTTATACCTCATCATCTTAATTGCAAAATACATTGAACCTTGTAACAAGGAAGTATTAAAGCTTAGTATGTGGTTTAATAAAATATTAACATAGCATAGACCAATGGGTATCTTAGATATGATGTATGGGCATCGATGCATGGATTGCATTAAGACGTGTCACAATAATCATAAGCATCGTTGGTGTGTGTTTTCTATGATGTATGTGCTTTCTCTCGTCCTTGCTAATTTTATTTCCCCTACACCTACCTAGCATGTACTTGAGCTTAACAATTACTCGCAATTTCCAATAATCTTGAGATACACTGCTAAATCATATATATTGTGGAATTTTAGTATAACAAAATGTGTTGCACTGCTTTTGCTAGGTTGATTTGGTGCCCTCTGATGTCAGTCTCTAGAACTTAAACTTAAACTACATAATGGAAGGAAAGATATTTGTGTTGCACGCCCCCTGGGAACACATAACATGCCAACTTATAGTATATTTGTGTTGCACGTGTGTGCATGCACAAAGAGTTGATACACTCTCATGTTCCAGTTTAAGGTGATTATGTTTAATCTAACATTGAATCATGCCACTCAAAGGTTGGTTTAGGAATTAGATGATGCTATGTGTAGCATGCTCGTAGTGGACAACAAATACTATAAAATATCAGACACATTGACAACAACATGCCACAAAGTAGGAATTTTTGACAATTGGAATACTCTTTACCGACATTGATAGATCATATTGGGTGTTATTGCATATGGAAAAGTCATATCTATGTGGGTAAGTATGATATATTGATTTATCCTTTGATTCCTATATGTTATTTTATATTCCTTTAGAAATTGTTAAATATGTTAGAAATTTGATTCTATAAGAGAATCTGGAGCGCGTTCTCTGTCTTATGCCTATTCTATTCTTTGTGCCTTGCCTGTATTATTTTAGTTTTATATTTTGTAATAGGTTAGAAAAATCTATTTTCTAATGGCATATGTTGTGGCTTCTATTTTCCTTCCTTTGTGGCTTCAATATGGTTGTATATATGCTTCAACATATATGCATGTTGCCTTGCTCTACAAGCATGCTATTTAATTTGTAGGAGATACACTAATTTATCACATTTTTCTCATTGACTCAATTTTGTTTTGGTAAGTTGTGTTATATTTCTTCTTAATTCTCTTAAGTTAGAAATAGGCCTATAGGCCTATAGAGCTTAGATTCATTTTGGAAACTTGTTTATAAGGATTGCTACGTGCAATTGAACTTACAGATTATTTGAATTATTCCTATTATTTCAAGGCTTTTTGCATTTTAAAGAAAAAATGATGACCCGTTGAATTGAGACATTAATCTTGATAAATATTCAACATGATTGTATCTTGATGAAATAGTAGTTCAATGAAAACATATTTTTGTGTCAATGGATCATGGTTTAGATCTGATCATGATAATTCTGATTTTGAAAATACAAGCAACCACCAAAAAAAATGTATGTTTACATCATTATTTCTAGAGTGAGTAAGAAGAAAGATCGTTAAATAATATATATATATGTTTCTTTTAACTGCATACCAAGATTTTATCATTCAAGAGAAGCAATTTTATATATAGTTATTTGAATGGGATATATCATAATAGAGTCTCAATCTAAACATTTATCTCTATATCACAATAAAAAAACTATATGACATATTAGATTAGCTTACCTCTATGAGTAACTTGGTTTTGAATGCCAAACACCCATATGAGTAACTTGGTTTTGAATGCCAAATAAGGGGAACGAGGCAATATCAACGATAACTTGATATGAGGTTAAACTTTAATAAACAAAATACCTAATTACCACCATTTTTTTCCAAAAGAAAAAAGAGTCTCTTGCTATTCATAGGTGAATCAAAGAAACTACACAGGGTTCTTGTCCAAAAGACAAATTCCAAAAATATTGTTTTACAAGTTATACTGTCATAACTAGATGATCAATATCATGTGTCGAAAAGGTTCCATAGTACTGTGTACTAATCATCAGCCACTTGGGAATCCTCTATCTTCTACTATCATATTAAAAAATGGATATGTTCATATGTTGTTCGAACAGTCTGACATAATACATAAAAAACACTAACTAAACTATATACACAAAGCCAAAAGAAACATGAAGAAAAGTGCAGAAAGACAAGAACAATAGCATCAGTAAAGGTCAGTGACCTTTTCCTCCACAAGAAGATTCTTTTGAAAGAGCCTGATCGTGGCCTTTCCATCACTTAACCAAAGACCCTTCTTGGATAATGTATTTGCCTTTTTATTAAATACCCTGCTCACATGACTAAAATTCAAAGTAGTAAAGGATTCTTTGAGTAGATTAATCCTTTTTTTCCAATGTAATAGTGCTGGGACTTGTAGCCTGTGTAACCTAGTGCTCTAATTAATAATCGCAGAAGAGTCACCCATTATATTCATCATATGTAACCCAAAGGATTTTGCCAGAACTAAAAGACCCCATAAGGCCAGTAATTCAACTCTGAAATTGTTCCCTGCACCACAACCAAATGACTTCTCCACATGATTTGCCTGGTCCAGGATCATTATGCAGCCAGCACCACACATGTACAATTGGGCCGCACCATCGAACATACCAATAGGGTTATCAGAGCAAATAACTGGGGCAACCAGAGTCCTCCTTGTAGCTGACTGATTAATGTTCTGTGCGTCCTTCATAAAATATTTTACATATTGCACATAATTATTAAAATGATATTTCAAATCATTGAATAGAATCGAGTTCCTCAACCGCCATATTCCCCATAAAAATAACAATGGACATGCAATCTGACTCTGGACCTAATTACCACCATGGAAGATCCTACATGATTACACAAAGATTAACATCATGACCCTATAGTAATGATGCATAAGTGTGGTATGTGGGGTTAGCAACCATTTATGTTTCTCTTCACACTTATTTTATGGCAATTTGTTTTTGGATAGCGTGTCTTTTAATGTGCCCAATCAACTAGATTGGTGTAGTTTATGAATAGGGTTCCACCACCATTCTAGATATTGGAGAGCTATGTGGGTCCTTTCTATATTTAAAGACCTTCACTTCTTTTAATATATTTAAAAGCATTTCTTATATAAGACGCGAGGTTTTTATGTTAGAGACTTGTTATCACATAGATTAGGTGTTTCGACACTTTGCTTTCATCCTATATTTGATGTATGTTTCTTGACACTTTGCTTCCATCCTACACTTGATGTATGTGTTTCTATCCTATATTTGATATCTTATACATCAAAGCTAGTACACTTTGAATAAATAAAAGGAAATGTCACATCAATAAATGTTAATAACATTTTGAAAGAAAAAAAATAAATCAATTACAATAATTGGATTTTAAATCAACGTGATGTATGTTTAACACATAATATATGGTAATAATAAATTAGCAATGCTGATTAAAGTAACCAAGAAAGTTGATAAAATCAACAAAATGTGTGAGGTGAATATGTTTATTCTTTTTAAATAGAATTGCCAAATAAATATGGATAGTATACCGATTAAAAAGCAAAAATGAACTTATAACCATATACATTACATATTCCTTTTAATTGAGATAGTATTGGACTCTAAATTAGAGTTAATATATTATTTGTACGCTCACACATCACACAAAATAATATTACTATCACTACAAAATGAGATTTTTTTTTCTTTATGAAAGGTGAAATATGTAAGCTTTTTCCGGTGAAGAATGACCATTTCTTAGTACTTAGAATTATCATTTCTTAGTATATATTATTAGTCTTTCTTAGTACTTAGAATTATCATTTCTTAATACATATTATTAGTCCTTGCCAAGGCAGGAAGTCAAATCTTTTTTACATGTATTAATGCTTATCTTTCATGCTTTTTTTTAAATTATGTTTTATAATGTTTTCATAAAATAAATTATTAAACTGAATATTTTAAATTTAAATTTATTTTTTATTTTTTTTATGAAAAATTAAAATGGACTTTTTCTATTGATGAAGAACAACTAGATTTGACATAAGGCTTTTAATTTTTAAAAGCTAAAATTAATTTAAAATTTAAAAAATGGAGAATTTTACAACTCAGCTAAAAAACATTAAATGACATTGTCAGCTCACTACTTATTGAATCCTTGGCCAGGCAAGAGCAAAATAAAACAACATCGGACCTTTATGGCTTATGCTCTGACGCTTCTGCTCAGACCTACCGCCTAGATGTCGCATGGCCCGTCTGGCCCACTCCGTACCGTTCTTTGCTATTGGTTATGCAACTTCCTCTTGCTCCTCCACGTCATCAACATGTATCCTTGTCCTTTTGGCAAGACCAGACAAGGTTTCACTAACCGAGCTTGGCAAAGCACCTTCACCAAAAAACCCAACTATTGCTCCATGAATGTCCCAAGTGTCTAGTACATCTGCAATATTGGAACTTTCCCATTGTTAATTATTGAAAACTAGTCACAGTAAATAAGATTAAGCAGGGGTGATATGATAGATTCAACCCTACATTTGGTCCAGCCTAGTTGATTTGATAAAGGAGAATTGCCAATGTAAATTTTCTGTTTGTCCACAACTCCACATATTCCTTCTCCTTCTAGTATGGTGAAATCCTTTACCTTAGTTGATGACTCCATGGCTTGTTGTTGACAGTATCATACAATTGCAACTGGCATGGGATGACTTGCTCTACTCTCAAGGCTTGCGATCCTCCAATATTCATTCAATACTGGAAAGAAGTTTAAGTTTATGATTGAATGGAAAAGATGAATATTTTATTGTTAATTTATCAATATGGAAAGAGTGGTTGATCTGTAATAACTTACCATGATAACCATTTATGCTCATCCATGGTCTCATAATAAAATACTTTACATCCACCGCCCTGAATATTCCTTTTGTGAGTGTTCCAGTTTTATCTTGAACAAAATCGCTTTAAGCTTCCCTAAGGCTTCCAATACTTTCCACCTTTGATAAGGAGCCCTATTCTAGCAGCATGGGCCAACCCACATGATGTGGCCAACAGTGTTGAGATAACCAAGGTGCATGGGAAAATGATCACCACAAGAACTAAGGATTTATAAGCCCACTTGTGAATTCCAAGCTAGCGATCAATACAAGGGGTGATTAAGGTGAAAAGAACTATTGGAAAAGTTGTAACCATTGATATGTGTAGCTATATAGACCGCCTTTTAGTCTAATAGTTTTTTGAAGTATAAAAATGGAATCCATGTAGAAATGATCATGAATGATTTTGTAGTCTCTAACATGGCATGAAACAACTTATTTGCAAAATCCAGAGTCATATTTTTATCAAAATCGTGACAGTAACAAATAGATCAAAGAGAACCAAAAGAAGAAAAAAAAATCCTACAGATCTAGAGGACATTCGGGATTATACCATGCAATCATGTATAGTCATTTCTACCCTTTGGAGAACCTTATACAAAGCATTCACAAGATATAGAAGGGAAGACAAGTGCTTACCTGGGGTCCGGGGATTCAATAAACTCCAAATATTGCAAACAAAAGTAGAGTGTGCTTCAGCAGTGTTCTTAGCAATTTGAGTTGGAGCTCGAATGGAAGAATTCAGTAGTCTATGGGGTATGATTTGGAACCACCCTGGAATGTTCTCTAGTGGAACTTATGTCCGATATCTTTTGTGATCTTGTGCCTCTAACAATAGAGTGACATAAGTTGCAGGCTCTAGCATGTGGCTTGTGCACGGATTAAACGTGGTCGTGCCCTTGCTTACTCTGTAAGCTGCATGCCATTGCATGGCCTCAAAGTGGTTATGATTTCTTGGGATTCCAGAACGTGGCATATTTTTATTTTGCTTTAATCTTTTCTAAATTTTTAATTTTTTTGTGGGTGTTCATCCTACTGAATACATGTTGAAATTATTCATCATATGGCTAAACAGATTTTGTCCATCTGTCCATGTAGAGAACCCTCCTCTGCAAGGGAGAGGCATGACGTAGTAAGTCATGGATCCATTATGCTGAATTGGAAAAAAGAAGAAGAAGTGAAACATTATTTTTGTATACTAAAATGCTGGCGTAGTTAACTAAGCATTTTATTTAGTAGCAGAGTCTATCCGATGTTAAAGCTCAACAACGTCGCTCGCTCATAACTATCTGATGTTAAAGCTCACAACACTGACGCTTTCTCATTCGCCTTAAACCATAAGTCTCTCATGCTAAAACCCTCCCGCTCCAACACTTTTTCTCTCACCTCCAGTCCGCTGCCACGTGGCCCTCCGAGTCTGCTCCACGTCTAGCTGCCAAAGGCTGGAGGGTTATTTTCTTACTAATTTTGAAGCCATCTTAGCCTGGATTTCGTGCATACAAATAAATAAATTATTACCATATCGATCTTAACACCCAGCCATAAGAAACTTCCCCAAGTTCCCTGAAGAAAGCTAATATAAAAATAGTTGATTTGGAGCACAAGAAACACCATTTCGCCTAATAGTTTAATTCCTTAGTAACTTAAGGCTAGTTGCTCACTTATTTGTTGTTCACTAAGCCACAACTCATAAAAGATTTGGGGGTGGGAGCCCACTGCCACATGGCCCTCCTAGCTTGCTCCACGTTTGGCACTTCATCGATACTTCACCATCCCTTTGGTAGGGATTTAGCTACAACGCAACTTTCTCTCTTGTTTTTTAAGTATTGGTAGATTTAATTTAATTGTTTTTTGATGAAGTGAAATATGTGAGTTTTTTTATTCATAGAGTGAGTTACATAGTTAATTAGGTGAGAAAATAATTAGTTTTTTCTCATATTTTGAGAATCTAAAAAATTATTAAACCAATCCACCTATTCACCATCCCTTTGGTAGGGATTTAGCTACAATGCAACTTTCTCTCTTGTTTTTTAAGCATTGGTAGATTTAATTTAATTGTTTTTTTGGATGAAGTGAAATATGTGAGTTTTTTTATTCATAGAGTGAGTTACATAGTTAATTAGGTGAGAAGATAATTAGTTTTTTCTCATATTTTGAGAATCTAAAAAATTATTAAACCAAATCCACCTATTTGCTTCATTTTGTACAAGGAAACTTATTTTATCTTGATAAAAGAAAATGAAGAATAATGTATGAGCATTTTTGAAGAAAATATTATCGTATACAGAGATAATTTTACTTTTCAATTTTAATTTTAATTTGATAAAAGCTTAAAACTTATACATAAATATTAAATTCACATTAATTTATTTTTAATATTTTTTAAATTTTCTTTCATATATATATATATAAATTTTTTTCCTGAAGAAAAAACATTTTATTCATATTTAATAAACATGAACTGTCCTAGTATGACTTACATAAAGAGCTTCAAAAGCTTTACATCACAACCAACACTTTGGCTTCTTCAAACATTGTCACAAGAGATCTAACCTACACCTCATTGTTTCTTATGTCAAAATAAAAGTATCACAATCTATACCATTCCTACTTTCTTGAACCTCAATGACGCCTGGAACCACAACAAGAGCAAGTTTCGAGAGCTTATATGCCCTGCATTAATTTCTCTATAAACATGTGCAAAGGAAGTAGCCACGAAATCTTGTAAAAGGGTTCAAATTGCTGAAAGAAGATTTTGCAGGTGTGGGGATGCAATTTGAATTTTCTTTGTTGCCCGGTCAATTACCATCTTTGAGTCTCCAAATAACTGTAAATGAGAAATCCTTTTTTACTGGGCCACTTTTAAAACATCCCAAGGAGCTGCCAACTCTGCTTTGTTGTAAGAGCAATGTCCTGGAGCAAAGCTGATACTGAATTTGTAATTGTTTGACATGAAAAGGACTACCCTTTAACCTCGTAAGGGGGGTTCTCCCTAACTCACACAATCGAAGAAGGCCCAAGGGATACTCTTATCGATTTAAGGGGATACTACATTCCTTGGTTTAACAACCTTGGGAGCAACATTGTGTTCATGGGTCCACTGCAAGATTAGAGAGATCGTGACCTCAAGAGGAATCCATTGATTTTGAAAGATAAATGAATTCCGAGCCCACCAGATTCCATAAACGAAAGAGGGAGGATAAGCAACGTAAATACTCATCGATGAGTTCTGCCACCACTTCTGGAATATTTGTTCCAATCAAGGAGTTGATGCGATCATAGCTTGAAAGGAGCTTCTTTGCTGTGACATTCCATACCTCATATGCATATGAACAAGAGAAAAAAGGTGAGAGACCGTCTCACAATCAACTTTGCACAGACAACATAAATTTGCTCCTTGCCACCCCCTTTTCTGAAGGTTGTCCCAGGTTAGGATTTTATTGCAAAATGCTATCCAAAGGGTTATTTTTGATTTCAATGGACCCGATCTCTTCCATACTAAGCGCCACCACCACTGCTTTTCTCCCAAGAATGATTCATTAAGATAAGCCTCGTATCCTGCTTTATCCGTATAGTCTCCAGTGGCTGAGTTCTTTGTCCACACTAGATTGTCAGGGGTGCCACTATCCATATGCACAAAACCTGCCATCAGTCTGTTGACATAACGAGTCCAATCTGTTGCTACTTCTCCCCGCATCCCTAAAGCTTACAGAGATAACCAACCTCTTCATATATATATATATATATATAAATTTACTCATTTTGTTTAATGCAATGGTATCACTGGAAAACTAGACATGCCATTGCTATATACAATCTACTCTCCCAATGAGAGGAGTTACCATCGAACTCAATGAGGAGGTGCTAAGTAGAGTTACTGGTGTTCCCAAGGGGATTAAATGGGATAAAGATGACAGAGAGCTCGCTCAGAAAGATAAAAAACAATTCTTCCAT
Source organism: Larix kaempferi (assembly GCA_027924585.1). NCBI lineage: Eukaryota > Viridiplantae > Streptophyta > Pinopsida > Pinales > Pinaceae > Larix > Larix kaempferi. Next base: position 27,034,225 of record BSBM01000361.1, read on the forward strand.
TTCACAAAAAGGTATGAAGAATTTAAGGGGAGTGTAAAGAGGGATTTGTTGCCATAACCATGGGGGGCATTAGCTCTCATAATTATGAAGTATATTACATGTGATGGTCGACATGCCTACTAGTTCCGTATTTTAAACCTTCTAAGGAACCTCAAGTGGCAAAGAGCAGGGAAAAATATCAGTCTCCCCTGGTTTTTATTTAAAACCCTCTCTTCCATGAGCATCAAGTACCAATTGGGGAATCCAGATGCTCTGTCTCACCATGGATTAGTCAAGCTAATCATCTACGATACCCTGGAAAGGGAATACACCCCCTTGACTTGGGAAACGTTCTTGAAAATCAGTCAAGCAGAGATACATGTCTTCCATAAGAAGGAACGGGTACCTATTGAAGAGCAAAAAACTCCACATGTAAAACAACTAGGTATCCAAGCAACACAAGAGATGAAGGCGTCTTAGAAGAAAACTCAGTCCACAGGAAACCCAAATAAAAATGGTCATGTTCCTCAAAGAACCAGAGCTAGTCGTAGGAGAGTGATAATCGACGACGAAGAAGAAGAACCCGGGGAGGATGAGGAGGAAGAAACAATTGTAGATGCCCTCCTCCACCTAGGAAAGAAAGGAGAAATCTCTTCAAAGAAAAGAACCTTGCAAACCAGCAGTCAAGAAAAAACTGAAAAGAAGAAGAAGAGAGAGGAGCCCAAAATTGTGCAATACTCACTCTCAGATACCGATTCTCCTCATGAGAAGCAAGATTCAGACTCAGATGATGAGGATGTAGAGGAGATTTTCCCTGAAAAGGACACTCAATAAGAAGAAGGGGGAACTTCTCCTAGGTATCAACAAGAAGAAGGAGAAATTATTCCTGAAATCTAGCACGATGTAGAACAGACAAAAACTTGGGAAGAGTGCCCAGTTCTTTAGCGCTAGTGATACAATATCTAGCATAAGACTCCATGAGATGCTTAGTGAGAAGGATGAAGAAATCGTGAAGCTCCAGGATCAGCTCAAAGAAATGGAACAATAAGTGTTGAAGTGGAAAAAGATTGCCCACATTGTAGAAGCTTTAAATGCTTCTAATGCACATGGACATCAAGAATATGAAATGCACCCCCTAGAGGAGAAGATCCAAGTTATAAAAATGAAGTATGAGGAAGCAAACTAGCAGGTGATAGACGAAAATATCCTCCTGAAGAGATATTTGCAAGGTTGTGAAGTTGAGTTGAAGGATGAAATAAGGGAGAAATCCAAAGTGGAGGAGCAATGCAAGAAAATTTTTAACATCATCAAGGAGATCATATGTTGTAGGCCACCCTCAAGGGTATACTTAGTCTTCTTAAGAGAGAGATGGCTATGGTACCAACTTAAAAGGATACATGCAAGACAATCAGAACATTTGGATATTCCCAAATCCTTCATAGAGACCTTCCAAGGAGTTGGGGAGATAGGTAAGGACTAGCTCAACGAGTTTTATATTCATAATTGCATCTTACCTTACCCCTACAGGTGGTCACCCAATCCTTATGTGGGGTATGTACAAATCAGATCTCTATGCTCTTGGCTCTCTAATGAATATAGAAGAGCCACATAGATTCTCCATTATTTTGAAACTGAAAAGGGCACTCAGTTATGGATCAGAGCAAAAGCACCTATTGTGGAAACCGTTCTCACTTATCACTAGCTGATGATCCACAATAATGATATGGTACCAATTCTAAAGGAGAAGCAAAATCCTGCTATCGCTCATTTCAAAGACTTAACACCAGAAGGAAATAAAAATAGGATCATGCAGCTTACTACAAAAAGATGGAAGGACATTCCTCCTGAGCTACAAAAGATTGAGATACATTCACCATCTAACTTGGAAAAATCTCTCTTTCGATCCACTTTGTATCTCACCACAGTGGAAAAGTTGGGGTTACAATGGATTGGTTTGAGATTCACCCCACCATTACTTCTATCCAATGATAATCAGGAGTGGAATTAGGAAGAGGAAACAACCAATTGGGAGTAGAATAAGAAAAATAGAGGATTTTAATAGTCAAGGGCTATGACTAGTTGCTATGCCTGCAAAATTAGATCTACAGAAAAGTTTGAGCCCACAAAAGACCCAGAGTCAGCAGTTGGTTGCACAAAGACGTGCAAATGAGGTGGTTTGCGAGAGATGATGGATCCCAACATTAGGTAAGAAAAGGCATCCAAATCCTTTTCTAATCACTCATTTTGGTCCAAAAAGGGAATACTATGATATCAATTTGGTGAATGATGAGTGCATCCTAGTTAGGATTGTAGAAGATTTTAGTTTATATATTCTAGATGTTGTAGTCTTCCTTTCTCTAGCTTAAATGCACATGTAACACTGATGAGGTTGGTTGTTAGTAGTATATTTTTTACACAGGTCTTGAACTGAGGTATCAAGCCAATTTGATCATAAGAATAGATGGTAGGAGCAGTTTACTTACAGTTCGTTGGTGAAACTCAAGATACAGTGAAGGAGTTCCAATATTGCAACATTCTGTATGAACCAATGTGTAGGACAAGCATAATCTAAGGGAAGAACTGCAGTTATTGAGCACTAGTATCAGTGTTCGACGATCTCTGAAGATATATCTAACTGATGCCTAGTCCTCAGAGACTGGACAAGAGCTCAGTGAACTTCCACTACACGCGTTGTCTTCCATAGTGCGCTTCATACAGTCCCCAGCATGGGCATTGGCAGTTCATTTTGTTTCATAGTTTTAGAAAGTAGATATTTAAGCAGTATGGCCTGGCTTACACAACATGCCCCATTTTTGTATGAGCTCAGTCATTTTTACAGTTTTGAAAAGCATACATTAAGACTTGTGATGTTGAAACAACAATTTTAACGTAGATGAAGATTTCCATTTTCCCAGCTTATTGAGTAAAATTTTGTTCCCGTGTCGCCTTGAATAAGGGCCCATCCATAGGTGATTACAGGGGCATGTGTGTTAAGTTAGATTTATTGCTTTCATGCGAATGAGATAGATCATAATAGAACATAGTATATTTACTGCAATTTGTAGAAGATTTACAGTATGTTGATAGATTAGCTTTGATAAATTATTTTTGCACCTTTAATTCAATTTAAATGTTTCTGCAATTTCCAAATTGAGTATTTATTTTATAACAACGGATCTTATCATATGAGCTTGGTCAAGCATTGTAGTTCTAAGTTTGTTTTATTACTCACTCAGAATTTAGTGTAATCAGAATACTTGGACTCAATGTGTTAATGGTAGGGTAGATAAGGCGTTTTCCTCAAAAGGTTTTCCTAAAAATCCACGAGGAACGTTCTGAAACTTGTCCATGAACCACTGATAAAGGGATAAATGCCCAGTCAAACGATGGGATCCATGTCCCTTGCAACCCTTAGATCATAGATTAAAATTCCCTTTTCTTTTCATCAACAGTCCTTCTTTACTTGTTTTTGAATACTACTAGGCATCATTAGAGTTTCTTTGTAGGTTGCACATATTGTGCAGTACCCTTAGAAGTTTGTACGAACCCATGGATTTATGATTAAAGGAAAGGTTTAGATACAACACCCTTGCCGGCGTCTTGTCCCAACAAGATACACTATTGTTGATGATTGATTGATCCCATCAATCCACATCATCATCTTTCCCACAAAAAATGCAATGGTGCTCAGTCTTCTTACCTTTTGATTTGGTTCCTTTTTCAACATTGGAAGGATGATCTAGATGAGAGGGTTTGGGACCGTTGTTTTTCTTATTGTTGTGAGGATTTTGCTTCATGGGTTGCTTGGAATTATCCTTTTTTTATGCCACTAAGGTTTTGCTAGATGTATCAACAGTGCTCATCACTCCAAGATGTAAGAGCTTATCTTGATCTCAAATCAAAGCATCATAATAAGGATTCAAGAGAGGTTTTTGTACAGTTAGTCCCTATATTTGCTTTCATGGAGTAAATGGTAGATACAATAATAGATAAGCAAATCCAAGCTTAGAAAGAATATGGTAAATACATTGCCTTTCTTCCCCTTTTATCTTGCATTCTACAACTAAGAGTTTAAGGGTTTTGCACTTAGATAGATAGTCTTGAATGCAAGAGAAATCACTTGGATTCAAAGTAATCAATTCATTTTCAAGCCGGTGACCTCAAGTCTCATTATGTTTAGTGAATATGATTTCTAACTTTTCCCAAGCCTTATCTAATTTGTAAATTCCTTGAAGCTGAAATCATAACTCATTAGAGATGGAAATCTCGATTATTCCACAATCTTTGTCACTTTTATTGTCTTATTTTCTTTTCTTATTAACATATGTGGGGGAAGTTTCTTTTCCGAAGGTAATCCCATAAAGTTGCCTACTTTGTAGGACATCCTCCATGTAGGTTCTCCATGAAAAGTAGTTGGTACTAGTAAGCATAATATCACTTGGAGTGGCCACATTAGAATATGCATGTAATATGGATTCAAATATAGAATTTGATTGTTTAGATGCAAAGATCTTGAAAAAATAGCCAATTTAAAAAAAACGACACTAAAAATGGACTTTGGATGTCAAAGTTATACCCTTTTTAAGAAAGGCATAAAAAAAGAATTAATGAGCCGTGTGACAGACAAATGTTGATCCATGTGGTGATGGGAGCAAAAAATGCAATAAAGAATCCCCCCCTCCCCTACTAACTTTGCATATCAGCTAACTTTTACAAATAAGTTTCTTTAAAATAAGTGACCCACTTATGTAAAACAAGTGGGAAGCACTCCTACAATGTAGTTACTTTACTATATTGGGGTTAAACAACTTTGGTTTTGAAAAAGTGGACACCAAAATTTGACATGTGAGTTGAAAGGATAACAAAGCATCTAGTTTGATTAAGTTTTCTAGCCTGGCCTTGGAACTTTGGTTAATGCATATATGTAAGGCCGTTGATGACAATTTAGGTTTTTTTATAGTCGTGGATGAGGGATTTCTAAGGGATTATTCCCCAATGGTGGCCCAAATATTGTTGGAATTAGATTTGAGGGAGGGGTTGGTAGACGAAATGGAATTGAGAATGGAAAGAGAAGCTACGTGAAATGGTGGATAAGAAAGACACCTTTGGTCTCTATGGGAAAGCTCCAGTTTGTGGTTGTGGTGGTGGATAGAGGTTCTGGGTGAAAATATTTTTCTCGGTGAATTGTAGTTGCGTGAAGAGTGGTTGTAGTGGTGTTGATCCTGTAGAAGCTATCGATAGTAGCTATCTCTTAAACGATTGTAATGGATGCCCAAGATCTTGGCCAGTTTCATCGATAAAATTTGCAGAGTTATGTTATGGTTAATTTATACATTATTAATTGTATTAATTTATTATTCTATGTGATGGATTCATATTATAGAGATTTGTGAAATATGAGTGGCTTTGTTTTGCCACCATTTTATTCTGACTTGTAGGGAAGTGTAGTCTCACTGCATCAAGTGATATCAGAGTGGATTGAGCCTACAATGGTGAGGACCAAAGAGATCTTGGTCTTAGATTGAGTAATTTATGAGTGTTGGTGAAGTGGGAACATGGAAGAACAGATCCTAGAACATAATTATAATGATGACAAATATAAGAAGAGGTCATGGAAGACCTAGAATATTGGAGGTTGCAAATGATGTGAATGAGCTTGCAACAATGGTGAGGAAAATGATGGCTAGAATGGATGCCATGGATCCAACCCAGAGGAGAGGTATTCCACATGTGGTGCAAGAGATCAATGATGATGAAGCAAAATTAGAGACTACAAGAGAAGAACTAGAGGAGCACATGATAGTGGAGGAGAGAATGACTAGAGAAATCAATAGTATTGAAGGTAAACCTAAACTTGATATTCATGTCTATTTCGAAAGTTTGAATCCTAAGGAATTGATAGATTGGATAGGAGAAATGGAAAATTTCTTTGAATTTGAGCATATTAGAGATCTTAGGAGGGTTAGGTTTGTAGTATGAAATTGAAAAGTCGTGCTTCTTTGTGGTGGGATAGGTTGTAGTTGAATAGAGAAAGTCGTGGTAGAGAAAATATTAATACTTGGAATTGGATGGTGCCATAGTTGAAGAATAATTTTTTACCTTTGGTTTACTTTAAATCCATTGAAAATATTGTAGAATCTAAAGTAATTAAATATGCCAATAAAGGAGTACATAGAGGAGTTTTATATACTTTCTATAAGGTTTGGGAAGAATGAGGAGAGTTCAGAATCCATTGCGAGGTTTGTGTGGTCTAAGTCATGCCATTTAAGTTGAGTTTAATATTTTTGAATTTCCATTCAATAACAGAGGCTTACAAGTAGATTTGAGTATTACTGAGAAATTGTCGAGGAAACAATATACGACAAGAAAAGGTTCATGATATGGAAGAGGACAACATAAAGAAAAATAAGTGGAAGAGAATGAAAGCACATCTAGTTGTGTAGAACAACTTGCTAGAAGAGGATTTGATGTTGACAAAGGAAGAGGTCGATTAGTGAGAGGTAGAGGTAAAGGAGGAAAAGTTGAAAGTGTTTTCTACATATGTGGAATGCAAGGCCATATGGAATTTGAATGCCCAAAAAATTGGAAAAATGGGAGAAGACAAGAGCAAATAACTCATACTGTTGAAGCATAAACAACGATAACATCAAGTGAGTTGGTGGAATTGAGGGAAAATCAAGGAGAACATTTAATGATGAAAAAAGTATTGTTGCAGCTTGCGAAAGAGGTTGAGACATAACTATAACATAGGAAGGCACTCTTTAGAACAAAATGTAATATAGAAGGTAAGTGTTCTAATTTAATTATTGATGGTGGTAGTTCATAAAATTTGGTGTCAACTGAAGTGTTAAAAAATTGAAATTGAAAGCGTACACCCCATCTAGAAACATATAGATTGTCATGTTTCAAAAATGGGCATAGGGTCACTATGAGGGAATAGTGTTTCATTAATTTTAATATTGGGGGTTATAGACCTATAGTGATAACATTTTTTTTCATGTGTTTCCATGGATGCTTGTCACATTTTGTTGGTGAGGCCATGGTAGTTTGATATAATTTTTATGCATGGTGGGAGGAGAAATACCTACCAATTTGAGAAGGATGGGGTGGAGTTTAAATTATGCCATTAATTGATGAAGTGGATAAGGCTAACTAAGCAATGGCAAGTCTAGTGTTGGCATATGTGAAGGAAGTGGAATAGCATGAACTTGTGGAGCATTGGTATAAAGAAAATAAAAAGGAAAACATGGGTGCTATAGCAACAACACTTTTGCAAGAGGAGCAGATGTGAGGTTTTCATTATCGTGATGTTTTATGTGGTGGTGTGTTTATAGGAAATGCAATAGAGAAAGTGGAGGTTGTGGCCATGAGGGAGTAAACTAAAGGAAAATTTTATAGCGAGGAGAATGCACAGAGAATGGTACACTTATGTCGTCCATGCAACAAGTATCAAGAATGGTTCCTAAGAGGGAGTTAGGGGAAACAATAAGCACCATTGAATGAGAGTGGTGTAAGGGAGTAAGCGTTGAAGGGGTAAAGTAAAAGGAGGTAATAAAACCCTGTGGAACATATTTGCAAGGAATGGAGGAGATGTTAAAAAGTGAGGTAGATGCAAAACAATGTTGGGCTAGGACATCGAAATAAATGTTGTGGATGTTAGCAACAACGAGGGGCATATGAGGATGTTTAGTTTGCATATTTTGTTATCCTACCTTTTGAGCAAGATGCTCAAATTTTCCAACCAAGGTAAAAATTTGAGCAAGATGCTCAAATTTTCCAAATTTAGAATGTCTCAATTCTAAGGTTCTTTAAAACAATGTTTCTTTTACCTAGAATATTGTCTAGGGTTTGAGGTGTATAAAGAGCCTTCTCCCAAGAAGATTAGGAAACAAAAAAAATCACAAGAGGTTTTAGGAAATTATGTGGGAAAACCCTAAGGTATGAGAAATGAATCCTTGTCATGTGAAGGGATAATTAGTTGCTTATGGGGAGGGTGAGGAGGATCTAGTAGATAAGGGCAATAATTACTATTTGGGGAAGGGAGAGGGACCCTTTGCATCATATTTTTTAGATATCCCTTTGGATTGCATATATGATTAGTGTCCAAGGGATTTGGAGGTGTTGTAGGGTGGATCAACAAAGATGTAGGGAAAGAGGCATGTGGTGGGGGATGGAACTATTTTATATTTTTAGTTTATAATTAAGCTCTTAAGGAAGCAAATGAAGGGAAACAATAGACATTAAGAGGGGACTTTAGAGCAAGGTCAATATATGGGGAGCGACATTACAATCTCTCAATATCGTGTGGTAAATTTAATATAGATCTATTTTGTAATTGTCTTTTTGTCTGCCAAATTTAATATATATCTTTTTTTTTTTAATTGTAAGCTTACATTACATTTATTTTTGTTTTATATCAATTATTATTTTTACACCTACCTATGTCACAAACGTGACATATCTCATCCACCCAGGTTATAGAAAGCACATCTCAATGCAATTATATGTCAAATAATTCATATATTTAAATTAAAAATTTATTATTGATAGGCCTACATTATATTTATTTTTGTTAGTTATATATATAGTGTTGATGTACATTATAAATTTGACACATCTCACTCATCTGAATTGTAAAAAGCACATCTCACTACATAATTTATTTATTTATGTTGATAATGTTTTGAATATGGGTATGGAATTGTTTTTTTTTGGGTCTTGCATTACATTCTCACAATTTTCTAAGTGAAAAAACAATAAACCTTCTTAATGGAAGGGCAACTTAAATATTGTTGACCATTAGGTAGACTAAAAAAAGTCTCCAAAGAAAATTATGTTTGTAGTTTCAAAAAATGCTTGTCTTATTTACTAAGAGTTGTATTGAAGACATCAACAAAGGTGATGAGTTGGGATGCAATGACCATTCATTTTATCTCCTTTAATGATATCTTGAAAATGGAAAGCAGAGACATGGATTAAATAATTTAAATTTAAAAAGGAAATCAATCCAACTAACTTGAGCTAATGAAAGCAATTTGTAACACTCGAAGCTTCAAACTTCGTGGAAAAAAAAAACACTCGAAGCTTCAATAATGTCTAACAAAACTATTAGTCAAAGCAATTTTTAACATTAGAAGCTTCAATAATGCCTAACAAATTGTTAAAGGAGTTTGTAACACTCAAGCTTAGATAATGTTTAACAAAACTATTAGTTAGTATGGAAGAAATAAGAAAAATATATAATTTCTCATTAAAAGATTTATAATTTAAACATTGTTTTAAATTATATAATAATTTCTAAATTAACACTCTAGTTTATAAATTAACACTATGCACAAGTTTAAAAGTTTAAAAAAAAACTCATAACTAATTTATAAGTCAGTTTAAATATTTAATAAAAAAATTACATCTTAAAAAACATAATAATAAAATATTTGCTTATAACTTAACTTTGTAAAAAATGGCAGAGAGTACACTACCTTGTGCTCAAGTAAAATATCAATATGTAAAAGGAATCCCTTTATGGAAGGGAATGACATCTTCTCCAATGATTTGTCATCCTATTTTTAAGACATTTTAATTAGAAAATTAAATGTGCATGTTCAATTTCATTATTAGTTGCACTACCATCAAGGATATAATCATCCCCACATATTAATAAAATGAAGCATGTTCTTTAATTTTGCTTTGTTGTTTATATTATGAGACCTGATAGAGTTCACAACATATGATTGATTGCTTTGGTGCTAGCTAATTGTATTTAGGACTTATCCCTAAAGGTAATGACGATCCTCCACTTAAAACGTGTGTCCCATTGTTTATCTAAGTTATAATTATTAATGTTTTTGATTTTTATTGTGTTTTGGAATGTTTTTTACTTTTAAATTGTTTTTTTATAGAAATGCCTGTTACTAAAGGGTTAGTGTATTTCAACAATTGACTAAGAAATTACAATTTAGGGGTATCTAAGCCGTTAAAATCACTCAGGGATTATATGGGGCCTGAGCCACACCAACCCTTGACATGGTTGAAATTTTTGATGTCTCCGCCCAACTAAGTAACCCCTAAGAGTATTGAACTCGGATAGTTGTAATATCCCCAATTTGAAAATTTACTCAATTTGGACAATTTTCGAAACTTGAACTAGTGAAACCCCAAACTGTCCCAAATGATCCCAAATTGTTTCGAATTATGTCTGGAGTGGATTGAGGTGTATTAGGACACACTAATGCAACTATTATATGCTTGGACACTTTCTAAAGACTTCAACAAATTGCATTTACAACTGGAGAATGAAAGGAAAAAAAAACTAGGAAAATCGATGTTAAAACCCCCAAGGGTAGATGACTCTTTTGGATTCCCAAATGTTGTACGACCCTACCAACTTTCAGAACAGACAATTGGATCATATCAAGGACCTAAAAAAAAACCTAGGTGCATCATTGATTCATATTTATAGCTTGCTCAGGCACTCTTAAAATAGAAGGTTACAAAGCACATTCATTGCTTGGAAATTGTGAGCAATATAGCAGAGATTTTTACATGGAATTCTAAGCAAATGAAAAAAGGGGTCTGCATAACATTTATGTCTCATGTACAGTAAATAATAGGCTTCTCAAATAGCTACAAAAATCAGAATAAGTCTGGTGCAAAACTGATATATAAATGCTCAACGTTTCATAAATGTATACAAGGGCGTAATGGCTCAAAATGGTGGTTTTTGCTTGAGTTTTCTTATATGGTCCAAGGGATTTCGAGCTGTGGCTCTCATGATATATATATTACAGATTAATGCAGCAACTAACATGTCCATAAGGTTGAAATAGCAATCCTCCATTAGCTATATGCAACAAGAAGTGCGCCATCACACTTTTACATGACATTGAGAGAAAGAGGAAACGAGCTCGAATATCAATGTTACTTGGAGAAATAGTACATGAAGTGCTTTGTATTTCGAGTTGTGGATCTCATGATCTATCCATTACAGAGTCATGCATCCATTAACAAGTTCAAAAGTTTGAAACAACAACCTTCCATTATCTATATGCAACAAAGAGTGTGCTATCTCACTTTACATGAACATTGAGAGAAAGATAGGAGAATGATAGTAGAGAAGGAAGATAGAATATGAACTTGAACTCAGATGGGGGTTGAAACTGCATCAAAACATCTCCATGAATCTCTGTTGAGAGGTATGAGTGGCCTCTCCATCAACCAACTTGGATGGGAACTTGCACCCTCGAAATTGGTACTAAGGCAAGGAGGATGAACATCCACCGTGCAAGGACAAGCTTGAAGCTCTCCAAATTGCAAAGATGCAAATAAAAAATGATCAAAAGCTACTCCATTTCAACTTGGACTCCTTTTAATAACTTTAGTTAAGTCATTTACCTCCTTATAACTCAAATTATCTCCTAATTACTCATGAAATTCGAATTAGTGGGGGTTATGACCCTTCATTGGCCCCACATGACACTTGGCTCATCTTTTGTCTCCAAATCCTCCATGAATTCGACTTGGGGAATATTTTGGATGCTTTGGAGATGTATAGCTCTGCTCATGCTCCCTCTTGGTTTATTTTTAGCTCTTACATTGTCATATATGTCATATAATCTGTCATAAGTGTCATAGATGTCATAGAATCTGTCATAAGTGTCATAATGATTGACATAGTTGTCATAGAATCTGTCATTGCCTATTTTATCCCTATGACTCTTCCTCTTCCTTCATGAATGTTACCTCTTCCCTTCCAACTCGAATTTGGGTATGGCTCCATGTTTAAAGGAGGAATATTCTCTCATGTGGACCCCACATGTCCACTTGTGCGCCCCCAAGTCCAACTAGGACCTAATGCCACTTCATTTTGGAGCATTTAACATTTATTCCACAATTTATTGGCCTATTTTTCCATCATCAATTTAGGATATTGAATTTTCATGAGAAACTATAGACCTTGGGGTTAAATGTCATTATTTTAATTTTTCCACATAACCCTTAGGAATTGGGTAGGCCAACTTAATTATTTATCTGAAAACCATTTAATTGGTGACATGACAGTCCTCCCCACCCGATATTGCTTGTCCTCAAGCAATTTCAAACATGTATGTTGAAGAACCCGCTTCCTTTCCAAAAAATTGCTTCCAAAACTCTAAGTAGTGGCACTCATACTCTCTTTCATATTTTGGAAACCCTTTCTGAATTTTCAACCCTTTTTCTCACCATATAATTCTTTGAAGTTGCCACTAAGTTTACCAACTTTGTGTCTTCAAGATTCCATGAAAATTTTAGAGAGGAACCACCATGCTTGCTGCTGCACTACTCTGATTACAATCACCTTCTCAAGTGGTGACTCAATCTCCCATACTACTTGTTGCCCCCAAAAATTATTCCAGGGTCCCAAATGATCCCGATACATTCACGGTGTGAAATGTCTAGTATGTAATGCCATGAACACCAAGCATGTGAATATTGATGTCACGTCCCCTCCCGTCGACCCAATGAAAGGAAAGGAACATGACTACACTTCTGGGACTTTTACGTAAACTTAACCCATTTCATTAGATTCATACGAATAAAAAAAATATGTGCAAATGTGAATCAACATAACATGCACAACGAAATTAAACTGTCCACACACATTTCTCATGCATACATTCAACAAAATCAGAACAACCAATACATTGCAGAATTGAATACATAGACATAGAATACTTATCTTGATCGTAAAGTTTCCCTAAGCAACTAGCTAGGTCGTTGCAACGTTCCACCGAACAATAGGTCTCTACCCAGCTTGTATTCCTTTAGCACTCCAAGACCACCCCCGAGCTGGGCATGATTTATACAAGGAAATGGAACACTCAAGCTCATGCACAGCCAAATAAACATTTCATCTAAGCCAAGCCAGTCCACAGCTGGGTTTATTAGGATAAATATGAACCCTCTTCATTTCTGGATGCTTGCACTCAAGCTCAAGCCAAAACAATGGATACCCATAATTCATACCCCAACATACTCTTTCCACACATAACAAGCAAAATGGTTTGGCATGGATAAATTTTTTTACAAAGGGATTTACGAAACAGGGTTCCAATTGGCTCTCCCAACTCGTGGCTCACCCAAAACGAACTGTGGGAAGGGGACATTCGACCACAGGGAGCAAAACCGATTTCTCCCACAGATTATGAGCATTCCAAATGGCCAAAGCGGCCTCAATGAAACCCCAAATAGAGCTTCCTTCCTCCTAGCAGCTCTACAACACCAAAACGCCCTCTTCCTAGCTAGAAAACAAGGAAAAACCATAAAAACGTGGAGGGCAAAATGCCCAGGTAGCTCAAAAACGTGAGAGAGGCAAAACTGGTTGATGGATAATGGCACGAGGGGAATTTCATGGCTAATTTATTTCCCAATAATCCAAACACGAATTTCCATGAAGGGTGGCTTTCCCATACTCGAATTTGGACAGCCATACCTCCCCATTCCCCGAGGCATTAACTACCTCAACCAACTCTTGGAAGAAATGAATGATTGAGAACAAAAGTCAACATGGGTAGTTGAGGGTTTATGGGTTCTCTCATTGACACTTGGATTGACTTGATTGGTTCCAAAGGTTTGAATATTTCCCTCCCAATTCCTTGTAAAAATCATGCCCCCATCTCTTGTTGCATTGCATAGCTAGTTGTGGGTATTTTATTAAAAAACATATTTACATGATATTTGCAATTTCATTGTGCCTGGCTAGCACGCAAACCATATGCATCACTAAATCGATGGTGGGGCCTTGGCCTTGAGCTCCTCACCATGATTTTATAACAATATTACATCCTTTACATTTTAATGCAATGGGGTTAAAATCGGGATATTACAACCCCCCCCCCCCCCCTTGGAATAACACCGTCCTCGGTGTTCCAACACTTAGGAATACATATCCACTTTACACATGTACAAATTCACAAAATGTGGCAAGTCTATCCTGATTTTCATCTTTTTACTTTGAAATTTCAGGACCAAGTCCTTTGGCTTCCACAAACTGCTCATGCTGGCTCTTCTCTTTCATCTCTGCAGGTGGGAATTTCTCCACAACAATGCCTTCCTTTTATTTACCTTCCAGCTGATCTATAAGTCTGGAATTTCATGGCTTCCATATTTCTTGCTGTCCTAGAAACTATTTGAGGAAGATTTTCAGCCAAACCCCATAGCCTTTGGTCTGCCGCAATGGCCAATGTGCACAACTGGCTCTCACTTTGCTCACTAGAAACACTTGGCTGGTAACAACTGCAATCAATGGATTTCAATTTATCACCTGTGAAATTCATCATGCAAATTCCTGTTAGGCCAAGCATAACACAATATTAAAATCAGTCAATTATTTGCCCAATTGACATGGAAAGTCCATTCTTTATTCATGAGACTTCCACACTTTTCATGCTTTCCCCAACATACACATGAAATCATTCATGTTCATCCTTTCACAGGAAATTTACTATTTCAACATTCACATTTCATTTCTAGCAATTAAACACAATCTATTTTCAACAATGACATGCACTCAACAATCCTCTGTTTCTGAAATGCATCAATCAAAAGGAAGTAGAAGAGTAAGAGTTTCCCCCTCTTAGTCTTGTTCCTATCCGGAGCCACACCACCACTGTGGTTTCATGCTCTTTATCCTCTTTCACTTCAATGTGAATGCTTTACTTTCCCTTTCTTGGCTATGACACTTAGTGTCTAAGGTCTGTCTAAGGCTTTTCAACCAGGGAACCCTTCCCCATTGTTGCCTACAGAACCTTTGGCTGCTAGGACCCACACAAGTCCACTATCACCATCTTTCATTACTGCTCATACTGAGCTCTTTAGGACAGTCACATGTCCACATGAATCCCTAGGATGCCTTCATAGTCCTTGCTCCCAGAAATACCTACACTCAAACATTGAATCAATTGACATGTTTAGTTTATTTTCATAGGGTTTATCTCTAAACAAGAGTTTAAGAAATCATAACCAAATCATGTACACACGTATATTCATACTAAGTAAGCAAGAAGTTGTAAGATAACCAAATACTTATTTGTATTGGATGTCTTCACTTTATTCCATAGGCTCCTTCTTTGCTTTACAAGCCTTGGATTTCCCGTGGATACAATAACGAATGTTGGGCTAGCACGCAGGCTACTCCACAATCATTTGTATAGGTGATTGCAAGCCAATACGCCGATTGGGTTTATCAGACATCCCATTTAGCAATATGCTAAGCTAGTACTTCGACTGGGTTTATCAAGTATTCAAGGAATGTTTGGCCAACACGTCGGATGCTCCACAACATTTAATGCCCAACCAGTGCACCGACTGTATTTACGAATCATTTATGGTGCCTTTAGAGTCCTTGATTCCTGCAATGACCAAGGTTTCCAACAAAGAAACAACAACGTATCAACTTGGTTGTCATAAGACTTGTCATGAAATTTTCATTATCTGAAATAAAAATGAATGAAAATTAAATACTTATCTGTATTAGGCAGTTCCTCGCTACTCCATAGGTTTCCTTCTCTGCTTTACAAGCCTTGGATCACTTGTGGGGTGGATGTTTGGCTAGCACACATGCTGCTCCACAACATCAAGTAGTTAATGCTCAACCAGTTTACTCTCTAGATTTACCAAGCATTGGTGGTTCCAAACTAGTCCCATACTTGGTTTTCCCTATCCATTGCCAAGCCAGCACATCTGTCTGGGTCATCATCCAATGGAAGGAAACTCCCCCACGACCATTTCTAGGTCAAGGCTCTACTACGGATCCATAGGCATCTTAGGGTTTCCATTCAGTCTCAGTATCCCACCTTACTGCTGACCCAATAGAGATTTTATGCCTTCATCAATATCACCACACCTTCACACAACACATCCCTTCACACACACATCAACTCTTCATTCACACAAGGATGACACTCCTTCTCTTATGCAAACCAGTGGTTCCCTCTAGGAACTCTATAGGTGACTTTCTTGACTACAAGCTAGTATGGCCCCACAAAACCCACTCACACTACACAAGGATTATACCCCTTTTCTACCACACAACTCCTCGGGCTATCCATCCCTTCTAGTGTTCTTTAGTGTGAGCGTAGTGATGAGTCCTGGATATAGGTACTCCATAGACCCCCTTTATGCCACACACAAGCAGGAAAGACTAAGAAAAACACCTCTTTTTGTAGGGGAGAATGCATTTGTTTGATTATTTAATGAAGTAGTTTAAGCAATTATATTTTCTTATGCTTTAAGTGTTTTTATGTGCTAATCATATGAATTCAGGCATGTGTGAGCAGGGCGCAGGTGACTTGAAAAAGTAATAAGTAACCAAGCTCAAGACTAAAGATCATGAGTGACTCAACGATCCATTTTCTCCTAATTTATAGGAAGGACTCCTGTTAAACATGATCGTTGTTTACAATGTAGATCTAGGTTAGAAATAAGGATAAATAGAGACCTATTGAATAGCAGGGGGTCTAGAGACATTTTGGAAAAACAATTTTCAACAGATTTTTGTATTTGAGAGAGCTCTGTTTTACATTTTCCTGAAACATGGATTTATGAATTGATAATGAAAGATCAACGTTATATTAATTCCTTGAGTTCATAAGTTTCTTTTCCTCCTGAAATACGTGTTAGGGAGGGCCCCCCTCAATACGTAGATCAGGAGTCTCGTGTTTCATTACAGGTATTTCTCATGCATTTTATTTATTGTTTCAATCATCATGATGCGTGAAATTACTTTGGCATTTGTTTAGACATCAGATTCTGATTTTAGTATAAACGATTTCCTTCCATAGTTTGATAACATCGTTTCCATAGTTATGTAATGCACTATTTGTAGTCCTGTGTGTGCCATCCACGTAGGCATATTTTATATCCGAGTTCCAGCATTTTTATACCATTTCCACATAACGAGTCAGATCTATGATTTCATGCATACTCTCCTTATTTAAGTTTGATCACATAAGAGTTTAAATGTTTCAACATTTGATTTGAATAGAGCAGGGTTTACTCGCTTTCAGTATTTGATTTGTTTGCTAGAATTTAATTGTTTCCAGCATTGAAATTCCTAGAATAGATTTACCAGTTTTCCAGCATTGAAATTTCTAGAATAAATTTAATTGTTTCCAGCATTGAAATTCCTAGAATAGATTTACCAGTTTTTCAGCATTCAATTCCTAGAGTAAATTTATCAGTTTTCAACATTGGATTAATAGAATATATTCATCAGTTATCAGTTTTCAACATTTTGGATTAATGGGTTTACATGCTTTCATATTTCCTGCTTCCTAGTTTTTCTAGATTAATACTTCCTATTCCCTTAGAGCATTCTTTAGGATACATTGAACATCCAGAACGACAAATATTACCCTATAGTGCACATATAGTGCCTAACATCTCTTAAGTTTGTATGCTCCCTGGTTGATAATTAAAGTACACTTCCAGTATAGCTACCCTAATTGGGTACCCATTCCTGGAGTCCACCACGTAGAAAGGTTACCAATGCCTGTACAATCCTCCTGAGTACCCTTTCTTCACTTTGCTCCTTAACGTGAAACACCAAATTGCATCTGTGTAAGCTGACAACACAAGAAGGATAAGCAAGCTCATCAATATTGTTGCTCTAAAATTGTAACCATATTTCATAACATTCACTATCAAGTATTGAAACACTAGGAATGCCTCCATTCCCTTAGGGTGTAGTCAATATTGACAACCCTAACATAACCCAGCACCAGAAAGGTATGCATCCCTTTCCGATGTGAGCCATGTAGACCCTAGTCACACTCAAGTAGTCTGGAATAATAATGAAATAATAAAACATGATATGCATATTAAATCTAATAACCAGACATGTATAATCTTAGTCAGGGTTACATAATACATCCGTTTTACAGATGTATATTTTCTTCATTTGCGAAGAATGGGGGCTCCCTTCTCTGAGTCAATAGTCCTTCAGTTTGCCACCCCAATATTTTCACGTTCCACAACCCACACTTTCCTTCTTGGCATAATTTTACCATCTCACTCACATGGTTTTCCAACATGCTGTACAACTGAGATATTATCAAAATTTTACAATGGCGTTTCACCCGAAACCCATTTCCAAAGCATGAGATCCTTCCCATGGAGTTTGGATTCTGCAGGCCATCACACATGGTCTTCCTGCAGCATGTCTTCCTGACACACTCCTCAAACAACCAAACAATCAACAACATTTTGACAATCAATTCAAATATGATTTCCTAATCAGTCAATGGCATTAATAATTAAATTCAAACATGAATTTACAATTCTTTCTCCTACAAAAATTGATTTGTTTAACCATGAGGCCATCCTCATATTGTTTGGCTCTTGTAAGTGGTATCACTCTATCCATTATAGTTTTACACTTGCTTCCATGACATGAAAATCCACCTACAACACGTCCTCTTAACACAATTCTAGAGATGCCAAACAACCATTAGTAATTATTATCCAAATTTCAAACCTGTAATTTACAAATCTATTTCATGCATAAGTTAAACTTCACAACCATGAGAGCCTTCTCATAACCTTTGGCTTCTGCACATGGTAGATACCGGTATTTACTATGGACTTATCCTCATTGCCATACTCAAGAAATTTTTACCTAAAATCTGAAACTTTCAATCAACCAAACAAACTATGAGTATCTATGCATATAATCTGTTCATTGCTACAACAGTCACTGGAGTGATTTCAGAATTATAACATTCAATAATTCAAACACTTTCAACTGCTAACATTTTAAATGCAATGAAATATATATCTATATATGCATCATATAATTGCAAGACATGGGAACACTATCCATGCATTTTAAATAAACTTAATACTCATTACTTCACAACCATATTATTTTTATGCAACTCTGTCCTTCCAGCAGAGCATCCTGGTAGCCCTTCAAACATGACTAACTTTATGCAATATTTCTTCTGCATTCATAGCATCTCATGAAATGATCTCAGAATTACCTCTAATTAATCATTTCATCTATTATCTAATTGCAATGAAACATACATAACACAACCATGGATTCACACAATTCATCTCAACATGTGCACCCACACATATGCATGCACACCTAAATCCTTCACATAATCTTTTAATGTGTACTCACTCAATGCTTTCTTGCATAGATTCATGAATACCGCAATGTCATGTCATGCATTCCACCATGATGTTTTGGAAAGTATGGCTATTGCCTCAACACATCACCCAACCATCTCCCCAATCACTTGGTTAACTATTTGGGTGCCTTCCTTCTCCACTCGAACAACACGTTAGGAGTTTACTCACTCCTTGGTTGTTGGCAAAGAAGTATTATCCCAAATTAACACCAATAGGGGGTTCATGGGATACTTGTGTAACACTATAGCATTACTATTCCAACCACATTATGGCCTTAAATATGACTATCTCATATGGTATGCACTACCACAAGAGGACCATAAGTCCTCACTTGCTTTGGTTGTTAAACTCACAACCAACATACACAAATGGCATGATATAATTTCATATGAATGCATTGAGGTTTCTATGCAACTATAGGGTGTAAGGCTCCTTGCCTTCACTTACCCACACTTCACTATACTCGGTAGGATGACATTCCCATTCAGGCACTCAGTACCTCATGCAAACCAAATCAACATGGTTTAAACATAGTTGAATGGATCTTACAAAATCCTCTTTCAACATTCATGCAATTAAGCACAAATAACCATTACCTGCATGGGTGTCATTAACATTGCTTGATGTTACCTGATCAGTTGGCCTCTTACCAAGGTTACACAGTCCTTTTTCCAACCTTTTGATCATGAATCATTACTCCAGCTTTCCCTCTCAAGGTTTGTTGGTCGCATGCTATGACTTCTTTGCATTTTAAGTCATGCTTCTATGGTCTGATTCCTATAACCATTATCAACATCATTAATTGTCATCAACCATAGGCAATACCATTAATGGGATACTGCATGTGTAACTTCACTGCCTTTACCCATATGCAACACCATGTTCATGCATAAGCAATTCACATGCACTATGCAATGACTCTTTAATCATGCCCACTAATTTGAATATGCATTTAATATACTACTCTCTTGTATTTCCAGCATCCCTATGCCATAATTTATATGCATGACAACTTCAGAATTATAAATACAATAGCAAGAGGGTAGTGGAGGGATTCTCCCTTCCAATTCCCCATCATGACATGGAGCTCCTCCTCCACATCACAATTGATCCTTTTCTTGGCTTCCCTACTAAGCACACAAGGATTCATTAGCTGTGATTTCTCTTCAAGTAGCAATTCAATACATATACGTATGTAAAAAATTTCTACTTGCTATTTTCCAACATACAATTGTTATGCTATAAACAAAAATAGTTTAAGGTGAGAAATTTTCCTCTATGCAATTCCTACTTCACATTCCAAGCATAGAGAATGCATTTCATACATCCAACGACTGTCTCCGGGGGACGACGGGGGTCAAGGGGGCTTGCCCCCTTGTGGCTCGCCACTGCAAGGCGGGTCGAGGGCATCACCCTCGTTTTTGTTGTTGTTGTAAATCCTTCGATTTCGTGCAATCTGGCATATAAGTTCCATGGCGTTTTTCAACTTTTGGCACCTCCAAATATTCCTGGAACACTGCTCAAATTTCCCTATTTTGGCAGACTTATCGATTTTACTCCGACCCATTTCGGCGGACTTAGCGTTTGTTTCTGATCGACGCAATTCACGATCTTGCGCCGACCGTTTCGATGGTCTTGGCCTTTTGTCGCCAATCGGAGAACTTTCCAAATTGACGCCGACCTGTTTCAACGGTCTTGTCAATTCTTGCTGATCCGTTTCGGTGGCATTCCACTTTCTCATCAATCGACGGACTTGTCTCTTTTCCGCCGATCGTTTCGGCGAACTCGCAATTTCTCTCTGATCGGAGAACTCACCTTTTTCCGCCAACCATTTCAGCGCACTCCGGATTTCTCTCCAATCAACGAACTCGCCTTTTTCCCCCAACCGTTTCGGCGTGGCTCATCCTTTTCCGCTGACCGTTTCGGTGCTCTCCGATCGACGAACTCAACCTTTTCCACCGACCGTTTCGGCGCTCTCCGATCGACGAACTCATCTTTTTCCTTCGACCATTTCGGCGAGACTCGCAATCTTGCGATGATCAACGAACTTCTCATTTTTGCGCCGAAACGCCTTTTCGACGACTTTTCTCGATTTTTCACCGACAGTTTCGGCGCTCTTACCGATTTTGCGCCGACAGAGACTTAGTAGAAAAACTCAAAAACACTTAGAAAAAATTTTCAAATGTGGATTTTTTTTTGAATTTTTTTCTTAGTGGTCATTGCTGAGAAGGAAGCATACTTACCTCTGCAAGTTGCCTGATTTGTCCCATTAGGCCCAATGTTGTAGCCTACTCTGTCACGTCCCCTCCCATCGACCCAATGCAAGGAAGGGAACATGACTACACTTCTGGGACTTTTACATAAACTCAAACCATTTCATTAGATTCATACGAATAAAACAAATGTGTGCAGATGCGAATCAACATAACATGCACAACAGAATTAAACTATCCACACACATTCCTCATGCATACATTTAGCAAAATCAGAAAGACCAATACATTGCAGAATTGAATACACAAACATAGAATACTTATCTTGATGGTAAAGTTGCCCCAAGCAACTAGATATGTCGCTGCAATTTTCCACCCAACCATAGGTCTCTGCCCAGCCTGTATTCTTTCAGCACTCAGAGACCACCCTCGAGCTGGGCATGATTTCTATAAGGAAAGGGAACACTCAAGCTCATGCACAACCAAATAAACATTTCATCTAAGCCAAGCCAATCCACAGCTAGGTTTATCAGGCTAAATTTGAACCCTCTTCATTTCTGGATGCTTGCACTCAAGCTCAATCCAAAACAATGGATACCCATAATTCATACCCCAACATACTCTTTCCACAGATAGCAAGCACAATGGTTTGGCATAGATAAACAATTTTACAAAGGGATTTACGAAACAGGATTCCCATTGGCTCTCCCAACTCGTGGCTCACCCAAAACAAACTGTGGGAAGGGGAAATTCGACCACAGGGAGAAAAACCGATTTCTCCCACAGGTTATGAGCATTCCAAATGGCCAAAATGACCTCAATGAAACCCCAAATCGAGCTCCCTTCCTCACAACATCTCTGCAACACCAAAATGCCCTCTTCCCAGCTAGAAAACAAGGAAAAACCATAAAAACGTGGAGGGGAAAACGCCCAGGTAGCTCCAAAAACGTGAGAGACGAAAAATTGGTTGATGGATAATGGCATGGGGGGCAATTTCATGGCTCATTTCTTGCCCAATAATCCAAACACGAATTTTCATGAAGGGTGGCTTTCCCATACTCGAATTTGGACAACCATACCTCCCCATTCTCTAAGGCATTAACTACCACAACCAACTCTTGGAAGAAATGAATGATTGGGCACAAAAGTCAACATGGGTAGTTGAGGGTTTATGGGTTCTCTCATTGACACTTGGATTGACTTGATTGGCTCCAAGGGTTTGAATATTTCCCTCCCAATTCCTTTTAAAAACCATGCCCCCGTCTCTTGCTGCATTACATAGCTAGTTGTGTGTTGAGATATTGTAACTTCAAAGAATATTATAATTGTACTTTATTATTCCGGAGATGTTTCATCCCTCCGTAAAGATCTTATTGTATATCCGGAGATGTTTATTCCTCCGTCAGAATGTGGTAACTCGGGTTATTAGACTTCCCTAGTGGAGGTCGGCCCTTTATGTGTTATGTGGGTCAAAGGGTTATTAGACCACCCTAGAGGGGTCGGCCCAGTTAGTTGTAGTGGGGTATTTAACCCATTGGTTAAATACGAGCCTACGTGTACTTGTGTAAAATACATATCAGTGAAGTGTATAAATAGAGGAGGTGTGTTCCTCATTTGAAACACTCACTCATTCAAGGGAGGCGCACTTTTGGAGGAGAGGTCTGCTACGGTGGAGAAGGAGATCATGTCTTTGGTTTGAATCTTTGTATATTGCTGGTCATCTATATTGAGGAAGCTTTACTGGGTTTTCTACCCCATGAGGGTTTCCCAGGATAAATCTGTGTCTCTTGTGTTTATGTTATGCTTGTTGTTTCTTCAGTGATCCTGTATATGCTATTATTGTGAAATGGAATGTAATGCTGCTATTTTCTGTCTTAGCATATTGAATTTTAACATCGTATCAGAGCTAACCTGAAGGAAGACAAGGTATGGCACTAAAGACACTTGCTTTACTTACGGCAATTTGAAGGTTAGGGTTTTACATAGCAAAAACCAGTCATCGTAGCACTTTCGCTATAAATCCGTTTTGGCGAAGTTTTCGGATCTGAAATTGTTACAGGACGAAGCTAAAATCTCCAGGTACCTTGTGTCCAAAGGACAACCTCTAATTCGTTGTACTTTGTGATTTATGATCTGTACAATAGAGGGTTTCTGCCTCTTCCAGATCTGAGTCAAAATCAGGTGACCTTGGGAAAAAGGTCATAACTTGGGCTAGGAAGCTCCAAATGAAATTTCGTGAAAAGTGACAGGTAGTAAACAGAATTTACTATCTCAAAAAACTTTTTCAGAGGCCGAAGTTGAACCAGTGACACGTGGCACTCCGTACAAGTTCGCTCTCCTGTATTATCCCATAAACAGGTCACGTTGTGACACTTGGAATAACTCTCTCTCAGAGAATCCAATTGAGGTCAGACCTGTCAGGATGGAAAGATAACAGGCCGAGCTATCTCAGAAAACGTTTTCAGAGGCCGAAGGTCAAACAGTGACACGTGGCACGCCGTACAAGTTCGCTCTCCTGTATTTTCCCAAAACAGGTCACGTTGCGACATTTTGCATAACTCTCTCTCAGAACATCCAATTGAGGTCAGACCTGTCAGGATGGAAAGTTAACAGGCCGAGCTATCTTAGAAAACATTTTCAGAGGCCGAAGGTCAAACAGTGACACGTGGCACGCCGTACAAGTTCGCTCTCCTGTATTTTCCCAAAACAGGTCACGTTGCGACATTTGGCATAAATCTCTCTCAGAACATCCAATTGAGGTCAGACCTGTCAGGATGGAAAGTTAACAGGTCAGGTTATCTCAGAAAACTTTTTCAGACCCTGTGGATCAAAAATTTCGGAGTTACACCAGAAACAATCAGGTACATATTTCTGTCAAAACAGAATTATTTTTTTGGTACCTTCATTCATGGCTTCCGGAATTTAGGGCTTTGAAGAAAGTTGGAATTTTTGTAATCGGAGACCACGGCTGGATGCTACTCATCAAAATAGAAATTTAGAGACCAAGATCAGAATTTTTGGTTGGGCAGAAGGCCGGGCTTGATTAGACCCTAGTTCGGGACTTTGATTAGAAAAGTGGAAAATTAGGGCTTCTGTAAAAATGGGAATTTTTGAAATCTGTGACCACGGCTGGAAGCTCCTCAGAAAAATAGAAGCTTAGAGCTTTGGATCAAACCTTTTGATGGGGAAAAAGAGTGGGCTTCATCAAACCCCAGTTCAGGGTCACGTCTAGTGAATCCAAAAGTTTCAAAGGCAAAATTGAGGAGTAAAACTTTGCATTTTTCAAATTCTGAATATACCAGTTTGATCAGCTCATCAAGGCGCATATTTCTATCCTTTCGGAAGTTTGAAATTCAAAGTTTGAATTTCTGGGTTTCTCTGACAAACCCATATCCAGCTCCAGGTCCAGTTCTTGCAAATCAAGTGGATTGGGTTAATCCTAGAAGAAGATGGATTGGTCACCTGCATAAGTGAAGGAGTCCCTATTTCAGAGGGAGATGAGGCTAAGGATTTACATAAGGAGATTACAAGCAGGTATGACTCATCGAGGTATGTTTTGATATTTGTTCATGATTAAGTTTATGGTATGTTTGTCTTCATGTTATTACGGTTAGTACAATCTTGATTTTAGATTTGTTGTATCACCTTAACAAAATTATGAATGCATGATAGAAGATATTCATTGGTTAGGGTGTTGACACTTATGATTGTACTAATGCATTATGATGTTGTGTGAGGTTGATGTTGTCCGCTAACAAGATACAGGTACATCACAAAAGACAAATCAGGTTCCATGACCATGAAAACATGAAGACAAAGACTCATCCACAATCTTTGTTCTACTTACGAGGTATGTATGACTTTGTTATATTATGCTTAACCTATGAGACATGCAGGTTCTAGCTCAGGATCTCTAAATCATTGAAGAGATTATTTAGGTATGTTGTACATAACCAAGTAGGTATACTAATCCAGGTATGTTTCCCATGAATCTTACCTTGTGTTAGGATCCCCTATTTAATTATACTTGGAATGATTGGTTATGCTTATTCATAAAGTTAGTAATCAAGGGATTATGCATATTATATCTTTTATCTTGATTGATGATATGCATGAGTAAAAGAAGACTTCCCTGAAATCTTGAATACTAATGTTTATTAACTATAATCATGACTATACATTTTCAAGATTATTTAGTACTATAATGTTTTGATAGCATTTAGAATATACTAATGAGTATATGTTTGTGTATGAGATCATGAGGATGACTCTTGAGCATGCACAGTGGTACAGAATGAATAGAAGTTCAAAAGACATACAGAAGATCAAGCGGGAGGCAACCACACAAACATAAAAGATAAGTATTTGAGTTGTTATTTGAAATAGTAATAATATTGCCTATAATAGGTTGTATGCATATTTGTATTCCCATAATATATAATGCTGAGTGTAAACATTCATAGAGCATTGAACAGTATACTACTAATGTGCATATGATTGACAAGTTGGACAAACATTCCATTGTTGCTTGTCTAGAATGAAACCTCTTTGCTGACATGCCGAGAGCTATGCACACTCTCGATAGTATGTTCTGGTAGAGATGGAAGGCATCTAGATAGCCACTGTATGCATACAAGATATGGGAAAGTGTTGTGCCAAAGTATTGGTCAAAATAGTTGCATAACTATGTAAATGATATCTGTATGCATAATAGGTTATCATGTCAATATGATTTGATGATTATGAAGTATTACTAATCATGTACCTAATTTTGATTTGTAGGAAAAATCATGATGAATGATGAACAAGCGATGGATGTTCAACAAAAGGATTTACAAATCAAACACACTATAGAAAGCTTATGGTTAAGAGATTTTCTTAGAAAGAGGAAGAGAATCATGATGAGATGTTTTGACCATTCTCTTAATAATGTAATCAGGTTCTGTATGGGTTCCCAGGATCAGTAGTCAATTGATGAGCTTAATGATCATCATGGGTGATGTGGATCTCAACCCTTGCTACAAGGTCGAATATGGCTTCTATACACATATGACATGGATGCAAGAAGGAACTCACCATAGAGTTCGAATGACTTTGAGGCTCATATTAGTAGACCCATCTGACGAGAGATGGCACAGATAGATATGCAGAAGATCACTCAATGCTGAGTGTGAATAATGGACAATTGACAGCTTCATGACAAAGCTTGGGATTTACCAGAAGTAAAGCTGTCCCTAACCTTTACCTTAAGGTTGTGGATGATGAACCTAACTTACCATTATTGCATGACGATGATCTCTTTCTGACAAGGAATGAGAAATAGGTCATGAAAATGGCTGCAGAAATGAAAAATGAAAGATCTCGGATTAATGCACTACTTCTTAGGTCTAGAAGTATGGCAAGATCCAAAAGGAATCTTTTTCAAGGTAAGTATGCTGTGAAGTTTCTAAAAAGATTTGATACGTTGGAGTATAAAGCCATGGCCACTCCCATGGACTCCAACTTGAAGTTATTAGTTAATGACTCATCGTATTTAGTGGACCTAACCCTTTATAGACAAATTATTGAGTCATTTATGTGTCTAAACGAATACTAGGTTAGATATATGCCTTGCTGCAGTTACCCTAAGTCAGTATCTAGTAGAATCTAGAAAGGTTCACTTAATAACTACAAAGCATGTAGTGAGGAACCCAAAAGGTACAATAGATTTTGGTCCATATTATCTTGGAGGTCATGAACTCCGTTTACATGGTTACTCAGATTCTGATTGGGCAGGAAGTGCCTCAGACAGAAAGAGTACATCAGGTGGATGTTATAGTCTTGAATCTGCCATGATCTCATGGTTCAGCAAGAAACAATCTAGTGTGGCTCTCAGTACTGCTGAAGCAGAACATATAGCTGTCTGCTCTGCCAGCTGTGAAGCAGTGTGGGTTCAGAAGCTATTATATGGAGTGTTTTAGAAATGGATTCCACTGTGATTATGTGTGACAATAGGAAATCTTGTATTCCATGATAAGTCAAAACACTTTGAGATCCGATACTTCTATATACGAGATATGGTGCAGAGAGGAGCTATCAAGCTCGAGTATATAAGCACTAAGGATCATTTTGATGATTCCTGACCAAACCTCTGTCTCGAGTAAAGTTTGAACACTTCCGAGACAAGCTTGGTGTAGTTTAGAAGGACCCTCCTCGAAAGGGGGAGTAGCGCAGTATCCGATAACAAGTCTATCTCATCAATGATGAGGTTATCTATTTACTGCACTTAGTTACCTAGAATTATTTAGATTTAGGACTCTTATATTTTTTCTTTTGATGATAGATGTATACATGCTTTTGACATTAGTTTCTGATGATAGATGTATGCATGCTTTTGATGTTAAGTTTCTAATAATAGATGTATACATGCTTTTGATGTTAGTTTTTGATGATGATGATACATGTTGTGGTTATACATGTTTTGATGATGATGATACATGTTGTGGTTATACATGTTTTGATGATGATGATACATGTTGTGGTTATACATGTTTTGATGATGATGATACATGTTGTGGTTATACATGTTTTGATGATGATGATAAATGTTGTGGTTATACATGTTTTGATGATGATGATACATGTTGTGGATATACATGTTTTGATGATGATGATACATGTTGTGGTTATACATGTTTTGATGATGATGATACATACATGTTGTGAAGGGATTGCATCATTCCTGGACTTCAGTCCGAAAGAAGAGCCGTAGACGTATGTCTTCGATAATGAAGGGATTGGATCATTCCTGGACTTCAGTCCGAAAGAAGAGCCGTAGACGTATGTCTTCGATAATGAAGGGATTGGATCATTCCTGGACTTCAGTCCGAAAGAAGAGCCGTAGACGTATGTCTTCGATGATGAAGGGATTGGATCATTCCTGGACTTCAGTCCGAAAGAAGAGCCGTAGACGTATGTCTTCGATGATGAAGGGATTGGATCATTCCTGGACTTCAGTCCGAAAGAAGAGCCATAGACGTATGTCTTCGATGATGAAGGGATTGGATCATTCCTGGACTTCAGTCCGAAAGAAGAGCCGTAGACGTATGTCTTCGATGATGAAGGGATTGGATCATTCCTGGACTTCAGTCCGAAAGAAGAGCCGTAGACGTATGTCTTCGATGATGAAGGGATTGGATCATTCCTGGACTTCAGTCCGAAAGAAGAGCCGTAGACGTATGTCTTCGATGATGAAGGGATTGGATCATTCCTGGACTTCAGTCCGAAAGAAGAGCCGTAGACGTATGTCTTCGATGATGAAGGGATTGGATCATTCCTGGACTTCAGTCCGAAAGAAGAGCCGTAGACGTATGTCTTCGAGAATGAAGTCCTTGGTGGACGGTTGAGGATTAAGTCATCCTTGGACGTAGGTCCTAAAAGCACGGTGAAGGATTGGATCATCCTTGGACTTTGGTCCTGTAAACTGAGCCGTAGACGTGAGGTCTCCGAGAA
This sequence comes from Larix kaempferi, assembly GCA_027924585.1. Taxonomy (NCBI): domain Eukaryota; kingdom Viridiplantae; phylum Streptophyta; class Pinopsida; order Pinales; family Pinaceae; genus Larix; species Larix kaempferi. The sequence continues at coordinate 27,063,081 of BSBM01000361.1, forward strand.
CATGATAGGACTAGATCGTCCCTGGACTTCGGTTCAAAAGGTACATGACTGGTTTACATCATCCTTTGATGATGTTGATGATCGTGGGATGACGATGCTGATGATCGTGTGATGACGATGCTGATGATCGTGCGATGACGATGCTGATGATCGTGTGATGACGATGCTGATGATCGTATGATGACGATGCTGATGATCGTGCGATGACGATGCTGATGATCGTGTGATGATGATGTTGATCGTGATGCTGATGACGATGTTGATAATCGTGTGATGATGATGCCGATGATCATGTGATGACGATGTTGATCATGATGCTGTTGATCGTGTGATGATGATGTTGATCATGATGCTGTTGATCGTGTGATGATGATGTTGATCGTGATGCCGATGATCGTATGATGACGATGCTGTTGATCGTGTGTTAACGATGCTGATGATTGAGTACTATCAACTCTGATGATGTTGATGTTCCAGTATTGAAGATGTTCCAGTAACTGGTTGAGTTACTGATGATGTTGAGAAAGCTTCCAATGATTTATAGATGTATCATGTATGATGTTGATGACTCCTTGCTCGTGCAGGTGCTGTTATAATATCCTTCTTGTTAAGGGGGAGTGTTGAGATATTGTAACTTCAAAGAATATTATAATTGTACTTTATTATTCCGGAGATGTTTCATCCCTCCGTAAAGATCTTATTGTATATCCGGAGATGTTTATTCCTCCGTCAGAATGTGGTAACTCGGGTTATTAGACTTCCCTAGTGGAGGTCGGCCCTTTATGTGTTATGTGGGTCAAAGGGTTATTAGACCACCCTAGAGGGGTCGGCCCAGTTAGTTGTAGTGGGGTATTTAACCCATTGGTTAAATACGAGCCTACGTGTACTTGTGTAAAATACATATCAGTGAAGTGTATAAATAGAGGAGGTGTGTTCCTCATTTGAAACACTCACTCATTCAAGGGAGGCGCACTTTTGGAGGAGAGGTCTGCTACGGTGGAGAAGGAGATCATGTCTTTGGTTTGCATCTTTGTATATTGCTGGTCATCTATATTGAGGAAGCTTTACTGGGTTTTCTACCCCATGAGGGTTTCCCAGGATAAATCTGTGTCTCTTGTGTTTATGCTATGCTTGTTGTTTCTTCAGTGATCCTGTATATGCTATTATTGTGAAATGGAATGTAATGCTGCTATTTTCTGTCTTAGCATATTGAATTTTAACATTGTGGGTATTTTATTAAAATGCATATTTACATGATATTTGCAATTCCATTGTGCCTGGCTAGCACGCAAACCATATGCATCACTAAATCGATAACGGGGCCTTGGCCTTGATCTCCTCACCACGATTTTATAACAATATTACATCCTTTACATTTTAATGCAACGGGGTTAAAATTGGGATATTACAATTGAATCTATCTCTCAAAAGGTCTCCCACATAGGAAACTGGAACACTGCTCTGCAAAGATGAACTCAAACAATTGAAGGTTGGATTTCTCTCTCAAACCAACAATCGAACTGCTGCTCCAAGTGAGCTGAAACCAAGCAACACCAATATCCCATTGCTTGTATTGCATTCCAAAAGATAGGCATGCTCTACCACAAAAACTTGTAGGAAAAAAGATTGCCAGATCCCATTGCCTTAGTTGCTAGTCTTTGAGTGGTAGTGTCACATGTATAAAACTAACATTCCAAAGAATGCCAGGATCCCATTTTATCATCTGCATCTTTCCAAACATCAGTAACAGCAATAAAAATTCATTACTATGAAAAATTCAAGTAAGGATTCAAAGATCATACCACCAGACTGGAAGTTCAACATTTCCAATGCACAATTGAAACCTTGAGGGCCCTTGCATCAAAATATGAACTTCTTCAAGGTTGTGCGGAGACCAAGAGATACTCTCCATCATGAAATACATATCCTCAAAGTGAGGCTGAATGCAAACAAGTCTCCCCCAATCAACCAGATAGTCCTCATGTGCCAAATGCACACAAGAATCAAGAGTGAGACCATTGAAGCTCAAAGGACAAGGGTGAAAGTCCCATGTATCATCACCAAAAGAGTATGAATCATCACACAAGAAAATATGTCCATGCTGCTCCAAAAGAATGTAAGATGCAACAAAATAATCATCCATGTGTTCTTTCATCTAAGAAGTGAATAAAGAACCTCCACTAAAATCTGAACCAATTAGGGAGCAAAGAAAACAATGAGCCTTCAAGGGGCTCATAGAAGTACCATTTATGCATCCATGGATATGTGTATCATCAAGAAATGAAGAAGGATGTTGCTGCCAATAAAAATGTGCTCCAATCATATATCTCTTCACCCAAGTATTGGATGAAGTTCCTCCAACATCAATTGAACTAAGCAAGGAGCAAGGAAAGTCATGAGTCTTCAAGTAACTCAAGTGAACATCATAGGTGCATCCATGTAGATGTGTACCATCATAAAGTAACAAAGGATGTTGCTGCAAATGTAAAGAATAAAGTGCTCTAGTCATGTCATCCTCAAAAGGGGAGATAGGATTTTTATACTCCTCATGTGGCACCTTCAAAAAGAAACCTTTCACCCATACTTCATTAGGATGAATGCTGCAAAATATGGAAGTGTAGAATGTAGGAGAATGAACCAACTCACCCAAATGATCAAAAAATGCAGAAGTGTCATCATGTGAAGGCTCCATAAGGGTAGGATCATGCACCTCCCTCAAAATTGCAAAACTTTTCTCATAGGTTGGTTCCAAGGTAGTGGAATCATACTCTTCTTAAAATAGTGTGTAACCATTTCCAAGATGCAACTCAAGTTCCTCTTCCACCACAACAAGTGCTTGGCTCTCATCAAGCTCATCTTTAAACACATCAAGAACATGCAAGTTTCCATGTTTCTCACGATCCATCATGTCATGAGAACCCTCCAAGCAATCTACCATTTGACAATCTAAATCATAGGAGGAAGAACAAATATCTTGAAACCTATCAAGAAGTTGTTCATTTTGCATTTTGAGCTTATGAATATCCTAATTATTCTTCAATTATTCTCCATGTAACCATTCATTAAGATCAACGAAATTGTTTCTATAAAAAAGCAAAGACATGACATTACCTTCGATGTTGCACATTGCTCTTTGAATCTTCTCCATGTCTTCAACGAAGGATGGATCCTTCAATGAAGAAACTCTCCAACAAGAATTTGACACCAATGCTTGAGTGTCATGGAGTGTGCTAAGGGTCTCTTGGTTCTTCTTTTAATTCATCTTTGATGACCCTTCAATAAAAATAGGATCTTGTAGAGGGACCTCCTCTTCTTTGTACTTTCTACTTGGACCAACTTCATTAAGTTCAAGTGGTGATGGGGAAGTTGATTTTGGTTCTTCTTCAACTTCTACAAGGCCTTCATTTTCATGTTTAATGGAACTTTGGCTTGCAGCAACACTTTCAAAAGTGATCTATATGTCACAAACATAGAGGTGTGGGAACCCATCAGTAGGTACTCCTTCATAGTTCAAGCATCCATCAATAGATGCTCTTTGATTCATGTCCACGGTAGAGTGTGTCTCATAATGATCTTCAGTATTTTCAATGGAATCTTCTTTGTGATCATGTGATGTTTCTTCATATTTTTCAGAGTCACTTGGGAGTGACTTTCGATCCTCTTCATGTAATGCTTCTTCTACTTTCCCATCTTCAGAACTAGGTGGCTCATGGGTCTCCTCATTTCGCTTCTCCTTTTCACTCAAACATATATGAGTTGCTCTCTAAGGTATTTTGCAATAAGGGAATAGACCTTTCTTCACTAACTCCACATCTTCATTTTTGGGCCTATTTTAAAACACCCAATCGACAACGTATTCAAAAGGAATGGCCTTTTGTGTATCTCCCTTATACAGATCAATATATGCCTGATATTGTTGGGGAAAGGTTTTTCATGTTGCTCTCAATCTTTGTAATTCATTCATAGAATTATCCTTTGGTGGTTCAACACATACATCTTCATCATACATAGGGTCATAAGAATAACCTTCATTCCTTATGAAATTGTAAGAATTGTTGCATGATGGCACCTCTTCCTCATACGATTCACATTCTTCTTCATATTGCTCATAATCATCTTCATACTGCTAATAAGCATTGTACTCATAGGAGTCATCATAATATTAAGACATGGATGAAAATTATTCTTCAATGTATGATATTAATGCACAGGTGCAAGGACCATGCTCTAATACCACTGTAATATCCCCAATTTGGAAATTTACTCAGTTTGGCCAATTTTCGAACCTTGGGGTAGTGAAACCCCAAACTGTCCCAAATGATCCCAAATGGTTTCAAATTATGTCTGGAGTGGATTGACGTGTATTAGGACATACTAATGCAGCTATTAGATGCTTGGACACTTTCTAAATACTTCAACAACTTGCATTTACAACTGGAGAATGAAAGGAAAAAATACTAGGAAAATCGATGTTAAAACCCCCAAGGGTAGATGACTCTTTTGGCTTCCCAAATGTTGTACGAATCTCCCAAATTTCAGAACAGACACTTGGATCATATCAAGGACCTCCAAAAAAACCTAGGTGCATCATTGGTTTAGATTTAGTGCTGGCTACGACACTCTTAAAACATAATACAAAACACATTTATTGCTTGGAAATTGTGAGCAATAACAGAGCTTTTTAAATGAATTCTAAGCAAATGAAAAAAGGGGTCTGCATAACATTTATGTCTCATGTACAATAAATAATAGGCTTCTCAAACAACTACAAAACTCAGAATAATTTTGGTGCAAAACTGATATATAAATGCTCAAAGTTTCATAAATGTATACAAGGGCGCAATGGTTCAAAATAATGGTTTTTGCTTGAGTTTTCTTATATGGTCTAAGGGATTTCGAGCTGTGGCTCTCATGATATGTCTATTACAGAGTTATGCAGCAACTAACATGTCCATGAGGTCGAAATAGCAATCCTCCATTAGCTAGATGCAACAAGAAGTGCGCCATCACACTTTTACATGACATTGAGACAAAGAGGAAACTAGCTCGAATATCAATGTTACTTGGAGAAATAGTACATGAAGTGCTTAATATTTCGAGCAATGGCTCTCATGATCTATCAATTGCATATTTATGCATCCATTAACAAGTTCATAAGGTCGAAACAACAACCTTCCATTATCTATATGCAACAAAGAGTGCGTTATCTCACTTTACATGAACATTGAGAGAAAGATAGGAGAATCATAGTAGAGAAGGAAGAGATAATATGAACTTGATCTTAGATGGGGGTTGAAACTGCATCAAAACATCTCCATGAAGCTCTGTTGAGAGGTATGAATGGCCTCTCCATCAACCAACTTGGATGGGAATCTTGCACCCTCTAAATTGGTACTAAGGCAGGGAGGATGAACATCCACCGTGCAAGACAAGCTTGAAGCTCTCCAAATTGCAAAGATGCAAATAAAAAATGATCAAAAGCTACTCCATTTTGACTTGGCATCCTTTTAATAACTTTAGTTGAGACATTTACCTCCTTATAACTCAAATTATCTCCTAATTACTCATTAAATTCAAATTAGTGGGGGTTATGACCCTTGATTGGCCCCACATGACACTTGGGTTATCTTTTGTCTCCAAATCCTCCATGAATTCGACTTGGGGAATATTTTGGATGCTTTGGAGATGTGTAACTCCTCTCATGCTCCCTCTTGGTCTATTTTTAGCTCTTACATTGTCATAGATGTCATAGAATCTATCATAAGTGTCATAGGTGTCATAGAATCTGTCATAAGTGTCATAATGCTTGTCATAGTTGTCATAGAATCCGTCATTGCCTATTTTTAGCCCTATGACTCTTCCTCTTCCTTCATGAATGTTACCTCTTCCCTTCCAACTCGAATTTGGGGATGACTACATGTTTAAAGGAGGAATATTCTCTCATGGACCCCACATGTCCACTTATGTGCCCCCGAGTCCAACTAGGACCTAATGCCACTTCATTTTGGAGCATTTAACATTTATTCCATAATTTATTGGCCTATTTTTCCATCATCAATTTAGGATATTGAATTTTCATGAAAAACTATAGACCTTGTGGTTAGATGTCAATATTTTAATTCTTCCACATAACCCTTAGGGATTGGGTAGGCCACCTTAATTATTTATCTGAAAACTATTTAATTGGGGACATGACTGTAGCCTTGCAAACAAAACCCACATCTTAACCGAGTGAGGTAGCGAGAATTGACTATTTCCTTTAAATTGTTTTTTTATATCATAATTTTTATTTCTATAATGTTTTTTTTGTAATTTTAACAATGATTGAACTCATAATTATTAAATTTAGTTATTTTTTTTTAATATTTTTAAAATAAAGTTTATTTTTGCTTACCAAATATGATAGATGGTTTTTTTACGGTTTTCAAGTTTACATTCATATAAATTAACAGAATGCCAATTTTAATTAGACAATTTTTCGAATATGGTTGTAATGATAACATGAGCCGTAATGCTCAATGTAGGGATGCTCAATGTAGTGATCTCATTTTCACCTTTTGTATTGCAACCATGAGTTTTGATTGTTTTTATTTTACATCATTAATAGTTTTGTTTACATACTCATGTATTTAAAGCTTGATAATGATGTTGAGTTTTGTCCATAGTAAAATTCCATATCATTAATGTTTGTTTAGTTATCATATTATATATATGTTTCCATAATCATGGATTCAAATATTATTAATGTTGTTAACCTCTATCCATATGCCAAATCCAAGGCATTTTAGACCATGGAAAATATTTCATATTGTTTTGAAAAAAAAATTATGTCAATAATGATTTTTAATATATTATATTTTTTCCTTTACTTATGGATTCAAAACTTGTTAATCTACACAAAGCATTTTGGATAACTGAAATTTTTTCATATTATTTGGAAAACCAATGGAGTGAGAAATTTTATATTTAAAAACAAAGTTGAGAATAGAAAAAAAAAATCAGACTATATTAATATAAATTAATAAGTAACGGCTCTCTAATGAATAAATAACAAACACACATGCCACAATAATGTCTTTCCATTAAAATTAAAGGAAATAGAAAATAATTTTCATGCAACCAAGGGTGTTACACTTAAAATCAATTAAGTTATATAATATATAGACAATATATACGAACTCTACACTATATAGATCTATCTCAACTTTGGACCTATTAAGATTCCAAAGGGACCGAAGTGTTTTAAAAACATATAATTAAGAATCTTAAAAAAACTAAAACATGTAGTTATTGTATTAAAAGCCTAAAGCTACAATTGCACCATACGTTAATGCAATTCAAATGAAGAGAGTCTAATAGCAAAGCTTCAAAATTTCCCCAAACAGTAAAGAATCACCTACAATCTACACTATTCTTACATTTTTCTCCATGAAACTAAAAAAACTACATCTACAAATTATAATATATTAACGTAACAAAAGTATTGATTAATAATGCATAAAAATTTGGATTTTTTAATAGAAGTCATTACCACTATGGGCTTCTTGCTTGACATCTACACTGAATTCCAAAGGTGCCTTTTGAAATTCCATCTCCCCATGGGTTTTTTGGATGGTTTATTCCTGCTTGGTCGTTGCCCAAATAGACCCAGTTGAAACTTTTGGAGGAGAATTTAAAGAGTGCGAGCTCTAAGTTAGTGGCTAATCCCGATGTTAATTGAAATTGCATGTTATAGTCTACTATAAGCTTTCCAATTTGGCTATCTTGGATGGCCACCTTTGCTTCCAATTCTACATTCCCGACAAACTGACCTTATAATTGAGAAGACCCTCTATTGTTGAGATGTAGGACTGTCACCTGAAATCTTTAAACCGATGCACAACCCTTCTCATAACTTGATGAATGTTTGCAATTTCGCATGAAGCGCATCGCCTAGTATGGCAGTGTCCATCCATGATGAAAAAGGACGAGCTCACCGCTATGGAAACACGATGAGAGCAAAAAGAAGACCACCTATAATACCAAGGATAAATAGAGCAACAACCACAATATCAATACAAGACCCAAATTCTCAGAGCTTGATGAGACCACAAGACAAAATGTGTGGTATAAGAACTTGATTGAATAAACACCACTCAATACACCATGATAAGCATAGCTAACAATCACTGCAAAAAAATTAGATCCAAATTCCCATGGATTGACAAGACCATATGATAGAGCAAGTGGAATAAGAATCAAGCTGGATAAACACCACCCAAAGCAAACCAAATTAATTCCAGCTCTGTTGGAAATAGCCATCTCATCACACTTAATTGTGTGCCCTTGCCTAGACTTGAAGGCATCAACGAGGAGTACCAAGGGGATGGGAGTAGTTCTACCCTACTTCATGTGAAATGATGGAGTGTGCCACTTGTCTAATGATTTGAACTGCATGCCATTTCTAATGTTTGGATAAATTAGTTTCATGGGAGATAACATATGAAGGGGACCTCCCCATTTAAACTCAATAAACCTTGGTTCAATAACTCTCCCATGTTTTCCATGGAGTTTGCTTAACTGGTGAGAGTAGAAAAACTCAATGGAGTCAAAACACTTAAACTCTTAAAATCAATCTAGAGAGACATGATGTATGCAAGGAAGTCAAGTCTCACATTTGATTAATTGAAGTCTTTGACAATTATGAGTGTCCAAATCTCTATTGTTCTAAGATTTTTCTAACCCTTGATATATTCACATTGTTCCTCAGGGTCTAAAACCCCCCATTGTCACTTACCCCCACATATCTATATATCTATCTATCTATCTCTCTATATAAAGAGAGAGATTTTCACAATTTTAGGGGATGTTAACATTGACATATACATCATGTAATAAAATTCAAACTGGGTAAAAACAATAAAATTGAATGTAAAATTGCAAATCAAATAAAGCTTTGTCTTATTTTACTTCTTTAAATTTTTATTTTTAATGATATAGGTTAGTTTAAAAGGACTAAAATTTCATAGTCAAAACCTTTCTATCAATAAAATAAAACTAAAACTTTTCACAAAATTCTTTTCAAATTTCAGATAAAAAAAATAAAGATATCCACTCATTTTAATAACTACTATTATTTAACCCTAAACTAATTTCAATAAATATCACGAATTTTTTTTAATCTCCAAAAGTCTATAACTTGTTTTAAAAAACCTCCTTTTCCGAAAAAATATTATGGTGCTTGCTGTCAAAATCGTTTTTAAAGCTTCGTTGGACATGGTCCACCAAATCACATGCTATGTTGAAGGAGAAAATTGATAATATGAGCGTACAAAAATGAAGTTTATATGGCTTTTTGTGTTGCAATTGAAATCATAATAATATCCACTAAAGGCTAAGTTGTCTCATGCGAACTTAATTGTTTAAGGCACATTTTTACAAAACCAAGCATCATCATTAATCCCATGCTCATTTAATTATTAGAAAGTCAATTTCACAATAAAACAATCTTCATTAACTTCGATAATAAAAATTATTATATTTTCATCATTAATCCCATGCTCATTTAATTATTTGAAAGTCATTTTGACAATAAAACAAACTTCATTAATTATTTTTATTTTATATTTAAAAGTCAATTTCACAATTAAACAAACTTCATTAACTTTGATAATGAAATACTTATATTTGTCGATGTTGGCCTCTAACTAACTAGCAATTACATTTGATGATGCAAAAAGAACAAAAGAACATCGTAAAGAGGAGGCAAGGTGGAAGAGTGGTAAGTAAGACGAAACTTTTATAGTGGAAAAGAACATCGTAAAGAGGAGGCAAGGTGGAAGAGTGGTAAGTAAGACGAAACTTTTATAGTGGAAAGCACCATTTTTTAGGAATTGTCAACAACTTTAAATATTGATGGTGCACTATAAAAGTAACAAAACCATTGTATTAGATAATGAAAATGCAAGGGTAAAAAAAAAATACAATGAAAAGCAACAAGCGTTGCATTTATATGTAAAAAGGGGAATGTTAAATGTGTTTATCTTAAGCAAGTTAAACATTTAACATCATATTAAAAAGGTCTGCAAATGCAAGTGTAATTGTTTTTTTTTTTTCTCGAAACTTCTTCACTTGGCGGGAGTGACCTTTGGTCCGAGAAATTATGACCTAGGGACATCTATTCCATCAAACTCACCTAAGGATCACACCCGGCTTGGACCACACCAACCGTCAACTTGGATGGATTTTAAGGTGTCTCCTCCCAACTAGTTCACCCCTAAGGGGAATTGAACACGGGTTGCCTTGCTGACGAGACCCACACCTTAACCGAATGAGCTAGCGGGAATTGACTAAATGCAATTGTTTTTTTATTTTATTTTATTTTATTTCTATGCACGAGTGCTAATAGGAGTGCAATAGTAGCAGTTATAGTTTCAAAAACATAGTACATGCATGGAAGTGGTAGTAGAAGTGAATTGGTAGCATTTGTTCAAGTAGGAATCTCCATTAGCATATGATATAAAAAGCAAACTAAAAGCAAACTTGACTTTTACTAGAAAGATGTTTATGGAAGATCGAAATAATCTAGTGTACATGTAAACATAATGTTATGTGGTTGTTGTTCCAAGCAAGGGTCGATTGTTTTCTTTGCATTATATGGTAGGCATGAACCTATTGTTGTTCCAAGCAAGGGCCGATTGTTTTCTTTGTGTTGCACGAAAGGCATGAACGTATTGTAACTTGAAGAAGAAGAGAAGCTCTACAGGAACACAATTTAAAAAAGACGAGGGAGAGCAAAGAAGGAAATAATAAAGTTGATGGAAAGGAAAGCATTGTGTTGTATCGAAAGTGGAAATGCGAACCCTTTTTTTTATTGCATTTGTTGCAGTTGTGGTTACACGAGTGAGGATCAAGGAATGCGAATGCAAACAAAGACACAGTAGTCGTTGCGAATGCAAACAAAGGCATAGTAGTTGTTGCACTTACAATTTAGATAGGAACATGAAGTGGGAGTTAAAGTTACGCAGGTAGAAAATGGAACAACTTGTTGAGATCTTTATATTTAAAAGCATTAATAGGCACACAATTGTAGTGGTGATACAAAGCATTAAAATATACAAATCAACCCCAGGGTTAAACCAACAGAGACTACCCAACCTAATGCAGTGGTGATGGATGACTCTTATTATTAAGAAACATGGCCAGAAGGTCATGGATAATCTCATGATAAACATCCCTAGCATGAAGGAACTACATCCCAGTCTATGGACTCGACTGAGTTGGACGTTTAGATCATGTCGATTTGTGAAAGAGACTAGTTAGAGGAAGAAATGTATTTTGATGCGCATGCATATTAAAAAGAGAATGCGCTACAGATGGGATCCTAAGCTAAGGTCAAACAGAGAAGGAACCATATTATATTTATATTTATAGTATATTTATGTCATGCTAAGGTCGAAGGAGAGAAGGAAGCATATGAGCAAGTTACACTACCATTCACATAAGGGTGCGTGGTGGCTAAAAAAGATCCAATCCCTTCATTGTAAATTAGAGTAGCGTTTTTCCCCGTCAACCCATTTTTCCACATAACTTGATAACTAATGCATAATCAATTCCTGGGTGTTATGGTCACATTTCTCCATTTGAGGCACCGATAAGGTGAGGCCCCCTAACATGTTTCCGTTGAAAAAAAAAACTAATGCATAGTCATCTCCATAGGCATTAATTTTTAGCTCATTCCATGTTGGTCTTTCCAAACTATGATCATTCGTTGGCTCATTCCATGTTGGTCTTTCCACACACGCTAAATTACCATTATAGACAGCATTTGCTCACTCACAATGTGTACATCATTTTCTTACAATAGTTCTAAGAAGTGAAACAACTCAACGTGTAAACCATACAAAATAAATTAGAAGCTGAAATTAAAATTTAGCATAAGCATTTGGTATTAAAAAATTAAAAACATTCCGTACTAAAAAAGTTAAGAGCATTTGGAAATATTTAGCATTTGTCACTGACATATGTAATATACGAGAAGTATTTAGTTGAAAAGTTTCTACTTCATGCTACTTATTATTAATTTATTATACCTGCCGTGAGGCGGTATATATTGTAATCGATCTCCGGTCAACCACCATTAGTTGGTGCTTCGACTAAAAATTTATCCAAATTTTACTAACTTTACATTATAGATCCATTTTCTTTATTTTTCCAATTTTAATTCATTCATTTGTTTGAAATGCCATTGGCTGATGACTTAGGGGTCTTATTGCCCAAGTGACGGCGGAGGAGTTTCTTGGCATTGATAGCATATTTAATACCCAGATGTATCCTGATATTCTATCTCCCTCCATCGTGCCTTCCCCTCGAACCATCTTCTCTCTCTGCAGTGGATTCTGTTAAAGCAACAGGAAAGGAAACAACGGCAGGGGTATAGGTCTGCAACAAAGCAAGCGTTAGCATGATCCAACTACAAGGGAGTGCTTGCCTGATTAACAAGGATATATATATGATGGTCTCCTGGTAATAACCAACAACTGACAGATCGAATCGAAGGAGTAAGAATGGACAATGACCATAGGAAACCAAAAGGATGCAATAAGGCAACGTTAAGTCAATGCATGATAATACCCTTTTCTGAAGGGTAGTGAGAATTTCTTGTGTTAGAACCTGGTCGCACAATACACAGCAATTTTTATTAGCTTCAAGATCTGAAGCACAATACATGACAATTTTTATTAGCTTTCAATATCTGGAAACTATATTTCGCAGTGTGAAATCTATATTTGATATGATTTTTATTTAAAAAATTGTTCAACCTTAAACAACTTTAATCCTTGCACAATTACAACATCCATACTTTAATCCTTGCACAATTACAGCATCCATACACACATGCAAACATGCATCGAAAAAACAAATGACTTTAATATTTTAGATTGATATCTCAGCCATACCGGTCAGCAATGCTTGATAGATTGTGGTGGAGATTCTATTATTTTCCTGTAGCAAAACCTAGTGTAATTCTTCGAGTCCTTCTTATCTATTTACATTGTGAAAAATACATCCATCCTATAGGCCTAATAGCTTAGTTATAGTTGGCTGCATATTTGATCATCTGTTATCAAAGTTAATGTACTCTGTATAACAAACCATGCTTCTGCCTACTAATCAACCACGGCAGGCATCGCTGCCATGCAACCTTGTTATACTTATTAATTTATTGTTAAAATCGTTGTTACACATGCAAATCGTGTCTGCACGAAATCCTCTCTACGTCAAAAACAATTCTTGTTAGGTAACTTGTGCATAGGGGTTTCGTGGTCCTTTTTTTTTCTCAAATGAAAAATACTATATACTTTATGAAAGAATTATTAGCAACAACAAATGAGTGTCGTAAAGAAAAAAGGATTATCGTTTAGTGGTAAAGAAAATGACATGTTAAATTATTTATGAATAAATAAGTAAGTTAAAAGCAATTCTTAAATTAATTTGATGAAGTAGTACCTCATTGTGACAATATTATTAATTAAAATGCTTACGATCATTGCTCTATCTCTTGTAGATTGTCTCATTGATATATGCAAACAACTTAATGAATTTGTTATCAATTGTAAAGGCTTCGTACCAATTATAATGAATTTAAGTCAACCTTTATTACTTTTATTCCTAAATCTTATTCCTATATATGATAAAGCACGCAATTTGGAGGATTATAGACCCTATCTCTTTATGTAACTACATTTATAAGGCGATCGCTAAAGTTATATCTGGAAGGATAAAAGGGATTATGTATTCTATTGTCTCCGAGGAACAATTTGTTGTCTTGGATCGTCGACAAATACATGATGTCATAGGTACACCTCAAGAAGTTCTCCACTCTAGAAAATTTAAGTACCTTGTTACCATGATAGTGAAAGTTGATTTATCTAAAGTCTATGACAGAGTTGATTGGCTTTATTTGAGAACTGTGTTGCTACAAGTTGGTTTTGAGTTATAGGTAGTGAATTGGATCAAGTCTTGCGTAACTTCAATTTCTTTTGTTGTTTTGATCAACGATTCAACTTCTCCTTTTTTTAGACCAAGCAGGGGTTTTACAAGTTGGTTTTGAGTTATAGGTAGTGAACTGGATCATGTCTTGCGTAACTTCAATTTCTTTTGTTGGTTTGATCAACGATTCAACTTCTCCTTTTTTAGACCAAGCAGGGGTTTTAGACAAGGTTGTCCATTGGTTCCCCTCTTGTTTATTATGGTGGTTGAGGGGTTGAGTATAATCATTTTTAATGCAAAAAGCTACAGGTGTTTGGGGATTTTAAGTTAGTCATTGATTGCTTGAAGATAAAGAAATCTCCGAGGAATATTTATTTAGTTCCTATCTACACAGAGATTATAATATTAGAGAGACTAATTCAGTCATTTAACTATCAACGCATTTTCAGATAAAAGAACACGTAGACTAATCATTTGTCAATGATCATTTACAATGAGAAGCAAGTTTTCAGCAAAGATGAAAGAAAATAAATGACAATGTGACAATATTTGATCTAAAACCCTTTTTGGGTTATAATTTTATTTTTATTTTTTTTAATTTTGTTTTTGTGATAGAAGCTTTAAGTATGAATAACCATATGTGGTTAGACATTATATGATCACACTAAATAATTGGATAGGGGTTCTATGCTATGGTCATTTTGTAAAAAATGCTTTAAGATCTTTCGATCTATGTGAAAATGTGGCTTATTATTAATATATAAACTACAATTTAAGCAAAAAAATTATAATGAATTTCTTAAGTTTAAATGGAGCATTCAAAAAAGTTTCCACAACATTATTACTATATTCTATAATGTTATATCTCTAAACCTACTTTTTAAGTTTATTTATTTATTTTAAATATTTTATTTATTGGGAGTTACAAATAATTGGTTTATAGGAGCAAGTAAAACTTTCAATGAATTTCTTAAGTTTAAATGGAGCACTTAAAAAAGTTTCCACAACATTATTACTATATTCTATAATGTTATATCTCTAAACCTACTTTTTAAGTTTATTTATTTATTGGGAGTTACAAATAATTTGTTTATAGGAGCAAGTAAAACTTTCAAGGAGTTAATCATTAAACATAATCTTGTATGATTATTATTTTTATATGAAAATCACTTGGTTTACACATAATTTTATTGAAAAAATAAAAATTATAATATATCTTTATATGCCTTACAATTTGAGTGGGACTAATGGTGAAGAAACATGTTGTCATAATTTTGGGTTTTGAGGAAATCTTCGGCTTGCAAACCTTTGTTTGCGAAAGAGGATGCACTGGCAAGTTACATGGCCAACCAATATTTGGTATCCTTGGTGGCCAACTCATGCGTGACAAACATGAGTTGGTTAGGATGACGTACTAGCGTTGTTGGTTGTGGAGCTCGATCTTCTTGATTCAAAGATGTTGTTGTTTCAGCCATGATTGTACCCCAGTTTTATATGCTGTGCATGTGGACTGTACACTCATCCCAGCGGGGGGTTGTGGGGGGCATCGCCCCCCCATAAGGGTCTAGGGGTAGCGCCCTCGAAAGAAATTTTTTGGGTTGTTTGTTGGCCAACAGTTTACGGGCCCATGGTATTGGGTAGCCCATGGTATTTTCTCATGCTAATTCCCCTTTAAAAGGAAGACATTGTAATACGGCTGCATAATGTATTGTAGCATTGAAAAGATCTCTGTGATTGTGTAAGAGAGACTGAGAGAGAGTGAAGAGGAAGTTGCAACGGATGTGTTGCAGGTTGTATCCCTTCATTTTGTTGGATGGTATAATAATATGGAGTGGCAATTTTTGTGTGGACGTAGCCCATCTTGGGTGAACCACGTTATATTGGTGTCTCTCTTGTAATATGTTTTATGTGATTTATATTTGCATCTTGTTAATTGTTATTGCTCTGCGATCCTGTTTTTTTAACAAGCATTGTTACGGAGAAAAAATTCCTATGGCTTGGGGTAGACCACAACAGATAGATGACTTCCATAAATCAACTCAATTCCCAATGTATGCTATATAAATGTAAATGCTAAGAAGTGGAATAAAAGACCAACCTCAATCGGAACGTTCGATGACGATCCCCGTTGAGCTTTGGAATCACCACACTTGTACCTGCAACTTAGTCTCAACAATAAACACAAGCAAGTGCATATGATATATGAAACATGTTAGCACATACAATAGCATAATCCATGATATATATAAGTAAATGTACCCAATGATAATAAACAACCATTCACAATATTATTTGGACGAGAAAATGAGTATTTCTATTAATATGAACAAGAAGAACAAGATACAACCTCTTGTCAGCAACTCATCTGAACCAAGAACTAGGTCCCTCCACTTGTGCCTCCACCACTTCAATCCCCCATGCAATGGAAAAATCACGAGTAAAGGAGCAAATCCCTCACAAGATATGGAAGAGTTTGGTAGGTGAACATAAGAGGTTCACAACAACAAGGATCAATGGATGTAGACTCAAGCTATGGCAAAATTTCAATAGAGTTTCAATGCTCTTCTCTTCCTCCCCCCTCCTTCCATGCATAATGACTCAATATATAACCCTCCAAAGGCAAGTGAAAGGTCGTATCGAGTCATTTCGAGATACATGGAGGGCCAAAGGTCACAATGGCCGACTTTTTGGAGTGAAAAAGGGAGAGTTTACTCTCTTTTACCAATTAACTCGATGTACGCAGGCTATAATGGTGCAACATGTGTATACGCGAGTTGCATTGAAGCAACTCGGGTATAAGAGTAAAAATAGGGCAAAAAGGGTTTATGGAAGACAAAAAGTGGTTATGAGTCCATAAATGGATAATGGAGGCCAATGAGTGCTAATGCTCACAAGGTGGCAAAATATGGTGTAACAAGCATAACCTAGGAGGACCAAGAGATGGCTTTCCAAGTGATCCCGGGAAGCCAACGAGGTCTTGGAGTCAAGTTTCGGTGGAGGATATTGCGATTGGCAATGCACTAGATGGTGTGTTGTCCAAGCTAGGATGATCACGTTGAGATGTGGATTGAGGGTATGCAAACGCTTCACGCTGGGAGGGGCATGACCTTTGGGCATCGTTAAGTGTTGGTCTAGATGGATGGAAACATCTTCATACATTGGGTGGTCAATTGTTTGATTGTGCTAGCTCGGGGAAAGCGTAATAAGGTAGTCTATAGTTTGGTGGTGATGGAGTAGCATCACCTATGGTGAAACGAGCACATTCATATTCCACAAGTATAATGTAATTCTGAGGCTTGGGTTCGATGGGGATATGCCGATGAGGTATAGTCGATGTGATACAAACCGGTTGTTGGTCATGTCCAACTAGTAAGGTCACGGTGGTGCCGACTGGTGACTAGACTTCTTGAGTGGTATGTGATGCTTAAGGAAAATGGTAATTCAATCCCCGTTACACATGTGTTTCCTCTTAGCAGGTTATAGGTTCAAATCCAAAGGGGTATATGGTATGTACACCTTGGTAGACTTTAACATTTAAATCGTCGCATGGAGGGAGGGCCTTGTCACATAAACAAACTGGTCTCATACACCAAATTGGTGTTTAACTAGATCATGACTTAAAAATATATTATTATTATTATTTTTTAGTCTATAGAAAAATTCATTATATTAAAAAAAGAAAATATACATAGACCTATCCCAAGAACTACATAACTGATCACTTTCAACAACAACTGGACCACAAACAACATAAAGATTACAAAACAGGCCAATGAAGTCCACTTTTAGACACCATACAAATACAAAGATTGCTATTATTATTTGTAATAAATAACTATTCAATTTTTTTTTTTTTTTTTACAATAACGATTAACAAGCTTTATATTAAAAAGAGGAGCAGAGATACAAAATGTAGTCCAGAGGACTGAACCAAAATTTGGAGAGCTAACATAGAAGGCTCATCCATTTCTAGACTTTGCAGTTTGAATACACACCTGATTCTGCTACAACTATAGATCCTTACATATTTTCCTAACAGAAGGCAGCAACAGACATACAAAACTTGCAAGTAGATAGATGACTAGCTTCATAGAGCATTACAAAAAAGTTCATGAAAAACTAGGGAAATTCAGACTGCGCAGTGATGGCCGATGTTCTCCTTGTTGCCATTTCCAGCTCTATCATTCTCCTCGGTATTGCCACGGAAGACTGGAGAAGTGATTCTGGGTTCAATCCTAATTCCATCCAACTTAGCTTTAACCATTTTCAAACTGTTATGCAGAGAATTGATTTGCGTATTGATGTCCCCTACGCAAGGGAAACCATTGTCGATTTTCCCAGCCAGCGCGTCGAAGTGCTCCTTCATTTTAATGTAGAGATTGTGAATTTCAGAGGAAGAGAGCTGGACGAAGGTGGCTAGGTGAGAAAGGGATTTTTTCTGGTCTATGTATTCCCCCTGAGCCTTTGGACCTGACTTTCAAGCTCCTGAAGATGAACAAGGATTCCAGAAGGCGGGCTTTCCTACCCCCCGGGGGACTCCAAGTTTATACAACCATTGTCCATCCCATGTTGGGTTTCCCAATTCTTGATGTTGGCAGGTTCGCTGGAGAGTCCACGGGCAACAAGTTGAACTGTTCCACCTAGAAATGGACTGGTACCCAGATCCAAATTGGGCCAACTCTTCCCATTTCCAGTCTCATTGCAGAGTGCAAGAGCAACTGGCTGCACAATTCCCCCGTTATTTTGACCAGACCCCAATTCCAGCTGAGCCCAACTTCTAGCAATTACAAGTTCTTCGACCCTAAGAAGACCGCGAATGATTTTCTGAGCAGAACCACCATGCATTTTCCGAACGCCACCACTCCCTTGCCCCTAGACTACATCGAAGGCAGACAAGTATCACTTCACTCCAATCCCACAAGAGCTTTCCTGAATGTTCTTCCTACAACGTCTGCACTGCAGCGAAGACCCCTTATCCTCCATAACAAACCTGTAAAGAACCAAATTGCAGACCCAAATAACCACGTAGGGCACCTGGAGATTCCAATTCTCAGTAGAGCAAATGTGCAGAGTGACGAGCATGTTGTCATGCGTCCTGATATAGGGAATGGAGGAGGGAGACGTCAATAAATTCATGCATGCAGAGCAGGTGGGACGAGACTGATTGGGGCGCCAGGTGGTCTTTGGGTATGGAGGAGATGGTAGGTGCAGAACGAGAAATCCCAAGGCAATCTTGCCATTAAACCAAAACAAAATTTTGAAATTTGCATAGTTTGGGTGATGAGGATTAATAGCCCAAACCATGAACAAGATCGTGGGTAGCAAGGGGTTCATAGGAAAACAAGGGGAGGGGCTAAGGTACCCAGTTGATGTCAACGATAAGACCATTGATGATTGCTATGCCACGATCCAAGTTGGTGCTGATGTTCGCCATCCTACCTGCTTCCTTATTATTGTTTCTTAGAATGTGATTAAAGGAGATGGAGTTGAAGTCCTTAGCCACGAAGGAGAAGAGATGCCGCAGCTTGGCGGTAGGATTTTTACTGGATTTTATCAGAGACCTGGCTTCCTTGATGACCAACATGGAGTCCCCAAGGACCACAAGATTCATGATATCCCGTTCCCTAGCTATTTCCATTCCTTTGATCAAGGTGAGCCACTCCGCCTCATTATTAGTCCTTCTGCCAATTCCCCAATCATAATCTTTCTTTTTATTTCCTTCGGAGTCAAGAAGGACTCCTCCTGCACCTGCCAACCCAGAACCATTAAAAAATTCTTCACAATATGCTAGAGTAAGAATATTTTTAAATTTGTAAAAAAGTGATTAAAATATTTATTATATTAGTGGGTTATTGTTTAGCATTGAATACAATAGTATGTTAAGTGATCTATCAAGGTTTACTTTTTCTCGATGCATAATAAATGATTATGACTAGTTGTAAGTCCTAAATGATTCGGATGAAAAAATATGCCCTTGTCGTGATAGTTTAAATAGTCAATGAGGAGAAATGTTTGGGAGTTTCCTAATAATTTATTTACGATGAAAAAACTTAACCAAACAAGGGAAATAGCTGCAAAGCAGCTAGTCCCTGCTTTAAACTTAGGTTTATAATTGAGATATAATATATGTTTATTGAAAAAGAAAATATTTATGATATGTTTATTTGTTATTGGAAATTTTTGTAAAAAGAATGAATAAAAGTTAATTTATATCTTTGGTTTTAAAGGAATTAGTCATTTAGCATGTACAAGATAGGTTGTTGTTTTTTTTATTAAAAATATATTTCATATCTAATATATAATTTGTTAGTTTATAAGCTTCATATATAATATATAACTTTGAACCCAAGCTTGAAACATCTCTTGTAGTGGACTTTTGATGATCAACATCGTCGGCCCAATAGAACTCTCTATAACCAACCAACATTGGAGATCCTCTTGAATTATATTGTATACCAAATTGAATTGTACCCTATATATGTCGAAGTATCATCTTTGCTACTTTTAAATGGATTTCATGGGGTTCTTTCATGTATTATACAATGAGACCAACAACAAAGCAAATGTAAGGGAAAGTATGAGTTAATCACAAAAGGAACTATCTATTGGTCCAAAGTGGTGTCCACTTTGTCTAGCGTATAGGTGGTAAAAATATTAACTCCAAACAATAAGGAAGAATGGGCTACCTTATAATCATCCATGTGAAAGCAATGAAAAAGCTCGCATTCATACCCAATGGTGAGTTGAAGAATTGCAACAATAGATGTTCTTGAATTTCCAAAGGAACACACGTGGAACACAGTTAAATTATTAATTAGAGAGCTCGTAGACTTGTGAAGTGTTGTGCAAACTTTATGTGACCTTCAAGGGTAAAAGGATACATAATGGATTACGTATTATTTTTGTTTAAGGAATGGAAACTACATGTGGTTTATATGCATCCTACCTTAAAAAAAGTGCTAGCATTTAGTAGCAAAAAGTCATCCAAACATACAATGCCTTTTGGCTCTAGATGGTGCTTGCAAAATCCCATAACTCTTTGAAACTAAAACTATGCAACTAAAAGAAAAGGAAAGCATTCATAACTTAATGCTAGAGAAAATAAACTAATGACTTTGAGAATAAATTCAATGTTGAGAAATAAACCTAGTTTATAGTGCACTAAATCACAACAACAACTCCCCTACCAACCATAGATTCATGGTATGGTGGTGAATATGATGATCACAACAACATAAATTTGTTAGCTACAATATTGAAAATGACAAAACAAATAAATGCAAATGCAAAAACACACATCAAGATGCATTTACCAATAAATTTTCCAAAGAAGCCATACATAAAGGGGATTGATATATTCATTTTAAGAAATTAAATTATACATAAAAAAAAGTTAAATTATATCAAAAGAAAAAAATATTTTATTTCAACAAAATTAAATCATATTAAAAGAAAACAATATTTTATTCTAACAACAAAATCAAACATCATCTCTCTCACCTTGGAAGTGTAACCTAACTCAAGTTGGAGACTATATTATTTTAGGATAATAAAACCCATGATATACTTATTTTTTACAACTATAAAATCTTTTCCTACCAAAGCTCAACTTCCATCTCCTTCAAAGTATAAGAGTTTGAAAATTAATTGAAGTTAATTATTTAAATTAAATTTTAATATTTTAAGAGTATTTTAATTAATAATTAATATTTACTTTTGTTAAATACTTTTTTAGTTGTTATTATTTACATACACTTCGAATTATGAACTAAAAGTTAAATTCTTTGCTGGTTATATAATGATACTTTTTAATTGTATAAAAAAAATTAAAATTAAAATTGTACTTCAATTTATAATCAAATAATTTGTATTCGAATAACATGGGATTTTGAGCCATAATTCGTCTGCCATTATAGATCCAATACAAGTGCATTATACAATTTAACATTATTTAACACTCTATCGAGCATCACTCACGTGTTGACATTGTACGATGCCAGACGCTCAGGGATAGCCTGTATGAAATCGCATTGATCACAAGCCAGGTGGCGTCAGCATGAAATTACATTAATCATAAGTTAGTACGGGACGTGTACAAGTGCTAAATTTAGAATTTTTCTAAATTTTGATTTTTTGATTTTATTTTTTATTTAACAAAAGTCATATTTAAACAGGGTATATTTGTCAATCAGATCTTAAAGCCAATCAAAAAATATAAATTATGTAATAAGCCAATCAAAAAATATAAGTTATGTAATAAGCCAATCAAAAAATATAAATTATGTAATATTAAGAATTTAAATTATAATTTTATTTGTTTAAAAAAAATCAATTTAATAATTAAAATTCATAAAACATTAGGTAACTATACACTAATTTATTTTGAAAATTAAAAATTCAAAGTGAGTTTGACTTCGAAGCTAAAGCTATAATTCCTATTTAACAGAGACTAATAAACATATCCATATAAATACAAAAGCCATATAATGTTTTATGTACACAAACCATTTATGATGCTTAACTTCTGAGAAACACTAATAAACCCTAAATTTGGGCCGCCGTTATGGCCGGGTGGCTGGGGCGGTCGGCTGTGGCCGTCCCCACCCAGGTTCGACCCCAAGACCCGGCTCGATTCGGCGCCCTCACCCACCATTGGGCGCCGGTTACACTGCTTGTATGAAAAAAAAAACCTAAATTTTGACTTGTAAGCTTTTTCCCCCAAAAAAATATATTTCATCCATTTTTATGAGAACTATGCTAGGTAGGCAACAATTTCAACGTTAAAAATAAAAGATATCTCATCCATTTTTATCAGAACTATGATACGTAAGCAAAATAAACCGTAAAATTTGATTTGCTAGGTTTTTTTTCCAGAAAAGATATCTCATAACTATGGTAGGTGGGCAACAATTTCAACTTTAAAAAGAAAATATATCTCATTCATTTTTATGAGAACTATGGGAGGTTGGCAACGATTTCAACTTTTTGTAGTGCATTTTCTTTACAACTCAATAAATTTCAATTTTGCCACATGGAAAGTTGAAATTCATTTGTTGAATTGTCTATTGCATATGCTTTGGTTTTATTTTATAACACCAACTATAACAATTTGGACCAATTTTTATATGTTTTTCTAATGCATTTTCTATAGAACTCAATAAATATCAATTTTGCAACTTGGAATGTTGAAATTCATTTATCGAATTGTTTATTACATGTGCTTTGGGGTTTTTGATAACATCAATCATTTCAAATTTGGCCCATTTTTATATGTTTTAACTTGGATTTGAGGATTTCAAAACACTACAAAACTATACGTGACATCAACAATGTCAATTTTTATCAATTTTATATATTTTATATTTGATTTGGTTTGCCATATTCTAATTACATATTAATTTATATATTTTATATTTATTTGGTTTGCCATATTCTAATTATATCTTGTTGAAAAAAAATGAAAAACATAGTTGATTGTTTTTTTTTAAATTAAATTTATAAATAGAAAATGTAAAATCATTTTTAGTCATATAAAATAATGATACTTACAAACTTTGTGCTTTTCAATGTAATGAAAATTATTACAAACATTTTATATATACATGAGTTTAAGTTTGAAAAGGAAAGCCATTGTTTTTTTTAAAGCTATATAATATTTATATTGATGTGTAGGAAATATATAGAGGATTAGTTTTATGATTTGCTACATGGGAAATCGGATCGACTACAAAATAATTAATTGTCATTTGTGACCTACATTGCCTTACTAGTCTTGACTTCAGTTTTCTCTAGGCTAAGAGAATAGTAGTAATAATCTAAAATAACTTGGACAAAACTATGATAACGGTAAATAATATAATTGACCTTCATAGAGACTGATCTAAGAAGTTGAATTGTCATCAGAGATGGAAATCATGAGCACCTCGTGTCTTTGGGCCATCTTAGGAGCTCTTGCCACGAAGTCCAAACCAGTGGCAACTTCGACCAAAAAGTTGAGCGTAGCATCCAACTATTTAATATGTTCTTACATTCCATCCACTTGCAGTAGTAACTCATTTCGTTCCTCTTTACTGTCTAGTAGGATTTTGCCAAACTGACTTTCATTATTGTTCATAGAAAATTTAATTTTAATTAGCATTTGTTGTCAATAAAACCATCACTTATTTTTATAGTTGTGAATCTCAATGTTTACATAAATATTTTATAAATGCATTTTTAATATAAGGATAAATATGTCAATTGGGTCTAACTCAAGTGGTTGATAGAAGGAGTGTTATATTCCCCACCTAGATGTTGGACATGTGTTGTACTCTATGAAGATTCCTAGAACAAGGAGGGGTTCGTGGGGGCTTTTTGTCCATCCCATCTAGGGGGTGGGTGCGGGAGGTCAATGGTTATGTCTCCTAAAAGGAAAATTTGGGTCCATTTTTGGTCATTTTTGTGCTTTTTAAGCCAATGTTTTTTCAACCCATTGTAAACTGATTTTAGTTAAGAAATTATGGTTGGAATCTTCTAGGCTAATGGACAAGGGTTTTTGATGGTATACTATTGTATTGTAAATGGTAATGATAATACAATGAGACATAGAGAGGAGCATCTCACTTAAGCTAGTTTTCTCGGTTAAGGGTTACCAGGGTAAATCTTTATGTATTGTGTGTGTGCCATTGTTATTTCTTTTGTTTTTGGATTTTATTGGTATTGTTGTTCGTGCACATGTTTATCAAATTCTTCATTAGGTATTAGAACAAGGTTATTGGCTTCAGGGGGGCACCTTTGTTGCTAGGGTTTAGCTCATTTCATGAAGAGCAAGGGTATCTTGGGTTTGAGATAAACTTATGTTTGGGTGGAAGAAAATGGTGAGCAATTCGAGAATATAAATAGAGAAGATTAATAGTTATAGCTTCGAGTTATTGAAGTTGAAGATGGAATATCCTCTTGTAGAAAGAGAATAGTGAGTTGTGGTCAATCTAGGTACAAAACCTATTGGTATGTCAAAAGAATATCGGGAAACACTGGATAGAAAAGTGAGAAGCATGATTCAACTTTGCCTCTCAAATTCGGTGTTGTTGAATGTTTCTGGAGAAGACAATGCAAAGAAGTTGTGGGATAAGTTGGGAATTCATATTAGTCAAAGTACTTGGTAAACAAGTTATTTCTTTGAAATAAGTTGTATCATCTTAGGATGGATGATGGAAACTCCATGATGGAGCATCTAAATGCCTTTAATACTCAAGTAAGTCAATTTGTCTATGTTGATGTTAAGATGGAGGAACAAGGTAAGTGTATTACCTTGTTATGTTATTTACCAAACTCTTGGTATAATATAGTTGTGGCAATTTGTAGTACCACTCAATCCACATTAAAGTTCAAGGATGTAGTTGTATCCTTGTTAACAAAGGAATTGAGGATAAAATCCATGGAGAGTGTGACCAAGGATATTTTATCCGTGAGAGATCATCCCCAAGAGAGAAAAAATAATTCTTCAAGGAGCAAATCTAAATCTAGAGGTATAATTAAATCTCAAGGACAATCTACAAGGCAATGTTGGAAATGTAGTAAAGAAGGGGATCCTAAGAAAGATTGCAGATCTAAGAATGTTGATAAAGGTGAGGGATTCGATGATACCCCTTCCACATAAACAAAAACCTTCATAGAAGAAGGAGGTGATGTTCACTTAGCATCTACGGGTACACATGCAAATCATGATGTATTGTTGATCAACTTAGGTGATTCATTTCATATGACTCCTCATAGGGAGTGGTTTTCTGAATATTAAAAGTACATTGGAGATGTTGTTTTCTTGGGAGACGACTCGACAACAATAATCATAGGATGTGGAAGGGTTAATCTATTGCTCAAAGATGGAAGGGTTAGGACTCTCCTTGGGGTTATGCACATTTCAAATTTGGTCAGAAACATGATATGTGTAAGTAATATGGGTGATGCATGTGTGCATATTGTATTTGAAAAGGACACATGCAAGATGGTTTCAAGAGCAGAGTTCATATTGGAAATTTGTACAAGTTGATAATGAAGGGTGTAATAGTTTTGTTGTTCCTAAGGATAAACATGAAGAAGACAAAACTCCTATTGTTCTTAAAGAGAAGACATTGTTATGTCATCAAAGACTAGGACATATGGGAGAGAAGAGCCTTCAAGCATTACATGGTAAAGGTATGTTTGACTGCTTATTATATTTCAATTTCTATGTACATTGTATATATGATAAACAAAATCAAGTGAGATTCCCATTTGGTGCTATAAGAGAAAAAAAAATATTGGAGTTAATACACAATGATGTTTTTGGACTTTTTCTCGTTCCACCACTAGGTAAATATGTGTATTATGTTTCATTTATTGATTATTTCTTGAGGAACACATGGGTTTATTTCCTTTGTAATAAATATAAGGTTTTCAATAAATTTAAATATTTTAAGGCTCTTGTAGAAAACTAGACAAAGAATAAAATAAAGGTGCTGATGATAGATAATGGTGGAGAGTTACGTGGAATTATGTTAAAAGTGTGGAATAGAAAGGAAAAATACTACTCCATACACCTCAAAGGAATGGAGTTGTAGAAAGAATGAACATGATATTAATGGAGAAGGAAAAAAATATGCGTAGTGGTTGATGCAGGAGCATCCTTAATGTAAGCATCTATCTTGCACATCTCATTTTCTTTCAGTAGTTAGCATTACTTTCATGATTTTTTTTTGTATATTTTATAGAAGCTGCTACAACCATTGCTACATATCTAGGAATAAATTTCATTAGAGAGTCTTGAATCATGTTTTCAATTTGCATATCTAAGAATAAATTTATCCATGTCCTTGGTACTTGCAAACTTAGAAATTGAGCTGCCAAGAGATTTCACGGGGACAAAGAAATAATGGTGATCAACTCTTAGTTTTAATAAGAATATTTTTTTATGAAATCATGTAAGGTTATGCTATAAATATTTGTAGTAGAATTGGGACATACTTGCAATCACATAAAAACTTGCAAAGGTCAACCACTAAGAGACAAAATATAATAAAATAATATAACTTAAACTAAGGCATCACACACACATGCCAATAAAATGAATGACTACCCTAATTCCAAAGGCTAGGAACAATAACACTATAATAAACAAAAAAATATAATATTAAATAATAATAGACATATTAACATATAAATAATAAATAATCAATTACATACACATGGAACTTGTTCAAAAGCGATTTTTTTAAAAGATTTCAAGGAATCACCAAGAGTGAATTCTTTTCGAAACTTACTAGGTTACAAAAAAGAGGAAGTGTCGAGGAATTGACCCATCAGTGGGAATCCCTTACGACACGAGTGTTCGGATTATCTAACAACCAGTTACTCAAAACTTATTTAGGAGGTCTTAAACTGTATATCCAAAAAAAATTGAAGATGCATGGCATACCAATCGTATAAGTAGAAAGACGTAAGATGAAAGCAGTGGAAGACAAATTTGAAAGTTTCTAATCAATAAATGGAAAAACTTATTCAAGAAAAAACACACCACTGACGACATAAACAGATAAGGACAAATACATACCTCCACACATACGAGACGACAAAAGAAGCTTGGAATCAAAACAAATGAAATAAGGAAAATGCTGAAGATGTCTAGACAAATGGGACCCCAGACATAGGTGCCACACTGAAGATAATTCAAAAAAATTATACACATGAAGTAGAAGGAAATGACGAATTAGATATAGAAGAATCAAAAAATGAAGAAGAAGAAAACACCCAAAATATTGCAACCGAAGATGACGACACACCTAGAATATCACTTGCAACTATGATCGACATCAACCAACCATAAAAAATTAATTTAAAAGGACATATAAAAAATGATAATGTCACAGTACCAATAAATACATGAAGCACCCACAACTTCCTCGACATAAGAGTCACAAGGAAACTCAAGCTATTCATATATCTAGTTCCAAATATGAAGGTGATGGTCGTAGATGGAAAAAAGATTGAGAATGTAGGGAAGTGCCATAAGGTGAAACTTGAAATACAAGATTTCAAGTTGGAATCATAACTCTACACCATACCTCTAGGTGGAGTAGATACCATTTTAGGAGTCCAATGGATACAAACATTGGGCACCTACTAGGCCAGTCATCAAAACACTTTCATCAAGTTCGAGTGGCAAGGTCAAAAGTATAAGCTATATGGGTTCCAACCACACCATATGTAAGCGGTTTCATCTTAGCAAATGTAAAAACTTATCTGGAAGGGGGCATCAACTTACATGATCCAATGTCATCAGATGGAGATACAAGATTTAGAACAATATGAACCCAGCGAAGAAGAAGTCCAAGCAATACTTCACATTTCAAGTTATACCCATGTAGTTACCACCAGAAATAAGGATCAAACATCATTAATCGAGGTTAAACCAGGGTCAAACCTAGTCAAATTTAAACCCTATAGATACCCTCACCACCATAAAACATAAATAGAAAGATTAGTTCAATACCCGTTGAAATGTAGTGTTATCACAAAGAGAAAAAGTCCATATGCAACTCTAGTTGTATTAGTATGAAAGAAGGATGGATCATTTATATTATGTATGGATTATAGAGGATTAAACAAAATAATAATCAAGAACAAGTTTCCAATTCCATTCATAGACGACATGTTGGACGAACTTCATGATGCCAAATATTTTTCAAAGATTGATTTAAGATCAAGTTACTATCAAATCAGAGTCAGATTAGAAGATACCGCCAAGACCGCTTTTCAAACACCTGAAGGACACTACGAATTCAAGGTAATCCCTTTTGGATTAAAAAATGACTTTTTATGTGACTCATTCATAGTGGCCACATCTCTATCATGGTCATTAAGTTTCTCCAATTAAACAAGGTGTTCATTCTCAAAAGTTGTGTTAAGGAAGAGCTCAATTTCTATATTTACTAAGGGAATTTCAAATTCAATCGACGTGATTTATTCCCCCCATGAACAAACTTGAATAGAGTAAATCTCGTAATCATGCTGATTGAGTTTCGATATGCCTGCAATTCCATAAAATAATAAGGTGCCAACTATTTTTACTCTCATTGATTGTCTATTGGTGAATGGTTTTCAAAACCTTGTTAATTGCTTCTACTTGTTTATTCACCTATAGATAGTACATAGGAGAGTTCTTGCTTAAATCCTAATTTATATGCTAATTCTTTTATCATTTCTATTTTGAAAATAAGTGCCATGGTCAGTGACAATTTCCTTAGGCACACCAAACCCGACAATGACATGATTGAATATGAATAAGCCCATTATCTCACTATCATTAGCAAAAGTTTACATAGCTTCGACCCACGTAGTAAAGTAGTTAATGTCCACAAGGATGTTTTTATGACCTATCACTGAAATTGCATCACATGCCATAAAATCAACCACACATTTTGCAAAGGTAACAATGGTGAAAATAGGAAATAATGGAGTAGGGTGTAAACACATCATTTTGCTAAAAAATTGATGGATGTGACATTCCTTTTCTACCTCAAAGCAATATTTATAAATGGATGGCCATAAATATCTTGGACATAAAATTTTCTCACTTGTCGTCAACCTAGAGAGATGACTGCCACATGTCCTATTGTGACAATAATTAATATCCTTCTCTACTTTCTCATGAGTTAAGCATCGATGTTAAATTAGATCAACCCCATGATGATTTGCAGTGTCTTTGATGATAAGGTGTCTCTTAGTGTGTCGACAATGAACATGCCAATGTTCATTATGAAATAAGTGGGAAGGAAACCTTTGAGTTTGGAAATATACTAGGACATATTTGTACCAAGGTTCACTAGAGTCAATGAGAAAGAGATGTTCATTGGGTAATGACTTGTTTTCCACTTCATTATCAGCTTTTGGAGGTAATTCTTACATTAACTCAGTAAATTCCAAGGAATTCTTCAATTTGGAATGTGCAAAATCCAATTCAAATTCCTATAGGATAGAAA
The DNA here is from genome assembly GCA_027924585.1 of Larix kaempferi. Lineage (NCBI taxonomy): Eukaryota > Viridiplantae > Streptophyta > Pinopsida > Pinales > Pinaceae > Larix > Larix kaempferi. The sequence goes on from BSBM01000361.1 coordinate 27,093,047, forward strand.
CCCATTTGGAATACTTTCCCTCAATTATTCATCAAGTTAAGATATCATTGATTAGATTAGTGTCTACAATCATTATCATATGTCAAAGTAGCATATAATGTTGGGGTGATCACATCGCATGAATTGTTGTCAAGGTCAACTTTTCAACATGAGAGTACTGTAACTAGGGTTCCACAAATCCCTTACTTAAGTAATACACCACATGATTTTGGTGTGAATCATTTTCCTAAATTAGTGCCATTCTAATGATTGATTCATATGCTACTAGATAAAGCATAAATTCTTGGCTATATTTCGTAGGACCTAGAATAGGGGAGGACATCAAGGCCCTTTTCAAATGGATTTTGCACAAACTCATCCCACAATAATGGAACTCCATTCTTTAAAAGATGCATAAATCCTCTATTAATATTAGCATAATTAGTGATGAATATTTGCAAGAATTTTTCCTTCACTCAGAGACTCTATAGTTGGTGAATGTGTCATGGCGAGGCAATTGAACTATTGCTTTCACCTTGAAAAGATCAACCATAATCCCTTACTTAGACATGATATTGTTGAGCAATCTCCTAGACATGATTCAAAAGACACATTTATGTGGATTCAAACGTAATTTTAAGAATTAACATATTTGAAAAATTGCACAATGAAGTGTTGGATGATCAAACCTTCTCTTTAACTGTGCGACCAAGTCATCCAAATAGGCTTTAACAATGTGTTTAATTTTGTGAAAATTATACAACATGGGCTATTGAAATTCTGCTCCAACATTTTTAACACCAAATTGCATTTTCATGTATGACGATGTGCCCCATGATAGACAAATGTCATCTTGTGATGATCTTCTAGGAATATCTGAATCTGGTCATAACTAAAAAATACATCCATGAATAGAAATATTTAATCTCCATCACATTCAACAATAATTTGGTTGATGAACAACATAGGATAATTATCCTTATAAAAAGCCTTGTTCAAATCTTGAAAAGCAATACACACACAGATACTCCCCTAATTTTTATCCGAAGGAATAGGATTTGACACAAATTTGGTTAAGGGGACCGAGTAGATAAAACCATCTTTCAAAATATTCTTTTCCCCTACCTTGATGGAGATCACCATACAAGGGATAACATGTCATAATTTTAGTTGAATATGTTTCACATTATCATATATTTTATTTTCATGCTTAATAATCCAAGTATCAATGCTTAACATTTCTTCGTATGACCAAGAGAAAATGTTGCAATAATTTTAAAGAGAGCACTGTAGATTTGAATTTCTTAGGGACAACAATTTTCTCTAATAATATCATTCTCAATGACATCGACTTTGGTGGAGATATTGGTCGACATGGTCTTATAAATATTCACCATATTTCCCTCTAAGTACATATTGTGTACAGGGATAAAAATTTCATACGAATCGACATCTCCAAGTAGAATCAAATATTCTTCTTCAACCTCTAACTACTCTAAATGAATAAGGAAATATGATTGATGGTGCATATCTTCTAGGGTCCTTTGGAATAGGTCATGGATCCTGAAATGGCTTATTCATATGGTAGAACCATGTCCAAAAAATCCTTTGAAGTCATAGAGTTGAAATCCTATATAGGTGATGTGCACTAATCATATTCATCTAATGATGATGGATCTTTATCAACATCTATAATGGTGATTTGAATAGATTGACATGTTATATCAGTTGTAGATAATAGAATAGCTAACTCTACATATGCCTCTCCTTCGAAAAAGGTAGATGGGTGTAGGACAATGTAATATCCCTGACCTGATGTTAGATGATATTACCTCAATCTCAAACTTTGAAATCAGAAAATTGTATGAGACTAACTAGTTCACGAAACTAGACAAGAGGAAACTAGTATAGGATATTGATGAACCCACCTAGAGCTTGATAGTTGGAGTTTTTCGGATCTGAAAAATATGTTAAGGAGTGTGAAAAAACATAAACATCAAAATAAATTCCATATTTAGACTCATATGCACAAGGTATTGGGGCAATTTATGTTTCAACAACAGCTGTCGTTGAAGTCTACTCCAAGGCTTCCTGGGCACACCAACATATTCATACTAGAGACTTCCACTTACAATTGAATACAACCAAAGAATGGATATCAGACAATAATATACTAATAATTCAGGATAATTTTCACAGAGATTTTGGGAGCTTATGGCAATGTTTGGAGTCAAGGGGAGAAAGAGAGCTAGGATGGACTACTCAACTAGTTAGTTTCCAGGTTCTTCCAAACAAGCAGAGAGGGTCATGAAAAATCGGTATGATGCATGGATTGGATTCATTAATGTCTTAAGTACCTGTAATGACTTGTAGAACATAAAATAGATAACTAGAGGCTATTTCATTAAAGTTACTGCAAAACTAGTCATGAATTCATGCCCAACGAGCTAGTCTTGAAATATGCAAACACAATTAGCCTCTAAGGCTCTCGAATATCTGATTTTAGACTTGGGATGGATTCTCCATACCATTAAAAACCTACAACAAACTTCATAAAGGAAAATGGTTTCATAGAACTCAGTATATTACAATCCTGGAAAACTAGTCAATTAAAATTGCACAAAGAGCTAGTCTTGAGAATTATGGACTCAAACAGCCTTTAAGGCTCTTGCAATATTCTTTTGATATTTAATGTAACTCAGACATGACATTAAAAACAATAACAAATATTCACTGAGCTTATTAAGAAATAAACATAAGTCTCATGGCTCTACTTCACAAAGAGTCATTACAATGAATGGAAGAAGAGTGATACAGAAGAGTAAGAAGAGGATATGTTGACACTAAATATGATTTGTATGATGATAATGATCTGCTGGATTATCATGGGAGGCGCATTTATCTTTTGTATCTTCTTGCAAGCTCTCCAATTGATCTCTCTCTCTCTCTCTCTCTCACACACACACACTCACACACACACACACACACATCAAATCGGCTTGGATCTCTGCATCAACTTCTGAATAATTGATCTTCACATGAAATAGATGGATCAGATATGCAATAGACTCAGTGATGAAGACTGGATGTCATTATCATTTCAATAGAAGCATGGGGCACATCTCCCAGGTCAATGAGGCAAAATTGCACTCCATTCAAATCACAAATGATAAAAAAAGATGTGAAATGGAGTTGTAATCCTTATTTTATAGATTGAGGTGACTTGTTGAGCAAGTTAGATAGGCTAAGGCAGTGCCACCATCGTGGAGTGGATAAGGTTGCTTTGCTTTCTGCTTTATCTTTTTCCTTGCTTTCTGCTTTAGCTTTTTCCTTGCCTTTTGCTTTTCTTTGCTTTTGCTTTTTGCTTTTGCTTTTCTATCCTACTTTTTCCTACTTTTCTACCTTATCCTACTTTTCTGCTTTGTCCTTCTTTTTCCTGCTTTTCTGCCTTATCTTTCTTTTCTACTTTGTCCTGCTTTTTCTTGCTTTTATGCTTTATCCTACTTTTTTTCCTTTGTCCTGCTTTTCTGCTTTATTTTACTTTTCCTCAACTTTGTTGATTTCCTGCCTTGTGCCAGTTTTTCTTCTCTTTTTCCTACCTTCCTTGCTTTGACTACTTTATCTTTTCTCCCATTGCAAGTCATCACTTGGTCAACCATTATTCTCTAATGCGCCCTTGTGTATACTTATCCATTTTATTTTATTGAAAGAAATATCTATTAATGCAAATTACTTCTACCAAGTGCATTTCAACTTAGGATAAAAATAAAATTATACTTCCTAACTAATTAATGCCTTAACTTCAGAATTAACCCCAAATGCATGAAATTCCCTCTTCAACCCAAGGGATTGGTTGGGATAAAAATTCCTTCCTCTAAACATTAATGAGGGGACATGAAAGTCCTCCCCTCCCAATATTGCTTGTCCTCAAGCAATAATCAAATCCAACCCAACTAAGCATCAAGAGCCATCATGATTCTGCTACACCACTCTGATTATAAACTGCTCATGAACTCTCCCAATAGATTGTTCCATCACCATCCAACCATGCACTTGGTGTGGAGACTAATCACAACTGATACCAGGATACCAAATGATCCTCAAGAATACAAGGTGCAATATATATTATCCTATGCAATGCTTAAGAATCACATGGAAGTCATCACAAACACCCTGCAAGAAAAAAACAAGTCCAACCGAAAATATATTTCCCATGTAGGAAACCATCACCATCTGCTACAAAGATGAACCCATGGGGAAGAGAAGAGGCTTGCTTGCTCAATCCAACCAACCAAAATGTGCTCCCAATGAGATGCCAATGATAAAAAATGCCTAGGTCCCACTACTTGCGCACTCTCCTAGTGCACAATGTCATCAAGAACCAATCTAGCAAGTATGGGATGTCAGGGTCCCAACACTTGCGCACCCCATCAATACATAGTGTGAATACATATAAATCAGAATGTGGGATGACCATGTCCCAATGCTTGTGCATTTATATCATGCACAAGGTCTCCCAAAACAATACCTCAAAGTAGGAGGTGTACAATATCCTCCAAATTATATCAACCAAGTGTGAATGCTAGGATCCCATAACTGGCTCATTCCATCAATGAGCAAAGTAACACAAAATTTTACATCAAGGTGGGGGATGTTAGGATCCCACTCTCTAATGAGAATCCTCCCATGAGTCCCAAACATCATAAGTACAAAAGATAGATCATCAAAGTACATATCACCATCATACAAATGTACATCAAGAAGGTGCCTCATCAAAGGATCATGAAAGTGCTTGTCAATCCAAGCAAGTAGACCACCATTTTCTAAGTGCACACAAGCATCAAGTGACCAATCAAATCTGCTCCAATGACATAGGCGAGGATAACGTAATATTGCTTTGAATGATTGATTAGTCTTGTGACCCCAAATGGTTTCTTTATAATTTTTTGATGAGAAAACCTAAATAATCCTCTCTTGGATTAGCTTCAATTTTAAAATATGGATAACTCCATGCATACTAATGGTAATATGAGTTAAAAAGGAGTTTCATATCTCATAACTACTACTTTTGGAGTTGCATGCACATCAATGAGGCAGGCACATGCCTTGATTATTTGAGAAAAACTTGGAATTCCAAAATTTGGTCTTTTGAGGGATAATACAACTTTTTTTTTTTTTTGGTGGGGGGGGGGGGTTGCACCGGGAGCACAGATTTTGGGGCTTCTTCTACATTGGTCTAGTGCATAAAAATGGCCAATATCTAATTTGGAAATTTTTTGTCGTCAAATTTTGTTGTGAGGGGTCACATGATGGGATGAAGGTATTGGTGGTGTATTTTATGCATATGGTGATGAAATATAATTAGGGAAAAAACTAATTGATTTTAAAGGAGAGAAATATTAGGTCGATAATAGTTACCTCATGATGTGTGAGGTTAGTATCTTAGTGTATGGCTAAAGTACATCATATTTTCTTTTCTTTGACAAAGGTTTACCAAGGAAGGATTGGAGTGGCCAAAAAAGGATAATTTCCTTCACGAAGAGCTTGAGAGTACCACTTGGAAAAAAAACAAAGCCAATGTGGTAAGCAATGAAATGATCTCAATAGAGACATGCATGATATACCCATACTCATCGAGATGTCTCAATATTATACAAGAGCAGACCGTGAATTTGTGAACCTTAGGTGATAATACAAAAAGGAATCATGGTGGATAAGGGATCATATTAGAGTAAAAAAATGGGACAATGGAAACTAATGTCACATAGTCGGTAGCCTCTTGACATTGTCCAAGACTCCGAGGTGCTAAATTCTACCATAGAAATTTTACATCTAATACCCGATTTGAATTTCATGGTCTAGCTATAAAATTTAATAGTGGAAGGTAAACTACAACAAAGCAATTAATTAGATTTACATCCACAACCATTTATGCAATCCTGTTATGAATTCTTCCACAATTATGACAGTTACATCCATGCACATTAATTTACATGAACTTGAAAATAAATACATAACATTTACATACATTGCAAAATAGATCAATATGGGACATAAAACATAACTCATGGCATTTCATATGCATTCTAGAGTACTTATATTTTTTGGAGAAATAATCCTCAATTGGCTACAAATGGATACCCCCGAGCTAGGGCTATCAATATACAAGGGAGAATCTCCCCCAAGTCTTCTTCTCAACCAAAACATTAGATAAATGTTTGGTTCCAAGGCCATTCTACAACTTTCCCAATCATCAGAGCTCTTCCTCCCTCAACCTGCGCAACACACGTAATGGGATCCCATGCTTTGCACACATTCCCTCAGGTTATCCCAATTTCCTTATAATTCTCCAATACAAGTTGTCTAGGGAATATCACCACTGGGACTCTAGGGAATCTCAGTTGTAGGCATGTTTCCCCTCACAAGGCACAATAACCATTGACACATATTTCCTATGGAAATTTGCTTTAACAAGTATAGAAGCTATGTTTTCCTCTATTTTTCCTTCTATCATGTACCAACATCAAGGATGATGAAAAATGATTTCCACAATCATGCTCTAAAATTAACTCACAACCTTTTATATGTTTATGATTGTAGATTGGACATGTCCTTCCACATAGTCCAGGTGTCAGGCATGTAGGAGTCATCCAGATTACCTCTCTAAGTACTTTATTGAGAGAGCAAGTGACTTTTGTATCTCTTTCCTAAGTATAACTTAGGAAAAAAACATTAATTAACTTAATGTGGGATAATGACTAAATGTGAACTTAAGGTTAAGTCACAATTGTTGATCTTAAGTGAGGCTTGAAATATAATCTTAGGCATCGATCACTTTGGAGATTGAGGGTTAGGGTTTTGGTCATTGATATGTTATAAAAGGAATCCTAAGGAGAGGAGAAGACACAATAAACACACAAGGTGAGTGAGATCTCATCGATTGGTCAGAGAAGGAATTTTGGCCGAGTGTGCAATGGTAGGTTCAGAGGAAAGGAGCAAAGGGACAATAAGGGAGATAACAACCAACCAACATGATCGAAGGGTTGATCTTGAGGTTTGTAAGACTTGGTTATTTTTTTATTTGTATTATTCCTTAGTGGGCCATTATCCCAAGATTGGAGCCCAAGATTTTATCTTAATAGAATCATAGATTGTTGGTTTCCTCCCTTTGGGGTTTTCCAGGGTAAAGAAGTTTGTCAAATCATATTAGAGGAAATTTGGGGTCTAAAATGGGCCTTATAAAAAAATGTGCCATGGACAAGTGTGCGATGAGTAAGATTTCTCAAGCCAATGGAATTTAAGTATTTTGGTCAACCATTATGGTTTAGTTGGACCTATAGAAGTCAAAGATGCTTATGTGTCATAATTTATAAATCTCACATTGGTTAAGGTTTTGAAAAGTTCATCTCGAAATATGATAAATATACTTGAAATAATAAATGTAGAGTATTTTATATTATCACTACTTTTAAGTTCTTTAAAATATAAATCTCACATTAATTAAGATGATAGTGGAGTAATTTTGAAATAATAAAAACATAAAGGATTTGGAAAGATTGGGAAAGTAACAAAAAAGCTAAGGACAAGGAGGACTTCGAAAATATTGAAGAATATATCAGAAACATGTATGTACTCAATCCTACTGGTATTTCACTGAAGAGGAGATTTTGGATTTACAATTGTTGGAACATAAGAAAAATGGTATTCTGGAATAGGAGGAATCTGCATGGCACTTAAAGAGCAGGGCCACTTGGATGTCACTTGGAGACGAAAACACCAAGTTTTTTCATCAATATGTTTTAGATAGAAGGAGTTTTAGTACTATTTGGAAATTTTATATGAAGATGGAAATTTGGTCAATTCCCAAGAAGACTTAGAGAAGGTTGCTATAAAATTTTATTCTCATCATTTCAAGGATCCTGTCCATTCTCCAATTAAGCATCAAATGAAGGTTATTAAGTGCCCTGGATGGTTACATAATTCTTCAAATTATTGGTTACTTGTGTAGGATTTGGGCCTCGTGGATAGTTTGGGTGAAGAATGGAATTCCTACATCTTGAGACTCAACAGAGCAGACATTCATCTTGTAGATTCTGAGGATAAATTAGTGTGGTCTTTGTTAAGTTTAGCCTAATTTGACTAGCAAGATCACTGAAAGAAACACAATCACAAGATAGACACATATTTACCCTAGGAAACCCTCATGGAGTAGAAAAACCAACAAAGCTTTCCTCAATATAGATAATCAACCAATACAAGATGTAGTACCCAAACAAGAGCTCCTTCTCCTCCTATGCGGATCTCTCTCTCACTTGTGCACTACTCCCAAGTGGATGAATGAATGAGATAAGTGAGGAGCATCCTCCTCTACTTATACTCATCTTCTGATTGACCTTTTACCCTAATGGGGCTGACCTCTCCCAAGAGAGTCTAATAACCCCCAAAAGTAAACTCAGGTCCTACCTCACATGGGAGATCTAATAACCCTAGTTACCACATTCTCTCAGAGGAATAAACATCTCCAGATATACAATAGGGTCACCACGAAGGAATGTACCATCTCCGGAATAATAAAATACAAATATAAGATTCTTTTAAGTTACAATATTTCAACACTCCCCCTTAACGAGAAGGATATTATAACAACATCTGCAGGAGCAAGGAGTCATCAACTACATGGCACATGATACATTTATAAATCATTGGAAGCTTTCTTCATACATCATCATCAATAAATCAACAGTTACTGGAACATAATCAATACTGGAACATCAACATCTTCAGTACTGAGTCATCATCTTCTGCAGCACTCGATTAGCTACAACATCATCATCATCTCGATCTACAGCATCAGGATCATCTAGATCATCTCGATCTACATCATCTGGATCATCTCGGTCTACAGCATCTGGATCATCTCGATCTACATCATCTGGATCATCTCGAGCATAATCTGCAATACACACGATCCTATTACGGGATGATCAATCCCTCTCACTTTAGGACATAGGTCCATGGATGATACATCCAGATCAAATTCCAGGATGATCAATCCTTATCAATTTTAGACAAGTCTCATGTTTATGGACGATGCAATCCAAATCTACTTCCAGGATGACCAATCCTTATCAATTTTAGACAAGTATCATGTCTATGGACGATGCAATCCAGTCACATACATTTTGAACCAAAGGTTCAGGGACGATGCAGTCCTCTCACGTACCTTTTGAACCAAATGTTCATGGACGATGCAGTCCTCTCACGTACCTTTTGAACCAAATGTTCAGGGACGATGCAGTCCTCTCACGTACCTTTTGAACCAAATGTTCAGGGACGATGCGTTCCTCTCACGTACCTTTTGAACCAAATGTTTAGGGATGATGCAGTCCTCTCACGTACCTTTTGAACCAAATGTTCAGGGACGATGCAGTCCTCTCACGTACCTTTTGAACCAAATGTTCAGGGATGATGCAGTCCTATCACGTACATTTTGAACCAAATGTTCAGGGACGATGCAGTCCTATCACGTACCTTTTGAACTAAACGTTCAGGGACGATGCAGTCCTATCACGTACATTTTGAACTAAACGTACAGGGACGATGCAGTCCTATCATGTACATTTTGAACTAAATGTTCAAGGACAATGCAGTCCTATCACGTACCTTTTGAACTAAACGTTCAGGGATGATGCGGTCCTATCACGTACATTTTGAACTAAACGTTCAGGGACGATGCAGTTCTATCATCAGTTTTCATAGACAGATGTCTACGGGTCAATTTAGGGGACCGAAGTCCAGGGATGATGCAATTCCTCTCATCCACTAGGGACTTATTTCTCGGAGACATATGTCTACGGATCTCTTTTAGAACATGTGTCCAAGGATGATACAATCCAATTGTAAACTTAGACCCAGTCTAAGGACCATTCACCGACCTTACTGTCGGTTTCACCAATACAGGTATCCACATTATCGACCTCACTGTCGATGCAGTCAATATCATCATTAGTGACCACATCACTCCCCCTTTCGAGGAGGGTCCTTCTGAACTACACCAATCTTGTCTCAAAAATACTCAAACTTTGCTCGAGACAGAGGTTTGGTTAATATATCAGCAAATTGTTCGTTAGTGCTTACATACTAGAGCTTGATAGCTCCTTTCTACACCATATCCCGTATATAGAAATATCGGATCTCTATGCATTTTGACTTATCATGGAACACTGGATTCTCTGTCATCTTGATACAACTCTAGTTGTCACACATGATCACAGTGGGGTCCATCTCTAAGTCAAATAGTCCTGATAACAGTTTCCGAATCCATACTGCTTCACAACTAGCAGAGCAAGCAGCTATATATTCTGCTTCAGCTGTATTGAGAGCCACACTAGACTGCTTCCTGCTAAACCATGAGATCATGGCAGATCCTAGACAATAACATCCTCCCGATGTGCTCTTCCTGTCTGATACACTTCCTGCCTAATCAACATCTGAATAGCGATGCAGTCTGAAGTCATGATCTCCAAGATAACATAGACCAAAATCTATTGTACCTTTTAGGTACCTCATCACATGCTTTGCAACTATCAGGTGAACTTGTCTAGGTTCCACTAGATACTGACTCAATGTATTCACGACAAAGCATATGTATAGTCTGGTATTTTTTAAATACATCAATGACCCAATAATCTGTCTCTACAGAGTCATATCCACTAACTCTGATGAGTCATCAGCTAACAGCTTCAAGTTGGAATCCATGGGAGTGGCCATGGCTTTGCATTCCAACATGTCAAATCTCTTCAAGATTTCTATAGCATACTTTCCCTGGTTGAGAAAGATTCCCTTTGGTCCTTGCCATACTTCCAGACCTAGGAAGTAGTGCATCAATCCAAGATCTTTCATCTCAAATTCTGAAGAAAGCTTCTCCTTGCACTCGATAATCTGTTTCTCATTTCCAATCAAAAATAGATCATCCACATACAACAATAATATGACAGGTTCATCATCCATAACTTTGAGATAAAGGTTAGGATTAGCTTTACTCTTGGTAAAGCCCAAGCTTGTCAAGAAATTGTCAATTCTTCCGTACCAAGCTTTGGGAGCTTGCTTCAACCCATACAAAGCCTTCTTCAGTTTGCATACGTGGTTTCTATCTTCAACCTCAAATCCTTGTGGTTGTTCTATGTACACTTCCTCCTCAATCACACCATTTAGGAAGGATGTCTTCACATCCATTTGGTGTAATCTCCACTTCATCATGGATGCAGGTGCCATGATGGTTCTAATGGAAGTGTACCTTGCAACTGGTGCAAATGTTTCTTCATAGTCAATTCCCTCTTTTTGAGATAAACCTCTGGCCACAAACCTTGCTTTATACTTTTCAATGCTTCCATCCGCAGCATGCTTTATCTTGTATATCCATTTGGAGGATACCACAGTTTTGTCCTTTGGTTTGGGAACTATATCCCAAATATCATTCTTCATTATTGATTGGTATTCCTCCGTCATTGCCTCCAGCCACTCTTTCTTATGGGATGCTTCTTCATAACTAGTGGGTTCTTGATCTACAAGATCACACATAAGGGCCACATAGTTGGAAAATATCTTTGGTTTCTTGCTCACCCTAGTGGAGCCTTCAGGAGCTCCATACTTTTCTGCTCCTAGTATAATGTCTCTTGCCCATGCTGGTTTTCTTTTTCTTGAAATTTCCATGATAGGGGGTTCTTGTGTTTCCACCATGTCATGGTCTTCAGGTATTGTTTCTTCAGGGGTGGGTGTAGCTTCTGTAATTCTGGAAGGTGCATCTTCCTCATATACTTCTTCATACTGGCACTTCCTAGATATTGAGAGCTGCCTCTTCATCAAATGTCACATCCCTACTTATTTCCATATGATGAAATCCTAGAATGTAAATTCTGAATGCTTTGGATGCTTCACAATATCCAACAAATATTCCTTTCTTCCCAGAAGGATCTAGCTTGGTCCTCTTTTCTTTTGGAATGTGAATGTATACTGGGCATCCAAATATCTTGAGGTGACTTACCTTAGGCTTCTTTCCTATAAACACTTCTTCTGGGGTCTTGAAATCAAGAGCACTATGAGATAGTATATTTTGTACATAGACTGCTGTCCTGGCTGCTTCATCCCATAAATACATAGGTAGGTCTTGATCATGTATCATTGTCTTTACAACTTCCATGATGGTCCTATTCTTTCTCTCCGCAACACCATTTTGTTGAGGATTGTAGGGAGTGGTTAGCTCCCTCTTGATTCCAATTTCTTTACAAAATACTTCAAAGTCTTTTGAAGTATATTCTCCACCATTATCTGTCCTGAGTATCTTGATCTTCTTTTCTGAATGATTTTCTATCAAGGCTTTGAATTCCTTGAACTTTCCAAAGACTTCATCCTTTCCCTTCAGGAAATATATCCAAGTCTTTCTTGAGTATTCATCAATGAATGTAAGGTAGTATTCATATCCACTCAAGGATGTGGATGGCATTGGTCCACATACATCTGAGTGAATCAATTCCAATGTACACTTAGTCTTTGTTTCACTCTTTGGGAATGGGTTCTTGATATTCTTCCCTTTTGCACATCCTTTGCAGGTGTCCTCATGATTAACTTTTAAGTATGGTAGTCCTATGACTACCTTGCTCACATGAGGCAGTGCTTTGTAGTTAATGTGAGCAAGCCTTCTATGCCAAAGCTCACTTGGACTAGTGGCTTCATGAACAAGGGAAGCTTCTGGATGGCCTTTGAGTTTGTATAGGCCTCCTTCCTCTTCACCAATAACAATTGCATCCTCAATTGATTTTCCTTTGGGCCACATAAGTACTTGACCATTTATGAATTCAACCCTATAGCCTTTCTTATCTAAAGCTGAAATAGAAAGTAAGTTCTTCTTCAAACCTGGTACATATAGGATTTCCTTCATCTTCAATGGGGTTCCAGAATCAAGCTTGTAGCTTGCTTCACCAATTCCCTTGATGGGATATTGATAGTCATCTCCTAGAGATACCTTCTGTGGAGAGGACTTCTCTTCAAGTCTTGAGAGAGTCTTCCTTTGTACTGTCATGTGCTTTGAAGCACCACTATCAATGAGCCATGTATCTTCTCTAGGTGTCACAGATCAAGAGAGTGCAGAGATTAGAACATGTTCTTCTGCATCTTCTTTCTCTACTTTAGTTCTTTTCTTTTGAGGCCTTTCCTCTTATTCTTCTTCACTGTCATCTTCTGCTATATGTGCATGATGTCTTTTGTGAAAATTCTTCCTCTTCTTTTGTGAAGTACAATTTCTAGCAAGGTGTCCTAGTTTGAGACAATCATAACATTGAACTGTGGAGAGGTCTCTTTCTGAGTTTACTCCCCCTCTCCTTTTAAATCTGCGAGGAGGTTGAGACTCCTTGTGACCAATCTTCTTGGAGTTGAAGTGACTCCTTCTTCTTTTTTTGGTGTGAGTAGCCAAGGCTTGATCATCCTCTTTGAGAAGGGATTCTCTATTGGCTACCCTAGCTTCTTCTTGAATGCAATCTTCCCATACCACATCAAACTTCATACTTTCTTTCCTGGAACACATGGTTTGGATGAATGACTCCCAAGGCCTAGTGAGACCATTTAGAGCAGTCATGACTAGTTCATCTTCATCGAGAGTATCTCCAATGGCATCTAGTTGTTCCTTGAACTGGGAAACCCTTGAGAAATAGTCTTGAATGGATTCTCCTTTATTCATCTTGGTGCTCTTCAATTGAGCTCTTAGATTCATCTTCCTATTGATGTTCTTTCCCTCATACATTCTGGAAAGGGCATCATACATTTCCTTTGGGGTCTTCTTGGATTCCACTTGGGGAATCAAGTGGTCTTTGATAGAATCGACAATGATTCTCTTTTCCCTAATCAGGTCCTTCCTATACTTCTCTTTGGCTTCATCTTCTTTAGGTTTTGCAACCTCATCTTTAATATATTGGACAAGATCATTCTCTTCAAGAATGAGACCAATTATGTATTTCCATGTCCGAAAATTTTCTATACCCTCTAGCTTGTCTTCAAGCTTAGTGCTTGGAGCCATCTTATCTAGGGATAAAAGAGATTGAGGTTTCAAAAGATAGAATAGTACTTACCAGGAGATGATCTTGATTGAATTGAGAATTCTGGTGTGATCAGCTTCTGGAAACTTCAACTTTACACCTTCCGGATCTGCAATAGAATTTCTGGTTTTTTGGTCTTTTCTTTTCTGGATTTTTAGTGCACAGGTTCACAGCTTTTCTGGTTCAATGGTGCAGAGGTGCGCGCTTTTTCTGGTTTACTGGTTTTCTGGTTTTATGGTCCAGAAGTCAAACTAGGGTTTGACAAAGCCCGGGGTTATACCCACTCAAAAAGTTCGATCCAGGGCTCAAAACTTCGATTTTGAGGAGGGCTATCCAGCCATGCAATTAGAAACCAAAAACTCCAACTTTTGCAGAAACCCTAATTTTCACCGGAGGAGGAGAGAGAGGTATTTTCACCTTGTGAAAGATGTCTTATTCAGGCTAGCTCTGATACCATGTTAAGTTTAGCCTAATTTGACTAGCAAGATCACTAAAAGAAACACAATCACAAGATAGACACAGATTTACCCTGGGAAACCCTCATGGGGTAGAAAACCCAGCAAAGCTTTCCTCAATATAGATAATCAACCAATACAAGATGTAGTACCCAAACAAGAGATCCTTCTCCTCCTATGCAGACCTCTCTCTCACTTGTGCACTACTCCCAGGTGGATGAATGAATGAGATAGTGAGGAGCATCCTCCTCTACTTATACTCATCTTTCGACTGACCTTTTACCCTAATGGGGCCGACCTCTCACATGAGAGTCTAATAACCCCCCAAAAGTAAACTCAGGGCCGACCTCATATGGGAGATCTAATAACCCTAGTTACCACATTCTCTCGGAGGAATAAACATCTCCGGATATACAATAGGGTCACCACGGAGGAATGTACCATCTCCGGAATAATAAAATACAAATATAATATTATTTGAAGTTACAATATTTCAACAGTCTTTCAATCCTGAAACTGGTTCAATTAATGCAAAACTAGCATATAAAGCCATCGTACTTGACAGAGTATCATGTTATAAGAATTGGTGGACTATGAAGCCTTGGAAATGGCATATGCCTCAAAAGACTAGGTGCTTTCTTTGGCTTGCGACGAATGACTGTATTCTTACCTGGAGAAATCTAATGCGCGGGGGATGGAATGGGCCAAGCTTTTGTCCATTATGCAGAAAAGGTGAAGAGTCAGTATCTCGCTTATTCATTGACTGTGAAATTTCTAAATCGATTTGGTCCTTGATCTGCTCCATTCTTTCTATTAATGGAAAATGGGGAGCTGGAAATTTAGTTTCCTCATTTTTTCTATGGTCGAAAAATCTTAAAACTCATAAATCCATGCCTGCATTTGTTATATGAATTATATGGAAAGGTAGGAATGCACTATTTTTGATGATCGAAAAATCAACATACAGATGATGGTTCAAAAAATTATTGGCTACTATTCTTCTTTTTCTGGATAGTCTTCTTCTATAGGTGGTAGCCAAAAGTTGAAGGGGATATTTGACTCCTGTATTACCCCGTGATATTTCGATGGGGCCACTGCAGATGGAATTAGTGCATTTGGGGCCTTCCTGCTCTTAAACAATAACCATTACTTCAAACTTAAACTGAATTGTGGTTTGGGTACAAACTCAAGAGCTGAGATCATTGCATTATGGTGCCTTATGAAGTTTGTTGTCTCCTTTGGGATTGATAAAATGAGAATATATGGTGACTTCTTGATGGTTATCAATTGGGCCAAGAAAATTCATAGAATCAATGTTCTTTCCTTCAAGCTTTGGTGTAGCAAAATTGATTCTCTATTATGCTCTTTCCACGACTGGTCCATTGATCATATCTATTGTGAATTAAATGATGTAGCAGATAATTTATCCAAGGAAGCACTCAATGGAGAAGAAGGCCTCTTATGTTGGGAAGAGTGGGTCGATGAACAACTGGAGTTTTGTGGGTCTCTTCCTTATTTTGAAGACTAGTTTTTTTACTTAGTTATCTGGATATATTGTGTCTATTTTGTTCAAGACTTGCTTCAGGTTTTGTATTTACCTAACTTTAGCTTCTGTTGATGTATATGTAACTTCAGAATGTATTTCATCTGTGTATTATATATATATTTATTGTACCCTTATAAGAGATGTGTCATTCCTCTATAAGGAAGTGTCGTCATGTGGATTGACAAGTGTCGCAAGTGTGTGTACTTGCCGATGGGTTATTAGACCACCATGTGTGGGGTCGGCCCTGAAATATATATATTATAATGTGGATGTACCTAGCTAGACAAGTCGGCCCCATAAGGTCACTGGGCAAACATATTAGTATAAATAGAGATCAGGTGATCTCTATTTAGATCATTCGGAAAAGTAACTCACTCTCACTCAGAAAGTGGCGCACTAGTGAGGAGGAGGATCATCTGCTACTAAGAGACTATCTCAGTGTATTTTGGTTGTACTTTGGTTGAGCCATTTCTCTCTCTATCTCTGAGGAAGTTGTGGGGTTTTTCACCTTAGGGTTTTCCCCACGGAAATTCTGTGTCTCTTTTCTCTCATGCTTTTGATTCTTGTGATGCTTGTCATGCTTATTGTGATTATCATGCATTGATATACTGTATATGTTATTCTCTCAGCAAAGATCCTAGAGTATTGTGAATTAATGATCAAAATTTAACAGCTTCCTTGGCTGGGAATCTCTGTAGTATTTTTTTGGATGTATGGAATGTTATCCACCCTATGATTTGAGAATTCCGGATAAAATATGGAGGTATGATATGTATGGAGGAGTACTTTTTGATTATCCTATAATAACAAAAGTACAACTTTTTTCTTCTTGAAAAAAATCAATTAATCTCTTATAAATAAAAATAAATAATATTTAAAAAATATCATAAATAAAAAATAGGAGAGAAAGAAAAGAATTGTTTGTTATTTTTACGATAACTTTCTTCCCTAAACTCGGAATTTGACATTCTTGATACTGTTGGAAAGGTCTCAATGAGAGCTACAACTTTAATGTTTTGAGTTTTCTGATATTCTGGACCGATTTTCCGGTGAAGACATTTTAGTACCAGGGTACTAAAATGGAGTAGTCTATCTATTCTATGTTTTGGACTTTCTGGTGGTTTTTGGTTGGAATCCGATAAATTTTATTTTGGTAAAATCTAAATTTGAAAGTGTTTAAATTGTGTTTTTGAATGCATAAATGGATTCAACACCCTCAAATACCAAAAGGGTCAAATTTCGAGTTCGGGGGAAAACATTATCCCAAAAATAGCGAACGATTATTTTATCTCTCTCCTATTTTTTAATTTATGATACTTTTCTAAATATTATTTATTTTTGTTTTTAAGAGATTATTACATAAATGTTTTTATTATTTCAAAATTACTCCACTTTCATTTTAATTAATGTGAGATTTATATTTTAAAGGACTTGGAAGTAGTGATAATATAAAATAAAATAAAATAGTGATTGTTTATTTTTAGTATTATTTTAATTATATTTTTTCATTATAATTTTAGTTTTTTTTTAAGTTTTAGATTTTATTAAATATATAAAAAGAAGTAGTGGTATATTTATTAAAAAATTAAATAAATTATAATATAAATTCAAAAAATTTACCACTATATCATTTATTGTGTATGCACAATAATCTAAACCTTTCATTATTATTTTCAACCATCATCACATAACTCTACACTAGCCCAACATACTTGTCAACTACCATTGATGAGATATTATAGGTTGAACTTCACTAGATAACACCTTTAACTTAGTGTGACATGGCATATTTGTAGTGTGACGTGGCTTTTTTTATTTTTGTTTTCCTTAGGAGGCTCATTTTAGACCCCAATTTTCCTCTAATAGTGATGGATTTCATGTTTCATTTCCATTGCGTTATTAGTTAAGAAATCAATGTATTTTCATTTATAATTTAATCAATTAATTATTGAGAACAAAGATTATATATGGCTTCAGAAATTAACACAGTATCATAGCAAGGCTATCTCTCAAAAGGGAAATCGTGGTTTGGCACAGGGTTTACAGGAAAACATAAAAAATGAGTGTTGTACAGTCATCATACAATAGCCATACGAACCCAATGCACTGTCATACATGATACCAGCAGGGAGAGGCTCGGCCAACGCAACAACTAGTAGCTAGAATATCAGGCGATATGCAGTGGTGGTGAAAGGGATCCACAAGCCAGATAGTTTGAAAGAAGAGGGAGTCACTTAGGCAACATTGCAGTAGAGGAGGTAGTTGGAAAGGAGGGTTTGGGCAGAGAATTGCGAACACGGGAGTGAGCCAGTCACAAGAGAAGTAGAAATTGTAGGCTACGACAGTTAGCAGATGTGGCTGCAGGTGGAAGGGTTGCTGGAAAAGTGTGGTGAGCCGCCAGAACATAGACTACAGCCTCCAAGCATTAGGACGACGGCTCAGGAACTAGCAGGAAGGAAGCAGGCAGAGGAAAGGTGACACATAATTGTGGATAGGGTTGTGCAAGTAGAGAGTTGTTGATAGATAAGGAATATGGGAAGAATTCAAGTTGTATGTGGTAACTAATCCATGTGGAAGGAGAGTGAATTCGACATAGAGAAGAAGTGTCAGTGCATAGTAGTTGTCGGTGTGAGTGTCGTCAAGCAACCACTAGGGAAAAAAAACCGCTGACAATCCACTATAGGGAACAACCGCCAAACAGCTAAGGGAAAATATGGGCATGCCCATAAAATTTTGGACAGCCTTGAAAAGGATTTGGGAAGTGCCCATAATGGCTCAGGAATCCCAGGAAACCATTCAGGAAAAATGCAGAAGTCTCGGGTAAAAGGTTCGGGTAGTAGGCACCAGTTCAAGCAACGAGCATAAATTTGGGTTGTGGGCATAGATCTAGGTCGTGAACATAAATCCGAGCAGTATTTCAAGATGGAAGCAACTGGGTTGAGGTATGAAGACAGTTTGGACGGTGCATCCAACTGCATCCCTTGGAAGGCGAGGATCACTCCGGTTCTCATGGATAATGGGTTGTGGGATTTTGCTAACTCCACAGTGACCCCACCGATGGATCCAAAGGACCTAAAGACTCACAATTTGAAGGATTTGAAATCCAGGAGGATCATTTTAGATGTGGTGAGGGATCATTTCATCCCTCACATAGCTGAGAAGATGTCAGCTAGGGTAATGTGGGAGCCTCTAATAATTTTATACCAGAGTAATAACCACAATAGGAAGATGGTTTTGAAGGAGGAGCTCAGGAGCACCAAGATGTCCAAGAAAGATACGGTAGCTTCTTATATCACCAATATATCATAAGTTCATGATAAGTTGGCCATAGTTGGGGAAACAGTGGAATATCTAGAGTTGGTGAGGATTTCCTTGATAAATCCAAGCCATGGGCACCCTTCATCAAAGGGATCGTTGCACGAGAGAATCTTCCTAACTAAGAGAGGTTATGGGATAAATTCATCAAAGAAGATATTTGAGAGGAATCTATATATGGAGGCCAACAAAAGGGTGATGATGAGGAGAATGTTTCTCTTGCCAGTCAAATAAAGAGGAGCAAGGAAAGTATAGGTGGAGAGTCAACTTCATAAACGATGAAGAAGAAGAAGGATATGAGCAAAGTCAAGTGCTTTGCATGCCACAAGTGTGGACACTATGCTTCACAGTTTCCATCATGAAAGAAAGGGAAGGGTCAGACTCATAAAATAGTAGCATCTATAGAAGCTCAAGTCAAGGAGTTTGCTGAGACCTTTGAGAAGGATTTCTTGTTAGTCTCTTGTCTTTCTGGCATAGTTTTTGGTAGTGTCTAGTTTGTGGATAGTGAGGCCTCTCATCACATGAAGGGACACATGAGTTATTCACCAGGTGAGTCAAAGTCAAGTTTGCATGTGGAACTTGGAACCCATGCCAAGTGTGTTGTAAAGGGAGTTGGGACGATCAGGTTTCAGCTAGAGTCAGAAGGATCTTTGGAGGTGACAACTGACAACTATGTTGTATGTACCAGAGCTTAAGATGAATTTGGTCTCAGTATCGAAACTAGAGGATAGTGGATACATAATCTCTTTCAATATTGGTCAAGTTCTTATCCGGCTGAAGGGATATGGCATAGATTAATCAACATGAGTACTTGATGCTAGAGAGGGAAAGGTATGTAGGTTACAGGGAAATATCTTAGTTTGATCCAAGGGGATCTTGGATCATAGATTGATGTCAGTAGTAGAGGTCAATGAGCATAAGGCTTCAAAAGGTGAGCAGAGTTCACAAACTTCTAGTGTGGGGAGTAAACCTTCAAAGGGGAAGAGGGAGTTATCCCCTTCTAGTTCTACCAGGAGACCTAGTTGGTACAAGATGACATTGATGGATGCTCAGGAGCAGGAGAAATATCCTAGGAGCACATTGATGGAGAGAAATCCTTTAACGAATTTTTCTATATTTGTGGCACTGATATGTAGCGTCATCGATTATGTGACTTCCAGTGATCAAGGAGAAGCTTACTAGCAAGGTTGGAGGAATGCCAATGTACATGATGATGTGTGCAACAATGTGCTAGTTTCATAGGGAGAACCAATTCTAGGTGGCTCTTTGATAAGTAACTTCCTCACTAAGAGGGAGTTTTGATGATTGTAGCTTAGACAAGTACTTCTGCATAGGCCAGGTTCCAGGCATGGGAGAGTCTTCCATATTACCTATCTAGGTACTTGCTTGAAAGATAAAGTGACTTTTACATATATTTCCTAAGTCTAACTTAGGAAAAGCACATCAATTAACTTAACATTGGATAATGACTAAAAGTGAACTTAAGATTAAGTCGCAATCGTTGATCTTAAGTGAGGTTTGATATCTAATCTCAGCCATTGATTACTTTGGAGATTGAGGGTTAGAATTTTCATCATTGAGATGTTATAAAATGAATACTAAGGATAAAAGAAGACGCAATAGACACACATAGTGAGTGAGATATCACTGGTTGATTGGAGAAGGACTTTCAACCAAGTGTGTAGGGGCACAATTAGAGGAAAGGAGGAAAGGGGTAATAAGAGAGATAATAGCCAACCAACAAGACCGAAGGATTGATATTGAGGTTTGTAAGGCTTGTCTATTTGTTGATTTGTTTTATCCTCGATGGGCCAATATCCCAGGATGGGAGCCTAGTATTTTATATTAATAAAATCACAGATTGTTGGTTTTTCCCCTTTGAGGTTTTCCATGGTAACAAGTTTGTCAAACGTGTGATGGATTTCCTGTTTCATTTACGCTACATTATTAGTTAATAAATCAATGTATTTTTGCTTATTTTTTAATCAATTAATTATTGATAATGAAGATTAGATATGGATACATAAATTAACAATATATGCATGTTTAGAACTTTCCATGCGGCACTCATGAGCAGCCCACTTTCCCCCTTCTAATCCCAACGTAGGATAATTAATAAGGTTAAATAAGCTACTCTCATAAAAATAATTTTAGGTCCCTTAGTGTATATTTCTCACTAAAGTTTACAATTAAGAGTGATGACTTAGGTTAATAAGTCACTAGGGTCATATTCTCCTTAGCGTCCCTTTCACTTCCTCGACTTATGGATTCATAGCCCATCATATCTTCTTCTTCCTTTGTTTTGTAGCCATCGAGGTTTTTATATTAATATTTTTTTTTGTAAGCTAGTACCCACGAAGTTTTGAACCGGTGACCTAACACAAGGAGTACCTTAACAATACACCCATTCACCATCTATTTTATGCCCCATGGGCAGGTTTTTATATTAATATCAATGTACATAATTACTTTATATTTTATCATCCTAAACCATTTTTGTTTGGCTTCTAGCCATTTAATCATTACATTCTAGGGTAAAAAAGGGAGTCTTACACCCCCCCCCTTAATTTATGCACCATCCTTCGTGCATCATCAACAATATATGTACAATGACAAAACATAACAATGTATTTAAACCTAGACAATATGCCTCCTCCTGGTATCCTCTAGCTCCCAAGTTTCTTCTTTAGCTTCAAATGCCACACCATCCTTTTTCCATGAATTCTTGCATAGTTGTGGGTTATCCCATATACAATGCCTTAGCATTGACTATTCATTGCCTTGCGTTCCTCCCAAGGCTTTGCATATCAACATTTACCTATCAATCATCAAGAAGAAATGTGCATCTCATAATCGTTCTCATGCAATAATTGTTTTTTTATTTAACCAGAACATACATAATTTTTATATTAAAAAAAGTAGCTTAGCCATGCATCAAAATTACATCAGAAAGCTCCAAAATCCTATGTTGTAGCAAACCCAGATCACCTGTAAATACTAAGGACTGATGGGTTCCAATTACAAAATTCAATCCTTCTTGAGGAGACATAGCATGTCTAAAAGACATCCTATTACTATATGACCTTAGAGAAACTCTTAATAGCAGAAAACATTGACAAAACACAACCTAAATAAGCTAAATTGGAGAAAGATTCTTCTCTAAAGAGCATGCCTCGAAGAATCAGGTCATTCTTGATAATTGGTCAGTTGCCTAAATTTTTGTTTAGTCGATGCTCGAGAAGACAAAGTCGTCTTTCCATCTCCTGGATTTTCTTTCCTTGGGCCTCAATTAGCTTGGCCAACTCTTTCTCTTGTGCCTAGCGCTCCCTCCTCTCCTGCACTACTTCCCACTCCAGTTGTCTAAAACATTCCTCTAACACCCATCCACTGGTTCTTAGACGCTACTTATGGGTATTGAGCTTGTGCCTCATGACGTTCATCTCCATCGAAAGGCATTTCACCCCATGGTTTGGGAAGAAATTCGAACTGCTTTCACTGTTAGCCATTGCCAAGATTTTTGCTAGTCAACACCTGTCTTCTTCATGTCATTGATTCACCACTTGTGAATACCTTCTTGATTTCCTAATGCACTAGACAATTTCATTGTGTAAAAGGTGCAAAGATTGAAATGAACAGTTTGGATTATAATTCCATGGCCAACTCATTCTCACCATTTTCCTTGCATATGCCATTATATTTTCCCCACTTGGAATGGATTTATCTGCACGAACTTGTCCTGCAACATTCAATTCCATTTGCAAAGTCACTCTTCCATACCCTAGTTCATATAGATCCAATCCATTTTACCATGGCATTGTCACCTGCCAATTTGAAGGGTCATGATTACCCCACTCTTTCACCTGATGTCTGGAGTAAGGTGCATGTTTAAATCCACATTTCCACTTGGAGTCCTGACAAGTCTCCACCATATCCATTGGGAGAGACATAAAGATACTTAGGGGATGGTAGAGAAGACCGATATTTATCCGTTGATCATTATTCCTCCTTGTATTAAGGTAACCGTCTTGTTGGATTTGGATTCTACAAGTTTATTCAACTTCCTTAGGACATGGAAGAGTTGAAAACCTTGGAGCGAGTAGGAGAGTGTTATCCCTACTAATAAGCCGTTTGAGGTGAATATTCTTATGCATCGAGTTCAGGTGGAAAAAAATGATAATATTTAAGGAATCCCCAAATAGCCAAAATTCTCATATCTCATGGTGTTTCATGATCATCAATCCTTGGAGAAATCCAAAGCCTCAGCTCTATTACTAGGAATACTGCCCAGTCCCCATGCATATTCCAATATCTTTTTCCCCTCAAGGTTTAAGAGAATCCCTCCTACTCCTACTACCCCTCAATTCTCTTTAGATTCCCAGTTGAAAATAAACCAAACTTGTCTTGTGCTTTCCACCATAAGTTGAAATTTGTCTTTGTTTTCCTTATCTACAAAGGCTCTTGAAGGTGGGCCTTTGGGGTATAGGGGAGTCAACCGGAGGATTCTCCCCAACCAAGAGGGTCTCTTTTACTAAAAGGGTCGATGTTGGAGTGAAATTCCTCTTAGAACACACTCTCTCAAAGAGAAATGCCTTAGATTGATCAGCGACCATGATTGGGGAAGTGACTTTATCAGGGAAGATGAGGTTATTCCTTGCCAACCATATTTTCCAGTAGATAAAATTTGGAAGAGTCAACCAACATGTTTTAAACCAACCTTTTCCTTTGAACATCAATGGATATAACTTCCTCCATTCCTTGAACATATCATGGGGGGATCGAGGAATTAGTTGGCCATTTTCGATAGGCAAAGTGGCATGGAGCCAAACACTTTGGGAAAATGGACACTCAAAGAACAGATGAGACATGCTTTCATCACATGAGGACACAAGGGGCATCTGAATGGGCCGTAGATACCTTTTTTATTCAGGTTGTCCTCGGTAAGAAACCGACCATGAGTAAGAAGACAATAGAAGAAGGATACTTTAGGAATATTACCTTTACTCCACACTCCCTTCAAAAGATAAGAATTGGGGGGAACATCCTGATATTGGGAGAGAGAAAGTTACCCTTGAGAAACTGTGTAGAATCCAAATGGGGTCCTGGCCCCAACCATCCTTCAATATTTTTCTAATGGGGGTTTTTCCAAGATGAATACCCTTGAGATAAGCATAGGATGGCTCTAAGTGCTCAAGCAGTTTCAAATCAATCCATGCTTTCCATTCTCCTTTAGGAGAGTCAGACCACATAGATATGTCCCATAGAGTAGAGTAGTCGACATCCTTCATCCATTTCTATAATTCCCAGAGGTTGCAAGTTTCCTCTAGTGACAAAATGATTAGGATTCTATTTGACCAAAGCTTAACTTTTTTCCCATTCCCATAAATCCAATAGAGTTGCTTCTTGAAGAAGTGCCAAGATTCAAGGCATAACTACCAAATATGAGTCCCTTTTTGCTATTGGGGGAGGGAGTCTAGTCTTCTTGGTCTTGGTATTTTTAGATACTTTATTTTCATTTATTGCTTAACCCAAGAGTTGCTTTTGAAGACCAGATTCCATAATAGCTTAGCTCCTAGTGG
Organism: Larix kaempferi; assembly: GCA_027924585.1. Lineage (NCBI taxonomy): Eukaryota > Viridiplantae > Streptophyta > Pinopsida > Pinales > Pinaceae > Larix > Larix kaempferi. The sequence goes on from BSBM01000361.1 coordinate 27,118,005, forward strand.
CAGGTTTCTAAGACGAAGGTCACAAATCTACAAGCCTCCTTCTCAGACTGGTTTCTTAATCTTTTTCCAACTGACTAGATGGAATTTTTGAGCATTGTTAATTCCCCTTGTCCATAAGAATTTTCACATTAACTTCTCCATTTCCTTAAGAATAGACACATAATCCCACAAAACTGAGAATTGAAATATGGGGAGAGAGGCAAGAACCGATTTTAACAAGATGATGTTCCTTGCAGGATTCAACCAGACTGCTCCCCAGCCTTGGATTTTTTATTTGAATTATATAGTAAGGTTTTCCAATATCCCTCACAAAGGGATTTTCAAACTTTGGGGAGTCCCAGGTACTTGAATTTGTCCCATTCCGTTTTCCCCGTAAAACCAAGGATTCGTGCTAGATTTCTCATTTCTATTGGACCCGTAGATAGAGCTCTTTTCATTATTTATTTTGCTTCCAAATGCCACACAGAAGCCCAAGAGGATTCTTTTAAATATGCTCACCATTGAATAGGAATCTCCCTACCAATATCATGTCATCGACAAAATGATCATGGTTAATTCTCTTGACCCATATCACTAATTAGATACCAATGATTTCTTCGATCTACCTTTCTACCTCAAGCATTTTTCTAAGAGAATCACCCTTTAAGATGTAAAGAAGAGGGGAGATGGGGAACCCTTGCCAAGGCCCCTATTTTCCTGAAATATGGAGGATGCATGACCATTGACGAGGTGAGGGGTCCATGGAGAGCCAATACAAGCTTTGATCCTGGCCACGAAGGATTGCGAGAATCCCATTTTCATCAAAACTTGAAACAAGAATTGATGTCTAATCCTGTCAAAGGCATTAGCCATGTCTATCTTAATTGCCATTCCTTTTTCTTTTTGTTGATGCTAGAGTGGATTGCTTCTTGGATGAGGATTACATTATCCAACAGTTGTCTTCCCTTGATGAATCCTCCTTGATTTTCAGAGACTAGGCCTAGAAGTAGGCCTTTCAACCGATTGGATATAATCTTCATAATTATTTTATAAGCCAAATTACAGAGGGAAATGGGCTTGAAACTTGAGAGAGGAGGGGAGAGATTCTTTTGGGATGAGAGATAGAAACGAGGAGTTAGTGGCCCCTCCAAATTTGGGACAAAGCTGTGATTTACATACCATTCTATGGAGATCCTTTTGAAATATATGAACAGTTCATGTTCTAGAATGATTCCAAAATGATTGTATATAATATATTTTATAGATATTATGATGAATGATATTACAATGCGTGGACCTTGTACAAGCCCAACGTGACTTTTGAAATAGAAAGGACACGAACTTAGACTTCTTTCTTATTTTAATTAATTATTACATTACATTTATTTTATTATAATATATATTATTTATTTATGTACGTAACATTGCAACCCCCTTTAAGGGAGGATTGATCCTTAAAGCTAATTTTGCTAATATCGTCTTTTTCTGTAATTGTGTTGAAGCGATGACTTGGGATATGTGATCCCGATTGATTCCTTTATCCTGATATGTACTTTGACCTCTTTTCTATTGTAATTCCTTCATCTTGAGTAACGAGCTTCTCAATCCATACAACTTGAAATTATGTCCCTTCCATCTGAATTCCATATACGGTTCTTGTAGGTTTGTAGCATAGGTGCCTAACTGCATTAGCCATTCAACTCCTAACACCATATATACTCTTTTGAGCAGTAAGGCATAACATTTGAGCTATAGATTTAATTCTTGTATTTGTAAAGGAACCTTATGGAATTTTCCTACTTCTTCCACATGTCGATCATTGATAGTTGATACCATGAGATTATTCACTAGATATATGAAAAGATTACGTTCTTTTTCCCTTTTGATATCTACTAAATTGTGTGTACTTCTAGAATCAACTAAAATTGTGATGTCTTTATTCTTAATAGTTCTTGTAATTTGTAACCTTTTTTGTCCTATCTTTTATGGTTTTGTTGCTTGGAATAAGAGTTGTTCATCCTTAATGTTATTGCTAGTTCTCAAATGGGGAGGAATATATTTCTTTGTAAGTAATCGAGTTTCTTGCTTTTGGGTGGCAAATTTATTAGGCGTTGTTGAACCCTTTTCTTTACAACTTTGTTGGATTCACGTGATTGACTTTATTGACACCTCCTATGAGTTTGTATCCAAGTCATAATCAGATGTATCTTCTTCAGTAGAAACTTGTACTTATTTCCCATCTATAATTTTACAATGAGATGTATAACTAGACATACATTTATGACCTAGGATCCATTTTTTGCCACATCAATGACAAGTGTTTTTCTTCTTTTTTCTCTCATTGTTGTGGTGACTAATGGATGTGTCTAATTATTTTTTCAGCTTGATATTCATATGATTGGGAATTGTTGCACTGGTGTCCTGGTGACCAGTTGTCTCCGCAATATCTACATTGTGTCTCTTTTTGTTGTAAATAACCCTTGTCAAGGATTTTTTGCCATGACTTTTTAAACTTTTCTTCAATAATTTTTGCTTTACGCATGGCCTTGTCTAAGTTTGAGATATTGTGTAATTATAACTCATATTTTATGTATAGTTTTAACCTGTGTATATATTATTGGAGTAGTTGATCATTCATTCACTTCAGTAATCATGTTGCTAATGCTTCCCATTCGTAAGTGTACTCCTCCACATCCCCCTTTTGCTGTAATCTAGTGATTTTTGCAAAAAACTCTTTCTCGGTCACATCTTGAAATATTTTAAAGAAATCATTTTTGAATGTGTTCCAATTGTAGGAGCACACTTTTGTCGTAATATTCCACAACATATACCAATTATATGCTCAGCCTTCAAGTTGCATCGAGGCGTATTTTATCTTCTCGTCATCGGATATGATTTCATGTATGCAAAGAATTTTTCTACCTTATTGATCCATGCCACGCTTTCTTTTATCTTGCCATCGAACTTTGGTAACTCTAGCTTGGGCCTCATTGGATATCCACCCATTGGCTGCATCGAAATTGAGTGCGATTGGTTGAGATAAAGGGCCAGAAAGTGATTGTGATCTACATAGTTTGGTGGAATTTCAACTTTGAAGATATTCGATTGAGAATTAGTTGTATTTGTGGAACCAAGGGGCGGTTGGTTTATTTTTGGCGAATCAAATTTGATAGAGGCGTGTCTATTCACAAAGAAATTCATAATATTACCCAACCCCTCGTCTATGCTTGTGTTTATTTCTTCTCTTACCTTCCTCATTTCCCATGTTACAATCCTGGCAACCTCACTTCTTGCATTCCTCGTTAATTCTTCTTTTTCTTCTTGTAACTCGTTTTCAATTTTATCCAATCTCAAGTTTAGATCTTCGAGAATCTTAGCATCCCAAGCCTGTCCTTTTTCTAATTTATCCACTCGGTCATTCATATTTGATTGGGATCTAGTACAGGGGGTGGTGCGCCTAGACCCAATTTCTTCTTGTTGACCACTAAGCTTTAAATATAATAATAATAATAATTATATTTAATAATAATTTATTAATAATAATATTAATAAATATTAATACTAATCAAAATAGTGAATAATAAGATTATTAATAATATTTATTATTATTAATAATAAATATTATTAAATATCTTTTTATAATAAAAAGTGAGGCAAAAGGGACTCTGGCGGGGAGGAGGGAAAGAAGGAGGTCGCTTGGCGGCAACCCGTGGAGAGATAGAGAAGAGAATGCAAGGGGAGGCGTGTGCGGGGAGGAATGCAAGGGAGACAACATAATGCGTGGGAGAGAAGTGGATAGAAGGCGCATTGGAGAAGTGGACAATACATGAGAGAATGTATAGTTTCTGAGAGAAGTGGATAGTGCGTGAGAAATATAGTGGAGTGAGGAGGAGGGGTGTTGTGAAGAGAGAATGTAGATCGTGGTTGAGGAAGGAACGGAGTGTGGAAGGAGTAGATGACAGCGGAGGAGAGATGAGAGGAATGGTTCGATGGAAGTGGAGAATGGCATGGAAGGATAATGTGGATGGGGAAAGAAGAGAAGTGAGGACCCAAGGTTGAAGAGGAGCGAAGGTGAAGATGTGGTGTGGAGAAGAGACGATGTTGGATGTTGGATGTTGGACCACTCTACCAGATGAAATATATAAATAGTTATTGTTCTAGAATAATTCCAAATGATTGTATATAATATATTTTATAGATATTATGATGAATGATATTACAATGCATAGACCTTATATAAGCCCAATGCGCCTTTTGAAATAGAAAGGACACGAACTTAGAATTCTTTTTATTTTAATTAATTATTACATTATATTTATTTATGTACTTAACACTTTTTTTATGATTTGTCAGCATGTTCGAAAAAACCTAACATAAAACCCATATGAACCTGATGCCTTGTCTAGTTCCATCTCCCATAATGACCCTCTTTATTTCTTTTCTTGAGGCTGGGAGCATGAGCATTTCATTAATCTCTGTAGTTATGGAGGTAGGGATCGGGGAGATAAAATATTCCCTTAACCTCGTGTCCCACATCCCTTCCTCATTGTACAACGATTTGAAGTGATCAAAGGTCACCTCTTTAATCCTTTCAAATTCCATTATATGTTGTCCAACCTGCATGGTAAGCTTAACCACCTTGTTCCTTGCCTTACGAGCTTGGGATTGCTTATGAAAGTAGCTTGCGTTTTTATCTCTGACCTTGAGCCAGATACTCCAAGATTTCAACCTCCAAAAATATTCTTTGGATCTACTTGTCCTATGGAGATTTTATAGATCTTCTACCTGAATCTCTCCTTGTTCCATTTTAGATAGGTGTTCTTCTAATATCTGCACTGCTTCCATCTTGTTTTGCATAGGGGAAGGGAGCCATTTTTTCCCAATCTTTCAAGGCCTTCTTGATGTTTTAGATATTTTCTTCCAAAACATAAAAGGCTGACCCATTCACCGAGATCTTCCATGCTTCTGCAACTAGGTCCATAAATCCCTCCTCCTGGATCCACAGGGAGTATAAATAGAAGGGAATGGGACCAAGATTAGCTTCCTCTCCGAGGGATAAAGAGATTGGTTTGTGGTCACAGACCCTAAATGGAATGATTGAAGATTCTATTGTGATTCCTTGTATCAAATAGTAGCTATGCACAAGGAACCTATCTAACCAACCAACAATATGACCTGGACATATCCTCTTATTAGTCCATGTGAAGGAACCATTAGAGGTCTATATATCCAAAAGGTCCCAACCCATTATCCAGTCATCAAATATCTCTTGCAGGGGGTCTCTTACCCGGGAACCCCCTTTTCTTTCACTAGAATGCAGCGTTAGATTTAGATCAGCATCCAAGATGATATTGTCCAGGTCCATATTTCATTTGAATTCCTACAGTGATGACCAACATTTTTTTATTTTATTTATTTATTTATTATTATTATTTTTTTCCTCTGATAGTAAAACATGGGAATATAGATTAAAAAGATTAACGTGTTTTTGCGATCTAGTATGTAGAAAGGAAACAAATATCCAATGATGGTAGATGAATTATTGCAAAAGAACAAACTTGGTTGAGTCCCATAGAATTCTAACACCCCCAAAGCTCCTCTTTAATTACATGATATTCCTATACTTCTCTTTCGTAGTTTATGAATTGTCTGCAAGAATTCCTCAGCTTCTATTTTTATCTCCTAGACTAGAAGGATGTCTGGATTTGTTGTTCTAATGGGATCTCTTATGGATTATTATTTATGCCTATCTCCCATATCTTAGATGTTTCAAGAGACTAAATTCATTATTTGGATGAAGATGAGAGGTGGGCCCCTTTCGGCACCCGATCTTGGGGCTTGGTTTTACCTGCATTAGTATGTTACTTATGGCCATGACCTTTTTTTATCGTGGGTTGGGATCCTAAATTCTTTTCCCTTCTAGCTTCTTCCTCCTTTTTTTCTCAATCTGTATTTCTACCTTTCTTCCTAGGGTTTTCTTCTAGGACTTCCCCTTCTTCTTCTAAGGATTCCTCCGATATTTCTTGTACGCTCTCCTTCTCCTTTGAGGGGTCTACTGGAATATCTTGCATTCCTGAAATGAAATAGGCTTCCTTGATTATATACATATCCTCTTTTGATAGGGGCTCCAAGGTGTTTTCACCCTAAGTAGAGGGAGCCAACTCCTCCTCAGCTTCCTCGAAAGTATCCTCTTTTGAGTTGCGACTAAGAATATGGAACTGATTTCTTGAAAGTGGGTTTGGGATTTTAGGAGGAGTAGATCCAAGGGACCTTTTACTAGGCTAGGTTGGCCTTATTTCCATTTCTTGGAACCACTCCCCCTTCTCACCTCATGTCATTTTTCAGTCGTGAGCTTCTCCACAACCGAATTTTGGTTGTGCTTATAATCTTTAGTGAAGTGTCCATATTCATGATAGATGAGGCATTTAAATGGAAAATGTTCTTCATCCACCTGTTGGATATGTGGCCAACCATCCACAATTAGGTTAAGGGATTCTAGAAGTCCCACTTCTAAGTCAAACTCAATGCAAATTTTTGCATAGGAGTACTAATCTGTGTGATATCCCTATCAGATATATTTTCCAAGGGCATTGCAATAGCCTAGAGAGAATCTGAATTCCAACAGTGAATGGGAAGGTGCGGGAGCCTGACCCACATTGGGACTACCTTAGGAATATATTGTGAGGGATAAAAATCTAGGCTCCATTTGTTCAAATAAATATCTTGAGGTCCCATAAGCTATGGCTCCCTTTGAAAGATTAGATCTATGTATTCCTTTGAGATGAATTTGAAAACAAAAAAAAACATTTGCCAATGAAATAGTAGGTGACCACTTGGGAGATCAAAGGCCTCCAATTTCATTGAACCCATGCCTCCATCAACGTGGGGGAAGGCCATAACTTTGTAAACTGGCCCACCAAACCCTTGTCTACTAGTGAAAGCGCAATGGTTATGGGGTTACTCTGGGGGAAGGGCAATAACCAAAATTGTATCCAATTTTTTCACAAAGCAAGAGTGGGTAGAAGAGACCAGTATTTTCCCTTGTGCTTCGATAAGCTACCTGAAAGCTGTGAATTTAGTAGTTAGAGCAGTGGTCGAGCCCATCATGGACATGCTATGGAACTCCCATTACCCATATGCCAATAGATCCCACCGAGCTGATCCCATATCCAACCCGTAGGGAACTCAAGCCGTCAAGAACCCAAGCCACAGAGAACACTATCCATAGAGAACCCTAGCCACAAATATTAGAGATAAAATTCCAAATCAGAACACAAAATTCATTCATCTTCTCTATTCTTACAATCGAAATGGCCTACAGTTTAAATATTATGAGCACCTCAGTGTAGAAATAATCTAGCAAAAAAATACGTATGTCAATTCACAGATTAGCCACAAATAGATCCAATATACTCCATCAAATAAAGATATGTTATTTTCACAAAATCATTTACATCTTCGAATGGATTGTTCTCATGCAACAATTGTTATGTTCATAGGAATTTTCACACAAGGAATACATGTATATTAATATCAAAGTATGAAAATTGTGTCAAATATTATCTATATGGGTATTTCTTTCCTCTCACATCACTGCCATGAACAACTAGAATTAATCTCACTGCTCTTTCTGACACACCCTCCTTGATTCCCACAGATTTTCTACATGAATCTCTCATAATAGATTCATCTAAGTTGCCTCTTCCTTGCTGCACTCACCCTTCCAAGTGAGCCATCTTGTTAAGGATTTCTTGTGAAAGAAGAATGTAAACTTATAGAGTGTTATTGTAAGATATTCCCCCGACAGCCTCTAATCAACCTATAAATTGTGGAAATCATAGGCTCCAGTTCCATTACAGTGGCCTTCTTAGGCTTTCATATCACAATGGCCATCCATTTCCCTTACTAGGTATGTTCACTCTTCACTTATGTCATCAACATAAATATACTATATCATGAGTCATAATTCTATCTTTCAATTAATCTTGAAAATAATTATTACAACAATTAATTTTTAGATAATATAACAAGTTCCATCTAATACTTAGATTTTGATTGTGTAGGCAATAGTCCTTATCTTCATTATGGCTTACCTTCACTACCATATCCATGACATCTTTTTATGAAACTATGTTTTCTTGATAGATAATTTGTGTAGTCCATCAAAACATGATTGCATTTCATGCAATTCTTTCATTGCATTCACAATAGCTCATGAATGATCTTAGGATTATGGTTTACCCATAACTTCGTCATTTCAACTATTAACATATTAAATGCAATGAAATATGGCACAATGATGCATTCACAGAATGCATTCAAACATATGTTCCCACATATATGTGTGCATAGCCACAAGATTCACACAATCTATTATGCACTTCCACTCAATGCATCCTTGCATTAATTTGTGGATATTATATTCTCATGTCATGCATTCCACCGTGATGATTTGGAAGGTCTGGCCAACACCTTGAAACATCATCCATCCACCTCCCTGATACTTGCATAAACATCTAGATACCTTCTTCTTCAACCCAACACAACACCAAAAATATACTATTTCTCTGCTAAATAGTCCCTCAGGCATCCTAGAAGCCATTTCCTTTATCTGCAAGCAATCCCTCAGGAAACCATTCCTCTCTAATGGTGTTTCCATGTTGACAAGAAGGTTATAGTACATGATATCGACACACGAAGGGAGACCATTGGACACTTCTATAACACTATAGCCTTTCCATATCCAACAACATTACATCCTTACCCAAAACTATCTCACATGGCATTCATTTCCATATCAGGATCATGAGTCCTAACTTACCTTGGCTATTAGCTCATGACCAACACAACTGGAATGCTATTAAATTTCATATGAATGCATTGTATATTCTAAACAATTATATAGGTATAGGGATTTATGCCTTCAACACCCCTGATCCGAATTTTAGGGGGCATATGGACTAAATTTGGATGTATAAGTTATAAAAGCATTAAATGGAGAGGCTACCCTCTCCCATCCATGGTTTTGGAATCTTCCATGCAACCCACCATTTAGAATACACCCATCCATGGTATTTGGTAGCCCATGGTTTTGTTCCATGGTAAGACTTCAAGGCATATTATAGTAATATTATAGAAAGGGATTTATGCCTTCTCAATAAAGCAAGCTATTATTTTTGGCATCCTACATTTCTCTTATTTTATTGATTTATTATGGGGTTATTGGTTCTGAGTTCCTTTCTTAGTATATTTTGAGAGGTAAGGCTCAAAGAACCCTCTTTGTGCCTCACCCCTCCATGTGGCATATTTACTCTATGTTTGTCTGTCTAGGATTTTCACAACACATATCTCGTTGTTGTGTCTTTATCACAGTTGATCCATAATCCACTTCAGCTTTGAGGCTATCTCTTCTCCCCCTCTCTCGGAATTCAATTCTTCCTTGTCTCAACCCTCAAGATCCAGATCAGTGGTATCATAGCAGGTACGCTCTCCATCGAAACAAGGGTTTGAAACTTACTATGGGTTCAAATATTTTTCTTCCCTCGGATCTTTGTTCACCATTACAAAGAGAACCATACATGGATCTAATACATCCATTGGTATGCAACATTTTCAATAATTTTACAAGATGTCCATGCTGCCCATGTAGGTTCCACAACCTCTACAATAGCCCATGCTGCTCTACAAACCCTTGGCCCTCTACATTCGACACTCTCACATTTACCAAAATTTAGAGGAATGTTGTGAATTCTATAAGATTTTTCATAGGGTCTACCATATCTCATTTAAAAGGTTTTTCGGTCAGCTCAAATGGGTATTTCACGGAATTTCATTTTGTTTCCTGGTTTGTGAGATATGCTTGTTTGAAGTAGCACATGTTTGTACATAATGCTTCTGCATGTAAATCAACTCTAAACAAGTGCTATAGACTCCAAAGAACGTTTCAGAGGCTCTACCATAGCTCATTCGAAAGGTCTTTCCATAAGCTAAAATGAGTATTTCGCGGTTTTTCATTTGGCTTATGGTTTGATAGATATCATCGAATGAAGCAACATATGTCTGCAAAATAGTGCACGCGTGTCTCCTGAGCTTCAACAAAAAAATGATCACTCCCTAGGCCACCACAAAGCAAGTATTTTATATGAATGGAAATGTCTCTACGAGATCTCAAATGGGTTTCAACGGAATTCAATTTCATCATCTACATCATAATCTATGAATAGATTTACAACAAGACATGAACTGCACCAAAGATCTATCTCAACATTCAATTTTTCCAGGTCTCAGCCCCCAATATCTGGATCAACCCCATGCCATACCAAACTATGTGGGGAATCACTCACATAAAGCCATTCTAACATCATGAATACACCAATTTACGATGTTAAGAATGTTGGTCACCAATTCAATCGGAGTGGTGCTGGAAGTTAATGAGAGGGGGGGAGTTTTATAAAACTTTGAGAGATAAAGTGGAAAGAATGTATAGACATACTTTTCATTTACAATACAAAAACCAATCCAATGACTCTAAGAATCAGGTTATAAGCAAACTACATGAAGTGTTTTTGGAGCAGTGGGCACTGAGACTAGTTAGACTTGCAATGTCAAAAACATGCAATAACAAAAAGAATTGTTTAAAAAGTATTATTGCTAAAAATATTTTTCTATAATATGTATATACTAATCCAAAAATTTACTTTGTCAATATATTCTCTATGTTTATTTTCATATAAATATTTATCAATTTTTTCATTCTACTTTTCATTTCTCATGAAGATTGCTAAAATTCCAAAGGAAGAACGATGTGTTCTTTGAAATATGTCGATACAGATGTCAAATAAGGTGCACCATGAGATGGTAAAATAAATAAAAATAACCACATTGTAGGGGAAGCCATCCCAAAAATAAACCCGCATCAAACGTATGCAATCATTACTTTATTTTTAATGCATAGAGAGTTTAATTATCGCCTGAAATACTAATTTTCAATTGTTTTGTTGTAGTGGAAAATAAAAGAAAATGACACCCATTTAGCACATAAGATGAGATGAAAATGCAAAAAAGGGTTGATCTTAAAGTTTGTGAGTACTTGTGGATTGCTTCATATTTCATATTTGTTGTGATGTTTATATTTTAATTAATTTAAAATCGTACATGAATGTTTTCTAATAGGTGCTAACATACGGTGAAGAGTCATCCGATCATTTGATTGACATTGGATTAAGTAAGGGTTGTGAGTATATGTTGGGGTATCAAGGGTGAATTGAACAATTTGTAAGTAGCTCTTTGTTTTTGTTGGGTATGTGTTATATTCTTTGCATGTATGTGGAGGGGAGGGTGCGCCTATCAGCGGTGCGCCTGACGATCCCTCTAGCACCTTCACGAAGATGGCCAGTAGGTCGTTTCCGTTTGGAAATGGCCAGTAGGCCATTTCCGATCGGAAATGGTTGGTAGGTTGTTTTCGTCCTCGAGCACAACGAGCGCCAAATGTTTTGGGTTGTTTTGGCTATTTTTGGGAATTTTCTAAAAATATGTAATTTAATCCTGGTTAAGGGATTGGGTCTATTTACTAATCCGGGTTAACGGATTAGGGTATTGGATGTTGTGGAATACCTATATTGTATTGTGAGTGATTCATAATGATAATGAGAAAAATAGGAGTTGTGGTTCCAAGTTTTGTTGGTTTTCCGAGTTAAGGGTTTCCAGGGTAAATCTTTGTGTACTATGTGTGAATGTTGTGGTGTAATCTATGTTTTGCTTAAAAGAATATGTATGCTTTGGTTCTCTGCATAGGTTTAAAACTTACAATTTTGTGTCCATTATTTTATAATTAATGGAACAATAAGAAAACTTTAATTTTATCTATGCTTTGTCATGGTGTCTAAAACTCACACGAAACAAAGTATGGAGTCGATCCAACAAAGGATTTATTTACACACGGTATAAGGAATGGTTTGGAAAATATGTGTGAAGTTTATGATTCACTCGTTAAACCAGTACAAGTTTTTCATTTACGCAATTATGTATATTATATTATCTATAAATGTAGATATATTGATCACATTTTATTTGTATGCTTATAGATGGAACATAGAAATATGAAACGAAATTAATTCAATCAACAAAACATTTCAAAAACCTATCCCCTGAAGGTGATGAAGAAATCAGGCATGGAAGTAGTTCGAGCAATGAATGATGATGATCAATACATTTGAATGTTGTTACTACAAGTTGTATATTTTGAAATTTTTATCTGTGGAAAACAAACATTTTGTTTAATGTTAACATATCATCCCAATTGGATGCGCATAAGTTATCAATAATTGTAATAATGCCAAAATGACATTTTGATTATTGAGGACCTTTATGTTGTCCCACATTTTGGATTCTTATTTGTATATAATAAAATGAGTTTCTTATTCTCCTACATTCTCTAATGTCGCAAAATGTTACATTATTGATTAAATATATGAATGATTTACATTGTTACTATGAGCAAGGGTGTAATCAACATCCTTATCGAAACACACTAAATAAAATAAAATAAAAATTATTATTAAAAAAATATTTGATTTTTATGATTAATTCAAATGTTGAATATATGAATGATTTACATGGTTACAATGAACATATGTGTAATCAACTTAGATATCCAAACACAATAAATAAAATATTATTATAAAAAAAAATTTGATTCTCGAATGATTAATTGAAAATTTATGAAAAAAGAAGAATAAACTATTTTTGCATATCCACAACATGGAAAATCCACCACTGAACCATATGCAATCTATTTATTTCAACTAATCAGTGCATTTTATTCATTTCCATGAACCGATGCCTACTCAAAATTTAGCCATCATTGCTCATTTACATAATAAATGCATCGGTGCTCTTTAAATATCATAAGCATCGGTGCACTTTTTAAAACATAAACATCAGTGCTTTTTTCCAAACTATACGCATTGGTGCTTATTTGGGATAATATACACATAAGTTATCTTTTAATACAAAATATGCAACAATGCATATATAATACAACATTATCACCGGTGCATTCAAATATAAAAACACACTAGTGCTTTTATAAAATATATGAGACACCAATGCAGATATGAATGTTGCACACACCGATGTTGTTACAATATAATATAAACACCGGTATGCCCGCATTAAAATATATTCACCAGTGCGTTGACAATGAATGTAAGCACCAGTGAGTAGATAAACGATGCATCGGTGTTGTCACAATATAATATAAGCACCGATATGTCTACATTCAAATAAACACATCGGTGCATCAACAATGAATGTATCCATCGGTGCATATATGTATAAAAAATGCACCGGTGCTATTACAATATAATATAAGCACCGATATGTTTGCATTAAAATATATGCACCGGTGCGTATTATTTATACAAGACACACTGGTGTACATTATAAATTGTAAAAAAAAACGACCACCAATTTTTTTTAATTATAATAAATATATGTTATAACCTCTGCTACCATAATGGAGGTTGTAACAGAGGTTTTTTATACAAATTTTGTCATCTTGTAACATTAAAAGCCTTTGCTATAACCTTAGCGACAAAGTGTTTTCCTTATAGTGAGAGAAGAATCATAGGTCATTATTATTATTGTCTCACATGGCAATGGGTATTGCAAAAAACTCTATATCCTTAAACCTCTTAGGAGCTCATCGTTCACATCGGAAGAAAATTAAGAGGTGAAATTTAGGGTGTCCAACATCGAAGGAAAAATAACAAGCATGAAAGAGATAATGGTAAAGCATGTTGACATAATAGATGTAGTGAGATAAAGATAATTTGAAGAGTTTAAAACGTATCTCAAAGAAAATATCAAAAACACTTTTGGGTTAATCTTGACTTGATAAAATAATAATTATATTAATGTGTATCTGGTCATTAATGGGTTTACCATTGGTGGTGTATGGGTCTATGGTTTTTGTCCATGGTATTAGCATGTGATGAAGCATATTTAAAGTCTTGAAGAACTCCATTGTAAAATGTCAGTGTTGGTTGGATTGGCCAAGGTAATAAGAGATATCTATTTGGCATTTGTCATGGACCAATTTTTCCATGTGATAATTTAGAAATAAAGGAAAATAAAAGAGTGACAAGAAAATATCCAAGGAAAAAAAGAGTGACAAGAAAAGAAAAGAAAAGAATATATGTAACTTGGGTACAACTATGAAATTTTTAAGGAAAATTTTAAGATTGGAGAATATTTAGTGGAGTTAGTTTCTTTTACCATATTTAGTAAAACCCAACATGTTTTATTTAAAGGGAAGGAAAGCCACTAATAAAATATAAATATCTAAGGGAACATAGTTGTATTATATGATTTTTACATTTAATTAATTATATAACTGAAGTGGATGCTTAAACAAACAAAGAGAGAACTACCTTTAAACATTGTGATTGCATTTTGTTAGGTTAATATTAATTAGGTTAGAAAGTGATAAAGGATAACCTTGATTTGGTAAATAGTGGTTTATTAACCCATGGTTTTGGGTAACCCATGATATATCCCCATGGTTTTAGATTATCATGATGCTTAAGTATTAAACGTAAATGTTAAGTAATCATTTCTTCACTAATTATTTTCAATATTTTCTTCTTAGATATAACCAAAACTTATCAAAACGTAATTATTCTCAATATTTTCTTAGATATGACCAAAACTTATGAAAAATTTAATAATATAAACTAGGTTTGTCCTAATTATAAGGTTTTATGGAATTTCAAACTCCATATACACATTTAATAGTGAAAAATAACAATAATATTTGACAATTTATTATTTCGGGCATGCGGAAGAAAGTGTCTATTTGTTCACACCTTGGGTAAATCAATGGTCCTATGGATTAGTAATATTTATAGTTCATGTGGCTTTAGGCAAATATTGGTGCAATAGACAAAATGGTCTATTGATGGGTGGAAGCATACCAAGATCAACTTTGGTTATCACACATTTAAAAGGGTAAGGAATCACTTGGTTTTCTTTAAAAATGTATTTATGTGCTCAAAAAGATTTAAGATAAGTAATTCTAAATCATCATATGATGAATCAACATGTTAGGAAGGTCAAAGTTTCTCCAAGGATGGATAAAATTTTTAAATGGAGGAGAGTACATGTGATTAATTATGTGGCACAATAAATTAATTTGACAATAATAAATATATGTCTATTTTGTAACAACACACAATAAAGTTGAAATGAAAAGCATGTGAATTGGGAATTTATAAATGATATTTTATTAATGTGCTCTGTAGATCTCGTAGGAGCTATGGAATGAGTGTAATAGTAAAACAAATATATGCGTGCTTCTCTTTCATTTTGTAGCTCAACAAGTTAGAAGACTTGCTCTACTCTTAAACTCTTGGAATATAATATGGATAATCAACTTTACACGTCATCAAAATCCTCTTAAATACGTAGGGTGCTTTCCTTACATTCTAGCACAATGTTAGTATAATACACTTTGGAATATGAAGCATCGCATGCATCTTATCTTTATTTTCTCTTGGTTACATGTCACACTCAATTTATTTTCTTCCATTTGCATCTCTCCCATCCTTAACTTTAGATTTAGATGTAATGGAATTTTTGTAATTACTCTCTCTTGCTACATGATTCTCTAGAGATTCTACAACCTCAAACTTCACATATTATATAAGATAATATGAGTGACCAAGGTCTCAAACAATAGTTTCTTATTATCCTAGAGCCAAAGATTCATGGGTTGAAAATTGTTTCCAAGTTCATAATGAGCTTTGAATTCTCAATTTATCATTTATTTTATGTTGTAGTGCTTATGGGGGTAGCAGGTGCGGGAGGGGTCGTTTATGACCCTGGAGGAAATAAGTTTTTTTAGTATGCGTGGGGCCTTGGGAGAAAAACAAATAACCAAGCTGAATGGGTGTCCTCGATGCAAGGAGTGGAGTCGATGGCTTCTCTCCAACTTGGCACTTATCAAGTGTTCGGGGATTCCAAAATTGTTTTGTAGAAAATGCGTAGTATCCAAAATGGGAAGGTCAACGAATTGAATAGGATTAAAAAAAGAATCCTTTCATATATCCCAAACATATCTAGAATCCAATTCTTCCATATTTTGTTGCATAACAATAAGGAAGCAGATACTTTGGCTAATGAAGGTTCTAAACTCAAACAAGGAAATATAGTTTTGAATAAATCCCCCCCTTTTATTAAATGGTCCCCATGTTAATCATCGTTGTGCCCTTGGACTTGGAAGTAGCTACCTTAGTTTCGTTAACTCTCCCAAGGAGGAAGAACATGCAAGGTTTCCCCCCCCTTCTTTTGATAGGTGGTATAGTCTTTGGTGGTGTTACTAATGGCCATTTAATGGTCGTCCTCCTGGATAATTTGGATCGCATTTCTGGGCTGAGAATGGCGGTAATGGAAGGACAAAGGAGTTCTCGAGACCCCCACTCGCAAGAGCTACAGTAAAAATGCAATGGGATGGCCTTGGTTAAGTTGTATTAGTATGGATATTGATGTCATTCTCATCGTGTTTCTTCAATGTGAAGGTAGTAGAATCCCCTTCCTTTCCTAGTCGACTTCTTTGAGCCTCATAAGTGGAATTATGTAGAAATTCTTGGGCGATTTAAGGGAAGTAAGGATTGTGCAGAAGGATCTCAAGAAGAATGTCTGAGGCACGTTTGAGGTTGCTCAGGTGGCGCTGGACCAATGTAGGCAGACCGGTCTGGTGTCATGTCCCAAAATTTTGTATTGGGTCACAATGGCCTAAGCCCCTTGGCCATACTCATGATAGTTTGTCAAATGGATGCTAAGGGTCAAATAAATGCCAAGAATGAAGTCCAAGTTAGTAATAATGTCAAATTAGATCCAAATGGACAAGTTGGGTCACATTAAGATAAATTCCCAATTCAAAGTTGTAATATACCCATCCAAATGAACTGCCATGGAGGAAAATTACTAGTTCCCTAGGTTGGGGGGTGGAAGCTTTGGGATTTGAAATAAGGGGGATAATAAATGATGTTTGAACATTAGAATGGCATAAATATTTAATAAAGGAGCTAAATAAATAAATACAAGGGAAAATAAAAGTGGAAATTGATCATGAAGACACATGGAGGATGTGGGACCCACACAAGCTAGATTTTCTATGCCACATGGCATCCTCCTCTTGTCATTTCGAATCCATAAGAATACCAAGGTTCTTGGGATGATTTGGAAGGTAAATATACTTGGCATGAATCAATTAAGGTCGAATTGGAGTGGGAGAGTAACTCCCATGGAAGAGGAAGAGGCATTTTGGAGCTAGTGAGACACTTGGACAAGATTCCCTAGCTCTATGACAATGATGGTGAAGATGCTATGACACCTATGACACAAATAAGACCTGAATGATGAAATATGACATATATGACATGTCAGGGATAAAAATATCCTCCAATAGGGCGCTCAAGTGAGTTAGGGAAGCCAAAGAGACATCAATTCGAATTTGGAGAAGGAGAGGGCTAGAATTGGAAGGACAAGTGGCATACTTGGGAATCTATTCCCAACTTGAGTTGGCATGAATCTCTTGGGAGGAATTAGACCCATGGAGGACCTTAGAAGTTTATAAAAGAAAATAACAAAGAAGGATGGTATCTTTGGATCATTTTATAATTTGCATTTTGCATTTGGAGAGGATAGCTAGTGGAGTGCTACTCTACTTGCCTTAGCACCAATTTCGAGGGTGAAAAATTCCCATCCTAGTTGGTAATTGGAAAGGCCATTTAGACATTTAATTTGGAACTTTAATGGAGTATTTTTTTATAGGTTGAATCTATAGGGCAGCTCATGGTCACATCTCTTTCAGCTTGCTTCTACAACCATTCTTCCATTTCTTGGCATATTCTTGCTCCTTGAGGAGAGGCACACTTTTTGAGGTGATTAACTCTTTGTGGTAGATATTGAGGCCCCATATATTTGTAATATGATATATATACTATTTTTTTACTGCTCATGAGACTCTCAGGTCGAAATACCAAGTGAATTTATGTAAAAGTACCAAACAATGCATAAATGATACCAGTTCCCCTAGATCTTGTTGTTGGAGTTTGAAGAGACATTATTTCGAGTTTTATGAGTTGATATATGTGATTTTGTTTATGTATGGAGTGTTATTAAAGTTTTGAAGAAGTTTCATTAACAGAGCATAATCCCTTGGCACCTAAAATTCGAATTTCATAAGTCATGGTGAAAATAACTAGCTTTTCCCCCTATGTGAAATCTTGCATATAAACATATGATTTAAGGAGTTGAAGAAGGCCATAAGAAATAAATAAGGATACATTCGGGAGATAATTAAAGCCACTTATCAGTACCATACCTCTGTTCATAAATTTGGAAGTTTTTAACAACATTTGGGAAGCCATCTTTGTCCACCACCCTTGGGGGATTTGAAGCTCGAAATTACTAGTAATATTCCCTACTTTGTCCAGATTGTAAATGAATGTTTCAGAAGTGTTTTAAGGGTTTTTAAGTATCCATAAACCTCTATTATATGTATTAATACATCTCAAATACCTTCAGACTCATTATACAATCATTTGGAGTCATTTGGAGACCAAGAGACCAATATTAGTCAAAGAGAAATTGCTAGTCAAACTCCCTACTTTGGCCAGAACTTAAAGGAGAGTTTCATAAGCTTCTTGAAGAATATAAATCATCCCTGAACCTCATAATTATGTCCTAATATAATCCATACACCTTCTGTAACAATTTGGGAGCATTTGGAGACCAAGAGACCAATACTAGTCAAAGGTCGAACTAGTGGAAAAAGTTGAAAATTTCACCCTTTTAATAAATTTCTAAAAAGGGACATTACATTTGGATATCTCTCACATGGACTCTTTCCTGGAAGACGTTGAGACAAATTCTCGGGTTCACTGTGGAGAATTAGAAGGTTTGAATAAATACATTAAGAGCATCAAGGATTACTAGACCACCAATTTTGAAGGGTTGAAGCATTTTTTGTTTGCAATGAAGAATCATATGCTTGAAAAACTCAGGTAAGGGAATGAATGCATTGTGGAACATCTGGTCCAGATGGAAGATGCTATGCATGAGGTTCAGAGGGATGTTGAAAGGATTAACGAGAACCAGGACAATGCGGAGCAGCGGGAAGGGAGATCCTCCATGGATGAAGTTGAAACTCTGCAAGCCAAAGTTGCACAGGCCCAGAACCAGGAATGAAGTCCTTCTTTAAAATTTCGCTCTCTGTTTAAATTTTTTTTATACGGATATGTAATCAGTTTATTAGGATCTATACTATTAAAAGTAGGGATTTAGGAAAGGTAGGAGACAATGCTAAGATGTATGAACTGCTTAAGTTTTCTACACCTTGAGGCTCTTTACCCAGGATTTTGTTTTTACCCCTTCATGGAAGGGAATTTTGCTATATGTACTCTATTTTTTAATATAATATCTATTTCTCGTTTCTGTTAAAAAAAATGTTGCAGTGCTTATGGAGATTTCACCATAAAAACAATATCATCAATGTAAAGAAAAATAATGATGGATATACTGATTTCTAGATTTGTGTCAGTTTATATGTTAATTTTCAATATTTTAATTTAATTGATTGATATTAAAAAACAAAAACAAAAATACTAGGGGTTAGAGTTTCTCCAAGGATGGAGAAAATTTCAAATGGGGGAGAGTGTGTATGATTATGTGATGAAATCAATATAATATCCATTATTCTAAGAATAATCTTGAATCACTTAAATATGAGTTCATATATCGAAAGTATTAATGATATATTACATATAATTACATGTAATTTCATGGTTCAAGATAATTATTTAGAGATTCTAATGTATGAATATGTGCAACATAGTATTATGGTCAAGTTTTTACTAGTTAAAATGCCCAATCTTTGTTTCCTATCCATTCATAGTAGTATAGGAAGGTGTAATTTTTTGGTTATGTGGATCGATAGTAGTGGAAGTGATAATCATCTGCATTTAGTGATGTAATCTCAAAATATTCAAGCTTACATTCAGTAGTTTTATGTCATGTTCAATAACAAAAACAATAGTCTATGCATGTTTCAAGTCTACTAATGAAGTAAGACAACTAATAGATAGTCAACAATGTACAAAAACAATTTATAATAGAATGTCAATGAGTATTACTTTGAATATCAAGTTAAACATAAAACTAAGGTAGTTTCATTGTTTATATATATATATATATATATATATATTGAATGAAAAGGGGGGACAATGGAGCTCTGCGGCTTGAAACCAGTCTGAGGTTCGAAATCGAAGAGTTTCACCCGAAGACAGTGAGAAGCTAGCCGCGATGGATTTTTCCTTTCAGTTTTTTCTCTGCCCGAAGGTTTCCCATTTCTTGGTTAATTTTTCATCTGAATACCCATACGGTTCGTGGAGCTGGTTGGTTTTTAGCCTCGCCCTGTGCTTCTCATTTGAAGCTAAAGCTCCAACGAAGTGGGTGGGGACAAAATGTTTATTGATGAAGTAAACTATGAAGACTCAGACTCTGAGCCTGTATTTTGTACAGATGAAAAAATACGTAATTCTACACGCCCGAAAATTATTGATAATCTCGCCTCCCCCACTCGCAGGATCTCCCCCATGAGGATTATTGATACCATGACAACAACAACCATGAATTCACACGAACCTCATTCGCCAAGCTCTGACAATACTGTACACAGAAGAGCTACGGAACAACGTCCTCGAGCTGGGAAGAAAAGAATCAAGTTGAAGGGAGGCTATCCGGAACTTGCGGTCGGAAGGGACATTCAATTATCCAAAATCCCATATTATCTCAATTTTACACTGGTTGGGCGTTTTTGTGGGAAGGTTACAGGTCAGGAAGTGTTAACATCCTAGATGGAGAAGCACTGGCTCCCCTTAATCGGTTATATCCCTGATTTCCATATCCTTCCAAGGGGGTGGTTCCTCTTTAAATTCAAAGAGGAATGGGAGGGCGCAAAATTACTTGAACAACGCTGGAGATGGGGTCCATCGGGATTAATCCTGAAGAAATGGACAGTTAGCTTCAGCGCCGGAAAGGAACCACATAATCTGCAGCATATATGGGTTATCCTGTTCGGATATCCACATCATCATTTTCAGGACCTTGCATGCAATTAGGGTTTGCATGCAAATTCTAAGGTTTGCATGCATCCCAGTCACTAGGTTGATGCCTCCAGCACCTTATCCACTTCATTCTAGCACCTGGGAGCTTCTTCCATCAAAGTTTTAAACCTCCTAGTCATGAAGGCGCCCACTTCTCACCTACTGCCACAGAAGGGAGCACTTGTTCACCTACCCACTCAGTTTACACTCAGTTAGCTCCGATTCTCCTTGATTTGAGGCTAGTTTCACTCCCGACTGACTGTTTCACTCCGTTGGACCTCCAGATTGACTGGATGACTTGTTCTGACTTCAGTTAAGCCTCCCATGAGCCCTCCACTGAGCCTCCTTCCCTATATCAGTGCTACACACTTAAGTTACACTTGTTACACTCAGTTAGACTCAGATTGACACCTGGATGACTGGTTCTTGTGCATTGATGACCACCACTGATTGATGATGAGGACTCCTAGTTGGAGCCAAGCTACACCATTCAGTAATTCGAATGACCTCATTATTCAATTCGAATTGCTCAGTTATTGTTACTGTATTGTATTGTAATTATTCACCCTCATTGGGATATTGAGCACTGATGCATGTTTTGCACAGTTTTACACCATATTTTCTATGTTCATTTGTTGTGATTGATTTACTTGTTCATTAGATCTGCTGTGACTAATTTTACATGGTATCAGAGCCATTGCAGGGACAAGATCTCTTTTCTACAGGTGTTCTACAAGGAGATTTGAGTGAATTTACTCAAAATTACAAAAGTTTTGGCATGAAAGATCTCAAGAGCATTTGCTCCTATGCATGCAAAGCATAAAAATACTTCCAATACCACTCCAGAAGCTTGAGTTTTCCACATAAATCCAGGATTTGATACATTGGACCCATTCAACATTGCTTGATCTCCAATCCCAGGTGTGATGTAACTCTAAAAGGGTGGATTGTTCGACCTCACTGTTCTTGTATAGATTGTTATTTGCAGGTTATTGTCTCCTTCAATTGCATTTGCTACCTTGCCTTTGCAAGCCTTTCTACATCAAAGTGCACTCGCTCCTAGAAATGGAATACTCTTCTTCAAATCCTATCCTCACTCCCTTCAACTATTTTGATTGGAAAGATGATATGGAGATCATATTACATTCAAAAGGATTCTATAGAGTCACAGTTGGCCTCGAATTGGAGCCAAGCACATTGTCAGAAAGAACCAAACACTACAACAAGCTTGATGAAGATTATGGTCTTCTTTGCCTCTCTATTTCCAAAGATCTTCACTTCCATCTCAGTGGATTGAAGACTCCAAAAGCAATATGGGAGCAACTTGAAACACTTTTTGGCAAGCAGGACGAGCTTAGGGATTTTCAATTAGAGAATGAATTGATTGCTCTTAGTCCTGAGAATTTCGAGACCATCAATGAGTTTTTCACAAAATTCAAGCACTTGACATTGCAGTTGAAGAATAGTGGAGTTATCAAAGAGGATAAGCAATTGATCCTCTCCATTCTCACCAATCTTGGTAAATACTATTCGGTATTTGTCTCTAATTTCAATTCCGGTCGGCTAACTACCCCGAATTGGAAGATGCCTACCTTGAATGCCTTCTTTGAGTCCATCACAAAAGAGAATGATAAGTTGATTCAAATGGGGTCCATAAACTCCAAAGATTCAGCCCTATTTGTTCAAGGACCCAAGAATTTGAATGGTAAAGGAAAGCAAAAGAAAGAGAAGCCCAAATTCGAACCTCACAAGCAAAGAGAGAAAGGCAAGCAGACGGATGCACCATCCAGTTCGAAGTTCAAGCAAAAGGGTAAAGAGGGTAAGGAAAAATCTAAATGTACTTATTACAACCGTGGCTTTCATCCCAAAATTTCATGCATGAAGAAGACTATAGATCAAATGGCCCTCCTTTTGGAAAAGAATAACATAACTCTTCCTGACAGTGCAAGGAAGAAGGATAGGAATGATGATCATGAAAGAGGACAAGCACTCATGGCAACTGTTTCGAAGCCCACTACTCTTTTGATAGACTCGGGTGCCTCGAATCATATGGATGCAAATAATGATTCTTTTTCTTCATTCGATCCAAACAGCTCCATCCCCATCCATTTGGGAGATGACTCAAAAATTTCTTCAAAGGGCAAAGGTACAATCCATGTAGATCATGGAAGCTTTCAGAATGTTCGCTATGTGCCTTCCTTGGCTTCAAATCTTCTTTCTGTGTATCAAATGACACACACTGGTGAATCGAAGCAAGTTACATTCATCCCTAATACAATTGAAATTCCTGATATCAAAAGTGGAAGACTTATTACAGTCGGAAAGGCGAACCACACTACAAAATGCTATGAGTTTTCACACTTTACTCCGCTTGCAAAGCCCACTGCTCTTCGCACACATGGTAATGAGGTTAGTAGGATTTGGCATGAAAGATTTGGACATCTTAATTATAAGTATTTTCTGCTTTTATCAAACAAATCCATGGTAGATGGTCTTCCACAACTCCGTTCCTCGAAGGGAATATGCACCGGTTACATTATTGGGAAGCACCCCGAGCACAGGTTCGACCGCGGAAAAGCTAGCAGAGCTTCTACAATTTTGGGGTTGATACATTCTGATATCAGTGGTCAGATGCCCAATATGTCATTAAATGGTTCAAGGTATGTTTTGACATTTATTAATGATCTTTCCCGCTTTAAATGGGTATTTTTTCTCAAAAACAAGTCAGAAGTGCTTGGAAAATTCAAGGATTTTAAGGCTTCTGTTGAGACTGCCACTGAGAGCAAGATTAAAGCTCTTAGATTTGATAATGGTGGAGAATATATCAAGGTCGATTTTCTGCAACTTTGTGCCGAAAGCGGAATTCAGATCCAACATACAGTTCCCTACACACCCTAACAGAACGGTGTAGCAGAAAGGAAAAATCGGTCACTGAAAGAGATGGCTACTTGCATGATTGAGTCAAAAGGTTTGGTTGCAAATATTTGGGCTGAAGCAATTAACGTTGCTGCATACATTTAGAACTGAGTTCCACATTCATCCGTGAAAGGTATGACTCCTTTCGAATCATTCTTTGGTCACAAACCGGATGTGTCAAATTTGAGAGTTTTTGGCTCTACTGCATGGGCTAGAATTCCTTCCAAGAAGAGACGAGCTTTGGATCCACAAAGTATTGAGTGCATACTGATAGGATATGGGGAAGAATCAAAGGCATATAAACTCATGGATATCAGATCCAAAAATATATTCATAGAGCGCAGTGTGCAATTTGAAGAACCGCTTCAAGAATTGCAACTAGTCGAGGAAGAAATTGCCGTTTCACTGCCTTCACCAGAAGAAGATTCGAGTAGTGATAATGAAATTATTGGTTCTGATATTTCTGATATTGTAGCAGCACATGATGATCATG
This sequence comes from Larix kaempferi, assembly GCA_027924585.1. Classification (NCBI taxonomy): domain Eukaryota; kingdom Viridiplantae; phylum Streptophyta; class Pinopsida; order Pinales; family Pinaceae; genus Larix; species Larix kaempferi. The sequence goes on from BSBM01000361.1 coordinate 27,142,563, forward strand.
ACATATCAGGTTCGGAATCCGACCATTATGATCCTCCTCAGTTACCAAAGTGGGCCCAAAACACTCTTCAATCTGCTGGTTCGAACATTGAAAATCCTGCTGATCCAAGACGAACAAGAGCAGACTTTCAAAGAGCAGGTATGGCTCATTCTATTTCTGATCCATTACTTCCTGAGATTTGTTATTTTATGAATGGTTCATATCCCACAACATACTATCATTCCCACCGAGATCCGATATGGCAAAGTGCCATGGATGAATACTACAGTTCTCTTCAAAAGAACAATACATGGGAGCTAGTTTCTCTTCCACCTGGAAGAAAATTAGTCCAATGTAAATGGGTCTACCGCACGAAAGTTGCTGCTGATGCCTCTATCAGAAAATACAAATCAAGGTTGGTGGCAAAAGGTTTCTCCCAAGTCCAAGGAGTGGACTACACTGAGACTTTTGCACCGGTTGCAAAGATGGATTCCATCCGCCTTGTTTTGGCAATTTCCGCATCCAAGCACTGGGAAGTGCACCACATGGATGTGAAGAGTGCTTTTCTACATGGATATCTTGCTGAAGAGGTATATATGAAGCAACCAAAAGGCTACACATCAGATCCATCATTAGTTTGCAGATTGAAGAAATCTTTGTATGGTTTAAAACAGGCCCCAAGAGCTTGGTATGCAAAGATGGACTCCTTCCTTTTTTCTCAGAATTTCAAAAGATACAAATCTGATCCGAATGTGTACCTACAGCAAGTTAAAGGTAATTTTTTGGTTATTGTACTTTATGTTGATGATCTTCTCATTACTGGTAGCACTCTTACTTCAATAAACAAGCTAAAAACTGCCTTAAATCTAGCTTTTGACATGAGCGATTTGGGCTTGTTGAGTCACTTTTTGGGCTTGTAGATAGCTCAAAATTTTGATGGGATCACTATATCTCATCAAAAGTATGCTTCCAACCTATTATTGAAGTTTAATATGGCTGAATGTAAGGCAGCCCCATTCCCATTCCTCTCAGGAATCAGTCTTGAGCAGGGAAATTCTACACCGCTTGCAGATTGCACTATGTATCGACAGTTGATTGGTTCACTACTTTACTTGACACACTCAAGGATTGACATTTCATATGCCGTGAGTGTTGTTTCAAGGTATATGCAGCAACCCCATGAGCTTCATTGGAGGGCAGCCAAGCGGATATTGCAGTATGTGCAAGGTACGAAACATTTTGGCATACATTATGCTGCAGATTCTGAGCTAGACTTCATTGGTTTTACTGATTCAGATTGGGCAGGTGATAGCATAGATCGAAAGTCCACTTCCGAATATGTTTTCATGATTGAACATGGGCCTATTTGCTGGTCAAGCAAAAAGCAGGCAGCCATTGCACTTTCTTCAGTAGAGGCAGAGTATCGAGGGGCAGTCAATGCCTACATTCAGGCAGTTTGGTTGCAGGGTATTCTTTCCGAGTTTGGTTTTTGTGGCACTACTTCGACTGTCCTCTTTTGTGACAATCAAAGTGCTATCAAGATCTCCACAGATCCAGTGCAGTGGAAGAGGACCAAACACATTGAGATTCATATGCACTACATTCGAGAGTTGGTGCATGATCACACCATCATTCTGCAATATTGCCCTACCAATGAGCAAATTGCAGACATCTTCACCAAGAGCTTCACTGAGAAGAAGTTCTCTTACCTCTGTTCACTGTTGGGGGTGAGTTCCATCATGGTGGAGACAAATTGATCCATTATTATGTTTTAGCTTGAGGGGGGGCTTTCTTCCCACTGGTTTTTCCCTCTTTCCTCACTTAGCTTATTTTCAACATTTTTTTTTTGGATTATTGTATTGGGGTGACCTTTGGTCTTAGTAACCAGGGCCCTACATTATTTTTTGCACATCATAGTCTAGCTTGAGGGGGGGTGTTTGGATATCCACATCATCATTTTCAGGACCTTGCATGCAAATTCTAGGGTTTGCATGCATTTTGCATGCATCCCAGTCACCAGGTTGATGCCTCCAACACCTTATCCACTTCATTCTAGCACTCGGGAGTTTCTTCCATCAGAGTTTTATCCCTCCTAGTCATGAAGGCGCTCACTTCTCACCTACTGCCAGAGAAGGGCGCACTTCTTCACCTACCCACTCAGTTTACACTCAGTTAGCTCTGATTCTCCTTGATTTGAGGCTAGTTTCACTCTCGACTGACTGTTTCACTCCGTTGGACCTCCAGATTGACTAGATGACTTGTTCTGACTTCAGTTAAGCCTCCCATGCGCCCTCCACTGAGCCTCCTTCCCTATATCAGTGCTACACACTTCAGTTACACTGTTACACTCAGTTAGACTCAGATTGACACCTGGATGACTGGTTCTTGTGCATTGATGACCACCACTGATTGATGATGAGGACTCCTAGTTGGAGCCAAGCTACACCATTCAGTAATTCGAATGACCTCCTTAGTCAATTCGAATTGCTCAGTTATTGTTATTGTTTCTGTATTGTAATTATTCACCCTCATTGGGATATTGAGCACTGATGCATGTTTTGCACAGTTTTACACCATATTTTCTATGTTCATCTGTTGTGATTGATTTACTTGTTCATTAGATCTGCTGTGACTAATTTTACATATCCTTCCAGGATTGCTAATGGTTTTCTGGCAAAAACACTTTTTAGAAGCAATCGACAACAAACTTGGACAATTCGTAGCGTTGGAAGGGGATTGGGAATCCAAACAAGACAGACGATGTGCCTGGATACTAGTTGAATTGAATGTAAGAGAAGGCTTATTTGAAGAAATTAGGCTCGATATGTATGGTAGTGTTTGGGTTCAACGTCTGGACTACTGGAAATTGCCTTTCAGATGATTCAGGTGCAGGAAGGTTGGTCATCTCCAAAAAGACTGTACTCTACAGCAGGTCGGGCAACCGAAACCATAGTTCAAAAAGGTTTGGCTCAAAAAAAGTAGGAAGCGGCCCTTAGTCACCCCAGCTCCGATAGAAGAGAAGGACATTGCATGCGTGGAAAGGGCGGAAAGCATGAAGCCAGTTGAAAAAGTAAATTAAACTCCATTTTCCCAAAAAGACAAGGACGTTGCATGCGTAGAGGAGGTGGTGGATGTGAAAGCGGAAGAGAAAGACCTAGAGGAAGAAAGCGTTTGCCATACTAGCAAAGAGAAATCCCTAACAATCGGACCCAGCGCAAGCGAGGATTTAGAAGGTAATCCTGTACTTAACCCCACTCTTTCTTTAAATTACGGTTCCAAGTCTTTAACCCGAACCCTTTTTCCTGTCACTTCACAATTTGAGGCTTTACTCGTTCCTTCCCCTCCCTTAAAGCCAACCTCTCCTCCAGTAAGCGGAAATTCAGACTTTTCCCCTTTAGCAAGATGGGAGTATGGCTTAAAATCCAATTCTAGACTAAACTTTGAGAAGGACCAAGTCTCCTCTGGGGGCTTGCACTTAACCAACCCCATAAGACTCAGGTAGGCCGCAAATCTCTCCTCTCAAAGTTCCAATTTCAAGCGGTCAAATACATTAAAGAGGGGAAACAAAAAACCATTGGAAGGGATCTTAGAGTGGAAAAATCTCGGCCCAAGGGCGCTTAATTATATCCCTCTCATACAACATAAGGGGGCTAGGGGGGGCCTCCAAAAAAAATGCCCTCAAAAGATTACTTTTTACACTAAAACCAAAAATTTTGTTCCTGCAAGAAACAATGATGGAAGGAAAAAAGGAGAAGGAAGTATTAAGTAGTCTTTTAAGAGACTGGAAGATGGAAACAGTAGACACAGAAGGCCACTCAGGGGGTTTAATCACCGCATGGATTCCAGACCTGCTTCTCCTCTCATCGAATGCGTACAACGCCGCTCTAAAAACTGATTTGGAAGATTCTGGAACTGGGCTTCATATTTCCTTCTTGAATGTGTATGGGTCGTACCATGGGAGAAGAGAGTATTGGGAAAATTTGCACAATTCTGGCGCGCTGGATCTTCCTAATCTCATACTTGTGAGCGACCTAACCCTAACCCTCTGTACAAGAGAATTTTGGGGAAAAAATGCACGCACCGATTCGCTTAGCCATTTCTTCAGTAGCCTTTTTGAAGAAAATAAATTGGTGGATGTTCAACCCTTAAAACTTTAGCCTACATGGAGGAATAATTGAAGTGGGGATGAAGCGATATCAAAAAGATTGGACTGGTTCTTGGTAACAGAAATCCTATTTCAGGATCATCTAAATCTAAGCTCCTCAATGGAATTTGGGGGTTATCGGACCATAGACCCATTTCCCTTTCGATAACAATCCCGAAGAAGAAACCCCCCTCCCCATTCAAATTCAACTCTGCCTGGTTGGAAGAGGAAGGGTATCGTAACCTGGTAAAAGAGAACTAGAAGACGTTAATTGTTTCCTCCTCATAAACATTTATGCAGTAATTCGCAAACAATCTGTCAAGAATAAAGTACCTCTCTAAAGAATGGGGAAGGAAACACATAGCCTTCTCTCAAAAATACCTGAAGGAAACAGATTCAAAGTTACAGGATCTCTACAGCACAAATGCAACAGGGGTTTTTACCAACGAAGAACTGGAGTCCCTAAAGTCACTAGAAAAAAAAAGAACCCTGCTCCTAGCTAAGGAGGAACAACTTTGGAGACTAAAGAGCAGGGATCTGTGGCTAGTAGAAGGAGAAAAGAATACAAAATTTTTCCATCGTTTTGCAACACATAGAAAAAACATAAATACTATAGTAGAAATCAAAGATGATCAGGGAAATCTAGCACAATCCTTTCAAGATAAGGCCAAGGAAGCAGTGGAGCATTTCAAATACGGGTTCACGGCCCCCCAGATTGTCCCATTTTAGAAATCTTGGAGGTATTAAACTTATTTCCCAGACTCATAACGGAGGAAATGAAGGAGGATTTGACTAAGGAAGTAACCGAGAAGGAACTCAACGGGGTAATCCATTCCTTCCAGAAAGGAAAGAGCCCAGGCCCGGATGGGTTCACTCTAGAATTCTTCATAGGCTTTTACGAGCTACTAAAGGAAGATATGCGGAAGGTAGTAAAAGAATCTCAAAGTTATGGAAAGGTTTTGGGAGCCCTAAACTCCACCTTCATCACACTAATACCCAAGAAACAGAAAGGCGAAATCTTTGAAGACTATAGACTGATAGACTATTGCAATTTGGTCTACAAAGTCATAGCCAAGATAATAGCGCAAAGACTGAAACCTATTCTCAGCCAAGTGATATCAGAAGAACAATTCGGGTTTCTCTTCAATAGACAAATTCATGATGCAGTATCTCTCGCGCAGGAAGCAATTCATGCTATAAAGAAGGATAAAATGCCAGCTTTTGCTCTCAAGCTGGATCTATCTAAAGCATACGACAGGGTAAGTTGGACATTTATTCATCTATTAATGATTCAAATAAGTATGCTGATAGAATTTGTGGAATGGATAATGGGGTGCATTCAATCAACTTCATTTGAAGTCTTAATAAATGCCTCATCGTCTCATTTCTTCAGACCTTCCCGGGGTCTAAGAAAAGGTTGTCCTATGTCTCCTTTCCTTTTCCTTCTAGTAGCAGATGCTCTGAGTCATCTAATTCACATACACGGAAAATTTTAGGGGCTAATCTTAGCCCATGGGCTAAATTTAGGGGTTTTAATTTTTTAGTGGGCTATTTTTTATTAAACCATCATTTACTATGATTAGCCCAATTTTTATGTATTTATTTTTAATAAATGGCACATTAGCCCAATAAAATATATAAAGAGGATTTTAAATCTAACCATTTCTCCCAAGTTTGGGAGCTCCCATAGACCATAAAATAATCCCGCTCCCTCTATTTCGCCCAAAATCTATAGAAATGGCGGTTGCTGAGGGTAAATTCGCCCTTCAACGATCATGGAAATGTTGGTTTTTGGTAAAATCGCCCAGGTATTATGGATTGAAATAGATTTTCAATTATATATATATATTAATTTGAGGATTTACAATTATATATATATATATATTAATTTGAGGATTAGGTCTCAACATATATCATAGCGCTGTCTAGTGTTCTTAGGCTTGTGCAAGTTATGTCTCTTTTTTTCCATAGAATTTGAATGTTTGTTGAGGATGATATTTCTCTAGAATGCTCTCTGCATGGAGCTACTATGAAGACTGGTATCCTTGAAGACTAAGACTTGTTGCATGCTTAGACTTGACTTGCACTTGTGATAGACTTAGTGTCTTGTTTCCCAGGCCTGGAGAAAAGTTAAGTTATGGGTGGCTGCAAAGAAATATAAGTTAAGACCTCTTTGTGCATTGAACGCATATTTCTCTCCCTGCGAGTATCCATATTCCAGAGACATTTCTCCGCACGGAATTCTTCCTGCTCGGCATTATGCATTCCTGCAGTAAATCCTCTGAATTGTGTGAAGGACATAATACTAGCGACCAGAGTGGGAGTGATATCTCTGCTTGAAAGAATATCGTGGTAACGTGAATACTGGAGTTGAAGCTGTATGTTTTTGCCATCCTGGAGACTATCGACTAGCATGGCCATCTTGCTATTTTGGAGATTGGATGAAGGGTGAACCCTCCTTACATTGTATGACTTGCACTGAAATCATGGAAGACTCCCTTCGGTGTTGCGTTCAAAGACTTGAAGAGCTGCTGAATTCTGCAGCTGCTGCGACCTGTGAGCGGTGGTGATCGTTGTGTGTGATGCGTTGCATCTTCATTGAGATTGCTTTGCATGGAGTGTTGAATGCCTCCTTTTCTTGCTATGGAACATAATAGTTGAGAGTTCATAAATTCCAAGTGCATGCTTATCGTTTCTGGTGAGTGTCAGTCTCTGTTCATAATAGTTTGAGAGCTCATAAATGTTTCTCTCTTTTCAATAAATTCACGTAGAAGAATGGACCTCCCATGTAAGGATTGTATTTTCTTCAAAATAAGAGGCTTACCTTTTACGCGGATGTGTACGGATCTTCTTAGCAGTTTGAATTTTCTCATGCAGTCACGGATCAACTCTCAAACTTCCCATGCCTGAAACAATATTTGTGATCACCTCCAGTCCCTTGGTCAATTCCTTTGGGTTGACGCACAGGCTGGTCTGGTCCGGGCAAACACCCTCCATGCATAGTAATCTGCAACATTCATGGCAGCAGATCTTTTTCATTCTTTGGCGAACAGGTTCTTAGGTTTCCGTGGAGGCTTTCTTTTTACAGCTTTACTGCTCCACCAGACCATGCACCAAATGGTACTCTAAGGCCTTCAGCAAAACATTCTTTATGGCCTCTTCTAGTGATCAACACAAATTGGATCAGAATTCATGGGAAGCAGATCCAAGGGAAAATGGTGCTTTTCTAGTCAGAATCTCATATGCACACAAAAACAGATATTTGTAATTGTTCCTCCACGCAAATTCAATCTATGGAGATCTGATCTTGGTTGGGGATTCTCTATCATGGCTTCTCACAAGATGGAAAATTCTCTATCATGGTTTAGTCTAGTTCACGACCTTTCCAATGGTGGCTTCTTCCTCTTCAACGTGACTTCTCTGACAATGGCAGATTTGTCTTTAGTTGAGTAGATCTCACAATAAATTCACGTAGAAGAATGCCATTTGTAGATGTTGCGGGTCATTTGGAAAGGTGATATCTCATGCATCAGTCATAAAACAAATCTAAATTGAATATTTGTGGTGAGACTTGCGTGGAGGTTTACCCACGTGTGGAGAATGCAAAGTTGAAGGCATTCTGATGTTGTGTTAATATTGCAACCATCACCTAATACGTTGTGTGGAGCTAGTGTATTGGAGATTCTCTCCTCCTCATTGTACGTTTGATTGAGACTGCATCTTGGATGCGTTAATGTTGTGGGTATCCACCAGTTGGAGAAGAATCATATATGCTGCATGTGAATTGCTGTCGAGGAAAACAATTGAAGATTATTGAGGCATTTTCTTCCTGGAGACAGTTGCTACGTTTTCCTTCAATGCGTGTTGGTATAATGAATCTTGAAGCTACCTAGAATACTCAATCTTGAAACTATATGGAGCTGCAAACAAACTGACTGCATGATACCTCTCTTCATTTGCGTTCGTGAACCCGATGTGAAGATTGTTTCTGCAAATGTTCTATGAGGCACTAAACCTCCGATTTGTTTGAGGTATGAAAGAGGCAATACTAAAATATATATTGCAGCAAACAATGCAAACTGCGACTATCTGCACATTACCAAGTTTATGATTTATTATTTTCTTGGAGAGGCACCATAGTCAGAACCTGAGGTACTGTAGCAAATTTTAATAGTCTTTGAGGGACTTGGCACTAGAGAACGTGGCCTGCCTGTGAACAGTTAGCTTATTACCTCAATCTCGGATTTTAAAGAGAATAAAATTAGGTCAATTTGAAGGAGTACAGTTTGTGCTTGGAAACTAAAACTCAGATTATTATGTTACAAAAATAGGTAATAATATTTTATTGCAAATATCATCTATTTTGCTAATATATGTAACATAGTTATACGGGATTGCATTGCAGAGAGTATTGTTTGCAGAGATTATTGTCTTCTAGACTACGGTAGAAGACTGTGCAGAGATTATTGTCTTCTAGACTACGGTAGAAGACTGAAAATTATTGCAGAGAGCAAGAGAAAAACCATTCTAATGTTTTTGGACGTTTAGTAGACATGCAAAATGCATTAAAAACAAAAAACAACTTTTTACAATAAAAACCTTAGATTTCCAAATGCATTAAAAACAAAAAACAACTTTTTACAATAAAAACCTTAGATTTCCATGGTTGGAATAAGTGTAAATCCATTCTAATGTTTGTGGCAGGTAGTTGAGTAATGGGAAATGAGGGACATGGTGGGACTTATCAGAAGCTCCATAAAGACAGTCGTATGTGGGAATAAACAACTACGGCCTGGAGAAAAACCAATACCATTGTTCGCCAACGCAGCTTACATTCTCGGCCTGAGAGTCTCGCCTACCCACAGGTATAAGTTTAACTATAGTTTAACTATTATGTTAACTGGGAGATGTTCATTCAATTTTCCTTTGGAATATTTTGCAGGCATATGGGGATTGGACTGAGTTTAGTTCGAGTCGTAGAAGAGTGGTTCACAAGGAACGGTGCTGACTACGCATACATGGCCACGGAAAAGGACAATGAGGCGTGCCTCAAGCTTTTCGTGGAGAAATGTGTCTTCACCAAATTTAGAACACCCGCCATCTTTTGTGAGGAAGGAAATTTTCAGAGCTTGTGTATTTATGTGATCTTCTCACCATAAGCTGGACATCTTCATCAAAGAAACTAGAGGCCTATTTGTGATTACAAAGGTAAACCATTCATAAAGAAACATTCTTTGTAACTTAAAATTACATTGAGCTGCATTTACACTCGTGCATTATCTATGGAGAAATTCGTCTCGTTCATGGATAAAATCATTTTCAACAAAATTAAAAGTGAGAAAATATCTCATCCCTTGATTTCTCACTCTCAAGATGTAATTTCAATCGTCAATCTCTTTAGATTGGGGATTTAGATCACTCTCATGTTATGAAAGAGTGAGCTCTCATTTGTTAGGGACTCTTGGCCATTTTTCAGAAATACAAAGAGATAGAACTTCTTGTGACTCTTGCACTCATTTCATCTCTTGTCAATCCCTACTACATGCTACTTGGTGTATTTTTTCTATTTTGGGGAGTGATTTAATTTTTTTTTTCAAGTTAAACAAAGATCCATTAGAGCATGTGCGCCTTGGTTCCTTGAAGAAGGGGGGCACTCTATGTGGATAAACCAATTTGCTTCTAAACCATCTTTTTCTCACTGGCATTCCTTTTCAATATTTCATGTAATATTTATCTTTCTCTTTCAGATTTGATTTAGTTCTATCTCAGCAAACTATTTTTATTTGTGTGTGGCAGGTGGAGAGAGATGAGTACCAATTGCACCCCATGAAAATAGAACTCAGCTTGTATTCAGAAGTTTTTGAAGAGGAGAGCACTTGGTCAATCATCCTAAGTAGAGGTAATTGGTACTAACTATTTTCAACTCAAGACCTAAAAAAAGTCATTTGTTAAATAGTTTTTATACATTTTCACTTGCTTTTGTTGAGCATGTGGGGGGTTTAGAGTCTAATTTTAGTGGTTGTAATTTTTATTGGGGGTCTTTTCTTTGTTTGAATAGTTTTTTTAATCCATATTCCCCCTAGGATAAGAACTGATTTTAACAATAGTTTTCATCCATTAAATTTGCATTTTGGACCCACAACATGCCATTTTTTCTCATTGTCTTGTGTTATTCCATATCTTATTTTAAGCACAATGAGGCTATTTGTATGCTAGGATAATATTAAAATCAACCCAACTCCTTTATTTGCTTCCATATCCAACTTTGTGAGTGTTTTCATGCCCAAAATCTCTTAAATTACTTGAAATATAGAGTTGGAAATTACCACATAGTATACTAATGATTTAGGCATCTTTTATAGCATCAATTGGTTGATTTTTTTGTGTTGGTTTAGTCCCTATATAAGTACATACATCAACCCAACCACCTTACATACTTGTTTTAGTCATCATTTACATCCTTAAAGACCATATATCATCTCAAGCAAATACTAGTTCACCTCTTGTTTGCATATTGCTTGTTGGGTTTGTCCTTGGAGTTGTTTAAATTGCTACTTTTATGTATTTTACTCCTAGGTAAAAACCCCCCTAGGGCACTATTATCACATATTTTGCAGTTGGGAGCTACTCATCATTTTGGAAGATCAAACCACAATCATGAGCCTAGTCCTTACGCTCGAGGTAGTGTTTTATCAGTAGATGACTGATCTACAGTTTTGAGAAACTAGATCATGCATGGGAATAACAACAAAGGGGCCACCCAAGTCATTATTAAGCCCTCTTCATTGATCTCCCTTGTCATACTTTTCAAACCTTGGTTCAATGAGCATTTAGGAGCAATTGTTTTAGATGGATATTATCTTTCCTTTCCATTTGGAGTTACTACAGATGGATAACAGTTTACAGCTACAACTCAGGGATGAGGACGATGAAAAATTTCATTGTTGCTTTTCAAAAATATTCCCAAAGTATGGTGAATTTCTATGTACTGGGATAGTTAGAGTGAGGTACCAAACTACCACCAAAAGAGGCCTTGTTATGTGATGATTTATTAATATTTATCTCCTATTTAGTATTTTTTAAATATGTTTTCCTATTACTATATATGGTTTTAAAATTTATTGAAAAAATCGCCAATACTTCACAATATTTTATAATTTAGTAAAACATTCGCCAAGTCTTTATAAGGTTTTATGATTTTGTGAAAGATTCGTCGAGACTTTACAGGGCTTTATAATTTAGTGAAAAATTCGCCAAGATTTTACAATATTATATAATTCAGTGAGAGATTCACCAAAAAATTATATCTACATAATATAAAATTGATAAAATAGCCTTCATATTTTCCTGTATATCATGGGGATTCGCCCAATTATTATATATAGAAATTTAGGGGGGCTCTTAAAATTTTCCCTGTTCACATATCAAAGGAAGAAGGAGTGATCAAGGGATTCAGGTTATCCAACTCAGTGGTACTTACACACACTCTGTTTATGGACGATGTTCTTCTGTTTGGGGAAGGTGCTTATGGCAATGTTCAAGCTTCTGCAATGATTTTGGACTCCTACAAGAAGGCCACAAAAAATTTCATAAAAACTGAAAAATCCAGCCTGGCCTACAATAACCTCTCAGAAGAATTGGTACTCAGGATAGAGGAGTCATTTTCCTACCCTATAATCCCTATTTCAGAAGGCTTCAAATATCTTGGTTTCTTCCTCAAACCAAACGTGTATGCTTTCCAGGATTGGCTGTGGCTTTATAAGAAAATTGAATCGAGAATCACACACTGGGAAAACCATTTCTTATCCAGAGGTGGCAGATTAGTGCTGCTCAAAGCAGTACTCCAGAGCATTCTGGTCTATTAGGCATCTATTGCATACATACCAAAAGGTATTCTGGTTAAAATAAGGAAAAAATGTTTTTTCTTTCCTCTGGACGGTGAGCAAACAAACTGAGGGCATACCATTGGTCAAATGGTCTACCTTATCTATGCCAAAGTATTTGGGTGGATGGGGAATAAAAAACCAAGATCTCTTCTACAAATCACTAGGAGTAAAAATGTTATGGAGGCTAACAGAATCTCCAAACTCCCTATGGAGCAGAACAATGATCTCAAAATAATGCCAAACACTCTCAATCATGGATTGGTTTAGACAACCAAATAAAAACTACAAAAATAGCTCCATTGGTTGGAAGGCCTTTGTTCTCACTTTCCCACTAATTGGAAATTGGATTTCCTAGAGGATAGGATATGGCAGAAGCGTGCGCTTGGGAGAATACCCATGGGCCGGAGAAGGGGAATATTACAAGCTCACAGTCGAACTAATCTCAGACATCAGAGACAAGAATATTGAAACACTGGCAGATGCACAATTACTTCAATCGGAGGCAAGAGGCAGAGAAAGTTGGAAATCGACTCACTTTCTAGGACTAACAGGAGTCAAAGCTGAAGCCTGGAACCATTTTCTGTCTAATCTTGTCAACTGTTTCATTCACCTGAAGGAAGGATAACCCGACAAGTTGATCTGGTCCAAAAATAGCAAGGATGGTAGCTTCTCTGCTAAACTCGGTTATGAGACCGCTATTAGCTCCCTTGTGACAGGCGAACAACACTGGTGGTGGAAAAAAATATGGACCATCCCAGGTCCTCTGAAAACCATAATCACTCTTTGGATGGCATTAAGTAATAAAATTTTAACTTGGGAAAACCTTAAGAAACAAGTTTTTCAAGGACCCAGTGTTTGCTTGCTCTGCAATTGTGCAGAAGAATCAAATTCTTATCTTTTCGGTTGCTGTCCATATGCAGGATACGTCTGGGAGAAGGCTTCATAAATATTAAACTTTAAAATTACATTGAGCACAGAGTCTTTGCTGGAACAAAACGTTTCAGCTTGGTGGCAAGAAACCAGGGTATATAATTTTGAAGCCTTCCTTGCACTATTCGTTTACAACATATGGGATGCAAGAAATAAGGCAATTTTCCTCAACACCAAGATCCCTTCAGATGTAACAGTAACTGTTCTAATGCAGAAAGTCAAAGAACATCACTTTGAGCCTGTTGTGATCTCCCGAAGGATTATCACAAGCCCATCAATCAAAAAATAAATGCCATGGGCCTTTTTTTATGGAGCTAGCTAGGGCGATCCACCTCTAGGAGGAGTGTTATCAGTCAAAATAGCACTTCTTCGTCCGTGACCACATTTCCCTATCGGTCACACAAAAGGACACCATGGATGGAAGAGCTTACTTTGACCCTAGATGACCTAGATCTAAGCCTTGCAATCCTTTCCTTAGAAGCATCTTTCTCTGCCTACTTTTAAGCATAACCGTGACTCTTATGCTTGCCAACCAGCGGGTTAGCCGCGGGTGTTCACACTAAAAACCTGCGGGTATCAACTAAAATTTGCACTCGCTAGATGCAAGTAAGGATAGTAGCGAGTGACTCGCTAGTTGTCCTATACCATAGTCACGGGTGTCTTAAGAAATCTTGAAAAAATATATTAAAAACACGAATCAGGATTAGTTGAGGCAGGTACCCAAACTAACTTCCCAATCCAACCACCTTTAGAACCTGCCCTCCTTGCCTTGCTATAAATAAAAGGGGAGGGCTTGAGAAAGGGATCCTAAAGGAGCCAATTTGTGGAGAAGGTTATGCTGAAGGAATTCATAATCAAGAGAGAGAGGAGCAGGAGCCCAGGGTCTGGTTACGACGGTGCCGGTGCAGGACAGGTATAGCTTTATGTACTTACTGCATTTATCAATAAATATTAGACATTCTTCCCTTTCCAAATAGATTTGTTTATGTTTATTGAAAATATTGTTACAATTTGATGTTACATTGTCTAATTAATATCAATCTTTTATTTGTAGTCGAATTGGTTTGAGGAAGGTTTTGTTGCATTAGAGAACAAGAAGAGAGGCTTGGATCAACCTTCTGAATAAGGTACATATCCTCCTAACCCTAATCTCTTTTCTTAATAATTGTACTTGCAGAACCTTGTATGTTTTTCTTTTACCCTAGTACGTTGGTAGTCTCACCCCTACTATAGGAACATTTTCCCTAACAACAAGGAGCTATAGGTATTGTGCATCTCACGGAAAACAAAAAATGGCTCATAAAATTCGCACATGGACGAGCATCAAATAGCAAAGCAGAACTTTCAGCTCTATGGGTAGTCCTAAGGGTGGCCTTCTTAAAGCAGGTGAAACACTTGCAGCTATTTGGGGATTCAAAGATGGTTATAGAATGGGCTAATGCCAGAATTCGGATCAATGCTCCTCATCTCCAACATTTGTTGATTTCAATTAAAGAACTCACAGCCACCTTTGAACAAATTTCCTTTGCTCATGTGTATAGAGAATTGAACATGGAAGCAAATAAGTTGTTTAAAATGGCACTTTCCCTTCCTCTAGGCCTAATAAAGGTGGAAGGATGGAAAAATGAATAGATAGAGGAACATTATATGATAATGTAAAAAGTGTATGTGTAAAACTGTGAGGTAATGGAAATTTTTGTGTATGATTGCAAAGATGGAACTTTATGTAGCCTTCAAGGCATAACTAGTTTTTGGATGTAAGCTCCATGCGAGTGAATGCCTTTATGAAGCATCTCGGTAGCCATCAAGGCCACACCTATTTTGGTGTAAGCTCCGAGTGAGCAGTTCAAGTTTATTCGAAAGAATAAAAAGATTTTTTCCATTGGAAAAAATAATATATATATATATATATATATCATGGAGATATTTATTTGTGACATATAGATCCTCAATTTATGTTTCAAGATATGATTAAATTCTCTTAATCCTCAATTATACCATGTAGATATCAGTCATGACCTAGAAATATTGTTTAAGGATAAGTACTTAGTTTCTAGTTGTGAGCTAATTCTTTTCCAATTGTGAAATATGAATTTATTTTGCAACTTCTAGACTATGTCAAAGTTATAAAGAATTCCAATTTGAGATCATGTTAGATTTGTTAAGGATATAGAGTCACGTGATTGGTTTATCGAGAGTAATAGGTTTAAATTTAAGCTATGCAAAGTAATAATGAGTCCAATTGCACTTTATTACAAAAGTAAAAGGATAGTATTCAATTAAGAGAATTTTATTACTATACTTCAAGTAATAAAACACTGGTATTAAATCTATTAAGAAAGATGTGGCTGGTGCCTTTAACGATTAGGAGATGATTTATTTATCTATTTGTATATTTATCAATTGAATTAGTCTCCAATTATTATCCTTTATTCATCATTTTCTTATAAAAAGGACAGAGCACTCTCACCTTGGAATAGGTAGAATGGTTGAGAGTTGTGTGAATATAATGTGTGAAGATTATGCCACACCTTGCTAGATTCTAATGTATTTTGGTTGAGAAAATCATAGTAGTTGCATCATAATAGTTCCAATTACTTATTGACTCTTTTTATCTATGGTTTGATGTGTTTCATTAATATAATTATGTGATGATAGACACATTTAAATCAAGGAATTAACAACATAATTATGTCCTTATTAATTGGGGCTATGCTCAAATCCTAAAATGAAATGGACTTAGATAGATGATACAATATTCTATTCTAGTCATGTTATAGCAAATGGTAATGCATGGTGTGTGATATGAAGTGAAGTCTTATGAAATTTGTGTGAAGTGTATTTTTTTTTGTAAGACCGACCAACATTATATTATATCATAAAAAAGAGTACATAGCAAAGTTCAAGGGTCATGACTGAATTGCCCCGATGATCCAACCCCTTGTTCTTCATAAATTGAAAAACACTTAAACTGACTACAAAATTGGCTCGCTAAGCAAACAGATAGAAGCCTATGAGCCAGTACATATCCAAGATTAAAAGAAAACCTCAAATGAGACCCAAAAATAGAGAAGTATAATTGATAGGAAGACTAAGACTCATCTTGATAATTATGTTTAGCGATTATGTGACTGGGAGCATCACCCTTGTAACGTACCCGACCCTGAAACCAAGGTCGCAGGCACATGTAAACCCAAAGGAAGGTTGAATAAAGGTATAGCACAACAGATTAAGGTTAATCAAAGGCTATGATGGCATACCATCAAGCCAATTAAATCAAACATTCAACGATTAAAACAATTGTGATACTTTAAAAACAATTATAAAACTCTCCAAGAGTTCATGCGGATGCAACACCATGCAAGCATGATAATGCACCCTGATTTACAAACTTTAATAAACTTGGACCGTAGCATTATTAAAACATTAAAGATGACGATAATCAACCCAATAATGCTAACTAATAATATTTATGGAATTCTTTGCAAACAATTATAAATTAGATCTTTCCGCCATAAAACTATGCAATTTATGGCACTCACGTCAATCTAATTTATGACACTTTTAATAATAGTTTTGCATTGCTCATCAGGTAAGATCTAAAACTAACACCTACAGTCGTTCAATAATGTAATATGGAAAATACATAGCTATCATATACAACCATTAGTTCATACAAAGATCAGATCCAGTATTGCTATAAAAATCCAAATCCCTTCAAAACCAACCGTGAATCCCAAATAAAAATCATACTACCTATATGGGACACTCTAAAGCCACTGAGGACACAATAGAGAATTCATATACAACCATACAACATAATATATTCAATTCTCCAAAGAAACGATCAATTGAATCTAGTTTTCTAGTAGAAACACCCACTTTCTAGCAATCAAAACTCAATAATTACAATTGTAGAATCATGGAACGGATATGATCAGCCATGGAGGGTACACTTGTAGAGAATGATATAGCAAATAAGACATGGTCAAACATATTTCAATTTTCCATTAAGGTCATATCTCCAATAGAAGAGAAAAACACCAATTTTCCAAGCAATATTTCTCAACTAGAGTTCTAGAAACAAAGCAATTGCAATTACAAATTTATCTATTGATATAATCAGCCATAGAGGAAAAATTTGCGGAGTAAGCTACATCCAATAAACACGTAAATCACATATGTAAAGATTCCATCAAGACCATATATCATAGTCAAGGAAAATGTACAAGTTTTGGACAGTTAAACCATCAAATCTGCATCCAATCATTGATACAAAACCATATACTATTAATTATGAATAGATCATCCATCAAGGGTGCCATAGCAGCAATGGAAAAACAATATAAGCATATAAATTTACATAAAGTAAACCACTTATCTTAATAATGTTCCACTGGCATCATCTGAACCGCGTTCTACCCAGCCATAGGCATTTCCAAGCCAAATCCTCTTGGACAGGCCACCCCCAAGCTGAGGCCACTAATCCACAAGCAGAGGTGCACTCAAGAATAGCTCACATATCAGTTTGAGAATCCACAACTCAATTCCTCACCACATGCTTTCTCCTCCACACCACTACCAGGTTCAATGGTAATCCCTTCACCACTCAAGTCCCATAGGACATCGCCATTCACCATCAGGATTTATGTGCAGGTCCAAGATGGAGACAAGTAGTGGACACGGAGGAACTATACCATATTTTTCCAAGATTACCACAAACACCATACAAGATCACAGTGCTTCAAGCACAAAGTTCATTCACATAGCAGAGCATGCATGGGTTCCCAAGCTCTCAACATTAAGGGCATGAATAACTAAGAACAACCATCAACCAACCCCTTAACCAAGGAAATTAACCATGGATTTATAGACCAAAGAAGGTAAATCCAACCCAAGAGGGTGAAATCAAACCAAGGTAAGCCAACTTTAGTCAAACCAAGGGAGGTAACTCAACCACAATAGGCTAACTTGTTTAATATGAAGATGTCAAAAGGTGGATCTGTTGTTAATCATTTAAATGAATTTAATACCAGCATAGATCCATCTTAAACCCGTATCTATCAAGCACCGAGAGGGATCCAATTTCTTGAGGTATATTTCTTTTTTTAAATTTAAACTCAAGAAATTTGATCTCTCTTGATTTATAGATCCGAGTTTAAGTTTTAAGTTTTTATTTTATAAACGAACATCTATTTTTTAATTACTTTTCATAATATTTATTTTATGAACCAACATGGATTTTTTTAAAATACTTTCCATAATTTTTTATTTTATGAGCTAACATGAATTTTTTTAATTAAAAAATTACTTTTTACGTTTTATTAGATGTAACGCTACATACACGTTACAACATCTCCCCCATACTAGGTTGTAGAGCACCTCGTTTCACTCGGTGCAATGATTACAAATTAGCTAAGTTATATAAAAGTGAACTTTGATGATGAGGTTATGGCTCTTCTAATTTAGTGCTCATTGTCAGAAAGCTGGAACGACGACTTTGTCTCTGGTTCAAACACTTTGAAATGTGATGATGTTGTTGATGTTATTCTTAGTGAGGAAAAGCGAAGGAAAAGCATAGGTGAGACATCAGGTAATGCGTTGACCATGGAGAGTAGGGGAAGACAAAGGGAGAGAGGAAAGAGCCTGGGTAATCGTAGCAAGTTTAGGAAGGGCAGATCCAAGTCCAGACTGGAAAATATAGAGTGTTGCAACTTTGGAAAGAAAGGACATCTGAAGAAAGACTGCAGATCTCTAAAGAAGAAAGGAGATGGATAGGAGGAGACTACTCAGGAAGCAAATGTAGTAGGTGATGTGTCACAAGATGCTTTGATTCTTGCATTAGATAATACTAGTGATTATTGGGTAGTAGATTTAGGGGTTTCATGTCATGCTACACCCCATAATAAATTATTTCATGATTATGTTCCAGGCGATTTTGGACATGTTTTATTGGGTGATGATGAACCATGTAAAATTGATGGAATGGGTAAGGTACGGATAAAGTTAAAGAATGGTGAATGGCTGTTAAAATATGTAAGGCATATTCCTGCTATGAAAAGAAATCTGATCTCAACAGGGCAGTTGAGAGATGGTTTCTATTTATCTACGTTTGGAGAAATGTGGTGGAAGATCACTAAAGGATCGATGGTGATAGAAAAATGGGACAAGATAGGTACGTTGTATTTATGTCCTCATAATATTGATTGTTCTATCTCTTTAGCTTCCATAGGAACATATACAATAGTGTGGCATTGTAGGCTTGGCCACATGAGTGAGAAGGGGATGTAGATTCTCCACTCAAGGAATTTGTTTCCATATCTAAAGTAGGTAAGTTTGGAATTCTGTGAGAACTATATTTATGGAAAACAAAAGAGAGTCATTTCTCAGGGTTGGAAAGCAGAAGAAGAGTGAAAAGTTAGAGCTTGTACATATAGATGTATGGGGACCGGCTCAGGTACAATCTCTTGGTGGATCTCATTATTATGTTACTTTTATTGATGATGCAACTAGAAAAACTTGGGTTTATTACATTAGACAGAAATTTGATGTGTTAGCTACTTTTAAGAAATGGAAAGCTATGGTTGAGAATGAGACAGGAAAAAGGTTGAAGTGTCTTAGATATGATAATGGAGGTGAGTAATACGGCAAGGCTTTTGATATTTATTGTTCATACCATGGGATTTGTACAGATAAAACAGTCCCAGGAACACCACAAGAAAATGGTGTGTTATAAAGGATGAACAGAACAATCATGGAGCGTGCAAGGTGTATGAGCTTGCATGCAGTGTTGCCCTTACAGTTTTGGGCAGATGCTGTAGATATTGTTGTTTACTTAATAAATAGAGGGGATTAAAGTGCTTTGGATGGTGGTATTCCAGAGGAGGCATGGATAGGTAAAAAGGTAAACTACTATTTTTTGAGAACTTTTGGTTGTGAAGCATTTGTCCATATTGATAAAGAAAATAGAAGAAAGCTTGAGGCTAAATCCAAGAAATGTACCTTTATTGGATATGGGGTTGATGATTTTGGTTATCGCCTATGGGATTATGAAAGTAACCAAATTATTAGGAGTAGAGATGTGGTATTCAATGAAAAGGTCATGTATAAAGATCAGTTGCAGGGAAAGAAACAGGAAAAGGAAAACACAGAGTACACAGTGCTTGATGAAATAAAAGAAAATGAAGTTTCAAAGGTGCCAAAAAATCAAGAACAGTAGTAGGTCCCTCAAACTCCTACAAGTGTTAGAAGATATACCAGGTTAAGCAGAACTCCTGAACGATTCTCTCCTTCACTGCATTATTTATTGATGACTAATTCTGGTGAACCAAAATGTTATGAAGAAGCAATGCAGGTGGAAATTAGAAAGAAGTGAGAGCAAGGCATGATTGAGGAGATGGACTCATTGGTAAGAAACCAGACTTGGGATTTGGTTCAGTTTCGTACAGGTAAAAGAGCATTGCAGAATAAATGGGTTTATAGGTTGATGGAAGAAGATGGAGGAAAGAAGCGGTACAAGGCCATACTTGTTGTAAAGGGGTTTGCACATAAGAAAGGTATAGATTTTGATGAAATGTTTTCTCATGTTGTTAAAATGACTTCGATTAGAACTATTTTAAGTCTAGTGGCGGTAGAAGATTTGCATATTGAACAGTTAGATGTAAAAACAACCTTTCTCCATGGAGATCTCCATGGAGATTTGGAGGAAGAGATTATATGTAGCAGCCACAGGGGTATGAGGTCAAAGGGGATAATTTGGTATGCAGGTTGAAGAAGAGCTTGTATGGCATGAAGCAAGCTCCAAGGCAGTGGTATTTGAAAATTGGCAGGTTTATGACAGAACAAGGTTATAGTAGATGTCATTAATTCTGACCACTGTGTTTATTTCAAGAGGATAGATAATCGAAGATATATTATCTTGTTATTGTATGTGGATGACATGTTTGTTGCAGGGCCTAACATGCAAGATATAGATGTGCTCAAAAGGAAGTTAGCTAATTCATTTGCGATGAAGTATTTGGGTGTTGCAAAGAAAATCCTTGGTATAAGAATAACAAGAGACAGGAAAAATCGTAAATTGACATTGTCTCAGGGTGAGTACATACAAAAGGTGTTGGAGAGGTTCAAAATGTAGAATGGAAAACTAGTTAGTACACCTTTGGCCATCCATTTCAAACTAAGTAAGGATATGTGTCCCAAGACACAGGAAGAGATAGATTACATGTCCAAGGTTCCCTATTCATCACCATTTGGCAGCTTGATGTATGTGATGGTGTGCACAAGACTGGATATTGCACATGCAATGGGAGTTGTGAGCAGTTATATGAACAATCTAGGTAAAGAACATTGGAAGGAAGTACAATGGATTCTCAGGTATTTAAGAGGTACTACCACTCATGCATTATCTTTTGGAAGTTCAAACGATGTTCTACAGGGATATGTTGATGCAGATATGGCAGGTGATAAAGATAGCAAGAGGATCACCACATGGTATGTCTTTACTGTAGGTGGAACAATAGTAAGTTGGATTCAAAGCTGCAAAAGGTTGTTGCACTTTCAACAACAGAATCATAGTATGTTGCTGCTACAGAGGCTAGTAAAGAGATGATTTGGTTGCATAGGTTCATGGAGGAATTGGGTAAGAAGCAGGAGGATAGCAGGTTGTATAGTGACAACCAGAGTGCCATTCATCTTGCAAAGAAATCAGCCTTCCATTCTAAGACTAAACATATACAGCTGAAGTACCCTTTCATACGGTCTTTTCTAGAAGATGAACTATTGAAGCTGGAAAAGATACACACTAGACAGAATCCTGCGGACATGTTGACAAAGGTAGTAACCAGATACAAATTGAGTTCCCGCTCAGTTTTAGTTGGCCTTCTAGCATGAAGGTGGAGATGAGAAATTTTCTAGATCCAAGGTTCAAAGCATAGTCCAGCAAGTGCAGCATCGGTGGAGTTGTTGTGATCAGTCTCCAAGTGGGAGATTATTGGTTGTGAAGCCTGATCTTCTTGATTCAAAGATGTTGTTGTTCAGTTGTGTTTGTACCCCATTTTTATATGATATGCAGGTGGACTGTACACTCACCCTAGTGGGGGGGTGTGGGGGCGAAGCCCCCGAAAGAATTTTTTTGGGTTGTTTTGTTGGCCAACAGATTACGGGCCCATGGTTTTGGGTAGCCCGTGGTATTTTCCCATGGTAATTCCCCTTTAAAAGGAAGACATTATAATACGACTGTGTAATGTATTGTAGCATTGTAAATTTCTCTGATTGTGTGAGAGAGACTGTGAGAGAGTGAAGAGGAAGTTGCAGCGGATGTGCTGCAGGTTGTATCCCTTCATTTGTTGGATGGTATAATAATAAGGACTGGAAATTTCTATG
This sequence comes from Larix kaempferi, assembly GCA_027924585.1. Lineage (NCBI taxonomy): Eukaryota > Viridiplantae > Streptophyta > Pinopsida > Pinales > Pinaceae > Larix > Larix kaempferi. The sequence continues at coordinate 27,164,883 of BSBM01000361.1, forward strand.
TGGACGTATCCCATCTTGGGTGAACCATGTTATATTGGTTTCTATGTTGTAATGTGTTTTATATTTTCATCGTGTTTATTGTTATTGCTCTGCGATCCTGTTTTTTCTAACATAACTCTAATCGAACCCAAGCAATTCGAATTCCAAGGAGAGTGACTCCAAGCCACTCTACCCAACTCAAATTCATGTGTGGACACTTCATCCATGGAGAGGAATCAAAATTAGTGAGGTGAGGAGATACATAAACCAAGGCATCTTCCCAAAATAGCAAAGGATGGGTTACACAAGGATTTATTTAACTTTTGAGGTGTCTAGTCTAAAAATAGCTAGTGATGGCACACTTGTGCAAGTGGGGGTTACAAAACCAAGTGTAGCCTCCACAAAGGAGTTACAAAACCACCAAAGGGGCACAATCAACAAGTGGAATCCACCTAAGAACGCGCCAAATCATGAATTAGGCTCAATAGTACCAACATAGGCTAAAATAATCAAAAGTTGGGTTCGTTGTACAATGTTTGGGTGATCATCAACTAATAAAGTCGCCATAGCATAAATATGGACCAAGCTCAACCAAACAAGTTCTAAAGTGTTAGGAATGTCCCCATTCCCCCTCACCTTGTGGACCTAGGCCTCCCATACTCTTTTATGGTCCCCGGTGTGCCAATTATTTTTATTAATTAATCATTTACAAAATAATAATGTCTCTCGGTCTTTAAAGACCCTTGCTTTAGCACCTAGTGCCACTATAATAACAATTATTACATATGCTTGGGATTAACACATAGGGTATTACATTCCCCTCCCCCTTAAACAATGCATCATCCTCGATGCATAATACATACATACCTTTACAAAAGGATAACAGACATGACTATACATGCCTCAGAAAGATAACATCTTTCAAACTCTTACAAACATGCCCATACATGCCTCAAAAAGATAACATTTTTCTAACCACAATATTTTCCACTACCACCTACTTTCATGTCTATCTCCACTGCCTAAGGGAGAATCGAGACTAGTATAGTGAAATTAAGGAAGCAAGGGTCAGTCTTCAATCCCCATTACAGGGTCTTCAAACCTCATTACAAGGCCTTCAAACCTCATTATGAGGCCTTCAATATTCAACAAAGATACATCCACCTGAAAATCATATTTCATTGACTCGTATGATTAACATCAGGTATAAAAATATGTGAATACATGATATAAAGATATTCTTCTACAAATATACTTTCTTCACATTGCAACAACCACATGGTTAGCATCAAACATATATATATATATATATATAATTCAACATAAAATTCATCTTTCAAGAAATAAAATTATAATTAATCACATCAAATGTTTCAAAAATACATGAAATAAATTCCATGAAATCACAGCATGAAATAAATTCATTTTTATTCCATTTCACTCTACTTCACCTAGGATACATGAAATACATCAAAATTACATGAAATCAAAACACTTGAAAAGCATCTACCCAAAACACATTATAACCAATTTCAGCTTCAATTTCAATCATGCATTAGGTACATATTCTAAGTTACTTGAAATGCATGAAAAACACATGAATTGCATTAAGATACTTTTACAGGTAAGATATTTTCCAATAAATATGCATGAACTATCACCAAGATACTTTCCAACAAAGATATAGGAGAACCTTTCAACAAAGATATCTTTCTCACTCTTCACTAAACATACACAACATCATTATACTATATATACATATATCATAAATAACTATATACATCACATATATTAAGATACATCCATACACCCCACCTTCACCATAATACTTCATAACCATAATACACCAACCATACCACATCCGTCCATTCAACCATAAAACATCAATCCATCATAATACAACAATCATACACATAGCAACTAGAATACATCAATCAGAATACCATACATTAATCAGAAGCATAATACATCAACCATAAGCAAAATACATCAACAAGAATACATCAACCAGAATACTTCAAGCAGAATACATCAACCAGAAGCAAAATACATCAACTAGAATACATCAACCAGAATACATCAATTATAACAGTTGAGAGCAACCACATACAACCAAGTCTAATCTTCATCACATCCGATACCATATACATCGAAATCATTCCTCATTAAATCACATTATATGATTATCATAATAAATAATAATACATATATACAACCAATAGCATCACAAAAAACACTACTAAATACTTCCAAACACTTCCAAATTTTACACTTACTTCATTACATAGGTTCACATCTATACATATAGTATATACACAATATCATATACACGTAATACTAATCATTATTGCACATGTTAAAATACATAATACAGTACACACACACACATATCTTACATCAAATATTATGTTATACATATTTAAATTTATGTCATATATATATATATATATATATATACACATAAAATAAAATAAATAAAAATTAAGAGAATATGAACCATTAAAGGCAAGTGGCTCATTTCCTCCAAAAATAGACAAGGAGTTGCATTTCCATAAACAGAATAAATAAAATAAAAGAGAATATGAACCATTAAAGAGAAGTGGCTCATTTCCTCTAAAAATAGGCAAGGAGTTACATTTCCATAAACAAAATAAGTAAAATAAAAGAGAATATGAACCATTAAGGAGAAGTGGCTCATTTCTTCCACTCAATAAATAAACTGGTAAGACAAGTTATGATAATAATAATGCCACCACTAACCCTAAAATAAATTAATTAAATAATCAATAATGAAATACAATAGTCCATAGTTATACTTACCTCCAAGTGGCAATTACACCACTAACTAATTAGATAAGTTATGATAGCATTAATTAGTAAATAGTATAAAACATACTACATGCATAAAATAAAAAGGAGAATGGGGAACACCATTTAGACAAGTGTCCCATTTCCTAAAATAGCTAAGTAGTTACTCATTGATGTAACCACTACCTTTCAAGTGGCAAAGCATGCCCATACATAAAAGTATTCCCTCAAGTGAAGCAATAAAGACAAGAGAGAGTATATTTCCCATTAGTAATATTTCATATTGATAATAGTTATACTACGTCATATTTATATATCTTACGTCAGTACATATCATATACATATATATACATAATTATTTACTTTATACATTATTTATTTATCACACCTTACCACATATATACTAATCTATTCTAATATATTACATATACTAACAGATCCATAATCTCTTGACCTTTGAAATTGAAAAGAAATAAAAATACATTCAAACCAATCTTTGAAAAAGGCATTAGTCAAGGCTTTTGATTCTTCTATTAACATAAGGAAGGTTAAATTTCTTTCACTACGCACATTTATAATCTCCAAATGCACATAAACATAAAATTATGACTCCTTGACAGACCCAATGGCTGTAGAGTTGGAACCATAGCTCTTATACCACTTTGTAACGTACCTAACCCCAAAACCAAGGTCACAAACACATGTAAACCCAAAGGAAGGTTGAATAAAGGTATAACACAATGGATTAAGGTTAATAAAAGGCTATGATGACATATCATCAAGCCAATTAAATCAAACATTCAACCATTAAAATAATTGCGATACTTTAAAAACAATTATAAAACTCTCTAAGAGTTCATGCAGATGCAACACCTTGCAAGCATGATAATGAAACCATATTTACAAACTTTAATAAAATTAGACCGTAGCATTATTAAAAAATTAAAGGTGACCATAATCAACCCAATAATTCTAATTAATAATATTTACGGAATTATTTGCAAACAATTACGAACTAGATCTTTCCGCTATAAAACTATGCAATTCATGGCACTCCCGTCAATCCAATTTATGACACTTTTAATAATAGTTTTGAATTTCTCGTCAGTCATTCAATAATGTAAAATGGAAAATACATATCTATCATATACAACCATTAGTTCATACAAAGATCAGATCTACTATTACTATAAAAATTACTACCGGATCATTCGGTAAGCATCCCAATCCCTGCAAAACTAACTAAGCCCCAAATAAAAAGCATACCAGTTATATTGGGCACTATAAAGCCACCAAGGGTGCACTAGAGAATTTATATAAAACCATACAACATCATATATTCAATTCTCCAGAGAAACTATCAATTGAATCTAGTTTTCTAGCAGAAACACCCACTTTCTAGCAATCAAAACTCAGTAATTACAATTGTAGAATCATGGAACAAATCTGATCAGCCATGGAGGGTGAACTTGCAGAGAATGCTACATAAAATAAGACATGGTCAAACATATTTCAAGTTTCCAATAAGACATATCTCCAATAGAAGAGAAATCCACCAATTTTCCAAGCAAGATTTCTCAATTGGAGTTCTAGAAACCAAGCAATTGCAATTACAAATTTATCTACTGATATAATTAGCCATAGAAAAAAAAATTGCAGAGTACGATACAGTCAATAAACACATAAATCACATATGTCAAGCTGCCATCAATATCAGATATAATAGTAAAGGAAAATGTACAAGTTTCCAATAGTTAAACCATCAAATCTGCATCCAATCATTGATACAAAACCATATACAATTAACTGTGAATCGATCATCCATCAAGGGGGCTATAGCAGTAATGGAAACACAATATAAGCATTTTAATTTACATAAAATAAACCACTTATATTAATAATGTGCAACTGGAATCATCCGGACCATGTTCCACCCAACCATAGACACTGCCAAGCCAAATCCTCTTGGACAGGCCACCCTCGAGCTAAGTCCATTGATCCACAAGCAGAAGTGCACTCACGAATTACTCACATATTAGTTTGAGAAGCCACAACTCAATTCCTCACCACATGCTTTCTCCTCCACCCCACTACTAGGTGCAATGGTGATTCCTTCACCACTGAGGTCCCTCTGGACATCGCCATTCACCATCAAGATTTATGTGGAGGTCCTGGACGGAGACAAGTAGTGGACACAAAGGAACTATACCAGAGTTTTCTAGGATTACCAAAAACACCATACAATATCACCGTGCTTCAAGCACAAATTTCATTCACATAGCAGAGCATACATGGCTTCCCGAGCTCACAATCTTACCAAGCTCTCAACATTAATGGGATGAATAACCAAGAACAACCATCAATAATCAACAACCATCAACCAACCCCTTAACCAAGGACATAAACCATGGATTTATAGACCAAAGAAGGTAAATCCAACCCAAGAGGGTAAAATCAAACCAAGGTAATCCAACTTGAGTCAAACCAAGGGAGGTAACTCAACCACAAGAGGCTAACTCTAATCCAACACAAGCAATTTGAATTCCAAGGAGAGTGACTCCAAGCCACTCTACCCAACTCAAATTTATGTTTGGACACATCATCCATGGATAGTGTTAGTACCTAGGTCTGCACTCAAGATTGCCTAAATTTTGACCTTAAAACTTTCAAATTTAATCCTCCTTCCTTCAAGATTATTCCCCGGTTTGATTTGCCCAAAGCAATCTTTTGCCATTAGTATTTCATTTTATGATGTTGTACTGCTGATGGTATTTATTTTCAAATTCTGATTATTAGTCTGTAAGGTGATGAGGTGGCACAAATTGTATCTTTTGTTGTATTCCTAATTTTTGCAGGTATGATTGTTGAATAAGTAGCCTAATTTTGGTTAAGTTGAGCATGATCGTGAGAAAAATTTAAAGGTTCGTTGTGCTACGAAATTGTCGAAGAGATGCGCTACCAAACCAAGGCCGCTACCAAATTTCCCACTAGCTCTATGGAGCTGACACAAGTTTCCAAGGTAATTATTAAAGCAACCTCTCATGTCATGTCGTTCTTTGGAAGCCTACAATCACAATAAATGAAACCAGATGGTGAATTATAGATTCAGGTGTATGCAGAGTCCTCTGATTTTTATGAATCCATTCGAGTTGCTCTTCTCATAATTTTTACAATTGTCAGTGTGATCCACTCGAGGAAATTGTTGACAGATCCCTTTGTCGTATTGTTAGCTACTTTGTAAAATTGAAAGACCATGCACAGAAGTTTAACCTTAGTCTTCATAGCAGCTAAATGAATCTACCATGTCTGCACGTAGGAGTGGTCATGTTGTGAGGTACAAGCCGATTGGGGTTGAAATCCTTGAGGCTTATCCAGAATTTGGCATTAAATTCAAAAGGGTTGGTTGGTTTCACTACTGCAAAAAAATACATGGTCATCACACTGAGGTTTTCAGGACGTTTGCGGAAGGATTTCATGGGAAAATTGTCACGGTGGGATATGTAACATTTCCTGTCTTGGAAAATTCCATTGCCATAGCAACAAAACTTCCACGAGACGGCGAGCAATGGTTCAAGCTTTAGGCTATTGATACTGCACAGTGCAACCGTTTCCTCCTAGACAAGTATCGAAATATGAATTGGTGTAAGGGGATTCCTTGAGCCTGGATGAAACAAGAATACAACGATCTCTTAAAGATGCTACAAAGATATATTGCAGGGGAAAGAAGGTATGCAGTTGTCCATCTTTATCACATGTGTTTCCTGTTGGATTTGGACAACATTTCAAGAATGAGTCTGCCCTTTTATTTTTTGAAGAGTCTCTCGAAAATGGCAACTAGGATTAGGAATTTTCCCAAAAGCCAGCATAGCATCTTTCATGAGGGTTTGATTAAACTGTTAATAATTCAAGAATTTTTTGAAGAGTCTCTCGAAAATGGAAACTAGGGTTAGGAATTTTCCCAAAAGCCAGCATAGCATCTTTCATGAGGGTTTGATTAAACTGTTAATAATTCAAGAATTAAACAAATTTTATAGAAGCTAGGACCATTTCGAAGTGCATTATGAATTTAGAACCCTAGAAGATAAGTCCCTACTAGAAGGTATTAGTAATTTTTCTACCAGTTTGAAAATTTTCAAAAATTGTAAAGGTGTTGAAATGGATGCGGAACGGAGTTTTAAAAGAGAAGAAGGAAAGATGAAACTAAGAATGAGGGGAGCCGTGATACCACCTCCATACTCTTAGGATATTAATCCGTAGAAAATAGAGCATATTCATGATTCCTTAGATGATGAGAAAATAACTAAAAATCGAAAGAGAAAACCTGAAGCTCCAAAGCCCTATTACCTCATAGGACCACACACCAGAGCTACAAACAAGTTAAGGCTAAATTCTCAAGCTATCTTTGACCCTTATCTGAAAGAGAATAAAGTTATAGATTTAGACAGTCTGCCAAATGAAAAATCGAAGAATCCCAAGAAGCCAAAAGTTAAAGCTTCGATTTTAAAACATGCGCAGACAAGAGCCATTTCTAGAATTAACAAGGGCAAAGGAGTAATGGATCCAGGTCCTGTTAAAAAAAACTAAATTTGTGGAGTCAAGAATAAATGAGCAGTTCAAAGAACCCAAAGGAGATAAAGAAGATGTTAATGAAGGATATGATTCATCCATGGACGTGGAAAAGAAACTGGCTGAAATGTTGACTAATCGAGAGAAAACCATCAATTCAGTTTCTTGTTCACCTTTGGTTCATCCTTGTATGCCCATGGCTTCTGAAGAAGAACATGACATTCAATATGGAGAATTTAATAATTTTCCTAAGATAGAGATGGAAATTTTGACAGGCCAGTTGGAAAAACCAGTTGATGAAAGCTTAACACAACCTGAAAATGAAGAACATCAAATTAATCAAAGGCTTGAAAAGATTGTGTTATGTCAGGAATTTGTTTCTACCTTTTAACAGCTTGATAACCTTTTTGATCAAGTTTGCTTATTTCTTTGATTTTATTTTTTCAATTACTATAGGAAATTTTGGTATTTATTTTAATTTTTAGGTTTTTGTCTTTAGATTTATTTTGTTTTTTTTCCTTTAGGTGTTAAAGGTTTTTTAAAGTCATATTATTGAATAATGAAGTCACATTTAGCATCATGAGTATGGTTCAGCTTTTAAACCGCATGCAAAATGACCAAAAGCTGAAAAATAGCGCCAAAATGCAGTTAATTTTATTCTTGTAGCGCTGGAGCCCGAAATTAACAAAGAGCGCGCTACAAGAATATCGCGACTCTCATCTTCTCCAATTTTTTAGCCGAAATTTAGCACGATCTCAGTTCTGGAGTGACTAGTTACGTGATTTGAGGATTTTATTACGTGCTATGTCAGTTTCCATCATGTGAACAGGTGATTTTGATTTATGGAAGGAATCGTGGTCATCATTACTCCAAATACAATTCAGCTTGTCAGAACAGAGGAGTATTTTCAGCGAGATATTACAACACAGCAGGCTGTCGTTCCACTTGTCCACCTTGCAGGAATTGGGATTCCAAACTTACAGCAGAGAGCAATAAAAGCACTTGAAAGTGTTTCTGTCAGCTAGCCAAATGCAGTCGTAGATGCTGGTGGCATTATCAAGCTCTCTAAGTTCTTGTGATGCTCTTTTCCATCAACTTTTACAGGGAGTGACAAGTTGAATATGGGCCTTCGAATTGATTCTAGTGAAGGACAATGGCAATACACTGATCAAAGTTCACTTCTAGATCTAGAGGCTAATTCACTGTTAAAGAGCCATGACAAATTACTTCCATGTGATCTCGGATCAGTAAGGTTTGAGGCTGACTATGTTGATGGTTATGATAATTGGTGTGGAAAGCAGAGAACTCCCTGCACATTACAACAGTGTGAGAGTGGAAGCTTTTCCTCGGAAGGAAATCAATTGAAAAGCAGTAAAAGTGTTGGTCCATGTGATTTTTTTTAAGTTCAATATTTATGGGTACATCAATCAGTAATACATGGAAGCCTTCAGATGATGAGGTCAAGTATTTACTTCCATCAGTTAGAACTGGAATCATTTCTTCTCTTTGACCAACAGTAGGTAGTACACTTGCATCATGACCATTGGATAGCAGTTTCCAGGGATTGAGCTAAAAGTGTAGTTGTCAGGGATATCTATGGTCTGCACTGAGTTTTTGAGTTTCTTCCCCTTCCATTTCAATCAGATTCACGAGGCACAGGTCATTCTCATGAACAATCATATTGTGGCAGTAATTTATAGCAGCATCCAGTTGACAGTGAAATGCAAAGATTATTGAGAATTCTGCTCTGTTTTTCCTGTTTTGGGTTACTGAAGTCAAATGCAGACCACGAGCTGATGGAGAGGAAATTTTGAAAACAAAAAGAGGTTTTTGTTCATAAGATACCCATCTACAAAAAACTCTCTCAGTTTTGCAACAACTATCAAGGTTTGAAAGATCCAATTTAATCTTTGCAGCCTAGTTTTCAGGATTTTTAATATTTAATATTTTCCTGTTTTAGTGTTCATCTTGCGGGGCAGATTCTGATTGACTGGAGATGAATTTTTAAAAACCAAGAGAGGTTTTTTTCCATCACAAACCCATTAACAAAAACCTCTCTCAGTTTTTACACAGGTGTCACCAATTGAGATATATGGAAGCTTCTTTAACACCTATTTTCCAGAAATTCGCCATATTTGCCAGGAATCCGATTTGCTATTTTTAGTCAATTAGTTGAGTTAGTTAGTTAATGTAACTGCTGGGTAGTTTCAATTTCAACCTAATGAAGGGGAAATAGAACCGCTTCTTTGTAATTATAAAAGAGGGACAAAGGGACTGAAGAAGGGTTCTGATTTTTGGGAGCATCAGGAGGTCTGCAGACTGTGTTGTATCTTCAGACTTGTTCAGAGATAAGTACTATGACTCTTGTATGCATTTGATGACAGACTATGAAATATATGACACTTGTTACCCTTCAGCATATGTTTTAGCTTTATTTTGAGTTTGTTTAACTACTGGACTGATATATTCATTGCTGGTTCATGATTTCTTTACTTGTGATGCTTGTCAGCCCTGAATGAACTTTAAGATTATATGCTGATTGTTATTTGTGGATTATATGATGTATCTTTGTCTTTACTTGTTTATGATTCAGTTTCTTGCTTAGCTGATGAATGTAATCCCTGATTGACTAACAAATTTATAACCAAGAAAACATTCCAGAAAACCTAAAACCTAGTTTACTTTGTTGAGTTTTATTTGAGATTGTGTTGGCTTGTTTCTTTAGCCTTGGAAACAATTTCTGGCACAAACAGATTGAAAGAATCTCAAAGCTTGATTAAGGAATTGCAACTGGATAATAAACAAGTACAAGGCAGGTTGAATAAGACAAATAAAGAGTGGAATAAGTTTCTCATGAAATACAACACATTATGTAAATTCTTTCAGGGTTTAAAGAAGTATAGTGAGAAGATTCTCGGGTAGAAAAAATACTGGAAAAAAAATGCTTGCTCGAAAGGAAGAAACAACAGGATAACAAGGACAAATTAGGTATTTTAACTTAATTAGGAACCCATGTTCTTCAAGATACACTGCAAGGTCAAAGAGTTGATCCTCCCCAAAATCAAGCAGCTAAAGCAAAATCAGCGTACCCTCGATGCCACCAGGATCAAGATGCAGCTTCCAACTTATCGAAGACAAGATTTATCTTTTATATGAATCATGCAAAGTCATCTTTATTATTTTTTGAGTTTTGAAGTGTCAAACTTGAGCTTATTTTATATATTTGTAAAGGGAGTCTTGTTATACGTAGTTAGGTTTTGTTAAGGATTGTTATCAAGCAATCTAAATATTCCTAAAGTATAGACTTGAGACCCATTTGGTTTTAGACCTGTTAATTTTTATTTTTGAAAGTTAGATATTAGTTATGAAAGAGGTTTTGAAACCCTAGAGAAAAGAATCAAGAAGAAGTATATGTGGAAAAAGTAGAAAGAAAAAGGGGTTCGAATTTTGACAATAGTTATCGAGAGCTGGTGAAGAGACTGTAAGTTTTGCATACAATAATATAGATATAAATGTTCAAAGATAATTTGCATACGAATATGTTGTGCCCCTTGTTAACTTTACTGTTAGTTTTCTGTTGAAAGTGAAGATTTTATGCACTACACAATTGTTCATTTCAAATTTTAATGGCATTAATCTTATTTGTTCATTAAACTGAAATGGTTTTGCTTTCTCTTATTTCTTCATATTGTAACGTTGTTATAATATGGAGACCATGAATGTCTATACCATTTTTATATGTTGAATTTCTAGCAGTGAGTTAAGTGATGGGCCCTTTGTATTGGTGTTTGTAAAGCCTTTGAATGTATGATATATTGTTGTCATCATGCAATCCCTTCAAATCCATTTTAAAGTTCTAATTTATTTTTAAATGCCCTAGCTTTTCCCTGTAGCAGTCCAGTGCAAACCTTAGGTACAACATTTTATGGTGCCATTTTTAGGGAGTGAAGAATCGAAGTTATCTTCCCTTGGTAAAATTTGATGATTAGATTTGGTTTTGAGATGGACGAAATCAGACACAGTTACAGACTGCATTTTCACCTGGCGATTTCACTAGATAATTTTGGCTTCGAGATGGACCAGGATTCAAGGAAAATTATCATCTCCTCTTTTTATAGCTAGATTTGACCCTGAAAATATTCTCAAGGAAGCAAGAGCACGACAGAGACTTGAGTCTTCGTCTTCAGATATTCCAAAAAATATTTCAATTTCTGTAGAAAAATATATTTCAGCTCAGGGTGTTGATTTGGATCTTCCAATAGAAGAAAATAAGAAGTTGGTTTCATCAATTTCCCACCCTGATTTTCAAGTGTTTGAACACGAATTTGAGACTGTCAAGTTTAAACCCTTCTTAAAGCCTATATTTTCAAGAGAAATAAAAGAGGAGTTGAAGGTTGAAAATTTTAATTCTCCTAAAGCTTTGAAGCATGTTTTCATATCATATACCTCTCCTACCAGTCAATATTTTTTCTGATCAGTCCAAAGTTCGATCTTTACCCTCTCCAATGGATCTGCAATAGCCTACTAAGATGGATGTTATTGTAGCAGCCATGTATGCTCCTTTAACCCTTCCTCAGCCATTAAATGTTTTACCTGGTGGAGATTACTTGAAGTATCTCCTAGATTCAATGGACAAGGAGAAATTACTACTGAAGAGCACATGAATGCTTATTACAGCTACGCTGAAAACTAGAATATTGAACATGAGGATGTTTGGATGAGACTTTTTGTGTAGAGTTTATATGGTGAGGTTAGGAAGTGGTTCTGAGAGTTTCCAGCTAACTCTATAAATGGAATTGAGGAATTAGAAGAGACTTTCTTAAGACAATGGGGGGACACGAAGCATTACCTTTATTATATCGCAGAATTCGGGGCATTGAAAAATAAACCTAATGAGTTAGTAGTAGGCTTCAGCAAAAGGTTCAAAAATATGTATGGTAAAATCCCAATTGAGATTAAACCTACTAAGACCTCGACTAAGCTCACCTTTGCAAATGCATTTGACCCAGATTTTTATTTATTTCTCAAAGAGAGGAGTTCTACAACTCTTGTAAACATGCAAGAGGTTGCTTTGGAGGTAGAATCTAATCCTTTAGCAGCTGATAAATTAAGATTCAAGCCCCATTATCAAGAGAGTAACAAAAGGAAACATAAAAGGGAAATTGAACCTTCAACCTCAGATTCAAAGTCATAGGATAAGAAAATTGATGAGATGACCAAAATGATCAAGGACTTAAATTCAAAATTACTTAAAGTGGAGATAGACATAAGAGCTCAAAATATGCTTGTGCAAGGGTTTCCGAATAGAAACCCTAATCAGTTTCGATGACCTTTCAACGTACAATTTATTTGGAGGGACAGAGCAGAGAATGAGGATCAAAAGATCCAACCCCCATTACAAAATGTTGTCGGTGATGAGTTGATGAATTTGTTGATGGATAAGGAGAAGAACCAAATTCAGAGGCTCAGCTACTTGATGAAGATCAATTGGTTAATTTTCTCACACACGAGGAATATGAAGATTTTTTGATGACCAATCAATTTTAGGAAGATTTTGAAAATGTAGCTCAATTTAAACAGCAAAGGAAATATAATCTTAGATTGGGGCAGAAGCCATGCTCCCAAACACTCCATAAAAAGGTTGTAATTATAGAAAAACAGTCATCTAGTAAAGAAGTGGAAAAGAAACATGATCAAGTGGGCGATAAAGGCGTGAATCTGGACATAAGGGATTTTGAGAAGGTATCGAGCTCTTTTAATTTTGAACAGGAGATTAAAAAAATTAAGATCCCTATTCCTATGACTGAGTTAGTAAAACATCATTCTTTTAAAGAGTCTATTTTAAGGATTTTACAGCCTCCTACAGACCCCCCTTCCTTTGATGTTGTGAACCTCCAGGATGAGAACCCAACCATTGTTTTTGGTCCTCAATTAGATGGAAAGGCATGTCTTCCTCCTTTTTATGTTACAATGCTTGTCCATGATAAAATGTTACATAATTTTCTTTTGGATTCTGGAGAATCCCATAATCTAATGCCAAAAGCAGTGATCGAGGCTCTTGATTAAAATATTACTAAACCCTTTCATGATTTATATGCCTTTGATTCAAGAGCTATTAAATGTTTTGGGGTTTTAAAAGACTCAATACTCAGTTTGGATCAACTTCCCATGAAGAGTATCCTCTTGGATGTGGTGGTAGTTGACATTCCCCCAAAGTATGGAATGTTGTTGTCCAGGTCTTGTACTATGAAAATGGGGGGAACATTACAAATGTATTATTCTTATGCCACGATTCCTGTGTATGGGGGTGAGACAAGATGATTATACAAAGAAATCCAATTGGCATATATTGTTAGTGATCATCGAAATCCATCTAATCACCCTTTATATGCAGTACAGGAAGGTATTGATTCATGTGTTTTATAATTTGATGATCAACTTTCAGCCTCAGTTTAGGTTGAAAAGGAGGTTCCCAAAAGACAGTCCGCAGAACTTGAAAATAAGCTTTGGAAAATGTATTTGATGGAGCATGTTCTAGAGAGGCTTCTGGAGCAGGTATTCTTCTCATTTCCCCTGTTGATGAGATAATCACCCTGATGTATAAACTCAATTTTGAAGTCACTAATAATATAGTTGAATACGAGGCTCTAGTTTTTGGTTTAAGAGCTTCCAAGGATATGAATATACAGGAATTAGCAGTATATGGTGATTCATAATTAGTAATTTAGCGATTCATGAAAATTTATCAAGTTAAACAAAAAATACTCAAAGTTTATCGTAATGAAGTTTGGGACTTGATTTAAAATTATTATTCAGCTTTTAATACTTCTTTCATTCCCAGAAACTGCAATGAAACTGCGGACTCTTTAGCACTGGTTGCAAGTTGCTTCAGAGTCCCAACTAAGCCGCATCTTAAATTTGTTGTGGAAGTTAAATATAGACCCTGAGTCCCAGATAACATTAAAAATTGGCAGGTTGTTGACGATGATTATGAATTAACATATTTTTGCAGTTAATTGGTGAATTTTATGGGTCTTTGATTAATCAAGAAGAGGAAATTGAAGGATTTCAGGATTTAGTTTATTTAAATAAATTTGTTGATCATGATGTCATTGAGCTCAAAGGAAACTTTATACCTAAAGGTTTGGTTCCACTTGACAAGTTTTTTGATAATCATGATACACTTCATAATCCCTTGGCTCAACCTGTAGGAGACAGTACGGTGGACTGCAATATTGGTACAAAATATGATCCCAAAATGGTTAGACTATCAAAAGCCCTCTTAGATGAGCAATGGGAGAGGTATGTCGAGTTAATGAAGGAATTTGTGGATGTATTTGCTTGGTCTTACGAATATTTGAAGACTTTTGATGCAAGTATTGTGCAACACAAAATACCTTTAAAACCCTCTACAAAACCATTTAGACAGAAATTAAGATAGGTGAATCCAATGCTACTACAAGTCATTGAAAAGGAACTTAAAAAGTTACTTGATGCACAAATTATTGTTCCTTTAAGGTTTCAACCTGGGTTTCTAATCTAGTACCCGTGAGGAAGAAAAATGGGGAAATTAGACTCTGTGTGGATTTCTGGAATCTAAATAGAAGTTCCTTAAAGGATAACTACCCCTTACTAAAGATGGATCAGGTTTTGCAAAAGGTAGTTGGAGCACATAGAATCTCTATGATTGATGGGTTCTTAGGTTATAATTTGATCGTTGTTCATGAGCAAGATAAGAAGAAAACTGCTTTTGTAACCCCTTGGGGAACATTTATGTACGGAAAATTGCCTTTTGGTCTGATGAATGTCTAGGCAATGTTTCAGAGAGCTATGGATATAGCCTTTGTAGGGGAAAAAGATAAATTCATTGTTATTTATTTGGATGATGTTATAGTCTTTTCTACATCAGATAAAGAACATCTTCAGCATCTCAGGAAAACCATTTTGAAGTGTAGGAAGTATGGTCTTTCTTTAAACCCCAAAAGTCAAATTTTGCAATAATGGAGGGAAGACTTCTTGGGCATATTGTTTCTTGGCAAGGAATCAATATTGATCTTGACAGAGTAGCAGCAATTCTCAAAATTGACCTTCCTAGGAATAAAAAGGGAATTCAATATTTCCTTCGCAAGATTAACTTCCTTAGGAGGTTTGTATCCAATTTCGCTGAGATCATTAAGCATATTATAGTGATGTTAAAGAAAGATGTTAAAGTTAAATGGACCAAGGAAGCTAGAGATTCTTTTGAAAAAATAAAACAACCTTTAACTGAGGCTCCAGTACTTGTTAGTCCATATTATTCAAAGGAATTTCAAACATTTTCTTTTGCTTCGGAGGACACTATTGCTACGGTGTTATTACAGAAAAATGAAGTTGGATATGAACAACTTGTTGCCTTTTTCAGTAAATTTTTGAGAGATGCAGAGTTGAAATATAACATTTTGGAGAAAGAAGCTTATGTGCTGATAAAGGCCTTAAAATATTTCAGACTGTATATTCTTCAATCGAAGATAGTTTCCTATGTCCCAAGTAGTGTCGTCAAGGATATATTAATTCAACCCGACAACGAAGGTAAACAAGGTAAGTGGATAGCTAAGTTGCTTGAATATGATGTTGAAATTAAACCCACCAAGATGATAAAGGGTCAAGGTTTGTCTAGATTACTTGTTGATTCAAATTGTAAAGCTTTGGGTTTAAATATGATACTGAATCAATCTATTGTTTTCCAAGCAAGGGAGAATGAGGTAAGCTCACTGGTTGCTGATAAATATTTTCATTCAATCTGGTATAAAGATATTGTATTTTTCCTATTAAATTTTCAATGTCCACTTGATCTTGATAAGATGAAGTTTAGATCTTTAAAGTTGAAAGCTCATATATATTGTATTGTTGACACAACTTTGTTCTGGAAAGATTCGAGAGGTGTATTGTTAAGATGCATAGATCAGGATGAAATCAATTTTATTATAATAGACTTTCATAGTGGTGTTTGTGGAGGTCACCGCTATTGGAACACCACGACATACAAGATCTTGAGGGCTAGATACAATTGGCCATCCTTAGTTTCTGATGTATTTTCCAAAGTCAACGCCTGTCCAAAATGTCAAAAATTTACAGGAAAACATAAGCTTTTACCATTTCCACTAAAACCAATTGAGATTGATGCCACTTTTTAGCAGTGGAGATTAGATTTTATTAGCAAAATTCATCCCCCATCAAGTGGACAACACATATGGATTTTAATAGCAATAGATTTTTTCACAAAATGGGTAGAAGCTATTCCAACAAGGAAAGCAATCGATAAGGTAATCATAAATTTTGTCGAGGAGCATATTTTTGCACATTTTGGATGTCCACATAGATTGTTGACTGACAATGCTCCTTCCTTTAAATCTGTTGATATGATTCAGTTTTGTGAAAAGTACAATGTTACCCTTAAGCAATCTACTCCTTATTATCCACAGGGGCACAACATCGCTGAATCTACCAACAAAATTCTCATCAATAGTATTAAAAAATTACTGTAAGAAAACAAAAGGACGTGGGATACAAGACTTAAATACGCGTTGTGGGATGACATAATTAGTATGAAAAAGTCTATTGGTATGTCCCCTTTCCAACTTGTGTATGGCACTGAAGCAATCTTTCTTGTTCAATTAGGATTGCCGGTGTTAAAGTTTTTACAAGAAGAAAATGAGGAGTCTAATGCAATCCAACGAAGAATATTTCAAATGATTGAAGTTCAACAACTCAGGGAGTCATTGCTGGAAAAAACTCAGAAACATCGTGACAAAGTTAACGTAGTTTTTGATAAAAGAACAAAAGAATATACTTTTTCTTTCGAATAATTGGTTTTACATTGGGATTCCCGAAGGGAAGAAAGGTCTAAACATGGTAAGTTTGATAATTTGTGGTTTGGGACATCTCGAATTGCTGAAGTATTGCATAATAACACATTCATTCTCAAAAATATTGATGGAGATATTGTTATTGGAGGCCCAATGAATGGGCGTTTTCTCAAACACTTTTTCACTTGATGAGGCTGCTAACACCCTATAATCATTATAAATACTAGTAGTTAGATATTCATTCAATAAGACTCTAACACCCAATGGAGGCACTAGTACATAGTTGCAGGTTTTGTAGAAGCATTAAAAACTACCAGAACACAGTTATCAGGATGGAGCAAGCACTGATCTACGAGTTCTAAGCACTTCATATGGAAATTCTACCCCCAGTAGGAGCCGGTGTTAGTACCTAGGTATGCAGTCAAGATTGCCTACATTTTGACCTTAAAACTTTCCAATTTACTCCTCCTTCCTTCAATATTATTCCCAGGTTTGATTTACCCAAAGCAATTTTTTTCCATTAGTAGTTCATTTTATGATATTGTACTTCTCATGGTCTTTATTTTAAAATTTTGATTATTAGTCTATAAGGTGATGAGGTGGCACAAATTGTATCTTTTGTTGTATTCCTAATTTTTTCCGGTATGATTGTTGATTAAGTAGCCTAACTTTGGTTAAGTTGAGCATGATCATGAGAAAAAGTTAAAGGTTCGTCGCACTACGAAACTGCCAAAGGGATACACTACCAAACTAAGACCGCTAGCAGATTGCCCACTAGTGCTACGGAACTAACACTAGTTGTCAGGGTAATTATTAAAGAAACCTTTAATGTCATGTCGTTCTTTGGAAGCATGCAGTCATATTAAATGAAACTAGAGGGAAAATGCAGAGTCCTATGGTTTTTATGAATCCATTTGAGTTGCTCTTATCATAATTTTTACATTTTTCAGTGTGATCCACTCGAGGAACTTGGTGACATATCCCTTTGAAATATTGTTCGTTGCTTTGTAAGACTGAAAGACCCTGAACAGAAGTTTAACCTAACTCTTCATAGCAGTTGAACAAAGCTACCATGTCTGCACATAGGAGTGGTCATGTTGTGAGATATGAGCCGATTGGGATTGAAATCCTTGAGGCTTACCCATAATTTGGAATTAAATTCAAAAGGGTTGGTTGGTTTCATTACTTACGAAAGATTACAGGGTCATCACACTAAGGTGTCCAAGGCGTTTGCGGAAGGATTTGATGGGAAAAATGTCACGGTGGGATATGTAACATTTCCTATCTCATAAAATTCCATTTCCATAGCGACAGAACTTCCACGAGACAACAAGAAATGGTTCAAGATTCATGCTATTGATACTACACAGTGTAAGCATTTCCTCCTAGACAAGTATTGAAATCCGAATTGGCATACGGGGATTCCTCGAGCCTGGTTGAAACAAGAATACAATGATCTCTTAAAGATGGTACAAAGATATATTACAGGGGAAGGAAGGTATGCAACTGTCCATCTTTATCGCATGCATTTCCTGTTGAATTTGGACGACATTTCAAGAATGAGTCTGCCCTTTTATTTTTTAAAGAGACTCTCGAAAATTGCAGCTAGGGTTAGGAATTTTTGTAAAAGCCACGATGGAATATTTCATCGAGGTTTGAGTAAACTATTAATAATTCAAGAATTGAACAAATTTGATAGAAGTTGGGACCATTTTGTAGTGCATTCTGAATTTGGAAACTTAGAAGATAAGTCCCTACCATAAGGTATTAGCAATTTTTCTACCAGTTTGAAAACTTCTGAAAATTGTAAAGGTGTTGAAATGGATGCGAAATGGAGTTTTAAAAGGGAAGAAGGAAAGATGAAACTAAGAATGAGGGGAGCCATGAGACCACCACCAGACTCTCAGGATATTAAGCCATAGAAAACATAGCATATTCATGATTCCTTAGATGATGAGAAAATAACAAAATATCGAAAGAGAAAAATTGAAGCTCCAAAGCCCTATTACCTCAGAGGACCACACATCAGAGCTACAAACAAGTTAAAGCTCAATTCTTGGGCTATATTTGACCCTTCTATAAAAGAGAATAAAGTTATAAATTTAGATAGTTTGCTAGATGAAAATCATAGATTCCCATGATGCCAAAATTTAAAGCTTCCATTTTAAAACCTACGCAGACAAGAGCCGGTTCTAAATTAACAAGGACAAAGGAGTAATGGATCCAGGTCCTATCAAAAAAACTAAATTTTTGGAGTCAAGAATAAATGAGCAGTTCCAGGAACCCAAGGGAGCTCGATAAGACGTTAATGAAGGATCTCATTCATCCATGGAGGGGGAAAAGAAAGTGGTTGAAATGTTGACTAATCTAGAGAAAACCATCAATGCAGTTCCTTGTTCACCTTTGGTTCATCCCTTTATGCCCATGGCTTATGAAGAAGAACAAGACATTCAATATGAAGAATTTAATAATGTTCCTAATATAGAGATTGAAGTTTCGACAACCTAGTTGGAAAAACCAATTGATTAAAGCTTTCCACAACCTGAAAATGAAGAACATCAAGTTAATCATGTTGTTGTTGTAGCTACGTGAGGTATCCTCACTAGCTAAAGCCGACCTACAAAATAAATAAATAAAATTTATTTTTGTATTTACAAAAGAGACAAGTCAGCCCCATAGAAAGCAATGGGTAAAACTGCCCCAAACAATGGGAAATAATGTCGAGTAAAATGACAAGTCGGCCCAGTAAAGAAGTCAAGTCGGCTTGGTTGGAAAAATCACTCAAAAGTACAGTATAACTAGAGGAGTCTCCCTCCCATTTATTACTCATCTCAAGCAAGTTCGCTCAAGTGAAAAAGTTTGAATTTTTGGGTAGCAGAAGACTTTTGCGACAATTTTCTTTGGGCATCTATTGTTCTTATACTTTTATCTTTATTGTACTGAATCTCCGAGTAAGAAAGGGTTGCTGGGTTTTTCCTGGGATAAAATATTATGTCTATTGTTTCTGTGCATAATTGTTCTTTCAGTGATCCTATTTTGTTTATAAGTTGAAAGAGATGAAAATTATATTTCTATAATTAAAAATCTAACATGGGGTCAGAGCAGTACTGAAGGAGACTATTGTCGGGAACTGGGGTTTGTTGTTTCTTCAGTTTTCAACCACTAATTCAGTTCGCCCCTAGCATCATTGATCTCGCCCTAGGAAGGCAAACTTACCTGTGGAAGTAGATTTTCATTCTAAAGATTTTCAATTTTTGACCTAATTACTGCAGGAGGTCAAGAATTAGGGTTTGTTGGTTCTCATTGTTCTGACCACGGATCAGGAAGAAAAGGAGGATATTTCAACTCGCCTAGGTGAATTCATATGGACGTGGTTTTCCAAGAATCCAAAGTTCATTTTTTACCTAGCTCCTTCTAGGGTTTCTGAACCAGGTTGCAGTTCTGCTTCTCACTAAAAAATGTCAAGCATCAAGGTTGAAGATAGGATTGATGGAGCTTCAAATTTCCATTCATGGAAGTCTAGAGTGTTCACTTCTCTAGAAGAAAATGATCTGCTAAATTTGGTTGTGAATGGAGTGTCAAGACCTGAAGAAGAATTGGAAAAGACTCGGTGGAAGAAGAATGATGCCAAGACTAGGAGGATCCTAATAGATTCAGTCAAGGATCATTTGATTCCTCAAATTTCTCAGAAGAATATGGTAAAGGCAATGTTTGACACCTTGAAGAAGTTGTTTGAGAACACAAATATTAATATGGCTCTTTCCCTGAGGCAATAGTTCTCAAACATCAAGATGTCTAGATATGATACTATTGCATCATATTTCATGAAGATAACAAATATCAAGGATAAATTGGGCACTATTGGTGAGATTATTACAGATAGGGAATTAGTCATGATGACTCTGAATAACCTCCCTCAATCTTGGGAACGATTCATTCAAAGCATGATGGGAAGTTCTAAGATACCAAATTTTGAAAGATTGTGGGCAGATTGTACACAAGAAGAAACCAGACTTGTGGCCAGAGGCAAAGTGCATGCCCCTCATGAAGAAGATCAGGTTCTCATTATACATACCAAGAAAAGAGGAAAGAAGAAATTTGGAACAAAATACAAGGGCAAAATATCTAGTCCAACCCCTGATCAAAGGAATAAGAAAGACCTTTCAAAGATCCAATGCTTCAGTTGCAGGAATCTCGGGCACTACACGAATCAATATACTTCAAAGAATAGGAAGGAACATGCCTCCACATTTGATGTTGATGAAGAGACTCCACCAAAGAGGTCAAGGAATGTAGAAGATGATGATTGTCGAAAGGATTTTTTTTTCTAACACCATTGATTGAATTGGGTAATGTATATCCAGTTTGCAGTTTCTTCAATGGGTTTCCGAAAAGAAAGAAGATAAATATCTGAGGAC
The DNA here is from genome assembly GCA_027924585.1 of Larix kaempferi. Classification (NCBI taxonomy): domain Eukaryota; kingdom Viridiplantae; phylum Streptophyta; class Pinopsida; order Pinales; family Pinaceae; genus Larix; species Larix kaempferi. The sequence continues at coordinate 27,186,499 of BSBM01000361.1, forward strand.
TCCAGTGATCCCTGCAAGGAGGCAGAGATCAAGAGGGATCCCACACAAAACAATAAAAGATAAGTATTTATATTTGGATTGCCATTTTTCATTATTGCTCTTGTAAATCATATCCGAATGTTCACTACAATTGTATGCAGATCTATATTCTTAGAATCAGGAAGTGTGTTATGCATTTATAATGTAGCATATTATACATTTATATACGACCGAGATTGATGAGTTATAGGTTCTTATTGTACATGTTATGTATATGTTGAGTAAGCAGCCTGTAGTGTTGCACAACTTTCCATGAACCCTAGATGGAACTAGTCTAGGATGAAACCTATTTGCTAACATATTGGAGAAATGCACGCTCCTGACAGTATGTTCTAGTGGAGATGGAAAGCATCCAGATAGTCACCAAATATGTTTGGGATATGGATGGATGGTGTGTTGAAGAATTGGATAATATGCTTACATGACTACGTGAACTATTATCATTGAAATATGATTTAATTTTCATGATTATGCAATGTTGCTGACTATTTGACGAAATTTGACTTGTAGGAAAAGACAATATGTTATGACCTACAAGAGAAGGATGATGGGACTTGTTCTAAAGAGCAAGTGATGGATGTGTAGTTAGGTATATTAAGATATCATTGACACTAAGTATTTTAGAGGGAGCGGGATGCTTAGAACTTAATCTCTAGATCAGATGGAGGGATAGCTTCTGTGACAGAGGAAGCAGTTACAATGGATGTGATGACTATTCAGTAGTAACAACATACATATGAGGATATAGCACATTCATTCATATGTGGACCCATGACTCATAAGCCCAGGAGATCTCATATGAAGACTAACGATTGATGTTCATCCTTATGATGAACATAAGGAGGTGTAGTTAATAGCAGTAAATAAGTTCTCTGAAGTTTATCAGTTACTTCAGTATGAGATGCGAGGACTACATAAATAGAAGTTGGATTCCAATTAGCATGACAATAACCACTCAATTGACCTCAGAGGAGGTGCAGTATACATATATCCAGTTAGAGCAGTGGCTCAGGATTCAACATGTGCAGATGACACAGGTTGTTGATGATGATTCCTTTATCATAACGTTGTGATTATTTCCTCACCAAGACAGAGAGATCTATTGACAAGTACAGAGGGAGTTGACCTCTAATTTTAGGATGAAGAGTCTTAGTCTGATGCACTACTTCCCGAGATTAGAAGTATGGTTGAGACCATATGAGATATCCCTCAGTAAGAGGGAGTACATAGCTAAGAGATTTGAGATGATGGACCGTAAGAAGTTGAGTATGCTTCTGATTCAGAATTGCTAGTGAGCAACTTTAGAGGGAGAGTATAGTTGCAGAAGGAATCTGCAGTAGAGATCAGAAGGAGTCTAGATTGCCATCCAATAGTATCGAGAGAACAGAAATTTCATCTCAGTAGACTCACTTGATGAGACATGACACTAATGGATGAGAAAAAATGTCTAGTAGTACATCTTGCAGTGGTATGCTCTAGTGCAGAAGGAGTGGAAGGTTCTAGCACAAAGGGTGCAGTTGCAACATATCAAGATCAAGTACCACTATATCAGAGATATGTTACAGAGAGGAGAAATTCAGCTCCAATATATTCCTACTGATGATCAAATTGTCGAAATTATCACCAAGCCTCTTTCCAGATTGAAGTTAGCATACTTCCATGAAAGACTTGGACTATTGGAGAATGCTTCCCTTAGTGAGAAGGAGTCCTCTCAATTGAGGTAGGATAGGCGGTCCTTGTAGAGCGAAAATGAGCTTAGTCCAGGTAGGACAAGCGGTCCTTGTAGATAGAGAAGAGCTTACTCTATGTAGGATAGGCGGCCCTTGTAGACCAAGAATGAGCTTAGTCCAGGTAGAACAGGCGGTCCTTGTAGACCAAGAAGAGCTCAGTCCAGGTAGGACAAGCAGTCTTGGACCGAGAATGAGCTATTATTCTAGGTAGGATAGGCGGTCCTTATAGACTAAGAATGAGCTTAGTCCAGGTAGGACATGCAGTCCTTGTAGACCGTGAAGATCTCAGTCCAAGTAGGACAGGCGGTCCTTGTAGAGAGAGAATGAGCTCAGTCCAGGAAGGACAGGAGGTCCATGTATACCGAGAAGAGCTCAGTCCAGTTGGGATAGGCGGTCCTACATAGAACGAGAAGAGCTCAATCCAGTTAGGATAGGCGGTCCTATGTAGACCTGTAAGAGCTTAGTCTAGTGAGGACAATCGGTCATGTGTAGACCGAGTTGAGTTCAATGTCAACTATTGTTCATGTGTGGAGAGGTCGCTTGTGTAGAGTATTTTTATATCCCTATGTGGGATGTTTTCATGTATGGATTTTGTTGACCTTTCCTATGATGACGAGATCTACAAGTCCAGCCATGACAATCAAATGATGCTCAAATGTGTTCCAGCGTGATGATACCTCTCTAACTAAGAGGGAGTGTTGTTGTTGTAGCTATGTGAGGTATCGTCACTAGCTAAATTTGACCTACAAAATAAATAAATAAAATGTATTTTTATATTTACAAAAGAGACAAGTTGACCCCACAGAAAGCAGTGGGTAAAACTGCCCCAAACAATGGGTATTCTACCCCAAACAATGGGCAACACTTCCCAGTAAAATGACAAGTCGGCCCAATAAAGAAGTCAAGTCATCCTAGTTGGACAAATCACTCAAAAGTGTAATATAAATAGAGGAATCGCACTCCCATTTATTACTCATCTCAATCAAGTTCTCTCAAGTGAAGAAGTTCAAATTTTTGGGTAGCATAAGACTTTTGCAGCAATTTTCTTTGGGCATCTATTCTTCTTGTACTTTTATCTTTATTATACTGAATCTCTGAGTAAGAAAGGGTTGCTAGGTTTTTCCTGAGTTTGGGTTTTTCCCGGGATAAAATCTTATGTCTATTGTTTATGAGCATAGTTGTTCTCCCAGTGATCCTATATTGTTTATAAGTTGAAAGAGATGAAATTATATTGCTATAATTAAAAATATAACAAATCAAAGGCTGGAAAAGAAATTGAAAGAATCTAAAAGCTTGATTAAGGAATTGCAACTAGAGAATAAATAGGTACAAGATAGGTTGAATAAGACAAATAAAGAGTGGAATAAGTTGCTCATGAAATACAAAAAATTGTGTAAATTCTCTCAAGGGTTAAAGAAGAATAGTGAGAAGCTTCTCAAGCAGAAAAAAATACTGGAAAAAATAATGCTTGCTTGAAAGTAAGAAACACTAGTTTAACAATGACAAATTAGGTATTTTAACTTAATTAGGCACCCATGTTCTTCAAGATACGCTGCAGGGTCAAAGAGTTGATCCTCCCCAGAATTAAGGAGTTGAAGCAAAATGAGCATACCCTCGATGCCACCTAGATCAAGATGCAACTTCTAGTTGATCGAAGACCAGTTTGATCTTTTATATGAATCATGCATAGTCATATTTATTATTTTCTGAGTTTTGAAGTGTGAAACTTGAGCTTATTTTATGTAATTGTAAAGGGAGTCTTGTTATATGTAGTTAAATTTTGTTAAGGATTGTTATCAAGTAGTTTAAACATTCTCGAAGTCTAGACTCGAGACCCATATGGTTTTAGACCTAATAATTTTGATTTTTGAAAGTCAGTTATTAGTTATGAAAGAAGTTTTGAAACCCTAAATAAAAGAATCAAGAAGAAGTAAATGTAAAAAACTGGAAAGATAGAGGGGTTCAAATTTTGACAATAGTTATGGAGAGGTAGTGAAGAGACCATAAGTTTTGCATACAGTAATATAGATATAAATGTTCAGATATCATTTGCATACAAATACGTTGTGCCCCTTGTTAACTTTACTGTTATTTTTCTGTTGAAGGTGAAGATTTTATACACTGCATAACTGTTCATTTCCAATTTTAATAGCATTAAGCTTATTTGTTCATTAAACTGAAATGGTTTTACTTTCTCTTATTTCTTCATATTGTAACCTTGTTATAATATGGAGACCATGAATTTCTATACCATTTTTATATGTTGAATTTCTAGTGGTGAGTTAAGTGATGAGCCCTTTGTATTGGTGTTTGTAAAGCCTTTGAATGTATGATATATTGTTGTTTTCCTACAATCCCTTCACCTGAGTTTAGAAGACTAATAAAACATTCAACCATTAAAATCTCAAATCCATTTTAAAGTTCCAATAAATATTTTTAAATGCCCTAGCTTTGCCCTGTAGCAGTCTAGTGCAGACCTTAGGGACAACAAAGAGGAATCAAAATTAGTGAGGTGAGGAGTTGCACAAACCAAGGAATATTCCTAAAATAGCAAAGGAGGGGTTACACAGTGATTTATTTAACGTTTGAGTTGTCTAGGATAAAAATAGCCAGTGAGGGCACACTTGTGCAAGTGTGGGTTACAAAACCAAGTGTAGCCTCCACAAAGGTGTTACAAAATCACCAAAGGGGCACAATCAACAAGTGGAATCTACCCAAGAACCCACTAAATCATGAATTAGGCTCAATAGTACCAACATGGAAAAAATAATCAAAATTTGGGTCTGTTGTACAATGTTTGGGTGATCATCAACTAACAAACTCACCAAAGCATAAATACAAACCAAGCTCAACCAAACAAGTTCTAAAGTGTTAGCAATATCCCCATTCCCCCTCACCTTGTGGATCTAGGCCTCCCATACTCTTTTATGGTCCCTGGTGTGCTAGTTATTTTTATTAATTAATTATTTAAAAAATAATAATGTCTCTCGATCCTTGAAGGCCCTTGTCTTGGAACCTAGTTCCACAATAATAATAATTATTACATATGTTTGGGGCTTAACACATGGGGTATTACACCTGTACAATGATAGTGTTGTGATTGACAATATCCATCCATGATGAACCAGAACCCTGACCAGAAAGAATGGAGAGAATAGCAAGAAGTTTTTTGTCCATAAGTTCCATCCTGAAGGAGACACCCTCTGCATTACGATGATTTTCAAAGGTCAGCCCACAGAGAGAATGAACAACAATCAAGTCACCCTAAGAGTCCCGATGAGAAAACTCGTCACAAATAGCACATAAGGGCTTACCCATGCTTTGCTGATGAAGTGGCTAACCAGTCTGAGGCTGACGGGGCGACATGCATTCCCCAAATCCAAGTGAATTCCTTGAGTTGTATAACCATTCCACTAGCAGGACCATGCATTCTTCTCCTTTACTACCTAAGAAGTTCCCTCGTTCGATTGATAAGCCATATCTCCCATAGAAGACCGCTCGCTAGAAGCAATAGACAAAGAAGGGGAAGTGGGACCATCCTGAGCTTAAGGATGATCACCACGCCCCCAACGAGAGTGACCACAAAGCCTGAGAATAGGCATGCTCTAGAACCAGAGTAGAACAGAGCTAATTTCCTCCAAGCCCTCGAAAAACTTGACAGAGAATTCAGGAGGTTGATCAGAGTGCCCAAAATAAATAAGCATCCCAAGCCACAATTGTGCCATCACTTCCAGAGGAGAAGTACACCAAAATCCAAGTGACGAAATCCCAAGAAAGTAAGGGAAAATCCCATCGTCGCATGCGGAGTTAAAGCCATCCTCTGTGAACCTATGCCAATTCATTGGGAAGGACACCATATTAAACAAAAAAACCAGATGAAACCACGAAGCTCCTTCAACGCATTGAAATGGCACATCAAACCGGGGACAGACTGCATTAAAAACCTTCACCAACTCATTCCCTTTAGACTCCATGTGTTGCTTGACATGTGCAGTCTATCATCCCGTTTAGGGAATGTGAATTCTATATTCACCAAGATTTAAGATATATATATATTTTTTAAATGATCTATGATTTTCATGATGATGTTTGGAAAAAAAATAGAGGTTGAATATTTTACAATATATTTAATTTTTTCTAAAGATATCTCAGACTGAATTTTGGATGCAAATGGAGTCAAGGATGATGAGGACATCATCAAGGAGGGGATAATGTCACGAACCAATTTTCCCATGTGATAATTTATAAATAAAGGAAAAGAAAAGAGTGAAAAGAAAATGATATATGTAAAAATAAAGTTTAAAAGTGAAATTATCTTTGTAGTTTTGTAAATAGTGAAAGGTTAACGAGAAAGGTCATTACTTTTCGTTATACAACCTTTTGTTTGCTATTTATTTGGAAGGGAGGCTAATGACTAGGGAATGAAGGAAAAATAATATCGAAAGTGGACAAGTTGGAGATAAGAGGGAAACCTGGCCAAGGCTATATCTGTTAGAATATTGAGAATATGATATACTCATACAACAATACAAAACATGCATACCATGAGCTGATACAGCCTTCTATCATAATAAACAACAAATAACATGAATATGAATTTCATGTCCCCTCCCATTATTCCAAACCACAGAAGGAACATGACTGTAACATGGGGGTGTTTGATTCTTCCCCAAATCCATAAGATTGAATTCTTTACCATTTAAATAAAATGCATACTTAAATTATACAACGGAATTAAACATAATAACACACACATAGACTGGAATGCATCAGCATATCTATCCCAAACAGAAGATGAATCAACATACAAAGAATCAATCCCATTCTTATTCTATGCACAAGCTTCATATCAACCATATTAAGATATTCATTTCATCTCATTAACATGAATAATTAACATTCAGAATTAACACATTGCAGAACACAGAATGCATATAAATTAAACCACAGAGAACACTTATCTTTGAGATGAAGATGTCCAACAACTAGCTATGTGAGAGCAACGTTCCACCCAACCATAGATCTTTGTCCAGCCTATATTCTTTTAGCTGAGAGATCACCCCCGAGCTAGGTTGTGTATCCACTAAGGAGGAACTAGATGGGCTCACTCACAGCCATGGTTTCACTCAACAGCTATGCTAAGCCAACACAAAGTTGGGTTTATCAAGCATATAAAAGACAAAGGAGGGAAATGCTAAGTCAGTGAGCTCAACCATAGAGCTACAGGCATCTCAAGATAATTCAAACAGTCAAGGCACCCACATTACGTACCACACCCAACACAAGGAAGGTCCCCTTCTCTGCTGCACAGTCCCTCAGGCATCCCTTCCCTCCAGTGATCTTCAGGATGGGCATAGAAAGTTCCAATCTGCTAAATCCTTGAGATTCCAGCCTTCACTGGGTTCATCAAGCATTCCCAACCTCTGTTCTAGAATTCACAATTGAAATTTTTCAATTCGGTGATCAAATAACTCAATCCCGTCACTGGACTTCTGGGCTATAAAAACTGGGTTTTTCTATGGATTTCGGGGTATCTAATACTCTCAAATTTGCCCCAAGGTTCATATCTATGGTTCCCTCATTGGATTTTACTGTCAATACCAAATTCTGGGTGTTTATGGCTATTCAAAACGTGGGTTCTTGCAAAGTTGCGATTTTTGGTTTTTTCTCACTGTTGGGAATTCGTAATGGATGAAAACTGATGCTCCCTCCTCAACAATGGAATGGGAATGAGGAAGAACCAATTCCCATGAGGTAGGGTGACTTGTGGTACAAGAAAACAGAGCCCATACTCTGCCATACGAATTTATGGGCTGCCCATGCTCCATTGAAGCCATGGACTGATTTCTCAACAACTTCCTTACAACTGAAATAAATGTCAGCAAGGAAAGTCAAATGGGTTCTCACAATGACATTCGGCAGCATATGGTTCATTCCCACAACCCCCTCACCACTCCCTAGTGGAATACACATGGCCCCTTCTCATTCGTTGCTTCCATAGCCAGTTTTGGTATTTTATTGAAATATTAATATTTACATCCATTTACAATATTCCATGGCTTAATAGCACATGGGTAACAAAATAGCAAATGCTTTTCCATTCTAAATAAAACCGAACATACACTAGCGGGGCCTTGGCCTTGAGATCCATACTAGGAAGCATACACCGCATGTATACAATATTTACATTAAAAGCCAATATTTCAGAAGGGCCAAAATTGGGGTATTACAATGAATAAAATGGAGATAAGAAAATAGACAAGAGAACACCAGATATACGTGGTAAAACCCCAAATGGGAAAACGTCCACAGAAAGGTTGAAATCTTCTTAATCATCAATAATCTCCAATCTTACAAGAGCTCCCACACATGAGCTTCACATCCAACTCCATAATCACATTACATGACACATCCTTGTGTTCATATGTGAATTCTTGAATTCTTGATTAATTTACAATGACTCCTCACCTCATTATATATTAAGAGCTAATAGAGGAATTACATCCCACAACACATGTGGGATAAATGTAATTTCACCTCTTTATATAATAAAAGGTAATAAGACTAGATTATTACAAATTGCAAGTGGTATAACTCTTTTACATGACATTGGACATTATTATCTTCCAAATAGATTTAGTCATCATTACATATTCCAACACTCCCCCTTAACGATGACTAGAAGATATAATACAAAAATGGAGGAAGATGGCATTACATATCATCCCCTTGATGACAACTTCCAGAAAGTCCATAAGCTATGAATAAAAACACACTTTGCTCATGGAGTAGATGAAGATAACAACCGCTTCTCATTGAACTATGAAATTGCACCTTAACTAAATTGTATGATGAACTCTACCATAACATTTTATGGCCAATACAATAGAATATGTGGCAACAAGCTCCAACTACTGAATGCCTAGATCTAAAGAGAAGCCTTAGCGGCTACTAGATCCAATAGTAAAATGCCTAGAACATGTGGCAAGAGATCCAATAGCAAATTGCCTAGAACATGTGGCAAGAGATCCAACAACAAATTGCCTATATCTAAAGGAGAAGCCATAGTGGCTACTAGATCCAACTGCAAAATGCCTAGAACACCACAACAATCATCACAACTAGAAATCAACTGATAGTTGAAAGATGCAATAAAATTCTGCAATAGACCTCATGACAAATACAAGACCCCAATGGTCTACCATCGAATATGATATCGTGTAGATAATCATCATGACGTTAACAGTATAAAATGGTGCTTCATTACATTATATCTGGAATATAGTGATTGAGATTACATTACATTCCCCTTAAAGGAAAACTTCAAACATTCGAGATAAAGAAGCAAATAGGATCACACTTTGCTACCAAGGATAAGCTACTCAACGAGGAACAATGTTGAATGAACAGAGATAATCAATGCATATGCTTCAGATAAGAAGGGATGCCAAAACCAAGCTACCCCATAACTCTTCACAATACACGGGAAGTGAAGTACACAGAGAGCTAATCTGCACAAAGAACTCCCAAGAGTAAAGCATAAACATGATAAGCCCAAGACATGATATATGAAATGATAATATGAGATTGCTTAAGGCTATATAAATATTGACTAAAAGGTGATCGAAATAAATATGACATGATATATAAAAATAAATGAAAATGTTAACATGATTAACATATAACAAATTAGGATCAAATCATGATATCACTTATAAAAAAATGAAATGACTAGTCATTAAGCATGGGTTAATTTCTTGTTTTCATGTTACCATGCAAGAGATGAATGCCCTAAAAATGTCAATGCTTACATATAGGAATGCTAGAGACAATCAACACAAGAACTAGATACAATCTCTGCAATATCCGATAAAGAAACTAAACCCTATTAAGAAAGGATAAGCCATTACGATATAAGACATGATATCACATAGATTCAAAGATTGATTTTACTTAAGAAAATAGCAAGAGCAAACATGATCACATATTATATGTTGATGTATTTGTAACTTCGGAAGATATTCACTTGTATATCACATTTGTATTTTATTGTATATCCAACAGAGATGTATTATTCCTTTGATTGGAAGTGTCGTCATTTGTATTTGCAAGTGTCGCAAGTTACATTGTAAGTGTCGTCATTTGTATTGATGGGTTATTAGACCACCAGTGTGGGGTCTGCCCTAGTTAGGTCATGTGTGTAAAATTAGTCACAGCATGCAATGCATGCATGCAGAGTGCATGCAAAAGTACATACTGAATGATGAGATATCCTAACACCCCCCTCAAGCTATACTATGATGTAAAAAATGAAATGTAGGGCCCTGGTTACTGAGACCAAAGGTCGCCCCAATACAATAATCCAAAAAATGCTGAAATAAGCTAAGTGAGGAAAGAGGGAAAACCCAGTGGGAAGAAATCTCCCCCTCAAGCTAAACATAAAAATGGATCTAATATGTCTCCACCATGATGGAACTCACCCCCAACAGTGAACGGAGGTAAGAGAACTTCTTCTTAGTGAAGCTCTTGGTGAAGATGTCTGCAATTTGCTCATCGGTAGGGCAATATTGCAGAATGATGGCGCGATCATGCACCAACTCTCGAATGTAGTGCATATGAATCTCAATGTGTTTGGTCCTCTGCCGCTGAACTGGATCGGTGGATATCTTAATAGCACTTTGTTGTCACAAAATAGGATAGTCGAAGTAGTGCTACCAAAATCAAACTTGGAAAGAATACCCTGCAACTAAACTGCCTGAATGGAGGCATTGACTGCCCCTCGATACTCTGCCTTTGCTGAAGAAAGTGCAATGGCTTCCTGCTTTTTGCTTGACCAGCAAATAGGCCCATGTCCAATCATGAAAACATATCCGAAAGTGGACTTTCGATCTATGCTATCACCCACCCAATCCGAATCAGTAAAACCAATGAAATCTAGCTCAGAATCTGCAACATAATGTATGCCAAAATGTTTCATACCTTGCACATACTGTAAGATCCGCTTGGCTGCCCGCCAATGAAGCTCATGGGGCTGCTGCATATACCTTGATACAACACTCACGGCATAAGATATATCAGTCCTTGAGTGTGTCAAGTAGAGTAGTGAACCAATCAACTGTCGATACATAGTGCAATCTGCAAGTGGTGTGGAATTTCCCTCTTCAAGACTGATTCCTGAGAGGAATGGAAACGGAGAAGCCTTACATTCTGCCATATTAAAATTTAATAGCACGTCTTTAGCATACTTTTGCTGAGACAATGTGATCCCATCAAAGTTTTGAGCTATCTCCAAGCCCAAAAATTGCTTAAGCAAGCCCAAATCGCTCATATCAAAAGCTAGATTTAAAGCGGTTTTCAACTTGTTAATTGTAAGGAGAGTGCTACCAGTAATGAGAAGATCATCAACATATAAAACAACAATCAAAAAATTACCTTTAACTTGCTATAGGTACACATTAGGATCAGATTTGCATCTTTTGAAATTTTGAGAAAGAAGGAAGGAGTCCATCTTTGCGTACCAAGCTCTTGGGGCCTGTTTCAATCCATACAAAGATTTCTTCAATTTGCAAACTAATGATGGATCTGATATGTATCCTTCTGGTCGTTTCATATATACCTCTTCATCAAGGTCTCCATGTAGAAAATCACTCTTCACATCCATATGGTGCACTTCCCAGTGCTTGGATGTGGAAATGGCCAAAACTAGGCGGATGGAATCCATCTTTGCAACCGATGCAAAAGTCTCAGTGTAGTCCACTCCTTGGACTTGGGAGAAACATTTTGCCACCATCCTAGCTTTGTATTTACTGATAGAACCATCAGAAGCAAAATTTGTGTGGTAGATCCACTTGCATTGAACTAATTTTCTTCCAGGTGGAAGAGAAACTAACTCCCATGTATTGTTCTTTTGAAGAGAACTGTAATCTTCATCCATGGTGGTTTGCCATCGTGGATCTCGGTGGGCATGATAGTATGATTTGGGATCTGAACCAATCATCAAATAAAATTTCTTAGATAATAATGGATCAGAATATGAAAGAGCCATACCTGCTCTTTGAAAGTCTGCTCTTGTTCTCCTTAGATCAGCAGGATTTCCAATGTTTGGAGCAACAGATTGTAGAGTGTTTTGAGCCCACTTTGGTAACCGAGGAGGATCATTATGGTCTCATTCTGAACCTAATATGTCATGGCCATCAAATTCTGATAAAATATCATAGATATCAGATCCAATGCTTTATTCATATTCACTTGAATCTTCTTCTTGTGGAGGGTGCAATTCGACAGTGTTTTCCTCGACTAGTTTCAGATCTGGCAGCGGTTCTTCAAACTTCACACTTCACTCTATGAATACCTTTTTGGATCTGATATTCATGAGTTTATATGCTTTTGATTCTTCCCCATATCCTATTAGGATACATTCAATACTTTTTGGATCCAAAGCTTTCCTCTTATCAGAAGGAATTCTATCCCATGCAGTGGAGCCAAAAACCCTCAAATTGGACACATCCGGTTTGTGACCAGTGAATGCTTCGAAAGGATTTTTACTTTTCACGGATGAATGTGGAACTCGGTTTTGAATGTATGCAGCAACATTCATGGATTCAGCCCAAATATTTGTATCCGAACCTTTTGACTCAAGCATACAGGTAGCCATCTCTTTCAGTGACCGATTCTTCCTTTCTGCTACACCGTTCTGCTGGGGTGTGTAGGGAACTGTATGTTGGATCTGAATTCCGCTTTCGGCACAAAGTTGTAGCAAATCAGTCTTGATATATTCTCTGCCATTATCAGATCTAAGAGCTTTGATCTTTCTATCAGTGGCGGTCTCAACAGAAGCCTTAAAATCCTTGAATTTTCCAAGCACTTTTGACTTGTTTTTGAGAAAAAATACCCAAGTAAAGCGGGAGAAGTCGTCGATGAATGTCAAAACATACCTTGAACCATTCATGGACATATTTGGAAGTGGACCACTGATATCAGAATGTATGAGACCCAAAATAGTAGAAGCTCTGCTAGCTTTGCTGCGGTCGAACTTGTGCTCAGGGTGCTTCCCAACAATGCAACCGAGGCAAATTCCCTTCGAGGAACGGAGTTGCGGAAGACCATCAACCATGGATTTATGTTGTAACAGCAGTAAATACTTGTAATTAAGGTGTCCAAACCTTTCATGTCAAATCCTACTAACCTCGTTTCCATGAGTGAGGAGAGCAATGGGCTTTTCAAGCGGCACAAAGTGAGAAAACTCATAGTATTTTGCAGTGTGGTTTGCCTTTCCGACTGCAATAAGTCTTCCACTTTCAATATCAGAAATTTCAAATTTGTTAGGGCTGAATGTCACTTTCTTCGATTCACCAGTGTGTGTCGTTTGATACACAGAAAGTAGATTTGAAGCCAAGGAAGGCACATAAAGAACATTCTGAAAACTTCCATGCTCTAAATGGATGGTACCTTTACCCTTTGAAGAAATTTTTGGGTCATCTCCCAAATGGATGGGGATGGAACTGCTCGGATCGAATGAAGAGAAGGAGTCAATATTTGCAGCCATATGATTCGAGGCACCGGAATCTATCAGTAGAGTGGTGGGTTTCGAAACAGTTGCCATGAGTGCTTGACCTCTTTCATGATTATCATTTCTATCCTTCTTCCGTGCACTTTCGGGAAGACATATGTTGTTTTTTTCCAAAAGGAGGGCCATTTGATCTATTGTTTTCTTCATGCATGAACTTTCAGGATGAAAGCCATGGTTGCAATAAGAGCACTTAGATTTTTCTTTACCCTCTTTACCCTTCTGCTTGTTCCTTGAACCAGATGGTGCAACCGATTGCTTGCCTTTCTCTTTTTGCTTGTTAGGTTCGAATTTGGGCTTCTCTTTCTTTTGCTTTCCTTTTACATTTGAATTATTGGATCATTGAAAAAATAGGGCTGAATCTTTGGATTTTATGGACCCCATTTGAATCAACTTGTCATGCTCTTTGGTAATGGATTCAATGAAGGCGTTTAAGGTAGGCATATTCCAATTCGGGGTAGTTAGCCGACCAAAATTGAAAGTAGAGACAAATACCGAGTAATCTTTCCCAAGCTTTGTAAGAATGGAGAGGATCAATTGCTTATCCTCTTTCACAACTCCACTGTTCTTCAACTGCAATTCCAAGTGCTTGAATCTTGTGAAAAACTCATTGATGGTCTCGAAATTCTCAGGACTAAGAGCAATCAATTCATTTTCCAATTGAAAGGCTCTAAGCTCGTCCTGCTTGCCAAAAAGTTGTCAAGTTGCTCCCATATTGCTTTTGGATACTTCAATCCGCTGAGATGGAAATGAATATCCTTGGAGATGGAGAGGCAAAGAATACCATAAGCTTCATCAAGCTTATTGAAGTATTTTGATTTTTCAATGAGAGTGTTTGGCTCCAATTCGAGGCCCATGGTGACTCTAAAGAACCCTCTTGAGCGCAATATTATCTCCATGTCATCTTTCCAATCAAAATAATTGAAAGGAGTTAGCATAGGCTTTGAAGAAGTGGAATCCATCACTGAAAACGAGTGCAATTGATGAAGGAGAACCTGCAAATCACAAGGTAGCGAATGCACTTGATGGATAAGATTATCCTGCAAATCACAATCAAAGAAAGAACAATAAGTTCAAACAATCCACCCTTTTAGAGTTGCATCACACCTGGGATTGGAGATCAAGCAAGCTTGAATGGATCCAATGTATCAAATCCAGGAATTATGTGGAAAACTCAAGCTTCTGGAGTGGATTGGAGTGTATTTTCTGCTTTGCATGCACATGAGCGAATGCACATGAGATATTTCATGCCAAAACTTCTGCAACTTTGAGCAAATTCACTCAATTCTTCATGTAGAACACCTGTAGGAGAGATATCTTGTCCCTGCAATGGCTCTGATACCATGTAAAATTAGTCACAGCAGATCTATTGAACAAGAATATCAATCACAATGATGTAAAACAAATTGGAGTAAAAACTGTGCAAGAGAGATGTATCAGTGCTCTATAATCCAGAATGGTAGAATTACAATACAATACTGTCACAATGAGTGAGTAATTCGAATTAGCCAAGGAGATCATTCGAATATACTGCATGGCATAGCTTGGCTCCAACTAGGAGTCCTCATCATCAGTTAGTGGTGGTCATCAATGCACAAGTCACTGTCAGACAGGTGTCAAATTGAGTCTAACTGAGTGTAATAAGTGTAATTGATGGTAAGTGGCACTAATGTAGGGATGGAGGCTCAATGGAGGGCGCATGAGGATTTAACTGCACTCAGAATAGGTAGTCATGTCTCATCGGAGGTCAATCGGAGTGATAACAGTAGTGAGGAGTCAGTCTAGCCTCAAATCAAGGAAAGACTGGTGGCTAATTGAAGTAAACTGGACTGGTAGGTGAGAAAGGCGCCCTTCTGCAGTGGAAGGTGAGAAGTGGGCGCATGACTGGCTAGGAGGGATAAATTTGAGTGGAAAGTAGCTCCTGAGTGCTGGGAGACTAAAGAATAGGTGCTGGAGGTACCAAACTGATGACTGGGCAACATGTGGATGCATGCAATGCATGTAGAGTGCATGCAAAAGTACATACTGAATGATGAGATATCCTAACAATGTGGTTGGGTTATTAGGCTTCCTTAGGAAGTCGGCCCTGATTGGTTTATTGGAAGGACAAGTCAAGTATAAATAGAGGGTGTGCCTCTCTCATTCTATTCATTTCACTCACTTCTCAAGCTCTCATAGCTAAGTGAGAAAGTGGAGCACATGTGGAGGAGGAGTATCTGCTAGAGACACCTTATTGGGTTTGATCCTTGTGATCTTGTATTGGGGCTTATTCTATCTCTGAGGAATTTGCGGGGTTTTTCACCTTCTTGGTTTTCCCCGGTGAAACTCTGTGTCTCTTGTGTGCTTGTTATTGTGTCTATGATTGATATGTTGTAGATATGCTGTGCATGTTATTCTCTTAGAGATCCTGAATGATAATGGAATGAAATTATCGAAAAATTAACATGGTATCAGAGCTGACCTAAGAAGAAGGCACTGTGCAGCTCTGGAAGCTAGGGCTTCTTAATATTTGGGTTTCTCTCCACGGATCATCAAAGGCAGGAGGCTAGATTGACTCTCCCAACAAGGCACATCTTTCTATCCTTTCAGAAATTTGAAATTCAAATTTTGAATTTTTAGGGTTTCTTTGACAAACCCTAATCCAACTCCAAATCCAGTTTTCAGCAAATCAAGTAGTAAGACCTAAATCTTTTTTATTTCCATTTGAAGTACTCTTTAAGATGTCTCACCACACCAAGCTTGAGTACAAGCTTGAAGGGGCTGATAACTTCCGAGCCTGGAAGTATAGGATTGGGTTAATCCTAGAAGAGAATGAGTTGGACACTTACATAAGTGAAGAGGTTCCTGTCCCAAAGGGAGAAGAGGCTAAATCCTTACACAAGAAGAACCTGGTCAAGGCTAAGAGAATCATTGTTGATTCTATCAAAGACCATCTCATACCTCATGTGTATTCCCTAAAGACACCTAAGGAAATGTTTGACTCCTTGACCAAATTGTTCGAAGGAAAGAACATATATTGGAAGATGACTCTGAGGAACCAATTGAAAGGGGTAAAGCTTCAGAATGGAGAGACCATTCAATCCTATTTTTCTAAGGTTTCTCAAATCAAGGAACAACTTAAAGATGTGGATGAAGTAGTGGATAATGGTGAAATTTTAATGACCGCATTGAATGGCCTACCTAGGTCATGGGACTCCTTCATCCAAGGAATCTGTGCAAGAAGGAAACTAATCTATTTCAGTAGACTGTGGGAGGAATGTTCACAAGAAGAAGCTAGGCTTGTGGCTTGAGAAGAAAAGATGGAAAATGAATATCAAGCTCTCACAGTACACACCAAGAAAGGAAAGTCCAAGAGGGAGCAATCTTATCACAAGAAAAATCACAAGAAAGGAAAGTCCAAGAGGGAGCAATCTAAGATGTTTTACATGTAATGAGAAGGGACACTTTTCCTCAGATCGTCCCAAGAACAAAAGGAACAACAACAACAACTTCAACAAGAAGAAGAAGGGCAGCAAGAAGAGATATCATGCTCATGCTATTGAGGATGATGAACCTCCCAAGAAGAAGACTAGAGCAGAAAGTGATGACTCATCAAGTGAAGATGAATATGTTCTAATCTCTCCTCTCATAGGTACTATCTCTCATGGATGTGATGATTGGCTTATTGATAGTGGGGCTTCCAAACACATGACCGGTTTTAAAGAATCCTTTGTAGATCTATCTGAACATGAGTCACCTCATAAAGTGAAACTTGGGGATGACTATCAATATCCTATCAAAGGAAGTGGTGAAGCCTACTACAAACTAGACTCTGGGAAGTCTTTGAAGATGAAAGATGTTCTATATGTACCTAGGATCAAGAGGAATCTCCTATCCATATCATCTTTGGATGCAAAAGGGATTAGAGTTGCATTTGTGGATGGCCAAGCCATGTGGCCAAAGGGTACGACCATAGATGATGCAGTAGTGATTGGAGAGCAAGAGGGAGGATTGTACAAATTGAAGGGACAACCTGAACATGCCATGGTACATGAATCCATGGAGCCAAGTGAACTTTGGCATAGAAGGCTTACACGTGTGCATTATAAAGCACTACCAATTGCAAGCAAAGATGTAGAAGGTCTTCCTGAAATCCAGTCAAATCATGAAGGTGTTTGCAAAGGATGTGCAAAAGGAAAGAACACAAAGAAAGCATTTCCAAGAAGTGAAAGCAAAGCAAAAGGAATCTTGGAAATTATCCACTCCGATGTATGCGGACCGATGTCATCCAGTTCTCTGAGTGGGTATGTATACTATGTTTCCTTCATTGATGATTTCTCTAGGAAGACTTGGGTTTATTTCTTGAAGAATAAAGATGAAATGTTTGATAAGTTCAAGGAATTCAAATCCTTGATAGAAAATCAAACAAATAAGAAGATCAAGACCTTCAGATCCGAAAATGGTGGAGAATTCACTTCAGGTGATTTCAAGAAGTTATGCAGTGATTCAGGGATTAAGAGGGAGTTGACTGCTCCCTACAATCCACAACAAAATGGAGTTGCAGAAAGAAAGAATAGAACTATCATGGAAGCAGCACGGGCAATGCTTCATGACCAGGATCTGCCTATGCATCTATGGGCAGAAGCAACTAGGACAGTTGTATATGTACAGAACAGAACACCTCACAAGATACTTGACAACAAGACACCAGAAGAAGTTTTCTCTGGTAAGAAACCAGAAGTTAGCCATCTCAGAATATTTGGATGTCCAGTATATATACACATTCCAAAGGAAAAGAGGACAAAGCTAGATCCTTCAGGAAAGAAGGGCATCTTTGTGGGTTACAGTGAAAGCTCGAAGGATTACAAAATATACTTTCCAGGGTTTAAGAAGATTGACATCAGCAGGGATGTAACATTTAATGAAGACTTAGCATACATCAAATCGAGGAAGACACATGTTGAAGACCATGAAGAACCAAAGGTAACTAGATTTCAAGACACCACTATGAAAGAAGCAATTCCAGAAGAAGATCGTGAAATTGAAGATCCACAAGAACCTATAGATCCATCCCATGAGAAGAAATCTCATAAGAGGAAACCTGCATAGGCTAGAGAGCTCATCCAAGATGCAGAGAGGTATGGCATTCCAGAAGAAGAACACAGAGAAAGGAAGAGGACTAGATCACATACCAGTTATGTTGCCTTACTCTGTGACATTATGAACAAAGAACCTTCCAGTTATGAAGAAGCAGTGGAAAAGAAAGAATGGAAGGATGCCATGGTCGAGGAGTACCAATCGATCATGAAGAATGATGTTTGGGATGTAGTCCCAAGACCTGAAGGGAAGTCTGTTGTGACTTCTAAGTGGATCTATATGATCAAGCATGCTGCAGATGGTAGCATAGAGAAATACAAAGTGAGGTTTGTAGCTCATGGATTCTCCTAGAAAGAGGGAATAGACTATGAAGAGACTTTTGCTCCTGTAGCCAGATACACTTCCATCAGAACAATACTTGCTCTGGCTGCAGTGGTGAAGTGGAAGATACACCAGATGGATGTCAAGACAGATTTATTGAATGGTGTAGTCGAAGAGGAAGTGTATGTGGATCATCCACTCAGGTTTGAGACACATGACAGGGAGTCATATGTGTGCAGATTGAAGAAAGGCTTGTATGGCTTGAAGCAAGCTCCTAGGACTTGGTATGGTAGGATAGACAACTTTCTATCCAGTTTGGGATTTACCAAGAGTAAAGCGGATTCCAACCTTTACTACAAGGTTGAGGAAGGAAATCCAGTGATACTACTATTGTATGTGGATGACCTGTTTGTTATAGGTGAGGATAGACTGATTGCCGATACAAAGAGGAAGCTTGCTGCCGAGTTCGAGATGAAGGACTTGGGGATAATGCACTACTTTCTAGGCATGGAAGTGTGGCAAAGTGCAGATGGAATCTTCCTTGGATAAAGAAGTATGCAGTAGAGATCCTAAAGCAGTTCGAGATGATGGACTGCAAGGCCATGGTCACACCTATGGCATCGAACTTGAAGCTTCTGTGTGATGCTTCATCTGATCCGGTTGATTTCACTGTGTATCGTCAGATTATTGGGTCCTTTATGTACCTGACGAACACGACACCAGATATTTGCTTTGCGGTGAACACATTGAGTTAGTTCCTGACGGATCCCATAGGTGTTCACCTGGTTGCTGTAAAGCATATTCTAAGGTACCTGAAGGGTATAATTGATTATGGGCTCAAGTATGATGCGAATCAAAATTTTAACCTAGAGGGTTATGTTGATTCAGATTGGGCAGGCAGTGTTGCAGATAGGAAGAGCACTTCTGGGTGTTGCTTCAGTATGGGATCAGGTGTGATCTCTTGGTTTAGCAGGAAGCAGTCCTGCATAGCACTGAGTACAGCCAATGCAGAGTATGTCGCAGCTTGTTCGTCTAGTTGTGAGGCAGTATGGCTTAGGAAGCTATTGTCTGTGTTATTTGATCTCCCGTTGGATGCTACTGGTATCTTTTGTGACAACCAGAGTTGTGTGAAGTTGTCTGAGAACCCGGTGTTCCATGACAGGTCGAATCACATTGAGATCAAATATCACTATATTATGGATATGGTACAGAGAGGAGCAATGAAGCTTTTGTGTGTTGCGACAGATGAGCAGGTTGCAGATGTGTTGACGAAACCACTAGCCAGAGTGAAGTTTGATTACTTCAGAGAGAGGCTTGGTGTTCTTCAGATTGAAGATACTTCGAGGAAGAAGTGATGGGACACATTTGCAGGAGCCATTCCAAGCATGGTGAGAGGATGATCCTTCCCATGGCTGTGGATGTAAGCGCTGTGTGATGAGCATCAGGACGATGCTCCAGTTACTGCTTTGGATACGCATCAGTTGGATGCTTTGTATGATCAGTTGGATCATGTATATTGATATGCATCAATTGGATGCTTTGTATGATCAGTTGGATCATGTATGTTGATATGCATCAGTTGGATCATGTATACTGATATGAATCAGTTGGATGCTTTGTATGATCAGTTGGATCATGTACACTGATATGCATCAGTTGGATGCTTTGTATGATCAGTTGGATCATGTATACTGATATGCATTAGTTGGATGCTTTGTATGATTAGTTGGATCATGTATATGTATATGCATCAGGTGGATGCTTTGTATGATCAGTTGGATCATGTATGATGACATGCATCAGGACGATGCAGTGACGATGATCAGGATGATCATGTGTGATGAGTAGCAGGATGATACTCTGGATGATATGCATCAGTACGATGCTATGATGATGATCAGGATGATCATGTACATCAAGATGATGTATGGTGAGTATCAGGTTGATACTCTGTGGTCGTGGACAGGTTGTGAAGATGAGCATGTAAGTTGACCTGGGAGATCTTGTCGGTCGTGCTGCAGCACATAAAGGATCCTAGGATACTCTTTCGAGGCATTGCTCTGGGAGGACATGTAACTAGACTTGGGAGATCTTGTCGGTCGTGCTGCGGCACATAAGGGATCCTGGGATACTCTTTCGAGGCTTTGTCCTATGGCATATAATAGCACCATGGGATATCCGATAGGTTGAGCAGTACGCTCGTAATCAGTCCTGGGATGCTCTTTCGAGGTTTTTCCATGACCACATATAACTAGACCTAGGAGATCCGATCGGTTGAGCAGTACGCTCGCAATCAGTCCTGGGATGCTCTTTCGAGGCTTTGTGGTGACCACATGTAAGTAGACCTGGGAGATCTTGTCGGTCGTGCTTCGGCACATAAAGGATCCTGGGATACTCTTTCGAGGCATTGTGGTGGGAGTCACATGTAAGTTGACCTGGGAGATCTTGTCGGTCGTGCTTTGGCACATAAAGAATCCTGGGATACTCTTTCGAGGCATTGTGACGCACATAATAAGTCCTAAGGATTCCACAGTATGGCCAGTGTTGATGAAGACCTACAGGTGGTGGGCCTACATCCAACATGAAAAAGGGTTGGCTCTGTAGAACTTCCTATGACGAGAAGAATTACGAGATAGCCCAATAATTGAGATGTCGAGTACAGCAGTAGTGATGATGATGATGCTCCGTGATCCAGTGATGATGATCTAGCTC
Organism: Larix kaempferi; assembly: GCA_027924585.1. NCBI lineage: Eukaryota > Viridiplantae > Streptophyta > Pinopsida > Pinales > Pinaceae > Larix > Larix kaempferi. Next base: position 27,207,943 of record BSBM01000361.1, read on the forward strand.
CAGAATTGAATACTTGCGCCAATATGTATTGATGACCTGTGTCTAGAGAATACCTTCCTAGTTAAGAGGGAGTGTTGATGTATTTGTAACTTCGGAAGATATTCACTTGTATATTACATTTGTATTTTATTGTATATCCAACAGAGATGTATTATTCCTTTGATTGGAAGTGTCGTCATTTGTATTTGCAAGTGTCGCAAGTTACATTGTAAGTGTCATCATTTGTATTGATGGGTTATTAGACCACCAGTGTGGGGTCGGCCCTAGTTAGGTCATGTGGTTGGGTTATTAGGATTCCTTAGGAAGTCGGCCCTGATTGGTTTATTGGCAGGACAAGTCAAGTATAAATAGAGGGTGTGCCTCTCTCATTCTATTCATTTCACTCACTTCTCAAGCTCGCATAGCTAAGTGAGAAAGTGGCACACATGTGGAGGAGGAGGAGTATATGCTAGAGACATCTTATTAGGTTTGATCCATGTGATCTTGTATTGGGGCTTATTCTATCTCTGAGGAAGTTGCGGGGTTTTTCACCTTCTTGGTTTTCCCCGGTGAAACTCTGTGTCTCTTGTGTGCTTGTTATTGTGTCTATGATTGATATGCTGTAGATATGTTGTACATGTTATTCTCTTAGAGATCCTGAATGATAATGGAATGAAATTATCGAAAAATTAACATTATAAGATATCACATAGATGGAAAAATATAGTCATTAAACACTTGGTAGAATAGTGAGCATTAGATGGTTTCTTGTTGTTATCATGAAAAAGCTAGAGATGCATGATCCTAAAATGACAAAAAAGCAAATACCACACAAGTAGATTAGTGACAAATTAATAGGAACAAGCTATAGCAACATGATAAAATAAGCTACACTCTAATGCGAAATAAACAAGAGGCTAATAACCAAAAGCATATACAAGATGTCCAAATTAGTTAAATTAAACACTAAAAAATTATATTTAAAAAAATGAACATCTAAATATGCAAGAGCATAATGAGAAAAATATGATACCATGTGAGAATCATCATCACTATTAGAAGAGTGAGACCATGTTAAAATATTGAGCAAAAAAAATTGATCAAATAAAACAATGATATCACTTATAGATATGAAAATATAGCCATCAAGCAACTAAGTCCTAAGGATAGGTTCATTTATTGATGTCATCATTACCATACTAGAGATCCATGTCCTTGAAAATGTCAAAACATCTTCCACACAAGAAAGTTAGAGACAAGTAAAAAGAAGAACAAGACAACCTATGTTAACATGATGAATAAGAACAAAAACCCTAATGCAAAGAGATCAAGAAGCTCATGACAAGAATTTCAAGATAGGAGACCAAAAAAAACTGAACTTTCTCACCAAAATCAAATCCCAACAGCTGCTAAAAGACGGATCTATAACTCTGCAACAGAAAAATGAAAGTAAAAAAAACAGAAAATTTAAAATGACCATAACTCGGTCAATATGTCCCAGAATTTTTATTATAACTTGCTATCGGAAATGGAGAAGTTGTTATGCATCCATATATGTAGACATAACATAAATTTGGGCACTCTGTCAAAAGATATTATCTCTCAGTCTGTGCAGCCATCACAAGAAAAAACAAACTGGAAAATAATTAATTTTAAAATAGTGATATCTCCACTGTCTGGACTCCAAACAAGATGATTTTTTTCTTGAAATTGAGTATTTTTGCAAGAGGAACTCAGATATGCAATTTTTTTCTTCAAAATCTGCACATAAAGTGTTAAAAAAATTATCTGAAACTCGCACCCAATTTTACCTTAAACACTTCTCCACAAGGGTTAGGGTTTGAAAGAAAAAAATCAAATATGTAGTATAAAACCTAAATCTGAATTGGTTGTAGATCGAGTCCCAAAATTGCAAAATATGAAGATCCCAAGTGAAATCATGAGAAAATGTTGCTTAAAAAAACAAAATCTAATATTTTTACTAAAGAACGTAGAATGCAACAACCTGCTATGATACCATGTAAGGTTTGTCGTTAAACCAAAACTTGCAGATAAGGTCCTATTACTAGGAGTGGTAGTTAATCCACATTTTTATATTCCCATAGGTGAGGAAGTTATACCATGCGGTTGTACCAATACTCCAACACCCCCCCTACGGCGTAGCTCGGGGTATTTGAACCTGAGACCTTAGCTCTGATACCATGTTAGAATATTGAGAATATGATAAAGTCATACAACAATTAAAAACATGCATAGCATGATATGATCTAGCCTTCTATAACAATCAGCAACAAATAACATGAACATGAATAAAATGGATATAAGAGAATAGTTAAGAGAACACCAGATATACGTGGTAAGACCCCAAATGTGGAAACATCAACAGAAAGGTTGAAATCTTCTTAATCATCAATAATCTCCAATCTTGCAATAGAGCTCCCACACATAAGCATCACATCCCACTCAATATTCACATTAAATGACACATCCTTATGTTCATATGTGAATTCTTGAATTCTTTATTAATTTACAATGACTCCTCACCTCATTATATACTAAGAGGTAATAGAGGAATTACATCCCATAATACATGTGGGTCACATCTTTAAATAATAAAAGGTAATAAGAGTAAATTATTACAAATTACATGTGGGATAACTCTTTTACATAATATTGGACATTATTACCTTCCAAATACATTCAGTCATTATTACATATTCCAACAATATCTGGGTGGTCACCTCAGAGAAGGGTGACTTAGACTCAGTGTAGTTATTCTTATCTTACGACATTGCATTGAAGAACTTCCGTAGTGATTTTTCCAAGGCCAAGAAAAACAATAAAAAGGATAAGTCCTTCAAGCTTGTATTAACTTTTTAAAAGAATAAATACAATAGTATTTTCCTATTGATGGCTATTTTGAATTAATTTAATATGGAATTGTAACTTTGTAATATATTGAATTTCTTGGATATTACATGGATATAAAAAACATATTTATATTGAAAAACAAAGTAGAATGATAATGTATTTTTTTAATGATATATGAATTAAATATGAAAGCTTGGACTAGGGAATAAGACCCTCAGAGCGTTGGTGTTCTTGGTAAAGGGTTTTTAGGACAAATCACTAGTGTATATTTATGTACATGCTTATTATGTGTTTTTATTTCTCTGCAATGCTTGGTTAATTTTCATATGGCATTAAAGCCATGTTCGGGTGAATAAATCTCTCTCATGAGAGATGTTGATATTCTCCATGGTTCCAGCATTGGGCAAACATTTTGTAGATCATTCTCCTAGATGGGTCATGACCCAGGTAGAGGATGGCCTCGTCGTAGCCCAATTAGCCATGTGTATTGACTATGTGTCTTGCTTCTTGGATGCTTAGCCTTTTTCTAAGTCATGTGGATTGGATAGAGTGAAGGAAGGCTAAAGGTCACATTGCACTCTCCGTGAAGGAGTACTCGTAATGAGAGATATATTGTTATAGAGTGAGATGACTTGTCTATGTTACAAGGGGACCTTATCTCCTTGTATATTATCCAAAGACTAATTTAATGTTGAATTTGACATTGGCTCTAAGAAGTGCTTGGTACTACTTAGAGTATCGTCAAATCAACCTTAGAGCTCTATGGAATAATTTGATCTGCATGTGACAAGATATCAACAAGGAGAACTTTTCTATGATGAATAAATAACTAAGAAGTCAAGACGAATCATTGAAGAAATCCCAGAGAAAGTGGAAGAGAAGAAAGAGAAAAGCTACCCTTGTAAAAGGGGTAAATTGACCCTAGAAGACAAAAGTACAAGTTGGCCTCAAGAGTAAAACTCAAGTCAATTGAAGAATATAAATAGAAGAGTTCTCACACTTCATTTGACACAATTCAACAAGCTCATCTCTCCTCAATTGGTTCGCACTTCTCAAGGAGGAAAAGTGAAGATCACTAGAAGAAATTTTTTGGGTTATCTTATTATGTCTACAAGTTTGCTACCTCTCCCAAAAGGCTTGCTAGGGTTTCTCATGAAAGAAGGGCACACTCTTGTGCTAGGGCTTAATCTTCATGGTTGGTATTGTTCTTGTATTGGATTAATTTCTTATGAGAAAAGTTTGTTGGGTTTTCTCCCGTTTGGGTTTCCCAATATAAACCTTTGTGTCTCTTGTGCATGGTTATCTTTCAATGATCCTCATTTTATTTTCCACTGCAAATTAATGATGCTATAATTGTGGGATGAAATCAATTATGAAATTAAAGTTGAAAGAGATGAAAATTATACTACTAAGTTAGAATTCAACAAGAGAGCCCTAGATTATTGGCTCTGGTGAAGATGGATTGATGTGAAGAGTATGGGGAAGAAACACACGAAGGATAATGGATGAAGAAGTATTCGGTTAAGGAGTGTTTGAATTGGCTTACTCTATTTGGAGCATGAGGAATGTGGGTAATGAAGCAAGTATATGCTTCAAGCATCACATGCTCAAGGATGCAATGGTAGTCATTTTCATGGAGTTGGATTTAATGACATATGTAAACGGGAATATGTCTGTAAGACCTATTTAGGCATGTGTAACCCTGGTTTATTGAATCATCGGTGTAAAGTCTAGACATAGACCTAGGTGATAATTAAGTGAGGGCATGTTGTATTCCTAATACTCAATTATAATCTTTGAGAGGGGTGGGTGTTTACCCTATTTAATGTTTAAAGTGGGAATTTTGGGTTAATCTTGACTTGGTAAAATAGTAATTAGATTGAATTGTATTTAGCCATTAGTGGGTTTACCATTAGTGGGTTTACCATTAGTGGTTTATAGGCCTGTGGTATTAGCATGTGATGAAGCTTAATTACAGGTTTGAAGAACTCTACTATAAAATGCCCAATGTGGTCGGTGTTGGCTAGAATGCACATGGCTTGGCCATATTGGCCAAGGCTAATAATAAATATCTATTGGGTGTTGGTTTTCTCACTAAAGGGTTTCCAGGGTAAAAACCTCTTGTTCATCTTGTGACTTCTTTGTGTTTTGTTATTTATTTGGCAATGCTCATACATTTTAATATTAAAATTAACCGACATTGTGGATAAATAAAAACACATAATAAGCATGCGCATAAATATACACTGGTGATTTATCCTATAAACCCTTTATCGAGAAATCCAACACCCAATAGATATATAGTATTACCTTGGCTAATCCAACCAAACCATGGCCAATTCGACCAACATCAACCACATGAGGAATTTTATAATGGAGTTCTTCAAGCCTTTAAATAGGTTTCATCACATGTTACTACCATGGGAACATATCATGGGCCGGTAAACCACCAATGGTAAGGCCATTAATAACCAAATACATATTAACCTAATTATTATTTTACTAAGTCAAAATTAACCCAACATTCCTCCTTTAAACTTGACTTGTGAAAACTAGCACCCAACATATATTTATTATTACCCTTCGCCAATCCCGACCACATGAGCCATTTTGTAATGGAGTTCTTTAGGCCTTTAGATAGGATTTATCACATATTAATACCATGGGAAAAATACTATGGGTTACCCAAAACCATGGGCCCATGAAACACCAACGGTAAACCCGTTATTGACCATATAATTACTTATTTATCAAGATAATATTAACCCAACATTCCCCCCTTTAACATTTACTTGATGTAAACACCTACCCCCTCAAAGTTTATAGTTGGGCATCCGGGAATACAACATGCCCCCCCTTAATTATCACCTAGGTCTACATCTAGACTTTACACTGGTGATCCAATAAACTAGGGGTATGCATGCCTAAACAAGTCTTACAACCATATGCCCATTTACATATGTGATTAACTTATAGCTCCATAAAAATGCTTACAACCATATTCCCAAGCACATGATACTTTGAACCATCAACCTTGCCAACCTCCCTCATGGTCCAAATAGAGTGAGACAAACAAAAAACTCCTTAACCTAGTACTTATGCACTTATTAACTTATGTGTGCTTCTTCTACCAATGCTTCACAAGAATGCAACTTCATTAAAGTCAATGAGTTAGGGATTCTCTCATGAAATAAATTTACCCGACCAAACATGACTCTAATACCATATTAAAATTTATGAGCATGGTGAGAGAAATAAATAAAAATAAAAAAATAAGCCACAAGATGAACAAGAGATTTCTACCTTAGAAACCCTTTATTGGGAAATCCAACACCCAACATATATCTATTATTATTTGGGCCAATCCAGCCAACACCGGCCACATGAGACATTTTTAATGGAGTTATTCAAGCCTTTAAATAGGTTTCATCACAAGCTAATAACATGGGCAAACATTATGGCTTACCCAATACCTTGGGCCCATAAACCACTAATGGTAAACCCATTAATGACCAAATATAGGTTAATATAATTACTATTTTACCAAGTCAAGATTGACCCAAGAGACATGAAAGGAGGAATTTGAATGAGTTGAAACTCTTCCATTCACCTCCTCAAGAAGAGGATAAGGAGAACAAGAGGGTCGATGCACAAGCAAGAGAAAATTGAAACATAATTGGAGAACAAGATGGTTGATGCCCAAGCAATATTGAGAAAATTGAAACATAATTGGAGAACAAGAAGTTTGAGTCCCCAACGGATGATCTTCATCACTCCAAGGTCCACATTATTGGGGGTTCAACTTGGAACCAAGGAACTATTTCATTCCCAAGATTGAAATGAGAAAGTTTGATGGTAATGATCCAATAACATGGATATTCTAGATGGAGGAATTCTTTCATTTACACCAAGTGCCAACTTTACAAAAGGTAACAATTGTGTCCTTGTAATTTAGAACTTGATCAATTTGTGTGGTATTAATGGCTTTGTGATCATAAAAATCACTCTATTGTCTCTTGGTCTATTTTTACAAATAAATTGATAGCACATTATGTGTATATCAAGAGCAACAACTTATTTATCCAATTGATAAATCTTATTCAAATAGGTCTAGTTACATAGCACATTCAACACTTTCAAAAGTTTAAAGGAGAGCCTTCAATATGAGGTACTCCCCTTTGTACTCCCCTTTGAGCCTAAATAATTTGAGAATGATTTTGCTATGGAAAGGAAAGTTAAAAGTAAAAATATGTCTACTAAAAGGGTTGCTCCTAACACCTATAGAGAGGGACATGTTATCACTTCTAATTCAATCAACCTATAAGGTTAACGCCTCAAAAAGTGTATGAAAGAAGAGGAAAGTGGCTATGTTTCAATTGTGACAACAAGTATAGTAAACAACATAAGTGTAGTGAGAATAAATTATTCTACATAGATTGTGAAGAGGAAGAAGATCAAGTATTGGAACCCCCTCTTAAGAAATAGAAGAGACTGCTCCAACCATATATTGCCATGCTTTGGTTGGCATCAACACTCCTCAAACTTTCAAGATAGAAGGATATATCAAACATAAAAAGGTAAGAGTGTCAATTGATTTGGGTAGTACCCATAACTTCATTAACTACAAATTAGCTAAACTTCTCAATTGCTTTAAATATCCAACAATATAATTTCAAGTAATGCTTGCAAATGGAGGTGTTATAAATTGTTTAGGAAAGTGCCATAGTATTAAGCTCACTAAGGGGGGGGTATTTATTGGATAGTACAATTATTGTAGTCCAAATGGGAAGTGTTATGTTATATTAGGAGTCCAATGGCCCCAATAATTGGGAACAATAACTCTTAATTTGCATGAATGTTTCATAAGTTTTTCCATGGAAGAGGCAAGGAAAGAATGTCAGCAAGACCATAAGGCATCAAAGTTTATTCAACAACTACAACATGACCCTACTGCATTTGATAAATTAGCATGGAATATTGATTCACTTCAGTATAAGGCTAATTATCTACACTTATGTAAGAATCCTCAACTCAAACATAAGGTACCCCTGGAACTACATACCTCTCTTATAGAGGGACAGTTAGTATTTTTAAAACTTTTTTTTGTAATTGGGGGAATCAACAACTAGGGTCGGGCTCGTACTCAAGTGACACATGGTCAATTCTGGTCCATTACGACTATACCTCTAGGCATGCCAAGGCTACCCCACCCACGGAACATAGGACTAGTTGAGGTTTGATTAACCCACAACATCACAAGTACTGCCTTAATAGTGCACCCTATCACTAATTGATCTACATCCCGGAGGCTTATATTGAAGGACATAGGGGTGGGATTTGATCCACTTATGTGTGCACGAGTCACGAGATAATTTAATACAATATCTTTGGGTGCAACCACATGTTTGGCCACTAACTCAAGGTGACCCCATTGCTTCAGGCTAGGCCCTTACTGAAATTGAACCTTTCCCATTGGTGAAAAACTCCTCGCTCTTTACTAATGGATCCAACGACCCCTTTGGGCGTGATTTTTGAAAACTTACCATAGGATAAAGAAGGAATTTGTATGGGAAGGTTTAAAAAATGACATTCAAAATTCCATGGTAGAATGTTTGATTTGTCAATAAATGAAGAAGACACATTCAATACCGTGGGTCTTCTAGAACCACTAGCCATACCAAGTCAGTGTTGGGAACATGTCTCAACGGGTTTTATTACATGTCTACCAAGGTTTGAAGGAAAAAATGTCATCATGGTGGTGGTGGATCAACACATAACGTATGCCCACTTTTGCTCTCTTTCTCATCCTTTTAAAGAAAGTACAATAGTTGCAACACAAGTTACATGGAAACCCCAAGTTGATTGTACGTAATATAGATCCAATTTTGATAGGTAATTTTTTGACTGACTTGTTTTCTTGTTTGGTATTGAATTGACTCACAACTCATATTACCACCCTTAATCTAATGGACAAATTGAGATTGTAAATATGTGTCTACATTGTTATTTCCATTAATTTGCACAAAACATGATGAAACAACAAGTTGATCAACATCATAGTGAATGGAAATTTAAAGTGCGTGGTTGGGTATTTATGAGGTTATGGGGTTGCAACCATATAAAAAAATCTCCCTCAAGCAACAAAAGAAGGATAATAAACTAACACCCAGGTATTATGGTCCCTATAAGGTGTTGCAAAGGATTGGTAGTATGGATAATAAACTAGGGTTGCCTCCATCTTCGCGTATTCATCCAATATTCCATGTTTCTTATTTAAATAAGGTTATCAATGACAAGATTCTAGTTTAGACTATTTTTACAGAGATTGACGGAGAAGGAAAAATCATACTAGAACCTGAAACAATCCTTCAAACACAGATCAAGAAACTAAAAAATCAAGTAATTACTAAGTACCTCATAAACTGGAAGAACTTGCCAATACAAGACGTGACAAGGGAAAATGAGTTCTTCATGTAGAAACACCCACATTTAAGAGAGTGTTGAGGACAACACTTGTTTGAATAGAAAGACATGTTAGGCCCTAAATATAGAGACATTAAATTTATATTATTATATTAGTGTTGTCAATATTGGTTGGCTAGGCCCCTCAATGGTAAATTGCAGTCTTGTATCCTATATATAGCAAGGAGACTTAGTCTCAAAGATCATCTCATCTTGTCTAGTACATTGGATATGTTGTAAAAGGAGGTTTCTCCCTTAAAGAGGCTTATTATTCATTGACTCGTTACCATTATCAAGGTGTGGAGCTACTTCTCTTTATGTTTTTACGATATATGGGGAATTTAGTTCATAACAACATACATGCCAACTGACTCAATATTGTAACATCACACAACATACTAGGGAAATGGGGAAACCCCCCCTTCCTAGATAACCCGACGATGAAATAAATATCCTCCTCTATGGGATGGTACAACAAATTGGGACAAACCTTAAACACTTTCCTAACATGATCCCAATGATGGATCAATTATGTCACCGACTATTGCATGTTCCCCTTAAGGGATGTAGCCTCCTCTTAAAACTTGAGGAGGAAAACTTTTCCCATAAAGCTCGAGGAGGCAAACTTTCCTCAAAAGGAAACAAGTTTGCACTATAATATGACAATGGTACATATCCCCATCCCTCTTGGGCCTCCCACTCATATACAAATTTATACGTGTTAGACTTTTGTTTTTGTTGTTGTCATCATTATCTTTGATTCACATAAAAATTTCATTTGGAACGCACATGCGCGCACACATACACATAAACTAAACAATCTATACTAAATTACCATTTGTAATATTTATTAAATATTGATTTTTTTGTTGCAAAAAAACTTTGTAGAACTCTTTGGTGCATCTTATTTACATTTACGCATTGCCAACAGTGTGTTTGGATATCAACTCATTATTACTAGTGATCTTAATTAAACGTGAACACATCGATAAAGTCAATACGTTTTTTCTACATTGCGCTATATGTATAGAGGCATCACCACCTCCTTGGTGCACCTTGTATGCACATAAGTTTTACCAATGATACATCCATGCATTTTGAAGTGCATTGATAAATCCCTGCAAATTTAATTTATTAAATTTGCTTATCGATGCGCTTATGATGTAAGCGAGCACTAGTCACTTCGTCTCCTTACATTTCCAACACATCGACAATGCAAGAAAATGTAATTATTAAATTTAAATTTATGGTCCTTGGTATCTCAGAAGCACCACTAAAAGTGCTTCGATGCGTTTCTTAGAGGATTGATAGGTGGGGGAGATTTATATCAATAAAATTGCACTCAACGGTGCACTTACAATATAAAGGAACATTGTAAATGGTTCTTTCTAATGACGCCGAAGGCGTATTTTAAGGGTCCAACTCCTCTCAAGCCATCGTCGTCTATCGACAGCCTTTGAGGAGCCGCCACCTGTCGAAACAAGCCCGCCGCCTATTCCTCCCCCACCACCAACGCCTCCACCAAATCCACCGCCACCACCAGCTCCTGCACCTCCGCCAAACCCACCACCTACCCCCGCTCCCCCACCACCACTACCATCTCCGCCGCCAAATCCTCTGCCTCCGCCTGCACCACAAACAAACCCTGTTAGCTTACATAACTGTCTTGAGGTTTTCTATAAAGACACAGGTTCTTTGTAGTTCAAGGAACCAACAAAACCCCTTTTCACCGGCCCTTTCGGCACCAATCTACGAATAGACTGAGGTCTCACCTGAGGTGAAGTTATGGGGGGGTTGCGGAATCTGGTTTCCTCAACCAGGTGATGAGTGTGTGAACCGATATGGTGAACAGCGCGTTGCGGGACTCGCGTTGCAGACTGAGGACTGGGCGAAGTTCACATTCTTCGTGGCTAATTCTACTGCAAGCGGGGACGCTTGCTCGACTCGCGCATCCAAGGACTGCGCGGTTCAGAGGGTTTTCCGATGATAGGACAGCGCAACTGATAACTACGCTTCCTCTTTGTACTTAAGCGACTTCAGTGGCTTTACTTATAGTTTCCTATCCATTCATCAATTGCCTTAGGTTATTTATCTTATGACTTATGCAATATGACGAGACACAACATGCTGCACACTTCCGGTGTTGCGCTCTGAGGGAATCGCCTGGCGCGAACTCCACCGATTCTAGTGTTTACTCAATCAACTTATGCATTCATTCTGACTTAGAAATACTTATGCATCTAACATTCATCCACATATGCGATACTTAACATATTATTCCCATCTTCACTCTTTATGGCGAATACATATAAAAGTAAGAACATATAAACTGATAAATGAGATCTTAAGCATTCATTGTAAGCAAATATACAGATTCAAACACATAAACATCCACACAACATAGAATTTAACGTGGTTCACCCCCAGGATGGGAGCTACGTCCATGGGAACTATTGTTATATTATTTCAGGAAGGGTACAACAGTTCCAGTCTGCGCAGTCAGCTACAGACTCTCTTCTCTCTTTGTAGATCTCTGCGCACTCAGCTGCAGAGCTTTTACAATCTTCTCTCAACAGAGATCAATGTTCAACAACAAATATTAACAATTCATAAACAGAAGATTAACCCTTTCCCTTACAAAATGTTCCCTTTTATAGATCATGCCCGTAGGTCAAGTCTTTACAATGCATAGGCAAAAACCCTAAGGTTTCCCAAAACTGTCGCGGTTTTCCCCTAACCGGACTATTAGGCTCTGATAGCGACTCTTCCATTGTGGCCATCCTCTGCGCGTGGTCACGTCGCTTTCAGCCTGCCCTTTCGACCACATGCCGACTGTCGCTTTCACCCAGTCGTTCCTTCTCTAACGGCTTTGTGCGGCCGTTTCATGTTGTGCTTCCTCCGCTCTTGTCACCGGTCACTTTCTTTTTGCACCGCTCCTTACCCACCTATTGAGGAATCATGGAGTGCTTTGACAAAATAGGTCGCTTCCATAACTCGACCTTCCCTTCATTCTTTACCAAAAATAGATGCCCTGTTCGCACCTCGCGGTGCTACCACTTCGCGGAATTGGACCTCAGCTGCACGGTTCCTTCCCTGTCGGTACTGCGCTGCGCTCAACTTCGCAGCTTCCAAAACTGACTTATCAAAAATGTCTTCATCTAAGTTGCGCTGTAGCTCCAAAGCTGTTCTTCTCAAAAATGACTTACTTGGGCCAGGCCCAACAGGCCCCTAACACTTACATGTGGCTCGTCCTCGAGACACTTTCTACTTCTGCTTCTCCTAGCTGCTCTTCCACCTACGGAGCTTACTTAGCAGCGAACTCTTGGTATGTTGCACTCAGCTTTGCAACTGTTTCCTTAGTATCCTGTTCAATTTGTCGGATGGTCTCCAACACATTAGATTTTATATCATCCTCAGCTTGCTCTTACACTGATTCTTGTCCTTCGCGGAGCTCCCTCAACTTTTTCTCAATATTATGTGTTAATTCATGGGCTTCCTCTTGCAGGGGCTGCGATTTATCTCCGACTTCAGCCTCCCTATCTCTCAATACTTGAACTTCTTTCTTCATTTCTCTGACTTCCTGATATCTGCGGAGTCTATCCCTTGGCTGCAGTGCCTTCACCTCTGCGTCCAGGGCTTCTAACACAGCTTGTTTGTCTTCAAAGTGTTCTGGACTTCCAGCAGCTCTGGGTCCTCTTCCAGTGCAGTAAACGTTCTTGTCGCCTCGTCCAGCAAAGTTTGGCACTTAGCCACTTCACTGGATATACTCTCTGCGGCAGCTTTCACTTTCGCTGCTCTAAGTTGTTGCTGATCAGGTGGTGTCTTCAGCTGATTCTGCACTTCTAAGGCAGCGATCTTCGCCTGGTAGTCAGTCTCCATATCTTTCATCTCAGCCTTAAGTTCGATGACCATCGAGTCGATCTTAAGGACAGTATCCGCGAGCTCTGGCTGCTCTTCGCATTCGGGTATCTTCGCTACTAATGAAGCGACAATATGCTCTATCCTTCTTCGTCGGTCCTGCTCATCTTGAAGTTGCATGGTCCTCTTTAAGCTTGCTTCCTGCAGCTGCTTATAATTTGCATATAACTCATGGTGTTGGTTAAGAGCGACTACATTTCTCTCATGGATCTCCTCCACAACCTTCATATGTAGATTGTGTAGACCCTCCATTGGCAACATCGCAATGTCGACGTCCACATGCTCTAAGTCCTTCGTGCCTGAAGCTAACTATTCTAGCGGTGGTAACCTTACGCTTAGCGGGTCAAGTTTGACGATGCGCGACTTCGGTGGCAAGGTCAGGGCTAGAGGTGTTTTCTTCAACTGCGAAGTGTCCCTTGACCTTCCTTCTGATTATGAATCTCGCGGAAAGGGCAAGCTCCGCTGGACTTGCTCAAACTTCTCTATTATGCCTTGCAACGTGGTGAGATTCTTCTATAAACTTTCTTGAATCGCCTCATCCTTTTTATCTTTGATGACCAGTAGATCTTCCATCTACGCAGTGACCGTGTATGCGATCATCTCGTAATCGTCATCATGGAGCTTCGCTTATGACTGGCCCTTTACAGCCTTCTTCTTCTTTTTCTGGACTTTTTCTGGTGCGGAGCTTCCTGGATCCTTCCTTTTGCCCAACGATGAGTCTAGAACAATTGGGGTTGGAATGGGATTACTCTCTTCGGAGTCACTGTCGATGATGATAGGTCCTTCGACTTTAAATTCGGGTATCCATTCTTTCATAATTCCATTGATATCTTCTTCGCCCATGTGATAGTTCCCTTGGAACCATTCTGGGTTCTTCTTCTGTGCCTTTGCTGAAATGTAGATAGAATGTATGTTAGCGCAAAAATTGACAGTGTGAATATACTTAGCCGTTACCTACTTAGGTATGCACGTTGTGCGACTATTGACATCACGCAGCTGCTCATAGTATGTGTGGAAAACTTCAGCTAACGCGCCCTGTCTTTCTGTTATCAATTTAACCCAGAGGTTTGCATATCTGGCTCCTCTACAGTCATTGCTGTCAGTGATTAGGCCAACATAATGTTTTGGATCCTTCCATCCTACAAATGCAATCAATACCATCAACCAGTTATAGTGAAAGTTGTTGCCATGTGTCTGTGTATCACTCAACTCTTCTAGAAATTCATTCAACAAATACTGACACCAATTAAATCTTCCTCCCGTCGTGGCCTTTTCCCCAAGGAGCACTGCGCCAGCGGGTACTTTAGTAGGTCTTGCTTTTCGCAAACTTTTCCCTACTAGCAGTTGTGTTACGAACCATGTAGCATCGTCGTCTATGTTGTCCGTGACGAAGCCTCTCTTTCCTTTGATGATAGTGTGTGTTTTCTTCATCTTCGCGGTGACCTCCTTATCCCTGTTCTTGCCTTGAAAGAATTTCTTGGGGTCATCGCCTCGCTTGCTTAACCCTGTGATGCAATGGATCCGTTCGATGTTCAGGTCGACGTTTCGATCCAACCATAGATAGCCTTAGTGAGTGCGTGACATAAGAGTGCGCACCACCGCATTCAATTTTGGTGTTCGGTCAAAGTGCGGGAGCCTCAATAGGTTGAGCAATCCCGATTCGACTACTCCGGATAACCAATTCTGTGCGACTAGCAAAGAATTTCCTTTCACAACCTTCTTCCAGCACATATACTGGTCTAGCTGAAATTTTGGGTACTTTGGTTCGGTCGGGTCCTTCTGCATCTGAAGTAGGTAGAAGTCTTTGAACTTACACTCGAAAATTTTCCCCAACAGATTTCCTTCGATTTTGACATGCTTCGAGATAGGTGGAAGTGGAATCTCATACTTCGCATTCCTTATCAGCTTAATGGACGGTGCATCCTCTGTACGCGGTGAGATATACTGAGGGGTCAACTTCAAGCGTATTTCTTTGTCGCCCTGCGGTACTTCCGGCATTGTGGAGCTCATGACCTTCGGCTTCATATTAACCACAGCTGGTTCTTTGCCTTTGTCTTGCATAGCTGTAGAGTGTCTTGGCGATTGTCGTGAACCCTGTCCTTTCTCTGTAATAACCTTCTTAGCAGGGGTTCTCATCAACCCTTCAATCCCTCTGTATTTAAACAGCTTCAGGGTCTGCGCAATTGTGAATTCTTGCTCAATCGAGGAGATTTCAGACATTCACTAGATGTTCTTGACAGAGTTACGAGGTCACTAGTCGCTTACTGTAAGCAAATTCAAAGTCTAGCTCGAAAGAAAATTCCAAAATGTTGGTAATGCCGCGCCCATCAACGACTACATAAGCATTAAATGTTATGGTCGTTGGCCAAATTCGGTGAATATTTCAGTCCTTTCCTTCATTAACTCCTTCAGAACGGCTATTTCTGCGTTAAATGCCTAAGCGGTCGTCCGCAAAATAACTGTATAACGGCTAGTTTTCCGACCGACAGACCGACATTGTAATGGCTAGTTTCTTGGAGTGTTGCATCAAACTGCATGGCAGGTCATCACTACTCCAGTGCAGTTACTTCGCCGTGTCGAGCTTCTTGGTTCTAAACTTTGCATCTTCTATGCTGCATTGGATCTACGCAACTTCTTTCTTAAGCTTCGTGCTGCATGGTTCTTCTTTTCTTTTTCTTGTTCTCTTTTTTTTTCCTTCGCAGCTTTACACTATTGAGGGTTCCATGAAGTAGGGCTATCCCTATAGGGTTTTAACCTACTTCCATTGACTAATCCAGGTAGATTGTCTCCAACTAACATGTCTAACTGAATTGCGCCACCGTTAGTAACATGTACAACAGTATATGGACCAAGCCAATGCATCTTAAACTTTCTAGGAAATTTCATAAAATTGCTATCGTACAGGAGGACTAGATCACCTACCTGAAAGGACTTGTTCTTGATATGGCGATCATGCTAAGATTTTTCTCTATCTTTCTGCACTTGCTGGTGGAATCCTGCAATGAAGCAATCTTCCTCCAACCCAACCAAGTGTAGAAGCCTTTCTTCTAGTGCCTCATGATCTTCCATGCTTGTAAATGCATCTATTCTCAAGCTGGGAACAATGTACTCCATAGGCATCACTGCTTCATGTCCATAGGCCAACCTAAAAGGTGTATGGCTAGTCAATTTCTTGCAAGTAGTTTTTTACGCCCATAACACAGTTGGAATGCGCAGATCCCAGTCATCCCTATTCACATTGCATACCTTTATCAGCGCATGCTCTAACACTTTGTTGAAAGCCTCAACAATTCCATTTGCTTGCGGATGGTACGGTGTACTCCTCTGATGATGAATGTGGAACTCTTCAATCAAGGCCTCAATAGTTCTGTTCAGAAAATGAGTGCCTTGATCACTTATCAAAATCTTCGGGCATCCAAACCTGGTAAGGATGTTCTAAAAAATGAACTGCGTGGCAGTGACTGCGCTACAGTCCTTTACTGGCTTTGCTTCTGCCCATCTGGTGAGATAATCAGTTGCAGTGATAATGGATCTCGCACCAGTCCTTTTTCCTAGTGGGTTAACGGGTCCCATGAAATCAATAGCCCATTTCTCAAATGCCTAAAGTGTCAACTCCGGATTTAATGGCATTTCATTTCTTTGTGAGGGCTTTCCTGTCCTTTGACAAACATCGCAGCTCTGGCAATGTTCCTTTGCATCTTTGTGAATGGTAGGCCACCATATCCATGCTCGCAATATCTTCTGCGCAGTGGCTCTTCCTACGTAGTGACCTCCTGATACACCTGAATGTGCATTAGGCAATATAAATGGCTTCTCATGCTCTAATACACATTTGCGCAACACTTCATCCGGTTCCAATTTGTATAGATGTCCCACGATTATGGTGAAGTTTGTTGCTCTTACTACCATCTGCTTCTTTTACTGCGTAGTAAACTCTATTGGTGCCAACACATTAGTCAACAAATCGACAATGTCTTATAGTAGTCATCTGTGATCTGTATAGAAAATAACTGCACATCAGGAAGATTGTCTTCAAGATTGGTAGGTTCTTCGCCTGACTCAATCCTTGAGAGATGGTCAAGTCCTAACTTCAATCTGCCTGGCTTAACTACAATTTCAAAGTCATACTCCTAGAAGAGTAACAACCATCTGCATATTCTCCCCCCTAACACTGGCTTATTGACCAGGTACTTCAAAGCTGAATGGCCAGTGTACATGGAGAAGTGCCCACCCAGCAAATAGTGCCTGAATTTCTGCAATGCGTATAACATCGCTAAGCCTTCTCTTTCAGTGGTCGTATAATTCTTTTCAGCGGATGAGAGTTTCCTGCTCGAAAAAGCAAATGGGGTGATCAATGCCCCCTTCCCCTGGTTGAGCAAGCACAATGACCAACGCTATACATGAAGCATCAACATGTACATGGAATGACTTCTCCCAATCTGGAAAAACTAGGATCGGCGCAATTACCATTTTCTCTTTGAGTGTGTCCAATCCCTGCTCACATTGTGCATTCCATATAAACTGCGCTTCTTTCTTCAGCAATTTCTCCATTGGCGCGGTTATCTACTCATAACCCTTAATGAACTTTCTGTAATAACCTGTATGTCCCAACGTGGTGCGAAGCTGCTTTACTGAGTTTGGTGCAGGTAAACTCAGAATCACTGTGATCTTCGCAGGATCAACCATCAAACCTTGTCTGCACACAATGTGTCCTAAGAGAATACCGTAGGGTACACAAAAAACACACTTCTTTAGATTTAATGAAATTTGATGTTGCCTACACTTAGCTAACATCATTCTCAGGTTTTCACAGTGGTTTTTCAGCAAACCAAAGACAGTCCAATCATCAAAATATGCTTCTAAAAATTTGTGCATAAAGTCTTTAAATGCTGCAACGACAACTCTGTAAAAGATGGCAGGTGCATTCTTCAAGCCAAAGGGCATAACAGTGTACTGAAATGAGCCCCATTCAGTAGAAAAATTTGTCTTATGCATGTCTGCTAGATCAATCCTAATCTGATGATATCTAGACAAATCCATCAGTAAATGAATAGGCCTCATTTCCTCCAACATTGTCTAGCACTTCATCTGTAAAAGGAGTAGGAAATGG
This sequence comes from Larix kaempferi, assembly GCA_027924585.1. Classification (NCBI taxonomy): domain Eukaryota; kingdom Viridiplantae; phylum Streptophyta; class Pinopsida; order Pinales; family Pinaceae; genus Larix; species Larix kaempferi. The sequence continues at coordinate 27,226,283 of BSBM01000361.1, forward strand.
GTCATGCAGCGAAGCATCATTCAGCTTCATGAGATCTACGCAGATCTTGATTTCACCTTTAGTCTTCTTGTCTTGGATAACCATCGGGCTTATCCACTCTGATTCTTCAACCGGCTCAATGATCCCCACATCGAGCATCTTATCAAGTTTTTCCTTGACTCTTTCTTTATATCTAGGATTCAATCTATAGGGCCTTTGCTTAACATGCTTCGCACCTGGCTTGAGAGGTATCTTTATAACCCCCAAGTCGCCCAAAATACCCTTCATTTCGATAAACTTTGTCGGGAATAAATCTTGATATTCATGTAGAAGGTCTGCGATCTTCGCAACCGTGGCATCATCCCAGTAATCTCCAATTGATGCGAACTCGGCTCTTCGCTTGTGCCAATGTTAACTTTTCTTGTCTTCACGGGTCCACTCATGTTTGGAATTTCTAGTGGAGGTCCCTCTACATCGCGCGCACCCTCTGACTCAGGTATATTGACGTTGCGCGGATCCTCCTCATCGCTTTCTTCTTCTTCTTCATTTTCAGTAAGGTTATAGCATTCAAAGGTATGTTCTATCTGTCTTGTCCATCTGGCTGTAGGTTCACAGGTACTTTTACATCTTCAAACACCCTTTCTTTGATTTCCTCCAATGCCTCGTTTATACTTGGGCATTCTGCTCTGAATATTCTTTCTTTGATAACTTGCAGAGCTTCATTTATGCTTGGGATTTCATCTTCAAAGCTAAAAGTTCTCTGGAAGTTCGCAGTCAACATAGCCCAGTCTATGGTTCCTCTGCGAAGCTCCATGTCTATATACCAATCCTCTCGAATCTGGTCTAATGTGTGCACAAACAGATGAACCCATTCTGTCTTCGGTCTCTTTATCCACGCTTTCGAACATATCTCTACATGATCCCTTGGACTTGTATGTCCATTGTACTTTACCATGGTCAGCACAGTGTTTTCCATGAATCTGATTTGCATATTCCTACACTGATCCCATGTGGTCAAAGTCTGCTTATGCGTAGCCCACCATCTAGCAGGTGTCTCGCACAATGCCATGTCTAGTGCTGGTATGCGATGTTCAGCTGCAACTTATACAGTATATTCTTGAATAAATGAATAAACATTAGTCGAACCATCATAAGTGGGGATTGGGTTTACCTCGGTTCCAATCCAGCGCAATGACTTTGTGATCTGCGCACATCTCCTTGCAGATACTTCATGCATACGGCTTTGCCAATTCTCCAGTCCTGCGTCAGAGTTTGAGATGCAAGAACTGTCACATCGCCAACTAAGTGCTTGACGGGCTGTGCATATGACCCTTTTTGTTCCCTTATTCTACCTTGTTTATGACTCTTTTTAACATAATCCTGTATTACCACCAGCTCTCTTGCTTACATTTTGCACATTTTGGCCTTGGTAAGGATTGATCTTGTTCTCTTTGTTATTTTTCAATTGCTTATGATTTGGATCGAGTTATGTTGCCATTATTTCCTACTAAAGAAGTGGTGTTTCAGGTTCAGTATTGTTTTTACCTACAGGTTGCAGAATGAAGGATTATGGAAGCTGGATGATATGCATCTTAGTCTTGAGCTATTACACAAAGGCATCAAGTTGGTGTATTTCTCTACATCACTTTGGTTACCTATCCAGCGTGTAGATTATAATGCAGTCGATCCAAGCATGGGATATTTTGTACTTGATTCAGTATTTTGGGTCTATGATGACTCATAGTTGACCAATCCGATATCTCTGGGATTATCTCCACTTCCCACGACTCAGACTCCTAAAATATCTCTTTAAGGATCTGTAGATAGGCCTTATTTGGAAATTTGTTGTAACTACACGATCTCTCATATTTCTCTCATAAGCGTTGATGTATAAAAGACATGGGGACTCTTTGGAAGAGTTAGCCACAATTTGCATAAGATCTATTGCACACTGTATCAGACTTTTATATAAGGAATTTCTGGTTTACCTGATTTGAATGTGTTGATCAATTTCGTGTGATTGAGTGGTTGTTCAGCCCCTGTTGCCGGAGGCAGGGCCCCCTTCTGTAACAGGTGCTGTTATAAGTAGGATTTCCTTCCTTTATGCATTTGTGTTTAGGTTAATAAATTTAATTGTTGATCCAGTGTTGATTGATTTAATTATTTAATATTCAGAATTGGTGTGCTGAGCGTAGTTGAGTGTGAATTCCTTGATTAGTGATACGATTGGATTGCACTGTCATTTCTATTACAGAGGAATAGATGAATGGTGAATGTTGAATTAGAATTACTCCTGCAGTGAATGGATGCATTAAGTGATTATTGGAACTTTGTTGTTAATGTGTAAGGGTAGAAGTAGATTGTAGGATTTAATTAGTCTGTTCAATTTCTTCATTTTAGCTGTGGTTTATTGAATTGTTTCCCTAGGAATTTCCCAGTTTGTTAAATTAGATTTGGAAATTAATTGCTTTCTGTAGTATGACAAAGTGTTGTTAATTGTTGATTTCTTTTTGTAGCGTAGCAGAACTTTATATCATAGCAGAACATTTCTTGAAGCTGATAGTTAAGTGCTTGGATTTGATTGCAAGATCCTTTCTATAATTGGCAGTTTCTATAATTGGCAGTTGACTTCCTCTGTGTTAATATTATCCAAGTTGCAGTGTCTGGGATATATTTTGCTTGGCAGCTCATAAGCCTTTCTGGCCCTGGGTTGATAATTTATGAATAGCTTTCTATTAAAAGAGCTCGTCATTTTGGCGCCGTTGTCGGGGAGCTACCAAGGACATTGTAGTTTCGATTGATTATTTTGGTTCTAGTTGTGATTTTTTTTCTTTTCTTTGAGTGGATTGTGTGTGACATATTTTTTTTCTGGAAATAGTCTGGTGTGACTTCAGAGGAGGGATGAGTAAGACGCACAGACATATTCATTTGAATATTTCCCGCCACAAGTCCTTGTGATCCTGGAACATGCAAAGTATTCATGCGTAGAGTAAGGGATAGTACAGGTAGACTTGTATACGCATATGATACCCCCCCAGGTACTAACCGTGTAGGAAGCACAATAAGAGGAGGACATGTTCAAGGTAGGTCACCTTCTATCAGCAGCTCTAAGCAAGAGACGGAAAGGCCTGATCACTCTACCATGTATATCGACGGAATGGTCTTACCAACGCATGCTGATGAGAATCTGCCAGTGACAGAATTCGTTCAAGAAAAAGAGTTTGTTCAAGAAGAAGGGTTTCCTAAACAACTTAGTGTTAACAATCAATGAGGCAAGGAACAATTGTTTGTTGAATCTCTGTTGTCAGCCGGATCAGCTACATTTGAAGATTTTATAGTAAATATGGCTGGCGACGGAGAACATATTTCTCGTGGGGAGAATACAAACCGAGGAAATACAAATGGAGAATCAAGTACTGGAACAGTCACTTTCGAATTTCCAATCCAAAATCCCGGATCTACACTTACAAACCAGATGAAAAACATTCCACATTCAACATAGCCCAATTTTCATGGTATGGAAAGTGAAGACCCGGATACGTTCCTATTTGAATTCGATGTCCTCTGTAGGAGCTATGATTATGTTACAGATCATCAGAAGCTCAAGCTTTTTCCAGCCACATTGAAAATCCAGTCTCTGAGGTGGTTCATGGGGCTGGGAGGGGACAGTATAACAACTTGGGCTCAAATAAAGAAGGTCTTCCTGGATAAATATCAAGAATATTGCAAGGACAAGGATCGAAAGGAAGCAATTTTTAAAATGACCCAGCAGGAGGACGAGAACCTAGAAGACTATGTGGAGATATTCCAGTATAATTTGCAAAGATCGAAACAGAATGGGTTAAACAACGATACACTGGAAATTATGCTCCTACGAGGGATCAGAGATGATTGCATTGATCTGCTTAATTTGATGGGTGCAGGGGATGTATCCATACTAAAATATGTGGAAATATGCGACCTCTGCAGAAGGTATTCGAGGAATGCCTCCAGATCGAGAAGAGGAATTAGGGACACAGTAAACAGGACCACCAAGACCTCAAGAGAAGGAGTTTCAAGGGTGGAGATTGGAAATCTCTTGGAGTATTTCAAGACTGACATACTCAGCTCCCTAAGTTCTCAGTTAGATGCACTTCAAGCAAAGAAAAGGCAAGAGGAGGAAGATCGAGCTTTGGCTGTATTTTGTCTTAAATGCAGAAAGAGACACCCTCTCAAGAACTGCCCATTAGACAGAGTGGAAATCTACCTTCTATGCGATCTGGAGGACCCTACGAAAGAATGCCCTTCGTTGCCAGGACTCAAGGCTATATATGAAAAAGTAGGGACGGATGTAGAACCGGTTTGTTTTATATCTCAAAAGCGTCCATGGAAACCCCGACCTTCAGGTACAGTACTAGATCCCATGCAATCATTTAATCCTTATTGGAATAATGCTCAATTACATCAATCGCAAGTTCCACAAGCTCCACAAGTCCAACAAAACTCTCAGCCTTGGTACCCACCCTTGCCTCAACAAACTTGGGCACCTTCTTACCCCCAAAATAACCCTTGGCAATCAAACTGGAGGAATTCGAATTTTGGGAATCAACAACAAATTCAGCATTTAGCCCCTCAGAATCCTCAATTCATGTTTGCACCAGTACAACCATTAATGCAACCTCTTCTACAACCTCAGTTAACCTTGCCATTGAACAATCCACCTCCAAAACCACTCCTTCCTGCACAACCCGCTCCTAACCTGAATAATAAGGTTGGACAACCTGTAATGCTGCTGAAATACCTAATTATCCAACCTATTCCATCTCCGCGGTGGACTGCCACGATATTCAATTACGTTCTGGCAGACAAATTAATAAAACCACCTCTCCTATAATTACAGAGGAGGAAGAGGAAGAGACACCAAAAATCTTACCAATCCAATCTGAAGAGATACCATTGCAATACGAAGATAATTTCCCTCCCATTGCACCCAGGAAACTACCCCAAATAGATCAAAAGCAACCTCCACCATTCCCTGAACGCTTAACCTTAGATAAATTGATGCCTCAATCAGAATTTGATCTCCTTGGAGAATTACGAAATGTCTACGTAAAAATTCCACTATTTCAAGCTATCAAAGACATTCCCATTTACTCCAAAGCTGTTAGAGAGTTATGTTTGAAAAAACCATGTAGAAAGAGAAAAGACCCCCCAACAGTCCATGTGATAGGGGATTTGGCTGAATTAATGATGGGTAACACTCTTACTGCTAAGTACTCTGACCCTGGTAGCCCCGTTGTCAGAGTGCAAATCAATGGCATTTCTCTCTCTAATACACTGATAGATCTGGGAGTAGCTAGTAATGTCATGACTAAACGAACAATGGACAGATTGGGCATTACAAACCTCCGGCAAACTTCTACTGTTTTACAGTTGGCTGACCAATCTCCTGTAAAACCAGAGGGAATTATAGAAGATCTTGTTATTTCAGTCGACTCGTGGGAATACTCGGTGGATTTTATGGTTCTACAGACAAAATCAAACTTGGGAGGCTACCCCCTAATTTTGGGGCGCCATGGTTAGCCACAACAGATGCTTATATTGGCTGTCAGTCAAGAAACATGCGCATATCTCATGGTAATGTTGTTAAGGAACTCACTTTGTATCCTCCTGCGAAGCCAATAATACAACCAGAACTCCCTTTGTGGCCATATGAGGAGAAAACTAAGCAAGCAGATGAAACCCTACAGCTATACATGATTGAACAATCACTGGCAGTAAAACAATTAACTAAGGATGATCTACTCGGTCAATTCATTTCTTCTAGTCCTTCGGGAGATTTTGTGGAGTTGTTTCATTCAGTTTGCGCTACCCAACAAATTGACAGCATTCCAAGTTCATCTACAACATCTAATAGTACTGCTATGCCTGATGGTGAGTCTGCAATTACAGAAGTGGAAATTGATCCTGGCAAGCTCCTGAAGATTAGCTCTACATTGTCGAAGCAGGAAACAGAGCACCTTACCTCGGTATTAAGGAAACATAAGTCTGCATTCGCTTGGGATTATAGTGACATGAAAGGTCTGCACCCCGACCTGTGCACACACCATATATATATTAAGGATGATTCCAGACCCATCAGGCAACCCCAGCGCAGGATGAATCTGGCACTCAGAGAGGTGGTTAAAGAGGAACTTCAGAAGTTGTTGGCTGCAAATTTTACTTATCCCATTTCTAATAGCAAGTGGGTGTCTCCACTGGTCATAGTTCCTAAGAAGAACGGGAAGTGGCGTATTTGTGTTGACTATAGGGAATTAAACAAAGCTACGCATAAGGACCATTTTCCGTTACCCTTCATCGATCAGGTGTTGGACACACTTGCAGGAAGGAAGTATTTTTCTTTTATGGACGGCTTCAGTGGGTATAACCAGATCAGGATAGCACCGGAGGTTCAAGAGAAAACGACATTCACATGCCCATGGGGTACTTTCGCATACCGCGTGTTACCTTTCGGATTATGCAATGCCCCTGCCACATTTCAGCGGGTTGTTCTTAGTATCTTTTTTGATCTTATTCATGACACTATGGAAGTTTTTATGGATGATATTACCTCCCATGGTGAAGATTTTGCAGCAGCCTTGAATAATCTGGACAAAGTACTTACACGATGCAAGGAGGTGAATCTCTGTCTCAGTAGTGAGAAATGTAGAATGATGCTCACTCAAGGCGTTGTTCTGGGTCATCTCATATCTCCCAATGGCATCAAAGTAGACCCAGCAAAAATCTAGGTAATTAGTAATTTATCAGTCCCATGCACACAAAAAGAGGTATACAGTTTTATTGGATATGCAGGTTATTATAGAAGATTTGTTCAAAACTTTTCAAAGATTGCTAGTCCCTTATTTCTGCTTATGTCAAAAAATAAACAATTTGAATGGACGAAGGATTGCCAATTAGCTTGGGAAACCTTAAAACAGAAAGTCTCTACAGCACCTATCCTACGTGGACCAAATTGGTCTCTGCCCTTCCTGATTTCTACAGATGCTTTTGATACCACTATAGGAGGAGTCTTATGCCAGCAGGAAGATCAGAAACCCTACGCCATATGCTTCATTAGTAAAAATCTGACTGCTGCTGAACTTAATCATACAATGACTGAAAAAGAATTCCTGGCTGTCATTTATGCCATTAATAAATTCCGCCATTACATTACAGGTTACCCAGTAATTGTTCACATCGGCCACTCTGTTATCAAATATCTCATGAATAAACCCATTATAAATGGCAGAGTCACCAGGTGGCTCTTGTTGCTACAGGAATTTGACATCTCAATAATGGTCAGGCCTAGTAAAACTAATGTGGTTGTTGATTTTCTAGCAAGAATAACTAGAGATGAAGAATATCAACCGGTAGATGATGCTTTCCCAGACGAACATTTGTTTGTTATTTCTACTAATGTTCCTTGGTTTGCAGATGTAGCAAATTACTTGGTTGCAGGAAGACTTCCGGGGCCTATGACATCAAAAGAAAAGAAGAGGATTGTACAGCGTAGTAACATATTTTCATGGATTGATGGTTATTTGTTTTATACGGGACCAGACTTGGTGATCCGTCGATGTGTCCATGAAGATGAAATCTATCCAATTCTGAGAACCTGTCATGATGGTCCATGTGGAGGACACTTTGCCGATAAAAGAACAACCAACAAGATTCTACAATTGGGATATTATTGGCCCACAATATTTAAAGATGCCCGAGAATATGTCTTGAGTTGTGATAGTTGCCAAAGGATGGGGCAGCCACTACAGTCTGATGAAATTCCACTCCAGACTCAGCTCGTGGTGGAACCATTTGAGAAGTGGGCATTAGATTTTTTTGGCCCTATCAAACCTCCATCCTGGAAAAAATCATACATCTTAGTATGCACAGATTATGTAACTAAATGGGTAGAGGCGAAGGCACTTCCGCGGGCAACAGAGTAGGCAGTCTCAAACTTTCTATATGCAGATATTTTCACAAGGTTTGGAGTTCTGAGGGAGATTGTTAATGATGGAGGCTCACAATTCACATCTAAACTTATCAAAGCCCTCACAACAAAGTACCATATTAAGCATAGGGTAACTTCACCATATCACGCTCAGGCCAGCGGGCAAATGGAAGGTACAAACAGAATTATGGAATCTGTGCTCACAAAAACTGTTCAACTTCATCAAAGGGGCTGGGCTGATAGGCTGCCTGAAGCCTTATGGGCCTACACAACAGCATGGATAAGTAAAACAGGTTTGAGTCCTTATCAATTAGTTTATGGCAATCAAATCACCTTGCCAATAGAAGTTGAGATTAAAACATTAAGAACTGCATTTCAATTAGGCATGGATTTATCACAGACCCAACATACTCGCCTACAACAGCTTAATGAGATTGATGAATTGTGGCTGGCTGCCATAGAACGTATAGCCATTGTGCAACAACAATGAACCAAGTGGCATGATAAATTCATCAAAACTAAGTATTTTCAAGAGGGTGACTGGGCTCTTCTCTATGACTCCAGGTTCAAAAAGTTCAAAGATAAACTTCACACTCACTGGCTGAGACTATATGAGATCGAAACAGTTTTTGATAATGGTACAGTACGACTCAGAACCATTGATGGTGAAGGAACGTTTCTTATGGCCAATGGTCACAGACTAAGGCCATACAAGAAACCATTGTCCAAAGAGGCATTCATCCGCAATATTGCTGCCTGCTGGTGTACTAATGATTTCCAAATCACTAGCTCAACCTCTGAAGAAGAATATAAAAAAAAAAAACAGGACTGTGAAAATCCTTTTGGGACGCAGACCTTAAAAAAGAGAAGAAAAAAAGGACTGTGAAAATCCTATTGGGACGCAGCCAAAAAAAAAATAAAAATTATTTGTGATTCTAATAAGTCTATCTGTTTTGCAGGGACATTCTATCGTAATTCCCCTTCTTATTCCATCCATCCCATCCTTATTCCTGATATCACTCGCTTTTGGATGGCCCTACTCTCTTGGATAAACTACTCTTCAAATGGTGTTACACAGTTTTTTCCACTATTTCACTCGCACCATTACGGGACCTCTTTCCGTTTCATTACCGAAAAATTTTCCGCTCCATTACAAAACCCTTTCTGTTTCATTACGGAACATGTTCCGCCCCATTACCGAAACCTTTTCCGCTCCATTACCGAATCCATTCCCACCCCATTCCAGAATCCTTATCCATTTCCCATAACTTTTCGAAACACCACGGAATCAGTTCACATCATGCATCGGCTCCTTTTCTGACTTCTCCAGTACTTTAACAGTCACATTCTCAGCCACCCTCCACCTCACACCCACATGGCGACATCTTTCTTACTTGTATGGGCCCATCATTATTTGACGTTGCCGATAAATAAAAAGGATCACTCAGCATTGATCCGTAGCATCACGGATCCCGCTCAGCAGCTAACCCAGGTCATATCAAATCCCATTTGACAGGACTCGATACTGGGACATCATCGCAATTTGTCAGCCACAAAGGAGAATGATCACGGGCTGCAGCTCCTTACAACCATTAGCGCAAGAAGTGGAGAACCTTCTACTCTCTTCTCATCATCGCAACCAACCAGCAATTGAACTCCACGCATCTCTTCTCAGGTAAGGTAGGTACGTAACCATCCTTCATTTGCTTTTGATAGGTACAAAAGGACAGATCAAGATTTATCATGCCAATTAGTGCCACATGGGATCGTGTGCCGAGTTGGTTGGGGGGGGAGATATTGGGTTGTCTCTAAAATTTCTTCAAACCAACTGATTGCCTGTTAATAATTCCACCACCTACGAGCTCTCAGCGAGATCAATATTGATAGCCCTCCGTCGTATAACCCAAGTCCATCTTTTCTTCGGGAAACCGACTGGAACCTAAAGCACTGTAAGCATTTGGGGAGAAATAAGGAACGAAACGAGATGAAGGGAGCAATCCGTAGTGAACCTGAAACCACGAATATGGTCTATGGAAATAGCGAAGTAGAAATAGTTTTTCAACAGGCAGGATGGCTGGATTATTTCGACAAAATGAAGAAGGGAGATGCCGCGGTCGCAATGGAATTTGCGCTCACCTATGACAGTGAAGTTGCAGAAGTACGAGGACTGAAAATTCCAACGGATGAGCTGACAATTGCAAGGGTCTCTGGATTACCACAAATAGGTGAAAAATGGTTCGAGAGACGTGTGTTCATAAAACCTCTTATCAGCGCATTTTTGAAACCTGGTGAATTGCTGCAAGGAACAGAAAAGGGGACAAAATGAACTTCATTACCAGTTCCATGGGGCGAGGTGGCGCTCTATGTATGCAAATTCATCACATGTGAAGGTCGGTTCAGTCTAATTTTTGCTTATCATTTTAAAATGCTGAACCACTTAAGGCACCAGAAATACATCAACATGTCGTATTTTCTGTGGAAATCCTTAGAATTAATGAGCAAAATGGTTAAGGGCAGTAATAATCTAGATACAAGTCTGGCATATCATGGTTTGATTAGATTATTGGTAGAGGACGCCCTAAAAAAACAGAACCAGACAGGGGAATCATTCGGGGGCATACCCTTGGACACTAGGTAGACAAGGAAGAAGAAAAGGAAAACATTGGAAATTACCCTGGAAACCCAAAGGGAAAAACCAGTTCATGCGGTTCCAATGAGAAGCCTTCAAGCTGAAACCCCAACTTGTTCGATAGAAGGACCCCATACCCGGACAAGATCAAGGGTTCCAGGAGAGCGACAAGACCAGAAAAAATTGCTTGGCCAGAACAAGGAATTGGAGGAAGAACGAGAAGTATTCATCTTGTCAGAAAGCATCAATAAAAACCAGGAGAATCAAGTTGAATTGCAGAATGTAGAAGAACAACAGAAGAAAGAAAAACGATGGACGGCTTTGTTCGAAGGGACACGAGGTAGCAGGATAAGGATATTTCAGTATTTCCTGTTATGCAAGTATCGTAGGGCATATGGTAAGTTAAAGAAAGATTACTGGGACTTGAAAAGTTCTTATCAGAAGAAAACATAAGAGGTGGTGGTCCTGCGAGGACAAATTCAGAGGATGGAGAGATATAAGCTGGATACTCTATTGGAGGCCATAGCATGGGAGGATGAACAAAGGGAGGACTACAAAGAGACACTCAGTGATGGAGGAACAGAGAATAGCATGCAAGCAAAAAGTATGGAACCTAAAGAGGGTTTTGAAACAGAAGGACCAGAAGATTCTGAAGCGGAAGGACTGAAAGGTTTTGAAGCAGAAGGACCAGAGGGTCAAGAGTTACATGAAGAGAACCCTTCAGATGAAGTCCGAATAAAATACCTAGAAGAAAGGATAGCTCGGCTATAGGCAACGGCAGGAGACCTAGAAGGACAACTAAAATTGGCCAAAAATCAGAGAAAAGGGAAAGAACAGGAGACAATTACAAAACAGTTGCAGAGACAAGATTATGCCATGGCTATGAGAAGGCTTGGTCAAGAAGTGGAGAAATTGAAATTTGAAAAAGAATATATGAATTACCTGGCTCATTCCATGAGAAATCTAAGACCCCCTTCAAATTTGTATTCTATGTTTTTAAAAGAACAACTTATATCTTTTAGACTGTCAATGGTAAATATGGGATAGTGAGACAATAGATCAGTTTGTTGTTGCCTTTTCCAGGGGCAACGATGAAGAATAGGATTTTTTGTGTGAATTATACATGCATAACTTGGTTATGACAGATTATGAATATTGGGACCCAAACCCTCATGTAGGGGAAGTACAACTGAGGGCATTCATATCCTTCATGAGAAATCATTTGAGATGGAACAATGTTGCCACTGCTGTAGAAAATATTGAATGGGAAGATGCCCTTTGGGTGAGAGGTTCCCCCTCGGTTGAAAATCTATTCACAGCCAGAAACCAGGTTATGCAAGATCAATCATTCGTTACTCTCCTGGAGACTACTCAATCTAAAGTTGTTCATGAATGCAGGAGTCCGATTCCCTTTCATAGGTTGGAGGTGATGCTCTGTCTACAGAGGAGGATTAATGCTCTGAGCTTGGACTTGAAAAGGAAATATCTCTTCTCTATTAGAATGTTTGAGCAAGCCCTAGACATAATACAAGTCTACTTTGACTACCTGAGTACGCAGAGAGCCAACTGCATTGGGCTCTGATTTCACTTCCCTATACTTTGGTGCCCTGTGGTGGATGGAGAGGACAGTGAATTTTTCAAGGTTGTTGGTGAACAAAAAGGTTTTTATAGCATAACATAAGGCGGCCATTCTTCCTACAAGTGAAGTGATGAGTGCCTAAGCATCTCTCCAAGCACCCCTGTTAGTGGATCACAGTCTTAGTTTGCATAGGGACATGCAAACCCTTTGGTTGGGGGGAGATGACGGGTTGTGCATATGACCCTTTTTGTTCCCTTATTCTACCTTGTTTATGACTCTTTTTGACATAATCCTGTATTACCACCAGCTCTCTTGCTTACATTTTGCACATTTTGGCCTTGGTAAGGATTGATCTTGTTCTCTTTGTTATTTGTCAATTGCTTATGATTTGGATCGAGTTATGTTGCCATTATTGCCTACTAAAGAAGTGGTGTTTCAGGTTCAGTATTATTTTTTCCTACAGGTTGCAGAATGAAGGATTATGGAAGCTGGATGATATACATCTTAGTCTTGAGCTATTACACAAAGGCATCAAGTTGGTGTATTTCTCTACATCACTTTGGTTACCTATCCAGCGTGTAGATTATAATGCAGTCGATCCAAGCATGGGATATTTTGTACTTGATTCAGTATTTTGGGTCTATGATGACTCATAGTTGACCAATCCGATATCTCGGGGATTATCTCCACTTCCCACGACTCAGACTCCTAAAATATCTCTTTGAGGATCCGTAGATAGGCCTTATTTGGAAATTTGTTGTAACTACACAATCTCTCATACTTCTCTCATAAGCGTTGATGTATAAAAGACATGGGGACTCTTTGGAAGAGTTAGCCACAATTTGCATAAGATCTATTGCACACTATATCAGACATTTATATAAGGAATTTCTGGTTTACCTTATTCGAATGTGTTGATCAATTTCGTGTGATTGAGTGGTTGTTCAGCCCATGTTGTTGGAGGTAGGGCCCCCTTCTGTAACAGGTGTTGTTATAAGTAGGATTTCCTTCCTTTATGCATGTGTTTTCAGGTTAATAAATTTAATTGTTGATGCAGTGTTGATTGATTTAATTATTTAATATTCAGAATTGGTGTGCTGACCGTAGCTAAGTGTGAATTCCTCAATTAGTGATACGATTGGATTGCATTTTCATTTCTATTACAGAGGAATAGATGAATGGTGAATGTTGAATTAGAATTACTCTTGCGGTGAATGGATGCATTAAGTGATTATTGGAACTTTGTTGTTAATGTGTAAGGGTAGAAGTAGATTGTAGGATTTAATTAGTCTGTTCAATTTCTTCATTTCATATGTGATTTATTGAATTGCTTCCCTAGGAATTTCCCATTTTGTTAAATTAGATTTGGAAATTAATTGCTTTTTGTAGTATGACAAAGTGTTGTTAATTGTTGATTACTTTCCGTAGCGTAGCAGAACGTTATATCATAGTAGAACATTTCTTGAAGCTAATAGTTAAGTGCTTGGATTTGATCGCAAGATCCTTTCTGTAATTGGCAGTTTCTTAGGAGTCTATTCACCAAAAGATTGCATCCTAATTTCAATTCAGTAATTCCTTGACTTCCTTTGTGTTAAGATTATCCAAGTTGCAGTGTCTGGCATATATTTTGCTTGGCAGCTCATAAGCCTTTGTGGCCCTGGGTTGATAATTTATGAACTTTCTATTTCCATTTAATTAAAAAAGGAATAAAAGAGCTCATCAGTGCTCCATCCGCAGTAGGATTAATGTAGTCATCCTAATTCGCAGTCATCTTGTAAATGCGATCAAGATCATGTGCTCTGGATTCTTCCTGAATCAGCTCACTGTATCTTTCTCCTTGTGAAGGGTCCAGTGGTGCGATGACCCTTATGTCATGCCCTTCAAAGATCATCTTCTTTGTTTTCAAGTTTATGATGGCGAGGTTATCCATAGCCCAATATATACCCAACAATGCTGGATAAGGCTGGCTATCATCCACAATTTCGATAACCTTGAATTCTGCATGACTTCGCACTCCATCGATGTCAACAATAGTATTGGCTAATCTCCCAAAAGGTATGACTTTCATCTGATTTGCTAACCTCAACTGTATGGGTGACCACAACAACTTTGGTCTTCCCATCTGCTGCCATGTTTGCTTAGTCAAGACATTTAACTCTGATCCTAAGTCAAGGATGATTTCATCCATCTCATAATCTCCTATCTACGAAGTGAGCCTCATTTCTCTGCCTGTTCTTTTATAGCTTTTGATGTGATGAACTGCGCTCTCAGCGGTATCCTTCTCACTGCGTGGTTCATACTGGTTTAACAATTTTTGTAATTCCACTACAGCATCTACGATTTTCAATAATTTCAGGCAGCTCCGTAGGAACTGCGCAATAGAGGTGCATGTCTCTGCTGCGTGGCACGTTTTGTCATACGCGGCTGGCATATCCTCCATATGCGGTATTTCACTTCACAACGGGATTCTTGGTGACGTAGGTGCTTTCTCTTTGAAGATGTCTCGTGCTTCTTCAAAGACTTCTTTTTTTTTCCAGGTTGAAAGCAGGTGTCTTCCCATTATCCTTTATGATCCAGATTGTTTCAACTGGGGTCTGCCTAGTTTCAAAGTCTCCAGAAGTCGAAGCTTATGCTTGCCTATCCCTTCATGTGGCAGCGCCACTTCGCATTACCACATTAATACTTGGATCCACAGCCCTTCTCTCTGCTGTGATCAACTGAATTTTCGGGTTAGGTACATCTTGCTTTCTCTTCTATATTTTTGCTGCTAACACTGGGCAGTCTTCAATAACATGATCAAAAGATTTACAATAGTTAGAGGTAGTACATGGATTGGTACAATCTCTAGATAAGTGACCTGGCTGTCCACGGTTATAACAAATCATCTGGCCTCTTCCTCTTCCTTGTCCTGGGCTAGTATTTCTTCCTCTTTCGTGGAATCCTCCACGGCCTCTATATGCGCCTTGATCATGCTGTGCATTATCTTGTTTCTGTGGAGTTTCTTCTTGGACTCTGTATACTCCACCACCCTACATATGCTCTAGATCTCGCTTTCTCTCCATCATGAGTTGATATTCCCTATATTTGGATTCATCATGTCCAACTGATTTGCAGTAGTTGCAATATAAATTCTTAGGGGTGTGCACGTACTTCTGAATTAAGTAGCAGTCTTCTGGTCAGTGTCCTCTAGTTCTACAGATCTCACACCATGGTGCTTGGTTCTGATTGAGTGGACTTGGTGCTCCACTGTTAAGGTATTCTGAAAATAAAGGACGGTGCTCTTTGGTGTGCCCTTCTCCCTTGCATCATGTACACCAGACTTCTTGTCTTTGTTCTTTCCCCTTCTTCATGTCTTGCAACTGTAATGTCAAGGTAGCTAGTTGGGTCTAGATCTGGGACATTCCAGTGCTAGTCTCACCTATAGGTGAAGCTTCCAACTTCATCGCGATCTCCAAGGCTTCTGTCTGCGAAGCCACCTTCTACTGCATCAACGACAGTCTGATATGGGGCAACAGCGTGGCTATAAACCATTCTCGGTGTTGTTGCGGTGCTATGATGAAACTTACTTGGTCCAACAGTGTCTTAAATTTTTGGTCAAATTCCCAAACTGTCTCATTAGGTTTTTGCTTAATTTCCTTTAATTATGTTATACATTGGGATTCTGACTTTGGTTCCTTGAACTCACTCAATAGTGCAGCCTTAATCTCTACTAAGGTTCTATTATGTCCCTGAGAATACTTCATGAACCAGTTCAAGGCTCTATCTCTGAACGTAGTGACGAGCTATGCTCGCTTCACAACATCATCCTGAACTTGTTCGACACTCCACACGGCTTCACATAGAAACCAATGTTGCTCAGGGTCCTCTAGACCCATACCTTTAAATATCGGCAGCTTAATATCGTCATCCATTCTCCTTCTTGGTTGCGCAGTGCTCTGAGTGGTGTTAGGGATATTACTGAGCGGGATATTCTGAATCGGGATATTCTAAGATAGAATAGCCTGTGATGAAATGGTCTGAGCGCTCACTCCTGTGATGTTACTGGTATTGACGCTCTGAGGGTTAGGAATATTAACAATGGGAGGGTTCTGAACTGACGGATTCTGAGAGATAGGAGGTGCGGTACTTGCAACCGACGGATTCTGCAGAGTAATAGGCTGATAGGTGGATGATAGGGGTGCGGTCTGGCTATCAAGATGGGCTTGGAACTTAGTTTCTACACGAGTCCACTCTTCTTGGTGTTAAACTTGTATCTGTTTCCACTTCTCAAACTATGTGTTTCTTCATCAAAGTCACTATATATGCTACAGTGACCATTACAGACTCAAAATTTTCTATAAATTTTACTGTATTCTTAAAACGTCTTTCTCAGCTAAAAGAATTTTAATATATAAACTCAAATTGTTCAAGTAATTACCTCTGAAACCTTTGAAAAACTCTGCTTCGACTACGCTGTAGGACTTTAGGGTGTCCACAGCGAACTCTGTCACGAATCCTTCTATTATATTGTCAACCCAAAAGTCAACCGCTCGCGAAAGTGGACTATCTATTGCTTTGAGCCTCGCAATGAGCTCCGGGGTCCACTCGGTAGGTACTTCTAGCTGGAAACAGTTCTTTCTCTCTATGAGTCTTGATATCCACTTGTGCAACTCGTTTCCAAAGGATGCCCAGAAAATTTCATGAATATCTTTCCACAGGTATTTGTTCAACCAATCTATGTCAGAGAGATGCGGATGTCTATTTTCCTTCTTTGCGAAGTCTCTTTCTGTCTTATCACACCAGGCCCAAATATCTTTCTTGTCTGGGTACCAATTTTCTGCAATCAACGGAACCTTTTCTTCCGAGCACATCACTATTTCAAGCGCAGAACCTCATCACCGATCCTTAGCGCGGCAATGGAACCATCTGTTGGCTTACATAACTGTCTTGAGGTTTTCTATAAAGACCTAGGTTCTTCGCGATTCAAGGAACCAACAAAACCCCTTTTCACCGGCCCTTTTGGCCACAATCTGCAAACAGACTGAGGTCTCACCCGAGGCGAAGTTATGGGGGGGCTGCGGAATCTGGTTTCCTCAACTAGGTGATGAGTGCATAAACCGATCTGGTGAACAGCGCGTTGCGGGACTCGCGCTGCAGACTAAGGACTGCGCAAAGTTCACCTTCTTCGTGGCTAATTCTACTGCAAGCGAGGACGTTTGCTCGACTCGTGCATCCAAGGACTGCGCGGTTCGGAGGGTTTTTCAACGACAGGACAACGCAACTGATAACTACGCTTCCTCTCTAGACTTAATCGACTTCAGTGACTTTACTTAGAGTTTCCTATCCATTCATCAATTGCCTTAGGTTATTTATCTTATGACTTATGCAATATGGCGAGACACAACATACTACGCACTTCCGATGCTGCGCTCTGAGGGAATCGCCTGCCGCAAACTCCACTTATTCTAGTGTTTACTCAATCAACGTATGCATTCATTCTGACTTAGAAATACTTATGCATCTAACATTCATCCACATATGCGATACTTAACATATTATTCCCATATTCACTCTTTATGGTGAATACATATAAAAGTAAGAACATATAAACTGATAAATGAGATCTTAAGCACTCATTGTAAGCAAATATACATATTCAAACACATAAACAGTCACACAACACAGAATTTAACGTGGTTCACCCCCAGGATGGGAGCTACGTCCACAGGAATTGTTGTTATATTATTTCGGGAAGTGTACAACAGTTCCAGTCTACGCACTCAGCTGCAAACTCTCTTCTCTCTCTGTAGGTCTCTGCACACTCAGCTGCAGAGCTTTTACAATCTTCTCTCAACAGAGATCAATGTTCAACAACAAAGATTAACAATTCATAAACAGAATATTAACCCGTTCCCTTACAAAATGTGCCCCTTTATAGAATATGCCCGTAGGTCATGTCTTTACAATGCATAGGCAAAAACCCTATGGTTTCCCAAAACTGTCATGGTTTTCCCCTAACTGGACTGTTAGGCTCTGATAGTGACTCTTCCGTTGTGGCCATCCTCTACGCGTGGTCACGTCGCTTTCAGCCTGCCTTATCGACCACATGCCGACTATCAGTTTCACCCAGCTGTTCCTTCTCTAACGGCTTTGTGCAGCCGGTTCACGTCGTTCTTCCTCTGCTCGTGTGACCAGTCGCTTTCTTTCCGCACCACTCCTTACCCGCATGTTGGGGAATCATGGAGTGCTTTGACAAAATAGGTCGCTTCCATAGCTTGACCTTCCCTTCATTCTTTACTAAAAATAGATGCCCTACTGGCACCTCACGGTGCTACCACTTCGCAGAACTGGACCTCAGCTGCGCGGTTCCTTCCCTGTCGGTACTACGCTACGCTCAACTTCACAGCTTCCAAAACTGACTTATCAAAAATGTCTTCATCTGAGCTGTGTTGTAGCTCCAAAGCTGTTCTTCTCAAAAATTCCTTACTTGGGCCAGGCCCAACAACCCTCCACCAGCACCTCCGCTTCCAGCGCCACCGACCAAGCCTCCTCCCGCGCCACCTCCAGCCCCTCCACCCAAGTCGCCTCCTCCTCCTAACCCTCCACCACCACCAATTCTGCCTCCTCCTCCTAACCCTCCTCTGCTTTCGATTTAACGCGATTGTTGAGAAGCTCTTAAATCAATTTTCAAGAGAAGTTGCAAATGTAACGAAATGATCTCCTTTCGGTACAGTTGTAGATATTTTGTCTCGAAACATTTACGAGCTAGTCCATGCACTAGAGATCTATCTACCAACTACTGCGCAACATGTCTATCAAACGGAATCAATTATATTTTCATACAGCATCCCGGACAACATGGAGTTCATATTTGGGGGAAGAGTTGTATAGCTCGTTACGATATATATCATTTATTTAATTCCACTGTGCTTGCATCGCCTCCTGCGAAAACATCACCAAATAGTAGTAGGATACATGTAATTTTGGTATGAACCTGGAGGTTGAAAGATCAAGTTATCCTCACCATCAAGGTCAGGGATTGAGGATTCTACCTTGAAGCTGTAGAGGTGAGGCTCAAGGAGGAGCCCCACCTATGAAAATAATTACCAATAAGTCTCTCAGATCTAATTAATCTCACAATGAACAATAGAAAATATGAGAGAAACCAAATGAATAACTTGTTGTCATGAGAAGGCTTGCTAGGCCTTTATATAGCATTATTACAATATGTCTTGAGGCCATACCATGGGCCAAAACCATGTGCTACCAAATACCATGGATATGAGAGGGTGGCCTCTTCATTTAATGCTGTTATGATAAATGGGAGAGGGTGGCCTCTCCATTTAATGCTTTTATGGTTTATACATCCGAATTTAGATCATATACCCCTAAAATTCGGATCATTCCTCCCCCCTTAGAAAATGATGGTCCCCATCATTTCATGCTAAAAAGAGACCCATGATTACAATGTGCTAGTTACCAATGAAGAGAAGGGTTTTGTGTGGTTGACCCATAACCGTGGGTTTTGCAAGGTTGACCCATAACCGTGGGTTTTGCAAGGGTGACCCATAACCATGATGGCAATGGCAAGCTTGATTCCAATGAAGAGCAGAGTTTTGTGTGGTTGACTCGGAACCATGGGTTTTGTGTGGTTGACCCATAACCGTGATTACATTAAAATTTAAAAAAATTTAAAATTCATGATCTTTGGTGCAGTTGATGTCTTGCTGCAAATCCATTCATAGCTTCTGATGCATGTACTGAAATTGAATTCCATTGAAGACCCATTTGAGATCTCGAAGAGACCTTTCCATCCATATAACATACTTGCTCTGGGGTGGCCCAGAGATTGAAAAAATGTTTGTTGAAGTTTAAGAGACGCGCGCACACTATTTTGCAGACATATGTTTCTTCAGTAGATGGAAAGAGATTTCCAACAAGCTATGGTAGAGCCTCTGAGACATTTTGTGGAGTCTGCAACACTTGTTTAAAGTTGTTGTACGTCCGGCCACATTGTGTACAAACATGTACTACTTCAAACAAGCATATCTCACAAACCAGAAAACGAAATGAAAGTCCGTGAAATACCCATTTAGCTGACAGAAAGAGCTTTCCAATGAGCTATGGTAGAGCCTCCGAGACTTTCTGTGGAGTCTGTATCACTTGTTTAAAGTTGTTGTACGTCCGGCCGCATTATGCACAAACATATGCTACTTCAAACAAGCATATCTCACAAACCAAGAAACAAAATGAAATTCCGTGAAATACCCATTTGAGCTGATAGAAATACCTTTCCAGTGAGCTATGGTAGAGCCTCTGAAACATCCTGTGCATTCCATGGAACTTGTTCAAAGTTTGTTGAATGTTGAATGTGAGAGTGTTGGAGTGTAGAGATGCCAAGGGTTTGTAAGGAAGCATGGGTTGTTGTAGAGGTTGTGGAACCTTCGTTGAACCTGCATCATGCTTCAAAATATTATTCCGATGGAGAGCGTGCCCGCTCTGATACCACTGATCCGGATCTTGAGAGCTGAGAACCGGAAGGCTTGAATGCCGAGAGAGGAGGAGGTTAAGCATGCAAATCTGTCATAAAATTCACATGAAAAACACTAATCTTGCATGAGAATAAGAATGAACAAAAACATATGAAGTGATTGGAGGTGAGGCTCAAGGAGGAGCCCCACCTCTGAAAATAATTACCAATAAGTCTCTCAGATCTAATTAATCTCACAATGAACAATAGAAAATATGAGAGAAACCAAATGAATAACTTGTTGTCATGAGAATGCTTGCTAGGCCTTTATATAGCATTATTACAATATGTCTTGAAGCCATACCATGGGCCAAAGCCATGTGCTACCAAATACCATGGATATGAGAGGGTGGCCTCTTCATTTAATGCTGTTATGATAAATGGGAGAGGGTGGCCTCTACATTTAATGCTTTTATGGTTTATACATCCGAATTTAGATCATATACCCTCTAAAATTCGGATCATAAAGAGAACCAGAGGAAGTTGTAGCAACATAAATGTATTCAAGTAGTGAGATGGCAGTTGAAAATCATAAGAGTTAGTTAAAGAGTTGAGGAAGTTGAAGAGTGAATAGGAATAGAGAAACAAAAGTATTTTTTCTAGTAGAGTTGGGTTAAGGGGTCCATAAGAAGCCCCAAGAGATAGATACGTAGTGTAGAGAGTTAGTTGAGAACCAAAATAGAGCATTAAGGAACATTTTGTTAATCTATACCTACATCTTAATTTATAATAATGAGAATGAACATATCTTTTCCCAAGCTATGATCTTGCTCTTAATGTTGTTTCATTGCTTTGTTTCAGCATGTCCTTTCTTATAGTGTACCAGTGTTATGATTTGTTTGTTGCAAACCATTGTGCTTAACTTAGGAAGTTAAAGTTACTGAAGAAATGAGATCATTGTGCTCCCAATTGTGTCGAGATGATGGAGCACAAATATATTGTAATGTAAAATTAATGCATTGAAGATCGAAGATTTTGACACCAACCATAAATGGAATCATCCATAAGTATCAACATATACATTGGATATTGCACCAAACTACATTGAATTCAACCGAAGGAGTGGGGAAGTAATACAATATAACACTCCCCTACCTACTTCCACAAATACATTATCTCACAATAAACAACTTGCATTTGACATAGTCCTACAACATTCACAAACGCAAGGAAGTAAAGAGCCATTGAGGATGATCATCCAAGGAATTGCAGGCATAGATCAATCCTACCTTATAAACACCATAAAAAAAGACCTACCTTCTTAAGCAACCTCTAGCCATAGGCCATTACTACTCCTCTCCCCTACTGGAGTTGCAACATTTAACATACATGCAACCACTATACTTGCAGGGATATGGATTCCTATAAAGGACAAACCTCTATATGCAGGAGCAAATATTGGGATATTTTTGTTGACATACTTAACCAATGTAATCAAGTTGGAAACAATCTTGGATCAAAGGGGCACAAATTCCATCCAACTTCATTTTTACGACAGCTCTTGACAAACATCCACAATGCCACACCAACCTTGGAAGACTAGAGCCTCCTCAAATCTAGAACTAATAGGTTCTTTTCAATAGAGGATCGCTCAAACTTTAACATAACAATCCATCTCTTTGCAATGAACATTCTTGCAAACAATCATAACAAATACATGCTCCAAGCATTGGCTATGCCTATTACATGATCTATCGCTGATTTCACCAATGGTTCATATGTAGAGAAAAAGAAATATTGTTATGTGTTGGGAAGTGAGTAATTTTATCTTGCAATTTATGGGTCCAATCAGGAGTATTAAATGGTGCACTTGGAGTGGTCATGCAAATTGTATACACACTTGTATCTATCCCTCCTAATTTTTCATCCTATGTTGTCGTGGCATTTGATAAATACATTGGTTCTCCATGGAACCAACCTCAACCAAAGCACATACCAATTCCACCCATAAATCAAAGTAATAACAAACAAATCCCCCTTAAGATGTATTTGGGCATTGACTATGCGTAAATGTATTGGCATTGGTAATAATAAACGTCAAGGATTGACCTTCACACAATGCCACGTGCTACAACATTAGAAGGAATCTGAATTACACCATCGTTCTCCTTCAAACGCTATGCAAAGATGAAAGACACTTCATATGTATCACATCGAAAAAAATAAGAGGCAGGCCTTCATTCTATGTCCCTTTCATACTTAAAATTGTAATCCTCAAACCCTGCACTCCCCTACCAAATAGTGATTTTTACATTCAAAGGTAAAATTACAATCCTCAATCCATGCACTCCATCTATGTACATACAACTTTCTCTCATTTTACAACATATTGAATTTATTCTCAGTGTTTCATTTCCCCCACTTTGGGGGTATGCTAGTATTATAGAGAGTACTGAAAAAGTGCATGGTTTTTTTTTCTTGGCTTCAACGGTGCACTCTATTTGACCGTACACGTAGAGAATGGTACTCCCATGTATTTTGAATTGCACCAACAAGACCAAGACAATTTAATTTTTAGTTTGATTATTGATGCACTGGTTATGTAAGTGATCACTAATTAAAGTGCCACCTTATATTTAGAAGCACGACAATTAGTGTGCGGAAACGTATTATTAAATTTATCTCTATGGTGCATTTGGTATGCATAGAAGCGTTGCCAATGATGCCTTTGTACATTTTCTAAACCGTTGATAAGCAAATAAAATTTTAGTAGTAAAAGTGAACTCAACGATCTCTTTACAATATATAGGACCACCATGAATGATGCCTCCTAAGATCATACAGAGCATTGAAAAAAATCATGGGAAAGTTTTTTCTTTGGTTGCAAAGGTGTACCCTATCCAACACAGTGCAACCTATTGCTAACAAGGATGCATTGCACAAGTCGGTGTGAGTTTAATGAATTTAATGCATCGCCTCTTTTTTTCAATTTAAAAAATAGGTAAACTAAATCCTAATTTTAAATTTCAAACTGCTAAAAATATAAATGAGGGAGTAACAATCAATTTAGTTGGTCTCTTGCTTGCTAAGAAGGCATGGTTGCTGCATAGAGAAAAAATGAAAAATTCATACTATTTTGCAAAATTTCAAAACAAACTAAATCCACCAAGGAAGCATAGGAATCAAGAAATTTGACAACATGGTAGCACCAACAATGGGGTGATCATAGAGGGATGGTGAACACTAGTAATTGCATGGTTTGAAGCATGGAAGGAAAATTATAAATGAAATTACGGTTTGGTAATATTTTTCACCTTGCTTCGATGCATCAGATATTAAGATGCACTAGTGCACTCCTAGGTTTTAAGCGCATTGTTAAGTTTTTAAAAAAATGGCATTGTGCCATGGGTTAGTATGCACCGAGGCGTTAATAATTATTAAGCACACCAATAAATTTTTGTAATTTTTTTAAAACAACGATTGACATTGTATAACACAATGTCTAAACCTTATTTGGTGTGTCTTATAAAGTGATGCATCGATGCTCTTATGGTTTAAAGATGCATAAGTTATAGTATGTTTATAATTTATTTTAAATTATTTGTATAATGGAATAGTAATAAGAACCTTTGATGCATTGATAATGGGTATGGTAGCACATCAATAAGTGTTTGTTATTTACTAAACGAAATAATATTGTATGACAAAATGGATGAACTTTATTTGGTGATATTATATAATGATGCATTGGTGCGCTTATGGTTTGAAGACACACTGACTAAAGTATGCTTATAAATGATTTAAACCAACATTTTATAACATAATAGTAATAACAAAATTGAGAATGAGAATGCACTAGTGTGGCCTATATGGGGCCGCATCAATAAGCTTTTGTATTTTTCAAATAAAAACCAATATTGTGCACAAAATGTCTAAATCTTATTCAATGTGTCTTATACATGTGTCTTATACATTGACATATCAATGCGATTCCAATTCAAAGATGCATTGACTAGAGTTTGCTTATAAGTGATTTAAACTAATATTTTATTACATAATAGTAACAGCAATCATAAGTGCTCTAGCAATAGGAACATACCCGTGCGATCTATATGTGAGCACACTAGGGTGCATAAGACAATTTAAGTGCACTAACATAAAAACTTCCACTAAAACTTCTAGTTGCTTGCCTTTTATGGGAACTTCCATTATTAGTGGAAAAGGAAGAATATTTTTGGGAAGGTTTTGCAAAAAAATCTGCTAGGTGGTCTTTTTCTTGTAGCGAAAGCACATATTGTCATAGGAGTGTATGCAATAGAAAACACAATCATTTAACAAAGCACACCTTTTAGCATCATAACTCTCTATGTAAGGTTAAAATCTTTATTTTTACATGATATCAAAGGGATCAATATTGTTGTTAGTCCTTGCCTATAATGAGACTCTTGTTTTTAGATTTCTAATTGGTTTTATGGAATGCAAAAAAAGTTATTGAAATTTTAAATGTTTCCGAACAATTTATTACTAAGATATTTTTTTTTAAATAAAAAATATAGTTTAACTATTCTTTGATTTAATCAAAAGAAATTTATACGCCATGTTTTTCTTTAAGGAGTAATCTTCGGAGATGCATTTTGTCACGTCCCCTCTTGTTACCAGGCAAATTAGCACGGCTGATTCCTAGTAATCAACACTAAAAATAGTGACCCAATGTCACCTCGGCCACTGTTCTAACTTCTTCGGAAGTCGAAACCTCCAAGGAGAAGTATCCTTATGGAATCCTGTAAGACACCGAGACAACCAACAAACTATGTTCTATGCAATCTTAGGGTTAGATCAGTGCCTAATGGAGTCAAGTATATCTAATTTCAGTCAATGAACAATGAAGTGCATGCACATAATTTGAGACACCGAGACACCCAACACTAAAAATAGTGACCCAATGTCACCTCGGTCACCGTTCTAACTTCTTCGGAAGTCGAAACCTCCAAGGAGAAGTATCCTTATGGAATCCTGTAAGACACCGAGACAACCAACAAACTGTGTTCTATGCAATCTTAGGGTTAGATCAGTGCCTAATGGAGTCAAGTATATCTAATTTCAGTCAATGAACAATGAAGTGCATGCACATAATTTGAGATAAACAATATTGGATCAAAAGACTATATTGACAAAACCCTCCAATAACCAAATATGCGTTAAATGAGTATCAACAAAGTGTAATCTTCATATCGATATTCAATACATTTATAGCAGCAAAGAGGCATCAAAATCATACATCGGATAGTAAGACATATAGCTGTAGTAAATGCAATCGAATCAGAACTTGGTTGCTCAATATACTTTCCAGTTTGTATATGATTATAATAATTGTTGCAGCATAAGTATATAAAAGGAATGTAGTGACTGTCGTTTATCAATAAGTTTCATGTATCATTTCAATGACCAAAGTTAAAGCAATTCCAATTATCAAATAAACATATGTATCATCATTGATCATCAACAAGCATAAAGTTCTGATATGTATGTATTCTCTGCAGTAGACTTACATAGTAGATGAATGAAAAATGTATCCAAGTTCAGAGAAATAATTCAGTAGGAAGCTGTAATGCCATCATTGGCATTATAAATTTTAATGTAATTAAACATAGACTTTGTGACTAAACAACAAATAATCAAAGTGTAACCATAACAACATATAAGCAAAATATAAGCATTTTGATATAGCATCAAATAACTTAGAATTTTTAAAACTTCATTGGTGATTCACACAACGTAAATTAACATCATAAATCATGTAGCAATAGCATCATATGATAATTTTACGACAACATATAAACAATTTAAAATCACAAGAAAAATAACTTGTTATAAGAATGGTGACGGAGTCCAAACTGAGCAAGCTTCCCTCTTCCATTTGAGTTGCTTCCATCTTCATTGCCCAAAAGCAGGACCACGGTTTTACCTTCCAGCCAACTAGGGGCCTAGCCGGCTCCCTAGCCCTAGGAAGCCATTGAACGTTCCCATCCAAATGGCCTCCTGGCCCTCCGTGCCCGAGACCCCCGGAGAATAGAACAGTGATGCACTAGTAGGCTATGTATCAAATCTTCCAAGAGTTCTCAAACTCTTCCAACTCTTCAAAACTTCTCATACCCCAAAATACCCAAAATTCTCCATCCTAGAATACTCTCACCAAAATAATCTTCAAGAGAAAAAGAACCTCTCTCCTTCCACTCTCAAGTCTCATATTTATATCCAAAATCCTCATCATCCTCCTCATCCATCAATAAATTCCCATAAATAATAATCATCAATCAATAAATTCATTTTCTCCAAAAAAATAGAAATTTGATTTAAATAATTAAAATATTGATAAACATGGATGCAAAGTCTCACTTGTCATGCTTCCATCTTAATGCAACTATGACAACCATTTTCTAAAAATTTGTGCAAATCCTATCTATCCATTTATTTATATTATCCTTTCATTCATAAGTCAATAAGATATTTTCATATACTATATTATACTATGACATATTTTATATTATATGTATATAATTATATATGTTATTTAATAATCCAATCAATTTATATAAATCTAAATCATTTTAAACAAGTCAACAAACTCATACTTTCAACACACAAGTAATGCTTTCATCAATTCGTCAACCAAGTTACTAATAGATAATATAATCATATTAATTTATTCATCGATCGACCAATCATAGTAATGTAATCACGAATTGACGTATGCATGGCCAGTGCACACGCCTTAAGCGTGCGTACTAATAATCACATTTAATGCTCCTAATAAATCATTATTACATCCTCTCAAACAACATATAGAAGAACAATTAAACACTGCATCATTCATCATTCATAATCATTCATACAGAAACAATAAGACAAATTAGATAAACATAATGGTGAAATCAAACATATAATCATGATGGTTAATAACAATCAAGAACACCATCCAATCCATCATTGGTACCATCCATCACATCAGTAATCCAGCCCCTAAATCACCACTACTTCCATCTCCTGACCTCACCATCCCGTCCTCTGCTGCAATATACTGTGGCGTCGACTGCACGACCTAACCACATATAGAACCCGTAGGCGGAAGTGTTGATCAACTACATTGACCAAGCTTCCCCAGCAGGCAACCGCTAGTCGTCATCACACGTCTAGGGGAGTGCGCAACACAAACCTCCCACGACTCCAGGTTTCGGGGGATAAACGGTGGGAATTTCCTCCACCCCCCCTAATAGTACTAGGGTTAACACCCTACATCAACCATACTGTGCCATCACTGTTCTAAGGGGTCCCGTCATTGAAAAACCACTTTGGGAAAGTTACAATTCCTGTCAAAACTCACACTCACCCACAAGTCATAGAAATATTTGAATTCAGAATGAAATAGCATGAAATTTTATATAACATCATTATACTCATGATGTTCAATACATCTCGTGGGCCTTGGCAATATAGGAATCCGCCTATCTCATAGCCAATCCACATGTGGAATAGTTCATCATTAACATAAAACATATATATATCCATACCCAACTCTTTCAAGTGTTAATCCATATCACTAATACAACATTTACAAATAATCATGTAAGTACTTTTGCAAACAACTAAATTAGCATTCCACGTATGGATATTCTATATTCAATTTGTATGTTCAATATGAAGTAACATATCTATTGCCATTGAAAAATTTAATAGTAAATTCCATTTACCATACAACCTCACTGGAGTTCACATGTGCACATAACAATCATCTTAATCAATCTATCTTCGTCAAACAGATAATAAGCAATACAATGCTAAGATAATTCACATTAGAGTTTTTAATTAATGACTATCATTACGAGATTCTACCTTTAAAGGGGTACATGTTTGATTAAATGGATACTCCTATGGGCAACTTTGTTGTTGACATGTACTCCCAAAGGCTAGAAGCTAAGAAAACAGGTGATGATGCTATGTCTTTTGTTTACAAGACCCTGATGAACTCTCTATATGGTAGATTTGGTATAAATCCAGAAAGTACGACAACAGAGGTCTGTGATAGGGAAAGATATGACATATTGACCCAGAAAGACAATTTGATCTTTGGGAATAAGCTCAGTGAACAATATTATATTGTGAGTTATCATAAGAATACTGTAGATGCAGATGACTCTGAGTGGGATCCTCCAAGGATATCTGCAGTTCAATTGGCCGCTGCTATAACAGCTTGTGCTCGTCTACATATGTACAAATACATATCTCGAGATGACTGTTTCTACACGGATACTGACTCAGCTATTATTGGTAGTCCTCTTCCAGAGGAGGAAACATCTTCTATTGAATTGGGTAAATTGAAATTAGAGCACAAAGTTCGGAAAGGTATATTCTTAGCTCCCAAAAGCTATTATGAGATTGGTGAGGATGGTTGTCCCAGACACCGATTGATTTAAATTGATATTGATTGAGCTATTGATCAATTGTATTACATAGTTTGAGGTCAGGCAGGACTACGGACGATACAGTACGGGAAGGTACAAGGGAACGGGAAGACACCGAGTGAGTTAGTCACCACAACCTGAGGAGAAATATGATATGGCATCGCATATTTTCATATATGATCTAAAAAAAAAAATTGCACTTATTCAATTGGAGGGCGCATCTTCGGAAACAACGTTGAAAGTAGGCAAGAACTTAGGAGAAATAGATTCTCAAAAACTTTCTCATTAGCTATTCTATTTTGTTAGATAAATCTAATTTGTAGCTGATCACAGGCAATATACATTAGGTCCTCTAAAATGAATTTATTATTAATAAAGATTGGCATTTCATATATTTTTTTCTTATTGGATAGATTGTTTCCATTGCTTTGAGGAGCCCACTATTACGTTTTGCGGGAAGAAGAGGAGATAGAGCCAACTGCTTAGGTTGAGCTAGTCACGCTTGTCAGGTAGGGTAGTTTCTTTCTTGCTTTTCAGGTTCTCTCTTTCACGTTGGTTGGGTAGTTATAGTCAGGGAATGGAGGTGGGTGATGCTTGCCAGATAGTGATAAATTTCTAGTTCACATCTTTCGAGATAGGTGCTCCCACGGACGGACAAATGAGGACTAGCCTGGAAGGAAACCTAACTGGGATAACTTGCCAGGAGATAATACCTTACCAGACCGGACAAGACTATTACATATTGCATGCGGCCTATTGGTTATTTCTCCTATTGACAATTTGGTTTTAAATTTTCAAAGAAATAGCATCCATTTTCATGTTAAAAGTAGGATGTAAACTTTATTCCGTCTTGAGTGATGCGATTAACATTAAGCCGATCCCTCTATTACCCCCAAACTGTGAAGTGCACTTCTGACTGGATATTCCATATCCATAAAACTCAGTTATTGTTTTTATTATTATTAGGTGGAAGGAATGGAGTACTCAGCGCCAGACCAAATTGATTCTCTGGTGCCTCTCCATTGTCAACAATGAAAAGGGTTCTCGTTTTCTCCCGAAGAAATGGCACCAACATTAGCTGGAGGACTTACGCCCAGCTCGATCTCACATGGACATGGGCTGTACGGTACACAGAAATCTGTGGCAAATATTGAAGGCAGTTTCGGTCTTTGTCTGTGCGATTCATAGAAATTTGCAGCAAATTAGTAGAATCACAAAGAAGTACTCAAAAGAGATGGCAGTGAATACGCCTCCGTTCACAGTCGCAGCTGCAGTTGCGGCCATTGGAGCTTTCTGCAAGTTCGAATCTCATTGCCTTCCATCAAGAACGACAACAACAGATACGGATGGCCATCATGTAAGTATATGAATCATAAATTTTAATCATTTTGGTTGTGTGTGAAGAACAGAGGAGTTACAACTTACTGTACTTGGGATTAGGTTTTCTAATTATGGTGGTTTTTGTGTTGCCAGAATGAGAGTTATGGTCGGCAGGACGGCGAATTAAATGGAAAATCAAAAGTGGAGCGGACGGCGGCAAAGTTTGCCCCTCAGTTTGACGGTCTCCACTGCTATGAGACACTGGTTAGGTTTTGATTGCCGTAAGGCTGAACTTAACCAACGGGCACACAGAATTTTTACAAAAATGATGAATCATGTAAATCATATTCATTGATCTACTATTTTTGGAAGACTTTTCTTTCTTTGTATGTCATGGAAATTTGTTTTTTTTACCTATAATTATTTCGATTATATTTGGATGACTATCCTACAGTTTTACATCGCCGAAATCTCGAGATTCAATTTCTGTTATAAGAACCCAATTATTGGTTGTAATCCTCAATTCTAAGGAACAAAAAAAAATGTTTACAACACCTGCATACACCATATTATGGGATCCCAACACCTAAAAGATCCCGATTGTGACACCCCACTGAAGAATCCAATCAAATAACTAGTAATCAGAGCATGAAGTCACGGATTCACTCGTCAAGTAAAAGATGAACTAATAGGACCGACCAGAGCTGATAATTGAGTCTCCAGATATTTTTGTGGTGTAGTTGCTTGTTGACAGGCCAAAGGGGCGCAGCCCTGGCTATGAATGTATATATATTTTTTTGTTCAAATAAATTCCAGTATTGTTTTCTGCTAGATTCAAATAAATTTCAGTTCTGTTTTCTGCTCAATTTTGTTCAAACTAACCTATGTTTTCTATTTAAGTTATGTTTTATATCTTATACATTTTTCTTCACTAATTTCTAGTAGACCCATAAGGTTCTAGTATTCGATCCTATGCTTTGATACCATATGTAATGCCATCATTGGCATTATAAATTTTAATGTAATTAAACATAGATTTTGTGACTAAACAACAAATAATCAAAGTGTAACCATAACAACATATAAGCAAAATATAAGCATTTTGCTATAGCATCAAATAAATTAGAATTTTTAAAACTTCATTGGTGATTCACACAACCTAAATTAACATCATAAATCATGTAGCAATAGCATCATATGATAATTTTACGACAACATATAAACAATTTAAAATCACAAGAAAAATACCTCGTTATAAGAATGGTGGCGGAGTCCAAACTGAGCAAGCTTCCCTCTTCCATTCGAGTTGCTTCCATCTTCATTGCCCAAAAGCGGGACCACGGTTTTACCTCCTAGCCAACTAGGGGCCTAGCCGGCTCCCTAGCCCCAGGAAGCCATTGAACGGTCCCATCCAAATGGCCTCCTGGCCCTCCGTGCCCGAGACTCCCGGAGAACAGAACAGTGATGCACCAGTAGGCTATGTATCAAATCTTCCAAGAGTTCTCAAACTCTTCCAACTCTTCAAAACTTCTCATACCCCAAAATACCCAAAATTCTCCATCCTAGAATACTCTCACCAAAATAATCTTCAAGAGAAAAAGAACCTCTCTCCTTCCACTCTCAAGTCTCATATTTATATCCAAAATCCTCATCATCCTCCTCATCCATCAATAAATTCCCATAAATAATAATCATCAATCAATAAATTCATTTTCTCCAAAAAAATAGAAATTTGATTTAAATAATTAAAATATTAATAAACATGGATGCAAAGTCTCACTTGTCATGCTTCCATCTTAATGCAACTATGACAACCATTTTCTAAAAATTTGTGCAAATCCTATCTATCCATTTATTTATATTATCCTTTCATTCATAAGTCAATAAGATATTTTCATATACTATATTATACTATGACATATTTTATATTATATGTATATAATTATATATGTTATTTAATAATCCAATCAATTTATATAAATCTAAATCATTTTAAACAAGTCAACAAACTCATACTTTCAACACACAAGTAATGCTTTCATCAATTCGTCAACCAAGTTACTAATAGATAATATAATCATATTAATTTATTCATCGATCGGCCAATCATAGTAATGTAATCACGAATTGACATATGCATGGCCAGTGCACACGTCTTAAGCGTGTGTACTAATAATCACATTTAATGCTCCTAATAAATCATTATTACATCCTCTCAAACAACATATAGAAGAACAATTAAACACTGCATCATTCATCAATCATAATCATTCATACAGAAACAATAAGACAAATTAGATAAACATAATGGTGAAATCAAACATATAATCATGATGGTTAATAACAATCAAGAACACCATCCAATCCATCATTGGTACCATCCATCACATCAGTAATCCAGCCCCTAAATCACCACTACTTCCATCTCCTGACCTCACCATCTCGTCCTCTGCTGCAATATACTGTGGCATCGACTGCACGACCTAACCACATATAGAACCCGTAGGCGGAAGTGTCAATCGACTACATCGACCAAGATTCCCCAGCAGGCAACCGCTAGTCGTCATCACACGTCTAGGGGAGTGCGCAACACAAACCTCCCACGACTCCAGGTTTCGGGGGATAAACAGTGGGAATTTCCTCCACCCCCCCTAATAGTACTAGGGTTAACACCCTACATCAACCATACTGTGCCATCACTGTTCTAAGGGGTCCCGTCATTGAAAAACCACTTTGGAAAAGTTACAATTCCTGTCAAAACTCACACTCACCCACAAGTCATAGAAATATTTGAATTCAGAATGAAATAGCATGAAATTTTATATAACATCATTATACTCATGATGTTCAATACATCTCGTGGGCCTTGGCAATATAGGAATCCGCCTATCTCATAGCCAATCCACGTGTGGAATAGTTCATCATTAACATAAAACATATATATATCCATACCCAACTCTTTCAAGTGTTAATCCATATCACTAATACAACATTTACAAATAATCATGTAAGTACTTTTGCAAACAACTAAATTAGCATTCCACGTATGGATATTCTATATTCAATTTGTATGTTCAATATGAAGTAACATATCCATTGCCATTAATAAATTAAATAGTAAATTCCATTTACCATACAACCTCACTGGAGTTCACATGTGCACATAACAATCATCTTAATCAATCTATCTTCGTCAAACAGATAATAAGCAATACAATGCTAAGATAATTCACATTAGAGTTTTTAATTAATGACTATCAATATATGGGGCATTACAGAAGCTATCATGGAGAAATGTAATTACAATTACTAATATCAAAATGAAATCTCCAGAACTCTAACTCATTAATTTGATTTTCTGTGTTAACTTGTTTTTCTGTGTGCGTGTGTTGTATGCAGGCAAGGGTAAGAATAGGGCACACAAGGGCTGCCCAAAGGGCAGTCCTGTGTAAGGAAGAAGGATCTTGGAGGCTCAGATGGAGTGGAGAGAAAGATGGGAGGGTTCGACAGTGGAGAAAAGGGTTGGTAGAAGGGTAGACAGCCAGAGAAAGGAAGGTCTGGGGATGTAAATGTGAAAGGAGAGGTAGGAGAAAAGGTCAGCGGAGGAGGCAAAGGTCTCGGGTGGAGAGGAGCAGCAACCTGCAACAGATCCGAGGGTACAGGGAATGGGCCAACGAGGGAGTAAAAGGAATAGGCCGAAGGTGAGGTTGAGTGCTAGGAGGGAAGCCGAGTCCAAGGAGAGGAAGGGCGAGGGTATTGGAGATAAAAAGAGGGAGACGTGGAAGCCACAAGGTGGCTGCAGGTAGGGTTGCACAGGAATGACGTTTCCAGGGTTTTTCAAAAGGTTTTTCTTAACACATAATCATAAAACTAACTCATAAATAAATTGAATGATATTAACTAACCTAAAATTCAAATAATATTTACAATAGTAACTCAGAATTTATGTGTAGAAGAAATGATGAACAATTAGGGCTTTAAAAAAATAAATCAACCTAACCTAGGGTTTCATGAAAAACCCTCCCTTGAGATGGTACTTGCCTAGCTTGACAAGCCAAGATCTTCTCCAACAACCTCTAGGGTTGGTTGTGAGAAGTTTGGCCAAGACAAACCAAGGAGACCTAAAGCTCAAGCTTCTAGCTAGGGCAACCAAAATACTGAAATTTGACAAGTCTAGGGCAAAAATGCAGCATTACAACCACCATTCAAACCTTAGACAAGCATGGTTTCAACATTTTTACAAAAAGACATAAGGATAGAAAGACTTAGATACCTCTTTGTGCATGTGTCAAGCAAACAACTCTTAGCAATCACCCAAACAAGATGCAAGAAAGAAAGATGCTCCAATGATAAATCCCAAAATAAGATTCATACATTCACCATCAAGGAAGTACTTCTCCTCAAAAGCCCAAGGAGGTCGAAATCAGAAAAATAGACATGATCCCTTCAATTGTTAATTTTTTAAGTGAGGAGAATATGAATTTATATCTTTCTCACACTCACTTTACACAAAATAAGGTGAATTTAATATTAAAAATCTCAACTTAAAATTAGAATTAACATAATATAAAAATAATCAAAGTAGTGGGTAAATTGGGTGTTTTCCCAAATTTGACCCCCACTTGAGTAAAAATGGATAAACAAGGCCAAATTCGACGAAACTGAAGGCTGATATGCGGAGGGGGGGTCGTCATACCCTTACTAACCCCGTGAAATAGTGAAAATACCTCAACACCCCCCCCCCCCCTCAACGCACACATCTAGCAGCCAATGGAAGATGATGTCATCCTCTATGGAGGCCAAGGAGGCATGGCGCTGGAGTTATGGAGCAGTAGGAGGGTGCGGGATGAGGCCTATGCCAATGGAAAAGGCCCCAGTACTAAAATATATCATTCCATCAGTGTAAAAGTGCTTGGGGAGATCATGTGGTTCAATGACCCATCCTTGGGGACCCCAGACACCAACCTCAATTTTTCAAACCGTTTTATGAGGCAGTCAGCAATGCCATTAAGCCATAGTACCCCCAAAGGGGAGCCAGAAAACCTGACCATGATCCCATCCATAAAATGTGGTTGTATCGCATCCTCCAAGTCAAAAATAGGTTGCCATCTCCGTAGGGTGTATCTGAAACATGTGATGGTACTAGTACCACGTAACACTAGCTCTAATTGCGGGACGAATGCTCCTCCCGAGGGTGCTCGAGAATCCTGGAATCATCTGGGTACCTATAGACCTACACACGTATCAAATAACCAAGTACATCAAACTACCAAGAGGCAGACACTTCTGTCCTTCCTTGTCCATAAGTGCAAATAAATAATAACGCGAGTACTCAATAACAACTAAATTAGGAATTTGAATGGTATCTTTTCAGATGAAGATAGAAATACTATGCTTCTTCTACAACCCAGACTGGATGATATTCTAAAAATTGAAGAAAGTACATGGAGATTAAAAAGTCGTGCTCTCTGGTCACTTGGATCGGTGGAAGGCGTTTGTAACATTAAGAATCACCATTGATCAACTCACGAATGCTGGCCGTGCCCTAGCCGACTAGCTGTCGCCGCTCTGGTAGTTTTTCTCAAGCGCTCATGCCTGCGCCTGAGGGAGGGCTTCCCCCTCCCACCTCTTCTTCAGCTTCTGATGCTTTCAACCGGCTCCTTCGTCCCATTGGATCCAAGCCCATGACCCCTGCCATCCCTAAATTCATCAAAAAGCTCGACTCGATCCCTGAAATTGATCTGCCATGCGATATCCCCATCAAGGTTGCTCTGGCTCTGGTTGAACGGGGACTGGTTGGCCAGTTTATGGGGCTTTGGCCCTCAACCAAAACCACAGACGACTGGATCCAACGGAACTGGAGACCCCAGCTCAAGAATAGTGTTACCTGTTACCCCGTAGGGCGAGGCTTCTTCATTTTTGAGTTTATAGCCAAAGAAGACCGAGATCTAATCTTCAGAAATGGTCCATATTTCATGGGACCTCAAGGACTGTTCCTCAACAGATGGACGCCAGATTTCAATGCAGAAATTGATGTGCCGAAAGAAGTTCCAGTATGGGTAAGGCTCCCCAATCTCCCAGTCCACTGCTGGAACACTCCAACCCTGGAAAAAATTGGAAACGCTCTAGGAAAATACATTGACAAAGCTGATAACAAGGGCCAATACTCATGTGCCCGAATATGTGTCGAGGTTGACCTTGAAGCAGGCCTTCCAGAAGCTGTTAAACTCAAAGTTGGAGATTGGCTATACTACCAAAAGCTTGACTACGAACAGATACCATTCAAATGCCGCCAATGTCACGAACATGGTCATTTTCAAAGAAACTGCCCGAAAAATCAGAGCTCGGAAGATGGAGAAGGATGGCAGAAAGTCAAGAAAGGCAAGACAAATGCAAAGAACCCGAAAAGGACCACAATGGACATGCAAAACCAGCCTTCAAGCTCAAATAAGCCTCCCCACGAAGCCTCAAAAGAAGACCCAATCATGGTTCCAAACCCTAAAGAACATCAGGATCCCAATCCGAATGAGAAGAATCAATCTACAGCAAGTGATGAGCTCCAAACGGCCAAGCAACCCAATAGAAAAGAGACTGGAAGCCAGAACGTTGATCAGCTGGAGCTTGGGGAAATATCCCAACCTCGAGTAGGAGTTGATAATCCAGGATCCCCCAAAGAAGTGAATGAAGATCCACTGATGCCAGATTCAGATCCAGGTGAAGAAACTGAGGAAGATACCTCTTCAAGCGGTCTGTACACTATCCCTATCAAAACTCCAAGAGGGAGGAAATCCAAAAAGAAACAAAGAGAAGAAGCAACCTATCTTGCAGTCCTTGAAGGCTCTCAAAAAACTCTAAAAGGAATCATGAATACCCGATAAAAAAAAGGTACATTCCATGCCTCCAAAGAGGCCAACCCCTCCCCCCATAATTCTTAATGAAATACATTTCCTAGAATTGCAGAGGGCTTGGCTCTACCCTGAAGGAAGATGCAATGAGAGATCTAATCCGAATTCATAGGCCAGAGATTCTGCTTGTCCATGAAACTAAAATGGAGGAGCCTGCTATCCTCCAAATCGGGAAAAAAATCTGGAAAAAAGGTACTGGTATTGGCAACAACTCCAGAGGCGCTTCCGGAGGAATAGCCACCTTCTGGGATCCCTCTCTATATGACCTTGAAGCTGAAGAACGAACTGTGCACTGGGTTTTCACCAAACTCAACCACAAGCAAACTGGACAAAAGGTAAGCCTTTTCAATCTCTATGTTCCTGTTTTGCATGCGGAAAAAAAAGAGTGCTGGAATACTCTTGAATCCTTTCTTCAACTGCAGAACAGAGAAAATATTATTGTAGATGGAGATCTGAATGTAACTCTAGCAGCTAATGAAAAGAAAGGAGGCAATCTGGTCAGATATCCTTCAAGGGAATGGGTCGAAGACATCATCTCTGGCTAGGATCTGATTGACATCAAGCCTATCAAAGGTAAATTTACTTGGACAAACAAAAGAAATGGTCCAGGCCATGTTGCAGCAAGGCTTGACCGCTTCCTTGTCCACTCCTCATTTCTTGAATTGGGCCTGTTAGCCTCCTCCAAAATCCTCCCACACTGCACCTCCGACCACAAGCCGATCCTTCTTGAGCTTGCTATTGACCAAAATCTTGGACCGATCCCTTTCTGATTCAGTCCACTTTGGATTCATCATGATGACTTTCTGCAAACTGTAGCTGAATCCTAGAATGCCCACCTTTCTGGCTCGCCCTCCTTTATCTGGGAATCCAAATTAAAAAGACTCAAATTCACCCTTAAAGCCTGGGCCAAACGCATCCCCTCTCCGGTTTCCAACAGAGAACTCGCCCAAGCTGAGCTGGATTCGCATCAAACCAGCGTGGACTCCTCTCCTGCGTCTGATCTTCTCTTCATTAAGGAAGGGACCCTGCAAAAAAACTTCTTCTCCGCCTGCAAGATTGAAGAAGAGTTCCACCGTCAAAAATCCCGTAACCTCTGGCTTTTGAGTGGAGACAAAAATACAAAATACTTTCACAAGCAAGCAGAGGCTCGAAAGAACTACAAAGTTGTTTCGGAAATACAGTTTGAAGGAGAACTGGTCCAAGACGCTGAAGGCATAAAGAAAGCAGCTGTGGAAACTTTCTCAGAACTCTTCACCGCCCCCATTGAAGATCCTATCGACGTCACTTCCCATCCCTTCGATCTCATTCCTCAGCTCATCAATTTGGAGGATAATAAGTTCCTTATTGCGCCTATTACCATGGATGAGGTTAAAAAAGCTCTTTCTATTATGAAACCTGATAGCGCACCGGGCCCGGATGGCTTCACAACTAGATTCTTCACCTGCTACTGGGCAATTATAAAGTATGATCTCCTTAAAATGGTTCGGTACTCCCAGAAAACCAGCAAACTGGGAGGCAGCACTAACTCTTCTTTCCTAGCCCTGATTCCAAAAGAAAAAGGAGCCACTACCTTCAACCGGTTCAGGCCCATCTCACTGTGCAATACAGGCTACAAGCTCATAACAAAGATCATTGCCTCCAGACTGAAAAGAATTCTCCCTCGGATCATCCCGGAAAATCAAGGAGGATTCATCAAAGGAAGGAAAACCCTTGATAACATCATACTTGTCCAAGAAGCAATCCATTCAAGCATCCACCGTAAGGAAAAAGGTATGGTCATCAAACTCGACTTAGCCAACGCCTTTGACCGTGTTAGACATGAGTTCCTGTTTGCAGTTATGGCTAAATTCGTCTTCTCCATCAATTTTATAAGCTGGATCAAAGGCTGTGTAGGTGACCCTTGGATCGCCCCTCTAGTAAATGGAAGGCCCACTAGCTTCTTCAAATCCTCTAGAGGGTTAAGGCAGGGCTGTCCGCTCTCTCCTCTACTCTATGCCATCCAGGCATCAATGCTCAGCTATCAAATTAATCTCAGTCAAGAAATCCACATGCTTCCGGGGCTTAGAATTGTGAACAATGTCAGGGACATTAACCATGCCAAGTTCGCTGATGATACACTGCTGCTAGGAGGAGCCTCTGTCCACTCTGCTGAACAATTCAAAAAAGAGTTGGAGTTATACAAAAAGATTTCCGGAAGCAAAATAAACTTCCAAAAAAGCAAAATATTCAGCTGGAATTGTACTGCCAGGGATCTAAGGAACATCATCAGAACGTTAGGGATGGAAGGTACCAGAGACTGGAACAACTTCATTTATCTTGGCATACCCATATGTAAAAACAAAATCAATTCAGCAGACTGGGAACCTATTGTTGACAAGCTTAAACGCAAAATCCAAAAGTGGGGGGCCAGTTGGATCAATCTAGCAGGTAAAACTATTCTCATAAAATCTATTCTCAATAGCATGCCTATTTACCAATCCTCTATTTTACTTGCTCCTTGCTCAGTAGTTAACAAGATTGAAGGGCTGCTCAGAAAATTCATTTGGGAAGGAGGTAAAGGGAATGGAAAAAAAATCCATCTGGTCAGCTGGGAAAAGATTAAAAAGCCCCGTGATGAAGGTGGTCTCCAGGTGAGCAGATTAACTATCCAAAATCTAGCTTTGGGAGCCAAGTTGCTCTGGCAGTTGATCTCAGGAAAAACAAGTTGGAGCAAAGAAGTTCTCCGCAAAAAATACTTCCCAGGACCTAGGAAAAGGTGCCTGGACTTGCAACCCCCTCCTAGGAAGGGCTCCCCAATCTACAAATTATGCATAAAAGCTTTGATCCCCTTCCAAAACAATCTTTACTGGATCCCTGGAAATGGGATCTCAATCAACGTTTGGGAAGACTCCATCCTAGGGGATTCCCCCATTGGTTCAAATATGGAAATTAGCAACATCCAAATTTGGCTTCTTGACAAGGGTGCCACCACGCTATGGGACCTTTCTGCCTGGGAAGGAGATTACTGGAAAGGTTGGGATTTAGGCCACTTCCCTCCTGAACTGAACTCTGAAGCAGAAGCATTGATTGTTCTCCTCCAAGGCAAATCCCCCTCCAAAAAAGACTCCAGAGATAGAAGGGGTTGGGGGATCTCTGGAATTTACACAACTTCAGAAGGATACAAGGAAATACAAGCCATCCCCTATGCCGCCCCCAATCCTTCTATCTGGAAGTTTATTTGGGCCAAACCTTTCATCCCGAAAATTGATACCTTCTGCTGGTCTTTAGCCCACAATAGTATCCTCACTGGTGACAACCTCAAGAAAAGAGGAATGGAAGGACCCTCCCGATGCCCCCTTTGTAAACCCCATGAAGAAACTATGGATCACATCATGCTGAACTGTCCCTTCGCAAAAGAAGTCTGGCTCCAAGCTATGAGCCTAAACTATGCCACTAACCTGCCCCATACTGTTCAAAACCTCTTCTCTACTTGGAAGTCCCTGTCTCCTTTCAAGCTAAACAAAAAGAATCTGCTTCAAACTGCTTGGGAATGGCTCCCAAAAGCCATTTGCTGGAAGCTATGGCTCGAGAGAAACAACATAATATTCAGGAGTCAAGAGTCTCCTCCTCGAAAAATTACAGTGAAGGCTAGAGCCATTCTTGGAGAAGCTCTAGAAAGCAACCTTTCATTAAAAAACTCCACCCAGCTTTTGCAAGATGAATTAAGCTGGTTAAGTTCGTTAATTGCCAATCTCCAACCTCGTTCCACTTGCCTTGTTCCACAGACAGAGCAGTGGGAAATTAGACTTGAGGAAGCTGATTTCAGGCGCTGGAAGTCTTCATTGAATGAACCCTGCCTATTCTTCGACGGTGCCTCGAAGGGAAACCCAGGCTCAGCAGGTGCCGGAGGAGTAATCAGTTCAGCCAACGGGATCACTCTTACCACTTATGCCTGGGGGCTAGGAATAGAATCTAATAACACAGCTGAATTTTGTGGTTTATGGAAAGGTTTAAAACTAGCGCGTGCTAAAGGAATTAGCAAAATCATAGTCTTTGGGGACTCAAGGATTCTTATCAACGCCCTCATAACCAAGAAGATCCCTCCGAATATAAAACTACGCCATATCTTTCAAAAAATCCTTCATCTGAGCAAATACTTCCAAAAGATCAAATACTTCCATGTGCTCCGTGTGTTGAATATGCAAGCAGATAAAGAAGCAAATAGTGGAGTTGCGCTGGACCAAAGCATCTTAAGTATTGATGGCGTTCATCAGAGATGTGACATTCCATAGTTGTAGGGGATCCAGGATCTTCTCACAGCGTTCTCATTGGACCTGCTCAACCCACGTTTTCCTTGAGTATGGCAGAGATTCCCTGCTAACTTGCAGCCCGTCAGGTCCTCTCGTCCCTTGGGAGACTCCCTGCAAGCTATTAAAGACGCTCCTCTACCTTGATCCCAAACTCATCTACCCGGCGATCTCAGTCTCTGGAAACAAGGTGTTCAAGCATCTCGAGTTTCACACAGTCCCCTCGTGCTCAAGCTCGGGCCCGTCCCTGACCCAAGAGCAGATCCATCCCAAAATGGTGTCTGAAGGTTCCTCTAGCTCAGGAGTATCTGCTG
Source organism: Larix kaempferi (assembly GCA_027924585.1). Lineage (NCBI taxonomy): Eukaryota > Viridiplantae > Streptophyta > Pinopsida > Pinales > Pinaceae > Larix > Larix kaempferi. Next base: position 27,268,169 of record BSBM01000361.1, read on the forward strand.
AAGAAAGAATCGGTTCATTGGAAGCTGCTATGGGCCGCCTCAGAGCCAAGCAGGATGGTCAAAATATGAAGCTGGAAGCGGTCTCCAAAGCTGGAGAACAGTCTTGGGATCTACTGAACAAGGAGCTGAGGCAACTGTGTGCCGACCTCACTGGAAAAATGAAGGACTTCAAGGATGAAACTCGTACTGGCTTCAAGGATGCAGCATTCACTCATGGAGACTTTGGAAACAGAATCGTAGCCCTGGAATTTGAAGTTGCCAAGATGAAGGCCAAACTGGAAAAATGATCCAGCTATGCATGATGCCATTCTCCACAGTAATATTTAATTAACTGTTTCAGGCAGATGGGAGGATGTGGATCCCCTACCTCGTTTTGGTGAAGTCTGATGCGTCTATGTATCTATGTTCTGTTGCGTCTTTGTAACTGTATTCTCATTGTACTAAGCATTCGGTAGCTAAATGCCGGCATCAATATAATCTACCTCTATGTTACTATAAAAAAAAAAAACAACTAAATTAACTAACTAAAGAAACGACTAATAAAATAATAAAATAAGGAACTAATGAAATGACAAATAATCAATCAAATAACATAAATATGCAAGAGATCAGATACAACGTGCAAAGTACCTCTTCAGCAACTGTCCATTGACAAGAAGAGGAACCGCTTCACCATCCATGTGGCTAAACCAGAAAGTAGTTGGACCTGCAATATTAGTGATTTAATACAGACCCAACCATAAACCTTCAAATTTTCCACGCTTACCTGGTTCTTCGCCTCGCTTGTTCCACAAGAGTACTAGATCACCAAGTTGAAAGTCTCGTTGTCAATCCCTTTTATCAAAATTTCCCTTAACCTTCTCTTGATGTTCTGTTAGGTGATGAAAAGTCTACCTTTTGTTCTCCTCCAGTTCTATCAGGCTGTTGATTCTTCTTTGGTATTTGTCTAGATCTTCCATGCTTTGTTGGAGAATCTTATATACAGGAAATTTCGAGTTAACCGATAATGTAGCATTCAATCCATATACCAGCTCGAATGGACTCCTTTGGTAGATTGTTTTACAGAGATTATGTCTTCCCATACTGCAAATATGAGTTTACTGTCCCAAGATCCCTTGTTGTCCCAGACTGTCTTCTTTATGATATTCATCAAATTCTTATTACTTGATTCTGCAAGCCCATTTCCCTGGGGGTAATAGTTGGAAGAATGTGACAATATGATGTCGTAGTCAAAAGAAAAGGTGGAAAACTACCCTCCTGAGAAAGCAGGAGAGTTATCTGTCACGATCTTGGCAGGCGAATCAAAGCGGGTGATAATTATGTCTTCCAAGAATTCTATGATCACCTGGGTTGTGTATCTTTTTGTAGGAATGGCCTCAACCCATTTAGTAAAATAGTATGTAGCAGTCAAAATCCATTTATGGCCATTACTTGAATTTTCTTTGAATTCACCGATAAAATCTAGGCCCCATTGTTGAAAAGGTGCTTCAATTATGATTGGCTAAAGTGGCAAAGCTGCAAGCTTTTGTTTTCCTGTAAACAACTAGCATGGATGACAACTCCGAGCGTACTTGTATACATCCTTAAAAATACTGGGCAAATAGTATCCAGATCTCAGAATCTTTCTTGTGGTGGTAGAAGTTGCATGATGTCCAATGCAGAGCCCTTCATGAAATTCCTTCATCAATTCTTCGGCTTTAGTAGGTTCTACACAATTGAGTATAACACCATCTAGATTCTTCCATCCAAGCCCTTGAATCCATCCATCATTTGTAGCGATGTCCACGAAGCAATATTTGAATGCCTTCAACTTCAAAGCTCTCTTCCTATGATCTGGTAGATGACTGGGGCATGATACATTCTATAAGTAGTAAACAATGTCCCTGTACCAGTCGCATTGTGTTATGGACTCTTTAACCACCGAAACCATATGAGATCCTTCTTATGTGATGTTCAATGCCTTCTCATTTCCTTCTGCTAGCAACTGAGCAAGACCTCTGCCTTTGATTAACTTAGTGGGTTGGATCTCTAAATCATATTCTTGTATTTTTGTGATCCATTTAGCTCAAGCATCCAGACCATCTTGTTGTTTCAATATTTCTTTTACTGTTGGGTGAGGAACATAAGCCGCGATCTTTGAGTAACCAATATACACTCTGAAGTGCTTTAGTGATATCACCAAGGCATAAGCTTGCTTTTTCATACTGTGATACTTTGCTTATGTGTTGCTCAAGGCCTTACTCATAAAGGCGATAGGCTTTTCTTCATTCTTTTCATTCTTCTGAAGGAGAACTCCTGCAATAGTGTTAGCAGATGCAAAAGAAAATATTTGAAAAGGTTTGGAGTAGTCAGGACTTACCAAAACTGGAGCTTGAGTAATTTCATATTTTATGCCTTCGAAAGCTTTTGTTGATTCGTCGGTCCACCTAAATTCTGCATCTTTCTTAAGCAACTTGTTCAAAGGTTTAGTAAGTTCGGAAAAATTAGGTATAAATCTATGAATAAAATTAATTTTCCCAAAGAAAGATCTCAAAGCTTTAATATGTTTAGGAAATGGTATCTCTTTGATAGATTATACTCTTTCAGGATCAATTTTGACACATTCATGAGTAACAATATGACCTAACAATTTACCTTAAGTAACCCCCAAAATGGACTTTTTAGGTTTCAAATAAATGCCATACCTGCGACAACGTTCAAATACCTGTCTCAGATGCTTGACGTGGTTCTTTCTTTCTTTGGAATAAACTGTCAGATCGTCTTCATATATTTCCAGTATCTTCTGCATAATATCCCTGAAATCATAATCCATAGCTCTCTAGAAAGTAGCCCCGGCGTTCATTAATCCAAATGGCATCCTCAAATACTGATAAGTGCCCCAAGGAGTAGTGAAAGTTGTCTTGGCTTGATCTTCCTTCTTAACTGCCACTTGGTTGAAGCTTGAAAATCCATCAAGGAAAGACATCGGTTGGGAACCAGTAATTCTTTGTAACAAGAGTTCCATATTCGGGAGTGGATAGTTGTCCTTCTTCGAAACCACGTTCAAATTCCTGAAATCAACACATACTTGGACATCTCCCGTCTTCTTCCTGGTGGGAACTGGATTAGATAACCATTCTGAATACTTGATCGGAGCTATAATCTTGTCTTCAACCATTTTCTGCAATTCCTGTTTTACCAACGGAGCTAGCTTTGGATTTATCTTCCGTAAATTCTGACGATGCGGCTTCGCATTCTCTTCCAGAGGTATATCATGTTGAATTATGTTCTTATCGTACGTTTTGAGCTCATCATATGACCAAGCGAACACATCTCTGAATTCACAAACCAAACCAATCACTTCCTTTCTTTCCTGAGAATTCAGTGCTTTGCGCACTTTTATTGGGAGAGGGTGTTGTTGTGAATTGATGTTTACTTCTTCATATCTAGGATCTGGAGTTGATTCCATTTTCTGTTTATACGATCATCCTTGTCAAATATTCTTTCCAAAGAAACTATTTCCATTTGGATAGGATTGTAATTTGGTTGCTATGTGGATCCTTCTTCTCTCCAATCTATATAGTTGTTGGAGTATTCTTCTGTGTTGGCCATGAACCTATGGATCTGTTTGTCATCATCAAATATTTCCCATTCATTGAAGTTATCAGGTACTGTTGGGCGGAAGATCATCTGAACTTTTCCTGTATCATGCATTGTACTGGTGTAATCAAATGTGGATGCAAGAATAGCAAGTGCATCGGTTGCCTGATTTTGTAGTCTTGCGATGGCCTTTAATGACAAGGCATTGAATTCTTTGGTATCTAGTCTCACTGAATCCCTGTACCTTTTTAATTGCTTCTTTTTATTGGCAAATATTTCGTTCACTTGGCAAACAATTAGGTCAGAATCACCAAATATAAGCAATAATTTTATACCATAATCTTTAGCCATATTAAGTCCTAATAACAAAGCCTCATATTCAACAATATTTTTAGTACCATCAAATTCCAATCGAAATGAAAAACAATGCTCTTCATACCTAGGAGATGTCAACACAATACCTGCACCCATACCCATACCTGCACCCATACCTGTCTGAGGAGCTACTTCTGTAGTGAATACTGAGTATGATCCAATGTTATTTTGGCATATATATATATTAATTTTTTGGCTCTTCTGGGTCTTCTACATGGTGCTTTCGCATTGTTTCCCTTTGCAGAATAATGTATCCACCTTCCGGAGTGGGTACCGTGGCATATGATAAATCTAACTGTAATCTTCCTCCCAAGTCTGAGCCAAATTTCTTGGATAACAACATACCCCATGACTCTGGTAGATCAATGACAACAATATCCATCTTTATCAATATAGTGGGGTGTAACGTCAATCATATTGGGACATCTACCACCACTCCAGACACTTTCACTTCTTGAGAATCCATAGCACAAATATTCCTATATAGTCTAGATATCTTTAGACCTAACATTTTCATCACAACGAAAGGCATTACATTAGTAGAAGCACCAGAATCAAACATGCAATTATGTAAAATTAAATCACCAATGCTTAAAGAAATGAAAAAAGGTTTGTGTCCGGGATTCTTATTCTAAGTTGGAAGCATGTTGGACAATATGATCGGTGTATCTTCTTCTTCAGCTTGATTAACCACTGGTTGTTTGTCTCGGATTCGTTCTTCAAAATTGAAGTGCTTGCGATTTGTTCTCTGACTGATGGGATTTTTTCCAACTCGGAAATTGACACTGGTATCTTTAGCGAGCTAAGGGAACCTATGACATCAATCTTCAGAGGCTCATCAGTAACTAAATCAATTGGAAGGATACTTACCTGTGGCGGAGAAGCAACCTTGGTCTTTCTACGCTTGTTGGAGGGAATCTTCTTCTTTGTAAGTATCACCTGCAATGCGAATTTCATACCATTTTCTAATTTGCACTCGGGGGGGCATTTCCCCTAAAAGCTTATTTACCTTTTCAGGATCAATAGAACATTTTCGGACTTCCTGCATATGCTCGTTAGACAAATTAAATTGCTTTCTTTCAAATAAATTACATACCTCGGAGTCATCCTCTTCGAAAGGGATTCTATTCTTGATATATTCCATGTAGTAAGCGCAGGTCTTTTCATCATGGAAGCTAGGATAGGCCCTGCAATAATAAGGAAAATCACTTTCTGCATTGGTCGGCTCAAGAGATGAACAGGGCCTCTGTTGTTGCCCAGGAGCTTTGTTGAAATTCTTTGGCGGGAATCAAGGCTGACTTGGTTGTTGATTCCTTTCGAGCTGGACAATTTAGTTTTGCATGGAAGTAGCTTCTTGATTCATGTCAACCCTTAATTGCCTCATTTCTTCGATCAATATGTTCATCGGATCAGGACCTTCATTGGAAGGCGAGGCCTTGATCTTTGGTTCTGATTTTTCCCTCGAATGGCTAGAAGTATCAGGTCTTCTAGCCGCTCTCCAACTGTCATCCAGAATTCTTACCTTTTGTTTAGTTGTCGCAAGATCTGCTGGTCGATCCAAACTGAGATGAAACATGAAGTCACCCGAAAATGCCTTTAAGTAGTATGATAAGATCATTGGATCTCGAGGCTTGCAATTTGCAGGAAATTCCTTTACAATCCTATCAAATCTGCGATCAAACTCATCAATAGTTTCATCTTCACTTATTTTTATAGTCATCAAATCATTATTTAACATTACATGATCTTTCTTTTCTTGCCATCTATCAAAAAATTTGGTCTTTAAATCGGCATAGGTGGCAATACCGTTAGCAGGCAAAGATTTAATCCATTCTACAGCGTCATCAACGAGGAAAGAAGCAAAAGTTTTAAATTTAACATCTAGATTAGTAGTATCGGTAAGCATAAAACATCGTTTAATAGGATCCCAGTGTTGGGCAGCAGTAATAGCATTTGACCCAAAAAACACAAGGAATTCTTTGAGATCCCAATATTTTAGGGTTTCGTTAGGATACCCTTGGATGGCTGTGAAATCTAAAGCATCAAAAGCCATATCTACTTGAATTAAAGGAACAAAAAGCTTACGTATATCAAGTAAAGAGTCAAAGGCTTGTCGATCACTTACCAACTTATCCTGCAAATGATCTTTCCTTTTTAACAATATATGATCAAGATCAGGGAGAAGAGTACCTTTAATATTAGCCCTTGTTGAATATCTCTTTGAATTTTTTCTATGTGGAGTCGCCAGGATGGACCTGCGAAGTTGAAACTACACAAATCTCACCAAGATAAGAGCAAGGGACATACCTGAGTTCTATGTGGAGTCGCCTGATAAACTTGCTAAGTTAGTCCAAACAAAATATAAAGTTTCAAATATATGGACGTACCTTGAGTTCATCAAGTGTCGTTATGCCAAGGATGCATATATGACTTGGGACGAGCCACTTCAATCTTTGAAACTTCCCCGGAAACGGTGCCAAAAATGTTACCTGGCAAATCAGTAGGGTTGATTCCCAGTAATCAACACTAAGAAGAGTGACCCAATGTCACCTTGGTCATCATTCTAACTTCTTCGGAAGTCGAAACCTCCAAGGAGAAGCATCCTTATGGAATCCTGTAAGACACCGAGACAACCAACAAACTATGGTCTATGCAATCTAGGGTTAGATCAGTTCCTAATGGAGTCAAGTATATCTAATTTCAGTCAATGAACAATGAAGTGCATGCACGCAATTTGAGATAAACAATATTGGATCAAAAGACTATATTCACAAAACCCTCCAATAACCAAACATGCGTTAAATGAGTATCAACAAAGTGTAGTCTTTAGATCGATATTCAATACATTTATAGCAGCAAAGGGGCATCAAACTCATACATCAGATAGTAAGACATATAGCTGTAGTAAATGCAATCGAATCAGAGCTTGGTTGCTCATTATACTTTCCATTTGTATATTATTATAATAATTGTTGCAGCAAAAGTATATAAAAGGAATGTAGTGACTGTCGTTTATCAATAAGTTTCATGTACCATTTCAATGACCAAAGTTAAAGCAATTCCAATTATCAAATAAACATATGTACCATCATTGATTATCAACAAGCATAAAGTTATGATATGTATGTATTTTATGTAGTAGACTTACACAGTAGATGAATGCAAATGTATCCAAGTTCAGAGAAATAATTTAGTAGGAAGATATCATGGAGAAATGTAATTACAATTACTAATATCAAAGTGAAATCTCCAGAACTCTAACTCATTAATTTGATTTTCTGTGTTAACTTGTTTTTATGTGTGTGTGTGTTGTATGCAGGCAAGGGTAAGAATAGGGCACACAAGGGTTTCCCAAAGGGCAGTCCTGTGTAAGGAAGAAGGAGTTTGGAGGCTTGGATGGAGTGGAGAGAAAGATGGGAGGTTTAGGACGTGGAGAAAAGGGGTTGTAGAAGGGTAGATAACCAGAGAAAGAAAGGTCCGAGGATGTGAATGTGAAAGGAAGGGAGGTCCGAGGTAGGAGAAAAGGTCAGCGAAGGAGGCAAAGGTCTCAGGTGGAGAGGAGCAACAAGCTGCAACAGATCCGAGGGTATAGGGAATGGGCCATCGAGGGAGTAAAAGGAAGAGGCCGAAGGTGAGGTTGAGTGCTAGGAGGGAAACCGAGTCCAAGGAGAGGAAGGGCGAGGGTATTGGAGATAAAAAGAGGGAGACGTGGAAGCCACAAGGTGGTTGCAGGTAGGGCGACACAAGAATGACGTTTTTAGGGTTTTTCTTAACACATAATCTTAAAACTAACTCAAAAATAAATTAAATGATATTAACTAACCTAAAATTCAAATAATATTTACAATAGTAACTCAGAATTTATGTGTAAAAGAAATGGTGAACAATTAGGGCTTTAAAAAAATAAATCAACCTAACCTAGGGTTTCATGAAAAACCCTCCCTTGAGATGGTACTTGCCTAGCTTGGCAAGCCAAGATCTTCTCCTACAACCTTTAGGGTTGGTTGTGAGAAGTTTGGCCAAGACAAACCAAGGAGACCTAAAGCTCAAGCTTCTTGCTATGGCTACCAAAATACTGAGATTTGAAAAGCCTAGGGAAAAAATGCAGCATTACAACCACCATTCAGACCTTAGACAAGCATGGTTTCAACATTTTTACAAAAAGACATCAAGAGAGAAAGACTTAGATACCTCTTTATGCATGCGTCAAGCAAACAACTCTTACCAATCACCCAAACAAGATGCAAGAAAGAAAGATGCTCCAATGATAAATCCCAAAATAAGCTTCATACATTCATCCTTAAGGACGTACTTCTCCTCAAAAGCCCAAGGAGGTCGAAATCAGAAAAATAGATATGATCCCTTCGATAGTTAATTTTTAAAGCGAGGAGAAGATGAATTTATATCTTTCTCACACTCACTTTACACAAAATAAGATGAATTTAATATTAAAAATCTCAACTTAAAATTAGAATTAAAATAATATAAAAATAATCAAAGTAGTGGGTATATTTGGGTGTTCTCCCAGATTTGACCCCTACTTGAGTAAAAATGGCTAGACAAGGCCAAATTCGACGAAACTGAAGGATGAGATCCGGAGGGGGGGTCGTCACACCCCTACTAACCCCATAAAATAGTGAAAAGCCCTCAACGCCCCCCCCCTCAAAGCACACATTTAGCAGCCAATGGAAGATGATGTCATCCTCTGTGGAGACCAGGGAGGCATGGTGTTGGAGTTCTGAATTAGTAGGAGGGTGCAGGAGGAGTCCTAGGGCAATGGAAAAGGCCCTAGCACTGAAAGATATCACACCATCAGTGTAAAAGTGCTTGGGGAAATCATGTGGTTCAATGACCCATCCCTAGGGGCCTCGGACACCAACCTCAGTGTTTCAAACCCTTTTATGAGGCAGTCAGCAGTGCCATTAATCCATAGTACCCCCAGAGGGGAGCCAAAAAACTTGGCCATGATCCCATCCATAAAATGTGGCCGTATCGCATCCTCCAAGTCAAAAATAGTCTACCATCTCCCTGGGGTGTATTTGGAACATGTGTTGGTACTGGTACCACGTAACACCTCCCATGGATCCAACTCAAGGAAGGGAACATGACTAAACATTATGGGCTTTTAGAAAAACTTAGCCCCATTCATCATTGACTATTCATAAATCAAGTAAAATGCATATATGTGCAGATGCATAATCAAATAAACATGCACAACGGAATTAAACTATCCACACACATTTTAGCGCAATTAAACTATCCACACACATTTTACATGCATACATCAACATAATCAAAACATTCCATAACTAAAAGCATTGCAGAGTTTGATTCACATAGAGAGAATACTTATCTTGATTGTGAAATTGCCCCAAGCAACTAGCTATGCAGTTACAACGTTCCACCTACCCATAGGCCAATTGTGTTCATCAATCTCTTAACAAAATTGCCACCCCCAAGCTGGGCATGATTTCCACGAGGAATGGGAACCTACAAACCTATGCACAACAAAATGAACATCACATCTAAGCCAAGCCAGTCCATAGCTGGGTTTAACAAGCCAAATGTGAACCCTTCTATTTTTGGATGCTTGCACTCAAGCTCAAGTCAAAGCAATTGATACCCATCACAACCCACAACATTCTCTCCCACAAACAACCAACACAACAAGAACCTATGATGGGCATAGAAAAATGTTTTTACTATGGGATTTACAAACAAGATGTCCATGGGTTTTCTCCAAACCGTGGCACCACAAAAACAAGTTGTGGGAAAGGAAAATCGACCCCAGGGAAGAAAACGTTTTTCCCCACATGTATATGAGCATTTGAATGGCCAAAAATGGCCTCTATGGACCCCCAAATCGAGCTCCCTTCCTCCTAGTCGCTCTGCAACACCAAAAACGCCCTCTTCACAGCTAGAAAACAAGGAAACATTGGAAAAACGTGGAGGAAAAACGCCCCAACAGCTAAAACTGTGTAAGAGAGCCAAACTGGTTGATGAATAATGGCTTGGGGAGCAATTTTGTGGCTCTTTTCTTGCCCAAGAAGCCAAAACATGTTTTTTTTCCAAAATGGTGGCTTGCCCATACCCGAATTTGGACAACCATACCTCTCCAATCCCAAAGAATTAACTACCTCAAGCAACTCTTGGAATAAATAAATGATTGGGTACAAAAGTCAACATGGGTAGTTGATGGTTCATGGGTTCTCTGATTGACACTTGGCTTTACTTGATTGGTTCAAGGGTTTGAATATTTCCCTCCCAATTCCTTGCAAAAATCATGCCCCCATACTCTTGTTGCATTGCATTGCAAAGCTAGTTGTGGGTATTTTATTAAAATGCATATTTACATGATATTTACAATTTCCATTGTGCCTGGCTAGCACGCAAACCATATGCATCAATTTTTAACACTAAATCGATGTCGGGCCTTGGCCTTGAGCTCCTCACCATGATTTTATAACATTGTTACATCATTTAGATTTTAATGCAATGGGGTCTAAATCGGGATATTACAATCCCCTCCCCCTTGGAATAACATTGTCCTCGGTGTTCTCTTTATTTTTAGCAAGGTTCCATGTCCTTCCTTTTCAACTGCATCTGAAATGCCTTTCTCTCTCTTCATCAATGTCCATTGGATCTCTTTCCAATATTTAGCTTCTCACACTAAGCCTTTTAGGACAACCACATGTCCATTGCATCCTTAAAATGTCTTCAAGGTCCTTGCATCCAGCAATACCTATACTCAAACATTGAGTTAATTCATGCATCAAATCCATTCTCATAGGGTTCATCTCTTAACAAGAGTTTAAAAACCATAGTCGAATCATATACACATGTATATTCACATTAAATAAGCAAGAAGATGCAAGATAACCAAATACTTATATGCATGAGCATCTTCCTTTAGCTCCACAGGTATCTCGCATTGACTTTAGACAACTATGGCACCCATAAGATCTGCCCCACCCAACACAAGGATGGTACCTCTTCTATGTTATACAGTCCCTCGAGCATACCCATCCCTTCCAATGCTCTTCAGGGTGTGCATCGAAAGGTAACCAAGTTTCTGCAAGCCTCAGATCACCTGTGCATATGTATAAAACAAATGTTACGCCAGTACACTGGCTGTACCACATCATTCAAATCACCAATGCCAAGCCAGTACGCCGACTAGGTTTATCAGGCATTCCATTAACCAGTATGCTAATCCAGTTCTCCGACTAGGTTTATCAGGCACACAAAAACCATTTCCAAGCCAACGTCTCTATTGGGTTTATCAGGCATTCCATTAACCAGTATGCTAAGCTAGTTCTCCGACTGGTTTTATCAAGCATACAACAACCATTGCCAAGCCAAGGTCTCTATTGGGTTTACCAGGCAATAAAACAACAGAATACGAGTACGTGGCTCCTTCTCCTATGAAAACCAGTGGTTCCCTCCAGGAACTCCATAGGTAACTCACTTGACTACAAGTTAACATGGCCCCACAATATCCACTCACACAACACAAGGATGGTACCCCTTCTCTGCTACACAGTCCCTTGGGCATACCCATCCCTCCAGTGCTCTTCAGTGTGAGCGTAGACATACTACCAATGCCCATGCAATCTTCCTGAGTACCCATGCTCTTACTGGGTTTAACAACACTGTGGAGAGTCAAGCACACATACGAAATTTTGCAGGGATTCTCAAACCCAAGCCACTCTTGGCATTTCCTTTTCATTTTTAGCTTTAGCAGCCGACATCTGCCCCAATGGCATATTTTCACCATATCACCTGCATTACACACAAGCATGCAGTTCACATGGGATGTCATCATAATAATTTCAATTAGAGTTTCTCAAATATGTTTCATACAGAAACTAGATTTCCAAAACATGACTTCCTTCTCATGATGTTTAGCTCTTGCAGGCCATAACACATGGTCTTCCTGCAATGTGTCCTCTTGACACAAGTCACAAACAATCAACCAATCAATGACATTAATAATCGAATTCAAATATGAATTTACAATTCTGTCTCCTACAGAAATTAGATTTATTTAACCATGAGTCCATCCTCATTTTGTTTGGCTCTTGTGAGTGGTAGAACTCTGTCCGTTATGGATTTACACTTTTCTTCCATAACCTGAACATCCACATACAACACGTCCTCTTGACACAATTCTAGAGAAGCCAAACAACCATTAATAATTAACAACAAAATCTCAAATCTAAAATTTACAATATGTTCCGTACATAAGTTAAATTTCACAACCATGAAACCCTTCTCATAATTTTTGGCTTTTGCACATGGTAGATTCTAGTCTTTATTATGGACTTACCCACATTGCCATATCCAAGACAATTCTACCTGTAATCTGAAATTTTCAATCAGTCAAACACTTTGTGAGTATTCATGCATATAATATTTTCATTGTTACAATAGTCACTGAAGTGATCTCAAATTATAATACTCAATAATTCAAACACTATCAGCTATTAATATCTCAAATGCAATGAAATATATTTACTTTATATGCATCATTGTTGCAATAAAATTGCAAGATACAATCACATTATATAGGAAGTCAAATAAAACTTTCAATATTCATGATTACAAAATCATATCATTTCATGTAATTATGTCCTTCCAACAGAGCATCCTGGAAGCCCATAAAACATGACTACCTTCTTCGTGCAATTATTTTCCTACATCCATAGCAGCTTATGAAATGATCTCAGAATTGACAATAATTCACCATTTCATCTGTTATCTAATTGCAATGGAACATATGTATCACAACCATGCATTCACACAATGCATCTCAACATGTGCACCCACACATATGCATGCACATTCACAACATTTACATAATATTTTAATGTATATCCATTCAATGCCTCCTTGCATTGATTCATGAATACCATATTGCTATGTCATGCATCCCACCATGATGTGTTGGAAGGTCTAGCTAATGCATCGACACATCACCCAACCATCTCCCCAATCACCTGGTTAACTTATCTGGGTGCCTTCCTTCTCCACCCGAACAACATGTCAAGAGTTTGCTCACTCCTTGGTTGTTGGCAAAGAGGTTTCATCCCAAATTAACACCAATAGGGAGTTCATGGGATACTTGTGTAGCACCATAGCATTACCATTCCAACCACATTATGGCCTTAACCATTACTATCTCATATGGCATGCACTACCACAACAGGACCATAAGTCCTCTCTTGCTTTGGTTATTAAACTCATAACCAACATACACAAATGGCATGATATATTTTCATATGAATGCATTTACAATTCAAAACAGCTAGATGGTATAAGGATCCTTTCCCTTACTACCACATATCTCACCATACCCAGTGGGATAATGTTTGCATAAATGCATCCAATATCACATGCAAACCAAGTTATGATAATTAAAATATGGTTGAAGGGATTCTTACCCAATCCCCTTTTTGTACTTATGCAATCAACATAAATAAACCATTACCTACATGGTTGCCATCAACATCTTTGATGGTACCTGATCGGTTGGTCTCCTACAAAGGATTACACCATCCTTCCACCAACCTATTGATCATAGATTTGTTGCCCCAACCTTTCTTCATAAGGTGGTTGGTCACATGCAATAACATCATCAACATCTTTAGCCATGCTTTGGTTGTCTTTGGTCCTACAACCAATGCGAACACCACTAATTATTAACAACCACAATAATTGTCTTAAGTGGCTCATTGCATATGTAAAACTTCGCTAGCTTTACCAACATGCATGTACAAACATCTTCACATGCACTATGCAATATCTAGCAATATGCCCACTAGTGCGTATTCATTTCATTTATCTAATCTCTTGCATTTTCAGCATTTCTATGCCATAAATTTATGTAAAATATAATTTCAATAGTAAGAGAGGAGTCAAGGAATTCTCCCTTTTCAATCCCTCATCATAGCATGGAATTCTTCTTCCACATCATAGCTGATCCAATTTCATGGCCTCTCTTTGCAAGCACACAATGAATAATTAGTTATGATTTTCTCACCAAGTAGCGATTCAATATATATATACGTGTATAACATTCATACTTGCTACTTTCCAAGCATGCAATTCTTATGTTATAAACATAAATAGTTCAAGGTGAGATATTTCCCTTTTTATCAGCATTGCCCTTTGGAGATTATTATCCAATCTATGTTGCAACCATCTTAATAGACCTATGCAACTTTCCTTGATCATTGTAATAACTTTCATTGCACTGTGTTCACATGCCTTGTTGCTCATATTGTTTTAAGAAATTATGGCCAAGTTCCACTTGACCTTTCTTGGACTTCCTAGCACTAATCAACATTGCAATTGATTCAATATTAACTCCATAAGGAGTCTTTCAAGGTCAATTGTATGCCCTTGCACCTCATTCAAATGTGATATTTTCTTTCCATTCCCATGGAAATATTTGCCACAATTCTGAGCCACACAATTGATTCACACATGGGAATGCCTCATTCCCCAATTAGCAGCCTTTGCATGGCCACCATGTCACTATCATGAGCCACATGCCAATTCCACATATTGGGATGTCTTACTCCCACGCATGAAAACTTTTGGGAGAATGGGATTGCCTTACCCATTCTCATTACTTACTCGTATCTTTCAACTTCTCTGATCATGCATGCACTTGGCCACAAGGATGATTCATCCATCTTCTTTACAAGTTACATGTCCCTTACCCGATAACTTATTCCATTACTTTTTGAGCATTCTTGCATGGAATACAATATCCATCTTTGATAATCAAGAGCCCCCCATGGCTCTTCCTTGCAATTCAAATTGCATACATTGCTAATAATAGTACATTGGATGCGTTCTTATCCAAGGTACCAATGTCCATTATTAGACATGGCTATCACTCCTCCATAAGGCATATTACAACCAATTACTCTTACTAAGGCTTCCACAACCCCTCTATGCAATTCATATTGCACATTCCAAGCATAGATAATGCATTTTATACATTCTGCCTAAGGAACATCACTTCCTTTTAGCTCCCTTATTCCATCCCGTGCTTATAAAATACAATCTGCAAGAGTGTATTCTTATCCATTCAACATGTTTTTCCACATGTTAACGTGAATTACCATAATACTCTCAATTGAGTATCCTTGCTCATTAGTGGAACTGCCTTGTCACTAAGCATCCAACCAGGCTTGCTTAAATTCTTCACATTGCTAGCTAACCAACAATTTTACCATGATCATGATCTCAAATGTGCCTCCACTTTTATTTTGATAGCACCATTACTATGATGTTGATATCATAAAATTTATTCACTTTGAGTTACTTCCATATCTAGTATTCCTGCACAATCATGTAAGGTCTTTCAAAAAAAAAATGGCTGCTTTGAGGTCACCCACAATGAGAATTTCTTGCTCAATCAAGCCTAGGGGATTTCCTCTACCTGCTATTTGAAACAACTAGAAACCTGTTTCCAAATAAGAATCCTTCTGTTGATTCTTCTACATTCTAGACTCATTACATTCTTAAAAATACCAAAATAATTTCCATGCATTATGGGGACAATCCATATTGCCAATTTCTTCCAGCCATAGAATTCTCTCACAAATCAACGACTGTCTTAGGGGGACGATGGGGGTCAATAGGGATTTCCCCCTTGTAGATTCACTTTCAATTTCTCATCGATCGACGCAACTTCAATTTTCTGCTGGCTTGTTTCGACGACCTTTTGAATTTGTCTCTGATCGGCACGATTCCCATTTCTTGCTGATCTGTTTCGGCAAACTTTCAGTTTTTCGCCGATCGACGCACTCTTCACTTTTTCGCCAATCGACACTCTTCCACTTTTTTGTCGATCAACACACTTTTAGTTTTGCGCCGACCTGTTTCTGCGCAAAATTCATTTTGTCGCCGAACCGTTTCGGTGCAAATTCATTTTGTCGCCGATCGAGGAAATTTTCATTTTTTGCCGAAACGCCTCTTTTCAGCAACTTTTCCGATTTCTCACTGAAATGTATCGGCGACCCTTCCATTTTGTCGCCGATAGTTTCGACACTCTTTTCAATTCTGCGTCGACACATACTTAGGCAAAAAACTCAAAAAAAACTTAGAAAATATAAATTTTTCTTTCTTTTTTTGATAATCAGTGCTGAGCAGGAAGCAAGCTTACCTCTGCAAGTGATAAGATGTAGTCCATGTAGGCCCAATGTTGCAACCTACGCTCTAATACCACTCTGTCACTTCCCCTCCCATGGGTCTAGCTCAAGGAAGGGAACATGACTACACATTCTGGGCTTTTACAAAAACTTAGCCCCATTCATCATTGACAATTCATAAATCAAGTAAAATGCATATGTGTGCAGATGCATAATCAAATAAACATGCACAACGAAATTAAACTATCCACACACCTTTTACATGCATACATCAACATAATCAGAACAATCCATAACTAAAAACCTTGCAGAGTTTGATTCACATAGAGAGAATACTTATCTTGATTGTGAAATTGCCCCAAGCAACTAGCTATGCAGCTGCAACGTTCCACCCAGCCATAGGCCAATTGTGTTCATCAATCTCTCAACACAATTGAAACCCCTGAGCTGGGCATGATTTCCACAAGGAATGTGAACCTACAAACCTATGCACAACAAGCCAAATGTGAACCCTTCTATTTTTGGATGCCTACACCCAAGCTCAAGCCAAAGCAATGGATACCCATCACAACCCACAACATTCTCTCCCACAAACAACCAACACAACAAGCACCTATGATGGGAATATAAAAACGTTTTTATTGTGGGATTTACAAACAAGATGTCCATGGGTTTTCCCCAAATCGTGGCACCACAAAAACAAGTCGTGAGAAAGGAAAATCAACCCCAGGGAAGAAAACATTTTTCCCCACATGTGTATGAGCATTTGAATGGCAAAAAACAACCTATATGGACCCCCAAATCGAGCTCCCTTCCTCCCAGTCGCTCTCCAACACCAAAAACGCCCTCTTCACAGCCAGAAAACAAGGAAACACTGGAAAAACATGGAGGGAAAATGCCCCACTAGCTAAAAATGCGTGAGAGATCCAAACTAGTTGATGAATAATGGCTTGGGGAGCAATTTCGTGGCTCTTTTCTTGCCCAAGAAGCCAAAACACGTTTTTTTTTCCAAAATGGTGGCTTGTCCATACTTGAATTTGGACAACCATACCTCTTCAATCCCAAAGCATTAACTACCTCAACCAACTCTTGGAAGAAATAAATGATTGAGTACAAAAGTCAACATGGGTAGTTGATGGTTCATGGGTTCTCTCATTGACACTTGGCTTGACTTGATTGGTTCAAGGGTTTGAATATTTCTCTCCCAATTCCTTGTAAAAATCATGCCCCCATACTCTTGTTGCATTGCATTGCATAGCTAGTTGTGGGTATTTTATTAAAATGCATATTTACATGATATTTACAATTTCCATTGTGCCTGGCTAGCACGCAAACCATATGCATCAATTTTTAACACTAAATCGATGGTGGGGCCTTGGCCTTGAGCTCCTCACCACGATTTTATAACATTATTACATCATTTACATTTTAATGCAATGGGGTCAAAATCGGGATATTACACATTCTTGAGTGGACATGCACTCCGAGATCATAAGATTAGAGAAAAGCTAAAGAATATTTTAAAAGAGTGACTACAGTAGAATATATAGAGGCAGTTATAATTTAGTTAATCCATAATTAATAATTAATTAATAATTAAAAAATGAATAAAAGGGCTATTTATGATTAACAGGAAGAAAGATTGAATAGGTAAAATATGAAAAGAAAATATAAAAAAACGGAGGTTGGGTTATATATATAAAGAAATAAGAAAAAATATTAGGGTAATTTTAGAAGAGAAAATAAAGATAGAGGAAACACGATAAATGGATTTAGGGCACTTAATGTTTAAGATGACGGATTAAAGGTTTCCATTATAACCATCTTATTGGTTAAAATTGTTAGGGTGTTTTTATATTTTAAGAGCTTCTTTAATGAGGCACAACGAGTAATGATGAGTGAATGCTAAGACTCAAAATGATGTGATTAGTGTTGTGAGAGTGCTCTTAATAGATTAATTAAGATGGTTACAATTAATGTAAGCTATATGCTCTCTGAGTTTGGTTTTCATGGGTCTTCAACTTTGTCCAATATAGGATTTTCCATAGGAATGTAGAATTAGAATTTTGTAGATCTCTAGAGAAAGAAGTGGGTTGGATTTGTCTTTAACATTCTTGAATAATTGCTTAAAAGTTTTGATATTCTTTCTCAATAAAATCCTAAAAATGAAATCAATAATCTCATAACTATAAAGAAGAGAAATTAAAACTTAGAACCATTACTTAGATTAAAGATAAATAACATCTCGTAAAATTTTACTAATAAAAAATAAAAAATAACAATTGATTAAGAAAACATAATCATTGCCAAACCATAACACATATTAAAATTTTCATTACAAAATTCACATATCAATTTCACATTCTTAAAATTTATATAAAACAAGTATAACTTTTTTTTTCACTCTAACCAACTTCTCTTGTAAAAAAACATAAAACAAATATATCTATTTTAATATATGATCTGAAAAATTTAAAGTAAAAAAATATACGTTATGAATATTTTTAATATGTTATTTTACAATTTAAAAAATTACATATAAGATATTGTTTTGAATATTTTTATTATATTATTTAACTATTTGAAAAAAAATCATATCAATTTTTATTTATTTTTATGCTTAAAGCCTAGTGAAGAGGAAATTAATATTTTTTGAAATCTCAAATGCCTCCAATATGATACAATTCCATAGGAGCAATAGTCCACTCACATCTCTTTCCATCAAAATCGGAACCATGACCAAAAGTGGCATTAGTGTCAACAACAATTCCAAGCCTCAGGTCTTCAGTTTTTTCACTCAAAGATAGGTTAAATTCGATTCCGAAGAGGCCCTGTTCAACCCCAAAGCAAATCGAAACACAATCTTATCTCAATCCATAGCAGCACAGCTTCACACTGGTTATGATTGGTAATGGCACTTCTCAAGCTCACCCCCTGCCATGGACTTGGCTTTCCGCACAACTTTTCTGATGGAGATAACATCAAAAGGATATCGGATTCGATACATCTTCCACCCAACAGCCGCAGAAGCATAAGGAGGAGGAAGAGCTTGCCACGCAGACAAATGAGATGCACAGCAAGCAAATGGGCAGACAGGCTCTTTTCCGATTTCAATGACCCAACTGACTCAAGCTCTGTTGTTGCATTGGCCCCTGAGAGACAATTTACTCTCCCCATTGACTTCTACCAAGTGTGCCCACATATTCTTTCTTATTTTTTAAAGGTTTTCTGTTTCAACATTTGGATAAATCTACTGGAGTATTTATCGACAGGGTAATTTGAATGGAGTCGCAGGTATTAGGAGCTGAGACCCATTACTTGGGGGATGGGATAAAGAGAGCTTACGAGGCAAGAGTTCGCAGGGTTCCCCATGAAGGCTACAGCGACGAAGCTCTTACGGGTCGCAGGCAGATTCTGCATAGTGCCTGTGACACGCTGGCGAATCCTCGTTCAAGAGGAGATTACAACCAGGGGCTCATTGAAGATGAGACTGAAACCTTGATGAGGGAGGTTCCCTGGAACAAGGTAATTATAGTTTGTTCTAGACTTTAATTTCACATTTCATAAGTTTGGCTTGTGAGGTTTGTGGCTTTTTATGATGAAGCCCTTGGTAAAAACTTCCTGTACGAAATAACAATTTGCTATCTACATTTGTTCACGAGAATTGGTAGGTGGTAACATATAAACTCCATGATTTGTTATGTCAATGTGGGTTAGGGTTTTAACTCCTGTTTACACAATGGTTGATTCGTTGAGGGGTGAGTATGCTATTGGTGTAAATTTTCTTCAACTTGACTTTGATCTCATGATTATACATCTCACACATATAAACACAGGACGCAGGTGTGTCCTGGAAAATTTCGTTGGTATCCTTTAAAATTTCCATGTCCTTGTTACTTGTTTATGTGTGCATCTCACACATATAAATGCAGGACGCAGGTGTGTCCTGGAAAATTACATTGGTGTCCTTCTTACTTGTTTATGTGTGGTGAAAAATTTCCTTCAACTTGACTGTGATCTCACGATTATACATATCACACATATAAACGCAGGTGTGGTGGAAAATTTGCTTTACTTGTTTATATGTGGTGGAACGTTTCCTTCAACTTGACTGTGATCTCATGATTATACATCTCATACATATAAACGCAGGTTTCCTTCAACTTGATTGTGATCTCATGACTATACATCTCACACATATAAATGCAGGTTTCCTTCAACTTGACTGTGATCTCATGATTATACATCTCACACATATAACCGCAGGTTTATGTGTGCTGGAAAATTTCCTTCAGCTTGATTGCAATCTCATGATTATACAATAACTAAACGCAGGTTTATGTGTGCTGGAAAATTTCCTTCATCTTGATTGTGATCTCATGATTATCCAATAACTAAACGCATGTTTATGTTTGCTGGAAAATTTCCTTCAGTTTGATTGTGATCTCATGATTATCCAATAACTAAACGCAGGTTTATGTATGCTGGAAAATTTCCTTCAGCTTGATTGTGATCTCATGATTATCCAATAATAACTAGCTCTCACATATAAACACAGGCAACCCAATTTTTGCAGATATGCATCGATTCCGATGATATTTATATTTATTTGATATGGAGCCAATGGCTGGGATTCCATTGAACAAAGCAAAAATAGGCATACACAGTAGCATTATTGGCCATTAATGGGACCATCTTTCTGTACATATAAATAGTAGCAATACGTGATTTTTGTTTGGTTTACATACATACAGTAGCAATCTGTTATTTCTGATTGGTTTTGTGTTGTCGCCGTGTTCTGCACTGTGTTGTGCCAGTGGCCAGGATTTCATTGAGCAAAAGCAAAAAGAGACATAAAGTAGCATTCATGACCGTTAAGTTTTAACAACAGTACCATCTATCTTTCTCTACATGTTTACAGTAGCACTATGTGATTTTCTGGTTGGTTTTCTGTTGTAGATGTGCTCTGCGCTGTGTTGTGCCAATGATCAGGATTCCATTTAACAGAACTTAAAAGCAAAAGGAGACATATACAGTAGCATTCATGAACATTAACGAGACCATCTTACTCTACCTTTCTCTACATATAAACAGATACAATATGTGATTTTCTGTTTGGTTTTGTGTCGTGGCTATTCTCTGCTCTGTGTTGTCTACACCAGTAGAAGGTCAAGGGTATTGATGTCACACCCATAGTCATCCAACCCGCTAAATCCATATAAGTTACATTGATGATGATGCACGTATATTTTTGAGACCGGTCTACCCTTAGTTCATGCCAAACTATCTGATAAACACATGGATACTTTTTTGAGAGGTATGTCATTAGTTGGACCAGTTGATCAACCCCTGTCCCTGATTGTAATATTCACCTATTGGAAAAACCAGTAAGCTGAGGTATGAACTCTGTTAAATTGGAAGTCTTTCCAACCCGGTGACAGTGGGCTTGCACTACACATTGGAAATCACTTGTGTCTTGTACTGCACATTGGAAATCACCGTGTTTTTGGAGAGTTCTGTTCCCTGCTAGGTTAGCAATGGAAAGGTATACACTTGAATATTTCCACTATGTCTGACCCGAATAATAATTCACCTACTATCATATGGTGGTTTACTGGCATGCAGATGAGGTTAGCAGGTTGATTGGTTCCTCTTTTGCTAGAATCTGTTCTAAAGTTGGCAACAAGTGTGAGAGGAGGTGGTTGTATGAAGTACTACACACACCAAAAGCTTTGCCAATGTGGAAGCTGGCTTTGCAGTGCAAGTTCCCAGGGAGATGTGATAGCGTCCTCTCTCACTCTGATACTGACATCGCTTAGAGGTGCCCATGTGCTATATGGGCTCCCTTGTGATTGTTGTCTTTGTGATGCTTTCTTAATTGCAAGTTTATCAGAAAAACAAAGTGGCATATTCCTCGTTGAGGATTTTGTTTCACATTAATTTGACTATTTACTAATAACTTCAAAATTGTGAATTCTGTTGCCTGGAAATTACATGAACAAATCTGAGCAGTTACTTACGCAGAAAATTCAACTAGCTCCAATTCACTCAGAAAGTGATTATGGTGGTGCGCATAAGGTTGGAACTGGAAGTGCATCTACAGAATGAATCCTTCTCTTATTTACTTCTATCCTAAAAGATTTATGTGGAACTTTAAAAGGCAAAAAAAATTTTAGTAATCAAAACCCTTTTGTTGTCAGCATATGATTATGCATGTTTTAAGGTTTTACATCCATTGGCAGGTTCCGGGAGCACTGTGCCTGCTTCAAGAAGTGGGAGAGGCGGAAGTTGTTATTCAGGCTGGACAAAAGCTTTTGCAGGAGCGTTTACCCAAATCCTTCAAACGGGATGTTATGTTGGCAATGGCTTTGTCTTATGTTGATATTTCTCGGGAAGCTATGGCTGAATCATCACCAAATATTATCAAGAGCTGTGAAGCACTTGAAAGAGCATTGCAGATTTTACAGGTAGGGTAGATCATGCATTGCATTTTAAAGCAGATAGAATTTCAGGGAAATGATTGCATTATTAAAAATACATTGTTTTCTTTGTATTATGGTTTGTCTCATTTGTTTTAGTCTTTTAGATAGACATACCTGTCTACTGGGAAAAATCACTTATATTATCAAGGTTTCCTTTGGATACCGCTATGATTATGCCAAAGCACATATGCACTAATCAATCGAGGGTGAGATATGGCAATGGTTTCTTGCAAGTTCTTTCCTTTATATTTACAACGTGTACAGCCATACAAACTTTAATACTGATGGCAGAATGTGCCTATCTGGAATCATGTTCCCAATCACCTAAGAGGACTGGTCAGTAACATTTGATCATTGTGTGTTGTCTCACATTTTCTTTACCTAGGAGCTTTGAGATTTATCTAATATTAAGATCTCTATGCTTTAGCCTTCTACTATTTTGTCAGACTTATTTCTCAATTCGGTAGACTTATTTCTCAATTCAGCACAAATGTGAGGAAATAGATAGATTTGTTTTTTATAATTTTGATATTGATCTCACAATTTGGTAACAATTACAAATATGACAGAACAACGTTAGTATGTTATGGAAGCACATCCCTAGCATCTGATTTCATCGACATCAGTGAGGTTCTTTACAGCCCAATATGGGGGAGATGTTGTCATGCAATGTAATGTAACATATGTGACAAAAAAAGAAGAAGCTATTTGGCAGTATGTGTCGGCTCAATCTTAAAATTTTACACAAAAACTAAAAAGTTAAAACCAGCATAGGTCCATCTTAAACCTGGATTTATCAAGCTCAGAGAGGGATCAAATTTCTCGAGATGTAAATTAAATAATAAAAAAATTACACCTCGAGAAATTTGATCCCTCTTGGTGCTTGATAGATCTGGGTTTAAGATGGATCTAGATTCTATGTTGGTAATAAGACAAACATCTTTTAGAAGGATGTACATGTACTTATTAAAGGATCCTCAAAGAATGAGAGAGTTTGAAACCACTAGGCAGAACAAACAGAGATGCATTAAACATGGAAGTAACAAAGCAGATGGGTGAGTATGGCAGAAGGATTATCATCAGGGTCTATTTCTTCAGGCTACAATTGGAGTTGATAATCTTTGTGCAAGCACCCTAATTATCATCATGTTTATCCAGGGAATGGCTATAGCAAGGGTGGGGTAGTTAGAAATTGTTTCTTGTGTGACCTTGCCCATATATTGTAGGTTTTCTTGTGCTTCCCATATATTGTAGGTTTTCTTGTGCTTCCGTACATTTTGTTCAATATCCCCAAAAGATCCCTAATTTAGAAGAATTCTACTCACAATGCAAGGAGCAGTTGAATATTTGGTCTTTTGAGGGTATCAAGTGCTATTTGCACTTTCTCTACTTGGTTTTGGATTTGCACAATACAGTCAGCAATCATAACATGACTGCCAATGACAAGTGGAAGAAACTCGTAATCATATTTACCAACATTCATATCTTTCCTTCACAAAATGAAATAACATTGCCAATGTAAGTTGTTGCCATACCTTCTCGATGGTGCTACACAAAGCGCCAAGTTTACAAGGTAGATAAGATAAGATAAGATAAGTCTATTAATGTTTGACTAATGACCACAAAAGCAGGTCAATGGGACTGTTGAGTACAATTATGTCATTACAAAGTAGGAGTACCAAAAGGTCACCTATGAAAGGAAAAATGCAGTAATTAAATAGAGAAGTAAAGTAGAATAGAGTGTGTAGTCTATGTTGAAGCATAAAAAACCCTCGACCCTGAGCACGAAAACTACATGGAGGTGGAGATGTATAGGAGGAAAAGATCTAGGAGCAAGGGAATCCAAAAGTAATAAGGGAGGTCTGTCATGTAATAGACCCATCTCTTCTAACATTCGAGGCCGAATGAAGGAAACTCAAAATGTTATGATGTCTAGAGGAAGAACTGGTAGAAGGTTTGGACCTCCCATTGCGTTGTTGTTTGGAGAAGTTAGCATGTCCTTGAGGCCTGGGGGGTCTTGTCTGTCTCTTGGGTAAGGGTTTGATCAGGTCGTGTCGTTGAGATCTTGGGGGATGGGGGAAGATCCCATGGGTTCACACTGATTTGGAGTCTAAGGTTGTGTTGATATCTGTCAATCTCTTAGTGCCCCTGCCTAAGGGTAGCACCATGAAGAAGGAAGTGATTTGTTGGGTAGAATTTGGTTTAGTAGAAGGTTGAAGAATATAGGCTCAAAAATTGAGGGTCTCTTGCATGCATAAGGCCAAGCATCTTTGGCCAGGGTATATAAAGAAGTTGGCAAGGATTTGGACCCCCCTTGAAAAGGAAATAGAACCTCTCTTTGATCTTGTAGTAGATTGTGTAGTGGAAGTTGAAGTGCTCCTCTGTCTCGACCTCCTGAAGATGGCATAGCTAGTAGATCCTATTAGAACGGTCAATTTGGTAGTCCGTCTTTACTTGAAGTCTTATGAGAATCCACTCTGAACTGGTCTAGAGGAATGCGAAGAGCGTGCCTCCAATGGCGGAGGGTATATTGAAGTTGAATAATGAGTCCGTCTCTTAGCTCCAAGAAGTGCTTAGTGTAGAAGGCCATCTTTGGGCATAACCCACCCTAATAAGGGTTAACCCAAGTGATATGGATAAATTGCTTGTAAATGTCATCTATGATGATCCTGTTCAACTCTTGTTTGATAGGTAGGAGATGGCCATGTGTGTCCAAGGAATATCTAAACGGAGGGAATGGGTTGATCTGAATGCTCATGGACTCCAAAAGATTTGAGACCCCACAAATCGCATGCGAGTTTTGCTCAGAGGGCTAGATGATGCAATAGTCTCTTGAACAATAATAGGCCAAGTATGGGTATTGGTCTTTCCCTTTCGCAGAGACCTAATTTAATTTAAAGTTAAACACTATCGCATACAAGTTATGTTTGCTTACCCAAATCCAGATTGTCTTTGCTTTAGGGTACTGTTATTAGATTTGCACAATGGACTCTTCTTTTACAGACATGGCATGTGATGGGGGCTAAGCCTAGCTTATAAATCTGGGACAAGGGCTAAGATATGGTTGAATTACAAATAGAAATAAGGTCTTCTTAAGCTTAATTGGGGCTTGCGAGAGTTCTCAAATCTCTTGAGCCATAGAATGGTGGACCTAACTTATTCAATTATTTGTTACCTTTTTTCCTCTTATTAAGAAGGCATGGTTGTTTGCAAGAGAATATATATTTCATAAAATTCCTCGACTAATTCAATGCCCATTCCTCTACTAGTAGAAACAATAAAGAATGCTTGATGGAAACACTCAACACAAATCTTTGGACTTTAAAAATGGCCCTCATGTTAACATTGAAGTGTTTTTGTGAGCTTGCTTGAATCTAACCATTTGAGAAGCAAAACAATACAACTCAATTGTTTCTTTTAGGTATTTCTTGAACTGTCTCAAGGCATTAAGTGATGGGATCCTTTACAAGAATTTTGCTTTTTGGCAATAATGATGTATATTTAGAGAGGTGTTAGTTGACCAACCTTTTCTTGGCTGTCTTATGAATGGAGGAATGATTTGAAAGCTTACCTTTGTAGGAGTTAAAATGAATGTCTCAATAGGTAGTTGCTTCTTTTTGCTTGTATGGGAAGCCATCAATGATGAAGTTTGAGGAAGCCTCCTCTTGTTTAATGGATTTTGTTATTAGTGCAAATGAGGCAATGTGTTACCTCTAGAAGTTAATGATGCTTAATCTTCTCTTAGCTTTGGGACAACAAAATATGCTCAATTGTTGTTTCAAACAATGTTGTTAGACTCAGACTCGGCTGGCTTGAGACTCAAGAAGACTTGGTGACTTGGCAAAGACTCGGAAAAGATTTGACAAATAGAAAAAAACTCAAAATATAGTAAATTTTGTGCACAAAAAAATACTAATGACATTTCTAATCCATACAAGTTATAAAACCACATTCTATGCATAAATTCATAATAAAAATGGATAATACAACATTTGATGCTCTTGTTTAATGGATTTTGTTATTAGTGCAAATGAGGCAATGTGTTACCTCTAGATGTTAATGATGCTTAATCTTCTCTTAGCTTTGGGACAACAAAATATGCTCAATTGTTGTTTCAAACAATGTTGTTAGACTCAGACTCGGCTGGCTTGAGACTCAAGAAGACTTGGTGACTTGGCAAAGACTCGGAAAAGATTTGACAAATAGAAAAAAACTCAAAATATAGTAAATTTTGTGCACAAAAAAATACTAATGACATTTCTAATCCATACAAGTTATAAAACCACATTCTATGCATAAATTCATAATAAAAATGGATAATACAACATTTGATGCTCTTGTTTAATGGATTTTGTTATTAGTGCAAATGAGGCAATGTGTTACCTCTAGATGTTAATGATGCTTAATCTTCTCTTAGCTTTTGGACAACAAAATATGCTCAATTGTTGTTTCAAACAATGTTGTTAGACTCAGACTCGGCTGGCTTGAGACTCAAGAAGACTTGGTGACTTGGCAAAGACTCGGAAAAGATTTGACAAATAGAAAAAAACTCAAAATATAGTAAATTTTGTGCACAAAAAAATACTAATGACATTTCTAATCCATACAAGTTATAAAACCACATTCTATGCATAAATTCATAATAAAAATGGATAATACAACATTTGATGCTCTATATTTGTATGCAAAATAGTGAACTGAATGATGATTCCTTGAGCAAATTCACAAATAGTACCAAGTTCAACCACATAGCTTAGAGTCTCATAACATAATTAGAAAATCAAAATAGAGAGTGTCTCCGAGTCCAATCTCAAGTCTCATGCATGACTATGAGAACACCTAGAATGAGTGGCTTTTAGAAGATGAATAGAATGAGAGAATGAGGGGAGAAATGTCTTCGTAAAGGCTTCCCTTAGATCAACTTCCACAAAGCTATGAGCATATGTGAATAATATGTGAATAATCCTTGCTGCATTTGCATGCTGTGTTGCTTTATGAATCTGCCCAAAGCATTTCCAATATCTTCTAACATTGCATGATGCCAGAAAGGTAGGGGAAGGTTTGGGAGACGAACCCACACCGACATTTTGGATATTACCAAGGTAGTGGGATCGAACTCCTAGAACCATTGGGTGATAAAGAGTTCGGCTCTACCCCAGAACCAAGGCCCCTTCTCAAAATTTTTCTGATAATCTGCCTGTGAAAAGAACTGAACTATGAAACCTTTTGAGCATAAATAATATTCATAGTTTGTGGTCTAGTTTGAGTGTATCCACCGGTCCATCTCCTTTGTACGAGGCGAGGAGCCATTAAATCTGCAAATAACTGCATTAGATTTACAAGATGAGAAAATACCGCTTACCTTTGCGTTTTTAATCTCCAGCTTTGGTTCTTCATCGAGTTTTTCAACAATATAAGGGCTAAGCTCTTGTACTGCTGTGGCGGTTTCCTTTGAGCTTGCTACGTCCTTGTATGCTATCGCAGTTGCCGTTGAGCTAATTGCATCCTTGTATGAAACTAGTTTAGAGACTAGGTTTGATCCATTACCTGCCATCCCTCCTTGCAACCGCATGACCAAAATTAAGGTTGAATCCTTGGAGATTTTGTATACAGAGAGAGTTTTATGGTCCTCCAGTTGTTTGCTTTCATAGAGGATACTATGGAATTTTTCAGGAATCCCCAACTTGTCCTGAAGTTACAAATTGAGGGTAAAGATACTATCAGAACTATTAACCATCAAAGAATTTGATTTTCCCATAATGTCTTTCACAAAGATTTGAAATGTCTGGCTATTGACAGGAACCTCTGGCTTTTTACCTCTCCTAGATTGGCGTGGCCTGAAAAGATGAAAGTATTTGATGGAGGGGGTACCACTTACGAAAACCCTAGGGAAGATGACCAATGTGATACCAGGGGCGAATGTGACCGCTTCGTCCTCCATAAACCCTTGCCAAGACACCAGAAGCAAAGGAGAATGGAAGCATGGGAGGTTTGATCCCTCCTCGACTTCAGAGATGGCTCGGTTAACACAAACCCCAACAAAGTTTACTATACCTTATTGAGAAGCTCCTCCATGAACTAGTGCATCGGATAGTCCAAATCCACGTAGTGAAAGAAAATTGTGGTCACCCGAACCATCATCCCGCTCTTCCAGTAAGAGAACTCCGAAAAAATCCCATGGTCTGTGATGAGAATGAACCCTTCTAATCGTAGATCCTTTTGAGAGACAGAGACTTTAAAATTGTACAATCTCGGATCATGAACCAAATCGGCCTCCTCCAGATCAACCCTAATCCCATCTCGGGCCGAGGATTAAAGGCCTTAAATCAGATCCAATGCTGGGAAAAAAATGTCGGTAGTTACCTTCCATCGCTTGGGTTTTGCCGTAGATTCGAAAAATTCAAAGCCTCCTCATCCAAGTTAATCCTATACACTCTACCTATGTTCATAGGTGTCATATATATTGTGACACTCCTAGCTGAATCAACAGTTTCCTCATGGAATTTCCTCTAACATCAATTCAATGCAATGGGCAACACAAGGAGTCCAATACAAGGTTTGATACCTCTCCATAAGCAACTTGTCAGCAACAACATAATTAGCAACATTGTCTATAACGACGTGGACAGCATTTTTGGATCTATCTCCTTGATGAACCCATCCAACAACTCACATTGTAATTGTGCATCTTTAACATATATAGATGCATCAATATATTTGATAGACATTGTTCCCCTAGGACAATTAACCAAGAAATACAGAATGGACTTGCCCTTCCCAACTGTCCAATTGTCTAACATAACGTTGCATCCAATGATCTCCCATGAATTCCTAAGCTCAACCAATCTTTGAGTGCAATGAGTCTTCTCCGTAGAGGCTCTCTCAAGTCATTATAGGAAGGGCCCTTGTACCCCGGGCCAACAATAGCAGCGACTTTAAACATGGAATGGTAGAATGGGTTGTTCTTGGCAATGTTGAAAGGAATGTCACTCCATAGAAAACATTTGGCCACAAGCTTGTCAGCTTCTTCCTTCTCCTTTGTTTTAATCATTAACTTTAGAGAAGGTTGTCCCCCAGGCATTGACCCCTGCACAGAGGAAGGTGAGGATGGCAAAGGCATTGTGGAATCCACAGCCGATGATTGGGTTTCACCTGCCCTCAAGTAGCTTGTGGTTATTGTATTTCTTGGAGCTTTATCTGCAAGCTCAATCCTCAATTTTTCCTTCTGCTGTCTCTTCCTAATCATATCAAGGATGGATTGATTTGCAATATGGACAATTTCTGGGGTAGAGGCATTGCAAATATCCACTTCATGCCTTGGGATTTTTGGCAAGGTGCTTCAAATAGCTTGCAGATCAACTTCAATCTATTAAAACCCTCAAATGGTTCACCATACTCCCACATTGGGTCCAATGGCTTAGGTATTTTCAATGAATAAAATTTAAACCTATGGCACAAGTGACAAAACAAATGGGGAAATTTAATGAATAATCAAAGACACAAAAGAATGCTGGCAGCTGCATATAAGATTTATATCTGCCATTAAAAATAAAAACGACAAGAACAAGTATATCTAAGTCTTAAGATTCTAAGGGATATTGCACAATGCAAAGTGCAAAGTGTAAACCCTATACTAGATCTTGCAAGCAGCAAAACAAAGAAAATAGAAGCATAACCTGTTTTACGTACCTGGGAATTAGGATATGGTAGATTGGAGTAAATATCCATTCCACAATTGCTCGGTTGGCAACGAAAACGACAGATTTCTCCTTCAGAAGTGTTTTCACAGGTAAACATTTGAAAAGAGATGGGATCCTCTGTAGAATTATTTGAATCGACGTTTCGGGCTGAATAGCGCAGCCCATCGTCAGGAGGAGATACCAAGAAGAGTTCTATTGTTATCTGACCAATTTTGGTCAGATAACAATAGAACTCTTCTTGGTATCTCCTCCTGACGATGGGCTGCGCTATTCAGCCCGAAACGTCGATTCAAATAATTCTACACAGGATCCCATCTCTTTTCAAAGATTTCTCCTTGTTTGCTAGGCTGAAAATGGTCACAGCATCCCTAGAGATCAAACCCCTAATTCACATTTTCAAAATGAGTCCAACCCCCCCTGAATCGGCTTTTTATCCTGGGTTTGAGAGATAGGCCGATAATTTTCATCGACTCGCGACAAATACCAAATTTATCGCGATAAATTCACTTAATGAAAATTATTGTGATAAATAGGGGTGATATTATCACGGAGCTTGAAAACTGAGAATTTATTGCCTTATTGGCTATAAGTGCAACACTGATAAAAACACATTTATTATTGCTGAAGATTGCAGCTACTCGGTTTGCCTCCCCATTCCTCATGCTTAAGATGTTAAGGGAGGTCAAAACTGCTCTTTGCATTCATGGTTGTTTTAGAGTAACGGGTTTTTTGGAGAAAGCAAGATGTAAATGCTTCAAAGAAGGTCAAGGATATCCTGTCATTAGTGTACATCTTGCTTCCTATTCCATATTTTTTCTGGTCTACTGCTTGCCACACCTTAATAATAACACTACTTATCTTGAAGTCCATGACCTACAATATTAAATACAAGAGAATATATTTCAAATGCCTTTTCTAGTGCTTTCTTTTGTGCATTGATCTCTTTTGCTGCCATAATCGTTGTTTATAGTTGGTTTATAACTAGTCTATTGCATTGCCTTATGTTTGCCATGATTGATGACTTAGGTGCCATTTGCCTTTGGAAGTGACTGCCCTATATGTACCAACACTTGTAATTTTACTAAAGTCTTGAAATATAAAAAATAGAATACTGTTTTAAGAATATTTTTCTTTTAAATTTTATACAGATTGGAAGTCACTTTGACTAAATAAATGGCCATTAATTAAAGTGGATGAGTGCCATTTAAAAGATAAGGGCATCTTGTGCTGTTTGACCTTTAAGTTATCACTTTCAAAGCATTTATGATCTCCAATTAGCCACTACTATCTAATTTATTTTTGAAAAAAATCAGGAAGTACTAAGTTTTGTAAGTTTGAAGGCAAAGTGGCAAGGGAAACAAGCTCGTAAAAGAAAATGTTGAATGACTCTCCAGGAAGTCATAGAACATTTACAAGTCTGCCAATCATTTTCTCATGCAGGTCTGATTACTTGGGCAAAATTGCTGGAAAGACTCTACCATACATTTAAAAATTTAGAATTTGTGGGAGAAAATTGGGATTTTGAAGAAAAAATCAAAAGAGATAATTACTAATGAGGTAATTCAAGACAGTTATACCCTTGAAAAAGATGATTTTACTGATGAAAAGGCATCAATAAGGAAGAGGCGGAGACAAAAGTTGTTGGAAGGCATTTTACTGTTGAGATTTCCAAGACTCCAACAAACAACTTCGAAGTCGAGATAGAGCTCAATGAATATATTTGATTACCTCCAGTTCTTTTATCTGATAATTGCAAAAATTCTGTACCTAAGAGCTAAAGAATTCATTACTTCTGCAAAACAGGTCCCCTAAAATAATTATGTAAGACAGGCCATGAGATCATTTTCAGCCCTGCCACAGTCTAGACTATAACGGGAACACCTTGGATTTCTGGACCTTATCATTCTGATTGGTGTTGCGATTTCAATGCTTTGCTAATTGCAAGAGGAGGTCAATTTTTCCAGCTGTGGTTGTTACAAGTTATCCAAAAGATTTCTGCATGGTTCAGCTAACAAATTTGATATCTTGCTTGCTTGTGGAAGGATTTTCAAGTTTTTCTGAGGTCAAAGCAATTCAAGGAGGGAAGCCATGTTATGTACTTACGCAGGGAAAAGTGCACTGTCAATCTTATAAATGCTTTTGGCTAAGAGCCATGTCTGAGGGGAATCTATCCAGTTATAATTCACCTAGGACTTGTACCTGGCCCATCCTCTTTGCCATTTACATGCATGGGCTTTTATTAACACAGAGGAGCATGCCTAGTGGGGTTTGAATCCAGGTCATCATTCCGGCAAGTGCTCGGCTATACTCTAGAGTCTAGATCATGACCCAATGGACAATAAGTAATGAATATTTAATATTTTAAATTTGTCATTATTTTTAGTTGTAACCATTATAATTGACATGTATAACATATTTTTGGCAGTTATCCTGTCATGATCCATTACACATTTATATGTTTCTACCTATAGATTCATGTCTTCATGATGTGAACTACAATTTTTTTTTCAGCAACCCATACAGGTTTGCTACACTATTCAACTTCAAAGCATTGCTTATGATAGTCCTGAATCAGCTTTGAGTTTTTTTCATTTAAGCTACCGGTTGTCTTATTTGGTTGCATTCTTTTGTTATTCATAATGGGCCGGGATTTGGATATATGCCTTAGGTTTTTACTGGATTTTGCTTCATCAGTGGATAGGTTCTGTGCTAGGTGTGATGGTACCTGTATGCAATTTTTCTCTAACTGGCTTTTCTATAATAGTGGGAACTGTGGACTGTTTTTCTTGTTGTGTGCATAATTTTATTTGATGGTACCTGTATACAATTTTTCTCTAACTGGCTTTCCTATAATAGTGGGAACTGTGGACTGTTTTTCTTGTTGTGTGCATTATTTTATTTCTTAGGAAGCTTTTCCTTGGTTCAAATCCTCCTTTGGAAACCTAGTTTGCCCCAGGTTAGTACCTGGTTGTGCACGTGTGCAATGGATGTGGCATACATGTTTTGGGATGATAAACTTAAGATTCTTTTTTAAAACTGGTGGATGATAATATTAAAATCTTGTTTTGGCAATTATTTGCCATAGGCTTGATGTAGTATCCCTTCAGACAGAACAAAACTGGAAATGGTCCTTAATTAAAGTCCCAGAAACAATAGACTTAGCCTCAATAAGTCTTATCAACCAGCAAGGATCTGAAAATGTAAAACATGTTTTAGGTAACATCATGGTATTTTAACCTCTAGAATCAGTGAAGAGAGCAATTTGTTGCAAAATATCTGTCTGGAGGTTTTTAGATTTGGAAAATGCTTTACCTCAATATGTTTTCAACTTTTCAATTACCAAGATATTCTAATACAGAAGTGTTTATTGTAATTAGGAACTTGAAATTTCCTCAGAAAGGCAGTTATTCTTTGCAGTTTTTGACAATTTTGTCTCTTATTTTTTCTGTTAAGAGCATGAAATTTGTTTATGGTGAAGGGAATGAGCATGTTTATGAGTAGAGAATGCCTTGCAGGAAATATCAATGGATGATATGACTCATATGTTTATGCTTCTCTATTGGCGTTGTGTAGGAAGGTGGAGGTAGAAGCCTGGCACCAGATCTTCAAGAACAGATTGATGAGACATTGGAGGAGATAACCCCACGTTGTATTCTAGAGCTACTAGCATTGCCTCTGGAT
The DNA here is from genome assembly GCA_027924585.1 of Larix kaempferi. Classification (NCBI taxonomy): domain Eukaryota; kingdom Viridiplantae; phylum Streptophyta; class Pinopsida; order Pinales; family Pinaceae; genus Larix; species Larix kaempferi. The sequence continues at coordinate 27,302,153 of BSBM01000361.1, forward strand.
GAGGATCATCGAGCTAAGAGAGAAGAGGGTCTTCAAGGTGTGCGGAACATCCTATGGGCTGTTGGAGGAGGGGGTGCTGTGGCACCTCTGGGAGGAGGACTCACCCGCGAGGAATTCATGAATGAAGCTTTCTCACATATGACAGCTGCTGAGCAGGTCTGCAAAAGACCTGTTTTGAGAAGTTAGCGTCATGTTAATTCAGGGTATGAGAAGGTTTATTGTAGCTTTTTGTGAGGTCTTTTTTAGATCTCTCCAATGATGTGTTACCTTTCCTTGTTTTCTTTCCCATTTTTGGTTGTAAAACACAGATTGGGCTGTAGGCATGGTCACACATGGGCTCTAAGCAGTCTGTTTGTTTGTGTTTTTCTTGTGATATTACATGATTAAGATGTTAGGTTGCTATAATATTTCATTAATATTTTTCTTATTTTGTATAAAGGTGGATTTATTTGCGGCAACACCTAACAGCATCCCAGCTGAAAGTTTTGAAATTTATATGGCAGCTCTTGCTCATATTGCAGAAGGTTTTGTTGGAAAAAGGCCTCACCTGATACAGGAAGCTGATGCTCTGTTCTTACAGCTGCAGCAAACAAATGGAACTTCCATAGAGATTGTAAGTGATTTCAGTGCTGCAGAGCAGGAGTTAGACTTCGCTCTTGAAAGAGGAATGTGTTCATTGTTATTGGGAGAGCTAGATGATTGTCGTGCCTGGTTAGGCCTTGATAATGAGAAGTCACCCTACAGGGATCCATCTATTGTTGATTTTATTCTGGCAAACTCGGATGAAGCTGAGGAGGATATGCTTCTTCCAGGATTGTGCAAGCTGTTAGAAAGCTGGCTGACAGAGATAGTCTTCCCAAGGTTCAAGGACACACGAGGTCTGAAATTCAAGCTCAGAGATTATTATGATGATTGTACTGTCTTAAGCTATTTGGAAAGGTTGGAAAAGGGCAGAGGCTCCCCGTTGGCAGCAGCTGCAGCTATTGTGAGAATTGGAGCTGGGGCTGGGGCTGCCCTTGATAATGTCAAGGCGAGTGCCATTCAGACACTAAAGAAAGTATTCCCTTTGGGTAATGGGCGAGGTGGGAAAGAAGTAAGAGCCCACACTGCTCCCGCCATTTCTACAGAAGCACAGTCGACCGTAGACCTGCTTCATAAAGACTATCCTAAGGGTGACATTTACAAGCAACCTATAATGAATAATGGAGATGTAAGTAATTTATCAGATGCCCCATCTGAAATTGCCAAACCTACAACAGAGAGCTGGTGTGAAAATAGTGGGCTAATGGGAGATGAAGGATTATTTCCACTTTCAAAAAAGATCGGTTCTTTTGGTGTGAAGATTATGTGTGCAGGTGTTGTTGTTGGGGTACTTGCTATTGCAGGACTGAGATATTTACCTGTCCAACACAGCTCAACGAAGACTCTGAAGGAAGTTCCATCCTCAACTACAATAGGTAGGTCAGTAAACTTGGAATGGCACCCCAGGGCTTGCAAATTTCAACTGAAGTTTGTTCACAAAGGGTTGGGTAGAAAACTAATATGAAAGAGCCTAGATCTTGAGGATATATTAGCACATCAACAAGACCTAGAGTTGTATGAAACCATGAGAGAAAACTATGTGAAATTGTGCAACCTGTGATGCTTACCATATTAATTGGGCATTTTTTGGCCAATATGCTGATCTCCAACCAATGTGCCTTCGTATGCATGAATGTTTGATTTTTGCCATTGTCCCATCCTCGAGCAATCAGTGCATGTTGTGATTGTTATGTTAAAACATGTAAAATGTGATACTTGTTGACTGTTATATTTATTATGACATATATTCCAGTAGTCCTTTCAATCCACTTCAACCTTCCCTTTTCCAATTTCCACTCTTGCTTATGTCAGTGCCAAATTGTAAAATACACCATATAGTTTCTGCCTATTTTTGATTTCATTAGGCAATCTTAAGACTGGGTTTAATTTGTTGATGGAAGTTCTGAACATATCCAAGTTTGTTGTATGCTAGAAGTTCAATATGCAACTAGTACACTTGTCCCACCAACTTGTGCTAATAGAAGTTAAATTGTCATCCTCAAGCATGGTTTGAAATGAGCAATTGATGTCTTTTTGGTGTTAATGATAATAGTTGTTTTCAAATTGTTACTTGATTACAGGTGACAATCTCAATTATGGAGTGCCAAAAATGGATGCTAGATTGGCTGAGAATTTAGTACGCAAGTGGCAGATGTTAAAGTCACAGGCTCTTGGGCCTAATCATGCTGTATCTCGACTCTCAGAGGTACATTTTTAAGTTAGCTTGGGATTGTGTTTAAAGTCTAGCCAGAACATTGAACACCCTTGTTCAGGAACATTTAGTGTTCAGACACATTGTTTTTCCGATATTGTCTGAATTGTTTGATTATTCTGATATTATTATTTTGAATTTTCTCTAGATTCTGGATGGCCAAATGTTGAAGATCTGGTCAGAGCGTGCAAAAGATATTGCAGAACATGGATGGTTCTGGGAATACAGTCTGCTGGGGATGACCATTGAGAGTGTTACAGTTTCGACAGATGGCATGAGAGCTATGGTGGAGGCAACACTGCAGGAGGCTGCTCGTTTAATTGATACCAGTCATCCAGAGCATAATGATTCATATCGCAGTACATACACAACAAGATATGAGATGACAAATGTGAAGGGCACCTGGAAGATAACTGATGGGGCTGTTCTCCGTTCATAGTAATGAATGGCCCGTTATCCAGTAAAAAAAGGGTTGATAATTCATCAGGGAACCTCTTCATTATCCACTGTAAGGGATTTTTATTTTAGGAACATGCTACTAAACAACAATTATATAGGTCATCTAATGGATCTATGTAAACACCAATCTGTGTATAGTTTGCAAGCAGTAGGCAATCATGGGAGTAGGAACGAGAGGATTTCCTTTTCTGATTACACATATTTATGAATAACAAATTTGAAGACTGATCTGGTTCCTGATTGATAATTCTGTTTCTGATTGTTTTATTGAATTATGCCTGTCAACATATATCATTATGCTGATTGTTTCAGATTATGTTTGGTTTGCCCCAAAGAGCTTTTAGAAACTTGAAAACATCCACTTAGAGTTCGAGAACATAGTTCTTTGCCCTCAACATAACAATTCTGGCGACAATGCAACACCCTTTTGGTGAAAACTTCAGTGAAGGTATGCATACACAAGTTCCATCTTCGAACAACAATACCAAAGTCTCCTGGTCTTTTCAACAATTGGTTTTGCCAAAACTATAGTTAGTTTCTCCTTATCCAACTTAGCATTTCACTGGTCTGCAGCAACAATTTTAGATGTTTTCTCAAATTTCGTTCATAAGCATTATACCGTGAAACAATTGCAGACTTCGATAGAAATGAAAGGCATAGCTATGATTACATTGGTGCCATATTCTTCTGTATTTTCCCCACTTTATGTGATCAGTTCCATTACAGGGTGTGTAATACTAAAACTTGAGTTTATTACCATGTAAAAAGTCATTAATCAGAAAGAGCATCAATCCATGTGCTTGCTTGGTGCCATCTCTGGTTAGTCAACATTTATATGTACACCAACTACATTTTAGCTTATCTAGTGTACACCGTATGATGGCATTGTTTGCTCCATAGATGGTTGATATGTTTGAAGACATACGTGGTGTTTAGTAGTATGCTTGCTGCAAGAATCCCACTATACAACATAATGATGTGAATAAATGCCAAAATCTATTCACCAATTATTTGGCTAATAATATCAAATCAGCATACCTATTTACTGTAAAACCAGTAAAAAAAGGCACTGGATCAGTGTTGAAATTTGAAGTTGACCTTTGGTTGCCAAGCACAAGTTATGGCGTTTTGATTTTTTTGCCTTCCAATTTATGTCAACTTTATGTGCATAGAAATTTCGGGTCAAATTTTTGTTCATGAAAACTCAAAGCTTGTCAACTTTTTTAAGTAAGAGATTAATGAAGGTTTTTTAAGACAAAGTAATAGGATTTCCCAATTTGCTAAATGCATCTTCATATATTTTGTATATTATATGAGCTTAATGCAAGAAAAATAATTCAGATAAGCATTTTTCACATTTTTCATTGACGAGAATAAGAATATTGTAATCGAAATCAACGAGGGAGAAGAAAGTAATTTTTTATAAAAGTCCTCGTGACTTTTTCAGATATCATCCTGCACCAATTGATCTTTGTCCAAGACTTTTACTTGTGAATTAAAAACACTTTATATAAGAACCCAAAATTCAAATATAACAAAAGTTGGACTTCTCTAGTTAAACGGAGTCTTCCAGACCTAGTCCCTGATATTTGAATTTCCTGCCTTCCTGCCCACTGTGTGTTTTACAACTGATTTGAAAATAAATAAACGACATTTCATGCATTAAACCTTTATATATATATATATATATGCATTAAACATACACACACACACAGATACAGATCTGGATACGGAATTACCAGATTTTTTAAAACTCAGGATTTGGATATGGCAAGAAAATGCAAGTACAAAAAAATATAAAAATATTTTTATAATAAATAAAAAATAGAGTGAAGAACCAAAACTATTCAGGAAACACAAGAATCAATTTTTTTAGCCATTCATGTATCATAACCGATAATGACAAGTTGTAAACGTTATTGACATTGATAATTTATTCTCAGGTAATATATATGCATTAAACATACACACACACAGAGATACAGATCTGGATACGGAATTGCCAGATTTTTTAAAACTCAGGATTTGGATACGGCAGGGAAATGCAAGTACAAAAAAAATAATTTTTTTATAATAAATAAAAAATAGAGTGAAGAACCAAAATTATTTAGGAAACACAAGAATCAATTTTTTTAGCCATTCATGTATCATAACCGATAATGATAAGTTGTAAACGTTATTGACATTGATAATTTATCCGCAGGGAATAAAGTGGTTTTCTTGAAGGCTGGCAGGACTACATAATAACGTGGGTGAAGTGAGCAACAACATAGCACATAAAGATAGTTCAGCCCTTGATATAAATAAAAAAAACTTTGAGAGCAGACCTTGATATGTCAAAGTTCAAGAGCAAGTCTTGACACAAGGATAGATCAGATCTTGAGCAGAAATGGGGTTTACGCTTTTAGCCATTGGGTGTTTAGGTTTGTTTAAAATTTTCATTAAAAAACAATTTTTTGGGGTTATCGGTGGGTCATGGAAGCATTGGAAGTTTTAGGATCTGTTTGAAAATTTCTGGATTTGTTTGATTTTTCACAGGATCCGTTTCCTTTTGCAGGGGATCTACACATGGCTCCTACACACTGGGTTGGTTGATACGGTAAGACACACACACACACAGTGCATAACACCCACCCACCCACATATAGTGTAGAATACATAATTTTATACCAGTGTAGATACACCTTAACTCTTTTCTATCATGCATAGAGAGGTATCAAATCCCTCGAGGTGCAAACCTTTCCTCTATATTTTGCTCTCTAAAAAAGGTTTGCACCTTGAGGGATTTTATTTCTCTCAGTGCATAATATGTCTAGAGTTTAGATGGATCGAGGGTGGTTCCTATACTCAATTCCACATGCATAGTAGAATTCATCCATGCACTTGTAGTCTGAAAGTAGTGGTTATACGTTCATTATTGGCTACATTTGATAGAACTTGAGTTGGCTAATACCATTGTAAATAGTTTGAACAAATACATCAACTATGCACCTTAGATAAGGGCCTATTTTCCATATGAAGTACCTACAAAGGTTGAGAGGTAATGTGATGATAGAAGCATAGAGAGCACATACACCACATTTTTGGCATCCTTCTGAGCTCAGGATCTCAGGATTCCAGTGAGCCTATTTTGGATGACATGCATGATACTTCTATTTTTGGCAGTTAGGGTTTGACTTGCATGGCCTTGCATGGCATTTTTAGGGGCATGCATGGCATTGCATGTTTTTGCATGTCAAAAATTAAAAAATGCGAGCACTTTCTATTTTTAGCAGTGGTCCATGCAAGTGTGACATGTTGCATTTGTGCACGCATGACATGTGGCATCCATGCGCATACAACACATGGCATCGAGCTTGGGCACATGCATGAGGAAGAAGGCTCCTGCTTGGGGACTGGTGTGAACTAGACATGAACATGGCACATGCATGAGACCTCCTCCACTTAATTGAGCTTTGAAGTGGGGCCTCCACTTAACTTATCCTTGAAGAGGGTGCCTCCACTTGATTCATGCATGCGAGCCAAGTTAAGACCGATGTTAAGGGTGAAGTGCACAAAGGGAAGTTCATTTAAACTGGGCACTTTACTCATGCATTATGGGTAGATAAACTGCAGCAAGGGAGGTGTATTGGTTCATGCATGAGGAGGACAACAATTGCAAGGGGGGTGCTCTCTCTTATACACAGTGACATCAGGAGGAGCGCTCCCTCTATGCATGCCTGGGTAGACAGTGAGAGGCTGCATCAGGGTTTCTTGCCCATATATCTAGGCATGCTTGGGCAAAGGAAAGAGGTTGGAATTTCTTCTTAGCAACAACAATATATTGCTCTTCCATTCTCCTTCCATTTTGTCTCAGCTTCTTTATTTATGTGTAGGGATCATCACTAGATCAACTTTGTAAATGTCTCTATGGTGTAATTGACCTTCATTAGAGAAATTTTGAGGTCAAAAAATGGCCTCAAAACAAAGAAAATGTACTATAAAAAACAACCAATCACATTCTAGTAGATGACATCATCCCCCTTGGTGAGGTGGCATTGCATGAGTTAAGAATGTTTATTTGTCAAATTTTCTATGGTGGATGAAAACACATAGTTAACCAAGGTAGTAGTGTAAGTACTTTTAAGTCATAAAGTAAAGTACTCATAATGATAGTCTTTTCATAAAATAATATTATTGTCATTTTCAAGTAAAGTACTCATAATGAATGTCTTTTCACACTTTCTCATAAAATAATATTATTGTCATTTTCAAGTGAAGTACTCTTAATTCATAAAGAAAGTCCTTTCACATTTTTTTATAAAATAACATATTATCATTTTTATGTTTTTAATTTTAAATTATATATTTACTCCATTCTATTTAATAACATAATGTCAAACTAATAAAGAATAATAATAGATTTAATAAATAATAATAATAATAATAATAATGTAATGTGGATTATAATAATATTATTAATATTTTACATGTAAATAAATTCTCAATTAAATTACATTATATTAAAATCATGAGAAAAGTACTAAATATAAAAAGTCAACATAAAATTAAAAAAATAGCTCTTAAAAATATTTTTTATTATTTAATTTCATTTGCAAGTTTAAGACAAATAAATGCTAAAGGACAATAAATTTTTGGGAATTTACAATGAATCTTAGTCACATCAATGTAGACTTATTTTATTAATTTTATTTCTAGTGAATTTTGAAAAGCAATTCAACCATGGTTATTTATATTGTGCATAGAAAATAGTGTGGGAGGTGACTTGTCATATATACCTACCCCATAAAACCTCCAATTCATAATATTTTAATATATCTCATATTTTTGTAGTACATCTTTTAGGAGGCCATTTTTTGACCTCAAAATCTCTCTAATGTTTGGCTAAAACAAAACATAGTTTGACTATTGTATTTCTCTAACTCTTTAATTCGTTAATGCACGATGTGTCTGTGTGTAGATTTCATAAGTTATTAGGCCCGTATTTTGATGTTTTCAGTCACTTAGAGTGCATTTCTTCCATTTATTTATCTGTTTAAAACTATTGCATGCAAGAATTTTCCACCATTTAAAATCAAAATTGTTTTACTTCTCTTTGGCAACTTAATTGTAGGTCAAAGATTGCTTTTTACCTGTTGTTATAGGAGTTTTATTTGCAAATTTACAGGCTGTACAACAACGTACAATGTTAGGGACACCCTCCTGAGGTTAGCACGCACCAACCCAAACAGAGAGGAGGTTCATCAGTGACAAATTGAGTGAATTGACCTATAAGTTATACTACTTTTTATTGCAGATTTCAAAAGTTTAGCTCATCATTACAATGTGGATCATTTAGTGCTAACAAATTCATGCCATTGCCGGGGATCATTGTCATTTCTCGGCTCTCACGAAAACATTTGTGAGCATTTCTATTTTTCTTTATTTTCAAAACTTACCTAGAGACTCCATTGATTACAGGATCAAATCCATACTTGATAGGTTAAGAAAATCTTCATGATTTGATTCTTCCCAAAGTCTATTTTTCTCCTTGGTTACCAGTTCTTACAGCGTCAAAGCACTCAATTTCGTCCCAGACTGTAGTTGTGTATCTCTTCAGTTGAGGATTATTTGCTTCACATAAGTTTCTCACTTGATTCATTAACAACTCGGAATCCCCCTTGACTTTTAACATATTGATTCTCATTTTCCTTTCCTACTTAAATCCCAACAACAAAGACTTATACTCGGCCATATTTTCAGTACAACCAAACTGCAAGCACATGGAAATGGAAAATAATACATGTAGGAGATGTGAAAACAACCCATGCCCCTGCTTTGGATTTAGACCATGTACCATCAAAGTGCATAGTCCATAATTCATTTGTCAAACTAGCCCACCTTAAACCCCCACAAGACCTCCAAAGTCCAATATTTGCCCACTTGGTTAAATTGTCATCGCCATTGTCTTTTCCCTCTAACCATCTCATTTGTACCTTGAAGGGATGCAAGGAGATTATCTTATTAATAGGAGCATAACAATGTGGCATTCCATCACCGTCATGATATGTGGCCCAAATCTGGTTTTCCTGAAAAGAATTCTCTATTCTCCTTGTCAAAGTCATAAAAGTTGGAATCTTGTATAGTGATCGAACCAGGATCAACAATTTCGATAGAAGGATCCTCAATAAAAGGGCCTCAGATAGAGTTTTTCTTTTGTAGGCTCATTTTTAACCTTTTTTTTTGGGACCCCTCTTAGACTTCTTAGGATTTATTGCTTGTTTAGTTTACTCTTATGTGGCTTATTATCCTCATGTAGATTCATCTCATTCTCTATCATAACACTATCATTTTGCCTTCTCTCCTTTCTGGTTCAGTCATTGAATTAATTGACATACATTGTAAGAACCTCATGAGCCTAGAAGAGACTATTACAAACTTGGCACCGAATTTGATGACTCTCCTGGGACCACTTACACTCTTGCACAACTTTGCAAGATGAACATGCAACCCAAAAGGTGGAATTCACCTATTCAGACTTCACAGAATCCATGTTTGATGGTGTGCCAATATCATTTCCATTGAAGGAATCAACATTCGGGGTCCTTGGAAAAGTGATGTGGGTGTGCATGAAACTCTGAGCTTTGGTAGAATCCCTTACAAAATCCGTGGGGGTGCCAGTGGAACTGTCCTACCTAATGCAGGAATCCGCATTTTGAGGTTTTAAAGAATCCATATCCATATGGATATCTATGGTCCTCTTTCGTACCTTGCAAGAATTTGCAATTGGGCCAAAATGCCCAGGCTTGGAATCTTCTTCTTCTTCTTGGAGTAGGCATCTTCTCATACAATCATATTTTCTTTTTATGAATTTATCAAACAAACTAACCCATGCTTCCCTGATAAGTTTAAATGCTCCCTATGCTTCTACAAACTTGTTTATATTAGGATGCAATGCTAAAACTAACTTCCTTATAGTGTTTATTTATTAATGCAGGATCAAAGAATACATTTAGCTGTAAAATGGCATACCAATCTATAAGTCCCGAATCGAGTCTGCCCTCAGCTGCTAGATGAACATTCATCAGCTGCTAGATGAACATTCATAAGTGTTATCAATTGTGATATTCCTTCCATCTTAGGGTAAAGATTGTGGGCCTTTTGGGCATACTAGTAACTTCTTTTGAGGTCACGGGCTCTGAACTTTTCCTCTGCAATTTCCTTTGCTTTGTAGGATTCTTCTCTATTATACTCCATTATTGTTAGGTACAAAGAGAGTTCCATGAGCAAAATTAGATTTGGGGTTTTCACAGTCTAACAGATACCATGCCAAAGCCAATGGCAACATACAAAATTAAAAAAGAGTCGTCCTTCATGCTTTCTACATTCTTGGAGTTTTCATATAGTTTGTTTACAACCTTGATGAGATCGTGGTTGGGAGGTGGGACATGTCATCACTATATTTTGGCATTTGAAATTGTTACAATAATGTTATGGTATGGTAAGGAAAATAAAGAATTTGTACTACCCAACCCAAAAATAACTTGATTTGCCACTACACTCCACTTCTCCTAGAACAAGATATGATCAAATGAAATATATGGATGTTCATTAGTTGATTCCACTTTAAATCAAATGTCGGAGAGTGATCATTTCCATAGATTGCATGAGGGATTGAATTGAATAAGAAATTGGGTAGAAGCACAAGAAATGGATGTCGGGATCACTTAAAAACCATGTAACTGGCTTACGACAGAGCATACTCATTTATAAAGAGCGAGTATAATCGGTGTTACTGGTTGAAATTCTCCACCTGAATACTATAATCTAACCCTAGTGGTAGTGTAACCATAGTAAGCTTAATTCTCCAGCCTAACCAGGCCCACATGATAATTAAGTGTTGACCTTATTGAATTACATAGTATCATGCTTAGTGGCATTAATATTCAATCCAATTACCATATCCACGTAGTTATATACTTGTTAACAACTCAAAGCTATATGTTACGGGTAGAAATAAATAATGTTATTACAGGAACAACAATTTCAAAGGTCCCGAGCAAATATTCACTATGGTTTTGCTTGTGAAGAATGCATAAGAGAGTCTCATAACGATGTTAGATAACAGGTTATTGTGGCTCTTTTTCTTGTTTTTTTAATCAATTTCAAAAGCACTTAACTTCACATTATGATCACCTCCTCGATGTGAATATTGCTCACTATATTACTTATAATTCTTTTAAAAATTATGAAATTTTTTCCAGTTGGTTTGAAAGAATGCGTAAGTTCACCCATAACGCATCATAGGTTAGTTTGATTATGTTTGGGGCATCTGATTCAAAAATTCGCTGCATATTGTGGTGAATGCTTATAAAATTGACACTGGATCGATACTCAAATTGTGCATACATTTGAGCTTGATATCTTTATGCACTAAGACAAACACAACATAGTTACTTACGAAATACATGGTTGGTACTAGAAATAAGCTAAGTTACTGATGTGTGCAACCCATGGAGAGGGGGAGGTCATCCTACGATGAATTTCATGGTGAAGGTGCTAGAAGCAAATCGTGGTATATGAATAGAGTTGGTTTGAAATATTGTAGCAATGCATGCTATCTCATCAATGATTTTTGGATTCATTCGTAGCCAAGGAGAAAAATAAGATCGTGCTATGAAGAAATCTGTGTTTTGTACAACTGTAACTCAGATAGCTGGAAGATAGGGAACCCTAATCCACAAATCAATCCACAACAGGAAACTCAGACAACGGGGAAATGGGAGAAAAGCCAACTCAGTGGCGACTTTCTTTATGAAAAAAAATGTAAATGATAAAGATTTGTTACGTCGAGCACCGTGCAGAGGAGATGACAATGGGGTTTTGAAAGCAAAAACAAAACACCAAGATAAACGGTCAGCACAAGAAATTGCCCATGATAGCAAGGGAATCTCACCAAATCGACGAAACACCAAGAAGGGGACGTTGAAGAGTAGTAGCATGTAGCTGTGCAGACTGCTGCCAAACCCATGACCACCAGTTAGGAAAAGCAACAGGTGTGAGAGGTGAGATAGAGAAAAGAAAAAGAACATTGCATTGGCTGTAGCTAGACAAAGAGACAAATTAAAGAAAGAAAACCTTCTTCCAGATATGCGAGCCTTCTGAATAAGACACAATTGCGGAGAGGAAGAGGAAGACCTAGTATAACACTCACCTCTGATTTCCCAACGCTCTGCGAGATTTCCCAACGCTCTGATTTCCCAATGGATTTCCCAACGCGTTATATGGTGAAGATGAAGAGGAAGACCTAGTATAACACTCAAATATCAATGGTTTTCCCAAAAAGTTATGAATGGTGGGCAAGCAGACAAACACGGAAAATAAAATTGCTTTTCTCACATTTAAATTTTAGCTTAATCCATCATTCGAATAATTTATGAATTTCCAGGCTCAATTCATCTGCTTTTCGGTTATGTAAGATGTCAAAAGGGGATGTATTTTCACGTGAATCACAGTCGACTCACCTTGGTAGAGGATAAACGGGGAAATGATTATTTTGTATGCTGGACGCCGTAGCTGTTTTGACTCGATCATAAGGCTAATATTCCCTCTAAAAAGTTTCAGAGCAACCTCCTTAAGTCCAAGCTCCAAATGATGGAATGGAAAATGAATGTGAAACGTGGAATCAACGTGGAATGGAAAATGAACATTACAACACGCTACAACACGCTGGCACTCCTGGAATGAACGTTACAACCCGCTGGCACACCTGGAATGAATGTTACAACACAATACAAACGTGGAATGAACGTTACAAGACGTTGGCACACCTGGCGTTACTGTACGTTACTGTAATAAATGAATGGTAGAGAATTCATTAACGGACTGTTGACAAGCCACTGGGCATACTCAACGCAGCATACTGGGCATACTCAGGTATACTCAACGCAACATACTCAACGCAGTATACTGGGCATACTCAAGACAACATACTGGGCATACTCAGGTTGGTTGCGTTGTGAGATAGGATTTGTAGAGTGCTGAACTATAGCACAACATATCGATTCGGTAAATATTATTATTATTATTTAAGCTATCTTAAAGATCACATTTCCTTTACTTAAATGATATATTCTTTGTGAAATTAACAACTGCTAGAACTTAAATCGTGTTTTACTAGTAATCCCAATAGCGATTACAGACTTAGAGTTTGAGTCCTATGGAGGAATCCTAATAAGATGTTCCTCCTGTTTTTATTGTTGTAATCAATAATTTTAGAAAACACCCCGATTTGTATCGATTTAAGGTGATCGTATTTTATTTACTGACTGTAACGATTAGGCGCGGGAGGGGAAATTTTATGTGATTTAGTCTGTTGATATCGCTTTCAGACGACGATTTACAGTTATACCGATTCGCTACATATGGGTAGATTTGGTCGAAGCTTCCAACGACAATTTTTCCTTACCCGACAGCTCTACAAAACTATGTTTCGTTCCTTGTGAGATATGCCACATAAATATTGTCTTTTGATTTAGTTCTAGCTGTCGTGCAGAAATATTTGCTGTCTAAGTCCTCCAAAGATACCAATGTTTCCATACTTCTCAGCTCGGGCTTAATCTCATTTTAATGTCATTTACAGTGAGAGAATGCCATACATGGATATGCCAACAAATTCCCAATCAGATAGTGCATAAATTAGATACCACTGAGTTACCTTTCAATGTTTTAATTATTTCTTCAGCTGTCATTTGGATCACTGGGATAGGAAAAAGTTTCGGTTTTGAATAGTCAAAACACTAGAGTGACAGCACGGGAAACCTGCTCTTTCGGTCAGGTAATTTTAGAGCATGTAAAGATTACAGATTACATGAACTGAAAAGATTACAGGTTACAGGTGACAGATCACATGATGCATGCCAAGTGTTTGACGGAATGCCAAAATGAAAATTGTAGAGCAAAGGTGAGATATATTGAATTATATAAAACAAAACTGTTATTTTGTTATTGGTTTCTATGTTGCTTGGATCTCATTTTAGTTTTCTTGTTTCTGGTTGCTTATGGAACGAAATGCTCTTTGGCTGTGCTAGTTTTGTTGTCTTATCCATCATTTAGATTCTTCTTTTCTGGTTATCTTTAGTCTCTATCTAGGTATTCATATTTCAGATTTACTTCATCATGCATCCTTATCCAGGATATTTGGGCTTCCACACTTGTTAATTTGACATAGATTTATTAGCAAGTTCTTAGGGTTTACATTATATCTTTATGCTGAGACATGGGTGTAGCCTAAGTACCTGATTTTAATCTTAGTCTTTAAATTTTATAGAGATTTAGTTTTTTTTTGGTAATTTACCCATTTTTAGGTCTCAACTCAAGTTTTTCCTTTGTACAAGCTAGCAGATTTAACATGCAGACCTGCAGATACTAAAGGAGTTCTAGATTTGTCATAAGCACCATATCTGAAGGTACATCCATATATTTTACCAGTTTGAGCCATTATAACATTTCACCTTATTAATTAAGATTAACTGAGAAAATACCATAGGTCTTGAGGGTTTGAACCCTGATCTGATACCAAATGTAAGAATTGGTAAACTCATAAAAATAACAATTCAAACAAACATTCAACATGTAAGAAGATCTGACAAAGACAATAGATCTAATCAATAATAACAGAAAATATACTATGAAAATAAGAGGAGCCATACCTGATTAGATGACCTGGTAGATACCATTACCTTCACATCTCCAATGCGTGCAACTGAAGGTGGGGGGAAGAATCTCCACCCAACCAACCCCCAGCCAATGGCTGAGACCCCTAAGCCCCCAACAATTAACCCTATTCCAGAGCTTGCTTTCCTTCCTCTGTCTTGGCTCCTCCATAACTCTCCTTCTTGAATGCCAAAAGACCAAAAAGATCCCCCTCTCTTCTTCTTCTCCTCCTTTTATCTCCCCTCTCTCCCCTTTTTCTTAATTTCTTTTTCTTCATTTTCCTTTCATATTCCTTTTTATTATTTACCTTTTATTAATTATTACATTTTATTATAAATATTCCACAATGTGCATACATGACGGTTGTTACAGACGCATGTAATATTACGACCATCCCAAGAACGTTAAACAAGCTCATGGATTCTATGGCATCCTTAGTTGCAACCTTTTAGCCATCGGTGCCCATTCCACATACAAGGTATATGATTGAGGTAATCTTTAGACCTATAGTTCTTGATAACATTGGATTGTGGCAAGTTTTTGAGGATGAAAGGAAATTTTTTAGTTTTTTAAATTGTATTGATGAGTTCTCTTGTCACCTTGTTGATGACATGTAGGAAGGCGAGCATGTCTCATTGGTTAGATTGCAGACTAATAGAATTCCTAAGGGCTTGGTTCCTTTGGAGATATTATTCAATGAATCTGATGTTTTTATTGGAAGTAACAAACCAAGTGCAGATGAATAGACACTTAGACAACAACAAAGATACATGAACCCAAAGGTTACCACGGTTATGCAGAGAGAGTTGTAGAACCTTTTGGAAGCTCAAATTATCACTCCCATTAGATACTCAAACTAGATAGAAAATGTGGTTTTTGTAAGAAAAAAGTGGTGAGATTTGAATCTGTATTGATTTCCGTAATCTTAATATCGCATCTTTAAAATACAACTAACCTCTTTCAAGCATGGAACACGTTCTCCAAGCAGTGACAAGATCTGGGATGATGTCCATGTTGGACGTTTCTTAGGGTATAATCAGGTATTGGTAAAAAGGGAAGGCATGTAAAAGACTGCATTCACTAACCCATGAGGAACTTATACTTAAATACACATGCCATTTGTATTGACGAACGCTGGGGCCACATTCCAATGAGCTATGGATTTTTTCTTTGCTGATTAACTTTTCAAATTCATAGTTGTTTATTAGGACGACATTATAGTTTTTTCCAAAAATAGAGATGATCACGTTACTCACTTGTGATTTTTTTTTGATAAGTGTGGGTCCCTTGGTATATCATTGAACCCGAAGAAGTTTGTTAGTCTTCGAGTAGTACTGGACTGGAACAATACTAGCCAATGCATGCCAAAGCTCAAACTTTAACGATATTAGAGCTAAATAGAGTAAAATTAATGTATATTACTTGCTTCTTGAATATGTTTCTTACTCGAAGGTTCATGAACTGGGATTTAAACAGATAATGTCATTTGGGAGGAATTTTGCTGAGTGAAGCAGTGCTTTGAAAATATGAATGGATATGACCAACATCTGGAGAAATTTTTTAGAATATCAGAGGTGTTTGCAGGACAAATATCTGGTGTTCAATGACAGAAAAACATACCGAGCTTTAATTAAAAGAAGTCAACAGTTTTACAAACAATAAACATCTCATGAGTGTATACTAAATATGACAGCATGACACACATATGAGTAAAAGTAAATGAAAACTTCAACACAATTGTTCACATACAGATTTAGAAATTGGACCATAGGTCAAATTAAATTGAAATCTCTGTAACAATCTCACATTCAACTCTATTTGTATTAACAACACATAGGCCAAAATACTGCTCAAAGCGTTATTTCATCTCATGAAATATTCACATGGACATGAGTAGAAATGGAAAACATGTAGAAAAATAAATCACAAAGGAAGAACTCTCTGCAACAACTCTGCAATCTTAATCTCACAAAATCATATTACATGCAAAGAAGGGCTCATCGACTCAACAATCCCATAGTATCTCTCAAAATTGCTAGCCCTTACAAATGAATTTGAGTTACATTATATATAATTTTGGAGTAATTGAATTCAGCTTGACTCTAACTGATTTGTAATAGACTTTTAACTTGTAACTTTTTACATATTACTTTTAATAGTATTTGACTTCTAACTTTTCTTCTTAGGCACGTCTTTCTTCTTGCTTTATTTGGTGAGGTTTTTCCCCTCATCTACACTTGATGCTGCACATATAGATGACTTGGGGGTATACCTTCTTGGTTCATAATTTGATGCATCATTTGCACATTTATTTGTCCTCTAGGTGGCATAAAGGTCAAAGGGGTTGGCTGAATTGACACTTGTGGAAACTGTTAGTGAACTGACTTGACATCTATGAACCTGGTTGACCACTTGGATGTCCCTGCGCTGAGCTGGCATTCTACCTTATGCTCTGACTTTGAGGTGGAAGTGCTATATTGTGATATCTGATTACCATTTGCCAATATTTTCCCATGGGAATATGATGTGCCTTTAAAGATCCTAATGTTATTTAAGCTTCTAAATGTTTCTCATATGGCAATGGCTCCAACTCCTTGAATAAGCTTCTTTGTCTGATCCAGATTTGAAGTTCAGGCCTTAAGCTATCAACCATTTGATCTCCACTTATTAATCCTAATGCACTAGCCTGAGGAACTTCATTTATTTTAAGATTTAATTTTGTTTGATACTCTTCCTTGGAATAAAAATCTCCATTTCCACCCCAAAGAGGTGGTAGTCCCAATTTCATGACCCCACTGAACATGCTTTTAATGATCTGGGTTCTATTTTCAAGCTACATATCTTCTAGATGCTTCCTACTCTTGCTACTCAAATAAATAACAACAATTATGCATCATACATACAAAAGCATTAGATAATTATTTAATAATTAATAGCTGTGTATTTGTTTACTTCCTCTGTCCTTACTCACCCTCTCCCTGAGAATCATACCATCCGCCACCTCCATAAACCTCCCCTTCAACTCCGGATGGTCCTGCCCACCATGGCACGGGCCCTCTATTGTAACCCGTCCGCAGATCATACAGTAGGAATCAGAAGTTCCCCGGGAAGTTACCGCGGCATTGCCATCTTCCCAACTTCTGGTAATAATACGACCTCATTGGTATTAACCGGCATCTGGTTCCCGGTATCCCGATCCTGGAACCTATGGGTTATGGGCCCACCATGCTTCCACTACGCATATCAAGATCATTATACCCCAGGAATCATTATATAGTAATCATCAGAAGTTATCCGGGAAGTTACCGCGGCATTTGCCACCTTCCCAACTTCTGGTAATAGTACGACCTCATCGGTATTAACCGGAATTTGGTTCTCGGTACCCCGATCCTAGAACCTGTGGGTTATGGGCCCACCACGCTTCCACAACACA
This sequence comes from Larix kaempferi, assembly GCA_027924585.1. Lineage (NCBI taxonomy): Eukaryota > Viridiplantae > Streptophyta > Pinopsida > Pinales > Pinaceae > Larix > Larix kaempferi. The sequence continues at coordinate 27,320,032 of BSBM01000361.1, forward strand.
TATCAGGATCATTATACCTGAGGCATCTCGGAAGGCTAGCCTAAACATCCTCCACAACACCCTCAAGGTACTAGCCCCAGGCATCAGAAGTCCTTCTCTATAAACCTCCCTCTCGGTGAGCATGTCTCCAACCGTGGACTCTGGTCACATCAGAAGTTCTCCAGGAAGTATCTGTGGCACTGCCACCTTCCCAAATTCTGGTACAAAAGTCAAGCGCTGTTGGCATAGAGCTAATTGTTGGGATTGTCCCCAACCCATAATGTATTTATAGTAGCCATTCTCATTCGTGGTTATGGGCTCCCACGAAATCATAGAATACTTAGCCCCATCAGGCTATTTGAGCGGATCACTTAGAACAACTGGCACTTGCCATAATGAATAATCATTAGTAACCATTTCTCAATATAATAATATCATGGATAAAACTTGAATAATGTGCTAACAAGAATGTCTAACCACCAATTCATATTGCATTACTTTGCATCATAATCCATTGTCGTGATAAGTCATGCCAAGTTTAACATCTACTGCATTTCGATGCTTTTTGCTACCATTATAACATAACTGGTCATGATACTTTCATAATTTCACTAAGCATCTCAATAATATGCCATGATAAGCTACCATATTTCAACATTAGTACTATCAACATGGAGTAACAACTCACATAATCCATCATCATATCAAATATGCATTCTACGGGGAACAAAAAGGGTTACCATGAAACGATATCATGTCATACCAAGTATTTGATATAATCTCTTATTCTTCACTAACACATAACATAGCTGTAAAATACCAACATTAACCACAACATGCTTTCATACCATTTATGTGCCAAATGTCATTTATCTCTAGATGCAATGATAAGCTTATGTAAGCTCTTGTAGATTGCCCTTATCATCATTCAGCTACAAAAATATACTTGACGATTGTCCTATACTGGAAAATATTATAAAATATGTGGTTTGAATCTACTGAAAATCATGGTCTTTTGTAAATCACTTTCCGCATCACCATAATTTGAACCCAAAGGTAACTCCTTTTTCTGATATATCCTTTTAGCACTATACAACTGATATGCAATCATAATAATCCCAACCATTCACTTAATTTATTTATCAATAACTTGCAGGAAAGATTCAAACTCTTCTTGCTCTAATTTTGTAAGATAAAATGTTATAAACATTTCAAAGAAACCCCTCTGGTCTTAATTCAAGTTGTCCATACACCTATAGTTATATCCTATTAACTAGGTGGGGCATTACAATCACACAAAGGTGAATGCATATACCAGGAGAAACAAGGAACATATATTCCACTAACCTCCACTTTGATACCAAATGTAAGAACCCTAAAACTGGGTGCATAGAACATACACAGTGCGAATATGTATAGAATGGCCATCACGATAATCTTTAAAAAGGCTTTAATGATACCCCCAATCTTAATTCTTCAACACTGGATACTACTGGTTGTAATACAAAACTATTATGCAGGGAAACATATTGACCACAGGAGTAATAAATACCTATGACACATTATTAGATCTGCCACCAAACTAGCATTTCCCCATAATAGTGCAATCAAGCTGCTCATGGCATATGTGTGTACAAAATGCGGAATAGTCCGAAGCATATCATGATGTCAAGAAAATCATATTTCGCTGCATGTGCTCATTTTTCTCACTATGGTTTGCAAGATCTAGAAGAGCGATAGGTAAGAGACACTTCATCTATTGCAAAAATAAAAGAATGGACATGAAAACCTAAATTACATCACAGCTAAAATAATGGTACATGAAAACCTAAATTGCATAGCCGCTAAAATATGGGAGACGAAAAACTAAGTTGCATGGCCCCTAAGATAATGGGGAATAAACAGTAATTCGTAATGGCTATTGTCATGTAAAGAGCATTGAACCAATAATGTATCAATTGCTTATTCTGAACATATTTCTACCACTTCATGGATCAAGACTATTGTAAACTCTAATTCTTAACCCTAGCCACTACGATAACGCAGAGATTACACTAGATCCAAGCTCGCAGTAATTTCCAGCGTGCCGCCAAAACGTGGAGGTTGGATGCTAGGATTCCAAGTTTTGAGCTATCGAGGTATCGTGTCACAAAATCATTTTCCTCAGTACCACAAAAGATGCAAATGGAAGACTATGGAGGTGCCATCGTCGAGAAGTTGAGACTATTGTACAAAATCTTTCTAAAGGAAATCAAATGATGATGCACATTTTTTCCACGCTGATAAGATGATGTGATTAAGGTTAATTGCAACGCTGAGACAAATTTGTAAAGTGGAAATAGGCCCTAATTTAAGGCCAAGATTCCATGTGCATCCTTTATATCAATGTTTCAGTGCTACAAAGGCAACCAATTGCTTGGAGAAGCTGAGAAGAGGCTAGGAAGATTGGCAACAACATAAATCAAATGGGTGACCTTTATTTTCTCAACACTCTGCCAGATTTTGTTGAAGAATCCGACGCAGACAAAGGGAAACATGAAGGCGATCATGTGTTATAGTTATTGAGGTTATATTAGGCTTCGACCGCTCACAAGCTCACAAGTTTCTTGAAGCTGCCAACTCTAAGAAAGATAAGGCATGCTCTTCTTCTGCTCCCTCTATAGTTAATTATTTTCTCAAGGTTTATATCTTTATGCTGAACCATGGGTGTAGCTTAAGTAAGGCCCCTGTTGTGCTAGGAGATCTGGGTTCAAATCCCAGCACCCATTAACCTGATTTTAATTTTAGTCTTTAAATTTGACAAAGATTTAGTTTTTTTGTGTGTAATTTGATCATTTTTAGGTCTCAACTTAAGTTTTTCCTTTGTACAAACTAGCAGATTTAACATGCAGATCTCCAGATACTAAGAGAGTTCTAGATTTGACATAAGCACTAATATGAAGGTACATCCATATATTTTACTAGTTTGAGCAACTATAACATTTAGATTAACTGGGAAAAGCCCATAGGTCTTGAGGGTTTGAACTTAGCTCTGATACCAAATGTAAGAACTGTAAACTCATAAAAATAATAAGACAAACAAATGACCAGCATGCAATAAAAGATCTGATAAATACAATGGATCTGATATGCTGTAAATTTATAAAAACCAGTATATAACCAGAAGCATCATGCTATGAAAGATCTGAAATAAAAGAGTGTATCTAATCAACAATATAATAGAAAAATATGCTATCAAAATAAAGGAGCCATACCTGGTTAGATGACCTAGCAACTACCATTACCTTGACAACTCCGATAGTGCAACTGAATGTGGGGGGACGACTCTCCACCCAACCAACCCCCAGCCAAAAAGGCTGAGGCCCTCGAGCCCCCAAAAATTAACCCTATTCCAGTGCTATCTTGCTTTCCTCTCCTCAAGAGCTTCTCTTCCCAAATGCCAAAAGACAAAAGATCCCCTCTCTTCACTTCTTCTCCTCCTTTTATCTCCTCCTTCTCCCAATTTCTTAATTTCTTGTTTAATGCAATTTGTTTTCCCTTATTTTCTTTCATATTCCCAATTATATTATTATCTTACATTATTACATTTTACTTATATTAAATATTCTCTGTATATGAGGGTTGTTACATACAACCCCTAAGTTCTCCAATTGGAAAATCTTACAATTTCATTGTTTCCAATACCGTGTCACTTGGCTATGTTGTTTTTATGTCTTGCATATCATTCATTGGTTGGAAATCCATGTCATTGAACATCATGGGACTGATTTTCCACATGTAGGGACATGATTTCACCACTTATGGTTTAAATGTCAAGTCTCCAGACCCTTCAAATTTGCTCAACTGTTAGTGTGATCCAGTTACACACTCTTTTCTTACTATGGATCCATTCGCTCATGGAGACACTATAAATCTGTTGTTTGCTGCTCCATATGACTCCTATTTTTATATTTTAGAGCCTCATGAGCTCTATTGCAAAGTTAGGAAGGCGCTAAATCAGTTTGGAAGGAAGATGCATGGTTTGATTCGCCATCTGGAAGCTACTCAAGAAGCTGATTTTGTTGAGTATTTTGATGCTCTTTTGGAAGGAGTTTGTAGAGATATCTTTTCCATTATTGATTATGTATTCAGATCAGGGTATGTACGCATCAAGAAGCATCGTTACGATGCTCCTCCATCATAAAATGATGAGTTTCAAGGGGCTTCTCAACATGTTTTTTGTCTACACAACATTGATGCATTGGTGCATGATCATGGCATCCACAACATCTTCACCAAGTCTTTCACCAAGAAGTTGTTCATTCAACTCATTCAAGTGAAGAATAAGACCTGTTGAAGACATTTTGTTCATCTCTGTTCCATGTCCATTCTTGAGGGAGGATTTTCCCCATGTGGTTTTTCCTCTTTCCTCGTTTTACATGGACAAAGAAAATTGTTGTAAAGGGTGGCCACGAGTCTTTGTTGCTTGGGCCCTATTTTGCTGCTCACTACCATTTTGTCTTGGGGGGGTGTTAGAACAATATTCCCACCATATTTATTCCATGGACCTTCATGTTGTTCTACCTAGTGTTATTTGGCTCATTAGTGCCTAGTCTAGTGTCTCAGGCCATAGTTTGTCCACATTTGACCACTTAGACTAGTGATATATCCTTGAAGCCTTGTTTGTCCACTTATCCACTCATTTACATGATTTTAGGATTCAATGCGCCCCACTAACTTGCATTTATGTGGGATTTATTACATTTCCATATTTTAAGGAGATGGAGTGCGCTCTCTTGAGGATTTGGTCAACTTATGCATTAATGGCCACTACTTAGCCAACTACTCACTCATCCACCCTCATAATGGTACCTTTCACACTATTTTGACTAGCCTAACCTTCCTCATGTTCAATTTATGTTCATTGAACCTCTTTATGGCCCAATCTATGAGTCACACTTGGCATCATGTCATTGATGGGTGAATTGGTCGAATCTAAGCCTACCATTTTGTGAGCCAATAAAATTTCCTTGAGAGGCCTCTATATTGTACTAGTTTTTGCTTAATAATGCATAATGGAAATAAAGCTCTAGCGTGAATTTCTCTAACTTTGTCTCAATATTCTTCTTCTCGTATTTATGCTATCTCTTGAAATATTCTAAGTGAAGTTTTTATTGAATCTAGATCTATATCTAAGTTTGGTCTGTCACATGTATCAGAGCCTAGAGCTGTCACTGGTGTGCATTCCAAACTTTCACACTCTTCAAACATACTCAAGGAAACCCTTAAATTCATTTATGTTTTAGTTGATTTCACTACCTTTGCACATATCATATTACTTTCCTTCTTAAAGAAATCCATTTGATCTAATCTTCCAAACTAACTGAAATCTATTGTATGCTCTTTTGCTTTCGAGTGGATGAGATTAGTAGATATGGGAACTTTAAGCTCAACCAAAAAATATTTTAAAGTATTCTCTACATGATCTGCTACTGTAACGAGCCACTTTTCAGAACTTGGTATTTGAAGCTTGACCTCATTAACTACTCGCATATCCATATTCCTTATGCCTATATATACTCTTCGTAGATAAATCTGAGTAAGTATAGGGCCTGATGTAGCTGATGATTTTAAACCTTGAGGCATTGTAAATTCTAAAGATGAATATTGGGTAAACCTAGTGGGTGGTCCTCTTGGAGATGATGATTGTGGAATTAGCTCTAATACCTCTCTTGGGACTTCTGTTTCTGTATCTCTCTCAACCAAATATTGATCTTCCTCTTGAGCCTCTGTCATGGATTTCTTAGGTTGAGGACCTTGCTCAAGTTGATCTATATCGATGAATATTCTTACTTCTTCTGCCCCTCTTTTCTGGCCAGCTAGCTGCTCTAATGCAACCCATTCTTTTAAGTCTCTCTGGGTCTCTTGAAATTCTTCCCATATCTCTTTATTTGCTATGCTTTCCCAATCCAGTTTGGGTACACAATCATATGATGAATTCTTTTTGGTTACCCTTTGGTTAGATATAACCTTATGGGGATCACAGGGTCTTGATTCAGCTTTCTCCAAGCTTAACTGCTTCAAGAATTCTTCTATGTACTGCAAAGCACTTAAAGCTCTCAACTGAAATGGCCCCACCTCCTTGGATATATGGAAAGTTTTGTGCTTCCTGAAATGTTTGAAATGAAGCTCATCTAATAAAAATCTATGTCTGATGTACTCCATTGCCAACATTCTCATTGTGAGTAAGGTGGGAAGTTTGTAAGGTTCTCCCTCAAAGCCATATATTCTAATCACTGTGTGGTCTTTGAATAAGAACCAATCTCCTACTTTGGTATCAGGGCTTAATTGTAGTAAATATTTACCTTCTTTCAACATTCTAGGAGGATCAATACCATATATCAACATGTATGCTACCTTAATTACCTTGTCAGTGAACTCTATAAAATTTGAATTGTCAGACCTCCTTAGGAAGAGGTTGTTCCACTCATAGGCTAGGAGTTGATTTCCATCCTCATATGTCATCTTCAGGCCTAGACTTTCAAAATGCTGATAGTTCTGATGGATGAACAAGAAAAAAAAATGTTGGGTATCTAAACATCTCTAGGGTGGTGAATTCCTCTAATTATTCATTCATGGTATAGGGTATGAAACTGCAAATATCCCATTTAGGGAAACCATTAGGTGTAGGGTTCAAATGGATCCAAAAACCCAATAAGGTATCATCAACTTCTTTGTCACTTTCATACCCCAAGATGGTACACAACATGGAGATGGCCTTCCTAGAATCTTCAGAGAAAACAACAATACTATATGGAGGAGAAGACCATGGAATAACCATTCCTGGCTCCTAATGCTTTGGCAGAACACGGGTTTTGTTCGATGGATTCAAAGTCTAATAGGAAAGGGCCACCTTCTTTTCATTCATGGCTTGTAAGTCTAAATTTTTTGGGATGCATAGCATCTTCTACAGGGTGCCAAATTTAATGTTGCATAAAACTCTAGAAAGATCGAAGGACAAAATTGCTCTTTTACTGGGTGAGTATTGGGCAGAGCACCAACTGACAAATTCAAGGAAAGAGGACACATAGATCGGGCCAAGTTGGACTCCCACAAGTGACAAGGATCTAGATCTACAATTAATAGGGATATGGCTTCTCTAATGTTTGCACTAAGGTTTGAGTTGACTACTATTGTGTCAAAGACATCTGCATGGTGATTGTACAGACTTTCGTTTCCTAAGAATTTGGGTTTAAGGAGTGCGTTTTTATACTTATAAGACATAGTGACTGATATAGACTAACTGGTAAGGGTAAAAGTCTCTTTTTACTGGTCAATTTAGGGTAAATTTAGTATTTTCACACTGGTAAAACAGTTAGAGGATTACTGTTGGAAACAATGAAATACCCGTGATTACTGACGTGGAGGCATGCTGGACTTCTGGACTAGAGGTGACTGGTTAGGCGCATAGGAGATCTGGGTATTGGGAGCTATCCTTAAAATGGTGACATATTTCTTTTTCAAAATTATTATTTTCCCTTATTAATGATTAAACTGGTTGAATTTGGATAGATGGCGAGCTTTCATTTGCACAGGATGGATGATGACAAAGGGAGACGACGGGGGCCACCAGACATGTGTACTTTGGCGGCAGGTTGATGTGGCTTCCAGCTGCCCACACTACTTTATGATCTTTGGGAGGAAACCACCATGATTTCCCATGGTGGTAATGCTCAAGGTACTCAGCGGTATTTGAAAAGAGTATCAAGGGGGCGCACCAATAAGAACTTAACATCTGTCCTAGGAGATTTTGAGGATGCGTACTCGAGCAAAAAATATTCTTGTGCACTTTACTGACGCACTGCCAATGTGAGCCATCGATATTATGCTTTCACTTTTTGATTATCACTCTGTCAGATTACATTAATCTTTTTGCATCTTTCCTGGGCGCTGTTGATCTCAACCGTTGATATATTTTTAGATCTAATGGCGGTCTTCTCATGTCTTTCGCGCCTAGTATTTTTAGCCTTTGGTCACTTTCCCGTGGTCTTCTACTATGCTCGCTTGATACTCATATCTTAGATCCCGAGGGAATAAGGATTATTTCTTCACTTGTGGCGATTCCCCATGGCCAAGGACACTTAGCGAAGCTTAGACAAATCTTAGCACTAACAAAGTTTATCTTGGGAGTATTTGAAGGAAATCTTTTGGGACATATTGTTTCCAAGGATGGTGTGTAGATTGAGCCATGGAGAGTAAGTGGCATACATGAGGTTCCCCTTCCTAGCAACAAAAGGGATTTTAGTCCTATTTTGGCCACATCAACTTTGTGAGGTGCTTCATTCACAATTTTGCTGAAATAGTGAGGCTCATTTCCAATATGCTAAAGCAGGGACATGATTTGAAGTGGAGCAATGGGGCCAAAAGAGCATTCATGCAAATTAAATAGGTACGCAGACCTGGATTATGGTAAGTATTTCCAGTTATTTTATTTTGCTTCCGACTTTAGTATGACTGTGGTTTGTTACAGAAAAATGGTTAAGGGAAGAAGCATCCCATAGCATTTGTGAGCAAGGATTTTCAAGGCTCAAAATTAAACTATAAATTGATGGAAAATCAATATTATGCATTAGTTAAAGCCTTGGGACATTTCCAAGATTACTTCTGAAGTGCCAAGGTGGTGGGTTATGTTCCACACTCAATGGTTAATGGTATCTTGGTACAAAAGGAATGCATTGGAACTTCGGGGAGATGGATCACCAAGATCTAGGAATATGATTTGGAAATCAAACCCACCAAGTTGATCAAAGGCCAAGGATTGGAGAGGATGATGGCAGAGAGCAGCTTGGACTCGATCCAAGGGTTGAAATGGAAGATGGGGTAAATTCTTTGTTTACTTCATTAGAGGATTGTGGATGGAATTCTAATATCATTTTTTATTTAAAGAATTTATCATGTCCTTCTAACTTGAACAAAATGTAGAGGCGATCATTACAACTACATGATGCCAAGTATTGTCTTGTGCAAGGAGAATTAGGATGGAGAAATCTTGATGGGATTTTTTGCGATGTGTAGATTTAGATGAATCCAAAGATGTTTTTTGAGATTTGCATGCAAGAATTTGTGGTGGGAATTTTTTAGCTAGAACCATTACACACAAGGTCATGCAAGATGTGTACTATTGGCCCACTTTATTTGTTGATGCTCGTGCCTTTGTGTGATCATGTGAAGCTTGTAATAGGTTCGAGGGAAGACAAAAGTTAACTGCTTTTCCACTTGATACAATAATTGTGCATGCTCCCTTTCAACAATGCTAGTTGGATTTCATTGGACAATTTTCGTAGAACTCAAGAAATGGTTACAGTTGGATCTTGGTTTCCACATATTACTTCACCAAATGGGTGGAGGTGGTTCCTTTGAAAACCTTATATAGTGTCAGTATTGTCATATTTTTGGAGGAGGACATCCTCACTAGGTTTGGGGCCCCAAATAAGATTACAATAGGAAAAGCTGATGTTTTCAGATCCATTGAGATGGTCACCTTTTGTTCCCAGTATAACATCGTGTTGGCTCATTTGACCAAATATTATTCATGGGGGAATGGATTGGCTGAATCCAATAACAAAAATCTTATCAGAATCATTAGAAAAAAGTGGGTAAAAACAAGCGAGAGTGGGACAATTGCCTCAAGTATGTACTATGGGTAGGTTAGATTACTAGAAAATGGGCTACTAGCCCAAGAGCCCTTTTGAGTTGACTTATGGTTTATATGTGGTTCTCCCAATTAATTTGAAGCTACTAGTTTACAATATTTTGGGACATTTCATTACCAGCTAGGAGGCATTGCAGTATCATATTGATCGCTCGGTATAGTTGGAAGAAGTTAGACATGTGGCATACACCCATTTTATAAAATATCAGGGACACATTAAGAGGGTATTTGACTAGAAAGAGAATGGATAGTCCTTCTATGTTGGAGATGTGGTTTTTCTATGGGACAAGAAGAATAAGAAACCAAGAGACCATGGCAAATTTGATAGTTTTTGGTTAGGTCCATATCTCATTAATGCAACTGCGGAACCTAACGCGTTCTATCAAACAAGCCTAGATCGAGATAGAGAAGAGTATATATATATATATATATATATATATGGAAAGAAATACATAATAGAGAAGTAAATTTCTGGGGTTTTGTGGGTAGTTTTTCCTATTCACAGTTTGTAGTTATTATTATCTTCGCATGGTATTTTCCTTCTAAGTTTTTATCATGTTATCATTTCCAAATTTATTTTTTCCAACATGTATTTTCTTGATAGAATAGTGCCATATTGATGTGTAGGCCAATCATTCCATTTTATTAGTATTGTGAGTATGATTCAAATTTTGACACTTTCAACAGTGCCTTTTGTTGATATATAGGTCAAGTTTGGATGATGATGGTTTCCTTGCCTTTGTGAAAATGCCGAGTCTAGTAGGATGGGTAGAGTTGAAGAGACAATAGGAGGAGTCTTAGGTCATCTTGTTGTTTTGTATCTTCAATATTTTCATTTCGAGTCATGTTTCTTGAGTTAGTTCCTCATCCAACATTAGGGATATGGAACCACATCATTGTAATTCCTTTTTTTTTTTTTTCTGCTTTGTGCTGGGGAATATTTTTTTATCATTGGTTTCTTCCTAGTAGGCCACTCCTAATCAAATTCAAAACATCATTTGGGAAGTGATTCAGGAGCTAGATCGCCTTGATGGTCGTTATCCTTATTTGTGGCCATATCACACTTGACAGGGCTGATCATCAATGGGTTTTGATTGGGTGAGACTTTTTCGTGTTCGACATTAGAACATATTTCACACTAATAGGTTGTTCTCATATCGTGGATCCCATTAGCCTTATTGGTGGGTTCCCTCATGCATGGCATGTGTTTACATCATTGACATCTAACCAGGTGGTTTTACCTTGCATGTCGACTTCAACTCATTTTCCAGCTATGGGAATCGTACATGGTGGTGGTTGTGGGTTGCGGTTGCAAAGGGCCATACATTCGACTCAATAGCCCCTAGGAAATGCATCATTGATCTATAGAATAGAGATATAGAGATCATATTTGCAGAGTACAAAGGTCATGAGGTTCTTGGTATCCCTTAGGGGGGACTCAGTACCCTTTGAGTCACCATTGTTAACCCCTAGATTTTCCCATATGAAAATTGGAGGGTTAAGAGCCAACTTATTTCATCAGGCTAGTATTCAAAATTGTGTTCCAGAGAGACAACTTTCATATCCCAAAGGTTAGTTCCCACTAGGTCACTCCACATGTTAGAGACACTCCACATGTTTTTCATCAGTCATGGAGGAGATTTCTATTTTTTACATTTTTCCTACTTTTTAGGAGATAGTTTTTGGAGATCTATGTAGTAGATATTACCACATTTTTGGAATCATTGAAAGTTTAGGATTCTAGTGAGCTTATTTTGGATGGAATGCATGATACTTCTATTTTTGGCAATTAAGGTTTGAATTGCATGGTTTTGCATGGCATTTTTAAGGGCATGGATGGCATTGCATGTTCTTTCATGCCAAATATTCAAATATATGAGAAATTTCTATTTTTATCAGTGGGCCATCTCAGTGTGACATGTGTCATCTGTGCAAGTACATGTGGCATCCGTGCATGTACGATACATGACATCAAGCATGGGCACATGCATGAGGAAGAGGGCGCATGCTTGGGACTGGAGTGAAATAGATTTGAACAGGGCACATGCATGAGACCTCTTCCACTTAACTCAACCTTGAAGAGGGCGCGTCCACTTGATTCATGCATGCGAGCCAAGTTAAGACTCAAGTGAAGGGTGAAGTACATGAAGGGAAGTTCAGTCAAATTGGGCACTTAACTCATGCATTATGGGAAAAGGGGGGCACATTAGTTCATTCATGATGAGGAAAATAGTTGCAAGGGATGCACACTCTCTCATACACAGTGACATCAGGAGGAGCACTCCCTTTATGCATGTCTAGTTATATAGTGAGAGGGCGTAATAAGGTTTCTTTCCCATATATTTAGTCATGCTTGGGCAAAGGAAAGAGGTTGGATTTTATTCTTAGCAGAGATGAAATATTTTCTCATTCTCCTTCCATTTTGTCTCATCTTATTTATTTCTATTTAGGATCATTACTTGATCATATTTGTAACCGTCTCTATGGTGTAATCGACCTTTCAGATAATGCAAATCAAAGTTTGACTATTCTATTTCTCTAGATCTTTAATTCACCAATGCATTGATATATATGTGTGTGAGAAGTTATTAGGCCTGCATTTTGATTTTTTCAGTCACTTAGAGCACCTTTATTCCATCCATTTACTATTTTAAAACTGTTGCATGAGTGAAATTTCCACCTTAAAAAAAAAATTGTATTATTATCTCTCTGGAAGTTCAATTTAAGGTCAAATATCACTTTTTAATTGTTTTTATAATAGTTTTATTTGCAGATTTATAGGTTGGACAACAACGTACAAAGGTTAGGGACACCCCCCTGAGGTTGGCATGCACCAACGCATACAGAGAGGAGGTTCATCGGTGACAAATTGGGTGAATTTTCCTATAAGTTACACTATTTTTTATTGTAGATTTCAAAAGTTTAGTTAATCATTACATTGTGGCAATTAGTTCTAATAGAAAGAAACAACAAAGGAGTCTTAAGTGGCTTCAAAATAACTTTTTTTGATATGCCCAGTCTTTCCCTTACTGTAGCCATAATTCTTCAAGAAACATGCATACAATTGTACACAGATTCCTACTTAACGATCCAGCCAAAATGAAAAGTTGACACATATATTTTGGTTCTAAGAAAACAAAGGTGATCTCTATTAAGATAAGAATGGAAATTACACTTTAAGGTGCTAGAGTACTATTATCGATGGGAAAATACAGATCTAAAGATTATCTTTTGAACTTCAAAAAACTTGACATCCTATTGCTTATGTACATCTTCCTTCACAAATATTCCTCAGATTTAAGATTTTTCATTTCAGAGTGGTTGGGGGGTACATTACAATTCTATGATAAATTCCACCCATTGGAGCAAAATACCTTCTCCATAGCATAATTCTCCTATCTAGTAATCTAGACCTTGACTTCATGAATCTAGTGGGACAAACCTCACTCATATTGACCACCTGAGTCACCCTAGAGCCTAATTCTAATATCTAAGGGTCCCAAACCACCTTATACGCAACTGAAAACAAACCCTAATTTAGATCCTAAATTGATCTTCATGTCTATTTATCCATTAGCTCCTTTTTTGAGTTTTCTTAGTGTTTTGCTTGCTCATTCAATTAGTTAACTAAGCATCCTTCAGTCAAAACTAGTGGTTGTGAAGTCACGAGTTAGTATAACTCAGTTAAGGAGAGTGAGTATGGGTAACTAATGGTCCTTGGCTCTAGTTAAGCTTAACTAAACTCTCTCACACTGTATGAGCAATTCGAGTTTCCTCTTGACCTAATTCAAATTTCCTTCCTTTAAATTTTATTCACGTCCATTCATTCAAGTTAATGAAATACATCATTCTTTTCTTCCCATCCGCTTCTAGTTTTTATGTAATGATATATGATAAATCATTTGTTGCATGATTAGCTGCTTGTTGATTTGATTTTCACCGCCTCTTTAATTTATGTGCCTAGATCTATATGTTCAAATCTCATATGGTATCAAAGTAGTAGGGGCACTAAACTAGTTAGTGTTCTAGTTATTTTTTGTCAGGGAGCAATAAAAAAGGATTTTGAATCCACCAAAGAGCTCATTTGCAACCATTAAAGTGCTCATCTACAACCATCAATGTTCTCATTTGTAGCCATCAAAGAAGTGCATTTGCAACTGTTAGTCTCTTAGTAGTACTGGACTGAAGCAATACTAGCCATGGCATGACAGACCTCAAAATTTAAATATTTCTGAGCTGAATCTGTGTGAAGTTTAATATTTAATGGATCTTTATCTCTTAAATGTATGGGACAATAATTTGCATGAAAGATTTGAACAACGTAACACAACTTATAGAGGAATTTTATAGAATATTCCAGTGCTTGGATTAAATGAATGTGAATTTGAACAATTGGTACAAAAACAAATTAAAGAGGTGCCTGCAGGATGTATCTATTAAAACTAACAAACAACATAAACATATTGAGCTTTATTTAAAAGAATTCAACGGTTTCTAACAAAACCTATGCAAATAATGAGGTATATCATGTGGAATTTGAAGATAGCAACACATTCATGACTAAACAACAACAATATAAAACATCCATACACTGCTGATCAACACAAATATAATGAAACTAGACCAGAGGTCAAAGAAATTTGAAAGATCTGACATTAGGATCAATCATTCATCAACATACAATATCTATGACACAGTATAAAGCTAAAAGGTCACTTTGAATCATTATTATATCTCATGAAAAACATACATGGCTGAAAAGAAGTATGATTTATACATAACAAAGGAAACAAATCTCTGCAACACTCTGTAATTGTAGTCTCCAACAAGGGAAGCACAATACATAAATAGTTCATCTGAATAAACAAAAGGATAGAAGCATTCTACAAATTTTCCAGCCATTACAAGTGAACTCAAGTTACAATATATTGGCTTTTGAATACCGAATTCAGTTTGAGCTAACTGATTTTGTAACAAACTTTTGTTTGTCACTTTTACATTTTGCTTTTACTTTTGATTAAATAACCTTTACACTTTTAGTTTCTCTAACTTGAGATTTTCTTCTTTCCCCTCGCCGATGTGGTTTTCCCCATCATGTAGACACTTGGTCGAATATTTGGCTGACCTGTTGGTTGGTTTCCTATCTGTCCCACTTGTGGAATTCTTTCCTGGCTCATCTGATGCATCATTAGTATATTTTATTGTCCTACAGGTGGCATGAAATAAAGTGGAGTGTGTTGATTAGCAAATTGGGTTGGAATCTTCCCAGTAGATTATCCTGCTGTTTGATTGGAGCATTGACCAGTTGATCGCCCTGAATTTTTCCATGAGGTATGCCCTGCTAGCACTCTTGGTGGCATGATTAATTTTATGATATTGCACTACTGATTTCCATTCCTTTCCCACGGGTATCCTGTGTGCCTTTAGTTCTTCTAGGGATATTTTAGCATTGGTGGTTTTCTCATAGGAGATTGGCTCTAGCTTTTTAGCAACATTATTCAATAAAAACCAAATCTCAAAAACACCTTTTAACCTATCCACTGCTTGTTCCCCACTGATATCTCCGTCCATAGAAGCTTGAGTTATCTCATTCCTTTTTTTAGACAACTTCTCTTTGTATGTATCTTTTGGATAAGAATATCCATTAACATCCCATGGGGAAGGAAATCCCAGGTTCATTGCTACTTTGAATAATCCATTGAAGTGATTGATCTCTTCTGTAAGATGCTTAATATTATCTTTCATTCTGAACATATATGTTTTCTTTATGACCATCAACCTAGATGCTTTTATGATTTGTGTCCTGTTTTCAATCCCAAGCTCATCTAGTTGATTCTTTGTCCTACTATTTAGGTAATCAATTATATGGCTGGCCTGCTTGGGCATTTCAACCAAAATCTCTTCAACAAATTTGGCTTCATATTGAGCTATGGTTTCCATATCTAATTCATCTTGGATTACTTCGAAATAATCCCATCTCTTCATGAACCAACTAGTGATTTTATCCCATATAGCATGAGTGGTTATCCTAAAGATTTGTTCTCCTTGAACATCCAGTTGTAATTTTTTCACCTAACTCTTGAGTTCACCAATATCCTTTTCCAGATCTACCATGTCTTCCTCCTTTTTGTTGATTTCTCTTTCTAATTCTAGGATTCTTTCATCCTTTAGTTCCAACTCCTTTTCCAATTCTTGTATCCTGCTGTCTTTATCAATTTCTTCTAGAATTAGCTATGGGGTTGATTGTTAGGTTGTTTGGTCCTCTTCCATAGAATCAATGTCTATTGTCTCAAGAGGAACATACAAATACTCACTTTCTCTTTCTGCTACTGTTGTTTCTTCCCTTGATTGATATTCTGCTGGAAACGTGGGAGATTTTTCTTTAGGATCCTTCTCATTCGTTAGTTGAGTTTTTTGTAATTTTAAAGTGTTTATCTGCCAGTAAATATCATCATCTCCTACTTGGTGAATAGTACTGAGAGCACTAGGTTACAAATTCAGGGAATAACACAGTCTTAGGGCATACTGTTCCGGCAAAATTGGAACTCCATAGGTTGCAGTTATCGTGGTCGACCATAGCTAGGTATTTAGATTCCCTAATAATGGACATTAGTTCTGATTTGGTCACGATTCCGTCGTAGATATCAACATGGTGGTCATAGATATGTTTGTCCCTTGAAAATTTAGGTTTGGGTAGCTTATCTTTAGACTTTGGGGCCATTTTAGTTGAAATTTCTTCACACATAGGTTCATTGGTTATCAGGGTAATTTACAACAAAATTAGGGCTTTTAAATTCTAAAATATATGACGATACAAACATAAATGACAAATACTGGTGACTGGTAAAATACTCAGATATACATCTGGAGATTGACTCTAAAATCTTAACTGCTGAGGTGTACTGGTTCACTGCTTGCGGTTGGATTTATATGGTAACATCGATATTAGGTGCAGCATCCTTTAGGATAGACAAATGATTTTTGGAAAATGGAGGAAATTTTTTTTAATCCTTTTTGAAAATACAAATGGTGGCATTGGATTTGACAATCGACTGACAAGGGTGATGTGGCAGTAGGTCCTTTCCAGATAGTGGCAAGCATAGACAAGTTTAACCTGGAAGTAATTTATGTGAAGTCATGTCAGGTGGAAACCACTATGGTTTCCCAGAGTGGTAATACTCAGAAGCGGGGCGATTTCAAAAAGTTTGCTTGCGGAGGCGTAGTCAATCAAAATCGAGCACGTGTCCTTGGTGGGTTTGAGGACAACACGCCCTTAGTCCCCTTTTGAAATAAAATAAACGTATGGGCATGTTTTTAATCTCCACCATCAATCTAGTGGGCACCTTTTTTATTAGCTCGATCATGATTGGCACTTAATTTACTTGCACTTTATCGGTGCGCGTTATATCCCGATTGTTAATATGATTAGATCCAATAGATTTGCGCTCCCTACGCTTAGTTCCCTTAATTAGACATTTGATCACCCACTGCTAGTCACATGTGACCCGTGATTTTCTTAAAAATGATTTCCGTTAGATCCCAAGGCTGAAATTTTTGAACTTGACCTATCTTTGGGACTTCGAAGCTCTGCTTTGGAGGCTTACGAAAATATGAGTACTAACATCGTCCATAAAAAAAAGTGCTCATTTAAATCCATCAAAGAAGTGCATTTGTAGCCACCAAAGAACTCATTTTCAGCCATCAAAGAGCTCATTTACAACCATTAGAGAGCTCATTTGCAGCCATGGATCTCCTATCGCCCTAGCTCAGTTGCTACACAATTGGTATGCTCGATCCAGTCTTGTTGAAGGAGGACCTAGAAGCTTCACAACACATGCCTTACGAGGACATATTCACATACATTGAGAGGATGAGAGAGGCCCCAAAAGATTCAAAACATATGGAATACGAGGACATATGCACATCCATTATCCACCATTTAGCTGAGGAAGACCACTTTACAAACTTATAGGGAGAGGTGATCTACAAATTTATTCTCTCCAAATTGAGTTTTGATTACATTATCTTTTATGCTTTCCATTATACTAAATTGGATCTTGGGGCCTCCTACAAAATGCCTTCTTTGGATTCATTTGTTTCCTCCCTCCTTCAAGAGAAAGATAAGCTCTCACAAATGGGACTCTAACACTTGCAACCAATGAGAGGAAGAAGGGTGTATGCAAGCAAAATCCCCCATACAAAGGAAAAAAGGAGAAAAAACCAAGGATTTCTCATGAAGAATTTGACTCCAATGATGGCAAGACCGAAGAGGAGTATCCATGGTGTCCTTACTACAATAAAGAACCAGATAAAGAATAATATTGCAGGCAAAAGAAGTTTTGTGAAGAAAATAAATAAAATGAGTGCAACAAGAAATCCAATTACATGTATGCACTTTCAACAGTTTCTACTTCATTCATTATTGATTTAGAATACTTAAAATAATTTGTCCCAAATCAAGTTCCATGTGAAGAATCCATTGGATAACTTGTCCCAAATCAAGTTCTCATTGAAGAAGACCTCCATCATGTCTCTTCAGACTCTAGAGCTACAACGTTTGCTCCTACTGCTCACTAATTTATGTACAACTTTTTTTGAGTAGATTTTTTTTTGACGTTCTCTTTAATGGGGGGACGTTTCCCATTTTTTTTTTCCCCTTTTACCCCAGTTTACAAAGAATATTGTGTGCATGGGTACCTAATATGGATGCAAATTTCTAGGACCCATTTTTTCATTTTTTTCACCTAGTCAAGCTTATGGGAGGTTGTTGGAGAAAAATACTCTGTCCATAGCATAATTCTCCTACCTAGTAACCTATAACTTGACTTCACGACTCTACTGGGCCAAACCTCACTCATATTGACAACTTGAGTCATCCTAGAGCCTAATTCTAATCTCTAAGGGTCCCAAACCACCTTATCTGCCACTGAAAACACACCCTAATTTAGGTCCTAAACTAACCTTCATGTCCATCATTATCCATTAGCGCCTTTGTTGAATATTCTTAGGGTTTTGCATGCTCATTCAATTAGTTAACTATGCATCCTTCAATTAGAACTAGTGGTTGTGTAGTCATGATTCAACATAACTCAGTTAAGGAGAGTGAGCATGACTAATTAAGGGTCCTTAGCTCTAGTTAATCTTGACTAGACTCTCTTACACTAGGTGGATAATTCCAGTTGCCTCTTGACCTAATTCAAATTTCCTTCCTTTAAATATTGTTCACCTCCATTCATTCAAGTTAATGAAGTACATTGTTCTTTTCTTCTTATCCGCTTCTAGTTTTTATGTAATAATGATCTATTATAAATCATTTGTTACGTGATTAGTCGCTTGATGATTTGATTTTCACTGTATATCTCTTTAGTTTATCTGTCTACATCTATATGTTCAAATCTCATATTGTATCATAGTAGTAGGGCTACTAAAATAGTTAGTGTTCTAGCGATTTTTTTAAAATCATGGAGCAAGCTTTTTGCAGGTTAAAGAAGGGCTTTTGCAGCCATCGAAAATGATTTTCCAGCTACTAAAGAGCTCATTTGCATCCATTAAAGTGCTCATATACAACCATAAAAGTTCTCATTTACAACCATCAAAGAAGCCCATTTAAAACCATCAAAGAATTGCTCATTTACAACCATTAAAGAAGTGTATTTGCAGCCACCAAAGAGCTCATTTGAAACCATCAAAAAGGATTTTGAATTCACCAAAGAGCTCATTTGCATCCATCAAAAAATATTTTTCCGGAATCAAAGAGCTCATTTGCACCATTAGAGATCTCATTTGCATCCATGGATCTCCTATCTCCCTAGCTCAGTTGCTACATAGTTGGTATGCTCAATCCAGTCTTGTTGAAGGAGGCCCTAGAAGCTTCACAACACATGTCCTACGAGGAGATATTCACATACATTGAGAGGATGAAAGAGGCCCTAGAATATTATCAACATATGGACTACAAGGATATATGCACATCCATGATCCACAACTTAGCTGAGGAAGACCCTTTTATAGGCCTATAAGAAGAGGTGATCTACAAATTTATTCTCTCCAAATTGAGTTTTGATTACATTATTTTTTCTCCTTTCCATTCTACTAAATTGGTTCTTGGAGCCTCCTACAAAATTCCTTCTTTGGATTCATTTGCTGCCTCCCTCCTTCAATATAAATATAAGCTCTCACAAATGGGCCTCCAGAATACCTCAAAGGTGCATGCACTTGCAACCAATGAGGGGAAGAAGGGTGCAAGAAAAAAAATCCCCCATATAAAGGAAAACATGAGCAAAAACCAAGGATTTCTCATGAAAATTTCGACTCCGATGATGGAAATACCGAAGAGGAGCAACCATGGTGTCCTTACAGTAATAAAGGACCACATAAAGAACAAGATTTTACATACAATTTGTTTTTTGAAGAAAAGGAAGAAAATGAGTGCAACAAGAAATCCAACTGCATGTATGCACTTTCAACAGTTTCTACTCCATGCATTATTGATTCCAAAGACTTTGGATAACTTTTCCCAAATCAAATTCTATGTGAATAATCCATTGGATATCTTCTCCCAAATCAATTTCTCATTGAATAAGACCTCCATCATGTCTCTTAAGACTGAAGAGCTACAAAGTTTGCTCCTACTGCTCACCAATTTCTGTACAAAAAATTCTTAGTAGATTAATTTATTTTACATTCTCTTTTAAAGGGGGGGTTTCCTATCTAGTTTTTTTCCCTCTTACCCAATTTAAAGAGAATATTGTGTGCATGGGTACCTAATATGGCTATAAATTATCGGGACTCATTTTTTCATTTGTTTTTCACCTAGTCAGGCTTATGGGGGGGTGTTAGAGAAAAATACCTTCTCCATAACATAATTCTCCTACCTAGTAACTATACCTTGACTTCATGACTCTATTGGGTCAAATCTCACTCATATTGACCACCTGAGTCACCCTAGATCCTAATTCTAATCTCTAAGTGTCCCAAACCACCTTATCTTCCACTGAAAGCAAACCTTAATTTAGGTCCTAAACTGACCTTGATGTCTATCTTTAGCCATTAACACCTTTGTTGAGTCTTCTTAGGGTTTTGCATGCTAAGTTTATTTAGTTAATTGAGCATCCTTCTGTCAGAACTAGTGGTTTTGAAGTCACGAGTCAATATAGCTCAGTTAAGGAGAGTAAGCATGCCTAACTAGGGGTTCTTTGCTCTAGTAAAGCGTAACTAGACTCTCTTACACAGTATGAGAAATTCAAGTTGCCTCTTGAACTAATTAGAATTTCCTTTAAATATTGTTCACCTCCATTCATTCAAGTTAATGAAATACATTAGTCTTTTATTTCTATCCGATTTTAGTTTTTGTATAATGATCTATGATAAACCATTTGTTATATGATCAGTTGCTTGCTAATTTGATTTCCACTTTATATCTCTTTAGTTGATGTGCCTAGATCTATATGCTCCAAACTCATACTACCAACAATCCCATATTATTTCTTATTAAAAAAATTAAAAAACCAACAAAAACATGATGTTGCTACAATCTTACATACGAAAAGTAATAATTGTTTCTCTCCTGATTTAATTCTCTAAACACGAGTAGGAAAAGTAATAATTTTTATCTCGTGATTTAATTCTCTAAACATGAGTAAAGGAGATTGAGCCAAAGGATGTAGCAACATCTCTGAGCATGTTCCTTATCGATGTAAGTTAAACATTGAGTAGACTTTCCAACCCTATAAGTGAGAATGAGATCGCCTTCCAACTCCTTAAATGAGAATTACATAACCCATACTTTTCCAACCCCTTAAGTGAGAATGACATAAATCATACTTTTCCAACCACATCAACAATTAGCTCCTGAATAGGTTCAATCAATAATAATTTATAAAGAGCGATCATGCCATAAATGATATTGATCCCAAGTGGAGAGGATAATATATCTTCTCTCAACCACTTGAACCAAACCCAATTGATAGGGTTATGTAATATTCTATTATTATGGAACTCTATAATTACACATCTATTAGCGAGGTGCTCTACAAGCTAGTATGGGTGAGTTGTAACGTACCGCTACCATTTTTTTTTTTTTTAAACATGGGTAACATGATGTGGTGATTATAACCAACCTCACAAAAAATAACATGTCATCATTCCCTGTTAATTTTTTTGATAATTTCATTCCATTATCATAAGGATCTCTAAGAGAATAACATGTACAACATATCTCTACAACATATCAATCATAGACACAAAAGCAATCACACAAGAGACATAGAGTTTCACTGGGGAAAACCAAGAAGGTGAAAAACCCCACAACTTCCTCAGAGATAAGATAAGCCACAAACCAAGATCACAATGATGAAACCCAATAAGATGTCTCTAGCAGATGCTCCTCCTCTTCCACAAGTGCGCCACTTTCTCTCTTAGCTATGCGAGCTTGAGAAGTGAGTGAATGAGATAAATGAGAGACACAACCTCTCTACTTATACACTGAATTGACCTGCCAATAATCCACTGGGGCCGACTTGCTAATCAAGCCTAATAACCCAACCACATGTGCTAACCAGGGCCGACCCCACACTGGTGGTCTAATAACCCATCAATACAAATGATGACACTTGTCGATGCACATGACGACACTTACAAATACAAATGGCGACACTTCCAAATAGAGGAATGTAACATCTCTAATGGCTATACAATAAAGTACAAATGTAATACATAGAAGAATATCTTCCTAAGTTACAAATACATCAACACTCCCTCTTAACTAGGAAGGTATTCTGGACACAGGTCATCAATACATATTGGCGCAAGTATTTCAATTCTGGAGCTGGATCATCATCATCATCACTACTGCTGTACTCGACATCTCGATCACTGGGATATCTCTGAATTCTGCTCGTCATAGGAAGTTCTACAGAGCCCACCCTTTTTCCTGCTGGATGTAGGCCCACTACCTGTAGGTCTTCATCAACTGTGTGAACAGTCTGATAGAGGTGGTCTCTCAGGACTGATTTATGTGCTGATGCAATACTTGACAAGAGCATCCCAGGAACATTTATGTGCCTAAGCACGACCGGCAAGATCTCCCAGGACTAATTACATGCATCCCCTTCACAATACCTTTAAAGAGCATCCCAGGAACATTTATGTGCCGCAGCACGATCGACAAGATCTATAAAGAGAATCCCAGGACTTAGTACGAGCACACAGCTCAACCTCTCGGATCTCCAGGACTGATTACATGTGAATATACAATACCTTTAAAGAGCATCCCAAGAAACATTTATGTGCCGCAGCATGACCGACAAGATCTCTAAAGAGCATCCCAGGACTTATTACGATCACACAGCTCAAGCTCTCGGATCTCCAGGATTGATTACATGTCTCCATAGCAATACCTCATCCCAGGACTGATTACGAGCACACAACTTAACCTATCATATCTCTGAGGACTGATTACATGATACTTGCACAACCTGCCACATATCATCTCTGACCTCCAAGTATCAACTTGATACTCATGATCCAACTGATCATCATCGCACGAAGCATCATCCTGATGCTCATGATCATACTGATCATCATCACACAGTACATCATCCTGAGTATAATCTTGATACTCATCACACATGATCATCCTGATCATCATCATAGCATCGTACTGATGCATATCATCTAGAGTATCATCCTGATACTCATCACATATGATCATCCTAATCATCATCACTGCATCGTCCTGATGCATGTTATCTGGAGCAACATCCTGAAGCTCGTCATCCATGATCATCTTGATCATACAATGCATCCACCTGATGCATACCAAGTATCTACTTGATACATACCAAGTATCTACCTGATACATATCATCATACATGATCCACCTGATCATACATAGCAATAACTGGAGCATCGTCCTGATGCTCTTCACACAATGCTTACATCCATAGCCATGGGAAGGATCCTCCTCTCACCATGCTTGGAATGGCTTCTGCAAATGTGTCCCATCACTTCTTCCTCGAAGTGTCGTCAATCTGAAGAACACCAAGCCTCTCTCCAAAGTATTCAAACTTCACTCTGGCTAGTGGTTTCGTCAACACATCTGTAACTTGCTCATCTGTCGCAACATACAGGAGCTTCACTGCTCCTCTTTGCACAATATCCCTGATATAGTGATATTTGATTTCAATGTGTTTCGACCTATCATGGAACACCGGGTTCTCAGATAGCTTCACACAACTCTGGTTGTCACAAAAGATACCAGTAGCATCCAACGGGAGATCAAATAACTCAGCCAGTAGCTTCCTAAGCCATACTACCTCACAACTAGCCGAACAAGCTGCAACATACTCTACTTCGGCTATACTCAATGCTACGCAGGATTGCTTCATGCTAAACCAAGAGATCACACCTGATCCCATACTGAAGCAGCACCCATAAGTGCTCTTCCTATCTGCAGCACTGCTTGCCCAATCTGAATCAACATAACCCTCCAGGTTAAACTTTTGATTCGCATCATACTTGAGCCCATAATCAACTATACCCTTCAGGTACCTCAGAATATGCTTTACAACGACCAGGTGAACACCTCTCGGATCCGTCAGGAACTAGATCAATGTGTTCACTACAAAGAAAATATCTGGTCTCGTATTCATCAGGTACATCAAGGATCCAATCATCTGACGATACATCGTGACATCAACCGGATCAGATGAAGCATCACATAGAACCTTCAGGTTCGATGCCATAGGTGTGGCCATGGCCTTGCAGTCCATCATCCCGAACCTCTTCAGGATATCTACTGCATACTTCCCTTGTCCAAGGAAGATCCCATCTGTACTCTGCCACACCTCCATGCCTAGAAAATAGTGCATCATCCCCAAGTCCTTCATCTCGAACTCGGCTGCAAGCTTCCTCTTGGTGTTGGAAATCAACCCATCCTCTCCTGTAACAAATAGGTCATCCACATATAGGAGTAGTATCACAAGATTGCAATCCTCAACCTTGTAGTAGAGGTTGGAATTTGCCTTACTCTTGGTAAATCCCAGACTGGATAGAAAACTGTCCATCCTACCATACCAAGTCCTAGGAGCTTGCTTCAAGCCATACAAGGCTTTCTTCAACCTACACACATATGAATCCCTGTCATGTGTTTCAAAACCAAGTGGCTGCTCCACATACACTTCCTCTTCGACTACACCATTCAAGAAAGTTGTCTTGACATCCATCTAGTGTATCTTCCATTTCATCACTGCAACCAGAGCAAGTACTGTTTTGATGGAAGTGTATCTGGATACAGGAGCAAAGGTCTCTTCATAGTCTATTCCCTCTTTCTGAGAGAAGCCATGAGCTACAAACCTTGCCTTGTATTTCTCTATGCTACCATCTGCAGCATGCTTGATCTTATAGATCCACTTGGAAGTCACAACAAACTTCCCTTCTGGTCTTGGAACCACATCCCAAACATCATTCTTCATGATCGATTGGTATTCCTCGACCATGGCATCCTTCCATTCTTTCTTTTCCACTGCCTCTTCATAACTGGAAGGTTCTTTGTTCATAATGTCACAGAGCAAGGAAACATAGCTAGTGTGTGACCTTGTCCTTTTCCTTTCTCTATGTTCCTCTTCGGGAATACCATATCTTTCTGCATCTTGGATGAGCTCTCTAGCCCATGCAGGTTTCCTCTTGTGAGAGTTCTTCTCACAGGGTGGATCTATAGGTTCTTGTGGATCTTCAATTTCACGGGTTGCTTCTGGAATTGCTTCATTCGTAGTGGTATCTTGAAATCTGGATTCCTTTGGTTCTTCATGATCTTCAACAGGTGTCTTCCTTGATTTGATGTAGGCTGAGTCCTCATCGAATGTTACATCAATCTTCTTGAACCCTGGAAAGTATATTGTGTAAGCCTTCGAGTTTTCACTGTATCCCACAAAGATGCCCTTCTTTCTTGAAGGATCTAGCTTAGTCCTCTTTTCCTTTGGAATATGTGTATATACTAGACAACCAAATATTCTGAGATGGCTGACTTCACGTTTCTTACCAGAGAAGACCTCTTCTTGTGTCTTGTTGTCCAATATCTTGTGAGGTGTTCTGTTATGCACATATACAGCTGTCCTAGCTGCTTCTGCCCATAGATGCATAGGAAGATCTTGGTCATGAAGTATTTCCCGTGCTGCTTCCATGATAGTTATATTATTCCTTTATGAAAATCCATTTTGTTTTGGATTGTAAGGAGAAGTCAACTCCCTCTTAATCCCTGAATCACTACATAGCTTCTTGAAGTCACCTAAAGTGAATTCTCCGCCATTTTCGGATCTGAATGTCTTGATTTTCTTATCAGTTTGATTTTCCATCAAGGCTTTGAATTCCTTGAACTTATCAAACACTTCATCTTTTTTCTTCAAGAATTAAACCCAAGTATTCCTAGAGAAATCATCAATGAAAGAGATACAGTATACATACCCAATCAGAGAACTGGATGACATTGGACCGCATACATCGGAGTGGATAATTTCCAAGATTCCTTTAGCTTTGCTTTCACTGCTTGGAAATGCCTTCTTAATGTTCTTTCCTTTTGCACATCCTTTGCAAACACCTTCATGCTTTGTCTTGATTTCAAGAAGACCCTCTACAACTTTACTTGCAATTGGTAGTGCTCTATAGTGCACATGAGTAAGCCTTCTATGCCAAAGTTCACTTGGCTCCATGGATTCATGTACCATGGCATGTTCAGGTTGTCCCTGCAATTTGTACAAACCTCCCTCTTGCTCTCCAATCACTACTGCATCATCTATGGTCTTACCCTTTGGCCACATGAGTACTTGGCCATCCACAAATGCAACTCTCATTCCCTTTGCATCCAAGGATGATATGGAGAGAAGATTCTTCTTAAGTCCAGGTACATATAAAACATCTTGCATTTTTATAGACTTTCCAAAGTCTAGTTTGTAGGAAGCTTCACCACTTCCTTTTATGGGATATTGATAGTCATCCCCAAGTTTCACCTTGTGAGGTGACTCATGTTTAGATAGGTCCATGAATGATTCTTTAAATCTAGTCATGTGTTTAGAAGCCCCACTATCAATAAGCCAATCATTACAACCATGAGAGATAGTACCTGTGAGAGCAGATATTAGAACATATTCATCTTCACTTGATGAGTCATCACTTTCTACTCTAGCCTTCTTCTTGGGAGGCTCATCATCCTCAGCAGCATGAGCATGATATCTCTTCTTACTGCCCTTCTTCTTCTTGTTCAAGTTGTTGTTGTTGTATTATTTCTTTCTCTTGGGACATTCAGAAGCAAAGTGTCCTTTCTCATTTCAATTGAAGCTTCTTAGATCTTTCTTCTCTTTATGATAAGGGTGAGAAGGTTTCTTGTGGTGAGATGGCTCTCTCTTGAAATTGCCTTTCTTGGTGTGAGCTGTGAGAGATTGATCTTCATTTCCCATATTTTCTTCACGTGCCACAAGCCTAGCTTCTTCTTGTGAGCATTCTTCCCACAGTCTACTGAAAGAGATCAATTTCTTTCTTGCACAGATTCCTTAGATGAAGGAGTCCCATGAACTAGGTAGGCCATTTAATGTGGTCATTACAATTTCACCATTCTCCACTTCTTCATCCACAGCTTCAAGTTGTTCCTTGATTTGAGATACCTTGGAAAAGTAAGATTGAATGGTCTCTCTATTATGAAGCTTTACCCCTTTCAATTGGTTCCGCAGAGTCATCTTTTGATTTATGTTCTTTCCTTCAAACAAATTGGTTAAGGAGTCAAACATCTGGTTAGGTGTCTTTAGGGAAGACACATGGGGTATGAGGTGGTCCTTTATAGAATCAACAATGATTCTCTTAGCCTTGACCAAGTCCTTCTTGTGTAAGGCCTTAGCTTCATCTTCCTCTGGAACTGGAACCTCTTCTTTTATGTAGGTGTCCAAATCATTCTCTTCAAGGATTAACCCAATCCTATACTTCCATGCTCGGAAGTTATCAGCTCCATCAAGCTTATCCTCAAGCTTGGTGTGGTGAGACATCTTTAAAGAGTACTTCAAATGGAAATAGAAAAGATTTAGGTCTTACCACTTGATTTGCTGAAAACTGGATCTGGAGCTGGATTAGGGTTTGTTAGAGAAACCCTAAAAATTCAAAATGTGAATTTCAAAATTCTGAAAGGATAGAAAGATGTGCCTTGATGAGCTGATCATCCTGGTATACTCAGAGTTTGAAAACTGCAAAGTTTTTCCCTTCAGAAATGCTTTTCAATCTCCGAGATTCACTAGGAGGACCCTGAATTAGGGTTTGAGTTTCCCGGAGCTTCACCCAACCAAAAAGTTCGATCCAAAGCTCTAAACTTCGATATTTCCAAGGAGCTTCCAGCTATGTCCTCATATTTCAGAAATTCCTATTTTTGTGGAAACCCTAATTTTCAGGGCCAAAACTGAAAATGCTCAGAATTGAATTCTGTCTCGACAGAAAGATGCGCCCTTCCAAGGAGAGTCAATATAGCCTCTTGAATTTGATGATCCGTGGAGGGAAACCCAAATATTAAGAATCCCTAGCTTCCGCAGCTGCATAGTGCCTTCTTCTTAGGTAAGCTCTGATACCACGTTAATTTTTTTGATAATTTCATTCCATTATCATAAGGATCTCTAAGATAATACCATGTACAACATATCTCTATAGCATATCAATCATAGACACAAAAGCAATCACACAAGAGACACCGAGTTTCACCGTGGAAAACCAAGAAGGTGAAAAATCCCGCAACTTCCTCAGAGATAAGATAAGCCACAAACCAAGATGCTCCTCCTCTTCCACAAGTGCGCCACTTTCTCTCTTAGCTATGCGAGATTGAGAAGTGAGTGAATGAGATAAATGAGAGACACAACCTCTCTATTTATACACTGACTTGACCTGACAATAATCCACTAGGGCCGACTTGCTAATCAAGCCTAATAACCCAACCACATGTGCTAACTAGGGCCGACCCCACACTGGTGGTATAATAACCCATCAATACAAATGACGACACTTGTCGATGCACATGACGACACTTACAAATACAAATGACGACACTTACAAATAGAGGAATCTAACATCTCTAATGGATATACAATAAAGTACAAATGTAATACATAGAAGAATATCTTCTGAAGTTACAAATACATCAACATTCCCTATGCAATCCCCATCTCATATTATTTTATTTTTCCCATTAAAAATACCTATACCAATGGTCCAAAAGAGCTTTTCTAGTGGTCATGAGTTCAGGACAAGAATCGATGAAAATGCATGGCCATAGTAGCTTGACACCTTTAATGTATTGCCACCATTGTCAAGCTACTATGGCCATGTATGTTCATCGATTGCACATCCTCCTAGGCTTGAGACCACTGGCAAAACTTTTAAGAGGGATAAATGTATAGTTGTGGAATGGGGTTTGCATGGTGAAATACCCCCATAAACATTGATATATGAATACTATCAACATTGTGTTTTTCTCCTACACATTGATATATCGATGCCATAATATCGATTTTATCGTGGTTCTGCTGTAATTTTCCTAAATGTCACTAAAGAGTTGGTTTAGTGTCAATTTCATAGGAAAACACCCTTTTTTGGCAATATACTTGTAGTATCTGAAATATTGGTTAAATGACCTAAAAATTGTTGTTATAATGATGTTTAGGGAAGACATATGAATCAAATAAGCATTGGTAGGTCGACATAGAAACATGTCACTAGAATGATGCATGGACCTTAATACATTGATACAACCTTGTTTACAAAATGTGTCAAAATATAAGTAAATAAAAGTAGGACAATTCTCTTGGAAGAACTAGTTTCAACATCAAAACATTGAAATAACATCATAAAACATTGTATTTTAATTAAAAAATTAGTATTGCTAGGTATCCTAGTCCATTTTTGATGCTTTTGGACACATGGATGGCTCAATTTGAGTAGATGCTTAACCTTGGGTAGAATGCTAGCATATAAAACTTACCTAGGAGGATGATATCCTATGGAGCATGATGACTAAACCGATTTCTGAAAATAGAAAGAAAGAACAGTGTAGGATTATCTAGAAAAGGAAGACGACGAAAAATGGATCAGAGTTTGTCAGATCCCTGAATAAATATGTGGAGAACTTGGGAAACCAATCCTTCTCCACTACAACACAAGTTTGACTGACAGACAGTTGGACATGTCGCGGTAAAATATTTGTGCGCCGACATAAATTGTGACAAAGGGTGAGCTTTAGTGATTAGTGGAGTAGTGGCACAAACAATAATAAATGATTAAATGTAAACATCATTAATTATGGACAGTGGTTAAGTGAATTTGGACAAAATATCAAATCAAAACTGAAACTTTCCAAGTTTCAAAATGGACCAAATCTAGGTACATCTGCAGAATATGGAAATAATTAATGCCAAGGGATTTTATAAACCTATCAGCATGAAATCCCGTGCTTATTGAGTTTAAGAGCTACAAAGTAAACAATGTGTGAAGAATTGAAGCTTGAATGCCATGGCACATAGGAGACAATGCAAATCAAAGAATCCATCCGTAAATAAGTAGGAAAGTTTTGCAAAAGCTAAAGGTGTGTCCTCATCAAAGCCTACAAGGGTTAATCGTGACTACATTCCATCCTGAAAACCTGATGCTCCACATATTTCCCCGCTAGAGGCAGAAGATACGCAACTACAGTATCAGAAGAGCTTAGAAGGTGTAATTGTTGAAGTAAATCTGCATGGTCAACTATACAAGTTCACATTTGTATATTATGATGTCACTGACCATGAAAAGTTCCCTAGATTAGCTATGGACAAGTACATGGATAAGAAGGAGAGATCGGATCCCAAAATACCAGTGGTGATGGAGCTCAAAGAATGGGACAATGGACTATCTACACCATGGATATTGAACCTATTGGAAATTTCATACTTTGGAAGATCCCCACAAGTGAAATTGTGTACAAAAATATTGCTATCACAAGTTCATGATGGGTACCTATGGATGAAAAAACCCATATCTATTGATGCCAAGATTATCGAAGAAATCATAGGGCTTCCCTCTGCCAGGGAAGATGTAAGTCTTTTGATGAGCAAAAGTCAATAAAAGGTTCTTGGAAAGAAGATGGATGAAAAATATGGAACTCAATGTGCAAGTAGAGGGTTTTCAGTTGCACAAATAAAGGATGATGCAGTAAGATTTACTGCCCAGTTACTAGCATGCAAGCTATTCTGAAAGAGACACCAGGATCAAGTCTTGACAATGATCATTGCAGAAGCAGAAAAATGTGTCGAGGGAATCTAGATGAACTGGTCAAACTTCTTACTAAATGATTTTCTTGAAGACTACTTGGAAGCACAAGAAAAAGGTAATCCATTTAACTATACTTGGTTATTAATTTGTGTTGCACTCACAGGATGGAAGGAACCCAAGGGGAATCATATATTTGACAGAAATAGGAGGACTTTCCAAGTTGTAAGATACACAAACATGTGGGTTTCTAACATTGTCAATAGACAGAAGGAAAACAATGCCAATTTTTTCTTATACCGTAAAGAAATCAGATTTATTTTACAAGGGACTCCACGCATATCACCTCATATAGTTGAAGCCTATAAGGGATCATGCACTTTAAAATTGGAATGCATCACACTTACATATAGGAAAAAAGGGATCCTAGCAAATGGTGGTTGCCTACTAGGTTTATTTGTTCTGAAGAAGATATTGTAAAAATCATTCAAAAATGGGATGCGGAGTGGATATTTCCATTAACAGAAGAAAAAGAGGCAGTGCATCGATAACATTCAGGCAAGTCAACACCTGTAATGGAGGAAACTGTCAACTCAGAAACTCCTCTTAAGCCTTCACACCAATCCATGCAAGCCTAAAAGAGAAAAGATACGATGCATCATGAAAGCCCTTTGAAGAAGAAGCATCTAAACCCAGCTCTGCTTAGACATTGACGCTAGACGACCTTGAGCAAATTGGCATACAAGGTCAGGAATGCTGCTGAAGAAGCCATTGAGAATGGAATTATGAAGGGTGAGATTACAGAAATTGCTGCACAACAAGGAAGAATCTTGATAAAAATCAATGAAGAGTTTGCTACAATGAAGCAACTGATGCAGATGAACAGGGGATAATAGAAAAGTGTAGAGGAAGCTCCGAGCAGTTCTCAATGACACCCCATTTTTCAGAAAAAAGAAATCAATCCGCACCAAAAACTGAATATCTCATCTGTGGCTTTGGCGTTTCTTACTTAAGAGATGCAAAGTGTGGTAAGTCATGTAGAATTAACTTTGTCATGCCTATCTTTGAGTGAGTTGCATGCACTGCATAAATCTATTGCACAGTAAATTCGATGGAGGCATGAGGTCGTTATAGCTAATTGGTGCAAAAGTCAGAATGAAAAAGATGCTCTACAGGAAGAATATTCAAGGATGAAGACATAAAAAGAAATGACTACGTAAAATACATCGTAGTTAGAAATGGAAGCAGAGGAAGTAGTTGCAAAAGGTATTTGTATGAAACATGAATTGGAGAAGGCACATCAAGATGCTTGGAAACTGGAAAAAGTAGTAGAAGAAGTGTACAATGTGCTTCGAGAGGTCCAAAACAATGATGAAACTTCTTCGGAAAGAAAAATAATGAATATAGGAAAGGTCTTTTAGGAACTGTAGCCCGTAATTGAAGATATTTTGCTAAAACAACTAGAGACTCCTCCAGAGGTGAAAATAGAGCATGCAAGCAGATTAGAAAAGATAAACATTGCAATTGAGAACATTAAGACCCTAGAATTGAAATGTGTAGATCTACATGAAGAGAGTGTTGAACTATGGACAAGTTTGGTCGAAGATGAGTAGCTGAAAGAAGTAAATAAGAGGCTTCAGACTGCATAGGATTTAAAACAAAAGATTCATGACAGTTTAACCAGCCTTCTAGCCGTCAAAATGATGAGCAATATGGGTGAATGTAAGAAGAAACAACAAGAAGTAAACAAGATATGGGAAGAACAACGAAAGGTAATTGATAGGCTCAAACCTATACAGGAAGAAGCCTTTAGCATAACATAATCTTTCCCAATGTTGTAAGGAGAAATCAAAGAAGCAATTTATGATTATTTGGAAAACTCTCGAATCTGTTCCTAACGCAAAGGTGGAAGCATATATTGTGACTAAGGAAGAGGAACCGAAAGAAAAGTTGCAGCCATAAAAACAAACCTACATAAGATTAAATCTACATCTCAGGCAATAACGTAAGTAGAAAATTTTAGAAAAAGAAATGGAGCATGAAGATAGGGGCAGTTATCCCTGTGAGCAGTAAATATAGGCCAACGCAAATCAAAATAAAGAAGAACCTATAATTGTGAAAGCAATGGCACCTCTTTTCCATTGATGTCAAATTGGGAGAAAATCATGAAGATGAATGCAACTGAAGAGAAACAACATGCGTCTGAAAAGCAAGAGCATCCAGCAACAAAGATGTTGAAGAGCATGAAGCAGATCATTGGAGAAATGGCATGAAGCTAATAAAGAAAAGCAATGAAGAACATGAAGCTGAATTCAAAGCATGCAATAAGGCAATAAGAATGATCTTGAAGCATTTAGCTTGCATAGAAGTAATATAAAGCAAAAGAAGTATTGGCAACATAATGTGCAAATGTCAAATGTTCAAACTGAAAAATAACTCAGGGGGAGTACTATGACAAGCATAGATGAAGCATGCAACCTCAAGAAGATGGTTATGCATAGCTTCATAAGGTGTTGACATCAATTCCAAAGGGGGATATTGTTGAACTTTGGTTGTCATTGATGTCAACTAATGTCAAAGCTGGATGTCAATTGATTCAGTTTGATTCATTGATGTCAAAGCGGATGCAGTATTCCTATGGCAGTTTGAAGATGTATATGAAGCCACCTTGAAGTGGTATATCCGCACATAAAATAGGGAAGTATATGGATGCCAGTATAAAGAAGTATATCCAGAAGTACATCTAGTCTGAAAAAGTATATTTTAGAGGAACATCATGCATATCCAGTTTAAAGAAGTACATAAGGTACATCTAGTACATAAGGGACATGCGCAGACATCAATTCCACCAAGTCATACTCCTTCAAGGTATAAGCTAAGGTGTTGGTTGGAAAATCCAAAGGCTTGATTGGAAAAAGGTACAAATGCGCAAGCAAGCCAAGGAGTTGGTTGAACAATGGTTTAAGTGTGCAAGCAAGTCAAGCATTGAATGGATAAGGTTCGGGAGTGTGCAAGCAACATGGAAAAATAAATGGTTGAACAATTATGCAAATCCTGAAAGCGTGCAAGTCTCACCAATCAGAAGAAGATTTTAGTTGTGAAAGCGCGCACAAGTTTCAAGAAGGGTGTAGCAGTTGAAGTTAGTATATGTGCAAATTACACAGCTAATGATCACAACAAGTGTGCAAGACCCACAAGTGATGGTACCGCAAGGGTTAAAGTCCCACTAAGTCATGGACCACGTATGCAGAAGATCTACAATAGATGACACATCAAGTAGCACAAAAGATGACAAGTGGCATAAGCATAACCCGTGAAGCAAGGAAGAAGGAATGCCACTACTAACTTGTGGACATACAATCCATGCAGGGCATGTATACATAAGAAAGCATGTTGGATATTTGAGGTAATATTAATAGCAAGGATAAATATATTGTAATTGGAAGATACATATTTATATTCGGGGCATCAAGGGCTTGTGGAACCAGAACAACATTGATCTAGATGAAGAGCCGAGTGTGCACATGCAGATGAATGTGATAGCTGATAAGTGCGCATAATGATGTTGTATATCTATGGAAATTGCGCGGAGACAGAAAGGTAGGATGTAGAGTATGCACAAGTGTGTGAGGACCAAATGACAGTATTGCAAGCAACATATAGATAGTCACAAATGCTCTAAGATATATCCGCATAGAGACGAAATTGAAGTATATCAGAAGATGCACAGAACTTTAGCTGATGCATGAGGATTGAGTTGAAGTGTGCAGAGTAAAAGAAGTCCATCAGACGTGCAAAGACAAAGAAGTGGTAGATTCAAGAATGTGCGTCATGATGCTGATGATCTGAGACAAGTGCATTAAACTGAAAGGACGAATCATATGATGCACAATAGGTCGCATATTGTTTGAAAGACTGTGGCACATAAATAGAACAGATGCACCTCATAAAGTGTGCAATTCCATCTGATACTGGTGTGCGACATCAGAACAACAAGTCATCAATAGTTGCATAGTATCAGTTTAGAGTGTACTTGCATAGTAGCAGGTTGACACAACAAATCTTGACGTATACTGCAGGATCAATTGAAGTAGCACAGAACATAAGAAGTGAGACATCCGTTAAAGTGAAGTGTCGAGTGGAATGAGAAGTCAAGTGATGTATGCAACAAAGTGACATCAATTCTACTGCATATAGAGGGTGTGCATAGTAGGGCATACATTAGAAGATCAGAAGTGTGCGCGGATCAGAAGTTCAATAGAGTAACATCTTATTTTGTATATCTGGGTAGCAGGACAGGGCAAGGAGAAGGGGGTCGTAGCCTCCTTCCAATTGGTGCTGGAGAAAATAGGGAGTTGGTGCTTCCTTCAAGCCAGTGCCTATAAAACCAGGGGGTCGATGCCTCCTTCCTGTTGGTGTTGGTAAACACAGGAAGTCGGTGCTTCTTCAAATGTAATATTTTTCATTATAAAAAGAGCATTCAATGGTTTTCTCCCATTTGGGTTTCCACGTAAAAATTCGGTGTGTTCTAAGTTCTCTGTCTTGGTGCATATGTGGATGAATGATTACTTGTGATGAATGCATAAATGATGATCAAGAATAAGTTCAGAATAATCTGTTAAAGAAGTTAAAATTGTTCATAACCGCGCTAATATTGATTCACCCCACCTCTCAGTATTAAATCGATTCCAACAATTTCAAGCAGATAAGTGATGGGGAAACCAAATGTTACCTCTTCCTCATTGGTGTGTACCTCCTCTAGATGGGTGTGTGATTCACCTTCTCCTTTTGCTATGTGTTCTTCCCCAGACAAACTATTTTGTGTTTCAAGATGTGGGGAATCTGGCCCAACAATTTCGTCTTCTGTTTGCATTTTTGTTCCACTAGTAACAATTGCTTCTTCTGTAGGTCCCGTTGAAAGGTTCAAAGGCTCAAATTTCTTAGTTGTTGTAGGCCTGTGTTCAGTAGATGTATGTGTAGTTCTGCTCGTTGAATCCTTCATTGCAGATGATCCTTTTATATTATTTTCAACCAAAACATGTTATACAACTTAACAAGAATCCTCCAAAGTTCTCATTTTTTATAAGCTATATTGAGTGGCTATTTTTACCCTTGAATTGAAAAGTGGCGCTACCAGTAGCACCCTTTTTTTCTAGGGCTAAAATTACAACTTTTTTGAAACCTCGATTTGTGTAGTTGTGATCAAAACCTTAAATCAAACTCCGAATTGAAAATTGGTGCTCCCAAAATCCCCCTATGTTTTTGGGGGTTAAAATTATGCCTTGTTTGAAACCACGGCCTTAGCAACCAAAACTGTTGCAACAAAAACCCTAAAATCAACCCTCGAATTGAAAACTAGCGCTATCATGGTGCCCCTATTTTTCTTTTTAAGGTCAAAATTACAACTTATTTGAAACCATATTCTTAACAACTGGTACGAATGCAAAAAAAATGCCAAAACCAACCCTCAAATCGAAAAATAAGTGCTACCAGTGATAACCCTTTCTTCTCTTGGGTTAAAATTGCAAACGTTTTCGAAATATGGACCCCCAAAAAATTTAAAAATCATTTTAAAAAATGACTTTAAAAGAAAAAATAAAAGAAATTAAAAAAAATTGAATAAATAACACTATAAAAACATAAAAATAAGACATATAGACAATTTTTTTTTTTTTTTTAAATACTTTAAAAAACAAAGTTTATTAAAATTAATCAAATAACAAAAAAAATTAATAAATAAATAAATAAACCATTAAAAAATAAATTTAAAAATGATACAAACAAACCATTAACAAACAAATTACAAAAAATATATAAAATATAAAATATATATTTATAAAACTATATTTTAAAATACATATATAAAATTAACCAAATGTTCATATTTTTTTAAAATACATATAGCTAAATGTTTGAAATGAGGAAAAAAAAACTAATATAATGTTTGAAATGTTTTATTAAATATATATCATAAAATCTATGTAAACATCATATTAAAAATACATTTACTCATTATTATAATAATATTATAACTAAAACAATCTGAAGCATAACATTAAAAAGACTTCCATGACCTTCGAATTTAACGCAAATATATCATGACTTGGAATTCAAAGGAATAAGATACCATCCTAGATCCAAATCCTAGGCTCTATCAAGCGCCAAGAGGGATAAAATCTCCTGAGGTGCAAACCTCTCCTCGAAAATCTCCTTGAGTGCAATACCTGAGAAGAGGTTTGCACCTTGGGAGATTTGATCCCTCTCGGCGCTTGATAGAGCCTAGGATTTGGATCTAGGATGGTTTCAGTCATGGGTGGTGACACAAAACTGGAGTTTGATCAGCATTGTAAGGAACAGGTTAAGTTGAAAACATAGATACTTTTACGAGGATTATCATAATGTAAGTAATAAGTATTTAGGATTGAGTAAATTGTTAAACTGGAAAATAGAGAAAATTCGCCTAACTTTTTTTTCGATTCTCTTTTTGTTGATCTACGTTTTGTTTTGTTTGTTCTTCTCCTTCTTCTGCTGTCATTTCGTACATTTTGATTTATTTGTTGTTCTGCAAACTGATTTTTTAATTCTTCCAATTGCTTCAACTTTCTCTCTCGATATGCTCTTTGTTGATCAACGTTTCGTTTTCTTTGTTCTTCTCGTTCTTCTGCTGTCAATTAGCCTAACTTTTTTTTCTTTTCGATTTTCTTTTTGTTGAACTGCGTTTTGTTTTGTTCGTTCTTCTCCCTCTTCTGTCGTCATTTCGTTATTTCATACATTTTGATTTATTTGTTGTTCTGAAACTTGATTTCTTTGTTCTTCCAACTGCTTCAACTTTCTCTCTCGATACACTCTTTGTCGATCAGGGTTTCATTTTATTTGTTCCTCTCGTTTTTCTGCTGTCAATTCGTCTAACTTTCTTTTTTGATATTCTTTTTGTCGATTTGCATTTTGTTTTCTTCGTTCTTCTCGTTCTTCTGCTGTCATTTCGTCTAACTTCCTTTTTCGAAATTCTTTTTTTTTTCTTCTGCTTTTCGTTTCAAGTCTTCTTCTCGTTCTTTTGTTGTCATTTCATAAGATTTTCTTCCTTGATATGTTTTATGACGTTCGACGTTCTGTATTTTTGGTTCTTTGCTAGTTTGTCTCATAACATCTTCCGCATGTAGATCTTCCGTTTCTAGTTTAGACTCTATATCAAAAAAGTCAAACATTAACATATACACTGAAATTTATGCATTGATGAAATCCACACTAAAATTTATGCATCCAGAAAATCTACACTGAAATCAATGCATCCATGGCATAACAACTACACTGAAAATTATGCAATAAAAAAACCCCATACACTGAAATCTATGCATCCATACACTGAAATCAATGCGTTCACAGAATAACATCTACACTGAAAAATATGCAATAAAAAAACCCCATACACTGAAATCTATGCAAGTATAAAACTCACTTTACATGATAATGAAATTCAATATATTTATGAAATTCTATATTTTAAAAGAAAAAGTAGATGATCTGGGAGGATTGAACCTTGGACCTTAAGCCCATTATCCTAACACCCTTACCACTATATCACATATAGTTCTTATTATACATAGTAAAGAACTTATATACTTATATGTAAATATTAATATATATTTAAATTTAAATTTAAATTAAATGTTAATTTAATTTTAAATATAATTTCATGTAGTTTAAATAATAAAATAATTATTAGAAAATAATTAACTTTCATTGTAAATATAAATAGTGTTTGAAATAAAAAATTATAACAACTTAAGAGTTGTTGAATTTGAATGGTTAAAATGTTAATTCTTGGTTTTTAAGTAAAATTTACATTTTAAATGCTACCAAATATATAACTTTAGAGCGTTACATTAACAATGTTATCAAAAACCTTACAATGTACCTTATGGTTTGAATAAGAAAACAACACATGTTTGAATATGCATAGCATTTTAAAATTACTTTATCTTTGAGAAACTATGTAACTATAAATATGAAAGACAACCTATGTAAATATTTGCATAAAGGCATATAATGTTGTTATTTATAAAGATTATATAATTAATTATACAACTATATTTGTGGAGATAAAAAATTAAAGAATATTAAAATATAGTTGAAATTTAATATTAATATTGATTTATATTTTAATTCAAATTTAAACTAAAATATAAATTTAAATTTAAATTATATTTAAATGTAATTTTAACTATAAATATAAATATAAAATATATTTAATTTTTATTTTAAATATAAATATAAATATAATTTATATTTAAATTTAAATTAATATATAAATTATATTAATCTAAATCTAAATCTATATTAATATATAATTTAAAATTTAATATAAATTTAACAATATTTTAAATTGGTGCACGTGGCGGGGAGGATGGCAGATGGAGGATGGAGGATGGCGGATGGAGGATGGTGTAGGCGAATGGTGCAGGTCGCGGCGGGAGGGGAGGAGGATGGCGATGGGAGGGGGGGAGGATGGTGGGAGGATGGGGAGGAGGATGGTGGGCGGATGGCGGTGGGAGGGAAGGAGGATGGCGGGAGGAGGACGGTGGGAGGATGGGGAAGGACCATTGGCGACGGCAGATGGCCGGAGGAGGATGGCGGGAGGAGGGGAGGAGGACGGTGGGAGGATGGGGCAGGACCATTGGCGGCGACGGTGAATGGTGCAGGCGGGGACGAGAGGGGAGGAGGATGGCGGCTGGAGGGGAGGAGGACGGAGGGAGGATGGGAGGAGGACGACAGGAGGATGGGGAAGGCAACCAATGGTGCAGGTGGCGACGACGAATTGTGCAGGCGGCGGGAGGGGAGGAGGTCGTATGAGCGAAGAGGTGAGGACGACTGCGTAGGAGGAGGGGAGGTATGCGATGGAGGAGGGGAGGTGAGGAGGACATGGAGGAGGGGCGGGGAGGTCTGCGAAGGAGGGGAGGAGGGATGTGGATGAGAAGGGGACGCGAGGAGGTCGCAGGAGAGTAGTTGGAAGGTTGTGGGTGGATACGGGGAGCTGCACGCTGTAGCTTGATTTTCTACTTTGATCACTGATAAAAATTAAAATTTCTATTTTGATCGCTGATAAAAATTAAAATTGCTACTTTGATCGCTGATAAAAATTAAAAATTCCAATTGAAAATAAACGTCTTTTTAATTTTAATTATTGGCCGACATAATATTGTGTTAAAGACAAACGGTATTTATGGTTGACAATTTTGACAAACACTCAACTTACAAGATCTCCCTCATACAAATGTTATTTATGGCCGACAATATCGACAAACACTCGACTAACAAGATCTCCCTCATACTGGGCTATAGAGCACCTCTCGGCGCAATAAGTGTTTTGTTTTAACGTGGAAAGGTTTATAAATGGGGCGATTCTGAGAATTGCCCCACCACCCACCCTCTTCTTCCAAACGCTGGGTGGGTGGTGGGGGTGATTTATACCATGACTTGGAATTCAAAGGAATAAGATATAAGTGTTTTGTTTTAACATGGAATGGTTTATAAAAGGGGGCGAGGGGGTGATTATGAGAATCGCCCAACCACCCACCTGCCGCTATTTTTGGGTTAAATTTTCATTTATATGTTTAATTGTGGATTTTTATAGTGTTTTTTTTTTTTTAAATTGTTTTTATTTTTGTTTTTAAAGTCATTTTGTAAAAATGATTTGTCAATTTTTTGGGGCCATATTTCAAAAATGTCTCCAATTTTAACTCTATAGAAGAAATGGTTGCCATTGGTAGCATATCTTTTTTATTCGAGGGTTGGTTTTTGCATTTTCATTACATCGGTAACAGTTGTTAAGGCAACGGTTTCAAATAAGTTGTAATTTTGACCTCAAAAAGAAAAATGGGGGTGCCATGGTAACATTAGTTTTCAAATCAGAGACAGATTTTAGGGTTTTGGTTGCAACGATGTCAATTGCTAAGGCCACAATTTCAAACAATACATAATTTTAATCTAAACAAAAGAGGGTGATTCTAGGAGCACCACTTTTTTATTCAGGGGTTGATTTAGGGTTTTGATCGCAACTGCACCGACCAAGGTTTCAAAAAACTTGTAATTTTAGCCTCGAAAAAAAGGGTGCTACCAGTAGCACCACTTTTTGATTCTAGGGTTGTTTTTATGGTTGGAGTTCTCGTTTCGAGTATAAATTTCTCATCAAGTTGTATAATGTGTTCCAATGAGTTATTGGATACGGGGGTTTTGGTGGTCCTTCCGAATGTGGCAGTTGGAACTACTTTGTCCCCATTTTTAAGAAATCTACTCTTTTTATCTCTATCTCGATTCATAAAGTGCTAACATATCTAAATCCACTGAGGTAGTGAACCCACTAAAGTGGATGTGCAGTTCTTATCACTACCAACTCACTGTGTTTTAGGATGTTAATAATGCTAAAAAAACAAACAAACCAACCTATCTTGATCTACTTGGTGCTATCATCTTCTAAATCCAGTGAGACAGTGAACCCACTAAAGTAAATGCGCAAGTTCTTACCACTCATCTTATTGCTACTGTCTCACTGTGTTTTAGGATTTTGACACCACTAAACACACAAGCATTTAAATAAAAATCAAGACCTAATTCTTTTGACACCTCCCTAGCAATGACGCCAAAAAGGAAAATTAATTGTTTAATTTGTTGTACATTAAATTATTGACTGGGACTCATAAACCGATGAGGTATTAGGAAACGTATATGCAGAACCAAGCTTGATTAATGCTAAGGTAATTGAAACTTATCACACTCAAACCGTTTTCTGAGAAAACACTTCCAGAAACCAGGTTAAATCCTTGAAATTATCTTTTACATGTAAAAAATTCACACTTTCCTTTCTAATCATTAAACACTAAAGAGGTGCTTCAACATCATAAAGATATTCAATTAACTTACAATTTCCTATAGGTTACTCAGAGAAAATAAATAAAATTTGCTCAACTAAATCACACAAAACCAGAAGTAAAATATCAAGAAATATTGGAGTTGTTGGTCTGAACCCCATGGCCTCTTAGCCACTTCTTGGATTCATAGGGTTAACTATCCAAGAGATATGATCACATTGGGGACGCCTTTCAATCGAGAGCATCACACTTACATCAAATGAAATAATTAAAATGATTAAATGAATGTTTGAATAAATAATAAAGCAACTAATAATGATATAGACATGTAATAGACACTCACATGAATGAAAGATTTACGAACTCACACATGCATTCAGATACAAAACCTAATGACTAAACTCTGCAAGTGCATCTGGTTCAGGGGGCCCTCCTGGTTGGGTACATTGTAGGAAGAATAACTCAAAGTTGGATCAACAACAGAATAATTTCATTAATGGCTCAAAAGTTTACAAAGTACACATACAAGACTAAGTAATCCCCCTTCTCTCCTTACGATCTCCAACTGAGCTAAATTAAGGTAACATTCTCTACAGAGTGTTTTACATTATATAATAGTTCTCATACAACTGATTACAACAATAGATCCAAATGATATGGATCTCAGACCACTTAAGATAAACAATCCTCATCTTGTGAAGACATAGAAAGCTCAAGGATATTATAACACCATATTAACGATTTCATGATTCAAAAACATGAAATCATGGTCAAAGACTCAATCCCAAATATAGTGCCTCCAAGTGTTAACCATGGATTCAATCAGAGAGAAATGATGAATATCTCAGTTTAAAGGAGAGAGAGAGAGATTGTATGCATGAGATTCCATATCTTCATTTGGATCTAAGCGTCCAAAACTAACATGCAGACTTATAAATTTCTTGCGCCTACAATTCCGGTAATTGGAGCAGATGATGACAACGTTAAGGAATTACCGAAATTCATATAGCGTGCTTCTTAGGCATAACTGCTATGCAGTTTTGGTAATCCAAAAAACACTTCGACGTTATTTCCTATAGTTCCAGTAGTGAATGATCCTCTTTGTGATTCCAGTAGCAAATAGGCTCCTGCGATTCCGGTAGCATATAATTTCCATGTGGTTCCAATAGTATGAGAGTACCTGTAGTTTCAAGATCATAAAGAATACTAAAAGACCCCGATATAATTAGATAGACCATGTTTAGCTTGAAATGAGTTCCAAACATATAAAATCATGCAAAATTGGGAATAGTTACCTCATATGACATGATAGTGCTTGGATCATACAAAAGGTAAGAAAAATATGGAAAAGGAAGGAAATTGGTAACAAAAGAAGATGGTATTAGATGGAAACAAATCACCTAATTGAGTAAAAAATTGGTAAAAATCAAGGGCCAACACATACTAAAGAAACGCACTTTACCTAAATACACTTTATACCAATTTGATCTTAACTAACTCCTAAGTGTCTAAATATCCTAACATCCCCCCTTAAGAACAACTTGGAATAGGATCGAAAGATTTACAAAGGTGACACAATAGGATAAGTAAAGAGGCATTAGAACCTAACCCCATTAATGAAAAATTCCTAAACTCCTAAAATATATTGAAGTTTAGAAAACTTCGCTTCCATAAGAGACTTTGTGAAGATGTCTACAACTTGATCATTTCTAGGGAAAAATAGAACTTTGAGAACACGATCATGAATAAGCTTTATGATGAAGTGCATGTGTATCTCAATGTGTTTGATGCACTGATGTTGAACTGGATATTTTGTGAGATTTATGGCACTTTGATCGTCACTCCAGAGGGTAGTCGATTATTGCTATTGGAATCCGTTACACTTCAAAATGTCACACTTGAGTTCCATCCTTAAGTTTCATACCTTTTTCACCATGAAAAGAGGTTTTCATGCTCCCTAGAGGTGTTATAAAGGTAATCCTAAATCCTATTATGGTCCTAACCCATGTTGGGGATTCAAATTTATCATTAGGAGGTCAAAATCCACTTCAACCAACCCATTTTTGAGCTTGCATTTTGAAGCCATGAATCGTGTATCCTATAGTTTCTTTGAATCATATCATATTTTGCATTCAAAGAGTAGTTCATGATTCTTGCATTGGGTAAATGCATTTGGGAAAGAAAAATACTCTCTTCTTTACCGTAGCTAGAAATCATCGAAAATGAAAACTTTGCATTTCATTTTTTGGTGCATGGTTTATAGTTGAGTCAAAATACCATCTAGTCCACTTCTACTTACCCTATTGAGTAATAGAAATTTGTAAGAAGGAACAAGGAAT
Source organism: Larix kaempferi (assembly GCA_027924585.1). Taxonomy (NCBI): domain Eukaryota; kingdom Viridiplantae; phylum Streptophyta; class Pinopsida; order Pinales; family Pinaceae; genus Larix; species Larix kaempferi. The sequence continues at coordinate 27,364,170 of BSBM01000361.1, forward strand.
GTATTCTAAAATCAATCAGACTTTTTTCTTTTATAAAATCCAACAAGCCTAGGAGTCAAGTGATAGGAAAATTCAAGAAGAGTGTTCAAACCGGTCCCATATATTCTCTCTCGGTGGGGTTATGCGAGTTAGGGAGTAATATTAGTAGTGGAAAGTCCTCTGGGTGACACCACTATCTGAGTTTCTTTGGATCTAAGAAAATTGTCTTACATTCCTTGGCCATTCTTAGGTGACTGCAGTGGTGGTATGGTAGTATTTGAGACAGACGTGCAACACATGATTTTGGCCCCTTAGGAGGGTACTTAGTTGCGTTCGGTACTTGCACCTTTAGAAGTCCATCGTGGGTTAGTTTTGGCTAACTGCCTCTCGCTTCTTTATTGACGGCCTCATATCCCATATCTTAAAGATCCTTACTTCCTTTCTCTCTGTTACAAGAGAGTTGTTTTCTTGTTGTTATCTTATAGGGATTTTGGTAGTGTGTGCTCTTTGATTTAGCAGACCCTAGGTTGAGTCCGCATCCATGGAAACAGTTCTGGATCCAGGCAATCAAGGAACCCATTTATACGGGGATCCTTGTCTTTTTCCTTGTTTTGGGAATATTGGTCCTCCTTACATTGCTACATTGAATCTTCCCGGATTCACTATAGGGTTACTGGTATGGTTTTTTTCCATTCCGATGGTCCCCAATGCTCTTGATGCCTCAAGTACAAACCCTCCACCTCAAGAACATCAACCTCCTATTGAACCTTTTCCTTCTTCACCGATTGTGACTTCTTCCATTTATTATTCCTCGCATGGTGAAAGCCTTAATCCTAGTAACCAGGATGCTAAGAAGAAGAAGAAAATGAATAACATGAAGAAGAAAAATAAGCAAGGGGGAAATCAACCAACCACTTTTAATCAAGCCAGGAGTGTTGATAATGTTGAGAAGCCCAAGGACATAGGTCACAAACCCAATTTCTCTTGCGGGATTTGTAAGGGTGATCAACTTCTTAACCATTTCCCTAGTATTCCAAAGGTTTTAGAAGTGTGGTCTCAAGATCCTCAACAAATCATGTCACTAGCCTCTACAAGTCATGCTAGGGATGGTCCATCGACCAATGATAATAAGGTTGTGGGTAAAAATGGTAAAGTCAAGTTTCCTTGTAAGTTATGCAAGGGAATTCATCATACTTACCTTTTCCCTTGTATAGATGAAGCTTCACAATTGTTTGAAGATAGTGTTGTTTCCAAACAACACTATTCAGTTGATTCCTAAGAGTCCTCCCTTTCCCAACCTTTGGTTGATGAAGTAGTCAATAGGAATCGATCTTCGGTTGAACCCACTCTCCCCTCGGAGAGTGAATCAAATATCATTGATGTTTTCTTTGTCAGTTTGGATTGTTTTGGACAAGGGGGCATTTCCCCCATTTCGATGGAACCCCCTGCAAGTACTGAGGTCATTTCATTTGATTAGAATAAGTTGGCAGATCCTCCTCTTCCTTCCTACATGCCTTCCCAAATCATCATGCGAGCTTGCAATAAGGACACATATCACACTATCATAGATGAAGGGGCATATATTAGTATTTTATCCTCAACTACTTGGAAATCCACAGGTACTCCTAAGCTTGTGCCAACCACTAATAATCAACTGGATTTTAATAGAATATCTAGTTATCCTTTAGGGATCCTCCTTGAGATGTCCATCACCTTAGGAGGAAAAAATGTCTGCATTGATTTCATATTGGTCGAAGGCCCCTTGGATTTTAATTTACTCCTTGGGTGGGATTATGTCTATGCTATGAAAGATGTCATGTCCACACTCTTTCGAGTGATGCATTTTCCCCATGATAGGAGCATAGTGAACATCAATCGACTTTCGTTTGTTAGTACCAATAATTATATGAATGTTGACTACCCAACTTACCTGAATGTTACTTATGTTCAAGTGGTATCCCCCCCACCACAGGTTAATTATGTGGCATTATATCCCATGTATTCAATTGTTACTGAGGGAGAGCCTCTCATTATATGCTCAAATTCTCTTAATTTAGATCCCGCAGTTGACATGGTGAACCATTCAATGAGGACATTGGATCTTGATCTCCCCCCTATTACCCCTATTGAGTCTCTTGGCATGCATTATTTCCAGAGCATTGTTCTTCCATCCGATGGAGACCTCTTGGAAGCCATGGCCAAGGACCACGAGCATAGTTCGCTTTCTGTGTTAATATCATTAAAAAATGAAACAAATTCCCCTCCCATTGAGGCGATTCTTCACCAGACTTAGTACCTGAAACTTCATTTCATCCTCTTGTGTCACTTGATCCTATTTCTTCATCCCTCTCCAACGAACCTATTCCTATTAGTATCCAATAGTCTAATTGGGTGAAGCACAATAGTTGGAGAGCCGAACGAAGCTTGGGGGGCATGTCTCTAGCCTTTGGAATACTGGACTTAAGCCACTAGCTTCTGTTGATTATGTTGGGGGGGAAGTTCCAACCTATAGAAATGATGTTTGGATAAAACCTTTTAAGGGGTATCACCCAAACTACCGACCTCTGGATATCATGTTGGTAAGAAACCCACTAATGGATATCATTTCAAGCATAGTTTATTTTCGGTTCCAAGCTCGTTAAAAATGAAACCCTAAGCATAGTTCATTCTCTATTTCAAGCTCATTAAAAAATGAACCAAACGCTTTGAGCACAGTTTATTTTTGGTTCCAAGCTCATTTAAAAATGAAACCCTGAGCATAGTTCATTCTCAGTTTCAAGCTTGTTTAGAAATGAAGTAGACACTTGATCATTATTTTCACCCATCATAGAGCTCGTTAAGAACAATAATAGGTGTTGAGATGACCTTTTTATTTTTCACTCTGGTTGAAACATGAAAAATATTCCAAGTGCTTTTGATACCATAGTCGTGTTTGTTAAAATTAAGTAAAAAGGTGTCGAGTTTAGTCCGCTTTTCTCTTACTCGTAAAATGATGAGAAAGTGTCTAACGAGTATAGGTACTTTATCTCTTTATTTGGCCTCTCTAGGCTATATATGAAAAACGAACTCGTTGGAGCCTTCTGTAATCCCTTTTCAAACTCCCTAAACATGAAAAGATTTCCAAGCGAACTTGTTTCCTTTTGTAAAAAATACAAATAATACATTTTAATTAATATTTTTTTTATGGAGCAATAAACTCAGGACGCAAAATCCATATTTGAAAAGAATATATAATTGATATTGAATAGATGATAAGATGTACAATGAAGCTCGCCTTTATAGGCTTGAGTGTCTAAAGTGAAGGGTTACATCCTTTCACTTAGTAAATAATACATTTTAATTAATATTTTATTTGTATTTGTTACATTGCCACTCCCTTTAAAGGAGCTTTGTCCTCAAACCGATGTTAATGAAGGATGTAGTTGTCGAAATTGTTTGGATTCCCATGTTGCATCTTCTTCAGGGAGGTTTTTCCATTTTATAAGGTACTCTTTAATTACTCATGTTCTTAATCTCCTTTGTCTGGTAGCGATGATATATTCTGGCTCAAAAATGATTCTTCCTTCATCATCTAACATGGGAAGTAGTGTTTGTGCCTACTGGTGTTGACCTATCACCCTTTTTAAGCATGAAACGTGGAAGACATTATGGATGCGACTTGTTATTGGCAACTCCAACGCATATGCCAGGTGGCTAATCTTCTTATTGATTTGACATGGGCCATAAAATTGCGGAGCCAATTTATTCTTTCTGCCTTGTTTAAGTGGCAACTGCTTATAGGGTTGTAATCGTACAAATACCCAATCTTTGACTTCAAATTCCCGTTCTGTTCGATGTCGATATGCTTACTGCTTCATTCTATTCCTGGCGGTGTTTAGATTCTCTTTAAGTATTTGGACAACCTTTTGATTTTATTCTAAATGGTCATTACTGAGGCGACCCTTGCTTGGTTGGTAATGAGATCCTTCCATTTTGGGGGTTCATATCCGTAGATGGCTTGAAATGGTGTCATTTTTCTGATGTATGATAAGTAGAATTATACCACCATTCCGCAAGATGTAGCCATTGAAACCATTTATTTTTCTTATCAATTACAAAACAACGAAGGTAGGATTTTAAGAATTTATTGGCGACTTCCATCTGACCATCTGTTTGGGGATGATAAGATGAAGTCATGTTAAGATATGTTCCAATTTGCTTGCAGAATTCTCTCCAAAAATTACCTTTAAATTTGGCATCCCTATCACTCACGATAATCTTGGGAAACCCATGTATCTTGTAGATATTTTTACAGAAGGCTTCAGCTGTTTCTTTTGCAGAATCAGTTTTACTTACTCCTACAAAATGTGCATATTTGGTTAACCTATCTACTACTACTAGTATTTTGTATTTCCCGTCTGATATTGGTAGACCTTCAATGAAATCCATTGAAATTTCCTCCCATTTCTGATTTGGAATATGCAGTGGATGGAGTAGCCCGGGACTTGAGATATTCTCTATTTTATTTCTCTGACAAATGTCACATTCTGCAACATACTTGTGAATGTCAACATTCATACCTTTCCAAAAGAATGTTTGCCTTGCATTATAGTATGTTTTAAAAAATCCTACATGTCCATCGGTTGGGCAGTCATGTGACTCTTTAAGCACCTTGGTATTAAAATTAGAGTTGGAACTTAAGTAAATTCGTCCTTTGTACCATAAGAGGTCATTCTTCCATTCAAACTTCAGATACTGATTTATGTTGTTAATTATGGAGCAAACCTTTGAATTCTTGGCATATTCCTTGCGAATTTCGTCCAAAAATTCTGGGATCACCATTGATACGGCATAGACTTGTACCTCTTCATATTTCCTTGATAGGGCATCAGTTACTGCGTTTTCCTTCCCCCTTTTATGTAAGATCTCCATATCAAAGGTAGATATTTTTTCGATCCACTTTTGTTGTTCGGTTGTTAATGTCTTCTGCTGTAATAAGTGTTGCAGAATACTATGATCTGTTCGGATTAGGAATTTGCTTCTCAAAAGGTATTGTCGCCATTTAGTTAATGCATGTATGATGGAAAGCATTTCCTTGTTGTATGTAGACTGTAGGTATTCTCTTTTGTTCAACTTCCTACTTTAAAAAGCGATTGGATGACCTTCTTGCATTAGTACAGCTCCTATCCCAAACCCTGAAGCATCACATTCAATTACAAATGGTTTTGAAAAATCAGGTGTTGCCAAAACGAGATTTGAAGACATAATTTGTTTCAACGTTTCAAAGCATTTTATTGCTTCATCATCCCATTGAAAAGAATTTCTTTTTAGGAGATTCATTAGTGGAGCAGTGACGTGTGCATAGTTCTTGATGAACCTTCGATAGTAACCCGTTAATCCCAAAAATCCTCGCAATTTTGAAACATTCTTTGGTTGGGGCCACTCCTTCATCACTTGGATCTTCCTTGGGTCCACCTTAAATCCTTCATTTGAGATTATATGACCGATATACTCTACTTCTTGCTTCCCAAATGTGCATTTTGACTTTTTTGCATACAATTGGTTTTCCTTCATAAGATATAGAAATTTTTCCAGATGCATCAAATGTTCCTTCCACGTCTTGCTATATATAAGGATGTCATCGAAGAATACTAACACAAATTTCCTTAGGTATGGCTGAAATAGTTCATTCATAGTTGCTTGGAATGTGGCAGGGGAATTAGTTAACCCAAAAGGCATTACGTTGAATTCATAATGTCCTTCATGAGTTTGGAAAGTAGTCTTTGCGATATCTTCTAATATGACCTTGACCTTAAATCGAGTTTTGAAAAATATTTTGCGTCATGAAGTTCATCCAGCATATCATCGGTGAAAGGGATTGGAAACTTGTTCTTAATCGTTATTTTGTTTAATCCTCTATAATCTATACATAATCTAAACGATCCATACTTATTCCGTACTAATACGACTGGAGCTGCATAAGGGATTCTGCTCTTGGTGATGACACCACAATTCAATAGGTTTTGAACTAGCCTTTCTATTTCCGTTTTGTGGTGGTGGGTATACCTATATGGTTTAACCTTGACAGGATTTGATCGAGGTTTAATATCAATTATGTGTTCTATACTCCTTTCTGGTGGTAGTTGCATGGGTAATTCTTGAAATATGTGTTCATGTTTCTGGATTAATTTTTGGATTTCCTTTTTGAACTCATTTGGTTCCTCCTCTTTTCCTTCCAATTGATGGCATTGGATTACGTATGCTGATGCTCCTTTTCGAATGAGTTTTTCCATATGCTGAGATGAAACTACTTGTGTGTCTAGTGGTTAAAAACCATATAGCTTAAAATTTTTCCCTTGCCATTTAAACCTGATAAAATGTTTTTGGTGATTGGCGGAATATGTTCCCAATGTTCGTAACCATTGGACTCCCAAAATGATGTCTACTCCTCCCAATGGTAAGGTGTAGAGTTCTGATTCCAGTTTAAAGTCTTGTATTTGAAGTTTCACCTTGTGGAACTTTCCGACTTTTCCGATCTTCTTTCCATATGCAACCATCACCTTCATGTCTGGAACTGGATGTACGAACAACTTGAGTTTTCTTGCAACCCCTATATCAAGGAAGTTGTGAGTGCTTCCGGTGTCTACTAGTACTGTAACGTTCTCATTTTTTATGTGTCCTCTTAGATTAAGTGTCTGTGGTTGGCTAATGCCTGTCATGGATGCCAGGGATATTTTGGGTGCATCATCGATTTTAGATGCCATATTTGGGGTAACCTCTTCTTCACTTTCTGACTCTTATTCTTCTTTTGAATCACTATTCTCCTCTACCTCACAAGTGTATAATTTATTTGAGTCTTCCTCCGAGCGACATCTATGTTTAGGATTCCATTTGTCTCCACATCGTCGACATTTTCCTTCTTTCCTTCTTTGTTTTTCCAAGTTCCTCCTGTCATCTCGTCTAGGTGGTGGACTTTATTTATTTCTATCTATATCTGTTGTCAGTATGTTTTTTCTTGAATATGTGTTTCCATTATTTGTTTGGAAACTGTTAATTTTGGCCTTAGCTGCTTTTGCTTTATGTCTTGCCACCTGGATGTTTGGTATGTCATGCATCTTTAGTTCCTTCTGCATATATGGTTTAAGGCCTCCAAGATAAGTTTCCAGGTGTTGCTTATTTGATAATCCAAACACTCTTGTGGAAAGCGATTCCCATTGATGTGTGAATTCCTCGACGCTTCCTTTTTGTTGCAACCTGGTAAGATTAAAAAAGAATTCATCCTCATTGATTCCTTGGAACCTTTTTAGGAAATCGTTTTTGAACACCTTCCAAGCATATGATAGCTTGTCTCATTTCCACCATATGTACCAATTGTATGCATTCCCTTCCAGGTGCATTGACGCATTTTTCACTTTTTCTTCGTCCGTCGTAATATTGTATATATGGAAGTATTCTTCAGCCTTATTTAACCATGCGACACATTGGTTATCACTTCCGTTGAACTTCGGCAGCTCAATTTTTTCTCTTGGTGGGCAAATTATAAAAGGTGGATTGTCTTTTACTTTGTCGCGTGCTGGTGACTCCAAACTGCGGAATGATCCTGTCGACATATCTGGGCGGCTCCGTTCTTTATTCGCATCTAGTATTTCTAATATGGTATTCAACTTGTCATCTAATGTATCCTGTTTCTCTTTCATGTATTCCAATTTGTTGTCTATCCTTCTCTCTAACACTAACACAACTTCCTCCTTGATTTCTTTTTTTAGCTTTGCATTGCTAATTTTTATTTCTTCTTTCAAACTTTCGTGGTTCTGGGTGATCCGATCATTGAAATCTTTCTCTAATTTTCAATTTGATCTCGTAATTCGGACATGGCTCTTGATATGGTGTGGGGAGGTGAATATTTGGGCCCAATTTGGGGAAGAATGATGATTTAAATAAAAATAATATTATATTTAAATATTTTTATTATAAGGTATGATTTTTTTTAATAAAAATATTATAAAATAGTAATTTTATTGTAATTTTTTTTTAGTTTGTTTTGTTGCAGGTTGCGGGGAGGAATGGGGGAGAAGGCGCAGGGGAGCGTGGAGGAGGTATCGTGGAGGATGGAGGGCGGGGAGAAAGCTGGGCAAGGGAGTGTGAAATGGGAGGGTGCTGAGAAGAGGGAAGCGATGGGTGAACAGGGGAGAAGGCGCAGGTTGTTGGCGTTGGAGTATGGGGAGGGGGGGTCGCAGATGGAGTCTGCGTCGGAGTATGGGAAGTGGCAGAAGGTGGGGTGGACAGTGCTGGATACAACAAAGATGGTGTGGAGGGATTACGCAGGGCATCGGGGGCGTGCTGGAGGGCGTGCACGAAGGTGGATCGGAGGAAGAGAGGAGGTGTGGAGGGAAGGTTGTAGGCAGTGGCGAGTATGCGTCGAGGGGGGAAACGGATGTGGTAGAAGGGACGGGATGGACGACAGTTGTGGTAGAAGGGTGGCGAGATAGTGGCGTGACAGGTGCTATGTAGAGTGGGTGGGGTCTGCGACGTGGGGTGTGTGAAGAATGGAGAGTCGAATCCGATGAGCAAGAACCTGCTCTGATACCAAATGGAGCAATCAGGACGCGAAATCCATATTTGAAAAGAATAGATAATTGATATTAAATAAATTATAAGATGTACAATGAAGCTCGCCTTTATAGGCTTGAGCGTCTAAAGTGAAGGGTTACATCCTTTGACTTAGTAAATAATACATTTTAATTAATATTTTATTTGTATTTGTTACACTTTCACACTCGTAAAAGTGTTTGAAAGGATGTCCAATTGGTGATAGTTTACTGCTTTTTCGGACCATTTGGACTAATTATGAAAAAGGCATACTATGGTCTGTCATTGACTAGAAGAGTTCTCTCTCACATTGTTTTATCTCTTTTAAGGCGAGGAGACTAATTTTACGAAAAAAAAACCATTTTGGAGTCCTCTTTAAGACTTCTTCAGACTCTCTAAATGTGAAAAGATTGTCGAGTTTACCTTCTTTGGATTCATAAAACAATGCATCGAAGGGACCATATGGGAACGAACCCCTCCTTCAGGTTTGTTAAACATATGATGAGGGACTTATCAAAGATTATCTATATAGAGCATATGTTATCCTCCTCAATCTCGTTAAAAAAAAAGAGGTTCTCATTTATCATGGTGGGGTAAAACTGGGAAAATGGGTTAAGTCTTGTTGGAAAGTCTTATGGAATCTTATTATTGCCCTTGAATATGGAACTTGCTTGCGTCTTGCCTTACATTTGGGTAATATTCTTTCCTCTGAGTCATACCAAATTCATGATCCATCTTACTCCTTTGCTCCATCCAAATAATGCCTTAGTTATTGTCGCATTATGTTTTGGTTTCTACCTCATTGAGTCAATGCTTCCAAGTCACTTGTCCTACCATTTAATGTTCAAGGGAAGTTAACATGAGCCCACCTTTTTGCAGTACTATCGACCTTCATCCTTGTGTTATTCCAAAATCATTTGATCTACCACTTTACATCACATTCTTGTATCGGTTTTGTGTCGATGATGTGGGATAAATTATGCCCCTCCTTTGATGAGTATATTCCTGCCATCTCCAGCACAATATCCAGGAATTAGACTTAGAAACCATTTAGTACCTTGGGTCTTGCATGCCTCAATGGAAGGTTTCCTCACTTATGACAATAGGTTTATATCATTGAACTATACTCGGATGATTCCACAAGTGTTCGACTGCAACTCATCTATTCAAATTCGTTGGAATGTACTAAGGTACCTTGGGAGTCATTGTCATCATTGGTGATTTCCCTTGCACTTGTTAAAAGTTCACATCATTGACTAGTAATCAAGTGGTTTCTGTCTTGTTCGACTTCAAAACCTTTATTCACATGGCTAGAATCATATCACTTCGGGTTCAGATTGAAGACCCTAGGGACTCTTGTTATGTACTTTACCCAAGTTGCGATGGATATTTTTTTGAGTAGGTTCCCACATGGACATCATGTTGTTGACCTGAATTATATGTATACTATCACATAGGTCCACTTTGTATTGGTCCGTGGCTATGTTTTGATTATGTCATGGATCCACTGTGTATTCTTTCATGGCTGTGACTTGATATTGTCATATTGATATGGATCCACATTGTATCTCTAGTCGCCATATTCTTGATTAGTACTTTCAATGATCCGTAGTGTATTGGTCAATGGCCATGGTTTGAGTCAATTTATTCTAAGCATGGGTATTCTCGCCTCGGGGATGGTGTTGATATACAGTTTGGTCTTTGCTTGCAGCTTCTTTCTGGCTCTCTTCCATATACCCTTTGCACCTTTACCTTGGTAAAGTGTTTCGACCATTAGTTTCCATTCTGACATCACACTTTAAGGGGAATTTTTTACACCTCAAAATGTCACACTTGAGTGTCATCCTTAAGTTTCATACGTTTTCACCATGAAAAAGCGGTTTTCATGCTCCCTAGAGGTGTTATAAAGGCAAAACTAAAGCCTATTAAGGTCCATACCCATGTTGGGGAGTCAAATACATCATTAGGCGGTCGAAATCCACTTCAACCAACCCAATTTTGTGCCATGTATGGGAATTTTTGCTCCCTGCTCCTTGTCTAGGGAGAGACAATTCCAACTTTGTCACTCCTTGCAAGCCTACTAGGGAGCGACAATTATAACATTTTCACTATGTGTCATGCCTTAGGGAAGCGACAATCCTGTTTAAGATATCTTACCTTGATTGGTGGATTTATATTTGAGTCAGATATTTTTGGGATGAGCCTATCTTTCGAATCCCATCTCACTTGCTATTAAGAGAAACCTCTATATCCATTGATCCAAATAATTCTCACTAGATCCAACTCTTTCTCTCAAGTAGTTGAAGCTCCAAACCCTATAAAATGAGGCCCATTCTTGAGTGAAAGGAGGAGGTAGAGCTTGAAGGCATCACAGTTATGATTGTGTAATTCTCACATGGAAAATAACTAAGAGAGGTGGTCCTTATTGTCTTAGAGTGCTCAAGGGGATTCTAATTGAGAGATTGGAGGAGATCCTGTTGGTGCAAGATCAAGTGTAACTATGTCATGTACTTGTTTCCTTTGGATTTATAATGAATAAACTTGGCCTATTCTCCCAGATTATGCTTCTCATGTTGAATGCATGTATTTTTCCACTTATTAGTGAATAGATTTAGTTTAATCCACTTTTTCTTGGAAGGTGTTAGTCTATATTTTGTTTGCAGGCTCATCTACTTGGATCATCAAGCTTGGAGTTGGATCAACAAGGAGCAATGAGGAAAACCTTCAAGACTGAGGTAGGACATCTACCCTTCTCACCCTTCTTATGCATATGCTTTCTTGGATTGGCTTGTGGTTAAACTCAGTCTACGAGAAAGTAGCAACCATTTGTTTCTTTTCTATCTTGGGTTAGGTGTCTAGGGAAATTGCTTTTAGACCAAGAGGAATCCTACTTATCTGTAGGGAGGATTGCCTTAAACATAATCCAAAATATAAAAGGATCTATCGAATCCACAAGGATTCCTCACTTACATTCATTATGGATCGATACTCTGCTTTTGTTGAAGAAAGAGAAAGTTCTTGTTGCTTCTTACAAGTGCGAGTGACAAGCTCAGAACCAATACTGAATACATAAACTACAATATAATTTTGATAATCAAGGTTTTTGGACCAATCTGGGTCGATGAAACCAACCAACAAAGGATTCCCCCTTGAAGTGTAATGCATTACAAATTGAACTATACCATATATATACCATTTTGTTTTTGTTTCTTTCGACCAATCACTTTCATAGGGTGTTTGCATATATCGGGAAACAAGACTAAAAGAAAAATAAATATCAAGATGGATATGAGTCAAGTACAAAAGGATATCAACTAACTAGTGGTACAAGGTGGCATCTACTTCCGGTAAAGTCTAGGTGAAAGTAAATTTGAATCCAAGTTGGAACGGAGTTGGGGTTTGTTTACAATTGTCCATGTGAAAAAGACCAAAAAGGTCACAAGCATACTTAGAGTGGGAAAGAAAAATTCATTCTTTGGTTTGTAAGACTTGGAGGCCAAGAACATAATGAAAATTTCCTAAGCCATTCATTTCAATTTCCTAAGTCATTCATTTCAAATTTCTTCTTAAGGGTTAAAATTTCAGGGTCATTACTAGTAAGAATAAGGTCATCAACATAAATAACAAGGATTATGATATGGTTTCCTGCTTTATTGGTATAGACATTGGGGTTAGAATGACATCTACAAGATGTAAGAGCTTATATTTATTTTTAATCAAAGTATCACAAAATACTTCAAGAGTGGGTTTCTTATAAAGATCCCCTAGGGATTTGTTTGCAGGCTCATCTACTTGGATCATCAAGATTGGAGTTGGATCAACAAGGAGCAGCTAGGAAAACCTTCGGGATTGAGGTAGGACATCTACCCCTTCTCTCCCTTCTTATGCATATGCTTTCTTGGATTGGCTTGTGGTTAAACTGAGTCTAGGAGAAAGTAGCAACCAATTGTTTCTTTTCTGTCTTGGGTTAGGTGTCTAGGGAACCTGTTTTTATCCAAAGAGGAATCCTACTTATCCATAGGGAGGATTTCCTTAAATAGAATCCAAAATATAAAAGGATCCATCGAATCCAAAAGGATTCCTCATTTACATTCATGATGGATCGATACTCTGCTTTTGTTGAATAAAGAGAAATATCTTGTTGCCTCTTACAAGTGCAAGTGACAAGCCCAAAACCAAGACTAAATACATAACCTACAATAGAATTTTGATCATCAAGGTTGTTGGCCCAATCTGAGTCAATGAAACCAACCAACAAAGGATTCCCCCTTGAAGTGTAATGCATTACAAATTGAATTGTACCCCAGTGCCCATATATACAAAAGTTTTTTTTGTTGCTTTCGACTAATCAATTTCATAGGGTGTTTGCATATATCGATAAATAAGACCAAAAGAAAAATAAATATCAATATGGATACGAGTCAAGTACAAAAGGATATCGACTAACTAGTGGTACAAGGTGGAATCTACTTCCAATGAAGTCTAGGTGGAAGTAAGTTTGACTCCAAGTTGGAACGGAGATGTGGTTGGATTATAATTGTCCATGTGAAAGAGACGAAAAAGGTCACAAGCATACTTAGAGTGGGAAATAAAAATTCATTCTTTGGTTTGTAAGACTTGGAGACCAAGAAAATAATGCAAATTTCCTAAGCGACATTCATTTCAATTTCCTAAGTCATTCATTTCAAATTTCTCATTAAGGGTTAAATTTTTAGGGTCAATAGTAGTAAGAATAAGGTCATCAACATAAATAACAAGGATTATGAGATGGTTTCCTACTTTCTTGGTATAGAAATTGGGGTTAGAATGACATCTCCAAGATGTAAGAGCTTATCTTTATTTTTAATCAAAATATCACAAAATACTTCAAGAGTGGGTTTCTTATAAAGATCCCTAGAGCTTATTTCATGGAGTAAAATGTCGATACAAACATAGAATAAGTAGCACCAAGCTTAGAAAGAATATGACAAATACATGTCTTTCTTGGGTTAGTTATCTTAGATCTTCAACTAAAAGTTTAATTTTTTTGAATTGAGATAGATGGTCTTGAATACAAGGGAAATCACTTGGATTTAAAGCAATCAACTAATATTCAAGTTGGTGACATCATTAGATATGGCCATCCCAATTAATCCGTGTGATTAGTCATTTTTATTATCCTATTTTTTTTTCTTATTGGCATCAGCGGGGGCAGCTCTTTGGCTAACATAATCTAGGGAAGTCCCCTACTTTGTAATAAATCATCCATATAAGCTCACCATGAGAATTAGTTGGTATTGGTAAGCAACATATCACATGGATTGGAGATATTAAAATGTGCAAGTTATATGGATTCACAAGTAGAAATTGATGGTATAGATGCATAGATCTAAAACATAGGAAGTTTAAAAAAAATGGCACTCAAAGATTGATTTCAGATGTCAAAGTTATAATGCCATTTTGAAAAAAGGCATAAAAAGTGAACCAAGAAGCCATGTGGTAGGAAGAGGTTGAAGCACGTGGTGATGGGTGCAAAAGAAAGTAAGGAATCCCCCCCGACACTAAGTTTGTCTATTAGTCCACTTTTATAAATAAGTCAATTAAAATAAGTGACCCACTTTTATAAAAGAAACTTGTGAATCTTTTTTACAATTTAGTTACTTTATAAATTAAAGTGACGTGATTTTTTGCAAAAAGTAACAAAAAGAGAGACTTGAACCCAAGACCTCTTACTTAATAAAATAAATTTCTACCAAGTGGGTTAAACAAAAAGTTCAGTAATATTATGGAGAAGAATGGTGGTATTTTTGTTGTTGTTGTTGTTGGTGGTGGAGAGCAAGCCTACTCCAAACAATGTGCCCTTTGGTATGCAAGACACTTTACACAACCATACAAAAAGAAAATTGAAATTCCAAAATTGAAATTTCTCAAAAATGGGATTAGTCCTTGGTTAGCTTACCCATAAAATGTATTTTTTCTCACCATTTCTTATTTACCTAGATCACACAAGGTGCACGACAAAGAGCATACATAGTCAAGAAAACCCTTTTCACGTTTTGATTTTCCAAGTTCGAACATAACGTACAACAAAAAGCATATGCAGACTGAAAAAGTAATAAATCAAGAATAAAAATATCAAACCAAACTAATATATGGAACAATATGATGAATATTTTTAAAATCTATTGAATGTAAACAATAATGATTTAAAAAAAATCCGTAAATGTAAAAAGTGCATCTCTAGATTTGGTAAAATAGTCATATAGTAGGCAAACATAAACCTTTTCGAGTGAAATGAAAAGCATTTCCAACTGAAAGCAATGCTCTGGATGCCCAAAAATACACGTAAATAGAAGAATCCAAAATTCTCTTATGCACAACTACAACAACTCAAGATCTATGTCAACAACACAAGTGGAACTTTATAAGTGCTCTCCACATAAGTCGAACACCTTAAGAAACCACTCCTACAAATATATCACATATCAATACACCCATGTTTTTACATGGTTAAAACCCTTAGAGAGGGAAATGGTCCATGGCCTTAAAGCTAAACAACTACTCGATGCAATATATTAATGCAAAGGAAAAATAATTTACATATGACTTTATCACTATCGATCATAAAGTAAAATTGTAAATGACCCTCGCTTTTTAAATAGAGATCATTGACGAATCAAGTGCTAAGCCATAGATCAATGATCATTAAGATTGAGGTGAAGATGAATTGGTAGATCAATCTATGTCCAAAACATATCATGACCATTGGATTACACAAATACACATGCATAGTAAAGAAACACACTTTACCTAAATACATTTTATACCAAGTTGACCTTAACTAACTCTTAAGTGTCTAAATATCCTAACAAATTACAACACTCAATGGCAAATGTTGAGAATACTGAAGAACTTAATGAAAATGAAGAATACTCTATGTGCAAAGCAAAGCATGGTGAATGCCACTTTATTTATACACTTGTGGATGATGAGATTATTGATGAAGAAATTGAATTTGCATCTAGTGAAACCCATTGTGTAGACGCATAGGTGGATGACGACAATGAATATGTTAATGAAGTTAATGCTATTGAAAATGGTGAAGCAAAGGCTAATCCAATTGAGGTGAAAGAAACCATAGAAGTTGCATGTGAAGCAGTTGAAGTTACAAAAGAAAAAGAAAAAGAAAAAGAAAATGATGATGAAAAAGCAGAAGAAGAATAAGATGAAGCAGACACAGAGGATGAAGCAGATGATGAAACTGAAGAAGGTTTTGACAACAACAATCAACCAATAGAAGTTGAGGATGAAAATGAGATTGATTGTGTTGAATTTAGAGTTTAAGCTAAGGATAATAGTGACCAGGTTGTTGAATTTGTAGAGCACCATGATGAAGTGCCAAAATCGTTAAGAGATTATAAAAATAATGAAGATGTTGAAAATGTTCAAGAAAATACTAAATATATATATTTCGAAGACATTAGGTGGGTTGGGTTTCTGACATTCCCACATTGCAAATTTTCAAGTGGATGTTAAAGACTATGTTTATAATCCATGGTATGAAGGGAATTCTACCTTCTAAAAACAACAATAAAAAGTGGTGAAGACCATTGAACAAACTTGTGAAATGATAACGATTAAAGAATTTGTAGATGATGTTGAATGCAAGTTTAAAGAATTGGAGGAAATCACTTAAGAATACAATTATAATAAAAGTGAAGTTGAAGAAGAAAAATAAAAGAAATGTTGAATAAAAAGTATTGAGTCGAAGGAAGAAAAATAGATGAAAGGTTTGCAGCAACATGCAATAGAGCATCAAACAAAAGGTTTTTAAGTGTTTGTAACACTAACGGAGACTTAGACCATTAAGCAATTTTTTTTTAATTTTGTCAAAATTGTAGTTGTGTTTCTAGGAGCACGAGATGCTCCATAGAAACACAGCTTGTAGCTGCAAGTATATCTATAGCTTTCTCAAATTTGAATTTATTGTCACCATAATCGAATGCATAGTAATATTGTAATTTCTTGATTTAATGATCACATGTTAGTCATCGGTTGTCATCATTCCAATTTTACAGTTGACAGAGGTTATTTTGAGAATGATATGTTACATCAAGTCCAAGATGTTGGTACTCTTCACCCAATTCGACTTTTCATATCCTTCCCATTCACGTTGAATTTGATGCACTTTTTAATTGTAACGTAAAAACATGTATTGCGTTCGAATTTGTCTATACAATCCAAATAATTAAATATGATTGCATGCAATCAATTAGAGTTTCAACAATTCAACACGAGGAATTTGCAAAGTGGCAAAAATAACACCAACAAAAATTGATTTTATTTAACAAAAAGAATAATACAATGCAAAATTATTGCAGAGATATGATATTCCAACCTTACTGATATTGATAATTGTAGCTTAGCAAATTACTTAATTATATTCATAGTTATAGCTTAATAATTTACTCAATTAATTTAATAATTAGAAAAGTTTAAAACCTAATAACTTATTATAAATTAAAAAAAATTTATAATTATTTGGATATGCTTGTAGATATTATCTCACATTTTGGGTTTCCTTGAGTAAATCAACAAGATTAACATGAGTGTAACAAGTGTATAACCGGGATTCATTTCATGATTCTCGTATCTTGTTATACTTAAACACATCTTGATTAAGATTTAAAAAGCCTCAGTGAAATGGATCTTTTGTCAATAGGAGCCATTAGATATTACTTCACATTTTGGGCTTCCTTGCAAGTGTAAAGCTGGGATTCATTTCATGGTCGTGATATCTTGTTATACTTAGATGCATCTTGATTAAGATTTAAATAAGCTTCATTTAGGCTATAGTAGTGACTTTTTTGTTTTATGTTTATATTAATTAGTTTAATGTTTATGTTATACCATAAATGCATAACTATAACAATCTGGTAATTACTATAACAATTTGGTAATTAATTTAATGTTTAGCTTTTGTTGAAAAGCCAGACATATACTGGTTGAGCCTATCCACAAACATATACTGGCTGAGCCTATCCACTTTCACCACTTTACTTGTAGCTGTGCTAATCTACTCCTAAATTGTCTAACAAGAAAGACCAAGGCATTGATATAGCTCCTCAAAGCACAAGACATTGACATAGTAACAACTGGGAAAGGCATATAGAGTAATGGCTGGGAAAGGTAGAAAAAATAGAATATTGTGTTTAGAGATATTCATTGCAGTGAGCATCGATTACCCAGATAACATGTCTATATGTGTTTTTTTCAAACTCGTTACTAATTAAATCATTTCTATTTTCGGATAAATATAGAAAAAATATGAAAAAGCTATTAAATATCCATTAAAAAATTCAAATTAGCATTTCCAAAATCTCAGAAAAGATTGAGACTCAAGGAAACTAATCGATGAAACCATTTCCTTTCATCTGGTGCGGCTCTTCAAGTGTTTATTTGTCCTCTTGTTCTTCGTTTGCAACTGCTCCATGTTTAGTGTGCTCAGAAGCCGCTGCTTATTTTCGTTTTGTGTGTTCAGCTGCTGCTGCTGCTCCTCCTTTTCATAGATGAGAAGATTGTGCTCCTGCATTCCTTTCAACACCCTAATAAACGGCACTAATTCCACATTACTGTTATCCACTTTGTACCACATGCTCTCCCAGGGAATATTAATCTGTGTGTTATCACGACAATAGCTCTCCCAGGGAATATTAATCTGTGTGTTATCACGACAATAAGAGTCATTTGCATATTTGGAAGCTCTTACATATGAGATAGCATGGAGGGTATTACCTACCAAAACGTCACCAACAACAACAAGCTTATATTTAGCATTTACTGTTGTTGGAGTACTAGTCTCAGACTCTGCTAGTTGGCTGAGATCGATAAATTCATCAATAATAATACAACCCCGGAATTTAGCACGCATATAATCGATATCAACAATCAAGTTAAGTGGAAATTGGTTAAATGTAGTTCTAAATCTTATGTCGCAGGCACCGGAAGAAACGTTCCGAAAATTATATAGGTCGTGACGATAACGATCCATCTGTCGCCCTTCTTGTTCAGCGTAGCAAAATCGTTCTGCGAAGTTGAAAAGATGTTGTACTGATAAAAATCTGGTTATTTTATTATTGCCTTTGACTTCTTGCTGGGCATTATATAGTTCTTTTTGTAATTCGGCTTTATTAGCTACAGCTTCATGGTCTGTAAGATACTGGAAAAATTGGAATTTATCTAGTTCAGAATAGAAGCTTACCATCATTTCGCTGCTGAGTTTCTTGCAGTCATAACCGCATGTTTTACAAGTTACTCGAGTTGTGTATACCCCCCACAGATCTTCCTCTAAACCCTTTACATATCCTTCCTGTCTGAGTCTATCAAGGATAAATTGCAAAGCTCTTGCGGAAGACCCTCCTGTTCCTTGAAAATGATTCGGCAAGTCGGGGAGTTCCCTGTGTATCCACTTTTCGATGCGATCTAAAAGATTCCCTTTGCGGCTGCGGTGATGACGATAATCAGCAATCTTAGGCCTCCGTCTATGAAGGAAGAAGAAATGGATTAAGGCAGTCATGGAATCATCTGGGATGTGGTAGTCCGGAGAGCCTGGATGTGGCAGATTCATGAACGCTCTCCTAGTTGCTTCCATTGTTAATATGGAATTTAGGGTTACACTTAGATAACACGTACCGCTAGTATTATGAAACCCTAGGCAAACGAAATCGTACGTTTTTTCATTTTGCAGACTCGCATTAACAGTGTCTGCCATTTGTTCCTTTCGTTTTATCACTCGGAGGCTGTTATTTAGTACACACCAGGAGTAACGGAGTCCAGTTGGGAGAAAGATGGTTTAATATTAGTATTAAGATTCGCAGCGTTTCATTTGCCCTTTCATCATATAGTAATTTAACTAAAGTTACTTATTCTCCATGCAAATTGTTAATTATTCATAATTATTCATGCATCAACTATTATTAGTTATTTTATATATAGATATATATAATTGTTTATTTTGAATTTGAAATGACTACCATAAAATTAATCTCAATAGTATATTTGTTTCAACATTTAAAAAACACAAAGCATGAAAGATAAACCTCATACGAGAGTTACAATAAAGGTGAGATAAGACTCAACAAAGCTTAATCAATATTGGAAAAGAGTTACAAATATATAGGCTAGAAAAACCTTAAACAAGTTCCTACAATTGTGGATGTGAAAACCACACGGTAAACTAAGAATATCCAAACCACCAAACACCAGCAAAGTCCACAGGAAAACTACTATTGTCGGTCAAGACTTCTGTTAGGATATCTCATTATTCAGATATGTACTTTGCATGCATGCATGCATGTATCTGCATGTATTTGCATGCATCCGCATGCATCCCAGTCACCAGTTTGATGCCTCCAGCACCTAGTCCCCAGTCTTCCAGCACCTAGGAGCTTATTTCCATTCAGTTTTAGCCCTCCTAGTCAGGGAGGCGCCCACTTCTCATCCACCACTTGAGAAGGGCGCCTTTTCTCACCTACCACTCTAGTTCACTTCAGTTAGCTAGTTATCTTTCCTTGATTTAAGGCTAGATTGACTCCTAACTGTTGTTATCACTCCGATGGATCTCCAGTGAGACTAGACTGCCTATTCTAACTCCAGTTAGCTCCTCATGCGCCCTCCACTGATCCTCCTTCATTCAGTTAGTGCCCACATGTGCCAGTTACACCTACCACACTCAGTTAGACTCAGTTTGACACCTGGTTGACTGTTACTTGTGCATTGATGACTCCACTGATCTGATGATGAGACTCCTAGTTGGAGCCAAGCTATTCCATGCAGTAAATTCAAATGACCTCCTTGATTAATTCGAATTGCTCATTCATTGTGACAGTATTGTATTGTATTCTCACTATTCTGAGTTATAGAGCACTGATGCATCTCTCTTGCACAGTTTTTTTACTTCAATTTGTTTTACATCATTTTGATTGATTTACTTGTTCAATAGATCTATTGTGACTAATTTTACATGGTATCAGAGCCATGGCAGGGACAAGATTTCTCTTCTGCAGGTGTTCTACATGAAGAATTGAGTGAATTTGCTCAAAATACTACACAGCGGCATGCAAAATATCATGTGCATTCGTCCATGTGCATGCAAAGCTAAAATTTCTCTCCAATCCACTCCAGAAGCCGTGAGTTTTCCACAGAATTCCTGGATATAGATCATTGGATCATCAAGCTTGCTTGATCTCCTATGCCGGGTGTGATGCAACTCTAAAACAAGTGGATTGTTCGACCTTATAGTTCTTGTTTTCTTGTGATTTGCAAGTTTTATCACTCCTCCATTAGCATTCGCTATCATTGAGATGTATTCTTCTTCTTCAAAGCTTCTCACTCCCTTCAATTATTTTGAATGGAAGAATGACATGAAGATTATGTTGCACTCAAAAGGGTACTACAGAGTCATCATGGGCCTCGAAGTTGAGCCAAATACACTCATTGAGAAATCCAAGCACTTCAACAAATTGGATGAAGCATATGGTCTTCTTTGCCTCAATATTTCCAAGGATCTTCAATTTCACCTCAGTGGATTGACTACTCCAAAGGCAGTATGGGAGCAACTCGAAAATCTTTTTGGAAAGCAAGATGACATGTGGTCTTTTCAATTGAAAATGAATTGATTGCCTTGAATCCTGAAAATTTCGAGACCATCAATGGTTTCTTCACCAAATTCAAGCACTTGGTATTGCTATTGAAGCAAAGTGGAGTTGTAAAAGATGATAAACAATTGATTCTTTCCATTCTTTCATAACTTGGAAAATATTATTCGGTATTTGTCTCTACATTCAATTCCGGAAAGCTCACAATTATGAATTGGAAAATGCCTACCTTGAGTGCCTTCATTGAATCCGTGACGAAGGAGCATGATAAACTCATTCAAATGGGGACCATATGCTCGAAAGACCAAGCATTATTTGCTGGAAGATCCAAAGAAACGAATGGCAAAGGGAAGCAAAATAAAGAGAAGCCAAAGTTTGATCTGTCTAAGCAAAGAGAGAAGAGAAGGCAAGCGGATGAGCCATCCGGTTCAAGAAACAAGCAAAAAGGGAAAGAGGGAAAAGAGAGATCTAAATGTTCTTATTGCAGCAAGGGCTATCATCCTGAAAGCTCATGCATGAAGAAAACCATAGATTAGATGGCCCTTCTTTTAGAGAAAAACAACATAACCCTTCCTGACGATGCAAGGAAGAATGAGAAAAATGATCATCCAGAGAGAGGTCATGCACTCATGGAAACAGTTTCGACCCCTCCAACTCTACTCATTGATTATGGAGCTTCGAACCACATGGCTACAAATAAAGATCTCTATCAGATTATGATCCATCAAGCACCATCCCCATTCACATGGGAGATGACTCTCAAATTTCATCAAAGGGCAAAGGTACCATTCATTTAGAGCATGGCAGTTTTCACAATGTTCTCTATGTACCCTCCTTAGCTTCGAATCTTCTTTCCGTTTATCAGATGACTCACACTAGTACACCAAAGAAAATTGTATTCTGCCCTAACAAAATTGAAATTTCTGATATTCAAAGTGGAAAACTTATTGCGGTTGGAAAAAAAAATCACACCGCAAAAGCTTATGAGTTTTCTCACTTTCTGCCACAACACAAGCCCACTACTCTTCTCACACATGGCAATGAGGTCAGTAGGCTTTGGCATGAGAGGTTTGGACACCTTAATTATAAATATTTGCAGCTGCTATAGAAAAATTCCATGGTTGATGGCCTTCCGATGATCAAATCCTCGAAGGGAATATGCAAAGGTTGCATCATTGGGAAGCACCCCAAGCACAAATTTGACCAAGGCAAAGCTAGTAGAGCTTCTACTATTTTAGGGATGATAGATTCTGATATCAGTGGTCCACTGCCCCATACATCCATGAATGGATCAAAGTATGTTCTAACATTCATCGACGACTTCTCTAGATTTACATGGGTTTTCTTCCTAAAAAACAAGTCGAAAGCACTACACAAATTCAAGTTTTTTAAGGCTTATGTTGAGACTGCTACTGAAAGGAAGATCAAAGCTCTTAGATTTGATAATGGAGGTGAATATATCAAATCAGAGCTGCTGCAACTTTGTGCTGAAAGCGACATTCAGATCCAGCACACAGTTCCCTACACACCTAAGATGAACGGTGTAGCGGAAAGAAAGAACATATCACTAAAAGAGATGACAACCTATATGATTGAATCAAAAGGTTTGGCTGAAAACCTTTGGGCTGTGATAATAGTATTTAGTGCAAGGTTGTGTCTACACTAGTTTACCTATCTTACTAAGAAATGGTGAGTTCCTATGTCAGCAGTATAAAAAGATTATTACAAGTTTCCAAAGATCTATATCTATTCATCTATCAAGATAAACAAACTTAAGATCTAAAGCCATATGAGAATTAAATTCATACATGATAAGAAAAATTCAAACTCATAGATGGTAGAAACTTGAATCCATTCATATTAGAACAAAGAAGAAGTACATCTTTACCATGGACCTAGGTGTGAATCTCTCTTCCATTGCCATGAGCTTCCTTTCCTTCACCCTTGCTTTTGAAGAATTTGAGCTCTACCTTTCTTCAGAATCTCCCCAGTATGGTTGCCATTCTGATAACAATATTTAGTGCAGGGTTGTGTCTACACTAGTTTAACTATTTTGCTAAGAGATGGTGAGTCTCTACGTCAGAAATGAAGCAATTATCACAAATTTCTTAAGATCTAAGTTCATTCATTAAACATTCATTAAGATCTAAGAACATTTCAGAATTAAAATTATGCAAAATAAGAAAACATTCAACACTAAAATGGTAGAAAATTGAAGTACTTCATATTAGAACAGTGGAGAAATACATCCTTACCATGGACCTAGGTGTGAATCCTTCCTCCATTGCCATGAGCTTCCCTTCCTTCACCTTTGCCTTTGAAGAATTTGAGCTCTTTTTCTTCCTTCAGAATCTCTCCAGCATTCCTTTGCTTTTTTTATTTCTTTTTACTATGCTTCCCATGCCTTTCTTATATAGCATTGGGAAATGAGCCTTAGGCTTCTCTTTTGAGTGTGGGATAATCCCCTTTCATGATTTTAGATCATTTTCACTTAAAAACCCCTTTTTCTATAGTTTTTAGGCTTTTTGCACCATTTAGAATGATTTTAAGCACAATTAATGCATTTTAATGCATTACTTAGAGAGGATTCGTTTTTGAATGAACTTGTGTCATGTCTTCCTACTGCAAGTGCATGGTAATGATATGCTTCATCTGTCACATGACTAAGGGTGTCAATTTGATTGTTAACAGGCTGAGGCCATGAATGTTGCTGTATACATTCAAAACAGGGTTCCACATTCATCTTTGACTG
This sequence comes from Larix kaempferi, assembly GCA_027924585.1. Lineage (NCBI taxonomy): Eukaryota > Viridiplantae > Streptophyta > Pinopsida > Pinales > Pinaceae > Larix > Larix kaempferi. The sequence goes on from BSBM01000361.1 coordinate 27,388,104, forward strand.
ATATTACACCTTTCGAAGCTTACATAGGTCACAAACCTGATGTGTCAAATTTTAGGGTTTTTGGCTCAATCGCTTGGGCTAGAATTCCGTTGAAAAAGAGAAGATCTTTGGATCCACAAAGTGTGGAATGCATCCTATTGGGATATGTTGAAGAATCAAAGGGATACAAACTCATGAATATCAGATCCAAAAAGATATTCATTGAGCAAAGTGTCAAGTTTGAAGAATCGCTTAAAAAACTAGAGCCAGTCGAGGAAGAAACTATCGATTCACCACCTCCACTAGAAGAAGAATTTGAAGAAGATGATGAAAGTATTGGTTCTGATATTTCTGATATTTTATTAGACTTTGATGAACATGATATATCAGGTTCAAAAGCTGATCCAGTTGTGCCTCCACACTTGCCAAAGTGGGCCCAAAATACACTCGATTCTGCTGGTCCAAACATTAGAAATCCTGCCGATCCAAGGAGGACTCGAGCATATTTTCAAAGAGCAGGTATGGCTCTTTCTTTCTTTGATCCTTTTCTATGTGAGAAATGATTTTTGATGATAGGTTCATATCCTAAATCATATTATCATGCCCATCGAGATTCGAGATGGCAAACCACCATGGATGAAGAGTACAGTTCTCTTCAAAAGAATGCTACATGGGATCTAGTTTCTCTTCCACCTGGAAGAAAATTAGTCCAATGTAAATGGGTCTACCGCACGAAGGTTGCTGCTGATGGCTCTATCAGCAAATACAAAGCTAGGCTGGTGGAAAAAGGTTTCTCCCCAAGTCCAAGGAGTGGACTACACTGAGACCTTTGCATCGGTTGCAAAGATGGATTCCATCTGCCCAGTTTTGGCTATTTTTGCATCCAAGCACTGGGAAGTGCACCATATGGATGTGAAGAGTGCTTTTCTACATGGAGATATAAATGAATAAATATATATGAAGCAGCCAGAAGGATACATATCAAATCCATCATTAGTTTGCAAATTGAAGAAATATTTGTATGGATTGAAACAGACCCCAAGAGCTTGGTATGCAAAGATGGACTCCTTCCTTCTTTCTTAGAATTTCAAAAGATGCAATTCTGATCCGAATGTGTATCTACATCAAGTTAAAGGTAATTTGCTGATTATTGTTCTTTATGTTGATGATATTTTCATTACTGGTAGCACTCTCCTTACAATCAACAAGCTAAAAACTGCCTTAAATCTAGCTTTTGACATGAGCGATTTGGGGTTGCTGAAGCAATTTTTGGGCTTAGAGATAGCTCAAAATTTTGATGGGATCACATTATCTCAACAAAAGTATGCTTCAGACCTGCTATTAAAATTTAATACGGCAGAATGTAAGGTAGCTCCGTTCCCATTCCTCTAAGGAATCAATCTTGAGGAGGGAAATTCTACACCGCTTGCAGATTGCACTATGTATCGACAATTGATTGGTTCACTACTATACTTGACACACTCAAGGCTTGATATTTATTATGTCGCGAGTGTTGTATCAAGGTATATGCAACAGCCCCATGAGATTCATTGGCGAGAAGCCAAAAGGATCTTGCAATATGTGCAAGGTACAAGACATTTTGGCATACACTATGCTGCAGATTCTGAGCTATATTTCATTGGTTTCACTGATTCATATTGGGAGGGTGGTACCATTGATCGGAAGTCCACTTATGGATATGTTTTCATGATTGTCCATGGCCCTATTTGCTGGTTAAGCAAAAAGCAGGCAGCCATTGCACTTTCTTCAGCAGAGGCAGAGTATCGAGGGGCAGTCAAAGCCTGCATTCAGGAAGTTTGGTTGCAGGGTATTCTTTTCGAGTTTGATTTTGGTAGCACTACTTCGACTGTCATATTTTGTGACAATCAAAGTACTATCAAGATCTCCACAGATCCAGTTCAACGGCAGAGGACCAAGCACATTGAGATTCACATGCACTACATCCGAGAGCTTGTGCGTGATCGCACCATTGTTCTACAATATTGCCCTACCAATGAGCAAATTGTAGACATCTTCACTAAGATCTTCACTGAGAAGAAGTTCTCTTACCTCCGTTCACTATTGGGGGTGAGTTCCATCATGGTGGAGACATATTAGATCCTTCTATGTTCAGTTTGAGGGGGGGGTTTTCTTCCTATCGGGTTTTCCCTTCTTTCCCCACTTAGATTTATTTCTAGCATTTTTGGATTATTGTATTGGGGTGACCTTTGGTCTTAATAACCAGGGCCCTATTCAGTTATTTTTTTTACATCATAGTATAGCTTGAGGGGGGGTGTTAGGATATCTCATCATTCAGATATGTACTTTGCATGCATGCATCTACATACATTTGCATGCATATGCATGCATCCCAGTCACCAGTTTGATGCCTCCAGCACCTAGTCCCTAGTCTGCCAGCACCCAGGAGCTTATTTCCATTCAGTTTTAGCTATCCTAGTTAGGGAGGGGCCCACTTCTCATCCACCACTTGAGAAGGGCACCTTTTCTCACCTACCACTCCAGTTAGTTAGTTATCTTTCCTTGATTTAAGGCTAGATTGACTCCTAATTGTTGTTATCACTCTGATGGACCTCTAGTGAGACTAGACTACCTATTCTGACTCCAGTTAACACATGCCATTCAATCTCAGCAAGCAAAATTTTCGTGCTTGAGAATGGATATGGATTCCTAGCATCAACAAATGCAGAATAACCAAATTCTCTACCACTATCCTCATTAGGAGCAGTTGAATCTTCTAATTCACATGGTCGACAATCTGGACCATCAACAACAACACATTCTGCAAGAATTGTCTCGTCTATGGCCTCAGCAGGATGACTCGTCGTCGTCTGCAACTATGCAACTTCTTCCTCTACACTTTGCATCTGAATGTACTTCCCTGGTTCCAATGTATTTGGAACTACGTCTTGCGAACCGGACATAATATGATCTCGACCTTGAACTTCGACTGTAGGATGCTTCGGCTCTTTCTCAATTTTTCCTATTCTTATTATGTATGCAAGTCATGGATTTGGCATGGAGTCTTGACTGATGCAATTTTGTAATCATGCCCCAATTTTGAATATAATGAAAAATATTTGTTTTGCACAATTTCATTTCTTTAACAGTGTTTTAATTCTTCATATAAGATCTTATGCTTGTAGTTGTGCAACTAAAACCAATTTTATGCTTCTTTGTTCTATGATATGCAAGATAAATGTATAACTATGTATGTATGCAATCTTCCTTATCTGTGACATAATCACTGAATGTGTGCGAATATTCTAACTTTAAATACCTCTCACCATACATTAAACAAACCTAACTGCACACCTAACTAATATTCCCTTGAATTCCGTAAGATGCATGATGTTGAATTCAAGGGTCTCTCATAGTCTTTATGGGACTAGCCAGAGAGGCAGCAATTGCTTGTTGCACTTGGATTGTATGCATCTTCAACGCACTTTTGGGGAGTTTTCTTGATCCAAGTTTTGATGTGTGCACTTTTTTTTTGAGTCTGCTCTAGATAGTTTCTACTAAAGTCCCTTTGGGTGTAATAGTATTTGCACATAAGTTCTTCATCCAGACAGTTTATGAATCTTCGACAATACATAGCTCTGTATCCAAAGCGAGTGCAGGCATAACATCTTACAGTTTTACAATATTTTGCAATATGGCCAAAACGGTTGCACCTTGCGCACTTCACTCTATTGATCCTTCTTTGGTAGTATATCGAAAATAATTGTAGCTGAAGGAGTCATCTCACTCGGAGGTTTTTTTATGATTTAAGCATTGTTCTCTGTCACAGATCTTCTTAGGTGTCTTTACAAAACTCAGTCCAATTTTTTCTTCTGGTGATCTCTGATCCTTTAGAATCTTTTTCAGCATTGATGTACTATCTTTTAACTTGTTCTGCACTTCATCTTCAGCTTCTGATTGTGCGCAGATTGGATCAATGTGAACTTGTCTCTTTCCCTTTATCTCAATTAACATGTTTTTTAGATGGAACTTATCTCTTTATCCTTTTCTTCAAGTTGATCAGTCATCTTTCCGATTTCCTGAGCCAATTCCTCAAGTGAGGTTTTTAGAACATATTTTTCTTTTCCGAGTATTAGAACCTTTTCTTGTGTGCAATTCAGTTGACACTCATTATAACTGGTTATCCTTTCACAAATATATGCGTCAGCAGATTCCTAACATGACCTATCGTATTCTTCATACTTAGATAGTTGTTCCTGCAATAGATTATTCTTGTTTTTAGACTTCTTTAATTCATCCAAGGAACTTATCAGTTCACCTTCCCATTCAATGTCTGCAGCTTCTTCATCGTCAGATTGACTATCAACCTTAACCTCTTCAATAGGTTTTGGAGAGTGAGTTACCATGCATCACATGGTCAGAACCAAGAGGTCCCATCGTTAGTTTTAGGATCACAGAGGAATAAAACACAAAATGAATGCAGAAAAAAAAAACAAAGAAAAATATAATACAAGAGAGACACCAATATACATGGTTCACCCGATATAGGCTACATCCATGGAGAAACAACCAATGCTTCCTTTATTCCATCCAACAAAAATGAAGGGATACAACCTATAGCACATTTGCTACAAATTCCTCTTCACTCTCTCTCTTAGTCTCTCTCACACACACTTCTCATCCCCAATACAATGGCCTCCTCAAAAGAGAGTTTCTTTTAAGGGAAAAAACACAATTTCTACTGTCAGATCTATGAACTAATGATAACCATGGGAAAATTCCATAGGCTACCCAAAAACATGGGCCCATAAATCACCAACTCTAAAATAATTATTGGCCAAATCAAGAATGGTCCATATGACTACAAATTTAAAATATTGTACAAGGAGTTCTTCCCAAAACCCTACAAAAAGGGGCCGGCTGAATCAAGAATTTAATCAATATCCACAACTAAAAAAATCCCACTTGGATATTGATCACAACAACTTCACCACTACTGCACTTCCTGGACTATGCTCCAATCTTTGTAGTTGGCGAATTTCTTATATTCACCATCATGCTTGAAGACCAATTGAAACTGAGTAGAAACTCAGTTTCTCCTTTACTGCTGGGTGTGTGCAAGAAGATGAGGGTCACTTTAGATGCAATGCTACTTTTTTCAAATCTCGTTCCTGATACCTAAAACATAACGCGTTTATGATATTTACCCCCTGCCATGGTAAGACCCGAGCCTAACATGTCATTGGACATGTAGGCTAGGTAACAATATCGCGTACGCGTTATGTAGTTCAAAAACGCGTACGCGTTATGTATTTACAAATCGCGTACGCGATATGTAAAACTAAAAATGAATTTAAAAACACAGTCGGCCGATTGCCGACCACCCGCGACACTCACGCATCAGAAACGCGAATAGAGGCGAAATTGACCCTAGACGAGGACGCTTTGTGGCCCACTCAACCATCCGTGTTGCTCGATTCAGCTGGAGAGGAGACAAATTCACCGGTGCATTCTCATCTAGTCAGGTAATTTATTCACCCAAATCATTTTTTTGTGATTTTTTAATCCAAATTACTATTTTTTTGATTGTTTAACCTAGTTTTGTAATATTGATCAAATTGGGAATAACCCAATTTGTAATTAAATTCACACCTCAAAATGAAACCCTTTTCACAAAACTCAAAACTTCATAATCAAACCAAAAATTGAAAAAATTAAAACTCCCCCCTTTCTAAGTCACCCGACACGAGGACACGGGACACGAGTGTCCCCACCAGGCTTCAAATTTGAAGCCTTCAGGCCACTTCAAATTTTACCCACACGTCATAGAAGGCCACTTCAAATTTTACCATGCAAAAAAAATTTAATTTCATGGTAAGCCCTTCAATAATTAAATTAACCACTACTGTTTAAAATTGCAACAGAAGGGTAGCTTCAAATTTCACCCATCAACAATTTTTAGTGGGAAATTGGGAATGCGGCTACTAGCTAGGTGACTTGGGAGTGGGACTCGCTTACTCTCCAATATCCACGTGTTCGATCATCCATGGATCATGGACCATTGGGCCTCTAATAATATCATTGAGGAACTTACGTGGACGGGCTTACACTGAGTAGCCCATGGCTTGAACGCTTCGAAGTTCTCGTGTTTGTAGCGAGCGCTTACGTGTTTAACACATTTAATGGCATCAACAAAATTATTAAAATCTAATGTTAATGGGCGCTCTACATAGAAATTGGAATGTCAACATTTGTGAGTACAATAAATATGTGGATGATTTTGGCCTACTACAACTTTAATATATTGAGTGGATTGATAACCTTCACAATTATATAAGAGATTGTAGCTATGACTAGGAGGAGAGTTAACAATGCAACAAAATCAAGTAATCGAATTTTGTGCATAAAATGAACATAAGACTCCCACCAAATTTCACTGAATCTACGTCTTAACAAAAGAACTCATCGTTTCACGGGATTCCACCCCATCAATCCTTTTAACAGTAATGGCCATAACAGTTGCTACAACCCTAGCGCGAGAAAAATCAATCGAGCTACGCATGACAATACTTGAAACCAGACTTTTTGAACTCCCTATTACGTCATAGGAATCAATACTACTTTCTCCACAACATGTGGCACCCTCAATATCTTCCATCACCGCAATTTACATTTGATAAAAAACTTGTTCCCAAATAGTAATTACCCCATTCTTTGCTCTAAAAAGGCCTCGGTTAACCTAGAATCCAATCCATACAACATGAACACATCCATATATACACATAGAATAAATATTAATAAATTTCTCATAGCCCTTCAATAGTGTTCAATATCTCATAGCCCTTCATAGTGAAATGGGACCCCACCCTTCAAATTTGATCCCTGGTCCCCACTAGACACGGTGACCCCCGGAATTATGACACGTAGGACACGGTGACCCCCGGAATTAATATATTTTTAAAATATATTAAAATTTAAAAATATAGACATATAGATCATCCAATAAAATTTAACATTTACAATTACAAATATTCAATAGAAATTACATTTACAATTACAAATATGAAATATTCAATAGAAATTAGATCATTCACAAATCACAACACATTTGTCATTCACAATCACAAAACACAATGAGACATTGAGACACATAGATGCAAACTCATCACTGCCTTGATCCTCCTCCTCCATGCCTGAATCAACAAACTCATCACTGCCTTGATCCTCCTCCTCCTCGTCTCTGCCAATCTGACTAACTTACTTTTTAATTGTCAAATGTTTAATTTTAAGTTTTAAATGTATGTAAGTAAATGCCATTAAATTGCTTATGTGAGTTTGATTTAATACATGTTCAATTTTGAAGAGACGTCATTATATACCATGTATATGTTTCTAATGATTTTCGTATTAATGTATTTATTGCAGTTGCGGCTATGGATGCCAATGCCGAAATATTGATTGAGCTTGCCCAATTGAGGGGCATAAGTGAAGCTTTTAGTGGTGGCGACAGGATTCGCCGTTCACTTGCATCAACCTTGGATGCAATTGTGGACACAATTACACAATCTACGAATGTCCTGTATGATATTGCATCTTACAGAGAAAGAAAAAGACAACAATATGCTGATGGACTAGATTACAATGCAGTAAAAAAGCTAAAAATATCCAAAGAGGTTGTATTTGCATTGTTTAGGGACCCTCGGACGGGGGAAATCCCTAATGCAAGCAAGCCGCATATCTCCATTGAGTGGTGCACGTTTCAACCATTTGTTGATAACTGGATGGACAGATGGTACATGGTTTTTGATATGCCACCACACAACAACAGGGAAATTCCCTTATATTTCCTTCGAAAGATGTATGCAGAGTTCGTGTTGCATAAACACGTTAACTATTTTGACATCTTACAGTTCCAGGGGATCGGTGGGGGGATGCCCCAAAACCGACCCAATGCCAGGCTTCGAGACCAGGATCGCCCTATCCCTGCACCTCGCAGGCAGTTGCCTGGGCCAGATGTCCCACCAGCACATCGCATTATTCCGCAGACACGGGATGCTTTTTTGAGTTTGGCACGGACGGTTCTTCGCCATGGCAGGATGGTTCAACATATGGGTGAGGAAGGGACATCTGTCCCTGGTGTGGTACATACACCAGCTCGTCACCATGCAGGACCATCAGCTACTGCAGGACCATCAGGACCATCCACTTCTGCAGGACCATCAGGACCATCCACTAGTGGAGGACCATCAGCTATTCCCCATCCTAGTACTGATCCTCACGAGTGCACGTCATGTGGTCGTCCCTGCTATGGTATTGCATCAGATGTTGCCTTCAGTGGCTTTTTGAGAGAGGTATCTTGATGGTTAATTGTAATAAATTCTTCATTTATTTTCGTCTTTGTACACATATATATAGTTTGAGCTAATATATTAATTTTGTGAACTTGCAGTTGATGATGATTACCGGCAGTGACGCCCCAGAGCCGGATGTTCCAGACTCGACAGGGGGGCATGATGCTACCCATTCGGCAGGCCCATCTTATATACCACCTATTGCCGTATCTCACACCGAGGTAAACATTTTAAAATTTCAGTTTTTTAATACTTGTTAATTTGTTAATTTCCACATACTTTACATTTTAGTTCATTAATGCTATATACGGTCTAATATTTACAATTATTAAACTTGCAGATGGCAGATCCTTCACAGGGGCAAGGTAATGTGGAGGTAGTGCCCATGGTCATACCGTCCCCTGAAACGTCTGGGCTCCAGGTAAACAATTAAAAATGACATTTTTTAAATACATGTTTGTTTGTTGAATCATGCATGTCTAACTACATGAACACTTGCTGACTGTAGGCACCATCCGACACATCTGGCCCATTGCCTGTATTTGCATCTCCCTCCAGGCCATTCGTGAACAAGGGTCGTGTGTATGTGAGGCGTTCTACTCCGAGAAAGACTCCAGCTGCCCACGACCATGGGCTTACTCACACCACGGTAATGTATATCCTTCGATGATATTTGTTGTTTAACTTGAAATCCAGTGCATAAATCGTTTTTGTTAATGTTTGAATTGCATGTTTACTGCAACAGGAACCCGAGTTGTCTGCTGAGAACCTTGCATCGATGGTTGATGCAGCAGTTAGTGCCGCATCTGCAGTGGCGACTGATCACACACAGGTATGTAACTATTTCAACATTATCTTTACATAGTTTATTATTGTTGGACCTATTGTTTATTCATGCATTTCTAACTATTTCAACATTTTTTCATTGTAGCCACCACCAGCAGGAGCAGTGCCTGGCCCCCCTGGTTCAACCATCCTGGATGTTCAACCGACGGCTCCATCTGCTACACAAGCAACACAATCTCCTTTGTCAGTTGAGGTGAGATGTCCTTCAGTGACCAAGTGTTTCATGCACTTTCCATGCACCAGTTGATAATTGTTGAGATAATGTATTAGTGTACATAGTTAGTTGAATTTAACAATTGATATTTAATTTGCAGGATCCAGGGATGCACATTGATCCTAGGGATGTGCCTAGAGGATCAACGTCGGGAAAGAACAAGAGAAAGCTTGAGTTTTGATACTTTTGGATAGTTTTGGACACATGTGCTTTTGGATACTTTTGTATATATATGTACTTTTCGATACATTCAGTTTTGGAGACATGTACATTGACTTTATTGTGCATGTACTTTTGGAGACATGTACATTGACTTCATTGGATACATGTACTTTTCGATACTTTTGGATATACATGTACTTTTGGAGACATGCACTTTTGGAGACTTTTGGATATACATGTACTTTTGGAGACATGCACTTTTGGATATATATGTACTTTTGGATACATGTACTTGTGTCATTCTAATGTGTTGATTTGTGTGGATTATCTTTTACTCATGAATGCACTATGTCAAAAGAACAAACTATTATATTCAAAGGTTTCAACGAATTCACTACATGCATGCACTAATTGGTATCTAATTAAAATTTGTGATTTTGGATGATCATTACAAGTTATGTCAAAGTTCTTGCTCGTGTAATTTAATCAAACTAAATGCAATACAATGTTTTCAAGGTTTCAATGAACTCACTCATGCACACCCATTGCCATCAACTACCAATGAAAGTCTAACATTATGAGGTTCTTCTTAAAAAATGGGTAATATTTCCTTGATGATCGTAAATTGAGAACCATTTGTAGCCACTCATATAATACCATCTTCACTTATCTTTGTACATGATAATCCATATAATGTGCTATGTTTTTTAACCTAAACAATCATCAAAAACCTAGAATTATAGGGATATGACAAAGAACCTTATGGGGCACCTTATATATTAACCTTGTGTATACATTAGGATCTTTGTCATACCATTGTTTGAAATGTCATTCAATACCTTCAATTTTATCAACATCAAATTAGTAGACAAAGTGACCCATCTTTGATCTCTTGTATAGGCCTTTGTGTGCCTTATCAATAAGATGTACATCATGAATATTATCATAGGTCTCATACATAGGTGCATCCTCATCCATGCAAACAAAGGTGTCATGGATCAACCTATTATCCCTTTATTCTCAATAATATTAGTATCATTATCTTCCATAGGATCAAATTCAACTCCATCACCCCCCATTATTACTACTCTAAATTACAGCCTTAGGAGTTTTGATCATGTGTTTTTGTCTCTTTAGGAGTTTTGAAATATTATACTCTTTCAAAAATAATATGGAAGTTCAAATATTTAAAAGTGGCTTAAATTATAAAATGGGCGGAAATTCACCAAGTGTCCCTGAACGGCATTTTCATGCGACTTGCAACTCGACATAACTCGGAAACCGGACGTCGGACCGACGAACCGTCGACTCCGTTGGTCTCCTGGCGTGCGATTACCTCTAGGGGACCCTCTCCCTCGTCTCCCCATGGCCCAGTGGCTTCATTGTGCATTCATTTCGTAAACTAGGGTTTTGCTCAGTGTAATTGCATGCAATCTCGCATTGGTGGGTCAACTCTGCAAAAACCTCCCCCGAGCCAGTGTTGGCAGTGTTCCCACGTCGGCATTGCCCACACACACTTGCGGGAGCCAACGGCACGCAATCTTCTTGCTCCGTTTGCTTTTTGGCTCCCGGACGGAAATTCACCAAGTGTCCCTGAACGGCATTTTCATGCGACTTGCAACTCGACATAACTCGGAAACCGGACGTCGGACCGACGAACCGTCGACTCCGTTGGTCTCCTGGCGTGCGATTACCTCTAGGGGACCCTCTCCCTCGTCTCCCCATGGCCCAGTGGCTTCATTGTGCATTCATTTCGTAAACTAGGGTTTTGCTCAGTGTAATTGCATGCAATCTCGCATTGGTGGGTCAACTCTGCAAAAACCTCCCCCGAGCCAGTGTTGGCAGTGTTCCCACGTCGGCATTGCCCACACACACTTGCGGGAGCCAACGGCACGCAATCTTCTTGCTCCGTTTGCTTTTTGGCTCCCGGACGGAAATTCACCAAGTGTCCCTGAACGGCATTTTCATGCGACTTGCAACTCGACATAACTCGGAAACCGGACGTCGGACCGACGAACCGTCGACTCCGTTGGTCTCCTGGCGTGCGATTACCTCTAGGGGACCCTCTCCCTCGTCTCCCCATGGCCCAGTGGCTTCATTGTGCATTCATTTCGTAAACTAGGGTTTTGCTCAGTGTAATTGCATGCAATCTCGCATTGGTGGGTCAACTCTGCAAAAACCTCCCCCGAGCCAGTGTTGGCAGTGTTCCCACGTCGGCATTGCCCACACACACTTGCGGGAGCCAACGGCACGCAATCTTCCTACTCCGTTTGCTTTTTGGCTCCCGGACGGAAATTCACCAAGTGTCCCTGAACGGCATTTTCATGCGACTTGCAACTCGACATAACTCGGAAACCGGACGTCGGACCGACGAACCGTCGACTCCGTTAGTTTAGTTTAATGTTTATCCACTTTAATCCATATATTTTTTAGTTTTGACTATGAATACACAATAATTATTATATATATATGTGTGTGTTTTTGTGTGGATAACTTAGAGATGTATAATAAAAATGGGTAAAAGGTGGTTGTCACTAGAGACTTTCATAGTTGTATAGTGAAAATGTAATAGCTATTAAAATTTGGATTAGAAAATTATTAAAGAAGATAAATTCTATAGAAATGGGTAAAAGGTGGTTGTCGCTAGATTAAGAGAGACTTTCATAGTTGAATTACTCAAGGAACCAATTCGATTGTCTAGTGATTCATAAGGATTTAGTTGGGCTTAACATAGAGCTTAAATGCCCTTAAAGTTAGCTAAGCAACCTCTCAAACATGATTAATATATGGTTTACTGATCATATGAACATAATATAATTTTAATCCATCTCTTGTAAATTTGGCATATCAAGAACGCAAAATTGACATATTCATATGAAACATACATGTGAAAATTGAACATATATCAATATTCAATTACAAATAGTGAAAATAGTATAGTATTAAAAGTATGTAACGTACCTCATCATGCTAGATCCCACCTATTATCATACAACCAAGCCCTCCGGATCATCTCTTATACTGATGGTCTCCATTAGTCTCTCGTGCTCTGTATCCGGTAAGAAGTAGCGTACCTTCGATGTATTTCGACTAGGCATTGTTCGTACCTGAAGGTTTGTGCCAATGATTAAGTTGGTAAAGTGATATACACTTGCACCTGGTTTGTAATCCCTGTAAACATATCCACCCTTCTTTCTTCCATTGTTGTCCCGTGTCAAGTATTCACCTTTAACAACCATAGAACCAGTTGGAAAGTGGTTGTTTTCATCGTCAGTCATGGACACAATGAGGGTTTGCTTTCCATCTATACAGCGTGCCAACCAGTATTCATCACCCCATTCAGTATCTTTTGAGGCAACCACTGCGTATATGTGCCCTGCATTATATGATTGTAGGTATATGATCAAAATATTTAGAGTGCGATACAAGTCCATTAATGTGCATTTGAAGACTACGTAAACAAACAAAAAATGTTAAGGAAATGCATCATACCGGGTTGTACAAGGTCTGATACATGATCAAAATCTGCAGAAATAGATGATTGGTCTTCTTCCAACGGAGTTAACTCAACAATTGCACGCTGATCAAGTGGAAGTGATATGCGATCCCATCCATCAACCCAATCCAATGATTCACACCCATCCCAGTCACCATCACAACAAGGCGGGCAAAAACAAGCAAGTTTTCTGGTCCAAATTTCAAATACTGGGTTATCAGAGCTTCGAACCGAATGAAAGCCACGAGTCCCAGGCACAGTCTTGCATTCCCATGCATGTGAACGATCTATGTCTACCACCTCCCAAAAAAATCTCTCCACATGTCTCTTTCTTGTGGATTCTACTCGCATAGTTGATTCCTCTCCCATTACTGACGTGCACCACCTGACTATAGATTGAGCATTTAGAATAGTAGATTCTGTAGATACTTTCAATTCCTCTCTTCGTAGGGCTGTTTTGACACATGCTCCGGCTCCATCATGCTCTCCTTTACCATGCCCAGTCTCAAAATAGTTCCACATATGTGGCACTTTGTAGTTTTTATGCAATGAACACAACCACTGAAATATGCGTGCATTTTTGAACTGACCAGCACACCCATCAGACCAAATCCAGTGTCGGTCCATCTGTATGTTCCTTCCCTTCAAGTGATCATAGAACATGATGAAGCAATGACGTACATAGTGGAAGTCGTGGCACCTATCATCACTTATGTAGAAGTGATATTCCTTCAGAATTTCTCTTTGCTCTTCAGTGCTATTTGGGCCATGCCTGTATGTGATATGGACCATCAAGGAAACCTGCTCAGAGTGATAATACTGACTTTGGATCTCATTTTGAGGTTGCAGAGTGTAGTTCTCGGCAAAATCAACAACTGAAAGTATAGTACCAAGGGGAAATGTATCTCTGCATATTCTAAACTTCTCATCCTGCCATCGTGCCACGTGGACATGCTGAACATATTGATGTGTCTTTTCAATAAATTCCTTGATGAAGTCACTAACTTGTACCTGGTGACACAAAATGATCTCAATGTCAGTTTTTTGTTGTAAGTAAGGATTGAAATGTAACCGTTACAACATAATTTTATAGATATAAATGCATACCTGAGATGTCACCAATTGTATTTTTTTGCTTTCTTTCCCTGGGACTATTTCATAGTTGATATATTTGAAACTTTTCATGTCTGTAACCATTTTCCCAAATTCACTGTCTCCATTCTCGTGCATACATTGGCTCAATAATGCCATTCCAGCACAGTTGGAGCATGTTCCATCCAAACAAGATTTTGCATAGTATGTTTGCCCCTCGGGCCTATTGCACATGATGCTATGAATGAATTCTCTTGATGAAGTCGGTGGTATTGTCATGGAGCAATCCTGCACAATGTTAGTATGCAACACACGACGAATGTACAAAAATGTTTCATAGTAATATTCATATTCTACATGGTATCTACAACAACAAGTGTTACGAAGAGTATTTATTCTAACATACCATGGCTTACATTTCTCAAAAGATCTTTGCCCCAAGTTCAATTGTCTATGCTCAATCTTAAATTTTTCGTAAAGCTCTGTCTGTGTTATATCAAGAAGATGCTTAGTATGTGGCTCACGATCCTTTGAACCCCTTCTTAGTTTTAGTACATCCTTTCGGTTTGAAGAAGGCCTTGTGTGATCATGCCAAAAACTATGCACTAGTCCCTTTACTGCATCAACTAGCTTCATGTCACGACGTGGCAACCGACCAACAAAGGCCCAAAAATCTGTCTGATCGGTTGTGTCAAGATGTTCTCTTCTAATAGAATACCTACGGAGGGTTTTTACATTCAAATTAACTAGTTTCGATGTAGGCCTGAGAATACGAAGGGCCCTGGTGTTCTTATCTGCAATTGATTGTGACAACACACGACGAGCAGCATTGCGGTCCTTTGAACGTGTGTTCTTACCAATTTTACCAAATGCATCTACTAGGCTTTTAACTATATGAGAACTTGGTTCAGAATTCTTTATCATCTTTATCCCTAACTTTTTCCTAACAACATTCATGCTCCTAGATTTTAACAATGATAAAAATAATCTACATTTATCTCCATCACATTTAGAAACAAAATATTTATCAAGTATCTGTTGAGTTTGATAAGCAATACTACGTTTAGATAGCGTACCTTCAATGGAATTCATAAGTCTTTCATCAACTTGTATACGCTTCGGAGTTCTTCGACGTGTGCTTGCTAATGGAGGTAAGGGGGTTGGAATTGTACCATGTAGCGCATCACCAAGACGCTCTGGCGTTTCAGTAGTAGCTTGGTGTCCTTCATTCTCTTCCTGGTAGTTGGATGGTGGAAGTCCAACATCCTCATCCATGGTCTGTGGAAGTCCAACATCCCCTTGTGGAAGTCCAACATCCTCATCGATGGTGTGGATAACATTCTCTTCTTCAACAGTAGGCAAAATGTCCAACGCCTCTCTGACTTCATCGCTTGTATAACCACATCCGGATAGCAAATTGTGTGTTTCTTCGTGAGCTTCATCTTGAGATGGTAACTTATCACTTTGACTTGAAGTGGGAATTGAAACATCCCCTAATGAGCACCTACGTTTTGCTTCTTGATTACTTCCATGGGGTGCTTGTTCAACAACTATTGTGGAAATTGAAGGTCCCTCTTGTCGTGGATTAATAGGATGAACCATGGTATCCTCTACAATTGGATTTGGATTAGTTTCCAAAGAAAGCCTCCGATTCATCATGTATATTCTTTTCTTTTCTTTCTCTTCTTCAATGACTTCTTGAGGTCTCTTCTTCCTTGTGGATTTGTTTACTCGGTTACGTGCATTCCCCATCACCACAATGATCAATTCAATATAGTTTGTTTTTGTTGCTCCTCAATTACAAGCTCTTCAATAATAAGCAAATGGAAGTTCTTCCTTGTTGGTCTTGAAGCTTGATATCTTACCTTGTGTGCTCCTCAAATATAGGCAAAATGAATCTTTCAAAGGCCTTATCTTTGGTGTTCTTCAATTGGAGATTCTTCAAGCTTGCTAATTATTTTCTTCAAATATGGCCATATAACCCAACACCACAGTGAGCAACCATGAAAGATGTCCTCAATGCTGCACCTGCATAAAAAAAAATGATGGAGTTGGTGTAGAATGTGAAAATTTTCAGACGCGGGCTCGTGCTGTTTGAAAAATCGCGGGATTGTTGCTTTCGTTCGGACAGAGTGAAGTTGCTCTCGGACAGCAACAGTCCATTATTTCTGGAGTTCCAAAACGCGTACGCGTTTTATAAATATAAAACGCGTGCGCGATATGTAGTTAAAAAACGCGAACGCGATATAGTCAAGCACAATAAATAGGTTAGGTGCACGGCTAGGGCAACGAACAAAATCAAAGAAAACTAATAATTTATATGATTGCATACAAAACAAATGTTTTGTATGGTTTAATACCCCCTAGCTCTCTCCCAATAATCCCTAGATACCCCCTATCTCTTTCTAAATATGTGTCCCTCATTCTCCCTACATGTTTCTTTCATGTTTCTTTCTCTCCCTTCAGCCATGTCTCTACCACCCCACTCTCCATCTCTCCACCTTCTCTTTATCTTCGTCATTATCCCTCCCTATAGCACTCTCTCCCTTCTTCTCCCTTAATCACTAACCCTCTACGCCTTTATCCCTCCCCCTTGCCCTCTCTGTCTTACCTTGTTCCTAGAGCCCCTCCCCCATAAAGGCCTTTAGACCCTCTTCTAAATATTAATCCCTAAGTGCATAAGTGCACAAGATGATGAGGAGGAGGAGGGTGATGACAATGAAGATGATCATGATGTAGATGAAGATGATAAAGATGATGAGGAGGAGGAGGGTGATGACAATGAAGATGATCATGATGCAGATGAAGATGATAAAGATGATAATGTTGATGAAGATGATGGTGATGATGATGAAGATGTTGATGTTGATGATGATGGTGATGATGATGGTGATGAAGATGATGGTGACATGATGGAGATGTTGATCTGATGAGGAAGATGATGATGATGATGGTGATGATGGTGATGATGATGAAGATCATGTTGATGAGGATGATGATGGAGATGAAGATGATGATGATGAAGAAGATGATGATGATGGAGATGTTGTGTTGATGGGGAACCTAGAGATGACAATGATGATGAAGATGGTGATGGTGATGGTGATGGTGATGGTGATGACGATGAAGATTTTGATGATGATGCTGATGGCGATGATGATGAAGATGTTGACGATGATGGTGATGGTGATGTTGAGATGATGATCATGATGATGTTCAGAAGATCATGATGGTGATGATGGTGATGATGATGGAGAAAATGACAATGATGGATATGTTGATGAGGAACCTGCAGATGCCAATGATGATGATGATGGAGATGTTGATGAGGAACCTACAGATGCCAATGATGATGGTGATGACGATGAAGATGTTGATGATGATGGTGCTGGTAATGATGATGATGATGATGATGACGAAGATGATGGTGACATGATGGAGATGTTGATCTGATGAGGAAGATGATGATGATGATGATGGTGATGATGATGAAGATGTTGATGACGATGATGATGGTGATGAAGATGATGATGATGAAGAAGATGATGATGATGGAGATGTGTTGATGGGGAACCTAGAGATGACAATGATGATGAAGATGGTGACGGTGATGACGATGAAGATTTTGATGATGATGCTGATGGCGATGATGATGAAGATGTTGACGATGATGGTGATGGTGATGTTTAGATGATGATCATGATGATGTTCAGAAGATCATGATGGTGATGATGGTGATGATGATGGAGAAAATGACGATGATGGATATGTTGATGAGGAACCTGCAGATGCCAATGATGACGATGATGGAGATGTTGATGAGGAACCTACAGATGCCAATGATGATGGTGATGACGATGAAGATGTTGATGATGATGGTGTTGGTAATGATGATGATGATGATGATGATGATGATGAAGATGAAGATGATGGTGACATGATGGAGATGTTGATCTGATGAGGAAGATGATGATGATGATGGTGGTGATGATGATGAAGATGTTGATGACGATGATGATGGTGATGAAGATGATGATGATGAAGAAGATGAAGATGATGATGGTGATGAAGATGATGATGATGAAGAAGATGACGATGATGGAGATGTGTTGATGGGGAACCTAGAGATGACAATGATGATGAAGATGGTGATGGTGATGACGATGAAGATTTTGATGATGATGCTGATGCTGATGATGATGCTGCTGCTGATGATGATGATGATGAAGATGTTGACGATGATGGTGATGGTGATGTTCAGATGGTGATGATGATGATGATGATGATGATGATGGAGATGTTGATGAGGAAGGGGGAGATGACAATGATGATGAAGATGTTTATGGTCATGAAGATGATGATGATGGTGATGGTGATGATGATGGAGATGATGGAGATGGCGATGAAGATGATGATGATGATGATGATGGTGAAGATGATGAAGAAGATGATGATGATGGAGATGTTGACCTGATGACGATGAAGATGATGATTATGGTGATGATGATGAAGATGTTGATGCTGATGATGATGGTGATGAAGATGATGATGATGGAGAAGATGATAATGATGGAGATGTTGATGAGGAACCTACAAATGCCAATGATGATGATGATGATGATGGTGATGACAATGAAGATGTTGATGATGATGGTGATGGTAATGATGATGAAGATGATGATGATGATGGTGATGGTGGATGGTGATGGTGATGTTTAGATGATGATGTTCAGAAGATGATGGTGACATGATGGATATGTTGATCTGATTCAAGGAAGATAATGATGATGATGATGATGGTGATGATGATGAAGATGTTGATGATGATGATGATGGTGATGAAGATGATGATGATGAAGAAGATGATGATGATGGAGATGTTGATGTTGATGGGGAACCTAGAGATGACAATGATGATGAATATGGTGATGGTGATGGTGATGGTGATGACGATGAAGATTTTGATGATGATGGTGATGGTGATGATGATGAAGATGTTGATGATGATGGTGATGGTGATGTTTAGATGATGATCATGATGATGATAATGATGATGGAGATTTTGATTTGATGAGGAATATGATGATGATGATGATGATGGTGATGATGATGAAGATGTTGATGATGACGATGATGGTCATGAAGATGATGATGATGAAGAATATGATGCTGATGGAGAATATGATGCTCACAACTCCCTCTAGTCTCTCTCTCCCCAACCATCAATCTCTCTCTCTCTCTCTCTCTCTCTGTCTCTCTCTCTGTCTCTCTCTCTCTCTCAAACACACACACATACACACACATTATGTCACTTTCCATTCTCAAACCCATACCCCCTCCATCCATATCTATCTCCAACTTTCTCCCTCCATCCCTCACCCTACCTTCTCTCCCTCCCTCTCTCATCGCCTGTCTCTCACCTTCTATCCCTCCCTCATCTTTCCCTCAACCTATCCCAATCTCTCCATCACTCCCTCTCTCTCCATCGCCACCACTCTCTGCATGTCTCCCACCAACACTTTCTGTCCCTCCCTTCCTATCTCTTATTTCGTTCTATCCCCATCTATCTCTCACTCCCTCCAAATCCATTCCTCCCCATTGTCCCTCTCCCTCCCTCGCTCTATGTCTCTCCCCCCCTTGTATTCTTTATTTCTCTCTCACATCCCCCTTGTCACTCAAGTCTCACTTTCAACTTCTAACCCTATACCTCTTCAGAACCTATTCTACTCCTAATAGTGCTCTCAAGCTCCACTTCCCTTCACCCCCTGTAGCCCATCATGTTCTCATTCCCTTCATCTCTCCCCACTCAAGCTTCCAACATCCTTCTAAGCCCTTGACCCTTTCCCACCCCTATTAAATATTAACCATAGATTCCCTTGACCCTTCCCCACCCCTTCTCAAATATTAAACAAAATTTCCCTTGACTTCTACACCCCCTCTTTCTCAAGTATTAAACATATATTTTATGATTTGAATAACGCGAGCGCGTTTTGTAACTATATAACGCGTACGTGTTATGTAGTTATATAACGCGTACGCGTTAATTATTGATATAACGCGCACGCGTTATTTAGTTATATAACGCGTACGCGTTATTTAAATCTAAAAGCGCGGCAATATTTTTGAATTTAAACAGGCCGAGTCACATGCTCACATGTCAACAATAATCCTATGTGTATGCTTTGGAGTTTGCTTCGGTAATTCCAAACCTGTGCTATGTTAATGAAAAACCAAAGCTAATTGGGTATTTCTTCCAGTTTCTGTAGAAGCCTGTGCTTAGCCACTCGTTACAATATGCTACACAGAGTTATTTTTGACGAAATCTTAGACACAAATAGCATTTTTTCTGCAGATTCCAAATATGTAACTTTTATTTTGAAATATTAATTTTTCCTATTTTCTTTCAATTTCTTTTCTGTCCTACCTCCTTAACTCGTGAAACACATTGTTAGTGTTTCTTCCATAACTTTTTCAATTC
This sequence comes from Larix kaempferi, assembly GCA_027924585.1. Classification (NCBI taxonomy): domain Eukaryota; kingdom Viridiplantae; phylum Streptophyta; class Pinopsida; order Pinales; family Pinaceae; genus Larix; species Larix kaempferi. The sequence continues at coordinate 27,408,701 of BSBM01000361.1, forward strand.
TCAATCATTTCAAAAAAAAATTGTATGGTGCACAAGAGGACACTAACCTCCACGTTCTATGAAAAACCCATTTCAAGATTTTTGCATTAAGACCTTCAAAGGCTCTACCCACAAAAGATGTACTATTTTTGAGGTTTGATCACTTAGACAATTATAAAAAAATTATAAAATTACTAATTTAATTTTCGAAAAATAATGGCGCACAAGTGCTATGTGTTCTCTACATGCATGCCGATTTTTGTAGCTTGATTCCATCATTTAGGCCCTCAAAGGCTCTACCCACAAAAACATATACCTTATCATTTGCCTGAAAAATAAAAAGTGTCTGTTAGGAAAACTGAAACTTGACATAGCTATGCAAATTTTCAATACATAAAAGTTATATATTCAGAAACGTGATTCAATTTCCTACATTTCATCTTTTTTACTCAATGCAAGATATTTTCCGTAAGTAAATCAAAAAATCCAAGTAAGTTGAGGGATGCCTGCTTTTTCAGTTTTCTATTGCATCTAACGTGCCAAAAGTGACCCTCATTAGCTTGCACTGACCCTGCTACCTTTGTTAACATGTCCACAAGATTATGTCTAGTGCGTATATTTTCTAGCTTCCATTGTTCATCTTCCAAAACTAATTGTATTAAATGGTACCTTAGTTGTATATTTTTAGTATTAGAATGGAAGATTGACTTATTTGCAAGATGAATGGCACTCTGGTTGTCATGATACAACCTACTATTCTCCTGCTTCTTTTCCAATTCCTACATAAACCTCTATAGCCAAACCATAACTTTACTAGCCTTTGCAATAGAAACATACTATGATTTCATTGTTGAGAATGCAACATCCTTTTGTAGTTGTTAAATCCAACTTACTGTTTTGCCACCTACAATAAAAATAGATATTTTGGTGCTCCTCCTATTATCTATATCACCTACCTTATATGAATACACATATCCCTATAGAAGAGTGTTTGAACCTCCAAAACATAATACATGAGTAGTATAAAATACCTAAGAATCCACTTTACTGCATCCCAATGCTCCTTACCTAGATTGTTCATATGAGTCCCACTGCATGCACAATATCCATCCTTTTGCACACCATTGCATGCATCAATTTTCCAACCGTTGATGCATAAAAAAACTTGGACATGTAGTCTATCTTCTCTTGTGTCTTGGGACAGGTCTCCTTAGTCAAATTGAAATGGTTGGCCAAATGTGTACTAACTGGTTTTGCATCTTTCATTCTAAATATTTTCAACACCTTCTCGATATACTCACCATAAGACAATGTTAATTTGCAATTTTTCATGTCTCTTGTTATTCTTAACCAAGGATTTTCTTTGTGGAACCCAATTCCTTCAACACAAATGAATTAGCTATTTTTCTTTTGATCACATTTATATCCTACATGTTAGAACTTGCAACAAGCATGTCATCTACATACAAGAACAAGATAATATAGTTTCCCATATTAATCCATTTTGGACTAAATTTTTATCCCATAAAACTATAAAATAGCCATTTTATCATTTTTTTGCTAGAAACAACCACGGTAACGTCATTTATGTGCCTAAGAGATGTTTTTTTATTGGCATATATGTTCTAGTGACTTACATACGTTTTCTTTTTCTCTCTAAGAAAAACATGAAAACGACATATATTTTTTTATTAGGGGAATCTACAACTAGAGTTGTGCTACTATACCCCTAGAATTGGTAAGTTTGGGGGGATTCGAACACGTGACCTTCCATTTACAACCCATTATAATTTCTCATCTTTACCACTTGAGCTACCCCCACGAGCATATAAAAACATATTAAATTTTTTTTTTCAAAAGTCTAATATTAATGTATATTTTTAAGATAGTTGTAACATATTAAAAAATGTTTTTGAGAATCTAATTATTTATCCAGCAATTATATTTATATTTTGTTGAAGCATAACAAAAATTATGATTTATGAACAAAATAATATTAAAAGATCTTCTAAATTCTTTGAAACCAAATGAAAGTTAAAATATAAAGTAATTCTATAAAATTTGTGATTTAAAATTTGGTAAAATAGTTTTGTATATTGTATCATTGTTGTATGATTTAAATGGGTTAGTGCATTTAAGTTGCTAAAGTTTTTAGATGTAATTTCTCTACTATTTCTATCATAATTTTTTCATTTGTCAATCATTTCATAAAAAAATTATATGTTACATTACTAAACACTCATCTCTATCTGTTATAAAAACCTCAATCTATTATCATTATGTTAACACTTTCAAAGCTACATCAATATTTTAAATTGCTTATTTTATTTTGGAAAAATAGCACAACACTAGTATTGTTTGTTATCTAGATTTTTACCATTTTTTGTATATTGATTTCATCACTTAGGTACAATAAGGCTACACCAACATGGACATAAATAAACATTTTCAATAAATAAAATTTATATATTTAGAAAGTTGATTCAATTTCCTACTTTTCATAGTTTTTACCTTTCATAGTTTTTACTAAAAAAAGTTTGTATCTTAAAAAATCTAAGTACATCTAATATGTAAAAGAAACTAACATATAAAAATATCCTATAAATGTGTAGATAATATATACAACGTATTATGTTTGACAAATTTTACATAACTAAGTTTAAAATACTATTCAATTTTTTTTATATTAAAGTGTTATATTAATAGAATAAAAATGTGGATTTAGGATGATTTAATTATTTTAATAAGTAGTAGAATATGTACATTTTATTTTTTATAGTTAATTTCAATTTATTTTAATAGTGAATTTATAGATATAGAAATTGGAAAGATATCTCCAAACATATTTACAATGCAATAATATTATCTTTAATCTAGAGAGAAATATATATATATATATATATAAAAGAATAAAAAAACTTGTTAAAAAATGTTTAGGATTATATATATAGTTTATAGTTTAGACAAAAGAATGAAAAAATATGTTTAAATTTTTTTTATAACCCAACATTTTAAATTAAGTGAATCTATATATATATATAATTAATTTAGACAAAAGAATTGAAAAACATGTTTAAAAAGTTTTTATAACCCAACATTTCAGACTAACTAAGTGAATCCATCTTCACGAAAGATTGAGATATTCCTCGGCCTTATCATGTTGTTGTTTTTTTTTTATCTTTGTTTGGAAGGATAATGAATAATCTTTGTTTGGAAGGATAATCAAGAGTTAACCAAACTACACATTATATGTATACAAATTAAATAAAGTTTTATAAAATGTATACAAATTAAATAACGTTTTGATGTTTTATTATGAGTTTTCTTTTTTTCTTTAGAAGTATAATGAATAATAAATTTCGCTAATTTGTTTCAAGTTGGTCCAATGCCATTAATTTGAAAGTGAATGAATATCTCGCAATCTCCTTAGTGGCATCCCATATCACTTAACCATTAACCCATTATCACTTAATCATTAACCCATCAAAGATTAATTTTAAATGACACTATTGAATTGTGATTGATTTGACAATAAACTACAATCGCTTTCTTGGCATCCTACCTCACTTAACCATTTAGCCATCATAAACTCTTTTAAATTGACACTTACCACCTTCTTAACATAGACCTGGACTATTAATTATCCCCAAAATATTATTTCGACGTCCCCTTCCCCTTTCACCAAAATGAAGCCTTATACTTGGAAGAGAACAATAAATATGAAAGGGAAGAGTAACCGGATATAATTATATTAGTTAATGACTACTAAGTGCTCGTTAATTTAGAGGAAAGGGCATATGAAACGCTGCTACTCTGAGAATCATGAGAACGAATATTAAAGTAAACCATTTTTCTCCCAACTGGATTACATTGCGGCTGTGTACAGTAAATAATAGCCTCTAAGTGATAAAAATAAAGGAACAAATGGCAGACACTGTGAGAGAAGTTGATGCGAGTCAACAAAATGAAAATCCTTACGATTTGGTTTGCCTAGGGTTTTCTAATCGTTACGGTACATGTTATCTAAGTGTAACCCTAAATTCCATATTAACAATGGAAGTTACGAGGAGAGCGTTCATGAATCTGCCAGATCCAGGCTCTCCCGACTACCACATCCCAGATGACTCCATGACGGCGTTAATCAATTTCTTCTTCCTTCATAGACGGAGGCCAAAGCTTGCTGATTATCCTAAACACCTCTACCCGCGCAGAGGGATTCTTGGACTCTTAGATCGCATCGACAAGTGGAGATGCAGGGAAATCCGTGATTATGATAATAAAATAGAGATTATTGAACACTTAAATCGCATCGAAAAGTGGCTACACAGGAATGTTCCTGGGCTCCCGAAACATTTTCGATCAGGATCAGGAGGGTCGCCTACAGTAGCATTGTATTTGATCCTTGATAGACTCAGACAGGAAGGATATGTAAAGGGTTTAGAGAAAGATGTGTGGGGCATATACACAACTCGAGTAACTTGTAAAACATGCGGTTATGACTACAAGAAACTCCGCAACGAAATCATGGTCACCTTCTATTCTGAACTAGCTGATAAACTCCAATTTTTCCAATACCTTACAGACCATGAAGCTGTAGCTAATAAAGTCGAATTACAAAAGGAGCTAGATAATGCCCAGCAAGAAGGCAAAGGCAATAATAGTATCACAAGATTTTTATCAGTACAACATCTTTTTAACTTCGCAGAACCAAGTTGGTACTCTGAAGAACAAGGGCGACTGGTCGATGATCTTGATCGTCACGATCAATCGAAATCTTGTAAAGTTTCTTGCGGTGCCTACGACATAAGATTTCGAACTACATTTAACCAATTCCCACTTAATTTGATCATTGAAATGGAGTACATCAGTATTCAATTTCCGGGCTGTATGATTATTGATGAATTTATCGATCTCAGCGTACTAGCGGAGTCAGACACTACTCCAACAGTAAATGCTAAATATAAGCTTGTTGTGGTTGGTGAGATTGTGGAAAATGGAGACCATACTATCTCATATGTAAGAGCTTCCAAGTATGCAAAGGAAATTTATTGTCCTGACCACCCCTCGGTTAATATTGCCAGGGAGAACATGTGGTACAAAGTGGATGACTATGATGTGGAATTAGTGCCGTTTAGTAGTGTGTGGGAAGGAATGCATGATCACAATCTTCTCATTTATGAAAAGGAGGAGCAGCAGCTGAGCACAGTATAAACCGAAAACGAGCAGCAGCGGTTGATCGCACAAAACGAAAACGAAAACGAAAAGGTGCAGCAGCATGGCCTGTGATAACTGCCACTTAAATCGCCCTTTGTTGGTAATGGAAAATTTTCTGGCAAGACACAGTTCCATCCCTTCTAGTTATGTTTTTGGAATTTAGACGATCTAGATCATATGAATCTCTTGAATAGCAAGAGATTCTTCATCGTCATCTTTGTTAGGTTGGCTGATAAACATAAATCGCAATAACAAAGGTTGGAGGTTAGTGGATGAGTATGTCACTTGTAAGATTCTAGGTCGATTTAATGTTAATCAATATAGATTGGAGGAGGATGTGACAAGTGCATTATTTAGATTGATTTTTATGAATATGGTTCAAAATTAAAAATAAACAATATTATATATATGTATATAAAATAACTCGTAACTGATACATAGATACATATATAATTGATAGATAATGCATGAATTGTAAACAATTCATTACCAATAACAAAAAGAGTCTATGATAACCTATCATTTGGCATAGATATGAACCCATTTAACTGGAAAATCTAACAAAAAGAGTCTATGATAACCTATCATTTGGCATAGATATGAACCCATTTAACTGGAAAATCTAAGAAATTAGAACTAAGATAACAAAAAGAGTCTTTGATAACCTATAATTTGGCATAGATATGAACCCATTTAACTGGAATAATCTAAGAAATTAGAACTAAAATATAGAGTACAACTACTAAATATTTAAGTCAATACTCAGTGTACATGTATCATAATGCACAGGGTTGCGGGCATCAGCTAACAAAACCGAAGTAGCATACCGAAATCAATACGGTCGAAACAAGACCTAAACGAAAATCAATACGGCCGAAACAAGAACTGCAAGAGGTTATGTGGGTCATGGCACGCATACATCTTCAACCGCAGCTAGGAGCTTTGTGGACAATGCAAACTATAATGGTCTAGCTGAGGAAAAGCCAAATGTAGATCCACCAGTTACTCTACCAGAATTGTCATTGTCATGTATATTAGGGTGTGTGGGTTGGATTATGGGTGTCCAGGTGTACATATTTTAGCTGCCTTTGACGATGGAGCTAAGGATGGAGTGGATATTGTATCCATCTCAATTGGAGTTAGTTCCAAGGATGTAATAGCCAAAGGAGCATTTCATGTTATTTAGAAAGGAACTATATGGATAGGTGTATGGATAGTGGTTTATATTTTAAGGACCTTTTCAATGTACTCATTTTTTTTTTTCAAGCACTTTATTTTGAGTATAATTTAGGTGTTTATATTTTAGAATTTGGGGTGGACTATTATTTATGTATTTTTTAGATTGCATGAGGATGAGATAAGTGTACTCTTCACATTGATTTTATGGTAATGGTTACAAATCTGAACAAGAAGAATTAACCATAGAGTAAATATATATTTTTTTTCTTATTTTTTCTTTGGAACTTTTACTCCCCCAAGAACTTCACTTCAACTAGCATTTACTTCAACAAGTAAACTTTACTTTGACCACCATTTACTTAGGGAAGCTCTTAACTTAAGATACATAACTTTTACCACAATGAAATATTTGGGAAATCTTGATTTCTTTTACAAAGAGTAAATGTAAACAACATTCACATTCTTGATTTCTTTTACAAACAGTAAATGTAAACAACATTCACATAAGTAAACATGGAGAAGATGTGCGACATGCAATATTTAACATTCTTGAGAATGAATACATAAAACTATAGACTTATATATTACTGCATTAAAACATGGCAACTTCATTGCTTTACATAGAGATGGAATTTACTTCGATTTTTCACCTCTCATAGAGCTTGTGCTCTTAATACATTTCACGACTATGAGCTTGAGCTCGCAAGCACACCCCGGACCTTTTTGTCTTCTCCTTTCTCTCTTCCTCTCTCTCGCTTCTTCTCTTACTTTTTTTTTCAACTATCTTCTCCTACATATACAGAGACTTGATTTCGCTTCTCCTCGAAGCTACTGAGTTACATTAAAGACTGTAATTAATTTCTACCTAAGAATTTTGACTTGCAGAATACAAACACGGCTGAATAAATACAAGGAAGTGTGCACAAAGCCTTCTAACAATTTGTGTGACATCTCTACGTTTCTACGGACTCTGACTGAGTCAAGTTGTTATTTGAAATCCATCAACTTATAATTCATTTTTCCAACACTCCCCCTTAATTATAAGCAAATGGCGATTACAAAATAAAATTTTACAAAATGTTTTAGAGCTGAAACATGCTCTGTGCATGACGAAGTTCATTGTGTAGAACTTGTCACTCCTAAACAACTCCGCAGATATTGAAATGTGTCCCTTGCTAATGGTTTTGTAAATAATTTTGCTACCTGATTTTCAGACCTACAAAATTCTAAACAGATTTATTTGTTATTTATCAATTCTATGATAAAATGATACCTTGTGTCAATGTGCTTGGTTCTCTTGTGGAACATGTGATTCTTTGACAGTGCAATAGTTGAATTGTTGTTGCAGTAAATGGTTGTGAGATCTTGTTGGTTCTACGATAGATCACTTAACATCCTCCGCATCCAAATAGCTTGACATGCAACCATTGTAGCTGCAACATATTATGCTTCTGCTGAATAAAGAGTTAGAATGGGTTGTTTCTTTGAAGCCCATGATACAACACATTTTCCTAAATGAAATGTATTCCCAAATGTGATTTTTATATCGTCTATGCTACCTCCATTGTCATTGTCAATGTATCCAATGAATTTAAAATTTTCTAAGGTTGAATACAAAATATCAAAGTCTTGTTCCACTTGCATACCTCAGAATTATTTTACTTGCTTGCCAATGAGATTGTTTGGTGACTCCATAAATATTGAGATTAAAATGACTCCATACATGATGTATGTCCTTTTTGCAGTAAGATACATAAGGCGTCCAACAATCCTTTTGAACCGTGTAGGATCTACATTGGATCCATCATCATCTGTGCTCAATTTCAAACCTATTATCACTGGTGTTAGGGTTGTCTTGCAATTTAACATCTTAAATATTTTCAAGACATCATTTGCATACTTCGACTGAGATATAAATATATCATTTTCAGTTTGTTGGACTTCAATGCCCAGAAAATACTTCATAAGCCCCAAATTAATCATTTCAAATTCACTTTCCATGATTGATCTAAAATCCTCTATGCCAAAATCACCAGTAAATATTAAATCATCTACATACAGGCAGACAATTAGCTTATTACCTTGCTTGTTGATTTTTGTGTATAACGTTGGTTCACATTCACTTCTGTGAAATCCATTCTGAATGAGGTAAGAGTCAATGCAACTGTACCAAGCTCTAGGTGCTTGCTTCAAAATATAGAGTGCCTTTTTTCATCCTGTATACTTTGTGTCCTTGTCCCGAGACTTCGTACCCTTGTGGTTGCTCCACATATACTTCCTCCTCCAGATAACCATTTAGAAATGAAGACTTAACATCGATTTGGTAAACAAGCCATGTCTTATGTGTTGCAATGGCCAAAATTTTCATTGAAGTCTATGCTAGGCTGCTGTGTGAACCCTCTTGCTACCAATTTTCTTTATGCTTCTACACATTTCCATCAACATCTTGCTTGGTCTTAAAAATCCATTGGACGCTTATCACATCCTTGTCCTTAGGAACATCGACTAATTCCCATGTTTGATTCTTCTCAATGCATTTTATTTATTCATCCATGGCTTGTGCCCAAACTTTATCTTCAACAGCTTCTTCAAATGTTAGAGGATCATTAATTTGACAAAATAATGCAAAAACTGAGAATGAATTGGGTGTAACAGTCTCACATATTTCACGCATACTTCTTGTCTTTGTCAGAGTTGTTGATGTCGAACTCCACGAACTACTTGACGAAGTTTTTTGCGCTCTTGGTGTGCTTGTCGGAGTAGCTTGAACTCCAACTTGTGTCGAAGTTCCTTGTGTTGAAACATGTTGCGTTGTCCTGGGAGTAGACAGAGCTACGACATTATGACTCACATGTGGAGTTTCAACCACATCCTCTTCCATGTCATCATGTTCGACATGTGACACAATCTTAACATTCTTCTCTACGGTTCCATCCCATGTTTCATTTTATACAAACTGAACATCTCGACTGATAATAACTTTTCTTGCGACAGGGTCATACAATGTGTATGCTTTTGTGTTTTCATAATACCCAACAAAGATACATTTATGTTATTTATTGTCTAATTTTTTTCTCATCTAATCTGGAACCAAAGAAATTTTTAGGGGTGAAATTTCGCCAATTGGCTATTTTCCGGGCTTTTTTTCAAAAAATAAATTCGCTATTTGGTCATTTTTAGTCTCTAATATCGCCTATATTTACATAAAATATGTTTTTTTATCATAATATTCGCCAAAAATCACAAGTTTTAGTAGTAAATTGTATGTTTCATATTTAATATTCGCCTGCCAATCTATATATATGTTTTTTTTCAATCCAAAATAATCGCCTAAAATACTAAACTTAAGTATACTTTTATAATCCTTAAAAAATACCCTGTCTGGAACATGTGCGTATGTGACAGAACCAAAAAAATTTAAATGTGAAACACTATGTTTCATACCTGTCCAGGCTTCCTGAGGAACTTTGTTCTTCACACTCTTTGTTGGACATCGATTCATGATGTATACAGTAGTTTCCACTGCCTCAACCCAGTATTCATTTGACAGATGCATAGCTACCAACATACTGCATGCCATATCCATAATGGTTATGTTCTTCCTCTTTGTTGGACATCGATTCATGATGTATACAGTAGTTTCCACTGCCTCAACCCAGTATTCATTTGACAAATGCATAGCTGCCAACATACTGCGTGCCATATCCATAATGGTTATGTTCTTCCTCTCTGTGATACCATTCTGCTCTGGTGTATACCGTGTAGTGAATTGCCTGTGTATGACATGATTTTTACAAAAGTTTAAGAAATCATTTGAAACATACTCACCACCTCTATCTGTCCTTAAGATCTTGACGATGTAACAGCTTCGTTTTTCACAAGTTTCTTGAACTACTGAAAACATCCAAATGCATCAAATTTATGTTTTAGAAAATATGTCCAGGTTTTTATTGTGTAATCATCAATAAACGTGAGAAGGTAAGTGCAACCTCCTATGGACGGTGTTTGCATTGGTCCACAAATATCAAAGTGCACAATTTCAAGTGGTGTGTGATCTCTATATTACTTTTCACCTGGAAAAGTCTCTCTGTGTTGTTTGCAAAAAATACATCATTCACAAATTCTCTCTGGTTTTTCAATCAATGGAAATCCTTTCACCATATCTTTCATGTGTAGCAACTTCAACCCACCAAAATTCAGATGTTCAAATCTGAAGTACCACAACCGGGATTCATCTCGTATTTCTGACTGAAACGCTGCTTGTATTTCTTTGTCGCTGTCCTTTTTCTTTCTTGTCGCAGTGATTGTCTGCTTCTTTACTTTTTGCCTTGAATGTAGCTCCTGAATTTTCATTATGACTTCCATGAACAACTTGATTTTTTTTTCCTTTTATGTTTGGTCTTATCCTCAAGGGAAACAAGTGATTGCTTGTCATCTGCACTTTGGATATTAAGTGATTGTTTGGATATATGTCCTTAATCAGACAATGCTTGCCTGTCATATAAACTTTGTAAACTTTTTCTAACATTTGTCCAATGCTCATCAAATTATAATTCAAACCTTGAACATAATAGATATCAGGCATAGTTTTATGCTCCCTTTGTTTGGTTAGAATATCAACAATGGCTTTACCCAAAATAGTGACTTGAATATTATTTCCAAGTGTGACATCAGTTTGAACTGATTTATCTAGACTAGAGAATATATTTAAATTACCAGACATATTATTGCTACAGACTGAATCTAAATACCATATGTCACTCGGCACTTCTTGGACAACATTGCATTCAAGCGGAGATGCACATGCTAAAAACATTGAGCTGGTCAGATTGCTAGTGTTGCTTGACTGTGATTGACCTTGCTTTCCCTTCTCATACTACTTCTTCCTGCATTCATATGCAAAGTGTCCAAACCTTTTACAATAATGACATTGAATTTTTTATTTATCAAACCTTTTTCCACTTGGCTGACTCAGGATCTGATTTTGATGTCTACCAACGACATATGCAGGGTGGCTGCTGCGTCCTCCTCTGAAAGAACTTCTTCCTCTACCTCTAGAGTTTGATCTTCCCATGCCTCTTCCACAACTTATGGATGACTATGCTACAAATGCACCTTCTAATGATGTATTTGATCTGTTGATTCTATGTCCATGATTGAGGAGTGAGGCTTGCAACTCATCAACAGTAAATTGGGACAGATCTTTGTTTTCCTCCAGGGTCACAACTAAAGATTCAATTTTTTTAGGAAAACTTCTAAATTTTTTTTCAACAACTCTTTGGTCACTTAGATTTTTTCCATGAAACTTTATTTGATTAATTAGACCAATAACTCGAGTATAAAATGATTCTACTAACTCTGTATCTTTCATTAACAGAGATTCAAAATATCTTCTAAGGAGTTGTAGTTTGGCAGTCCTTACCTTGTTCAAACCTTGATAGAAAGTTTCCAGTGTATCCCACACTTCCTTAGCTGTCGTTGTTGCTACTACTCTTGGGAGTATGGATTCATGTGTTGCTGATCACAATAACCTTGAACTTGTTTAGTTTAAGTAGATTTAGGCATTTGATAACTCACTAGTGTGTTAATATGCATAAAGCTATGTTACCAAAAATGAGGAACAAAACGAGAAACAAAAACAAAACTAAAATTGATGCAAAGAGAGAGAAAAAACCACAACACTAAATAAAATATGAATATGATGGTAATTCGAATATGAAATGATTAAACACTTAGAGACTTATTACTCAAAGTGGGATGTGATTCTATGATGGATTTGATCCCTCATTTCAGGTTTAAGTTATCGTATCATAATGAGAGAAAAACATTTATAATGAACTTTTTTCAATGCTTCCATAAATAACTATTTTGTAGTCCACGTTCACATGCCTAACCCTAAATTAAAGCTTTGAATGCTCGCCCAACTAATCAATCTAATTGTTGACTAATCATGAGATGCAACCCAACACTGACTAATTGTTGACTCATGATACTACACCTTACGAAAACCTACAGTTAAGCTCTTGTCTCTATCAAAACAAACTTCCACCTGAAAAGTTGGATTTCTAATCCTTGTTACGTTACGTTATTGATTGGGTAGGAGTTGGCTAGAATAAAGCTCTTCAATTAAAAGGATTTTGGAAATGTAAGCTCAATTTTAATTGCTTTTTAGCTGAGATTGCAATAGCTTACAAATTTATCTTGTTTCATCAATTTGTTGGTGCCCAATGAATTTGACAAGATCAATATCAGAGCATTGTTACTTTCATATCATCATGAGACTTATTTCCTCTCTGCCCAATACAGAAGGTTTCGAAGATGAGGATGCTGCTATTTCAAAGAAAGCCATGGACCCTTGTCCTATAATCTGTTACTAATGTACAGGAAAAACTCATTGAAATGGACTATGTAATTGAAAAATTGAACAAGAAACAATCCACGTTCCCCATAGTTTCTTGAAACGGTTTATGATGTCTAGAAACGAGAATGGTCGTAGAAAATGACAATTTTTGTGTAGTTGTCATTTCTAGATCTTTTCTTTGGTGAAATGAGGATCACCCTTCCATTTTTGGCACAATCAAAACAAAGTTAAAAGGAAATAAATAATGTATCTAGAATGTGACAAATATAAAAGGTATTTCTAATGTAGAATGTGTCAAATATACGCCTATCGACTTTAAATGGGTGGAAAATCAATAAGGATTTGGATCCAAGAACACATATATATGTGATCAAATTGATTGTACTTGGAAATACCTTATTTACAAAATGCCAAAAACCCCTCCTACACAACAAGAGGAATCCCATAATTACACTAATAGATCTCCTCATATTCCATGCCTTAGAAGTAACCATACCTTTAAGGTATAAAAACACTTCAACTACATACTTCTCATAACCTGAGAGCTTCTCATAACTATAACATTGTAGATTATTTGCAATCCTCCAATGCCATGTCTACACTTGAAATTATTGCCTTTCCTTTCCCAAAAGAAGGAATTACTATTAGCATTAGGAAATATAAATCCATGTGATTCTCACCTTATGTTCTTTGATTTAAATATAGGTGAACCACAATTTCCTTCATTAGTCATATTTCAAATCCACATCACCATCAATAATATCATCATTGATCGAGGCATCATCAATGAAAGTGCTTCTACATTTTAATGTCCACCAATATTGGGAAACAACTTGGTTCCCTCGATCTACCCCATTTTTATTTCATTGATGCTTATGCTCATGTCAGCCAGCCCCAGCCTTTTGGTTGGGGATTTTTAAAATAGATCCCATTGTTTCTTTTGAAAAACTTGATTTCTTAATCTTTTCAATATCCACTTAGAAGGAGGATGATACAATAATTTGTGTTGGCCATGTTTATCATGATGTCTACATTTATATGGAAGTATTCAAAGTTTTTCATATCCACTTAGAAGGAGGATGATAGCATAATTTGTGTTGGCCATGTTTATCATGATGTCTACATTTATATGGAAATATTCAAAGTTTTTCATAGATCTTGAAATGGGTATTATCTTACGTTTGATTTATCATTCAATTTGAACTCTATGGAACGGTTGCTTGCTTATTTTCTTGATTTCTTATGTAGTGACCATGGCCATATCTGAATGACATTTGAATATTTTTTAATCATTGGAGTTTTGAACTTGTATAGTTGTGCATATGAGAAATTTTGATAAATTTGGGTAAACCCTTCTCAATGTTGATTTTCAAAAAATATCTTAATGAAAATCCTCAACTTTGGCCAATGGATTTTATGATATTGTTCTCCAGAATTGGAATGGTAGCTTGTCCCATAATGGGATTAAATTAAGGGTTCTAGTTAGGTATGGAGTGAAATTTCATGTTTTGTTTCAGTTATCTACATGAGAATGGAGTAGTTTATATGAATTATTACCATGCTTTATAAGATGAAATCAATATATGGTAGTGTTAGGGTTAATCTTGAGTTGGGAATGAGGAAGTAGAAAGTGGTTTCGGACACACAATTTTGTTAGCCCATGATTTCTTGCTAGTTGTATTTGTATGTAAATAACCCTATTTATAGGGTTGGATTCTTTTATTGTATGGAGCCAATATAAACAAAAGAGATGCTCTTGGAAAAACCACAAGAAGAAAAGAACCAATAACTTTTATTACTTACAAACCATATACATACATCATAATGCCTCTGCCCAACTACTTCAAAAATTGAACACCAAGCCATATTAATCATAATGAGTATAGCTAGATATATATTTATAGGAGTCATCAAATCGGCCATCTTATTGATCTCTTACGTCAGATCCGAGTTATCAGGATTGTGGCGATGTGTCAAATCGCTTTAAAATAAAATATTTGATTGTTTCAAGTTATAGGTTAGACGTGATGAGGCTAAATGAAGTTATTTTCTGATATGATCTTTTACAAGAACTACATGGCCATGCTTTAGCCTTGAAATACATCTCTCCTGCTCTCCATTTCATTAAAATACGGACATAATTAATGATCTATAAAATTAAAGCCAAACTTTAACCTCATTTCACAATGATAAGGTATCATTTTTGTAGATGACCGATAGCGGAGAGGCGATCAAGAAGCATAGGTCCAAAAGTCACTAGGTGTTTAAGATTTTTTTTAAATATGAAATTAGTATTTTCTCTCAAATTTCATTTTAGATTGCATTTTTTTTTAAAGGTTTAAGATGATGTTATAATAGCATTTCATATCAAATATATATTTATTTAAACTTTTTGGTTTTTTAGTTACTATTTCCTTAGTTATAAATTGATATGATGAGAAAGGGAGAGAGAATTGGAGGTTTGCATGTATCTTTTTGTTTGATGGTTTATTTTCATTTTGTGTTTGCATTTATGAAATCAAAGATGGAGGTATTTAGATCTTTGCTTGGCCATCTTGCAGATCAAGTGTTTGCTTGGTCATCTTGTAG
Source organism: Larix kaempferi (assembly GCA_027924585.1). NCBI lineage: Eukaryota > Viridiplantae > Streptophyta > Pinopsida > Pinales > Pinaceae > Larix > Larix kaempferi. The sequence continues at coordinate 27,424,023 of BSBM01000361.1, forward strand.
ATTAAACTACAAATTAGATCTTTGGAACAATCAACTTGAGATGCTTTCTTTTTGCTTATAAATTTATTTCCTATTTTTTTTTTTTTACTTTTTTAATGGAATAAAAAAAATAGTGGATTCCCTTTTCTAGAAATGACTATTATTCTTTTTTCAAATTTGCTTTTTCCATGCAACTAGAGTGAAATTAATTAAGTGATTTTGGGATACAATATTTATTAGGTTAGCGAGCGAAAATAGTTGAGGGATCTTGGGATGTTGTATCTATTGAAGCTAAAATGTGTTAAATGCTTTTAAATCTGAGCATGTATCGAGCTTTGGGGTATTCACATTATTGTAAAACAAGCATGAACATGATGGTGGTGAATCAAGCATGAATATGATAGTGGTGAATCAAGTTGAGATTGTGATGTGAAGATTTTGGTGTTCTTTAGGAAACATTTGTTGTTAGGAGCTCGGAGTTCTGCATGCAAAGTTATATTTTATTAAATAATTTATAAGAATTTTGTATCTTTATTCTTGGTTATATATATTAGATATGAGTTTGAAATATGTTTTTTGTATTTACTATAATGGTTGTAGATTCTTCCATGTTTTTTAATGCTTATTACTGTATATATTGTGAAAAAGTCAATAATGTTTACATGATAGGAAGATTGTGGGAGTGACCATGGATTCATATTCTCTTATAAGTGAGCAATGGTATAAAGAAAAATTTTGTTAGAAAATTCTCTTCCTAATCTTCTCTCTTATAAGTTTCTCAGATGTAACCAAGACATGCCTTTTGAGGGCATAATCATAGGTGGAGTGTCAATTGTATAATTAAATTTTGTATTATAAATCATGTGCCTAGAATCCTTAAAATTGTATAATTAAATTTTGTATTAAAAATCATGTATTATAAATCATGTGCCCAGAATCCTTAAAATTGTATAATTAAATTTTGTATTAAAAATCACGTGCCTAAAATCTTTAAAAGGTTAAACCTAGAACTTTAACAACAATTTTGGTGTGCATTTCATTGGTAGCATTGTAACATTTAAATATATCTATACAAAATGAGACTTTTATGTGTATATTTTTGTATTTCTAATCGATTCTTTTCATTGGACTTCTAGAGTGACTTTCCCTTCTTTCTTAATTTTTTAAGAGTTCTAGCTCAATGGAAAAACATCTACTTTAAGAGTAGTAAGTTAGTGACCTTTCATTTTATATTGTTTTTAGATAGAAATTTTTATTGTCTTAATTTAAAATACTAAGTTAACGACAAAATTTTGAGACAATATACAATTTTTTTTAAAACATAATATTTGAGACAATACCCAATTTTTTTTTCAAAAGATTATAATGTGAGAGAGATGATAATATCTTTGAAGATAAAAAAAAATTACAACCTATATTATATTAGATAAACAATTTTTTAAAATACTCCTTAAAAACATATTTAAAACATTTTTTTAAGAATACATAAATTTCTTTTTTATTAGATTGAAAAATTTGTACAATTCGGATTAATTTCATGGTCATCCTATCTTGTTATGCCAAAATGCATCTTGATTCGGATTTAAATAAGCTTCGGTTAAGTGGTGGTTAAAAACAAGGATATGTTTATTAAATAGTATTTGTTTTATATTTATATTAATTAGTTTAATGTTTATGTTAGTTTAATATTTGTATTAATTTATTGTATTTAACTTGTGACCTAGCTGTTAACCAACCACAAATTAAGTGGCTATGCTAATTATATTTTGTCACAAATATTTGGAGTGCAGCTACCCAACTTTTAGAAAGACTTAAAGTTATCCTCTCTACAAGCAACTAATCTACAAGCAACTAAACTACTAGCGAGAAACAGAGACGCAGCCACCACCACCCATATGGCCGCACAGAGCAACAGCAGCGACACCACCACCGTTAAAACCAATTTCCCTATCATTGTTCTCCTACTTGAAATTTAAAAGCCATTTGGTCGTTACAGGAAATAAACTAGCTGCTGGATTTTCTCAACTTCATTTCATCTTCAGTGTTTACTATGGATATTCCCTATATGGACTGACTGGATCGAGTCCACATAGAGGAGATACAACATCGTTCTCAGGACCTGTGCGCGGAGATCAACTTATTCATTCCCAGAAGCAAAATTACAGAGCTTGACACAGTAGGGTTTCAAAGATATACTTACAATCCCAGCATTGATTCCTAATTACAACGTATACTAACATTGTCCAGTAACAACTTACTGTATTTGATATATCAAAACGGCAGAATCTTGAGCTTCTGTCAACGAGCAGCTATCTTCCGCATTACACGACCGAGGAAGATTGGAATACACAGTCCAGGAACAAGTGGGACAATGATTGTTGAAGTAAAGGGTACATACAGCCCAATTCCAAATACCATTCTAACCCGAGACAACTTTTTCACGTGAAGAGATTTTTTCAATAATAAATCCTGCATATTTCCATTCAATGATTTTAAAATCAGAGCTTTTCACGTGAAGAGATTTTTCTCTATAATAAATCATGTTATGTCGAATTATGTCGAGACACAAAACAAAGAAAGAGTCGCAATCGAAGGCCATATCTATCAATATTTTAGGCAACTTACATTTCATACGATGTATCAGGGAAATTATTTTCTGATTAGGGCTGTGCTCTGAGCGAATAAAATGACTGAGGAACTCGTGACTTAAAAAAAAAAATCGGCGGCCAATTGCACATTTCACATGAATGAATTGATAGGTGGCCATTTAAATCATCTAATGTTAAAGCAAATGCTCTGTCTATTAGGTAATTTTGGACATTAATGGTTGGTTAAGATATAGAAAACTGTGAATCATTATATATATATTATATATATAATATATATGTGTGTTTATATTTTGAGTGAATATTATTTATCATTTTACTAGATTGAAGTAGGATGAGACTAGTGGTAATTGATCCATGGATAACTAGTAATTCATAGATAGATAACGAAAGACAACTTATTTAATTAAAGAAGGTAATATATAAGCATATAGAATAGGTGATTATAATTAAGCATGGAAAACAGATAACAGATAACTTGTTCATGAATATTCATCAACAAATTAAGTGACTATGCTAATTTATTATCTATTAAATCAATTGTTTTATACAATTCCTTTATATAATAATAGTTCATATATATATAATTAATTTGTGAGATATAAAATATCATAAAACAGAATATAAATATAAATATATATTTTTATCTTAATATAGATACTAAATCCAATGTTTTTATTAATACACCTTCTTATTAGAAAATAGTCAAATGTTTTTATTAATACACTGTCTTATTAAAAAAAAGGTTATATTTTATTCACTGTCTTAATAATATACAAATTTTTCCCTATACATAAATTACATATGTTTTAATAAACTAATTCAATCTCAAACATAAGAATATTTTGCTAATTACACCCATAAGTGTATAGATATTATCTAAGATTATGGACTTCCTTGAGCGGATCAACAAGATTAACCAAAGTGTAACAAGTGTACAATCCGGATTCGTGGTCTTTGTATCTTGTTATGCTTAACTGCATCTTGATTAAGATTTAAATAAGCTTCACTTAAGTTGTGGTTTAAAAAAGGAACATGTTTATTAAATAGTATTTGTTTTATGTTTATATTTATTAGTTTAATATTTATGTTAGTTTAATGTTTGTATTAATTCATGGCACTTAACTTGTGATTTATGGCTGTTCACCGATGTTGTGTTAATGTTTAGTCTATGTTTAACAACCAATCATCTCCATAAAACTAAGTGGTTTGCTACTCCGATCAATGTTCACCAACTACCTTACTTGTAGCTCTGCTAGCTCTGCTAGTTAAATCTCAAGCACACTTAAATATTTTATTAATAATAAACAACTTGCCACTCTCTTAAAGCAAGCAAATAAACGAAAACCGTGTTCACCCGTCCCATAGATTTCATTAAAGTGATCTATTATAAAATAATGACGGCTCTGGTTAAAGGCTCCTGCACTTCTTTTCATTATACATACAGTACAACTGACAAATAGCATGCGAATGGAATCGTAGGAGGTCAAGAAATGGTAGAGAAGTAAAATAAAAGAGCACATATAATCTCTGCGTGAACTCTGATATGCACAGCACATGGAAATAGAATATAGAGGCATAATAGAGGCAAATATTTGCGACATATTTTCTTGTTTGACACGCCCTCCAAACTCTCCACTTTTCGGAAGAAACAAATATTTTCTACTCGGTAGAAACTGAGAGACGTCCTTTAATAATAGGATTGGGAATCTCCAGCGTCAGACGTCGCAGCATGTGGAATCGAGCCAGCAAAAATACAAACAAAAAGTCACCATATATCTGACGGAGAAATCTCCCAACCCCGCACTCGCAAAAAGCGAGCCCGGCCTCCCCATGGCCACAAATGGCGCCCGCAACGCAACCAACTCGTTATTTTTCTGATTATTTCAGCAACACGCGTGCAATCATCTGATCAACCTTTCGGTGACTGCAGCGATAGTGATTTCGTGACTTCAATTCACCACCCAAATTCTGCCTGCATTCCCCGTGCTTCTTGGGTCCTGAAGACACCAGGCCTTCAAATGCCATGCCCTGTTCTGAGCTCGTTGAACGGAATTGAATTGAATACGAAACTTGAGTATGTCGAGTCACGGGAGCATTTTTATCGCTGCATTAGTTCTTCTGACGGTTTTCAGCGGCGCGAATTCCCACAGAAACCATCAGCATCCAGTCTCCCGCTCGTCGCACAAACAATCTCAGCGGCTGAAAACAGAATCCGACTTCACAGAATGGCTTCGGCAGATGGGCAATGTCGGGCACTCGGCTCGTTTCAGGGCAGCGAAGAACAAGTTCGTCCCTTCGTTCTCTATCGTCGTAGACCCCATCGATGGTGTGGGGGACTTCACCTCCGTCCAGGACGCCATCGATTCCCTACCATTCATCAACATCGTCCGTGTTCTCATCAAAATCAATGCAGGAGTCTATACGTACGTATGGTTTAATCCTTTTTCATCTCTGTAATTACAAAACAAATGGATTTCCTGTGCTGATATATTGCTGTGTGGATTGAAACGTACAGGGAAAAAGTGAACATACCCTCGACCAAAGCCTTCATAACGCTGCAAGGGGACGGCGCAAACTCCACCATTATACAATGGTCGGACACGGCGGGAACTTCCGGACCCAACGGTAAGCCGTTGGGTACATATAACAGTGCTACGTTTGCAGTCAATTCGCCTTACTTCATCGCCGAAAACATTACGTTTCAGGTATTGCAGGCTTCGATCTCATCCCTAAAATTTTGACGAACTTCCTGGCCTTTCTCCGTCTGCTCGGGTTTTACTGTCCTCTATTAATATAAGAACTGCAAACATAATTAATACCACATATATCATTATTTTTTGGGATGAATACCACATATATCATTATTTCGGGATCATCCGGGATGATCCCATAGTAGAGAGTTGTATAGCATAGTATAGAGTAGCTGACTAATTTTTCATGGTTTTGAACAGTAAGTTTAGAGTTTAGTACTAGCTTAGTATTCATTGCATATATATGATTGATTGTAGCTAGTATATAATGGCAGGTGACAAATTTCTCATGATTTTTAATTAGTACTCATTGTATTCAATGAGATTGGATGTAATGTTCACATGGTATGGTTGGTTGAATTGAAGAAGTGGAATTGATTGGTTGGAGTGAGGTTTGCACTAGGTAACTTAAACTAATTTTCTTGTTCCAAGAGGTCACTCATTTCAAGACTCTTCTCACTCATCTCAAGACTCCTCTCCCTCATCTTAAGACTCCTCAGCTATTTCCAAATCTCAATTGTAACCTCTCCTCTCATTCATCCCAACACTCCTCTCACTCATCCCAAGACTCCTCAGCTATTTAATTATCTCAAATCTCAATTGTAACCTCTCCTCTCATTCATCCCAACACTCCTCTCACTCATCCCAAAACTCCTCAGCTATTTAATTATCTCAAATCTCAAACAATTATAACCTGTACTAATTTTCTTGTTCCAAGAGGTCACTCATTCCAAGACTCCTCTCACTCATCCCAAAACTCCCCTCCTCTCACTCATCCCAAGACTCTTCAACTATTTAGTTATATCAAATCTCAATTATTCAGCCATGTTAAACTCAGGACAAAACTACATTTTTTTATTCTTGATAGACTCCTATAGCTCAGCTATCTCAAATCTAAATTATTCAGCCATATTGATGGCTTAGCTATTTAGTTATCCCAAAACTCCCCTCCTCTCACTCATCCCAAGACTCCTCAACTATTTAGTTATATCAAATCTCAATTATTCAGCCATGTTAAACTCAGGACAAAACTACATTTTTTTATTCTTGATAGACTCTCATGGCTCAGCTATCTCAAATCTCAATTATTCAGCCATATTGATGGCTCAGCTATTTAGCTATCTCAAATCTCAATTATTCAGCTATATTGAAGTCAGCAATATTTGCTATTTGAAAGATTCAAGGTATGGCTAGAATTACAATCATTACATAGAAAGTCGGCTCCCAAGGAGCAAGTGTCACAAAGCAAGATTTGAACCCGGGTGGGGAGGATAACAACATTCCTTCCAACCACCGATCTACACTCAATATATCGTGGTGAAAATTAAATTAATGTTGCCAATAAACTAGGCAAAACCTGAAAAGCAATGCATTACAGCCTTATCTTCCTGTAGATTCTTGTAGCAGAGCGATGTCAAATATTCTTCTAATCTTCCAGAGCTTGTTAATGTGAATGTGAGCTTAACTTAAACTGTTGGTCTTGCAGAGGTTTTATCCTTACAATAAATACTTTCTCTGAAATTGTGATGATAGACTTAATCCCACTTCTACTTAAGCTTCTCAGTACTATATAGTATTGAATTAAGAATAGTTGGTGCATCGTGGTTGGGTTCCCAGTTCCCACCACTTATTATCGAAATTCTTCTGTGGAATGCAGAATACGGCACCGGTTCCTTTGCCGGGGGCGGTGGGCGGACAGGCAGTGGCGCTGAGAATCACGGGTGACACGGCCTCCTTCTTCGGCTGCAGCTTTTTGGGCGCGCAGGACACTCTGTATGACCACGTCGGCCGCCATTACTTCAAGGACTGTTATATCGAAGGTTCCGTCGATTTCGTCTTCGGGAACGGCCTCTCGCTCTACGAGGTACTGACTCACCAATATGGTCCCTGAAAGTCCGAATTTCAATAACAAAACCCTAACCATTACAAAATGGCCGGTTGATTATTTATTTACACAGGGATGCAGCCTGCACGGAATCTCGAATACCTACGGTGCGCTGACAGCGCAGAAGCGAGAAAACTCGTCAGACGACACGGGCTTTGCATTTGTGAGATCTAGGGTAACAGGGTCGGGGGCTTTCTACCTGGGGCGGGCCTGGGGATCGTTTTCCCGGGTGATTTTCGCTTACACTTACATGGGCAACATCGTTTTGCCCAGCGGGTGGCACGACATGGGCGACCCTAACAGACAAACGTGGGTACTACAGTTTTCACCCATTTCTCTCTATACTAATATACTAATGCTTCTGAGGCCTCAATATTCATTCGTTTTTACTTGGTGGGCTTTGCAGGACTGTGTTTTACGGTCAGTATAAGTGTACCGGGCCTGGAGCAAACTTCTCAGGTCGCGTTTCCTGGTCCAGAGAACTTACAGATGCAGAAGTCAAGCCCTTCCTTGCGCTCACCTTCATTGATGGAAGTAGCTGGATTAATCTGTAGATCGATATATTTCTACATGCAGCGACTTATCAATTTCATCATTGCATTACCGATGGCATATTAGCGTGCAGGAATTTCAACTCATGCTGGCATATATATCATTTTCAGCAGCTTTCCTTGTTAAATTTCCATGCCATCACTGTAAAGATAATGAAACGAAAGCCGTCGTCCTGAATGGAGAGATTTTTTGTCATGAAAAGTTGAAAGAAAATAAAACGGACAGGTTTCACGAATATAGAATATTAAAATATGAGAACGAGGACAATGTACATGTGAAGTTAAAACTTCTGAACAAACAAAGAAACAAACGCACATGTATATAAACTAAACGCCAAACGCTTATGCACCAAAAGTCTGCTTCGTGCTCTGCAGTATTCTTGTGAGTTTTGTTTTTGCCGATTTCCATAAATTTTGTAGTGCGCCTTTTTCAAGTGAAGCCAACACGTGATTGTGGAATGTAGTGCCCGTGTTCAACGAATCTTCAAATCCAAGCTATGAAGGCTTGATGCAACCTTTAATTTAACAGGCAACCATGGGAATAGAAATTTACAGTGATGAGAGTCATATACATTGATTCAATTATTTTTTTAGCATGATGTAATAATGTTCATACAGATTTTGTCGTCCTCCAAAATTCAATCAAAGTTATGATTAATGTATTGAAATTATGAACTTCTTCAAGTTTTTATTCTATATCAATTCAAGTTTTTATTATATATCAATTCAGTGCAAGGTACTCATAACACTAATTATAATGATTTAATCAATCAAAATCCCAAGGGTTAGCTCAAGACTTGCGAACACCTTCTAGGTACGGGGGCCTTGAGTCCTAAGAAGTTAGGTCAATCAAGATACTCGGAACACTAATTATAATGAAAGTCACTATGTACATTTTTTTTGGTTCAAGCCATAACAATGAACTCACTTTAATAAAACACTAATTATAATGATTCAAACATCTCACTATGTATTTTTTTAAAGCTACACGAATGAACTCAATTATATATAAAGATTTGTGCACGAAGTTGAGGGACCCTTTAGGTGCAATTCTGCACCTAAATATGCATGTTTTTCACTGCTCTCTACGGTATGACATACATGACCATTATTGACGAAATTTTAGACATAGATAGAAATTTTTATGCAGATTCCAAATATGTAATTTAAAAAAAATATATTGAGATTTTCTATTTATTTCCTAATTTTCTTGTTTCATCACTCTGATGGTCAAAAAACATATTGTTAGTGTTTATTCCATAACTTTTTCATTTCACAACCATTTGAAAAAAAAAATGTATGCTGCACTAGAAGACACCGACCTCTACATGCTATAAAAAATCCAAGTCGAAATAACTGCGTTAAGACCTTCAAAGGCTGCACCCACATTTGATGTATCGTTCTCGAGGTTTGATCACTTACATAATTCAAAAAAATAAAAAATTAAACATTTAATATTGGAAAAATATCACTCCATTAGTGCTACGGGTTCTATACATGTATACCAATTTTTGTAGTCTGAAAGCGTCATTTAGGCATTGAAACACCGCACCCACAAAAACATATACCTTATCGTTTTCCAAAAAAACTAAAATTGGCAGTTAGAAAACATGAAATTTGACATAGTTATGTAAATTTTCAATACTTAAAACTTATATATTTGGAAACGTGACTCAATTTCCTACTTTTCATCTTTTTTACTCGATGCAAGATATCTTGTATAAGAATGTAAAAAAAAACAAGTAAGTTGAGGGATGCCTTATTTTTCATTTTTTTATTGCATCTGACGCGCCAAAAGTAATAAATTAAATATATAATTAATAAATAGATAATACTAATTTATATTTTTTAAACAAACTAATTTTTTTATATATATATATATAATTATATAATTTAAAAATATAAACACAGCATGGCCACATATATATGTATATATATATTTCAAAAAGTATAAGCACAACATAGCCATTTAATTTAATATATATATAGATAGTTAAAGGTGTATACATGCTTCCCTATGAGAAATGTTTGATTTATGCATTCTAACTCAAAAAAAAATGTTTTTAACTTTTCTTCTATATCATATGATTTGATTGTTATAATATTATTTTATATAATTTAAAATTTATATAGAATATTATATAAGTTGTATATAATTATGTCGTTAGGTGTTTATATCTTACTTTTTGGGGGATGGACTTCGAAGAGCCGATCATCAAGATTGAGGAGAGGATAACAAGTGTACACGATAGATTTATTTGATGGTCGTCATAATTCATTAGAGTTAAATGCATAGTGATGAAGCTAATGACGAGCATTAATTGAAGTCTTAACCTACCTTGTTTGACGGGTGACAATATTGCTAACTGTAAATTGTTTAAACCCGCCGCTCTTCATATCCATCTGTTGAACCTTAACGAACTACCTTGCTTGACGGGTGGCAATATTCGTAACTGTAAACTATTTAAATCCGCCGCTCTTCATATCCATCTGTTGAACCTTAACGAATAGGCGTAACTAGTGTAGTGTTAACCGTCTAAACAGTTCGCGAGAAGTTACCCACATACCTGTGTGGCTTAACTGCAAATACATGGAGTTAGTACGTGTCACCGAGAAGTTTAACCTACAACTTGCAGGTTAATTATATATATAACTGACGAAATGGTTATTCCAACTGACAAGTGAACATTATCAATGGTGCGATGGGTTAGTGATGAAATCGAGTTTGAATTCAATATAAAACCAATGTGAAAAATACTGCACTGTAGTGGGTATTTTTAATAGAGTAGGACTAAAGATTCTCTGTATAATTATGTGCATTTTTTTATGAATTGACAACGCAGTTGGGAGGACCGTGCATTGCTCTTAAAACAGGAAGGAGAGACAGTCAAGAAAGCAGCACTACAGTAATTGAGAAATACTTGTCGTTGCATAACGACACCATCGAGACGGTGTTAGATTGCTTTGAATCCATGGGAATCGAAGTAGAAGGAACTGTGGCACTTATAGGTTTGATTGCCTTCAATGATTATTGTCCTCCCTAACCATAATCACTTTGATACACTTATATCTTTTTCGCCACAATTCCTAAGATGTGACATTTGATGTTTAGAAAATTGCATGTTGCATTATGAACTATGGCCACGTGGTTCACTAAAGTCAACCATGGCTAACCACTCAAACATGGTTCCCTAAAGTAAACCATGGTTGACTATAATCAAACTAAATTCAAACATGGTTAACCAAAGTGATCCATGGTTCCCTAAAGTGTCAGGTATATGTCGACACAACCCAAAATGTGGCACATTAACACTGTGACATTCGACGTGCATCGAGGGTTATGTCGCATTCTGATGTTTATCAAGGGTTATGTTACATTACGACATTCATTAAGGGTTATGTCACATTGTGCCATTGATTAAGGGTTGACATTCGATGTTCAGAAAACTTCATGTTGCATTGTGAATTATGACCACATGGTTCACTAAAGTCAACCATGGTCCAATCAATGTCAACCATGATTAACCAAAGACAACCATGGCTGGAAATGGTCAAACTAAAGTAAAAAATGGTTACCCAAAGTAAGCCATGGTTCTCGTTCGCTAAAGTGTTAGGTATATGTCGACACAACCCAACATGTGCCTCATTAACAATGTGACATTCAGCATCCATCGAGGGTTTTGTCTTGTTGTGATGTTTATCAAGGGTTGTGTTGCATTACGGCATTCATCAAGGGTTTTGTCACATTGAGACATTGATCAAGGGTTGACATTCGATGTTCAAGAAATTTCATTTTGCATTGTGAAGTATGGCCACGTGGTTCACTAAATTCAACCTTGGTTAACTATGGTCCAATCAAAGTCAACCATGATTAACCAAAGTCAACCATGGCTCTATATAGTCAAACTAAAGTAAAAAATGGTTACCCAAAGTATGCCATGGTTCGTTAAATTCAACCACGGTAAATATAGTCAACCATGACTAACTAAAGTCAAACATGGGCACTCGCACGAAGTTGGTTCCACTTTTTAGTGCCACTATAGAAATAAAAAATGCACATCTGAAACGGAAATCCATAACGCATATGCGTTATTGTGGCTAGGTTCGGACAAACCCGAGTCGAAAATCGAGGCTAAGCTTAGTTAGGCAAAAACGCATATGCGATATATCGGAATTGCATTTGTTAATAGTTATAAATCGCAAGTGCGATATATCCCACTTGCGTTATATCGCAAGTGCGATATATCCCACTTACATTATAACGTAAGTGCAATTTGGATCATGTGGATCATCTTAAATTTTATTTTCTTTCACAATGATCTAATACAGTCTAAGAATCATGATCTGTAATGGTATATGTACTCCCAATTCCTCTCATTCCTCTAGAAGGATTGAATCCCTCCATATCTCTTCCATATTTCAAAGTTGTAGTCGAACTAGGGTTCGATTCATATGGTCTTCTTATTTCCCCATCATTTGTGTTTTTGTTTTTTTTCTCCGTTTGTTTGAATGATTAGAGTTTCATTTATTGTACTAATTTTTTTGTCTATATGCATATAATTTTACTTGCAAAGGCGTAGTTAGAGAGATTCAATTGATTTATGAGAGAGGGGACCATATACAAACTTTGTTTGTTCTCTAGATGTGAATACTAGAGATGATTTGAAACATTAATTTTCTTGTCTTATATCCATTCTTATTTGAGATGTTATCCTTCTGTATAAGGCACCGTGGATCTCTTCTACAACTAATGTCACATGTACAATTTGTGCACTAAATTGATTTCTTGTTTCGATATCTTCTCCTCTAATTTTTTTTTTTTTTCCTTTGATGTCTTCTATCATACCCTTCTCCATATAAATCCCTCGTTGCTTATCCAACCACACCATGTCACCCATCCATGCACCCACTATTTCAACTAAAGTTATTAAAATGGAGGCTAATATCTCTTATTATAGATCATAAAAATAAGCAACCCACTTCCTCTCTTCTACCATTACCTTTTCTCCCTTCAAACCTATTTGTCCCTATCCTACAAAGATATAAAATTAGACATTTGAAAAAAACTATTCTCTATCTTTATCTCATTACTCACGTGATCTCTTTATGAAAATATATTTCATGACTACAAATATGGTAATTCAATTACAAATAAACTCCATGGAGATAAAATAACACATTTGGGTAATGATGTTTTGTAATCAATACTTATAATGAACATTACTAATTTATAATACATATCCTAAGGTATTTTGAGTTCTTTTCTTGGATGAAACTTTATTTTGATTAATTATGTATTCTACACAAGCATACGATAATTAACATGAAGGAGAAGAGCATTCCTCAAATTACTCTATATCTAGTATAATTTTATATGAGGATGTTGATTGTTTGGTAAACCATTGGAAGATAAAAGGGGCTCCATAAATTTATATAATATAAATACCATTAATAGAAAAGGAGAAATTGTGACACAAAATCCCAGAGGGTTAGCTCAAGTGTTTGAGTGTTGTAATCGCAAGCAAAAGAAATCCCTAGGTGGCTATGCAGGGCCTCACTTGATGTCCTGGCTGAAATGGTGCAAACATGATTATCGCTCCCCTAAGGCAAGACATAGAGTGAAAATGTTGTAATTATCACTCCCTAGTAGGCTTGTAAGGAGTGACAAAGTTGTAATTGTCCCTCCCTATTCAAGGAGAAAGGGGTGAAAATCCTTATACATTGGAAAAAATGAAGGTCCAAATGATGGGATTTCGACATACTAATTAAGGATTTGTAGAATTCAATGTGCCCTTGTCTCCCTCGTCCTTGGTCCAAGGAAATCCCCAATCATTCATTCATTCATATATAAAGGATTAATAGTCCAAGGAAATCCCCAATCATTTATTCATTCATATTAAAAGGATTAATAGAGTTAAAAAACGCAGCTGCGATATATCGCAAGTGCGATTTGTAATGCAAAAAAAAAAATATATAAAATAGAGTGACTGCTGCACCTCATTTTCATTCATATATATCTTAAAGGATTAACAGAGTTAAAAAACGCACTTGCGATATATCGCAAGTGCGATTTATAATGCATATATATATATATATATATATATATATTTAACGGAGTGGCTACGACCTCATTTTCATTCATATATATTTAGGATTAATAGAGTTAAATAACGCACTTGCGATATATCGCAAGTGCGATTTGCAATGCAAAAAAAATAAAAAAAATAAAACACAGTGCCCGCGGCCTCATTTTCAAATTCATACATATTTAGGATTAAAAAATGCATTTTCATTTATAGAGTTACAAAACGCACTTGCGATATATCGGATATGCGATTTGTAATGCAATATATATATATATATATATATATATATATATATATATATATAACACAGTGCCCATGGCCTCATTTTCCCAATCTACACAGTGAAGGACCAGCGAGATTGGGAAGGCGAAAAGACACACCTGTCGATTTGCGTTTGAGAGAAGGAGGAGGCAAGCCACTTCTCAATTCGGATAAAATGGAAGGTGGGTGGCAAGATTTACTAGTTTGTTAATTCCTTTTGAATTTTTCATTATTGTGTTTGTTAATTTACTAGTTTTTGTTTTTTTTTAATCAATTTAATAAAATTTGTTACATGTATTAAAAAAAACAATGAAATTGATTAATTAAATTTTGAAATTGAACTGTGTTGTTCTTAACAAAGAGCACAAACCCAGACACAAATCCCAACCCAAACCAAAATCTAGACACAAACCCAAACCCAAACCAAAAACCAGACACAAACCCACACACGGAGGAGGAACACGACCGTAATTCTGAGATTCTGGCTCATTTGGGTTCATTGAGGCACCTTAGCTCACTCTTTAGGGGGGGGGGGCACTTAAGACAATCTTTAGCTGAGGCAGTAGAATCCATAACAAATACAATTGCCAATGCCCAGGGAGCACTGTACAACATTAGCTCATACAGAGATTCCCAAAGGCAATACTATTCCACTGGGTTGAGCTACAAAGATGTTAAAAAATTAAAGATAACCAAAGACCAATTGTTTTCCTTATTCTGGGACCCCAGTACCGGATTGGTTCCACCCACCAGTCGACCACACATTTCCATATACTGGTGCATGGAACCAAATATTAAAGCCAATTGGATGGATCGCTGGTACATGGTCTTCGATGAAGACCCTCATGGGAATATAGACATCCCATTTTATTTCCTTAGGAAGCTGTATGCAGAATTTATCCTGGAGAAACATGTGAACTATTTTGACATTTTAGAGTTCCAGGGTGTAGGTCATGGGATGCCCCAAGATAGGGAGGCTAGAATCCATACTAACCGTGTGCGACGCCCTCCACACACACCAAGCCCCCTTGGTTATATCCTCTAGTGGGTCCATTTCTTGATGATACACAGGAGTCCTTATTAGATTTGGCTAATACATTGCTTCGACATGGGACTGCCGTCCAAGGCAATGTAGGCCAAGGGGTTGGCACTTCCGAGGCTGGCCCATCTGGGGTTGGACCATCTCACAGTCAGGATCTACCTTTTAGGTCCCCAGACCAAACCAGAGCTACACATCGCACTGGTGACGCGGAGTCTTCAGAGCATCGGGTTATTCCACACCCTTGCACATCGTGTCGAAGCATATGCTATGGGACTGCTTCAGAGTTTCGGGGCGATGGATTACTCCGATATGTAAGTAACATTCATTCTTTACATAGTTTATATATTTTGTTTTATATCACAGTTTTCAATTGCTTCGTAATTTATTTCTATTTAAATAATTATCTGACAATTTACGTGAACAAATATACAGCTGGTGTCCAATGACATCCTAGATTCACGTAATCCGACCGTTGATGCTAATTCCATTGATGCAACGGTCAATGCTACATATGATTTTGGTGCTTCACCATTAGCTGTAAGAAGTTTATTTTTAATTTGTCATCGAGTAATTTACATATTTATAATTTAGAGACTGCAACATTCAATACGTCTTAAACTCGATACAATATGTTTTATGCAGGGTGGGCACGATGAGTTTGTGGAATCCAAGGTCAGTCCCTCCCATGTAGAGGAATATTCCCAGACTCAGGTATTCTTTTCATTACATGCTTTTAATTATATGCTTTTAATGATTTGAAACATGTATGCGTTTAATTATTTAAAGAAATTTTCTAATTGTATCTTTATGTTTTGTTACATAGCATGGTTATGGTTAGGTTTTTTTTTACCATCTAGTAAGGCCAATGTTTAGTATTCCACCCACTGGTGACCCTCTTCCTCCCCCCCAAGTACGTGTACATGTCTCGCTTTCTTTGAACAAGCCATTTTCTATCCATGTAGTATATATATGTAGTCTTGTTAGATCTTTGTATTTGCTAACATTGACATATATGTTACTTTATGCAGGCATCTAGTGATGTAGTGGTGCTTGAAGAGCACCAAATCGACGTTGTTGGTGACCCACCTCCCCCCCCCCAAGGTACGTGTGTACATGTCTCTCTTTCTTTGAAAAGGTCATTGTACGTCCATACATATTATATACAGTCTCATTTTCTTTGTATTTGCTAACATTGGTCCATATGTTACTTTATGCAGGCATCTAGTGATGCAATGGTGCCTGAAGAGCACCCAACCGAGGTTGTTGGTGACCCACCTCTACCCCCCCCAGGTACATGTATGTCTCACTTTCTTTGAAAGAGTCATTGTTCGTCCATGTAGTATATATGTCTTAATTTCTTTGTATTTGCTGACATTGACAGGTATGTTACTTTATGCAGGCATCTACTGAGCTAGTGGTGCCTGAAGAGCACCCAATTGGGGCCACTGATGACCCTGCACGCCCCCCCACCCAAGTACATGCAGTTTCAGTGCCGAGGACTTACACACGCATGGTAAGTAAAAATGTTATATTTGCTTGGAATTTGAACAAATGTACATAGAGTTGTATTTATTTTTATAGCTTGGTAAACTAACATACAAATTTTGGTTTGTGTGCAGTCTCCGATATTGAGAATGCGTCCTCTTGCGGATCGTTGGGGAACGCCATTGAGCAGCTGCAAAAGAAAGATAGACTTCTCATTAGCCACTGACATTGGCAGTGAAAAGGGAGATAAATAGAAATCATGTATAGGGGGGGTACATATAGAATCCATGTATAGGGGGAATACATACATGTACCGTTTTGTTTGTATGTACACACAGATGTACAGTATGATCCACAATTTTGTATTATGGCCATGGCATGCCATTTTTGAAAACATTATACATGTACATTTATAATATAAAGCAACGTTCAGATTTACCTATATATGGTTGACTTGATATGGGATGGAGACATGTGTATTATATGCCTTGCAGATATATATGCTTGAATATGTTTTTAGGTTTATGGCTTTGTGTTTGTTGGAGAAGAGTTGGCATTGCAAATAATGAATGTAATGTGTTCGGTATAGAAAGGAAGGCTCTAGATTCCTTACTGTATGATGATGTGAATGTTGTTTCTTATAGTGACAAGCCCAATCTAGAAGTTTAATTTCTAATGAACAAACAAGTGACTTTCATAGCCCCTTCCTCTCCTGAACCTTCTTCACCTCCTAAACTTGTTTATCTTTACAATCATACTACAACTAACCCATCCTTACTATTGATGATACATTCCTAGTCCCACTAAACTCTAGCACTTATTTTTACTCACAACTATTAAATCAAATACCAAGTAGCCACTCTAGTCCTTAGAAATGGAATCCAAAAGAACCTCATCTCTTAGATCTTTTTTAATCACTTACAACTTCCTACTACCCCACGGGATTCACCTTATCAACTAGGTTGGGTCCAATAATATAACCATTGTCTTCTAATAAACAAATATATTATGGCGTATCACTTCAAATTTTCATTCATTTTTTTGCTAGATTAAGGTGGATCGCTATTCTATTGCAACACATGAAGAACACATGAAAATATAAGTATTTGGGCTTATGATTTCATATCATGTATACCCTTGTGTTGAAGGGTTTTGTTCATGGTTATAGTATGATGATATTATAGAGCCTAGTCATTGTATTTTGCATACAAACCTTTCACTTCCTTCTACTCTTGACACCCATTCTCCACCCACCTATACCACATAGTTGTGAACACATATAGGTGGATCACACACCTTGAAGCCTAAATACAACAATTAAAAACTATAGTTCACACTATAAGTGGATTAAGCACACTCCAGGACTCCATAATTTTCTTAAAGTGTAGAAAACTTGGTGAATCTTACCAATTTTTAAATTTCCAACCATAAAATGTTGAACAATATTTTTTTAAATATTCAAATTCATAAGTATTTTATATAGTTCATGGACAATTTTGACCATGCTTATAGTAAAATAATTTTATCCTATGGAATTTGGTTATCATTTTAGATAAAAATCGAAATTGGAACATCGTTTAGAAAAAAAACATCTAAAATTAGCCCATGGGTTAAATTTCATCCCTAAGGTTTTTCCTAGGGAATATATAGAACAAAAACACATTCCTTGTAGTCATTGTCTTCCCCTTGGACACATTCATTTATACCACGAGGCATGGAATACACATTGGCACTTTATCTAACTTAGCTCTGTAGTGTGTATTATCCCTAGTTCTATGTCTACAACCTCATGTTTCACATTTGGTTTAACCACAGATAATCATGGATGGTATACATAACCTACATTGTTGGAGGAAAGTGAGGATGTTTTATAGCTAAATTGATAGGAAATGATAAGGAACATGAACATAGTCTACAAGCCCAATGTAGACTAGGGTTTTGCTCATTTTCCATCAATGCAATCTCGCATTTTTGGTTCAACTCTGCAAAACACTCCACCAAGCTAGTGTTGGAAACAGTCCCATATTGGCATTGCCCATACACACTACTAGGAGCCAACAACATGCAATCTTGCCGCTCCATTTGTTATTTCGCTCCCCGATAGAAAGTCACCAAGTGTCCCTGAACGACATTTTCATGCGACTTGCAACTCAACATATCTCGGCAACCGGAGGTCGGATTGATAAACCGTCGATTTCGTTGCTCTCTGGCATGCGATTACCTCTAGGTAGCCTCTCCTCCGTGTTTCCATGGCCCAGTGACTTCATTGTGCATTCATTTCGTAAACTAGGGTTTTGCTCAGTTTCCATCAATGCAATCTCGCATTGTTGGTTCAAATCTGCAAAACACTCCACCAAGCTAGTGTTGGCAGCGGTCCCACGTCGGAATTGCCCATACATACTACCAGGATCCAATGGCATGCAATCTTGCTGCTCCATTTGTTATTTTGCTCCCGGATCAAAAGTCACCAAGTGTCCTTGAACGACATTTTCATGCGACTTGCAACTCGACATATCTCGGCAACCGGAGGTCGGATCGACGAACCGTCGATTTCGTTGCTCTCCTGGCATGTGATTACCTCTGGGTAGCCTCTCCTCCATGTTTCCATGGCCCAGTGACTTCATTGTGCATTCATTTCGTAAACTAGGGTTTTTCTCAGTTTCCATCTATACAATCTCGCATTGTTGGGTCAACTCCGCAAAACATGTTGCAGCATTAAGAAAACACTATGTGTCTAGAGATCACAGGCTATATTATTATTGTACCAACGTATAATCAAACAAGAATATGCCTAAGCTACACTTACAAATTACAAACCAACTAGGGTTTCATGAACTAGACACCGCATAATAAAACTAGGGTTCACAAATTGAGACATGGAACTAAAAACTAGGGTTTTATGAACTCTCTAGGTTTAGATCATGTACCTAGGCTATGCACATACATGAAACAAAATGAATAGGCTATGCATGTATACATGAAACAAAATTCCGTATACCTAGGCTATGCACATACATGAAACAAAAAGGCCATATACCTAGGCTATGCACATACATGAAACAAAATGAATAGGGTTGAACATGGATCACAAGTGGAATTTCACATGCATATATGACTAAGATGTAGAAACACATGTACATGAATTATATGCACATACATGAAACAAAATGCCATATACCTAGGCTATGCACATACATGAAACAAAATGCCATATAACTAGGCTATGCACATACATGAAACAAAATGAATAGGGTTGAACATGGATCACAAGTAGAATTTCACATGCATGCATGACTAAGATGTAGAAACACATGTACATGAATTATATGCACATACATGAAACAAAATGAATAGGGTTGAACATGGATCACAAGTGGAATTTCACATGCATGCATGACTAAGATGTAGAAACACATGTACATGAATTATATGCACATACATGAAACAAAATGCCATATAACTAGGCTATGCACATATATGAAACAAAATGCCATATAACTAGGCTATGCACATACATGAAACAAAATGAATAGGGTTAAACATGGATCACAAGTGGAATTTCACATGCATGCATGACTAAGATGCAGAAACACATGTACATGAATTATATGCACATACATGAAACAAAATGCCATATACGTAGGCTATGCAGATACATGAAACAAAATGAATAGGGTTGAACATGGATCACAAGTGGAATTTCACATGCATGCATGACTAAGATGTAGAAACACATGTACATGAATTATATGCACATACATGAAACAAAATGCCATATACCTAGGCTATGCACATACATGAAACAAAATGAGGTATTGAAAGAAGTTAGAAGAGAACTATCATACTTGTTGATAATTGCTAGTTTTAAGGTTGATCGGTCATATGTAAAAATTGGCATAAATATTCATAAACTTGATATACAAGAGAACTTTTGGCATATGAAGATGATGAAGATAAACTTGACTCGAGAGCATGTTATTTTCCGATTTCTATTTGGTGGTGTCTAAAGACACTGGTTGTTCTTGGCACCTTCAATGTGCCATAAATAGTGTTTGTATCCTAGGCACAGGAAATGCTAAACATTAGTACTCTCATAAGAAAATAAGGAAAATGTGCAAACATTATTTATAGATAACTCACCTAAGGTTGTAGGATCATGTTTATAACTTGTCCAGTAAATTATGTCTATGAATGGTATCCGACATTCACAAATTAGTACATTGGGAATAAACTGAAGGATAAATAATTGAAATTGTGCTTCAGCACACACTTTAAGGATTAAATTTAACACACCTGACAATCTAGCCACACTGGACAATCTAGTAACACTTGACAATGCACTTGCTCAAGTAGGCCATTTGGATCATCTCTGCTGCCGATGGTGTCCATCAATCTCTCATGCTCTAAATGACGTAGCAAGTATTGTACATGTGACCTATTTTTTTTCAAAATTGTGCGTAGCTTGATGTTTATACCAACTACCAGGTTGGTGAAGTGGTATACAATGGCTCCTGGTTTATAATCCTGATATACATACCCACCCTTCCTTTTTTGTTGTGTTGTTAATGTCATGTAATCCCCTTTTATAACCATCGAGCCAGTTGGGTATTCAATATTTTCATCATTTGTAACAAGTTCGAGAAGGGTTTGTTTCCCCTCTAAGCAACGTGCCAACCAATAGTCATAACCCCATTCATTATTTTTTGGGGCAACCACTGCATATATCTGACCTGTAAAAGGAAATAAAAAAAGGTTAAAAATACATAAATATTAAAAAAGGTCTTGCATGTAACATAAATAAAATTTCTTTCAATGTAAGGGCTTGTAGTGATTTAGGTACTACTAATTTATTTTTTTGTACCTGCTTGTATGAGATCCGATATGTGATCATAGTCTGTAGAAATATATGTCTGATCATCTTCCAAATGGTCTATTTCATTAACCCCCTTGAAATCAGTGCCAAGTGTCACTCGATCCCATGTATCAACTGTATCTGTATACTCACAATCATCCCATTCATCTATGCTACAGGAACTACAAAAGCAAGCCTTCAATCTTGTCCAAATTTGTAGGGCCGAGTTGTCTGAGCTTCTAATTGAATGAAAACCTTGAGTTCCATGCACTATGTTCACCTGATGTGTTTAGGATCGGTCCACATCTGTCACCTCCCAGAATATTCTCCGCACTAGGTGTTTCCTTGTTTCTTGTTCTCCCATCACAGATGCACACCATTAGACTATAGATGAAGCGTCTCGAAGGTGAGCACCTGTAAAATTCATCTCTTCCCTTCGAAGGGCAGTTTTTATGCACGCACTAGCACCATTGTGCTCTCCTTTGCCATGACCTGTTTCAAAGTAGTTCCATGTATGTGGCACCTTGTATTTTATGTGCAACAAACACAACCATTGAAATACACGTGCATTCTTGAACTGTCCAGCGCAACCATCTGACCAAATCAAATGACGATAAAATGGTATATCCATAGCTATCACATGATCATAGAACAACTGAAATCAATGTTGCACGTAATGGATGTCATGGGTCCGGTCGTCACTGATGTAAAAGTGACTCTCTTTCAATATCACACGTTTCTCTTCATTGCTATCTGACCCATGTCGATAAGTGCTATGGACCATTATGCTCACCTGCTCTGAGTGATAGTATTGACTTTGTATTTCATGTTGTGGTTGTAGGGTGTAATTTTCTGCAAAGTCAACCACTGATAGTATTGTTCCGAGAGGGAAGGTGTCCCAACATATTCTGAATTGCTCATCTTGCCACCGTGCCATATCGACATGTTGAATGTACTGTTGGATCTTTCCACGGAAATCTGGAATAAAATCACATACTTGCACCTGGTGGAAAAAAATAAACAATGTTATAAAACAACATAAAAATATTTACATGAATATTAAAATATACATCAATATTTAAAACAATGTTATAAAACAACATATAAACAATGTACACTCAGCTAAATGAACATTTTTCGTGTAGATTGTCACCTATGAAGTCACCAATTTAATCTTCTTGCTTTCTTTCCCATCACGTAGCTGATATGTCTCATACTGAAAGTTCTACTTCTCGACAATTGCATTACCGAATGCTTGATCTTCACTCTCATGGATGCAATCGGACCATAAAGATAGCCCACCACAATTGTTGCAAGAACCCTCTACACATTGTTTTAAGTAATGTGTCTGCCCATCTTTCCTCGGACACATTATGCCATGGATGAAATCTCTAGATGACATTGGCGGTACTGTACTTGAGCATTCCTGCACATGGTTAGGATGCAAAAAACGACATATATGTGCAAATGTATGATAATATAGATCAAACTCTATGTGGTATCTACAACAACAAGTGTTCCGGATTCTATTGATTCTAACATACCAAGGCTTGCATTTTTCAAAAGATCTTTGCCCGAGCCTTAGCTCTGCGTGGGCAACTTTAAACATCTCGAACAGTTGAGTTTGTGTCATGTCAAGGTAATGTTTAACGTGCCCTTCATTGTTCATAGAAACCCTACAGTGTTTTAACACATCCTTTGTGTTAGAAGATGGCCTAGTGTTATCGTGCCAAAAAGTGTGCACTAGTCCCTTCATTTCTTCGACCAACTTCATGTCTTTGCAGGGCAACCTACCGCTAAATTCCCATAATGTATCAATTTGTCCCTCTACATCAAGGTTGTCTCTTCTTACTAAATATTTTTTAAGTGTCTTTGGATGTAAGGGACAATTTCTGATGTGCATTTAAGTAAACGACATTGTCTTGTGGATCTAGATACAATTGATTCAGCCAATACGCGGCGAGCCACATTACAGTCTTTTGAACGAGTTTTTTTACCAATTGATGTGAATGCAGCAACAAAAGATTTAACAATGTGATTACTTGATTCGGTGATCTTCAATGTTCTTATGCCTAACTTTTTTCTAACATTTTCCATACTTCTAGATTTAATCAAAGCTAAAAACAATTGACATTTACCGGCTTTAGATTTTGGTTCAAAATATTGTTTCATTATTTGAGAACAATGATGAATGATTGTGCGTTTAGCCACCTTACCTTCCATGGAAGTCAATTCGCTCTCGTCCACTTGTATGCGTTTAGGAGTTCTCTTTCATTTTGATGCAAGATTTCTTTTCGTTTGAAATGCTGGAGAGATGTTTACATCCACTGCAGGCTGACAACTTCGATTAGGAGATTCAACCACCTGGCATGGTTGTTGCAGAGTCTCGTTAGGAACATAATGATTGAGCTATACAGAGGGTTGTCCGGTTAATAATGGACCAAAATTTTCATCTTGGTTATAACTAGTTTGCATTAAAGTGCCAATATCTTCCTCAACCTCTTCATTAGGTATCTGTTGAGTGGGAATGGGAAGTATTTGCTCATCCAATGAATGCCGACGATTTCTTGAATGTTCCCTCTTCTTTTATTTTTTAATTTCAGCTTCTTCGGGTGTAAGCATCTTCCTCGCTGACCTCCGAACTCTATTACGTGGATTCCCCATTGAAATCCACCCAAAATACAAAACCTATGGATCTGTGTAATAAATGATTAAATTGCAAGTTGAACAGTACGCTCTGCGTGGGTTTTAGAAGAATTATGTCTTTTCATGTACAGTAAAAATGGCCCACGGCCCGCAACCCAAGATGATTTATTAAACAAATATCGCATATGCGATATAATGCATCTCCGTTTTAATGCATATTCGTTATATCGCATATGCGATATGAACTATATGTTTTTTACGCTTTTTACAAATGACCAGTTTGTTAAAAACGTGATCACTAAATCGCATATGCGATTTAGTGCATATCAACTATTGAAACCTCATTTAACCATGAACCATGAAAACATCATTTAATCCCTAGAAGATTGGATTTACCCTTGGACCATGGTACAGTGTCTTCAGAACTATGTTTTGTCTGGAAATATTCGTAATGGTTCCTATATGACCATGGTCAATGCCTCGAGAACAATCTTCAATGCATAAAATAATCTAATGGCACATATATCCCATATTAAGGCTAAATATCCCCTTTAAAAGGCATGTGTAGTGGTTTAAGACTTGTTTATGTTACACTTTTGTCCCATTACCATGGTTAAGACCCTGAGACCCATCCTTAGTGCATAAAACCTCATAATGACACCCATATCCCACTAAAGGCCAAATATTTCATCTATAGTGCATGTGTGTTGATTTAGAGACTCATTGGACCATCTTTTCTTCCATGAATATGTTCAATGTCCAGAGACCCATCCCTACCATCCAAAACCCTATAATGTCACCCTTATCCCCTTATAATACAATTTAGACTCCCAAGATTCCATCCAGACGATCTATGGGGTGGATCATGCCCCAACATTACATTGATTAAAAGCTAAAAGAGGTGTGGGGGGAGTCAAAGGAGGGAGAGAAAGTTGTAGAGGGAATCATGGGAGCGAGGGATGGGTAGGGGAGAGATATGGGGCGGATGAAGGGAGGATAAATATAAAGGGAAGGGAGGGATTTGTCTCTGGACATTGATATGAGGGGGAACTAAAGGGAGAAGAAATATAAAGGGAAGGGATTGGTGGGAGGGGAATAAATATAAGCGGGAGGGAGGGAGGGAGGGGAATAAATATAAGCGGGAGGGAGGGAGGGTGATATATAAAAGGGAGGGATGATTGGGTGCAAGAAAGATATAGGATAATGGATGGAGGAAAGATATATAGCATAATGGATGGAGGGACAAATGGGGGGGGACCATTAAGGAGTGAAAGGGAGGAGAGGGTTAGATGGAGTGGTGGTATAGATAAAGGTATAGAGTGAGTGAATGAGAGAGACAAATGGGGGGTGGTTAAAGAGTGAGAGGGGGAGAGTCAGAGAGAGAGAGAGAGAGAGAGAGAGAATGATGGATGGAGGGATGGTTAGAGGGTGAGAGAGTGGGATAATAACAATGAGAGAGTAGGGATTTAGGGAAATGAAGGATGGTCAAGGATGGTTACATTGAGGGATAGAGATGAGGGATTGTGTGTGTGTGTATGTGAGAGAGAGAGAGAGAGAGAGAGGGAGATATCATGGATATTAAGGAAATGAGAGAAAGATGGAGAGATGAAGGAGGGATGAAGGCTTGAAGGTGGAGAGAGGAGGTAGGGGGAGAAAGTGAGGGATGGAGTGAGTGATAGGATGGAACACATGGAGGGAGGGAGGGAGGGAGGGAGAGTTTTGGCGGGAGGGAGGGGCAACAAAGGAATTGTTTTAGAGGGTGTGTGGATGTGTGTGAGAGAGAAGGGGGTGGAGAAAGAGAGAAGGAATTATGGGGGGAGAGAGAAGGGGGTGGAGAGAGGAGGTAGGGGGAGAAAGTGAGGTATGGAGTGAGTGAGAGGATCAATCATCAAGATTTCTAGTTAAATTATTTGTTGAAAAATTTCTAGTTAAATGATTTGTTGTTTTTGAATGAATAGTGTAATGTGATCAAACTATTAAATATCATATAGAAACAAATCACATTAAAATGTCATGTGTACATCCACATTTCATCCCAAATTCAAAATATTTGTTACAATACCAACCTTCCTAACATTTTAACTCATCAAAACTATGGTGATTTATGAATGTTTCTCTTAAAAGTTTCGAGCACAGAAATATAATTCTAAAGAAAGCCAAGTGACTCCTTACCTTTTTAAAGGTTTGATAGATCAAAATTGGTCTCAGTGGACATTAATAACAACCATAATCATCATCAACTCAAGTAGAGCATTATTAAGTTATATAATAATTTTGTCATTAAATAAAAAACCCTACTTGAAGTCATTTAACTACACTAATATCAAAGAAAGTTTGATTAACAAAATAAGTGCAAAGATATGTTGGTTCTCATCAATAACATCAATCAATAGATGCATAGTGAACTATAGGTTGAAGCCACAAACTTCAACTATCTTAATGTAGTAAGGTGAAGTTCTATACTAGGAGACTAAACAATAGTGAAGATGGAATTCTCGATATATATTTGAATCGATTTTTCTTCGGTGCCTATTAAATATCATACCTAGGATAGGATACAAGGAAAATTATTAAAACAGCGAGGATGAAATCCCTAACCCTTGAAAATGGATTGAAAACCAAATTATACTCACCACGATATCCCAATTACTTCATCAATAAAAATCCCCCATTTGGCTTCTTAGATATCCCATTCACTTTGATGTGAGTTTATAGTTTATACCATACTACCCCATACTACCTAATATATCAAATATAACTTAGTTGAAAATAGAGATGTATTGTTTCCGAACCCATTTGTCATGTTAAACAATGTTATATTAACCATGATGGGATGCTATCTTACATTTCAAAAGAATAATCTTTATGCCACTATTTTATCTAATAATATTTATTCTCTATTTACTCTTTTGTACTAAACCAAAATGCATATCCATTATATCGCATATGCGATATGAACAAGTCTAAACCGCATATCCATTATAATGCATATGCGTTAATTTAAAATTTAAAAACTCGGCGGGAACAAGGCTTGGGATGATGTTTGGAAATAGCTTCGGACTGCTGAACCTATTGGCTAGAACAAAAAAACCAGGGCCATTGCCTGTATTTTTGAACTCTATCAATATGCTCAGTTTCAATGGCGTGTTTTGCTATGAAAAACTCAATATTTTTTTATGAAAATATAGAATATTGTAGAGTACGATCTGACGATTCTGAATATGTAATTTTTTCATAAAAATGTATGTTTTATTTATTTATTATTAATTTTCTAAATGATACACGTCAGTTTTTGAAAATACATACATCGATTCGTTTTTATATAGCTTTTTATTTCCTTCACCATTTCCCAAGAAAACTATATGGTGCACTAGAGGAGACTGAGCTCTACAATCTCATATATAGAAAACAATGATTTCATTAAATTTTTCCCCTAAAAGGTTGCACCCGCACATAACGTTCTAATTTCAAGGTTTTTTTACTTCAATAATTAATAATAAAAAAAATAATTCATGAAATTTTTTGAAACAATAGTTTTGCACTAGGCCCATATGTCCTTTATATGTCTGCAAGATTTTATTCAAAATGGACATCATTTACCTCAATAAGTGTTGCACCCGCACAAACATATATGTTATGATGTGCTGAAAATTTGAAAACCCAATTTAACGGAAACTAATTTTATAATCATTTACACAAATTTTTTATAGATAAATGTTATATATTATGAAAGCTGATTCAATTACCTATCTTTTGTCTTTTTACTTTATCTTCAAATCCGTTACGGAAGTACCCCTAATTGTCACCTAAAGTCAAAGTTTCCAGGTTTTTTCAGTATTATGTGGCATCTAAAGTGTCTTTAAAGGAGTCCATGATTGTGCATCAGCCCACATGGTTCACTAAATTCAACCATGGTATATAAATATAACCATAGTTAACTAAAGTCGAACATGGTTCACTAAAGTCAACCATGATGGTTAACTAAAGTTTAACATGGATCACTAAAGTCAACCATATTTAACTAAAGTTAGTCATTGTTAACAATGGAAAATGTGGCAATCAACATAATAACCATTATATAATATTATTTTTATTTAGAAGATTAAAATATAATAATATGATAACTAACTACATATAAATCTTTCATTAATACATTGATTATAATAATTTATTTAAATACCATATTTTTATAATAGTTCATCATTTTTTTTAATATACAGTTATAATATATAATTATAATGTCATAATGTCATAATTAAATTTTAATTTTTTTAATATCTTTATATGACAGAAATATAATATTTTTATAATATACTATAATATTATAATTAAATGATAATATTTTGAATTTAATAATTTTATATTATATAATTTTAATTAAATATCATATTTAATTATTGTATAATAATAAATTAAACAATATTGCTTTATTAAAACTTTGGAGATATTTAATATTTGATTTTTTAATATCCAATTTATAATCAACGTTATGTGCATGTTGTTTTAATTAAATTATAATATTTAATATTAAAATTTAATAAAATTATTTTTAATTAATCATTATACTATAATGGATTTAATAATATTTTTTATTAATATTTTTAATAGGTCTATGTGCCATGAATATAATACTTTTTAATAATAATGTTTTAAATTAAAAAAAATATTAATTTATTAATATTTGAAGATATGTGTATGCGTACAGTTACTAGCAACAACCACATTAATAATATTAATGTGTCTAAATACGATAGGTTTAAATTGGGCACATACTTTTCATGCTAATATTTTTTTCCTATAGTATGTGACCCATTTACGCATATCGACATATTCGGACACATTAATATTATTAATGTGGTTGTTGTTAGTGTATATATATGTATGTATGTTTTGTGTTAATTAAATTGCATACATATTTCTCTATACAGAATCGGCACACAGAAAAGTATTACGAAGCTTCTGGTTTGGACTACAGGGGGGAGGGCAATCGTGGTTCAGGCTGCTATAGCAGCAGCCAAAGGAAGCTGTAGATCAGTGATAAAGAGGAATGGAAGGAGGGAAACCTGCAGTCAGGACAGAGCACTTCAGATCAGTGTAACGTTAACAAAAGGAATCTTGGAACCATGTCAACAATCTCTGGTGGACTGAGGACATCCCTCGGCAAAGTTTAAAGGCCATTATAGCACTAGTAGAACTGAAACAGCTACGGCTGAAATCAGATCAGGTGACAAAGAGTATCACATATTTGTTAATTCAGAATAGAATCGGTCACAACAATAAACTGCAAAACTCATATTATAAGAATGTTTCTACAAATATAGCATTTTCGAAAAAAAACTAGAATTAAGGCAATGAAATTGCAATGTGCTACCGCACCTGCGGAATGTACTCACTTTTCGATATGAATAAGAGGAGTATGATTTTTTTCTGAGAAAAAAAAAACATACTTCTCTATAGTAGAGAGAAATGTTTGATTTATGAATTCTAACAAAAATTGTTTAAAATTTTCTTGTAAATGATATGATTGGGTTACTATAATATTATAGTTATATCATTTAAAATTTGTATAAAATTTTATGTTTATAAAATATTTAATCATATGATTTGATTATTATAATATTATTTTCATATAAATAAAGATTTGTACAAAATATTATGTTTATAAAACATATAATGAATAATGGTGAGGAACATCACAATTTATTCAATACTAAATTATAAAATATATTTTATTTTATTTTAATTCTAAAAGCAAACTAATACCATATTCACAAAACATAACACTTACATAAAATATCTAATTATATCTAATATCTAATAAAATATCTAATATGTTTATAAAATATTTAATCAGATATATTTATAAAATATTTAATCATATAATTTGATTATTATAATATTATTTTTATATAAATAAAAATTTGTATAAAATACTAGGTTTATAAAACATATAATAAATAATAGAGAAGAATGTTACAATCTATTCAATACTAAATTACAAAATATATATATATATATATATATATATATATATATATATTTTTATTTTTTATTTTTTAATTTTAATTTTAATTTTATAAGCAAACTAATACTATATTCATAAAACATAACACTTAACATAAAATATCTAATCATATTTGATATCTAAAAATATCTAAACATAACACTTAACTGAGATGTTTATAAAATATCTAATCATATGATTTGATTAATATAATATTATTTTTATATAAATAAAAATGGGTATAAAATACTATGTTTATAAAACATATAATGAATAATGGAGAGGAACACTACAATTTATTCAATACTAAATTATAAAATATATTTTAATTTTTTTTAATTCTATAAGCAAACTAATACTATAAATATATATATATTTTTTAATTCTATAAACAAACTAATACTATATTCATAAAACATAACACTTAACATACATTATTTTAATAACTTAAATAAAGACTTATATAAAGTATAAAATGAAAATAGAATTACAATTTCTTTCATACTAAGTTTTTTTTTTTTTAACAAGAATGGGTAATAGCTTTTATATATAAAAAGAGAGATAAAACAGAGCTACATAGTGTTGGAGCAGGTCTTCTCCCCGACGGAGAGGAACTGTAATATCCCTTTTTCAAATTTTATTAAAATGCCCAATTTTCCACTTTTTTTCCCAATTTCGACCTTTGACTAGTTTTACTGTTTTGACCTCCAAATCAACCCAAATGCTCCCAAATCTTCTGTAGGAGTGTATGAATGGTATTTAGACTTGAATATCAGGTTCAGGGATGTTTTATGGCCCTCCAAATACTGCTGCAAACTTGATTTGTATTCTGATCAATATAGGTAATTTTGACTAGTAATTTGTGCATCAAATCCCCCCCGAGTAACACTGAAAATGGCCTTCCAAATGCCTCCAAACTCCCACAAATTTATGAACAGAGGTATATAATGTGTTAAGTATGTTATTGAGGTCTCATATGCACCATTAATTGATTTTTACTACTGTTCTAACTCTCTCACATTCAACAGCAAAAACCCCCAATTCGACCCTTGGGGAAATGGCACTATTTCATCTCCCAATACAACTAAACTGAGTAAAAATGCTTCAAATGCTCAAGTACAGTACATGAAACTTGTATAAGACATCCATGGCATTATATTGATCACAAATATATCATAGAATCATCCATCCATTCGAAATAATCAACATTATAGTGTCATACATCAATGCATTGGGGAAATGGACATTGTTTGCTCATTAATCAATAGTTTTGCATACAACCAGTGGGTATTTCGACCTGAGACTTTCTGAATATGAATAACAGAGGATATGAAGCTATTACAATCATAAATATATAATGAGAAGCTCTCTCAAGAAGCACAAGTGCTCACCAAAAACGCCCTCCCTCAAGGAGCATGAATATGCCTTCAAAACTGGAAACGGTGGAGAGAAAGTGCTGCACTAAACCAAACCATGAAACTTCCTGTAGCTGCTACCTGCAAATACAAACTCCATTAAAGCACCATGAAAGACCTGAGTGGCCTCTCCAAACACCAACTTGGATGGGAATCTTTCACCCTCGAAATTGGCTAAGGCAAGAAACTAGTCATCCACTAGCTCTCTCTTCACAAATGCAATTTTTCTCAAATCATCAAAAGCCATTCTCATACTTCATTTCTACATTTTATAACCAACATTAGCCTTCTAAGGGTTGAAATCCTCTCAATAGATTCAATAGATTTCCATTTAGGAATTATTCCACATTTGCCACTTGTCTCCTAGTTCCAACCTTCCATCTTCTCCCAAATTCGATTTTGAGTCTCTTTGGCTTCTCCAACTCCCAAATTCGACTTCCTTGAGCTTATTTTTGGGGCTGACATGTCATAGTGGTCAGATGTCAGAGGTCAGGTCTGCAATTTGTCATAGTTGTCATAGATGCTCCATCATTGGTGTCATAGGGGCTAGGGAATCTAGCCCAAGTGTACACAAACTTCCACTTTGACTCTTTATCTTCCATGGAGGTTACCAATCCTTCCCAATTCGACCTAATATGATCAATGACATGTGTTATGACTTACCAACTCACCCAAGAGTGTTCACATTCCCATTAATTCGAATTTGCAAAAGAGAGATACCATGTATTATGAAAAATCAAGCTAGTGTGGGTCCCACATCCTCCATATGTCTCCAAAACCATTTGTCACCTATGATTTCTCTTGAATTTCTTTATTCACTATATTTATTAAATACTTGAACCCTTCTAATGTCTAAACATCATTTATTTGCTTCCTTATTACCATTCCACATGTGCCCATCCAACCTAGGAAACTAGTAGGATTGATGGGATTGTCTTACTATGAAATTATTGGAATGGGGACATTACAGTCCTCCCCACCCAAGATTGCTTGCCCTCAAGCAATCTCAATTTACCATGCTGCAAACTTGTCCCTCCTCTATCAGGTGGCCTTCCATGAGTAATGTCTCCCATAATATTTCTATTCCGGTGCTTCATGCTGTGGGAAGAAACTACCTGATTCGGATAGGTGTGTTGCCCTCTCACAATCCTTAGTACTCCTTTTGAATCTTGGAATTTCATTTCAAGAATTTTATAATTTACTGTATGCTCTCCTATTGAATACAACCATTGCACTCCCAAAACAACATTAGTATCAGCAATATCAACCACATAAAAACTATCAACAAAAGTATAGTTACCTATGGTGACTTGCAGCTGTGGAATCCATGTTTTGCACTCCATTGTGTTGTGACCGGGAATGACAACTATGAAGCCATCAAATGGTTCAATAGGTATATTTATTTTCTCCACCATCTTTGCATCAATGAAGTTATGGGTGGCTCCTCCATCTACCAAAACTGAAGTTCTTTGTCCTTGTACCATACCTTTGCATCGGATAGTATGATAGCGAGGTACTGCTGAAAGTACTGCCATTGTTACTTTGGTGGGAGAGGGATGCTTCACCTCTGGTTTCCCTTCTTCTGCTGTAGTATATCCTTCTTCTTTGGATGAATTATTTCCTTCTTCCTCCATGCCCCCTTCATATTCCTCATCACAAAATACTTCAATGAATTGGGCCTTTCCTTTAGCACATTTATGTCCAGGTACCCATGGTTGGAAGCATGAGTAACACAATTTCTTCCTTCTGAGCTCTTCCCTGCTTAGTTCCTCTTTCTTATCCTTTCCATATTCATCTTCTTGCCATGGCTTCTTATCAGGTGCATCTCTTTTCCAAGGTTTCTTTTCAATTCTGAAGTCAGGCTTGGGAGGAAATCTCGTTCTAGGAAGCACATTTTGGAGATCCCTAGTCAAGCTCATTGCATCTTTTAATGTAGTTGGCTTGTGGGCTTTGACCAAACCTTTTAAGGGTTCAACCAAACCTTCAGTGAACAGCAATACCAACCTTCCCATAGATACATCAGCCATCTTGACTGATAATTTTTGAAAGTCCAACATATATTCAGTAGGTGTCCCAGTTTGCTTCAATTGAGCTAATTCCTTGAAAGGCAATTCTGGATCTTTTTGTTCAAACCTCTCTAGTACCCTATCAACAAATTCTCCATATGTTTTAACCTGATCATGACCCAAGGTTTTCAAACCATAGAACCACCATTCATTGGCATCTCCTTCCAAATGCAAAATGGCCATTTTTAATGCATCCTCTTCCAACATAGGATTCAGCTGAAAATATACATCCAATTTTTGTACCCAAGTGTTAGCAGAATTTTGAGAAGAACCATCAAAAGTAGGAAGTGACATTTTTCCAATAGCACTATTTAATTCTTTGTTTTGTAATGGACTCCTATCGTCTCCCTTCCTTTTAATCTTTTGCATAGCATCAATGTAGTCACTGAGTGGTACACCTCTTTTACACTCTTCATTCAAATCATTCCAATCATTTACTAGTTTCTTGTAATCCCAGTCAAGATTGGACTCTTCTTTGGGTGTGAGAAATTTAGGTGCAGTATGCCTTTGTGTGCTTTGAAATTCATCAGGTCTATTATGAGGTCCTGTACATGAGAAAATATGCTCATTCCCTTTCATCTTTTCCCTTGAGTGTGAACCACTATTATCTCCTATCATCTCTTTGCTTTGAAGCTGGCTAATCAACAATTCGAATCCTTGCAACAATTTATCACCTATCCTATCCATGTTTGCTGAAAGTTTAGAGAAACATGGATCTAAGGTTGCAATAAGTTCCTCCTTATGTTTTAATTTTTCATCCTCCTCTCTACCCATGGTTTCAGTGAAAGACTCCACTTCTTCTACTACCTCTTCTTCAACAAAAACCTCTTCAACTACTGGTTCAAAGGGTGGTGGATTATTCTTTTGACTTCTTGTTAATACCATCAGGTTCCAAGAACATGCTCTGATACCACTTGTAATATCCCTTTTTCAAATTTTATTAAAATGCCCAATTTTCCACTTTTTTCCCCAATTTCGACCTTTGACTAGTTTTACTGTTTTGACCTCCAAATCAACCCAAATGCTCCCAAATATTCTGTAGGAGTGTATGAATGGTATTTAGACTTGAATATCAGGTTCAGGGATGTTTTATGGCCCTCCAAATACTGCTGCAAACTTGATTTGTATTCTGATCAATATAGGTAATTTTGACTAGTAATTTGTGCATCAAATCCCCCCCGGGTAACACTGAAAATGGCCTTCCAAATGCCTCCAAACTCCCACAAATTTATGAACATAGGTATATAATGTGTTAAGTATGTTATTGAGGTCTCATATGCACCATTAATTGATTTTTACTACTGTTCTAACTCTCTCACATTCAACAGCAAAAACCCCCAATTCGACCCTTGGGGAAATGGCACTATTTCATCTCCCAATACAACTAAACTGAGTAAAAATGCTTCAAATGCTCAAGTACAGTACATGAAACTTGTAGAATACATCCATGGCATTATATTTATCACAAATATATCATAGAATCATCCATCCATTCGAAATAATCAACATTATAGTGTCATACATCAATGCATTGGGGAAATGGACATTGTTTGCTCATTAATCAATAGTTTTGCATACAACCAGTGGGTATTTCGACATGAGACTTTCTGAATATGAATAATAGAGGATATGAAGCTATTAAAATCATAAATATGTAATGAGAAGCTCTTTCAAGAAGCACAAGTGCTCACCAAAAACGCCCTCCCTCAAGGAGCATGAATATGCATTCAAAACTGGAAACGGTGGAGAGAAAGTGCTCAACTAAACCAAACCATGAAACTTCCTATAGCTGCTACTTGCAAATACAAACTCCATTAAAGCACCATGAAAGACATGAGTGGCCTCTCCAAACACCAATTTGGATGGGAATCTTTCACCCTCGAAATTGGCTAAGGCAAGAAACTAGTCATCCACTAGCTCTCTCTTCACAAATGCAATTTTTCTCAAATCATCAAAAGCCATTCTCATACTTCATTTCTACATTTTATAACCAACATTAGCCTTCTAAGGGTCGAAATCCTCTCAATAGATTCAATAGATTTCCATTTAGGAATTATTCCACATTTGTCACTTGTCTCCTAGTTCCAACCTTCCATCTTCTCCCAAATTCGATTTTGAGTCTCTTTGGCTTCTCCAACTCCCAAATTCGACTTCCTTGAGCCTATTTTTGGGGCTGACATGTCATAGTGGTCAGATGTCAGAGGTCAGGTCTGCAATTTGTCATAGTTGTCATAGATGCTCCATCATTGGTGTCATAGGGGCTAGGGAATCTAGCCCAAGTGTCCACAAACTTCCACTTTGACTCTTTATCTTCCATGGAGGTTACCAATCCTTCCCAATTCGACCTAATATGCTCAATGACATGTGTTATGACTTACCAACTCACCCAAGAGTGTTCACATTCCCATTAATTCGAATTTGCAAAAGAGAGATACCATGTATTATGAAAAATCAAGCTAGTGTGGGTCCCACATCCTCCATATGTCTCCAAAACCATTTGTCACCTATGATTTCTCTTGAATTTCTTTATTCAATATATTTATTAAATACTTGAACCCTTCTAATGTCTAAACATCATTAATTTGCTTCCTTATTACCATTCCACATGTGCCCATCCAACCTAGGAAACTAGTAGGATTGATGGGATTGTCTTACTATGAAATTATTGGAATGGGGACATTACAGGAACTGACCAGTCTCTACATTCATCTTTGACTAGACTATAACTATTTTGACAAAGTTCTATCCTATGACAACGATATAATAGAACAAGCTACCCTAGAAGATTTAAACAGAAATAGTACATTGATGAATCGTCTTCAGGCTATCATCCAAGTCTTCTGCTGCTTGATATAAGGCCCCAAAATTTGGCTACAGATATTTTTATCATAAAAAAAATAAAAGAGTTCCAAGACATCCTGAACAAGACCAAAAAAGTCCCAAAAACCTGAGGAATCACCAAGTCTGCAAGCTAAAAATGACGACGGAACTCTGGCTCATGTTCCTTTCCTCCCACTGTGCGGCCATGGTCTTTTTGCATCTCCTGATGAAGGTTTCTAATCTCGGATCGCATCCCATCGATAATTCCCTCCATGATTCTAGCTCTGCAATGAACCGCCCTGATTTGGGCATCCAAATTAACCGAGCAGGGACATCCATTTTCCAGGAAATCAACGAGGTTTTCCACCTTCTCGTTGAGATTTTTGTTGTTCTCATGAACCTCCTTATTTGTTACCTGTGCCAAAGTAAACATATGCTGCAGTGCCTTCTTAAATTCATAATTTCACCTCTCAGCAAACGAACTTGAGATTCCAGTTCTGTCAAATGTTCCTTGACGTTCTTGGGATGCTATCATAGTCCTGCTTTGAACCATAACAACCACCGGCTACCATTACAGGGGAAGAATTCGAGTCGTATTCCTGAGCAAAATGATGGCTTTCATCCTGCATATTGTGCTGTAATGGAGCCGTTCCATCCTGAATCCCGTGCAATGTGGGGAATTTCTTCCTAAAATACGGAATCACTGAGCCTCTTGTGAGAGGGATGGTCTTTCTGCAGAGGAGGCAGTTGGATGTTGATCCAGGGTCGACCATCTTCATGGGCTCTGAAGGAAGACAAGAATGCTTCCAACCTTCGCACCACGCGGCATTTAAACACCACTCCCCTAGAATTCCTGCTGCAGTTATTGCATGCATGCCGACCATGTGGAGTCCATGTGCCTCTAGCGTGCGACCATCCCCATTCCCAAGGCGTGAATTTGGGTCTAGAACTTTAGAGTGGATTTCTTCAACGAGCAGGAAATAATGGCTGGAAAAATGGATGAACATGGGGGGAGTATTTACATAACTCCAACCCAAATGTGAATTCTTATCATTAAATTTAGGCATAAGGGGTCTTTCCGGATGATAGGACCCAATTTACGGGATCCAGACCTTGTCATTCACCTTATGATTGCTAACCAGAACTCCACGATCAATCCTAACACCACTGTTTGCCATTGTATCTGCCTCCTGGTTGTTGGCTCTCAAAATGTCTAGAAAATTTATGGCTTTTAACTTGTTGACTAAACACTTTAGAAGATGGTGGATTTTAGAAGCAGGACTCTTACGATTTTTTATCAAATTCTTTGCATCTCTTATAACCAGCATTGAGTCTCCAAACACAATTAAGTCTGTGAGGCCTTCATCCCTTCACAATCTCCAAACCTTTTATTAGAGATAACCATTCTGCATTATTATTTGTCCTTCTTCCGATTCCCCAAGCATAGTCTTTCATCTTATTTCCTTCTGACTCTTTCATACTAAGTTTTAAAGTACACATTCCATTCCTTTAAAACACAAATTTATACTCTAAATAATAACATAGACTAAAAATAACTCTAACATACTAACCAATATTTTAATAACTATTTAAAAATAACCCACCAAGCATTAAACTTGACACTATATCAACTATTGCTATCTTAGCGATGGAGCGATCGCATCAACATAAAGATTTCAAAAGCCCTTTGGCATAATCCCATAGTAATTATTTGGCCCTACCTACTATATGTTTATGGTTTGGATGGTTAGGAATCGTGCCATCTTTGATAATTAAAAAAAATTCTAAAATTATAGGTAACAAATGTTTATGTATTATTGGGATCTTTACTGAGCCAAAGAGTCCAATCAGGATTAGACTTATTCAGGTGGAAGGTGTTAAGGTGGAAGTCATTAACAGGACAAAATATTGGGATTTTTTTGATGGGGTGACTTAAAAGAACCCCAACAAAGGTGGTGCTCGTTGTGTGGTTTATAGATCAGTGTCTCATTTTTATAAATTTGTAGCAGGTTTAGGACCTTGTACCAATAATTCAGTGGAATTTGTGGCTTGAAGTTCCTCCTACTGACTACTCTCAATAAGGACATTAGAAAGCTTCAAGTGTTTGGTGATTCACAGTTGGTTGCAAGTCTTTTACGACTTAGGAAGCCCCTAGACAGTATTCATCTTGTTCCTATCTATGAGGAGTTGCTCAAACTTTGTGAGGGGTTTAAGGAAATATGTTTTCATCACATAATTAGAGAAAGGAACACCCTAGCAGATAACCTGTCAAAATTGGGGTAAGGGAAATAGATGGGATGTGGTGTAGGTGGGAACATGCAAATGGCAGTCTGGTGGAAATTGATCTAGGACCATTCCTCGTTTAGCTTATATTTCTCTAATGACAAGTCCCTAAAATGCGATAGTTTTATTGTCATTGGATGGTGACTTTTTTATATATATGTTCACTAATGTATATGTTCACTATTTTTGAACAATCATCTTTTAATACTTTGATATATCGATTTAATACTTGGATATATCAATTTGTGTAAGGAGGACTACTTTTATGTAGTTTCAGATATTTTTCTTTGAAGAAATATTTGGAAAGAGATAATTGTATAATTTTTGCAGAAAATGTTATATTTAAATTAATATAATGCGGTTTTTTTTTTTTTTTTTTTGAAAAATATATATATCTATATATTTTCAACCGAAAAAAAAACGTACTATTGCTATTCCTTGAATCAAATAGTACAAAGATTTTCACCTTTTTTGCAAAAAAGGTATATTCAACAAATTCATGACAGTTGTTCCACAGACCGCCACCTATCAACATCATAAAATTGTCCATGCTAGACTATATACATCAGAAAAGACAATGACCTTACAAAACGTATGCTGTTCCACAACAAAAAACCTTGCCTTAAGCTTTCTAAAAGAAAAAGACTTCGCCACTTTCCAGCATGCTGGAGTCCATCCATTCCTCCCAAAACAGTAATCGTTCAGTGCCCAATATGTAACGCCCCCTTCCATCACTCCCGTGCAAGGAAGGAAATGTTAACCAAACTACCGGGCTTTGGGCAGACTTAGCCCCAAATATTTTTACTCCTAAATTCATCACAATTTAAAAACTTCTATATGCAGATTTATCTCAATATAAACACAGCGGAATAAACATACTAGTAAGCACACAAACAGTAATGCCTAACCTATATATATATATCATAGCAGAGGATGATTCAGCATATAGAGACTCAATCGCATTACAATGCCATGCATGGATTCCAAATTAATATAATCAATTCATTTCATTAAACATGGACAATTTAACATATTGCAGAACACAAAATGCAAATAATTTATAATACACAGAACACTTATCTTGAGAAGTTGATGTCCAATGACTGGCTACGTGAAGGCAACGTTCCTCCCAACCGTAGATCTCTATCTAGCCTATATTCCTTCTGCTGAGAGATCACCCCTGAGCTGGGCTGTGTATCCACTAAGGAGGAACTAGCTGGGTTCACTCATAGCCATGGTTTCGGTCAAGCATCCAAGAAGATAGAGGAGGGTAACGCTAAGCCAGTGAGCTCAACCACAGAGCTACAGGCATCTCAAGTGAGCTCAACAGTTAGGCACCCACATTACCTACCACATCCAACACAAGGAAGATCCCCTTCTCTGTTACATAGTCCCTCAGGCAACTCTTCCCTCCGGTGCTCTTCAAGATGGGCATAGAAAGGTCCAGCTACTGATCCTTGAGATCCTAGGCTTCACTGGGTTTATCAAGCACACCCAACCTCTTCATAGTCATTCCCAACTTGATTTCTCACCATTCTGCTCACCAAATACTCAAATCCGTCACTGGTTTTCTGAGCTGCAAAAACTGAGTTTTCCTATTGATTTTTGGGTAGCTAATGCTCCCGAATTCCCCCCAAGGTTCATGCTAATGGATCCCCCATTGGATTTCCCTGTCCCATGCCAAATCTCGGCGTTTTTGGTCTTTCAAAATCTGGGTTCTCTCAAGGTCGCGATTTCTGGTTCTCTCACTGCTGGCACTCGTTTTTGGATGCAGAATGATGCTAGCTCCCTCCACAATGGAATGGGGATGAGAATGAATCCCCCTCCCATGAGGTTGAGTGACTCCTTGCACAATCAAACAGAGCCCATACCTACCCATACGAATTTTAGGGCTGCCCATGCTCCATTGAGGCCATGGGATGAAATCTCAACCACCTCCTTACAACAGTCATAAATGTCACCTAGGGAAGTCAATGGGTTCTCATAATGACAAATGGCAGCCTAGGGTTTAGTCCCATAGCCCCCTCACCACTCCCTAGTGGATACACGTGGCCCCTTCTCATTTGTTGCCTCCATAGCCAGTTTTGGTATTTTATTTCAATATTAAATATTTACATCAATTTACAATATCCCATGGCTTAATAGCACGTGGGTAACAAAATATCAAGCGTGTCTAATTTAAATAAAATCCGAGCATAAACTAGCGGGGCCTTGGCCTTGAGCTCCACGCACGCTCCACGCTAGGGAAACATACAACATGTGTATACAATATTTACATTAGAAACCAATATTTTCTAAAGGTCAAAATTGGGGTATTACATTCCACTCCCCCTTAGAACAACACCGTCCCCGGTGTTCTCAAAACTGAACGAAAATGGCAATGCCTCCCTCATGGCATCCTCCAGCTCCCATGTAGCCTCATCGGGACTAAGGTGCTCCCATTGGACCTTTACCTGCCCGATGGCTCTGTTCCGGAGCAATGTGACCTTCTTGTCGATGATGCGCATAGGTTCTACTTGGAACTCTCCCTCGGGTTCCACCTGTATCACATTCCAATCAATCATATGATTAGGATCATGTACATACTTCTTAAGCAAAGATACATGGAAAACATTATGAGCTCTTATGCTAGCAGGCAATGCAATTCTATATGCAACTGGCCCTATCCTATCAAGGACTTTAAATGGCCCACAATATCTGGTCGACAACTTGGCACAACTCCCCAACTTGAGGGAACTCTTCCTTGGTTTCACTCTCAAATAAACATGATCCCCAATCTGGAATTCCTTGTGTACTCTTTTCAAATCTACATAACTCTTTTGCCTGTCCTGAGCTGCCTTTAAATTCTGCCTGATCTTAACAATTTCCTGTTCCATTTCCTTGATCATCTCTGGTCCAAGCACTACCCTGTTCACTGGGCCGTCCCAATTCACTCGCGTCCTGCATCCCTTGCCATACAATGCTTCAAATGGACTCATTCCCAAGGATGCATGGTGTCCATTATTGTATGCAAATTCAACCAAGTGTAAATAATCTTCCCACTTGGATGGTTTGTCCATCACATACATTCTCAGCATGTCTTCAAGAACCTGGTTCACCCTCTCGGTTTGGCCATCCGTTTGAGGATGGTAAGCTGTACTGAAATTCAATTTAGTTCCCAATTCCTGAAATAATCCCTTCCAAAAATTGGAGGTGAACTTTGTATCACGATCAGAAATTATTGCCTTAGGCAATCCATGCAATCTGAATATCTCTCTCATGAAGATGTTCGCAATGTCACTAGCATTGTGAGTGGACTTCACTGGAATAAAGTGAGCTACCTTTGATAGCTTATCCACCACAACCATGATTGAATCATGTTTCTTCACTGTCATGGGCAGACCTGTTATAAAATCCATGGAGATCACTTCCCACTTCCATTCCAGAATGGGTAAGGGCTGCAATAACCCTGCTGGATGTTGGTGTTCTGCCTTGACTTGTTGGCACTTCTGACACCTAGCAATGTACTCAACTATGTCCTTCTTCATGCCATTCCAAAAATAATGCTTTCTTGCCGCTGTTATAGTCTTCTGATATCCTGGGTGTCCAGAGTACGGCATTTGGTGTATTTCATCCATCACTAGTTTCTTCAAATCCGCATTATTTGGAATGTACAACCTATCTTTGTAGATGAGGATACTGTCTTCACCCAGCTGATATCCTGCACACTTTTCATCCACATTACCGTGCTGCAACTTCTCTTCAATTTGAAGGCAAGTTTCGTCACCGTTTTGGGATTCAAGAACTCTTGTCTTCCAATCTGATTTGCACATACTTACTGCTGAAACATGAAATTTTCTGCTAAGAGCATCTGCAACCTTATTCTCCTTCCCTTTTACATGTTTAATTTCAAAATCAAATTCACAAAGAAATTCCATCCATCTAGCTTGCCTAGCATTCAAGTTTGGCTGCTCAAACAAATACTTCAGGCTCATGTGGTCTGTTCTAAGCTCGAATCTTCTTCCCATCAAGTAATGCCTCCACATCTTAAGAGCATGCACTATGGCTGCTAATTCTAAATCGTGTGTGGCATAATTCTTTTTATACTCTTTTAATTTCCTGGATTCATAGCAAATCACAATTCCTTCTTGCATGAGAACCCCGCCCAGTCCTTCAATGCAAGCATCTGTGCACACTACAAAATCCTTCCTTGGATCTGCTATCTTCAAGACAGGAGCGCTGGTAAGTAACTCCTTTAATTTCTGAAAACTTTTCTCACATTTTTCAGACCATACAAATTTGATGTTCTTCCTTTGCAATGAAGTGATCGGATGAGCTATCCTGGAGAATCCTTCAATAAACCTTCTGTAGTAACCAGCAAGGCCCATAAAAGATCTAACATCTGAAACATTCCTTGGAGTTGGCCAATCCATGATGGAATTAATCTTCTCCGGGTCCACTGCAATTCCTTCTTCTGAAATGACGTGACCCAAATATTGAATCTTCTTTTGATAGAATTCACACTTGATTAA
Organism: Larix kaempferi; assembly: GCA_027924585.1. Lineage (NCBI taxonomy): Eukaryota > Viridiplantae > Streptophyta > Pinopsida > Pinales > Pinaceae > Larix > Larix kaempferi. Next base: position 27,467,268 of record BSBM01000361.1, read on the forward strand.
CTTGGCATTAAGCTAATGTTCTCTAAGAACTTGCAACACCATTCTTAGATGCTCCTCATGTTCTTCTTCATTTCTTGAGTAGACAAGAATGTCATCTAAAAACACAATCACAAATTTATCCAAATATTTGCTGAATACACTATTCATGAGATGCATGAATGTGGCAGGTGCGTTGGTAAGGCCAAATGGAACCACAGTGAACTCATAATGACTATATCTAGTTCTGAAAACTGTCTTGTGAATGTCTTCTTCTTTAATCCTCACTTGATGGTAGCCAGACCTCAAGTCAATCTTTGAAAATAATTTGGCTTCCTTCATTTGATCAAACAAGTCATCAATTCTTGGTAATGGATACTTGTTCTTAACTGTCACTTTATTGAGCTGCCTGTAATCAATACATAGCCTTAAAGTCCCATCTTTCTTCTTGACAAATAACACTGGTGCTCCCCAAGGGGACACACTAGGCCTGATATACCTTTTACCCATTAATTCTTGCAGTTGTATCTTCAATTCCACCAACTCCGGTGTACTCATTCTATAAGGAGCTTTGGAATTCGGTGCTGCCCCTGGAACAAGATCGATGGTAAAATCAATATCTCTCATCGATGGCAACCCTGGTACTTCATCCGGAAACACATCTTGGAACTCTTGCAATATCCTGAAGTCTTCTAGTCTTGGCCCTTTGTCCTCTAATGAATCCGGCATATGGACTGCATATAATTGACAACCCTTCTTATAAAACTTTTTCAACTGCAGGGCTGAAATATGCCTTATTGAAACTTGCTTGGGAATCCCTTTTACCAATGTTGGCCTCCCCTTTTCATCGATGCACTCAAGTGCTTTCTCATAACAGTCTAATTTGGCTCTATGTTTTTCTAACCAATCCATGCCAATTAATGCATCATAGGATCCTAATGGTAACACATTCAATTCAGCATATGTGTGGAGTCCATTCAATTCTACGGGACACTCCATCATTACCTCACTTACTTTTCTCTTGGTTCCCGTGGCTAGTTGCACTAGCCAAGACTTATTATGCTTCATTTTTCTAAGAGAACAACCTTCAACAACTTTTGGAGAAACATAACTATGAGTAGATCCTGGATCAATCAAAACAGAAATAGATTGCATAGAAATCTTACCTTCGACTTCCACCACTGATGATTGATGGTCTGCTTGGTGATTATTCAACGCTGCATAAATCCGAGGTGCTGCCCTTGCCATGTCCTCCACCGTAGCTACTCCCTTCAGGTTGTTCAAATTTCGAGAATTGTTTTTTCGATGTGGACAATCCTTCAACATGTGGTTTTCTCCACATTCCCAACACTGAAGTAGTCCCTTTGATGCTTTGTCTACTGCCACTGCTGGTTTGAATCCACTCCTTGCTTGTTGCCCCTGTGGAAAGGTTCTAGGCTAACCCCTGAATGGTGGCTTGAAGCCATCCTTCTTCTGATCAAAATTCCCTCTTGGCTTTCCTTTCCATGCTGGGTTAGCCTCTATTTTTCCTTTATTTTGCTCATAGCAGTGCATTGCCATCCTAATGGCTTCATCCAAACTTGGTGGATTAACAAACTCAATACGATCTCTGAAACTCTGAGGTAGACCCCCAAGAAAGCATTGGATTTTTACTCTCTCATCTTTGATATAGTCAACATACCTCAGTAATTCCAAGAATTTGTGGACATGCTCTTCCATAGATTTTAGTCCCAACCTGAGTTCATTAAACTCTTTTCTCTTACCGTCATAATACCTAGCAGAAAGGTATTTCTCCTTGAAGTACCCCTTAAATCTTTCCCAACTGATCCTTCTTTTGTTAATTCTTTTCACTTGCAAGAGATTGTCCCACCAAATGGAAGCTCTGCCATTTAAGTTGTAAATGGCAATTCTGGCTTTCTCATTTCCTGAGTAGTCTTGAATTCTGAAGTATTTCTTCATTTCCAGAAGCCATGCTTCTGCCTCTTGGCCTGTCTTGCCTTCCCCATTAAATGTGGGAGGCCTTGCCTTCCTGAATTCTCCCTGTGGGATGCCCTTGAACTTCTTTCTTCCATCAAATCTCTTAGGTGCATGTCTTGGACTTCTCCTAGAACATTTGGAGTCACACGACCTGCTAAAAGAAGACTGTTGGCCCGGTTTTGCAACCAGGATTAGTGCTATGGGCACCTGCTAACTAGTAGCAGCAGTTTCAATAGAATTAAAACAAGAAACTAAACTAAACAAAACTAATCATGGATCTATGCAAGAATATAAGCAAATAATGGAAATATTTTAAAAACAAGAACAAGAAAATATTAAAGAATTTTTGTATTGACAATGGGGCAAGCAAATGCTTGCAAGTACAATACCTCCAAGTGATGAAGGTTTGTTGAATGGCTCCAATGGTGAGCAGCTCCAATCTCCAATGGGTCCTTTCTCCAAGGCTTGCTACAATGGCCAAATACTCAAGGGAGATTTTGGCAGCATGAGGATAGGAATATGAGTGGATCTGAGATGAGGAGCCCCTACCACCTTTTTATAGGTTTTGGTGGTGGGGAATACCATTTGTGGTTTTGTGGAAACCAAATGGTATTGACCAACATGGTTTAGGTACTTTTCCCTCCTTTTTCCTTTTTTGAATAAAAATAATATTTTAATTCCCTTTTTAATATTTTTGGGAATTTGGACCCTTTTTGAGGGTTTTTTATGCTTTTCAGGAAAAATAATCTTTTTTAATGGAAAAAGGGGTGTACTCAGGTCTTTTGGTGACCTTTTGTTGGTTTCAGAGGCTCCGATGGTGAAAAAGTGGACAAATGGGTCATGTGAATAGGGAAATGAGCTAGTGAGCACTTTTTAGGTGTTAACAGATTGCCCCCTGATGTGTGAGGGCAGGAGCTCATCGTATGGCCGATAGACATCATAGTTATTTTATCTTTTTTCAGGGGTTTGGGAAGGAGAAGAGACCGATTGGAGACTGGAGCCATGACCCTTGGAAGCTGCAAGAAACAAAAAATATTACATGGCCTCAATATGAATGAGGTATAATCTCTGATAATGGACGAGGCGGGCATTCCCCATGCTCGTATCAAGACATATACATAACAATTAGTCCCAAGAAGGGGGATCTAATACATAAAGAATCTACTGGTACACCATAATGGTCCAGGGGGGACATTATTTTGGGTTGTACTCCCGATCATAACGGATCTCAATAACTGATACACTGGAATAACTGAGGGATCGTTGAAACTGAAGGTGTCCAACATCTGTAGGGACTCAAAGACTATGAGTGATCTCTGAGAAATGATATAACTGTATACTCAAGGGAGTATGAAACTGGGGTACATCTGAATACTGTCGCCATGCGCAACCCGGATATCTATAGAAAAAGTGTAACTGGTTTTATCCATAGGAAGACTCTCAAATGTGGAGGAGTCAGGAGGTATCCGGGGTCTTCGACTAATAAGTGAAACGGACGAATACCCTGTGCGAGTCTCAACGATGCGATCAAGGTGTTGAAGTCGAGCATGTGAGAAACAATCATTTGGAGAGGCACTGAAGATTCCTCTCGAAATGATTCGTAGGCACTCATCATAAATGGTGATGAGTCCAAGACACAGGGACCTCTAGGTCGATCCTCTGGAATCAATGTGGTTGTCGTAGACAGAGGGAGACCAGCAACTAACAAGGCAATGATGTTTCCTTGATAGGAGCACGAGGTGTAAAACTGCAGTGTTGTAGTACTGATGGTAGCACTGACATACTTGTGGGAATGGGAAATAACTGGGTCAAAAACTGGGTAGACTCAAACTTCCTTTGTTCAGAGCATGATGACATGGTTGACCTGGCAGTGTAGGGAACTGACTTGTAGGTGTGGGGATCATTGCTTTGACTGAATGGTATATATTGACTCTGGGGGGGAGGACGAGCTGATAGGTGCCGTCGAGGAATTATCAAGGTGACATACTGCAGAATACTCTGAACAAAGGCGACCAAAATGGGGAAGCTACCTGATGAGTAGATGTGATCTGTCGTGGCGCCAAGAGGCACCATTGATTCCTTCTTCGTAGTTTTAATGAGCTCCAAGAAGGGATAAAAGTGTGCTCTGAAATGGTACGGTCCTGTGGATTTTGTGAGCCCAGGACGGCTCATGCTCATTGGTGCTTTCATTTTTAAGGAGTCTGAAAGCGATAAGAAGACTCTGCAGTGGTTATGACTACTGTCCTGTTGGTTTTACGAGCCCAGGATGGTGGTTGCTCGTGGTCGCTTTCATGTTTAGAGAGTCTGAAAGCGGTAAGTGGACTCTGCTGGTGTTTCTTTTTCGTGAGTTTAGTCTCCAAGGCCCGAAAAAGCATAAAATGATGCGGATGGAGAACTCTTCTAGCCGATGTGACTAGAGTATACCTTTTTCGTAATTAGTCTACAAGGTCCGGAAAAGGGGTAAACTTATACCAGGTAGACACCCTTTCATATACGTTTAGCGAGCATGAAAGGAAGCAAGATTGCTCGGCGATCTTTTCATTGTTTTAGGAGTCAGAAAAGAGCTTAACAGAAACTCCCTAAGTGCCTTTTTCGTAAAAAGGGATTGCTCGGCCCGAAAAAGGGATAAAATTATTTCGAACAAAAATGGATAGATGGGAGTGAGAAAAGGTCTCAAGCGTCATCATGTGTGTGGGATACTGGATCCGGTTACATAAAGATTGTCAAAAGGGGGCTGCGGCTTTGTGGCACGCAAATCGAGGCAATGAGAGGGCATTTTGAAAAAATGGCCGAAAAGTATGGGTGTGAGAGCGAGAAATGATCTCAAGCATCATCACAAGCGCGGGACACTAAATCCAGCGATATAAAGATGGTCAACCACGGAGAACGGCGGATGTGGAACGCAAACCGAGGCGACGAGGGGGCATGGAAAAAATGCCTAAAAAATATGGGGGTGAGAGTGAGAAATGATCTCAAGCATCATCACAAGCGCGGAAAACTGAATCCGACGATATAAAGATTGTCAAAAACGGAGAACGGCGGATGTGGCACGTAAACCGAGGTGACGAGGGGGGCATGGAAAAAATGCCCGAAAAATCTAGGCATGAGAGCGAGAAATGATCTCTAGCATCGTCACAAGCGCGGAAAACTGAATCTGGCGATATAAAACTCGTCGAAAACGGATAACGGCCGATGTGGCACGCAAACCGAGGCGACGAGGGGGCATGGTAAAAAATGCCCAAAAAATCTGGGCGTGAGAGCGAGAAATGATCTCAAGCATCATCACAGGCTCAGAAAAATGAATCCGATGATATCAAATATATCAAAAAAGGAGAGCAGCCGAAGTGGTACGCAAACTAGGGCGACAAGGTGTCGGGACACAATGTTGATATTGGTCCTGGTGAGAGCGAGAAATGATCTCAAGCATCATCACGGGCACAGAAATATGAATCCGGCAGTGCAAATGGTGCGAAAAACGGAGGTCATAAGGACTCCGGAATGGTCAAAGGAAATAACTAGGTTAAAAAATGGCTACCAATAAAGGTGATCCCACCAAGCCAATGATGCAGTGGTGGGGAGAAATGATGACCCGCGGGGGGGGGAACACTATGTGTATCAACTCAAATATACAAGTGACACGTGACCTCAAAAAAGGTTGAGATCACGAATATGAAAAAGTGAGCAGGGTTAATGACCTGCCCCCATGCTATGTGCATGGGGTTTGTGATTGTGGATCACATATGTGTTGGTTTGAACGATGGGCTCATTGAGGTGTTGAGATAGAGATGATGGGGAAGGTTCAAAATGATTGATCATGCCCCCTATCCCGGGGTCGAGGTAATCTATTATGCCCCCTAACTCAGAGGTGTCAATGTGGTGCAGATGTTGTCTCAGAGAGAGATCAATAGGGCATTGAGCAACTGCTGGTGGGGTGTTATACCATGAGGCTGTGGGCTGTGGTGGCATACTGAAGTGATGATATGATGATGGGGGATTCCCTTTGTGGGGTGGATGCCCCTAGTATCTCCGACGAGAATCACGATGATGATGAGTAGGCAATTTTTGGGCCTGCCCCCATGTTGTGGACATGTGGTTTCTTGGTCGATTTGAAAGGGTTGAACCTGTGTGTCAAAGGGATCAATGGAAGGGGCCGACCGGACAGAGGGGTATCCAGTGGAGATCGTATAAATGGCGGGGTCAAGGCCAGGCATTTCGGTATCTGACCAAGTAAAGACATCAGTGAATTCTTGGAAGAGTTGTTGGTGTTCTCCAATCTGATGCTCACTGTGGGAGGTTCCTAATGTGATGGTATGAAGGGCACCAAGTGGGTCAGAGATGTCAATGTGGATGACGGGAGAAATATCGGCCATGGGATCTGTTAACCAGTCGATTTTAATAGGAAGGAAATCTTTGGATTCAACCGCGGATTGGGTAGCGGTGGTGGATGAAGTCTCTTCCGGAAGGAAGTATGGATGATGGTGCATATCTTCCCCGGGATGATTAAGGGCAGTAGGAGGCTCTAGAATTTCTTCATCATTGCGGGAGCATTGAGTGGTCAAATCAAGTGATGAGGTAGTGGTAGTCGAAGAGATCATGTAGATGGTGTTAATCTCTCTGGATGAGGATGATGGGGGAGGGTAGATCTCCTCAATAGTGGGGGGTGCCGTCTCTAGGTCCAAATTGTTCATCTCGTAAAGGGCTGCTCTGTAATCTGGGATGTCAGGACAGTGATGGGAGTAGTGGCCGTAAATACCGCATATCGCACATGGGTGGTTGGTATGCAGTGATTTATCACGAGGCATGGGGTTTGGATTGAGTTTGACAACCGGGATGTTGGGGTCGTCGTCCAACATTTGCATATGTTCCTGTAATGCAGGTAACTGTGGACACTGATGAGTTGGATGGCCTAACATATCACACAACGAGCATTTGGGAGGAGCACGAAACACGGGGGGAGGTTTAACTGCCTTGGGTGGGGGTACCGCAGTGTATGGTTGTGGGCCTCTGCCCCCAGTGGGTCTGACGAATGGAGGGGGATTCGTCGATGACGAAGGAGTCGTGATACCGGGAGGTGGTTGGGTAGAAGTAACAATGGGTTGCACCGGTTGCAGGATGACATTTGGTGTCGGCGGAGGAACGGGAGGCGTAATATACCACACGGGTAATCCCAATGTTAACCCGGGGAGACTAAGGGTAGCCATAACCGGAGCGCTTACTACGCCCGAAGGAGGGAATAGAAAGGGGATTGTGTGGATGGGTGTAACCCCAGTGTGACTAGGGACTAATGGTGGTTTGGGTAACAAGGAGGGTTGATTACCAGGTGTTTGTGAAAGAGTGCAGAGGTTAGCGACGTGGGTCTCCGGTGACGGTGGTGGAATGGCCTGGAATGTAGAGGTCATTGGCGCCTCGGAGTAAAGTCCGGGTCCTACTAAGGAAACGAAAGAGGTATTTGCACCACAAACAGGTTGTTCAACCATGGGGAGAACATTTTCAGGTGTGGCGGGGGCCTTGGGATCGTAATAGGTGAGTTTGTCGACCTTGATCATGCGTCCCTCATGGGGGAACTGCATGGTGCGAAATACGGATGAGGCAACAGCCCGCATGGCATACATGTAGCTGCGACCAAGTAAAAGGTTATAGTCTAGTTGGGCATTGATGACCTCAATGTCAATGAGCACGGTTTTACCCGCCAGTTGGACAGGGACATTGGCTAAAAGACCTTGGGGTTGTGCCGAACGGCCGTCGTAGGATCGTAATGCAGTGGTGGACTGCTGGAGAGTAGGGGATCCCAACTTCTTCCAAACAAATGTGGACATGACGCATGTAGAGGCCCCTTCATCGATAATGCACCGATGGATGACAAGATTCCAAACAGAAACGGAAACTTGGAATGCTAATGAGGAAGGCAGTCGTGGTTCAGATTGGTCTGAATCGAATGCGATCAACTGTGAATCATTGGGGTCAATGGCGCCAATGGCAGAGAGCAAAGTTTTGCGCTGCGAAGGACAGTTTTTCAAAACTTCTAAAGCAGACATGGCTGCAGGAGACTGGGCTAAGTCGTCGACAATGTTGTAATTCGACGCAGCGCGAGCATTAGGATTACTGTTGATGCGATGAAGTGGGAAGCGAGGTGCTTTGGAAGCACCATCAAGTGGAGCCGGAGGTATACGTAACGTTTGATCTGTGGGATTAACGTTAGTGTTTTTGTCGGCGGGAGGGGCTTCAGAGGTGGAGCCATATTGGTTCCGACGGGTTTGGAGGTTGGCAGCGGCAGTCGACATCATCAACAAATGGTGAGTACCTGAATCGAACATGGGTTGATCAAGGGCTGCATAAGTGATCTGCTGTGGTGGCACGTTGCCCTGAGGGGGGGCTAACGGCTGAGTGTTCACTACACCCTGGTTTGGAAAGGGGTTTTGCAGCACCAAGGGTTGATGTTGAGGTGGTGGGGGGTTGGGTGGCGGCTGAGGAGCCGCTTGCCCTTGACGATGTGCATCGTCGGTCCAGAGTTGTCGAGCTCGCTCCAGATGTGGGCAAGCGTGGGTATAGTGGCCATAGACACCGCAAATGGAACAAGGATGGTTTGTTCGTAAATTAGCATTTTTGGCTTGCTTAGGTGGCCAATCAGGATTCTGATGAGCAGGCACCGCGTTATTGTTTTGCGGAGGATGGGTAGGTTGTGGAGCTTGGTTATGGTTTTGGTTGTTTCCACGGTTACGTCCTCTCCCGCGGTTTGGTTGCCCACCCTGGTTGCATTGGTTATTTTGGTATTGGGGCTGATGTTGTTGTGCGTACACATGCCCTTGAGCATTGGGGGGATTCTGGGGAGCCGCAGGTGCGGGAGCAGGTTGCGGTGGGTAGTATGCAGGTGGAGCTGGAGGTGGTCCAGTTGCCTGTTGGGGTTGTTGGTACCCCTGAGCTATTGGATGTGGTGGATTAGCTGGTGCAGTTTGCTGTGGGTACTGCAACGGTTGTGGTGAGAACTGAATGGGGTTCTGTGTAGCAGGTTGAGCATAGTATGTAGGAGGTACATATGCTGATGGCGCTTGCCCATAACAATGTTGTGGACAAGAGGGTCCATGAATGTGATGGGTCTGATTTGTTGGAGCATAAGAAGTTGTTGCTTCGGAACTGGATGTAGCCCTAGAGAGGTCTGGGGAGGGCATGGTGCTCACCATGCTGAAAGGTTTAGGTTGCGGGGTGATTTGGCCAATGATGCCATCAGCGGCATGTGATGCCCCCGGTGCGTCACCACGTGAGGAGTCACCTCGTGGGGCGTCTGGTATGATTGTGTATAAATAACCCGACTGGGCGTAGATGAGATCAAACTGTTGGGCTTTGAGGATGGCCTCTTCTTCAGACTGGGGTCTTTCAGATGCCACATCCTTCGCAATAAGAGGGAGGAGGGATTTTAGAAACCAATCTAAAAAGATACGGTCGTCTAACTTAATTTTACAGAGGCTTCGGCGTCGACGCCACTCATGAATGTGGTCAGTGATGTGGGTGGCCGTGGTTTGTCTGCAAGACAGTAGGATCTCAACGCCCGCATCATAGCGGACAGGTAACTGAAAAAACTGCAGGAAGGTCGAGGCAAGGGAGGTAAAGGTGGCATGCGTCCCATGAGGCTGCGCGATATACCACTTGGCTGCAGAGCCAGTGAAGGTGCGTTGTAAAAGCCGGAGGTGGATTGAGTCGTCCACTATGGAGTTGGAGGAACACCATAAATGGAAGGACATGATATGGTTCTGGGGGTCTTCCCCTACCTTACCCTCAAACTTAGGGATGTCAGAGGGAAGTTTGGTGGGCATATGAGGCCACACAGGATCATGTCTGATGGGGTCATTTGTTAGCCTAGCTAAGTCTGGCAGGTTCAGACTCGCCATGTATGGTAAGCTAGCAGATGTGGTAACTGGAACTGGGACATGCCTAGCCATTGTGGTATGGTGTAGGGGTCCAGTAGCGCCTAAAGGTATGCTAGGTATGGAGGGTATGTTCCCTCCAATAGGTGTAGTCTGGTATGGGCCAGCGCCTCCAAGTGCAACATGGGTTACACTTGGGTTAGGAATAGCAGTGGGGATTCCTGGGATAGGGTTTGTGGAAACCAGAGGGGGTGTGACCCCTATGTTGGGTATACCTATGACAGGTGGTGGCCCTGTGTTGGGCATTCCTAAATGTGGAGTGTTACCCATGTTGGGCATACCCAGGGGGGTGGTTGTTGCCATGGATGGAACCGCCGCAGAAGGGTCTGTGGATGTCTCACCTATGGTGCTTGTAAACAATGGATCAAATGGTCTTCCAGCCATAATGGTGGTTGGTGGTAACTCTGTGGGTTTTTCGGATTCTACCTCCAAATCAAAAGTGAAGTGAGGTGTGTCAGAATCGGATGACTGTGTAGTTGATTGACGATGTGTCGAATCAAGGGATAAGGCTCTGCGTCCGTGACGTGGAGAGCCAAGTGGACTAAACTCTGGGAGTTCGCCCTGTAGACGACGAGAGCGTCTAAAATTCTCAATGGTGAGAATTAAGGTTTTATGTAAAAATTTGTTTAAGTATCAGGTGGTGATATATCTAAAAAAGACTCAAAACCCTAATGCAACCAAGGGTGCAAGAAGGGGAGTGAAAAAAGAAAGCTCTCAGGCCAAAAATCAATCCTCAAAAAAGGCACTTATTCTAGCAGCTGTGCTACAATAAGTGGAGGAATGCAACAAATGGTCAGAGTACCAACATGCAAACGGCTTCTATAAAAAATAGGTGTAACTAGACCAAGGGTGGGTTGAATCATGCAAACACCTAATCTAAAAGTATTGTGACTCAAACAGACGATATCCTCTGCAAGGTGATGAAATCCAAGTCAGACAATATGAATGTTGAGACAACGGCTAGATATCCCCCTACCGGGAGGGACACCGGGTAATCAATCCTAAAGACAGGCTACTAGGATACTCCGTTCATGACGCGTCGAGAAAAGGTAAATCTGCCGTTTGGTCCTTTGATCGCAATATCCCAATACAGGGATATCCCGAGAACTGCGAATGGTAGCCCTTCGGTTACTGAATGGATTTCGGTATTCCACTCAGGCTTCCGGAACCATCCTCGCGACTTCAACCCTCCTAAGGGAGAGGCCTTCCCACAAACCGGTTGTGACCGCGCCAAAAAGTACTAAGAGATTTTAGCTCCCTAATTGGACAACTTCTATGTCTCAGATGTAATAACTGAGGGGTGTTATTGGAACACCTATCCCCCCAATACTACCTAGCTACAAAAGTTCTTTTAGTGTTCCCCAAGTGGGGTTAAAAGTGTGTTCAAATTAGGGTACGTTTTAAGGCTTAGTTCAATTAAGTGATCGTGTGAGTGCACGTGAGGTGTTGTAAACTGAACTTGAAAAATGTAAATGCTTTATAGGAAATTTTCACAAAACAAAGGAGCTTTGAAAAAATAAACAAGCAAATGACTTTTTCAAATAAATGAGAATTAAATTGCTTTGCAAATATCAACTCAAAAAATAATGGATCTTTTGATTTCTGAAAGCAAATAATAGACTTCTTTAAAAGAAATAAATGGATTTCTTTTTTCAAGTAAATTGCTGAGGGCAAGATTTTAAAGAAGTAAACAAGAAATTTTTTTAATCTAGATAAAAATGCAAAATGAGTCTTTCTTTCACTTTCTTGAAAATTTTTAACAAGACTTCTAGATATGCTTTTTAAATAGTAAATTTTTTTTCAAAGCTGTAAAATATGCAGAATTTAATACTGTAAAAAATGTGCTATGGGCAGAAAGTACAGTAAAAATTAATTTTTAAAATCGGGATGGCCGAATGAAAAATTCAGCCGCGCGGGTTTTGACAGAAAAGTCGCGATGGACCGCGCGGGTTTCTGTCGCACAGTCGCGATGGACCGCGCGGGATTTGGGCACACAGGCGCGATGTGCAGCGCAGAAAAAATCCGCGAAGTCGCGATGTGCAGCGCGCAAAAAGGCCGAGAAGCCGCGGTGAACCGCGTGGAAAAGGGCCGCGCAGTCGCGATGTGCAGCGCGGTAAATGAACGCGATGCCGCGATGTGCAGCGCAGAAATCGACAGCAAAGCCACGGTGGACCGCGCGGAAAAAAGGCCAAAGGCCGCGATGGACCGCGCGGAAAAAAGGCCGAAAGCCGCGATGGACCGCGCGACTGTCAGGCTAAAACCGCGAGGCGAAAGCCGTGCACGGAAGCCGAAAAACGAACCCGAAAATCAAGAATTCCGGGCTGTTAATGGCAAAAAATGAGGCCAAAACTTAGAGCAGCAATAGATCTGCTGTCTAAGATGGCAGATCTATGGATCTAAAGGTTAAAAACTAATAAAAAACTAAGATTAAAAGCAAAACTAGAGATCTATTGTTCAAAACCCAGCGGAGTCGCCAAAAACTGTTGGCCCGGTTTTGCAACCAGGCTTAGTGCTATGGGCACCTGCTAACTAGTAGCAGCAGTTTCAATAAAATTAAAACAAGAAACTAAACTAAACAAAACTAATCATGGATCTATGCAAGAATATAAGCAAATAATGGAAATATTTTAAAAACAAGAACAAGAAAATATTAAAGAATTTTTGTATTGACAATGGGGCAAGCAAATGCTTGCAAGTACAATACCTCCAAGTGATGAAGGTTTGTTGAATGGCTCCAATGGTGAGCAGCTCCAATCTCCAATGGGTCCTTTCTCCAAGGCTTGCTACAATGGCCAAATACTCAAGGGAGATTTTGGCAGCATGAGGATAGGAATATGAGTGGATCTGAGATGAGGAGCCCCTACCACCTTTTTATAGGTTTTGGTGGTGGGGAATACCATTTGTGGTTTTGTGGAAACCAAATGGTATTGACCAACATGGTTTAGGTACTTTTCCCTCCTTTTTCCTTTTTTGAATAAAAATAATATTTTAATTCCCTTTTTAATATTTTTGAGAATTTGGACCCTTTTTGAGGGTTTTTTATGCTTTTCAGGAAAAATAATCTTTTTTAATAGAAAAAGGGGTGTACTCAGGTCTTTTGGTGACCTTTTGTTGGTTTCAGAGGCTCCGATGGTGAAAAAGTGGACAAATGGGTCATGTGAATAGGGAAATGAGCTAGTGAGCACTTTTTAGGTGTTAACAAAGACCTTGATGAAGAGGTTTTATGTTTTCTGCTCACCGAACTCTTCCTTGGGCTTGGAGTCCTCCTCTTTGAACGACCTCTAGAATGACTCCCTGCATCTCTTCCTTCTTCACCCATATTGCTTGGGTTGGACCCAAGGTTAATCTTATGCTGCATATCAGTGAGGCTTTACAAAATAGCAGCATTGAGTTGGTGTTGTTCTTCTTGAGCCTTCATCAATATTTCATTGAAGCTCACCATGGTTTCAACCAAATTCTGAGGAGTCACCTGCTCCCTTCTCCCATTGGATTCAGTCTCCGCATTCCCTTCATGCACATTTTCTCCTAGAACATCTTCTTTGTGTTCATAAGGATCTTGAGCATCATTTATGGTCACCATCTTTCCTGTATGCTACCTCTGCTACAATTATAAATTTTATGAGCTGCAAACACTGTGCATTATGAAATATTTGTCAGATATCATAAGAATGCATATAGAAATATACACAATCAGTATTTAGCATAATAGAACTCATGGAATAATTCACATAGCTGTTACTTATTCAATTCTTTTGCCCATTCATGCAATTCTGAAAATTGCCCATATTGTCATTAATTTGACAAAATAGTCATCGACACTTTTCTGCCCTGATTATCTATGATGTCTGATAACCCAATTCAATTTCCGGTCATACTCCATTATTCCTTGCTAGACAAGCTTTCCAATGCCTGTCCCCGTGCTCCATTTCGACATCGGGTGTGGAAACATCGTTGTTTAAAAAATGACAACTCCTACCAATAATTCTGCACATTCTACACAGTTGTATTTTGGTCCCGAATGCCAACTTCAGCCATCTGTGGAAGAAAATCTATGAGAAACCACAAAAACTTATCTATCGAGCGAAGTTAGTCCATATAACAAGGAACACTCAGCAATTCACGGATTTCAATTCCGATGCACCATTCATATTCTATGAATTTCTGGGTTTTACTACTTCTCACTTTTCACATTTTTCCAAAATTCCAAATTTTGGGCCAAAAATGGCTATCTCCCAAACGGTGCATTTCTGGGAAATCTTCGTCTAACGGAAACTGTCCGTCTTAATGAGAATATGAAATGTCTAGTTCAGTAATTTTTTTGATTCTCACATCTAGGGTCACTTTACTCTCTCTTTTTTTTTTTTTTGAATCTCTCCGCAGCTGCGGGGCGGTTCGCCGAACGCTCCCGCAATTGCGGAGCAATTCGGCGAAGGCTCCCGTAATTGCAGAGCCATTCAGTGAATTCTCCCGCAATTGCGGAGCCATTCGGCGAATGCTCCCGTTGCGGAGCGATTCGCCGAATGCTCCCGCAATTGCGGAGCAATTCACCGAATGCTTCCGCAGTTGCGGAGCGATTCGGCGAATGCTCCCGCAGTTTCAGGAAGATTCGCGGAATGCTTCCGAAAACTTCCTTTTCACGCTGACGCTTAGAAAATTTTTTGCTCTTTCGGAGCATTTCGCCGAATTTTTCCGCGTTGCGGGACAACTCGCGGAATCCTTCCGCAAATTTCGGAAGAGAATTCCTTCCGCAAATTTCGGAAGGGAATTCCTTCCGCAAATTTCGGGGCGATTTCCCGAACTCCTCCGCGTTGCGGAAAAACTCGCGGAATGCTTCCGTAGTTTTCGAGCAATTCTCCGAATGCTTCCGCAGTTGCGGAAGACATTCGGGAATTCTTCTCGAAACAGACTTAAACGAATATTTTTTTCAAAGACACTTAGGAAAAAAAAATAAAAATTGAAACTTTCTTTCTGTCAGAGATGACTATAATTGGACTTGGCCCATAGAGGCCCAATGCTGCAACCAGCAGCTCTGATACCACTCTGTAACACCCCCTTCCATCACTCCCGTGCAAGGAAGGAAACATTAACCAAACTACCGGGCTTTGGGCAGACTTAGCCCCAAATATTTTTACTCATAAATTCATCACAATTTAAAAACTTCTATATGCAGATTCATCTCAATATAAACACAGCGGAATAAACATACTAGGAAGCACACAAACAGTAATGCCTAACCTATATATATATATCACAGCAAAGGATGATTCAGCATATAGAGACTCAATCGCATTACAATGCCATGCATGGATTCCAAATTAATATAATCAATTCATTTCATTAAACATGGAAAATTTAACATATTGCAGAACACAAAATGCAAATAATTTATAATACACAGAACACTTATCTTGAGAAGTCGATGTCCAACGACTGGCTACGTGAAGGCAACGTTCCTCCCAACCGTAGATCTCTATCCAGCCTATATTCCTTCAGCTGAGAGATCACCCCCGAGCTGGGCTGTGTATCCACTAAGGAGGAACTAGCTGGGTTCACTCACAGCCATGGTTTCGGTCAAGCATCCAAGAAGATAGAGGAGGGTAACGCTAAGCCAGTGAGCTCAACCACAGAGCTACAGGCATCTCAAGTGAGCTCAACAGTTAGGCACCCACATTACCTACCACATCCAACACAAGGAAGATCCCCTTCTCTGTTACACAGTCCCTCAGGAAACTCTTCCCTCCGGTGCTCTTCAGGATGGGCATAGAAAGGTCCAGCTGCTGATCCTTGAGATCCTAGCCTTCACTGGGTTTATCAAGCACACCCAACCTCTGCATAGTCATTCCCAACTTGATTTTTCACCATTCTGCTCACCAAATACTCAAATCCGTCACTGGTTTTCTGAGCTGCAAAAACTGGGTTTTCCTATTGATTTCGGGGTAGCTAATGCTCCCGAATTCCCCCCAAGGTTCATGCTAATGGATCCCCCATTGGATTTCCCTGTCCCATGCCAAATCTCGGCGTTTTTGGTCTTTCAAAATCTGGGTTCTCTCAAGGTCGCGATTTCTGGTTCTCTCACTGCTGGCACTTGTTTTTGGATGCAGAATGATGCTAGATCCCTCCACAATGGAATGGGGATGAGAATGAAGCCCCCTCCCATGAGGTTGAGTGACTCCTTGCACAAGCAAACAGAGGCCATACCTACCCATACGAATTTCAGGGCTGCCCATGCTCCATTGAAGCCATGGGCTGAAATCTCAACCACCTCCTTACAACAGTCATAAATGTCACCTAGGGAAGTCAATGGGTTCTCATAATGACAAATGGCAGCCTAGGGTTTAGTCCCATAGCCCCCTCACCACTCCCTAGTGGATACACGTGGCCCCTTCTCATTTGTTGCCTCCATAGCCAGTTTTGGTATTTTATTTCAATATTAAATATTTACATCAATTTACAATATCCCATGGCTTAATAGCACGTGGGTAACAAAATACCAAGCGTGTCTAATTTAAATAAAATCCGAGCATAAACTAGCGGGGCCTTGGCCTTGAGCTCCACGCTAGGAAAACATACAACGTGTGTATACAATATTTACATTAGAAACCAATATTTCCTAAAGGTCAAAATTGGGGTATTACACAATAAAGCTTGCTTTGATAAATCATCAGCCTGTCCATTGTGTTCACGGAAGATGTGAGAAAAGGAGATGTGTTCCTGCATATCGATCTCCTTTCTAACACGCCTACACCAGTGGGAGAGTGTAATAACATTTAAATCAAATTCTTTAGCTGTCCATTTGATAGTAACATGCGAATCTCCATAAACCTTAATATTTACCAGCCCAAAAATGTTGGCACATTTCAGAATACACCACAGAGCTAAAAGTTCTGCTTTCATATTACTACAAATTCCACAGTTGAGATGAAGTGTATAAAAATGTCCCTCATTCAGATAAATAACACCACCAGTAGCACAAAATCTGTTCTGAGCAGCCCCATCAAAGAAAAGTATGGGTTGATTTACAACAAAGGTAAACTGACCAATCCTTCTCTCCTCTGCTGTAATGAATTTAGCAGGATAAAGTTGTGTTAAATTTATGGCAATAAGTCCACAAGACACAACATCAGGCACTCTATCTTGAAAGGTAATCAAATTACGGAAGTACCAAAGTGCCCAAGATATAAAAATAGGAACCTGTAATGTTTCTTTGGAAGAATGAGACCAAATCAGCAAAGCCTTACCAAAATCAACATTTTCCCATACCTTTGAGATTTCCAACCTTGAACAAAAAAAGTCCCAAACTTTTTTACCAAAGGAGCAAAAAACAAACAGATGATTGATAGATTCAGAATTCTCCTTGCATAAGATACACCAATTTGGACCACACCAACCACACTTTGTGAGATTGTCCCAAGTTTTCAAAGTTCCCTGTAAGGCATGCCATAAAAAACCCTTGTGCTTTAAAGCAATATTCCACTTCCAAATCTTTTTATACCACCAGTGCTGTGGAAAGATATACTTCTCCTGCATAATTATGTCATATGCTGTTTTTGCTGTGACTATTCCAGTTTTTTCATTCCCAATCCACATCATCCTATCTTCTTGATCTGATAAAGAAACACCAGCCGAACCAAGTGTACTGACATAGGTATCCTAAGAGATTGCATCATCACCAACCAACCCCAAATCAAAGGATTTTAACCAATATGTCTGACCATAAAAATTCCTGATACGATCTAAGGAAGATAGACCATATATTTTTAAATAATCCATGATCTTATTTGTAAGACAAACAGGTTCATCAATACCCAAAATATTGTCTTTTCCAACCCTGATGGCTTTACCATTACCCACTTGCCACTTCAAGTCGCCAATGATCCAGCTTGAAACCTTTAGCAGTCCACGCCATAAAGGAGAGAAACCTGGACTCGAAGGCATATTCATTCTGATCCATTCAGCCAAGTTCGTATTAATATATTTCACAAAGGAAATCTTGGACCAAGGATTATGATTAAAGAGGCACCTCCAAAGGATTTTAGCCCTGCGTGCCACACTAAAGGATTTTAAATCCTTAATTCCCCAGCCACCGCAACGTTCAGGCCTGGAGACCGATTCCCACCCAGTCATAACCAAAGAGGCTCTGTCTAAACCGCCGGACCACAGGAAATTGAACATCAGTTTTCTGATAACATTTAAAATGTATACAGGGATCTCGAGAAGAGATAACCAATATACAGGAACCCCCAGCAGAACTGCCTTGATCAGAGTAAGTCTACCTCCCACAGAGAGCAATCTATATGCCCAGTGTGAAATCCGAGCCTCAACTTTCTGAACTAGCCACCACCAATCCTTGATCTGATAGTTGTTGGGTCTCAAGAAAAAACCCAAATATTTGAGCCCTTCATCTAATGGGTGACATTTAAAAGGAAAAATAGTAGCAATTTCCTTTATTTCATCAGAATCCACATTATGAAAATAGAAGCTTGACTTTGTAAGACTTACCTTCATCCCAGAAACACGACAGAAACAATTCAATATATTCCTGAAGACCCCCCACTCAGCAACAGTAGCCAAACCAGCCAGCAGCACATCATCCACAAAAATCAGATGTGAAATAACACAATCAATCCCCAGTTCAATGCCCTTGAGTAAGCCATCCGGCTTAGCAAAGTTTAGCATCCTGCTAAGAGCATCGACAATCAAAAGGAACAATAAAGGGGATAACGGACATCCTTGCCTGATTCCCCGCGAACACTGAAAAAATGATGAAGGCGAGCCATTTATCAAGATAGCAATGCTAGCCGAAGAGACACAAGACATGATCCAATTTATGACAAGAGGGGGAACCCCAATTTGGATCAAAATAAGCCTTAAGAAAGTCCAATTCACCCGATCATATGCATTTTCCAAGTCTAATTTAAAAAAGTCCAATTCACCCAATCATATGTTTCATTCTTGTATCTTTTTTTTGTAAGTAAGTAGACTATGTATTATATAACAATCGGAAAATTACATCGAGATTATGTCTAAACGGATTTTCCTCCCATCATTAAGACCCCCATACATCCATAGCAAAGTTCTCATACAAAATCCAAAAACCAAAATTACCCCTCCCCTCTAGGGAAGATAGGGATTTTACCAGTCTTTATAACACTATTGGAAACTAAGAATGCACACCTTCCTGACTACAGATTGATGGGCCTTGGATTTAGCATATTTTTACCACCATTTCACCCTATTTATAATTCCTTTTGCCTATCCATATTCATGTATTAATCCTTTCTTACGCCCATATTTGGGTTTTTATGCTCAAGTAATTTTTCCATTACATGTCTGACTATTTCATTTGATTTTTGACGAACATTGAGGGAATTAGTGTGCTATGTATTTGCTTTGAATATTGAATCCATTGTTGGAAGCAACTACAACATATTTGAGGGAGTTCTGCAGCATTACAGAAACTCTATCTGCAGCATTACGGAAACTCTACAGTTATCTGCAACATTACAGAAACTCTATCTCCAGCATTACAGAAACTTTACAGGTATCTGCATCATTACAGAAACTCTATCTGCAACATTACAGAAACTCTATCTGCAGCATTACGGAAACACTACAGGTATTTGCACCATTACGGAAACTCTATCTACAACATTATAGAAAGACAATAATTCAAATTTTACCTTCAACCACCAACTTTGGAGAAAGATATTCATTAGGAGTAATGGATTCTTATAAATCCATTATTTCTATTATTCTTATATGTCTCAAATCATGATGTTAAATTAAAGTTGGTAAATGGAGGTGGATATGAGTGCATATTTGGCTTGTTCACAAAGATTTGAAGATCTCTATCAAATATATGATGGACCTAATAAGTCAAAAGTTGTTAAAAGACATTTGGGATGAGTTTTGACTATTTTATTATAGCCTCTATCCCTAAATTTGAATTTGACTTCAAAGGTATTCTAAATAGCATGTAGTTAGTAAGGATCTTAGATTAGTTTTGAGATCCAAACTTTTAGGATTTTGTTGAGGATATTTTGGATCCTCATTTATTATTTGTTATGGAGAAATCATGTATAAATAAGAGTTTATTCTCCATTCTATGGGAGGACTCTTAAAGCAATAGTCCAATTGATGATGGAATAAAGCTATACTCTCATTTTGATTCAATTAGATCTTAGTTTTATTATTTTCCTTTTGTAGCATGATTTTATTTATTTTATGTTGATGTAGTTATAATTTGTTGCTTTGTTTCAATTAGATAATTTTGCATTTCTCATTATGTAGTTTCTTTCTGCAATTTGATTTCAATGCATAGATAGAGATTTAAATGTTTATTTTACAATCATTGAGCTTAATGCAATAATGTTATTTACTCCATTGGATCATAAACAGTAAACTGTATTTGGCAAGGTTAGCTTTTGGATTTTATTTCTGCAATTTACTTTTCTGTCAAGTGTGTTGTGAACTTAGATTTAGAATTTACTTTCTTGCACAGTGTGAACGTAGCATTAGAATTTACTTTTCCCGCAAAGTGTGATATAGTTCTAGGATTTACTTTTCTGCAGAGTGTGAATGTAGTTTCAAAATTTACTTTCAAGTGTGAATTTAGTTTTAGCATTTACTTTCATGTCGTGTGTTTTACTTTCCTGTCGTGTGATTTACTTTCTTGCAATTTAGTTTCAATAGTTGTTTAGATGGCTAGTTCCTTGCCAAGACAATGTAACTGCTCATACCATTGTTTGTAAGTAAGGTTATTGAACTACAACTTCAAGTAGATAAACCAATGTAAGAGAAGATTGTGGTTTTCACATACAGTGCATGGTAACTTGCAAGTTCTCAACGAACCCCAGGTTCACAATTAATGTACACTTTTTAGTTGTTTTCTAAGTAATTAGAAGGCAATTAAAAAGCCCGTCATTTTGGCGCCGTTGCCAGGGAGTTACCACAGCCATTGTATTTTTGTTTGAGTAAATTTTCTTTTGATAGTGAGCTATTTGTTTTTTATTATACATGCATATTTTTTTTTAAGGATGGAAGTGCAGAGACAAGTAAGACGCAAAGACGACCTCACTGTAGCATTGCTATAGTGTAATAGCCAGCCGCAAGTCTCTGCAAATCTGAACCATGTTAATAATTTATGCAATAGCAGTAGATTTATTTATGCCTTCTATTTTCACGAATAAAATCAAGATTCGAGATGATGATTATGTGGTGCAGTAAGAGCCACACATATTACTAATTTGTCTTTTGCAGAAAGCTTGGAAAGAGGAATGAGGCTTGGTGAATGAATATTTTATTGAAGGATTCAAGAGGATTCGAGGGGAAGCCAATGAAGGAGTACACAAGACTCAAGAATTTCAAATGGGTATGTAATATGTTACTCAATTCATAAAAATACATTCTTTAGCACTAAAATACAATTTTTGAAAATGTTTCAACTTTTGAGGATCCGTAGCTCAACTGCGGAACCTTAAAAAAATATACGGATTGTTGATTTTATTTGTTATTTGATGTATTACATTGAAATTATTTCCATAAAAACATTCACTTCCATCTAAATCGTCATTTTAGTGAAAAATTGGCTATTTGGGCATTTTGGCATGTTGGGCTTACTGAAAACGCAATTAGGACAGTCGTGTTTTGAGAGACCATATGGACACATTTTTAAAACTTGTTTCTATCCAAAGTATCCCTTGGAATCTAGTTTCTAACGCAATTTAAATTTTTCAATTTGGATATCAAACGAAAAAGTTATGGTCAAAATACTGACTGGGTGTAGGGTAGAAAGCTCAAGAACACGGTTGGGACAGTAAATTTTTGGGAGCCTAAATGGATGAATTTTTTAAACCTATTTCTAAGGCATATTCTCCTATGAATCTAGTTTACAACACAATTTGAATCACTCAAATCCGATATCATACGAGGACGTTATGCCCAAAATACTAACCGCCTATCATAAATCAGCACTCGCGGAACTCTACCTCATCGGCTGTACTTTGGCATATTCGACCCATCAATTATTATTTAATTAAAAACATGTTTCTATTGGAGGTACATATGGGAATCTAATTTATCCTCCAAGTGGAATCGAGTCAATCCGTCAACAAACGAAAAAGTTATGCTCAAATCACTGACTGTTGGTCTAGGCTGGAAATTGCAACCAATCTGTCTTACACGATGTTCTTTAGCCGATTTGGAGTACCATATTAACACATTTCAAAAACCTGTTTCTACTGGAATTAGCCCTCCGAATCCACTTTCATTTGGATTTGGAATCACTCAAATCGGTTTTGAAACGAAGAAGTTATTCACAAATTACCGTTGGGTTGTGTAAGGCGGCCACCGCTCTCCAACAGGTAAAAAGTGAATTTTTGTTTTATCTTCCTTGAATTTGCTTTATAAGAATTTGTTGTATTTATCTTGCATATGTTTGGGATTAAGAGCGACTGATCACCTCTCTTCTTCCATGAGCTCACATTTTATTGCAGGTAAGTGCTAATTTTTTTGCATGTCCTTGGAAGATTAAAAGAAGGCTAATCTATGCATGAAGTGATTCGTGAAGACCAAATTTAATGCTGATGGGAATTCTCTCTAGAAATCCAAAAATGAAGATTCATTAGCATGATATGTGCTATTTTTGAAGCTCAACTTCCTAGAATGCTAATCCAGCAGTGTCTCACTGAAAGACAACAACCAGAAGACTTTTTATCAAAGATAAAAGATGGATCCCAAATGAGACATATGAAGAATTGATATATCTGAAGACCAATGTTCCAGAGGTCAAGCGCCATTCCCACATTCCCATTTCCATATCCCTGATTTCTATAAAGACTCCTTTCGGAATACCAATTATTTATCATGCTCATTCACCAGCGCCATGGTATGCTCATGTATTTCCTTTTTCCCATTTTGATATACATCCATGCTGAAGTTAATACATCTTTCATTTCCTTATGTGGTTGATAAGTTTTTCTCATGAACATCATCTATATCACCACTATCATCAGATTGACTTCATCCCCCACCATTCCATTTCTCCCATGAATTTCTGCTCCATCCATCCCTGACCCACACAATAAAGCAGCTTGGCTCACTTACAATGTCAAGCTCCCTCTCGTCCCTACCCCCTTTCCAAATAAAATTTGATGGTGAAAATCTGTTTCAGGCGCCATCAAACCTTGGAATGCCTAAAAACCAGCTCGCTGGCGGGCATCCCTCGGGAATAAAAAAGTTTCTGATTGTGAAAACCCTCTGGGTGCAATTAGACAGATCTTGTCTGAAAACCAGCTTGCTGGCGAATAAGGTTTGCAAATAAGAGAGAAATAAAGTATTCCATCATGCTTTTTAAATAAAGTTCCAAGATTTGCTACCACATAAGAAGATCATTTTTCATCTCCAAATCCAAGCTACGGATTCCGCATTGCTCTTTCTTGTCAGTTTCTACACCATTGTGGACCACATCAGATCTCATGCTTCTTAGGATGCTTCTGCACATTTCACGATATTCAAAGGTAGGTACAAGTATGCTTCTTTTCTTTATTGTTAGTCAAGTTCATTGAATGCTATAGATTTGTATTTGGAAAATCGCTTGAGCCTTTATCACTACTTCCTCCTATATTTCTAAGGGTAGCAGAAGCTTTCAGTTTGGGGGAAGGCGCGCACCATTACCTACCATGACTATACCATTACCTACCGTGAACACACCATTACCCTTACATTACTCGTAATCATTCATTTCCATCCTCTACCATCCTTTTTCAACCCAAACCTTCACCCTTCCATTTAAAAATTACCTCATCTTTACTACCCTAGATAAGTCCACTCCGACATCTCCTAGCACCCAAGCATAAAATGATGTTGCCACATAAGCCCTATTGTTGTCACAAAAGAACCAACAATAGGAAGTCTTGCTACTACCACACAAGAACCAGCAGTGAGAAGAAAATAACATCTGGTGCACAAGCCAAATAAGCCGATTGAAGAAGAAACTTACTGTTGTCACACAAGAATCAACAGTAGGAAAAATGGAGCAACTCATCTACAAGCC
Source organism: Larix kaempferi (assembly GCA_027924585.1). Taxonomy (NCBI): domain Eukaryota; kingdom Viridiplantae; phylum Streptophyta; class Pinopsida; order Pinales; family Pinaceae; genus Larix; species Larix kaempferi. The sequence continues at coordinate 27,491,193 of BSBM01000361.1, forward strand.
AAGGATACTACAAGAACAAAGGAATAGGTTGACCACAAGAACCTACAGCAGAATAAGCTGTTGTAGAAGCCATTCCTACATAAAACTCCACTGTCATACAAGAGGGTAGAAAACATCAGGGGTTTACCATGGGATAGTCAGATTGAGCACCTTGAGATAGAACCACTCCTGCTAACAAAGGATCATTGGAACAGATTGCTGCACATTGTTCAAAACTTGAAGATGAGTCCAGACTTAAGAGACCACAACCCATGGGAAGAAGTAAGGTCAATTGTGCTTTTATTGACATTGGTTTTGTTTATGGGAAATGAATATTGCTAGTGTTCTGAAGTTGAAATTTATAGATAAAAATCATACCTTTAGTTCATGGCACCATTTTGAAGAGTAATGGAGTTATCTTATAAAACATAATAAGCATCTTGGAGTGTTTGGATGCTAGACGGTAGTGTCTACAATCTCTTAAAAAAGTCATAGGAATACATGCTACATATCATCTACAGGTTGCTACAAAATATTTGCAGGCTACTATAATGGATATGGTTTATGGTTGTTGAATGTCGTATGTTTTGCTGCTGGAATGTTGGGTTGGTTAGCAATATCTTGAAGATGGATCCATTGTTAGTATTTAGAGAAGGCGAATATGGAGTTTTGGACAGGTTATATATAACTGCCATAAGAAGATTTATATGAATAAATATGCTCAAAATATAGATGGTTGCAGTTGCATTGGTTCTATGGAAAGAGGGGCAAACCTCATTTGCATTATTATTTTTCTTTCACATTTGCAAATAGCATTAACAGTGATACCTGTAGCAGAAATTATCATTTTCCAATCTGTCATAGTTATTTGCAGGCCTGCTTTCGAGACACTTCTAATGCCAATACCAGCCATATTTCTTCACTCCAAATATTTTTCCACACAATGGATCCACTAGCCTTTCGATAAGGAATACATTGTTGCCTTGAATTCCATTATAAAATTTTCTGTCAATGCAAATAAGGATGATTGTGTGCTACCGGGGAAATCAATTAATCCATTTCGTCTTTGGATTTTATGTCACTGTCAAAGAGAAAATTCTGCAGCAAAATGAAATGCCAAAATTAGATACAATACTTTATGCTCTTGCATTTATTGTTCCAACTTCCAGGTAAACAAAATTAGAACAATTGGAGGTCTGTTCTAATTCTGTTGTAAGGCTGATCATTACTGCTTCTATGCATGGTGCACAGATCGAACACAAATTTTCATTGGAGGGGAGGCAGCGTTAAGACAAGATTGTGGTGCCATCCTTGAGCATAACGGTTTCCTTTTGCTTGCTACAAAGACTTCTCTTCAATGGCTGTAGATGCAACAGAGAAAACATGAGGACATGCTTTGTCTTCAGTTTGGGGGAGCAGAGAGAAGATTGTGAACATGCACGTGGATATCTCCAATACCATGACCATCAGGATAATCTTTTCCTGTAGAATCTCATTTATAACAGTAGCACAGATTTGTTAATACATTGGAATGCACACGCCACTTTTTCCATTTCTATTGCACTGCTTCTATTTTCTTAAAGATGAGTGGGGTTGCTCTTTTTCTGTATTTGCTGACATTTGTACCATTTGAGTTGTTAAAGGTAGTTTTCAACAATATTTTGGGAGCATAACTTAATTCAAGCACAGGAAGATGAGTGGAAATTAAGAACAAAATTTGAAAGGCACCAACAACAGAAACATCACTTACAGGTTTGTTGAGATGAGAATGGGCCTCAAATTTACTCCATTGCTGTGCAGTTCTAAATTCATTTCAGGCAACATATTTGAACAGACTTTCACTCAAGATAGTAGCCATGGAATTGTTGGAGTTGAATTATGCTCTATGATCATATAAAGACACAAGTGGACATGCAATTTTATCAATATCGGTGGACCTCACAATGGTCATGTAGTATGTGCTCTTTGCAAAGCACTGTCATCTATTTTTGTAGTGCATCTATTTCATTCACATTTTTATGAAAAATTGCAGAAATTGAAATGGAGCATTTTATGGCATAAAAAATTGCAGAAATTGAAATGAAGATATCTCCCAAACGGTGAAGTGGGTTTTACCGAAACTTGGTGGAGATAAACATTATGGTAAGAAGAATAAATACACCAAGTTTCAGCTCAATCCAATGCACAATTTTCGAGAAATCAAGCATAGTTACCTATAGCCATTTTCTCGAAAACCGTGATGTGGGTTTCTCCAATTTTTGGCTGGGAGAAGCATAATGGCATTCCTTACGCCCCTGCAAAGTTTGGTGAAAACCTAGTTGATATTTTTCGAGAAATCAAGCATAGTCACCTACAGCCATTTTCTCATTTTCTCGAAACCCGTGATGTGGGTTTCTCCAATTTTTGGCTGGGAGAAGCATACTGGCATTCCTAACACCCCTGCAAAGTTTGGTAAAAACCCAGTTCATATTTTTGGAAAAATGACATTTTTTGTGAAAGCTGCAAATTGCCAATCCATTGGCTACAAAATATATTTTTCTTGCATTTTTGCATTGAAATTGTTAAGTTGGCATGGAGAATTGTTCAGGATGAAATTTCATACCTCTTGATGATCAGATACATTGGTGGTGGCTTGTTGACAATGAATTTTGAGGCCTGCATTAAAAATGAACATCATTAAGTTTGGTCGACACAAGGTTGCATGAGGACATGCAACATTTTCAGTTTGGGGGAGATGACGGGCCTTGGATTTAACATATTTTTACCACCATTTCACCCTATTTATAATTCCTTTTGCCTATCCATATTCATGTATTAATCATTTCTTACACCCATATCTGGGTTTTTATGTTCAAGTAATTTTTCCATTACATGTCTTAGTATTTCATTTGGATTTTGACTAACATTGAGGGAATTAGTATACTATGTATTTGCTTTGAATACTGCATCCATTGTTGGAAGCAGCTACAACATATTTGAGGGAGTTCTGCAGCATTACAGAAACTCTATCTGCAGCATTACGGAAACTCTACAGTTATCTGCAACATTACAGAAACTCTATCTCCAGCATTACAGAAACTCTATCTGCAACATTATAGAAACTCTATCTGCAGCATTACGGAAACACTACAGGTATCTGCAGCATTACGGAAACTCTATCTGCAACATTACAGAAGGTCAATAATTCAAATTTTACCTTCAACCACCAACTTTGGAGAAAGATATTCATTAGGAGTAATGGATTCTTATAAATCCATTATTTCTATTATTCTTATATGTCTCAAATCATGATGTTAAATTAAAGTTGGTAAATGGAGGTGGATATGAGTGCATATTTGGTTTATTCACAAAGATTTGAAGATCTCTATCAAATATATGATGGACCTAAGAAGTCAAAAGTTGTTAAGAGACATTTGGGATGAGTTTTGACTATTTTATTATAGCCTCTATCCCTAAATTTGAATTTGACTTCAAAGGTATTCTAAATAGCATGTAGTTGGTAAGGATCTTGGATTAGTTTTGAATTAGTTTTGAGATCCAAACTTTTAGGAATTTGTTGAGGATATTTTGGATCCTCATTTATTATGTTATGGAGAAATCATGTATAAATAAGAGTTCATTCTCCATTCTATGGGAGGACTCTTAGAGCAATTTCTCATTATGTAGTTTCTTTCTGCAATTTGATTTCAATGCATAGATAGAGATTTAAATGTTTATTTTACAATCATTGAGTTTAATGCAATAATGTTATTTACTCCACTGGATCATAAACAGTAAACTGTATTTGGCAAGGTTTGCTTTTAGATTTTGTTTCTGCAATTTACTTTTCTTTCAAGTGTGTTGTGAACTTAGATTTAGAATTTACTTTCTTGCACAGTGTGAACGTAGCATTAGAATTTACCTTTGCCGCAAAGTGTGACATAGTTCTAGGATTTACTTTTCTGCAGAGTGTGAATGTAGTTTCAGAATTTACTTTCAAGTGTGAATTTAGTTTTAGCATTTACTTTCATGTCGTGTGTTTTACTTTCCTGTCATGTGATTTACTTTCTTGCAATTTAGTTTCAATAGTTGTTTAGATGGCTAGTTCCTTGCCAAGACAATGTAACTGCTCATACCATTGTTTGTAAGTAAGGTTATTGAACTACAACTTCAAGTAGATAAACCAATGTAAGAGGAGATTGTGGTTTGCACATACAGTACATGGTAACTCGCAAGTTCTCAACGAACCTCAGGTTCACAATTAATGTACACTTCTTAGTTGTTTTCTAAGTAATTAGAAGGCAATTAAAAAGCCCGTCATTTTGGCGCCGTTGCCGGGGAGTTACCACAGCCATTGTCTTTTTGCTTGAGTAAATTTTCTTTTGGTAGTGAGCTATTTGTTTTTTATTATACATGCATATGTTTTTTTAAGGATGGAAGCGCAGAGACAAGTAAGACACAAAGACGACCTCACTGTAGCATTGCTATAGTGTAATAGCCAGCCGCAAGTCTCTGCAAATCTGAACCATGTTAATAATTTATGCAATAGCGGTAGATTTATTTATGCCTTCTATTTTCACGAATAAAATCAAGATTCGAGATGATGATTATGTGGTGCAGTAAGAGCCACACATATTACTAATTTGTCTTTTGCAGAAAGCTTGGAAAGAGGAATGAGGCTAGGTGAATGAATATTTTATTGAAGGATTCAAGAGGATTTGAGGGGAAGCCAATGAATGAGTACAAAAGACTCAAGAATTTCAAATGGGTATGTAATATGTTACTCAATTCATAAAAATACATCATTTAACACTAAAATACAATTTTTGAAAATGTTTCAATTTTTTAGGATCCGTAGCTCAACTGCGGAACCTTAAAAAAATATACGGATTGTTGATTTTATTTGTTATTTGATGTATTACATTGAAATTATTTCCATAAAAACATTCATTCCATCTAAATCATCATTTTAGTGAAAAATTGGCTATTTGGGCATTTTGGCATGTTGGGATTATTGAAAATGCAGTGAAGACAGTCGTGTTTTGAGAGACCATATGGACACATTTTTAAAACCTGTTTCTATCCAAAGTATCCCTTGCAATCTAATTTCTAACGCAATTAAAATTTTTCAATTTGGATATCAAACGAAAAAGTTATGGTCAAAATACTGACTGGGTGTAGGGTAGACAACTCAAGAACACGGTTGGGACAGTCAATTTTTGGGAGCCTAAATGGATGAATTTTTTAAACCTGTTTTTAATGCATATTCTCCTATGAATCTAGTTTACAACGCAATTTGAATCACTCAAATCCGATATCATACGAGGACGTTATGCCCAAAATACTAACCGCCTATCATAAATCAACACTCCCGGAACTCTGCCTCATCGGCTGTACTTTGGAATATTCGACCCATCAATTCTTATTGAATTAAAAACCTATTGCTATTGGAGGTACATATGGGAATCTACTTTAACCTCCAAGTGGAATCAAGTCAATCCGTCAACAAACGAAAAAGTTATGCTCAAATCACTGGCTGTTGGTCTAGGCTGGAAATTGCAACCAATCTGTCTTACACAATGTTCTTTAGCAGATTTGGAGTACCATATTAATACATCTCAAAAACCTGTTTCTGCTGGAATTATCCCTCCGAATCCACTTTCATTTGGCTTTGGAATCACTCAAATCGGTTTTGAAACGAAGAAGTTATTCACAAATTACAGTTGGGTTGTCTAAGATGGCCACCGCTCTCCAACAGGTAAAAAGTGAATTTTTGTTTTATCTTCCTTGAATTTGTTTTATAAGAATTTGTTGTATTTATCTTGCATATGTTTGGGATTAAGAGGGACTGATCACCTCTCTTCTTCCATGAGCTCACATTTTATTGCAGATAAGTGCTAATTTTTTTGCACGTCCTTGGAAGATTAAAAGAAGGCTAATCTATGCATGAAGTGATTCGTGAAGACCAAATTTATTGCTGATGGGAATTCTCTCTAGAAATCTAAAAATGAAGATTCATTAGCATGATATGTGCTATTTTTGAAGCTCAACTTCCTAGAATGCTAATCCAACAGTGTCTCACTGAAATACAACAACCAAAAGACTTTTTATCAAAGATAAAAGATGGATCCCGAATGAGACATATGAAGAATTGATATATCTGAAGACCAATGTTTCAGAGGTCAAGTGCCATTCCAACATTCCCATTGTCATATCCCTGATTTCTATAAAGACTCATTTCGGAAGACCAATGATTTATCATGCTCATTCACCAGCGCCATGGTATGCTCAAGTATTTCCTTTTTCCCATTTTGATATACATCCATGCTGAAGTTAATACATCTTTCATTTCCTTATGTGGTTGATACGTTTTTCTCATGAACATCATCTATATCACCACTATCATCAGATTGACTTCATCCCCCACCATTCCATTTCTCCCATGACTTTCTGCTCCATCCATCCTTGACCCACACAATAAAGCAGCTTGGCTCACTTACAATGTCAAGCTCCCTCACCTCCCTACCCCCTTTCCAAATAAAATTTGATGGTGAAAACCTGTTTCAAGCGCCATCAAACCTTGGAATGCCTGAAAACCAGCTCGCTGGCTGGCATCCCTCGGGAATAAAAAAGTTTCTGATTGTGAAAAACCTCTGGGTGCAATCAGACAGAACTTGTCTGAAAACCAGCTTGCTGGCGGATAAGGTTTGCAAATAAGAGATAAATAAAGTATTCCATCATGCTCTTTAAATAAAGTTCCAAGATTTGCTACCACATAAGAAGATCATTTTTCATCTCCAAATCCAAGCTCCGGATTCTGCATTGTTCTTTCTTGTCAGTTTCTACACCATTGTGGACCACATTAGATCTCATGCTTCTTAGGATGCTGCTGCACATTTCATGATATTCATAGGTAGGTACAAGTATGCTTCTTTTCTTTATTGTTAGTCAAGTTCATTGAATGCTATAGATTTGTATTTGGAAAATCGCTTGAGCCTTTATCACTACTTCCTTCTATATTTCTAAGGGTAGTAGAAGCTTTCAGTTTGGGGGAAGGGGCGCACCATTACCTACCATGACTACACCATTACCTACCATGAACACACCATTACCCTTACATTACTCGTCATCATTCATTTCCATCCTCTACCATCCTTTTTCAACCCAAACCCTCACCATTCCATTTAAAAATTACCTCATCTTTACTACCCTAGCTAAGTCCACTCCGACATCTCCTAGCACCCAAGCATAAAATGATGTTGCCACATAAGCCCTATTGTTGTCACAAAAGAACCAACAATATGAAGTCTTACTGCTGCCACAAAAGAACCAGCAGTGAGAAGAAAATAACATCTGGTGCACAAGCTAAATAAGCCGATTGAAGAAGAAACTTACTGTTGTCACACAAGAATCAACAATAGGAAAAAGGGAGCAACTCATCTACAAGCCAAGGATACTATAGGAAGAAAGGAATAGGCTGGCCACAAGAACCTACAGCAAAATAAGCTGTTGTAGAAGCCATTGCTACATAAAAATCCACTATCATACAAGAGGGTAGAAAACATCAGGGGTTTACCATGGGATAGTCAGATTGAGCACCTTGAGATAGAACCACTCCTGCTAACAAAGGATCATTGGAACAGATTGTTGCACATTGTTCAAAACTTGAAGATGAGTCCAGACTTAAGATACCACAACCCATGGGAAGAAGTAAGGTCAATTGTGCTTTTATTGACATTGGTTTTGTTTATGGGAAATGAATATTGCTAGTGTTCTGAAGTTGAAATTTATAGATAAAAATCATACCTTCAGTTCATGGCACCATTTTGAAGAGTAATGGAGTTATCTTATAAAACATAATAAGCATCTTGGAGTGTTTGGATGCTAGACCGCAGTGTCTACAATCTCTGAAAAAAGTCACGGGAATACATGCTACATATCATCTACAGGTCGCTACAAAATATTTGCAGGCTACTATAATGGATATGGTTTATGGTTGTTGAATGTCGTATGTTTTGCTGCTGGAATGTTGGGTTGGTTAGCAATATCTTGAAGATGGATCCATTGTTAGTATTTGGAGAAGGCGGATATGGAGTTTTGGACAGGTTATGTATAGCTGCCATAAGAAGATTTATATGAATAAATATGCTCAAAATATAGATGGTTGCAGTTAAATTGGTTCTATGGAAAGAGGGGCAAACCTCATTTTCATTATTATTTTTCTTTCACATTTGCATATAGCATTAACAGTGATACCTGTAGCAGAAATTATCATTTTCCAATCTGTCATAGTTATTTGTAGGCCTGCTTTTGAGACACTTCTAATGCCAATACCAGCCATATTTCTTCACTCCAAATATTTTTCCACACAATGGAACCACTAGCCTTTCGATAAGGAATACATTGTTGCCTTGAATTCCATTATAAAATTTTCTGTCAATGCAAATAAGGATGATTGTGTGCTACCGGGGAAATCAATTAATCCATTTCGTGTTTGGATTTTATGTCACTCTCAAAGAGAAAATTCTTCAGCAAAATGAAATGCATAAATTAGATACAATACTTTATGCTCTTGCATTTATTGTTCCAACTTCCAGGTAAACAAAATTAGAACAATTGGAGGTCTGTTCTAATTCTGTTGTAAGGCTGATCATTACTGCTTCTATGCATGGTGCACAGATCGAACACAAATTTTCATTGGAGGGGAGGCAGCGTCAAGACAAGATTGTTGTGCCATCCTTGAGCATAACGGTTTCCTTTTGCTTGCTACAAAGACTTCTCTTCAATGGCTGCAGATGCAACAGAGAAAACATGAGGACATGCTTTGTCTTTAGTTTGGGGGAGCAGAGAGAAGATTGTGAACATGCACGTGGGTATCTCCAATACCATGACCATCATGACAATCTTTTCTTGTAGAATCTCATTTATAACAGTAGCACAGATTTGTTAATACATTGGAATGCACACGCCACTTTTTCCATTTCTATTGCACTGCTTCTATTTTCTTAAAGATGAGTGGGGTTGCTCTTTTTCTGTATTTGCTGACATTTGTACCATTTGAGTTGTTAAAGACAGTTTTCAACAATAATTTGGGAGCAGAACTTAATTCAAGCACAGGAAGATGAGTGGAAATTTAGAACAAAATTTGAAAGGCACCAACAACAGAAACATCACTTCCAGGTTTGTTGAGATGAGAATGGGCCTCAAATTTACTCCATTGCTGTGCAGTTCTAAATTCATTTCAGGCAACATATTTGAACAGACTTTCACTCAAGATAGTAGCCATGGAATTGTTGGAGTTGAATTCTTCTCTATGATCATATAAAGACACAAGTGGACATGCAATTTTATCAGTATCGGTGGACCTCACAATGGTCATGTAGTTTGTGCTCTTTGCAAAGCACTGTCATCTATTTTTGCGGTGCATCTATTTCATTCACATTTTTATGAAAAATTGCAGAAATTGAAATGGAGCATTTTATGGCATAAAAAATAGCAGAAATTGAAATGAAGATATCTCCCAAACGGTGAAGTGGGTTTTCCCGAAACTTGGTGGAGATAAACATTATGGTAAGAAAAATAAATACACCAATTTTCAGCTCAATCCAATGCATGGTTTTCGAGAAATCAAGCATAGTTACCTACAGCCATTTTTTCGAAAACCGTGATGTGGGTTTCTCCAATTTTTGGCTGGGAGAAGCATAATGGCATTCCTTACACCCCTGCAAAGTTTGGTGAAAACCCAGTTGATATTTTTCGAGAAATCAAGCATAGTCACCTACAGCCATTTTCTCATTTTCTCGAAACCCGTGATGTGGGTTTCTCCATTTTTTGGCTGGGAGAAGCATACTGGTATTCCTGACACCCCTGCAAAGTTTGGTAAAACCCCAGTTCATATTTTTGGAAAAATGACATTTTTTGTGAAAGCTGCAAATTGCCAATCCATTGGCTACAAAATATATTTTTCTTGCATTTTTGCATTGAAATTGTTAAGTTTGCATGGAGGATTGTTCATGATGAAATTTCATACCTCTTGATGATCAGATATATTGGTGGTGGCTTGTTGACAATGAATTTTGAGGCTTGTATTAAAAATGAACATCATTAAGCTTGGTTGACACAGGGTTGCATGAGGACATGCAACATTTTCAGTTTGGGGGAGATGACGGGCCTTGGATTTAACATATTTTTACCACCATTTCACCGTATTTATAATTCATTTTGCCTATCCATATTCATGTATTAATCATTTCTTACGCCCATATCCAGTTTTTTATGCTCAAGCAATTTTTCCATTACATGTCTTAGTATTTCATTTGATTTTTGACTAACATCGAGGGAATTAGTGTACTATGTATTTGCTTTGAATATTGAATCCATTGTTGGAAGCAGCTACAACATATTTGAGGGAGTTCTGCAGCATTACAGAAACTCTATCTGCAGCATTAAGGAAACTCTATATTTATCTGCAACATTACAGAAACTCTATCTCCAACATTACAGAAACTCTACAGGTATCTGCAGCATTACAGAAACTCTATCTGCAACATTACAGAAACTCTATCTGCAGCTTTACGGAAACACTTCAGGTATCTGCAGCATTACGAAAACTCTATTTGCAACATTACAGAAAGTCAATAATTCAAATTTTACCTTCAACCACCAACTTTGGAGAAAGATATTCCTTAGGAGTAATGGATTCTTATAAATCCATTATTTCTATTATTCTTATATGTCTCAAATCATGATGTTAAATTAAAGTTGATAAATGGAGGTGGATATGAGTGCATATTTGGCTTATTCACAAAGATTCGAAGATCTCTATCAAATATATGATGGATCTAAGAAGTCAAAAGTTGTTAAGAGACATTTGGGATGAGTTTTGACTATTTTATTATAGCCTCTATCCCTAAATTTGAATTTGACTTCAAAGGTATTCTAAATAGCATGTAGTTAGTAAGCATCTTGGATTAGTTTCGAATTAGTTTTGAGATCCAAATTTTTAGGAATTTGTTGATGATATTTTGGATCCTCATTTATTATTTGTTATGGAGAAATCATGTATAAATAAGAGTTCATTCTCCATTCTATGGGAGGACTCTTAGAGCAATAGTCCAATTGATGATGGAATAAAGCTATACTCTCATTTTGCTTCAATTAGATCTTAGTTTTATTATTTTCTTTTTGTAGCATGATTTTATTTATTTTATGTTGATGTAGTTATAATTTGTTGCTTTGTTTCAATTACATAATTTTGCATTTCTCATTATGTAGTTTCTTTCTGCAATTTGATTTCAATGCATAGATAGAGATTTAAATGTTTATTTTACAATCATTGAGCTTAATGCAATAATGTTATTTACTTCATTGGATCATAAACAGTAAACTGTATTTGGCAAGGTTAGTTTTTAGATTTTATTTCTGCAATTTACTTTTCTGTCAAGTGTGTCGTGAACTTAGATTTAGAATTTACTTTCTTGGACAGTGTGAACTTAGCATTAGAATTTAGTTCTCCCGCAAAGTGTGACATAGTTCTAGGATTTACTTTTCTGCAGAGTGTGAATGTAGTTTCAGAATTTACTTTCAAGTGTGAATTTAGTTTTAGCATTTACTTTCATGTCGTGTGTTTTACTTTCCTATCGTGTGATTTACTTTCTTGCAATTTAGTTTCAATAGTTGTTTGGATGGCTAGTTTCTTGCCAAGATAATGTAACTGCTCATACCATTGTTTGTAAGTAAGGTTATTGAACTACGATTTCAAGTAGATAAACCAATGTAAGAGGAGATTGTGGTTTGCACATACAGTGCATGGTAACTCGCAAGTTCTCAACGAACCCCGGGTTCACAATTAATGTACCCTTCTTAGTTGTTTTCTAAGTAATTAGAAGGCAATTAAAAAGCCCGTCATTTTGGTGCCGTTGCCGGGGAGTTACCACAGCCATTGTCTTTTTGCTTGAGTAAATTTTCTTTTGGTAGTGAGCTATTTGTTTTTTATTATACATGCATATGTTTTTTTAAGGATGGAAGCGCAGAGACAAGTAAGACACAAAGACAACCTCACTGTAGCATTGCTATAGTGTAATAGCCAGCCGCAAGTCTCTGCAAATCTGAACCATGTTAATAATTTATGCAATAGCAGTAGATTTATTTATGCCTTCTATTTTCACGAATAAAATCAAGATTCGAGATGATGATTATGTGGTGCAGTAAGAGCCACACATATTACTAATTTGTCTTTTGCAGAAAGCTTGGAAAGAGGAATGAGGCTAGGTGAATGAATATTTTATTGAAGGATTCAAGAGGATTCGAGGGGAAGCCAATGAAGGAGTACAAAAGATTCAAGAATTTCAAATGGGTATGTAATATGTTACTCAATTCATAAAAATACATCATTTAACACTAAAATACAATTTTTGAAAATGTTTCAATTTTTTAGGATACGTAGCTCAATTGCGGAACCTTAAAAAAATATACGGATTGTTGATTTTATTTGTTATTTGATGTATTACATTGAAATTATATCCATAAAAATATTCACTTCCATCTAAATCATCATTTTAGTGAAAAATTGGCTATTGGGGCATTTTGGCATGTTGGGCTTATTGAAAACACAGTCAAGACAGTCGTGTTTTGAGAGACCATAGACACATTTTTAAAACCTGTTTCTATCCAAAGTATCCCTTGGAATCTAATTTCTAATGCAATTTAAATTTTTCAATTTGGATATCAAACGAAAAAGTTATGGTCAAAATACTGACTGGGTGTAGGGTAGACAACTCAAGAACACAGTTGGGACAGTCAATTTTTGGGAGCCTAAATGGATGAATTTTTTAAACATGTTTTTAATGCATATTCTCCTATGAATCTAGTTTACAACGCAATTTGAATCACTCAAATCCGATATCATACGAGGACGTTATGCCCAAAATACTAACCGCCTATCATAAATCAGCACTCCCGGAACTCTGCCTCATCGGCTGTACTTTGGCATATTCGACCCATCAATTATTATTGAATTAAAAACCTGTTTCTATTGGAGGTACATATGGGAATCTACTTTAACCTCCAAGTGGAATCGAGTCAATCCGTCAACAAACGAAAAAGTTATGCTCAAATCACTGACTGTTGGTCTAGGCTGGAAATTGCAACCAATCTGTCTTACACGATGTTCTTTAGCAGATTTGGAGTACCATATTAATACATTTTCAAAACTTGTTTCTGCTGGAATTATCCCTCCGAATCCACTTTCATTTGGCTTTGGAATCACTCAAATCGGTTTTGAAACGAAGAAGTTATTCACAAATTACCGTTGGGTTGTCTAAGGTGGCCACCGCTCTCCAACAGGTAAAAAGTGAATTTTTGTTTTATCTTCCTTGAATTTGTTTTATAAGAATTTGTTGTATTTATCTTTCATATGTTTAGGATTAAGAGGGACTGATCACTTCTCTTCTTCCATGAGCTCACATTTTATTGCAGGTAAGTGCTAATTTTTTTGCATGTCCTTGGAAGATTAAAAGAAGGCTAATCTATGCATGAAGTGATTCGTGAAGACCAAATTTAATGCTGATGGGAATTCTCTCCAGAAATCCAAAAAAAAAGATTCATTAGCATGATATGTGTTATTTTTGAAGCTCAACTTCCTAGAATGCTAATCCAGCAGTGTCTCACTGAAAGACAACAACCAGAAGACCTTTTATCAAAGATAAAAGATGGATCCCGAATGAGACATATGAAGAATTGATATATCTGAAGACCAATGTTCCAGAGGTCAAGTGCCATTCCGACATTCCCATTGCCATATCCCTAATTTCTATAAAGACTCCTTTCGGAAGACCAATGATTTATCATGCTCATTCACCAGCGCCATGGTATGCTCATGTATTTCCTTTTTCCCATTTTGATATACATCCATGCTGAAGTTAATACATCTTTCATTTCCTTATGTGGTTGATACGTTTTTCTCATGAACATCATCTATATCACCACTATCATCAGATTGACTTCATCCCCCACCATTCCATTTCTCCCATGAATTTCTGCTCCATCCATCCCTGACCCACACAATAAAGCAGCTTGGCTCACTTACAATGACAAGCTCCCTACCCCCTTTCCAAATAAAATTTGATGATGAAAACCTGTTTCAGGCGCCATTAAACCTTGGAATGCTTGAAAACCAGCTCGCTGGCGGGCATCCCTCGGGAATAAAAAAGTTTGTAATTGTGAAAACCCTCTGGGCGCAATCAGATAGATCTTGTCTGAAAACGATCTTGCTAGCGGATAAGGTTTGCAAATAAGAGATAAATAAAGTATTCCATCATGCTCTTTAAATAAAGTTCCAAGATTTGCTACCACATCAGAAGATCATTTTTCATCTCCAAATCCAAGCTTCGGATTCCGCATTGCTCTTTCTTGCCAGTTTCTACACCATTGTGGACCACATCAGATCCCATGCTTCTTAGGATGTTGCTGCACATTTCACAATATTCATAGGTAGGTCTAGGTATGCTTCTTTTCTTTATTGTTAGTCAAGTTCATTGAATGCTATAGATTTGTATTTGAAAAATCGCTTGAGCCTTTATCACTACTTCCTCCTATATTTCTAAAGGTAGTAGAAGCTTTCAGTTTGGGGGAAGGGGCGCACCATTACCTACCATGACTACACCATTACCTACCATGAACACACCATTACCCTTACATTACTCGTCATCATTCATTTCCATCCTCTACCATCCTTTTTCAACCCAAACCTTCACCCTTCCATTTAAAAATTACCTCATCTTTACTACCCTAGCTAAGTCCACTCCGACATCTCCTAGCACCCAAGCATAAAATGATGTTGCCACATAGGCCCTATTGTTGTCACAAAAGAACCAACAATAGGAAGTCTTGCTGCTGCCACACAAGAACCAGTAGTGAGAAGAAAATAACATCTGGTGCACAAGCCAAATAAGCCGATTGAAGAAGAAACTTACTGTTGTCACACAAGAATCAACAGTAGGAAAAAGGGAGCAACTCATCTACAAGCCAAGGATACTACAGGAAGAAAGGAATAGGCTGGCCACAATAACCTACATAGAAATAAGCTATTGTAGAAGCCATTCCTACATAAAACTCCACTGTCATACAAGAGGGTAGAAAACATCAGGGGTTTACCATGGGATAGTCAGATTGAGCACCTTGAGATAGAACCACTCCTGCTAACAAAGGATCATTGGAACAGATTGCTGCACATTGTTCAAAACTTGAAGATGAGTCCAGACTTAAGAGACCACAACCCATGGGAAGAAGTAAGGTCAATTGTGCTTTTATTGACATTGGTTTTGTTTATGGGAAATGAATATTGCTAGTGTTCTGAAGTTGAAATTTATAGATAAAAATCATACCTTCAGTTCATGGCACCATTTTGAAGAGTAATGGAGTTATCTTATAAAACATAATAAGCATCTTGGAGTGTTTGGATGCTAGACCATAGTGTCTACAATCTCTGAAAAAAGTCACAGGGATACATGCTACATATCATCTACAGGTTGCTACAGAATATTTGCAGGCTACTATAATGGATATGGTTTATGGTTGTTGAATGTCATATGTTTTGCTGCTGGAATGTTGGGTTGGTTAGCAATATCTTGAAGATGGATCCATTGTTAGTATTTGGAGAAGGTGGATATGGAGTTTTGGACAGGTTATATATAGCTGCCATCAGAAGATTTATATAAATAAATATGCTCAAAATATAGATGGTTGCAGTTGCATTGGTTCTATGGAAAGAGGGGCAAACCTCATTTTCATTATTATTTTTCTTTCACATTTGCAAATAGCATTAACAGTGATACCTGTAGCAGAAATTATCATTTTCCAATCTGTCATAGTTATTTGCAGGCCTGCTTTCGAGACACTTCTAATGCCAATACCAGCCATATTTCTTCACTCCAAATATTTTGCCACACAATGGATCCACTGGCCTTTCGATAGGGAATACATTGTTGCCTTGAATTCCATTATAAAATTTTCTGTCAATGCAAATAAGGATGATTGTGTGCTATTGGGGAAATCAATTAATGCATTTCGTCTTTGGATTTTATGTCACTGTCAAAGAGAAAATTCTGCAGCAAAATGAAATGCCAAAATTAGATACAATACTTTATGCTCTTGCATTTATTGTTCCAACTTCCAGGTAAACAAAATTAGAACAATTGGAGGTCTATTCTAATTCTGTTGTAAGGCTGATCATTACTGCTTCTATGCATGGTGCACAGATCGAACACAAATTTTCATTGGATGGGAGAAAGCGTTAAGACAAGATTGTGGTGCAATCCTTGAGCATAACAGTTTCCTTTCGCTTGCTACAAAGACTTCTCTTCAATGGCTGCAGATGCAACAGAGAAAACATGAGGACATGCTTTGTCTTTAGTTTGGGGAAGTAGAGAGAAGATTGTGAACATGCACGTGGATATCTCCAATACCATGACCATCATGATAATCTTTTCCTGTAGAATCTCATTTATAACAGTAGCACAGATTTGTTAATACATTGGAATGCACACGCCACTCTTTCCATTTCGATTGCACTACTTCTATTTTCTTAAATATGAGTGGGGTTGCTCTTTTTTTGTATTTGCTGACATTTGTACCATTTGAGTTGTTAAAGGCAGTTTTCAACAATATTTTGGGAGCAGAACTTAATTCAAGCACAGGAAGATGAGTGGAAATTTAGAACAAAATTTGAAAGGCACCAACAACAGAAACATCACTTCCAGGTTTGTTGAGATGAGAATGGGCCTCAAATTTACTCCATTGCTGTGCAGTTCTAAATTCATTTCAGGCAACATATTTGAACAAACTTTCACTCAAGATAGTAGCCATGGAATTGTTGGAGTTGAATTCTACTCTATGATCATATAAAGACACAAGTGGACATGCAATTTTATCAGTATCGGTGGACATCACAATGGTCATGTAGTTTGTGCTCTTTGCAAAGCACTGTCATCTATTTTTGCAGTGCATCTATTTCATTCACATTTTTATGAAAAATTGCAGAAATTGAAATGGAGCATTTTATGGGATAAAAAATTGCAGAAATTGAAATGAAGATATCTCCCAAACGGTGAAGTAGGTTTTCCCGAAACTTGGTGGAGATAAACATTATGGTAAGAAGAATAAATACACCAAGTTTCAGCTCAATCTAATGCACGGTTTTCGAGAAATCAAGCATTGTTACCTACACCCATTTTCTCGAAAACCGTGATGTGGGTTTCTCCAATTTTTGGCTGGGAGAAGCATAATGGCATTCCTTACACCCCTGCAAAGTTTGGTGAAAACCCAGTTGATATTTTTCGAGAAATAAAGCATAGTCACCTACAACCATTTTCTCATTTTCTCGAAACCCGTGATGTGGGTTTCTCCAATTTTTGGCTGGGAGAAGCATATTGGCATTCCTAACACCCCTGCAAAGTTTGGTAAAAACCCAGTTGATATTTTGCCTAACATACTGGCATTCCTTACGCCCATATCCGGGTTTTTATGCTCAAGTAATTTTTCCATTACATGTCTTAGTATTTCATTTGATTTTTGACTAACATCGAGGGAATTAGTGTACTATGTATTTGCTTTGAATATTGAATCCATTTTTGGAAGTAGCTACAACATATTTGGGGGAGTTTTGCAGCATTACAGAAACTCTATCTGCAGCATTACGGAAACTCTACAGTTATCTGCAATATTACAGAAACTCTATCTCCAGCATTACAGAAACTCTACAGGTATCTGCAGCATTAAAGAAACTCTATCTGCAACATTACAGAAACTCTATCTGCAGCATTACGGAAACTCTATCTGCAACATTACAGAAAGTTAATAATTCAAATTTTACCTTCAACCACCAACTTTGGAGAAAGATATTCATTAGGAGTAATGGATTCTTATAAATCCATTATTTCTATTATTCTTGTATGTCTCAAATCATGATGTTAAATTAAAGTTGGTAAATGGAGGTGGATATGAGTGCATATTTGGCTTATTCACAAAGATTTGAAGATCTCTATCAAATATATGATGGACCTAAGAAGTCAAAATTTGTTAAGAGACATTTGGGATCTTGGATTAGTTTTGAATTAGTTTTGAGATCCAAACTTTTAGGAATTTGTTGAGGATATTTTGGATCCTCATTTATTATTTGTTATGGAGAAATCATGTATAAATAAGAGTTCATTCTCCATTCTATGGGAGGACTCTTAGAGCAATAGTCCAATTGATGATGGAATAAAGCTATACTCTCATTTTGCTTCAATTAGATCTTAGTTTTATTATTTTCTTTTTGCAGCATGATTTTATTTATTTTATGTTGATGTAGTTATAATTTGTTGCTTTGTTTCAATTAGATAATTTTGCATTTCTCATTATGTAGTTTCTTTCTGCAATTTGATTTCAATGCATAGATAGAGATTTAAATGTTTATTTTACAATCATTGAGCTTAATGCAATAATGTTATTTACTCCATTGGATCATAAATAGTAAACTGTATTTGGCAAGGTTAGCTTTTAGATTTTATTTCTGCAATTTACTTTTGTGTCAAGTGTGTTGTGAACTTAGATTTAAAATTTACTTTCTTGCACAGTGTGAACGTAGCATTAGAATTTACTTTCCCCGCAAAGTGTGACATAGTTCTAGGATTTACTTTTCTGCAGAGTGTGAATGTAGTTTCAGAATTTACTTTCAAGTGTGAATTTAGTTTTAGCATTTACTTTCATGTCGTGTGTTCTACTTTCCTGTCGTGTGATTTACTTTCTTGCAATTTAGTTTCAATAGTTGTTTAGATGGCTAGTTCCTTGCCAAGACAATGTAACTGCTCATACCATTGTTTGTAAGAAAGGTTATTGAACTACAACTTCAAGTAGATAAACCAATGTAAGAGGAGATTGTGGTTTTCACATATAGTGCATGGTAACTCGCAAGTTCTCAACGAACCCCAGGTTGACAATTAATGTACAGTTCTTAGTTGTTTTCTAAGTAATTAGAAGGCAATTAAAAAGCCTGTCACAGATACATAACACTAACTACACTATTAAGACTGCTTACAATCATAAAAGAACACAATAAATCCATTCATTAAGACCATAACAACAGAACGACAATTATGGAACCTAGCTATCAATTGTTGCAAAATTCATTCCATCAAGCAGCAAACCCGTAGCAGAGACACCCTCATCAGTCGTCCTCGAAAGAAACATAATTCCCAAATGCTTTGCAATTATATCGATCTCCATGTGCATAATTCTAGAATAGGCATAGTGAACCTTCCTGAAGTGCACTAGCACTTTGTTTGCCTTGTTTTTTTCCTCCTACTCTAGCAAAACCTGGCCTAGAATTCCTTTCATGACCCATTAAATCGAAAATTCCCTCTCATACAATGACTTCTGAGAATGTGTGAATCTTAGATCCTAGGTCCACTCCTCTAGATACGAGAATCCATCCATCGCATTCTCCATCTCCAAGTCCGCCCAGAGCTCCTTCTTTGCCTCCTCCATTTCATCTTGAATAACATGTGGGAGCATCGTCTTATACATCCACACAACTTGGGAATCCTAGATCTATTCACGATTAGCTCCCTTCAGCCCAGCCCCATTGTTCCCTTGACCATCATCCTTCAAATCAATCGTCATGGACCACCCACGACCTAGGTTGCATGTAGTCTTTGTATCAACCACCTTCCTCAGAAATACAATGTCTTGCTTCATCTAGATATGTTCCCATCAACCTTCCTTATACCAGTGTGAGGCCAAAATGACATGAAAGCCATTAAATTCAATGATATCACCATAGAGTTTCCATGCCTCAAGATAATTCTTGGTACCCATGGATGAACAACCTCCAATGATTATGAACATTCCCTGCGCATAATACTTTTGCTTCGCCCCAGTTTGGAATTTTCCATCAAGTTCTGTTATAGCTTCCATACCGCCCTCTTCGTCGCTGACCTACTTCCATATATGCTCGTTGATCTGGTTATAATTACCCATTTTCATCGAAATGATCTCGACTATCCAACACATGTCCCCCAGCGGCCAACACTTGCCCCGAAAATGTGTTCTTTGTTGATATTGTGTAGCATCATAATATATTCTTAAGAAGTCCTAGAGAAAGTGGATAGAAATGGAGAGCACAACTAACCCAATGAAATTGGTGAATTGACCCTAGAGAAAAAATGACAAGTCGGCTTGAAAGATAAATTAAATATTAAATAAAAGTCAAGTTGACCTAACTATGGAAACTTCTAGTGAAAAGAAGAATATAAATAAAGTGTTTCCACACTTCATTTTGACATCAAGCAAGCACATCTCTCTCTTTCAAGTGATGAGCACTTCTCTAGGAGGACAAGTGAGGAACACAAGAAGCATAATATTTGGGGCTATTGTACTCTCTCTCTCTCTCTCTGGGTGCACCTATTCAGAGGTCATTCTATATCTTTCTTGTATATCATTATTTTTTTTATGTAATTAGTGTCGAGCACTAGATTTGACATTGTATCTCTTTGAAGAATCTTATCTAGAGAAGTTGTTGGGTTTTTCCCATGAGAGGGTTTTCCCATGGTAAACATTATGTCTACTATGGATGTGTTTCTTTCAGTGATCCTTTTATGCACGCAATTTATTTTTATGTGATAGAATAGTTTTAAAAAGTTAAAAACATCTGACTACTAAGAAAAATCAACTGTAACAACCATAAGTTGGAAACTAGGGGTTCCAATTCCAAACACTTCCAACCATAGATTGGACTAAAAAGTAGGGTTTTGGAATCCTCCCTAGGATGGCGCAAGTATATGTAGAAATTGATCTAAGATCTGAGAAATTTTAGTTTTGACCTAATTACTACTAGAACCGAGAATCTAGGGATTCCATTTTTGAATTGTTTTGTCCACAGAAATGACTAAAAATAAGTGCTCTCCAACTCGCCCTAGGAGGGAACATATTTCCTTAGGATTAGATTTTTCATTTGATAAACTTCATTTTGACCTATCTTCTGTTAAGGTTTCTAGGTCAAATCTCAGCTTTGACAAAATGACAACCAATCTAAGGGTTGAAGATAGATTTGATGGAATAAATAACTTCAGATCTTGGAACCATAGGATACTTCTCATTCTAGAATATAATGATCTCTTAGATTATGTCAAAGAAGACACATCGGAATCAAAAGAAGAGGAGGCTAAAGCAAAGTACAAGAAAAATATGGTCCAAGCAAAAAGAATTCTATCTGATTCAATCAAGGACCACTTGATCCCTCATGTGTCATAATTGAAGACTCCTAAGGAAATTTTTGAGGCCTTGACAAGAATATATGAAATAAAGAATACTAGCAGAAAGTTATTGTTAAGACATGAGTTAAGGATTGTGATGATGAATGAGTCAGAGACACTGTCATCCTACTTTACAAGGTTTTCTCATATCAAGGATCAACTAGAAACTATTGGAGATATTTAGAAGAGAAAGAGATCATGTTGACAACATTGAATGGTTTTACCTCTTCTTGGGATACGTTTGTGCAAGGAAAAAGCTACCCAAGTTTGATAAGCTATGTACATATTGCACTCAAGAAGAGGCAAGGTTGATCTCCAAGATACAGAATGTAATGTCCCCATCACTCAATTCATCCAGTAGGAGGGGACATTAGCTAAATCGAGGCCTCAAAATTTGGCCCCATAGCCATAATTACAAATTCATACAACTAAATGCATGTGCAGTCATGAAATAAAACACACAACGGAAATTAAATTGATCCACACACACATAACATGCAAATTACAGGCATAATGATCACATGAATAAAAATAAAAGCATGGCACATCAAATACATAAGAATACTTATCTTTAAAAAAAAAAGATCCAAGCAAATGGTTGTGTAAGAGCGATTTTCCACCCATCCAACGGCACTATGTCCAACATATACTCTTTCTAATGAAAGGACACCTCCAAGCTGGGCTATGAGGCCACCAGGGTGAAGGGAACACCTATAGGCTTCTATCTCTCATCCCACAACTCATTCTGCTCACTATGCTTAGCCAAAAATCTCAACCATATCTCTACAGGGGTCTCACTAAGCCATCACATCCATGGAATTCCTTCCAAATTCCCCACACAACATAAGGAAGGCATTTCCCTTCATTGATCCATGGTTCCCTCGGGAAATCCAACCCTTATAGTGCTTCCCAATGTGTGCAATAAGATTCCAACATGTTGCATGCTTATGGAGAACCTCATGCAACATTAATCCATGGCTTCTCAATCATCCAGAAGTAGCAGAACTCAATGGGTATAGGTTCCTAGCTTCCCCAACCTCCATGCTCACCTACAACCATCTATTTTCCCTTCCAAAAATGCACCTCTGTCTTCAAATTCGAATCTCTGGGTTATACATAGTCTGGTAAAAATGGACATGAAAAGTTGTTAGAACAATATTCCCATCATAGACATGCCATGGACCCTTATGTTGTTATACCTAGTGTTTTTTGGTTCATTAGTGCCTAGTCTACTGTCTTGGACCACATGTTTGTCCACATTTGACTACTTAGACTAGCGATATGCCTTATCCACATTTTTTTGTCCACAAGAGCGCCATCTTTCCTTAGTTTTGGGAATCAATGCATGCATTTATGAGTAATTTATGCCATTTCCCTATTTTAAGGATTCTAAGGACGCTACATCATTAATTTGGTCAAATTGGTGTATTAATGGCCACTAGTGCTCATAAAACCACTACTCCACTACTTTTTTCCACACATAGGTTCATAATTATCCACTCATGGCTCTCATAGGTGTTATTGACCAATTCGTGAGGTCCAAGTATGAGTTGGATGTAATTAATGTCAGTTAGTGGGGAATTAGTTTAAGTAAGCCCACATTATTGTGAGCTACTCAACTTGCCACTAAGTCTCTCGATTTTCACTCCTGAGAGCATCTATATATTGTACACATGTTATTGAATAATAATGTAATGGAATATCAATCCACATGAGTGTTTTTTTCTTGTGTTCTATTTAATATTTTCTTCATATTTCTTCTATCTTCTTGTCAATCTTTGGTAAATTCCAAGTGAAGCTTCCTCTAGTTATATAGATCCACCTATGACACATAGAATTTGAAAAAAACAATGGAAAAACTCTACGTAATGTAGCCGCATGAATGAGAGAATGAGAGAGTGTATGATCAAAAGAGTGTTGACTCCAAGGATGTGAGGTAATGATGAAAATACAACTGGCATATCTTCTTACCATAGAAGAAATAGGACTGTTGATAGCTGACATAACCGTCACAACCCCCATGCTTCAATAACTACATGAAATGAATTTCCCCACCAACCTCACATACGCATTCAATGATTGGGATTTAATAGTCAAGAGAAGGTAATTGGCTTATTTAAGGGACATGGACGATTTTGAATGAGTTATGAGGTTGACACATGGCAGCATAGGATTTGGTTTCCCCATAGGCCCCCTTCCTCTTCCCCTCTAGTGGAATCATAGCCCCTCTAGTTCTCTTTACACAACCATCTTGGACCATTTTATTAATTTCCAACATAATATTTAAAGACATTTCAAATTGGCATGGTAATCCAACCATATGGTCCAAATAAAAATATATACATCATTCATGCCTATCCATTCACTAGTTGGGCCTTGGTCTTGAGCTCCAAACTAGGAATCCATACTAGCATATTTACATCATTTACATAATTTTCAGTAAATACATTCCAAGTCAAAACTGGGGGTATTACACAGAACATGAATGATGAATAAAATCAAGCACTTGCACCTCATGTAAGAAGAGAAAATGGTAGAAAGTTTACCAATAATGCCAATAGAAGATTAGTATCAGAGAAAAAGAAGGATATGTCCAATATCAGGTGTTACAACTTAACAAGTTGGGACACTTTGCAATAAATTGCACTCAAGAGAACAAAAAGGGAAAAAGGAAGGATCATACTCATATGGTGGATGATGATGAGCCTACTTCACACAAGAAGTCAAAGGAGACATCAGATGAAGAATTTTTCCTTTAAGTACTATCACTCAAGGGAGCGATGTTTTCCAAATGGATAGTGGTGCTTCTAAGAACTTGACATGTTACAGAAATTCTACAGAAGGAACTTGGAAATAATTGAAAGCACAAAGTTAAAGAGTAGGAGAAGTCTTCTATTATCTAGATTCAAGTGAAGCATAATGAAGTTTGCAGATCATGCTAGGGGATCTTTCCCAAAATATGAAGGTACATCCAAAGTTGATCTTGGATCTATTTCATCCAGAAGACATGAGGACCAAGGATGAATTTTTTCAGCAAGTTCCAAGAATTTAGAACTTGATCAAAGTTCTAGAACCTTGTTGGTCTCCGCTAGGAGGTAGGCATCAAGAAGGAGTCAACCAAACAAGCAAAGATAAGCATTTAATGTTTTGTGAAATAAGTGTTATTTATTTTAATTGAATTGATATCTTATTGATAAGTAGCACAACTATTTTATTGATGGATAGTACATTGGATATTGGTTAACCCTTGTGGATATTTCTTCCAGGTCCACTATGGAGGCTATGAAAGCAATGATTCATGATCAAGGTTTAACCATGCCTTATGGTAATAAGTATCTAGTACGACAGTTATGCTCAGACCAAGTGTTCTCACTAGATAATGGAGGAAAAGATTCCTAAAAATGGGACCTTCAGAAAAGAAGAGTACAGTAAGACTTCAAAGGTGTACAAAATCTACATCCCATGACAAAAAAAATATCAAGATCAGTGGGGATGTGACATTTGACGAAGATACAACCTTCAACAAATCCAAGAAGTCTCACATGGATGAGGACTGTGAGGATCCTGAAGATCCAAAGAAAACAAGTGCAGAAGACTCTACTTTGGTGGGATATATTGCAGAATATCATGATGAGATAATAGAGTAAAAAGCATCGGAAGGCCCACCTATAGAGATGGAAGTCTCTAAGAAGAGACCAGGGTGGTTTCAGAGCACGATTCAAGATGCTGAGAAGTATGGTGCTCCAAGTATATATTTTAGAGAAATAAAAAGACCTTGACAGTGTTCCAGCTACATGGCATTGATGAGTGACATCATTGATGCATAACCTTCCAATTATGAAGAAGTATTTGTATGGGATTAAGTAGGCACACAAAGCATGATATGCCATGATAGACAGTTATTTGATGAGCTTGGTATTGACTAAGAGTGATGCAAATCTCAATGCTTCTACAAGTTTGAATATGGTTTCTATATGTGGATGACCTATTTCCTACAGAGGACGAGAAGCTCATATATGGGTGTAAGGGGGAGCTACTCACAGAGTTCAAGATGAAGGATCTCAATATCCAATGATCTTGAGAGCGAGGGGATCATATTACTAGACCCATTTGATGGGATATAACACGGATGGATACACAGAATATCAGCAATAGCGAAGGAATAAAGTCACCCTAGTGCAAGACATCCATATGCAGATAATGAAAGATGTCTAAATAGAGAGGGAGCAGAAATCCCCATTTCATAGGGAGTAACTGCAACACAAAATATAGAAGAAGTAATCCATGAGGGAGCAGAGCACAGAACTCGAGAATCTTGGCATGATTCTTGATATTAGAGGTAGAAACTAGATGATATTTTTTACTCAGTCAAGAAAAATACATAGTAGAGATCCTGAAGAGATTCAGGATGATGGAATGTAATTCCATGGCCACACAAATGGTGACAAATATTAATCTATTGAGTGACTCTTCTTCAAATCTAGTGGATCCCATGATGTAAAAATAAATTATCATATCCTTGATATATTTGTTTAACACCAGACTGGATATATGCTTTGCATTGAACACTTTGATTCAGTACATGGTTGAGCCCAAACATGTAAATTTGATAGCAGCAAAGCATGTATTGAGATACCAAAAGGTTACAATTGGATATGGACTTAGATATGTCTAGAATAGAGAAATAAAGATGCAAGGATATATGGACTCTGATTAGGGTGAAGAGTGTAGTGTAAGAGAAAGATCACATCGGGGATGTTGCTCCAATTTGAGATAGGCTATGATATCTTGTTTTACCAAGAAAACATTCATCAGGGGCACTCATTACAATATAGGAAAAGGATATTACAACCAGTATTTCAAGATGAAAAGCAATAAGGCTTCAGAAGGATCTTGATCAGTTATATTCAAGACATGGTGCAAAAAGGAGTAGTGCAACTGTAGTAAATATCCACGGATGAGCATATTTTTGATATACTTACTAAGCCTATGTCTAAAGTAAAGTTTGAGTACTTCTGGGACAAGCTTGGTGTAGTATAGAATGACTCCCCTTGTTAAGAGGGAGTGTTGATGTTTCTCCATGGGTAGTAGCGGGTATTCATTTCCCCCCACCATTGTCATGTGGGACATGACTTAGGAATTTTCCCCACTGGTAACCCATGTATAGGTACATGGCTACGACACCGGTAATCCATGCAGTGGTACGTGGATTAGATAAGCCATGTAGTGGTACATGTATCAGATAATCCATATAGTGGTACATGGCTCAAATAAGTCATGCAGTAATACCTAACTTAGTTATTGGTAAGTCATGGTACATGACTCAAACAGCCAGGAGATGCAATATCTCTTGTGTAATACACCCACATAAGCAGAGATATAGTCAAGACCTCAGGAGATTATCAAAAAATAGTCAAGGTATTCAAGACTATCATTGACTACCATATACTCGAGTGATTTATATTCAAGACTGTTGGGGAATAATCAAACCTCTTGGAGAAGTCAAATATCCATATCTTGGCTAGTGGGGTACAATGGGATAGTGAAGAAGAAAGAAGCCACTTTGGAAGTGGTCAGGCCTTGGAGAACATCACAGAAGATGACAAGCTCACAAATAACTTCTCTAGGACGTAGAATATTCCATAAATCAAAAAGAAGAAGTCAATTGAAGGAAACAAAAGAATAATATCAATCCCAAAGAACATTGAAGAAGAACTTCTAGAAGACAAGTAGTGTTTAAGTTCGTATAAGAAGAATACATTCCTAACTAAGAGGGAGTGTTGATGTTTGTATAACATCAAAATATATTCTTAATAAGTCCCAGAGAATGTGGAAATAAATGAAGAGCACAACTAACCCAATGAAATGGGTAAATTGACCCTAGAAGGAAAAATGACAAGTCAGCTTGAAAGATAAATTAAATATTAAATAAAAGTCAAGTCAACCTAACTATGGAAATGTCTAGTGAAAAGAAGAATATAGATAAAGTGTTTCCACAATTCATTTTGACATCAAGCAATCACATCTCTCTCTTTCAAATGATGCACACTTCTCTAGGAGGACAAGTGAGGAACAAAAGAAGCATAATCTTTGGGGCTATCGTTCTATCTCTCTCTCTTTTTGGGTGTACCTATTCAGAGGTAATTCTGTGTCTTTCTTATATATCATTATTATGTTTCCATAATTAGTGTTGGGCACTAGATTTGACATTGTATCTTGTTGAAGAATCTTATCTAGAGAAGTTGATGGGTTTTTCCCATGGTAAATAATGTGTCTAATGTGGATGTGTTTCTTTCAGTGATCCATTTATGCATGCAGGTTATGTTTATGTGATAGAATTGTTTTAAAATTTTAAAAACATCTAACTACTAATAAAAAACAACACTCTTCTCATGCTCTAGACACACTCGCATCGAGGTGTTTCATTCTTACATCTTATTCCTTGAATACACTTAACTATTATTTTTAAGCACGAACACACTTATGATAATTTTATTAGTATTTTCACATCAATTTGACTTCACCCCTTTTTACTTTAACTCATTTTTTACTTTGATTTATTAAATTTCTTAAAAAGAATTCATTAATTTCTTCTAACCATAATTTCTTCTAATTTAGATAAAAATATTTCCAATAAAGAAAAAATAATGCCATTTATGATTACTTATAAAATTATTTACATTCCTTTTCTCAAAGAAACTAAAAAGGGAATAGAATCCTAATAACCAACTATATCCAACCCCTTCACATATTTCATTTAAATAATATATTTAGCTAAGAAATCCATATGTACCTCTTCCTTCCATAGTTTACAAATTGCAAACAAAAAACTAACCTCATTCTTAAAAACATATTTGCATCAAATTTTCCAAAGAACAAACAAGGATGTAATCCTTAAGTAGTGCCAAAATATATTGAGATAAGAGTGGACCAAATATATGTAATCACTCAATAACACTACTCTCCAGTGAAACCTCTCCTACAAAATTACTACATGCTTAGACGTCAAAAAATCCTAACAATACATGCCAAAAGAATAGCCCCAAAGGAGGTTCTTCACAATTTCTATCCTGAGGCATGAAGGGAAAATCCCATCGGAGAAACCATCGTTTACCAATTTTTCCTTGGTAGGAAGACCCTAGTAAATGAAAACACCTAGAATTTGTAAATGCCTTGAATTAACCAGACATTATGTACTCTCTTAATCTTACATCTCTCTATATCAATTGACATCCATCTTATATTAATAGTAGGTTTCATCTCATGGCGTTAATGAATAACAATGTATAACCTCCAAGAATCATATTGGACGAAGGGGCACTCAAAGCTCCACTCTTGATCATGCCAAAAGATATCACTCATGTGTTCATTTTCAACAAGTCGTCATGTGGAATAAGACCGACAATATCCATAATAATATGTCATTCCACAAAAGAAAAGGAAAACTCATTGTTAATAGATCTCTAGTCTTTCCAAAGGTAGAGTATTGACATTGCATAAATCCCTCCAATGAAATATCTTATTATTACCCTTGAAAACATGGAATGTCTAAAACACATGTGCCTTACACTTTCCAACTCCAAATCGATCTTTTAACCAAATCCCATCCCTCCCTACTACCTCACACTTTCCAAATGCACTAAGTCGACTAGATTTTCCATGTTTCCCAAATACTTATGATAATAAAAAATTCCAAGACTTAGAAGTTGTGAGGAGCTACAATTATGCCATAGATTCCAAAATATCCCCCGATCTTAACAATATGTTTTGCCATGGGAAAATTATGCCTCAACAATACCTACTAAGGAGAGCATCCTTCTAAGCACTGGACCACTATAATACTACCTTGAGTCACAATGTCAATCAACCCTAAACCTCCCTCATCCTTGGGAATAATGTAAATGTCCCAAGGTCATTTTTATAGTTAAATTTATATGTAAATGTCCCAAGGTCATTTTTATAGTTAAATTTATTGTATTCGAAAAGAAAAAGTAAACCATATTCATCCATATTACAATGAATGAAATTGATAACATTAACCAATACCATGTCTATTCAAAGATTTCATGCACATTGCACATTTCTCTTGATTTTTCTTATTATGAAGAATAAATTGTTTTCACCTTAACATCAATTAAGTTAAAAATAAGCTTTTCAATTATAGGTTCAAAAATCATGAAAAGAAAATGTTATTAAATGGCATGAGTTTATATTTCGATCCTTTGATTTTTCTTATTATGAAGAATAAAATGTTTTCACTTTAACATCAATTAAGTTAAAAATGAGCTTGAAAATTATAGGTTCAAAAAATTATGAAAACGAAATTCTATTAAATGGTATGAGTTTATATTTGGATCATTGAAAGATATTAAAAAATTTATAAACTCAATAATAAACACAAGTGGAAAACATACTTTGATTTCGTCAAATTATTCCTAAAATATTATATTCATACTACATTATCTAAGTTGTTTAAGTTGTAAGTTGTACAAAATTTTAATGATATCTTGGTTAATAGATTTAGTTTTATATTAGAATTTGGATTTAACATTGCCTAAAGATTAATTGTCTAACATGTACAATACAATTTCAAATAATATTAGCTCAAGTGGTTGAGTGTTGTGAAAAGCAAGAAGGTTTTGAGGTCAAATACTCGGGTGACTATGCATATAAAGAGCCTCACTTTTGGGTATCATCCTTGAAATGAGGGGAAGTGCCGAGGGTTTCCTATGATGTATTCCATTGAAAAAATATTTCAAATAATCTTATTTAAAAGATATTTTGATTGATTAAATTTAATAAAGAAATAAAAATAATAAAAAATACCTAGAAGCATTTCTCTCTCTCTCTCTCTCTCTCTCTCTCTCTCTCTATATATATATATATATATATATATATACTCCTTCTTTAATGGATTTCTCCACATAAACCAACTCTTAATATATATACTTAATGGTTTTCTCCACATAAACCAACTCGTAATGGTTATATATATATATATATATATATATATATATATATATATATATATATATATAAGAGTCCGTGTTACATGAGGAGAAATCCATAGAAGAAAGATAAAGTTGTGTGTGTGTGTGTGTGTGTTCGTATGGTACCCTTATAAGGAGAAAATTATGGGAAAGTAGATTTCTAACCCTTAACACAACTATATATGGGATTGAAATTCAACATTTGAACTAACATCTAATTATAAAAAACTCTTTAACTTTTAAAACCAGTTAAAAAATGGAAATTGTTAAGCCCTAAATGTGGGCACATTCCTCCCTATATTGTGGTGTATTACATTAGTTTTGATGTCGTATTTGGTTCATTATTTGTAATTTTCATTAGTATAGTTATATTAGTTATGTTGGCTTGGGTCAATGAGTTGTAACTGTACCTTTTAATCTCCTATATATACGAAGAAGATCTTTTCATTTGAGCATCTTGTCTTGTCTTATCTTGTGTACTTAGTACATTGTATAAGGAGGTTCCCCCCTTGAAGAGGCTTGATATTCATATATTTTCTTCATTAAAAGAGTGGAGTACTCTTTCTTATCTATTTCTACTATTTTCATGCTCTTTTTGTAAATTTGTTACATAACATTTGGTATCTGAGCTCTTTCCTCAAGACTAGTTCCTTCAAAACGAGGCATCTTGAAATTTTCGTTATATTTTTTTTGCTACAAGGTTTCAGATAGTGAACCGTAAAACCCATCTAGAAAAGGGACAAAATATATGTGGTCCAATTTTTAGATCCTGATACATTACAAAATCGGTCTTATACCATCGGGAAGTTAGGGTTTCTGACTAGCCCAAAATCTAGTCTCAAACAAGTGTTCTAGGGAAAATTGTTATATCTAGAGCATGCGAGATCCAAATTGAGTAAGACCAGTTACATCATAAATAAGATGGACCATAGTATATATGGAATCATTTTTATAGTATATTCAAAAAATTGGACACATGGAAGGACGTACACTATCTCTCTTATGAAAATACCAAAATTAACAACTGTTGGGAAAATCCTCACAACTTGTTTTTGGCACATACAAATTTAACAAGACGTGTGGAATTGGAAAGAAGAAATATTAGGATACCACATGCTAAGATTTTAGACTCATAGGGGCTGATATTTTAGGGTTACCTCAGTTGAAAGGTCAACTAGCAAATCAGTCTTCGAATCAGGGTTGGAAAAAGGTACGTCATTTTAAATTTGAATAAATTTTAGTAGAAGGATCTATTTCAAGCAAACCAGAGGTGTGATGTATTTTTTAATGTTCAAAAAGCCACCAAAATGTAGTGGAAAAAATCACACTCCACTCAAACCACTAGAGGATTCATCCCTGAACTACGATGAAAGTGAAGACATATCTTTTAGGGTGTCCAAGTTGGAAGACATGATGAAATGGACTATGAACATGGTTGATTTAGTTAACTTGGAAAATAAGATGGCTAGTAAAGAGGATCTCAATGGAATGGATAGAAAAGAGGATATAGAATATTTGAAGATACTACTAAAAGATATAAGACTTATCCTTCCTACATAGTCGTCTCCTCAAGAAGACGATAAGGAGGAAAAGGGGGGACTTATTCTAGTCACATATTGAGAAAATTGAAAAACAGTTAGAGAATAAGAGGTTTGAGTCCCAAAAATCTAAATATATACAACATCATCACGGGTTCAAATCAAGTCCAAAGAACTACTTTATTCCCAATATTGACATGAGAAATTTTGATGGCAATGATCTAATAACATGGATATTCCATATGGAGCAATTCTTTGATCTACACCAAGTGCCAACTTTGCAAACTGTAACTATTTAATCATTATATTTAGATCCTAATCAATTTGTATGGTACCAATGGATTTGTGACCGTAACAATGACTCTATTATCTCTTGGTCTATATTCAGGGAAGAATTGATTGCACATTATGATGATATTCATAGTAACATTTTCTTTAGTGAGTTGATAAATCTCAAACAAAGAGGTCCAATTACATAGCACATCAAGCACTTTCATAAGTTAATTCTTAGAGTGAAGAATATTTCATATGATAATTTGTTGGATCTCTTTATGGGCACTTTAAAGGAGAATATTCAACATGAGATACGTATCCTTGAACCTAAATCATTGGAGAATGCTTTTAATTTGGAAAGGAAAATTAAAAGTAAAAATATGGCAGTGACTACTAGAAGGACCACCTCCAACACATATAGAGAGAATAATGTTCCTTCTTCTAACGCACCTCAAAGGTTGAAACCTCAAAAACTCGATGAAAGAAGAGCAAAAGGTATATTCTTTAATTGTGACAGTAAGTATAGTAAGCGACATAAGTGTGGCAAGAAGAAATTAGTTTACATATATTATGAAGAGGAAGAAGCAAAAGAAAAAGAACCTTCTCAAGCTGAACAAATAGAAGAAACCCATTTAGTTCCAAAGAGATTACACCCACCATATCCTGTCATGCATTGACTGGAATTAGCACTCCTCAAACTCTCAATATTGAAGTATATATCAAAATGAAAAAGGTAACAGTGTTGATTGATTATGGTATTACTCATATTTTCATTCACTGTAAATTAACCAAAGTTCTCAATTTGCTTTGTATATCCACACCAGAGTTTCTTGAGTAATGATTGCATATGGAGGAACTATCAATTGCTCAGGGAAATGCCATAATATCAATCTTACTATGGGGGAATATGTATTGAATAGTCCAATGATTTCTATTCCAATGGGTGGTGTTGATGTTTTATTAGGAGTTCAATGGTTACAATCATTGGGAACCGTGGCTTTTAATTTTCAGAAGATTTTCATGATTTTTTTATGGGAAGGAAAGGAACATGAGTTAAATGGTATCACAGGGAAACCAAACAAGGTGATAAGCTCTCATGGTATGACAAAATTGATGAAAAATTGACATCAAGGTGTAATTGCACAATTATGCTCATTAGATGTTCAAAAATCTAAGCCTCCTATTTCCCTAAATATCCAAAGGGTCATTAAATAAGAATTCCAAGGTATTTGAAGATATTCCAAAATATATTCCACATGTTCGAGATTTTGATCATGTTATTCACTTAATTCCAAGAAGTGTTTCTCCTAACATCAGACCTTGAAATACCCCTATGGCCGAAAGAGTGAAATTGAGCGTATGGTTGAAGAAATGTTAGAGGCTCGCATAATTAGGCCTAGCCAAGGTTCTTACTCTGCACCAGTGTTAATGGTACGCAAGCCGGATGGATCATGGCGTATGTGTACAGATTATTGAGAGCTCAACAAGGTCACCGTTAAAGATAATTTTCCCATTCCTGGCATTGATGAATTGTTAGATGGATTACATGGAGCAGTTTTCTTCACAATTTGGATCTCCATTTCAGGAATCATCAAATTAGAATGAAAAATGAAGACATCCCAAAAACAACATTAAG
Source organism: Larix kaempferi (assembly GCA_027924585.1). Classification (NCBI taxonomy): domain Eukaryota; kingdom Viridiplantae; phylum Streptophyta; class Pinopsida; order Pinales; family Pinaceae; genus Larix; species Larix kaempferi. Next base: position 27,524,878 of record BSBM01000361.1, read on the forward strand.
AACTCATGAAGGTCATTATGTTTGTGTTCATGTCATTTGGTCTCACGAATGCGCCTTCCACATTTCAAGGTTCGATGAATTCCATTTTCAAGCCTTTCTTTAGAAAATTTGTGCTAGTATTATTTGATTATATATTAATCTATAGAAATTCTTGGGAAGAACATGTTCAACATGTTGATAGTGTACTATAAATACTAAGGGAGCAACAACTATATGCACAACCTTTCAAATGTTTCTTTAGGGTAAAGCAGGTAGAGTATTTGGGTCATATTGTATCTCATGAAGGTGTCAAGGTAGACTGTAACAAAATTAAAGCCATGATAGACTGGTTGATTCCCAAAACACTGAAGAATATTTTAGGATTATTAGGTTTGACAGGGTACTACCGCAAGTTTGTTTGGAACTATGGAATAATAGCAGTGCTTCTAATAGCATTATTGAAGAAAAATGCATTTTCTTGGACTCCAGAGGAAACTCAATCTTTTGAACAACTTAAACAGGAAATGTGAAAAGATCTTGTTTTGGACACACCAGAATTAACAAAAACCTTTATTATGGAATGTGATGCTATATGAAATGGCATTGGTATTGTTCTAATGCAAGAAGGACACCTGCTTTCTTTCACAAGTCATCCAATCAAGGGAAAGGACTTATAGAAGCCCATTTATGAGAAGGAAATTTTGGAAATACCACATGCTCTTAAGAAATGGTGTCCTTACCTAATAGGTAGGAACTTCAAGGTCAAAATAGATCATGATAGTCTTAAATACTTCCTGGAACAATGACTATATTTGGAAAAGCAACAAAAATTGGTAACCAAGATGTTGGGATATGAATTTGAAATCATCTATTGAAAAGGGAAACGGAGTGTGGTGGCAGATGCACTCTCCAGAAAATACGAAGATGTTGGGGCATTACTTTGTGCAATCTCCATTCTACAACCAGATTGGGTAGTAGCAGCAAGGTAATAATAGTAAAATGACCTATCTGTGTGGACTCTCATTCAAAAGCTACAGAATGATCCCACGGTATCATATAATTTTGTGTGTAAAAATGATTCATTATGGTATAAGGATCGCTTATATTTATACATAAACTCCCAACTCAAACAAAAGGTCCTCTCGTAATTACACACCTCTCGTATAGGTTGGCACTCTAGATTCCTCAAAACTTACAACAGGGTCAAGAAGGAATTTTTTGGGAAGGTCTTAAATATGATGTTCAAATTTTTGAGGTTGAATGTTTGGTTTTCAACACAATAAGGGTGAAATAGTTATACCCCAAGACTTATACAACCTTTAGACATACCTTGCCAGTGATGGGAGGAATTCTCAAAGGATTTTATCATGGGTTTACTCAATCCAGAAGGAAATAATGTTATTATGGTGGTTGTTGATAGACTCACGAAGTATGCACATTTTTTTGCACTCTCTCACCCTTTTAATGCAAGTACAGTAGTTGCAGCCTTTATGGAAACTGTTCATAAGTTACATGGAAATCCAAATGTTATTGTAATTGACATATATCCAATTTTCATTGGAAAATTTTGGACTAGAATTTTTTCTTGTTTGGGTACCCAATTGGCTCACAGTTCATCTTATCATCCTCAATCTGATGGGAAAAATTATATAGTGAACAAATATTTGGAAGCCTATCTTCATTGCTTTCCCTCTGATAAACAAACACAGTGGGTGAAATGGTTGTCTTTGTCATAATGGTGGTACAATAATTCCTTCCATGCATCATAAAAAATGTCTCCATTTATGGAACTTTATGGGTACCAACCTCCATATATCACGTCTCCCTTAAAAGTAAAATCTAAAGTTCAAGCCGTGGAATATCACATAGAGCACCAGCAAGAAGTTCTCTAGATACTTAAGTACAACTTGGCTATGTCAAAAAATAGGATGAAACAACAAGTTGATCAACATTGCGGTGAAAGGAGTTTTGAAGAAGGTGATTGGGTTTTTATGAGGCTACAACCTTACAATCAGATGTCCCTCAAGCAACTAAATAAGGACAATAAATTAGCACCCAAGTATTATGGTCCGTATAAAGTGTTGCAAAATATTGGTAGTGTGGATTACAAATTGGAGCTCCCTTCATTTTCAAGAGTACATCCAGTTTTCCATATTTCTTGCTTAAAGAAGGTAATAGGAGATAATATCCAAATTAAAACAATCTTGTCGGATATTGATGAAGAAGGAAAATTCATATTAGAACATGAACAAATCATTGAAACAAGGACCAAACAACTACAAAATTGGGCTATTACTAAGTACCTCATCAAGTGGAAGAACTTACCAATTTAAGATTCGACATGAGAAGATGAGTCCTTCATACAGAAGCATCCACAACTAATCAAGCATTGAGGACAACACTTGTATGAAGGGAAGGGGCTTGTTAGTCCCTAAATGTGGGCACATTTCTCCCTATATTGTGGTGCATTACATTAGTTTTGATGTCGGATTTGGTCCATTAGTTGTAATTGTCAATAGTATAGTTATATTAGTTATGTCGACTTGGGTCAATGAGTTATAATTGTACCTCTTAATATCCTATATATAGGAAGGAGATCTTTTCATTTGAGCATCCTGTCTTGTCTTTTATTGTGTACTTAGTACATTGTGTGAGGTTTCCCCCTCTGTAACAACCCTTATGTATGCATATTTGTGGCATCTTTACAATAAAACGTAAATAATTTTAAAAAGTAAATAATAAAAAGGAATATGAAAGAAATGAAGGAAAATAAATTGCATTAAAATAAATTAAGAAAAATAGGAGAAATTGGAGATAAAAGGAGGAGGAGAAGAAGAGAGGGGGATCTTTTTGGCATTTTGGGAGGAGGAGCTTGGAAGGAGCAAAGGAAGAAGGAACAGGCTCACAGAAAGGGTTGGCCCCCCACCTTCAATTGCAGAACTTGAAGCCATCAAGGTAACCACCATGTTCATCTAATCAGGTATGTAACTAAAGTATTATTGGTTATTCATGCAATTTTAGGCTTCTACATTTGGTATCAAAGCGATGGTTCAAACACTGGTCCTTAGGGGCTCTTAAATTCTTTTCAAATTTATCATATGCTTAATTTATATGGGTGCATGTTGCATGTTGTTGGTTCTTTAATATTTACTGGTTTTATTAGTTTTTAGATTATTACATTTGGTTTGTGATTGTAAACTATAGATCTGCCATATATAGATCTATCATTTTCTTTATAATAATCTTCAAATCTTTCAATTTCGATGAACAATTATAATTTTTGGACAATGCTTTATTGGCAGAAAAAAAAAAAAAACTCATAAACTAGACAAGTTTTCTGTTCTTTTATTTTAATGTATAGGCATTTTTAAAATAAAGTTAAAAAATATAGTGTTTGGAGCCACTGAAACTTCAGTTCCATGAATTAAATTTCATACCGACTAATGCTTAATTAAATCTCATGGCGAATGGTGAATTGAACGCAAAGCAAGGTTTTATAATTATCAGTGACTAGTTTTATAATTATCATTGATTAGCATGGTTTTATTATCATTTGAATTTGGCAAGGTTTTATAATTATCCTTCTTGTTACCAAACTCCTAGCTATGAGATTGTGCACCTTCCTCTAACGTTTTTCTCTCATCAAAAGATGCCCTAGCTGTGCAGTCAAATGCACAACACGTTTCACAAAATTACGATCCGCAGCACTGTTTTATTAATTGCTCCAAAAACCTGTTATTCCTCAAAAATTTGGATCCGCAGCACTGCGTTTTATCAAAACCTGTTCTTCCTCAAAAATATTTTGAAACTCCTAAATAATCATCACTTCCATAGACTAGAGAAGCGTAAAACCTCATCTTTATCCACCAACAAAAGCCAAAATTTCACAAATTTCCTTATCTTTTCTTGACTGATGCATAGGATCCCCATGCTTTGCATATTTATCAGCTCCCCCTAAACTTTAACTTGTAGAAATTTTTTATTTAAGTTGCTTCATTCTCAGCGATCTTCTACATGAGAAACAATGCTAGTTTTTTTAAACTAGCCACTTCATACCTGCATATTTGTGACTTTGGCATCTTCAACTTTATGTTTCTTGTACATCGACTGTATATTCTCTCCCAGTTGTTCAGAACTAAGACTAAGCTTCTATATTTTCAATGATCTATGTCTTGGTATTTTTGAACTTGACCTTCCTCAATTTCAACAAATGAGGATTGAGCCTTGCATCAATGTAATCAATTGTACATCCAGTCTAGTATATTCAATTTATTCTTCTCTCTGTATTCTTCTTCTACTGTACACTTTTCACAGTATGCTTTGATAGAATTCTCTTCTTAAAAAAAAACTTCTGAATTTCCCACAACTTAGATTCCATTCGTTCAACAACATGTTTTGTTTAGAGCTTGAGCAGATACTTCTATTGGAGGCATCAATAAGTTCATCATCTCATTGATCCCATATTTAACCATATATGACTGCTTGAGATTGAGAATGACCAACCTGGACTTCACATTTACTGAACCATTCAGAACAACTCATGTAGCATGATAACCATATCAAAGCATATGAAATTTTTATAAAGCGTGCAAACTCCAATGAGTTTCATCAAGATTCAAGTCAAGGATAGCCCAACAATCTCCTTCAATAAATCTCAATGAGTGCCCTTCTGAAGGAAGGCTCAATATACACTTATGCCATCTCCTTTTGGTTACTGCGGCGACGACATATGCATGATGCATGAGTATATTCAACACAAAAATTAAACCTTGAGTAGTAGTATTTCGTATCACTTCAACTTTTATCTTTATTCAAGTCTTCATTTTATCTGCATCTTGAGTTTGTATGTCCACTCATCTTGCAACATTATTGGATAATGTTTCTTATGCAATTCCATATTCTTTCAATCAAGCATCCTGCAATTGCAACTTGAAGAGGATACACATGAATTTTTGGACTTTCTGTGGCCATACCTTCGATGAGCAAGTAGAGCACATAACAAAAATTATAATGTCCACACTCATTATTAACCGGGTCGATATCACAGATAAACCACTAAATCAAATCATAAGAAAAATGATCCATTTTTTATCCATTCTATTGTTCCCAGCATGGTGAACAAACCACAACGATCTACCTTCAATGGCTATGGTATCGATCTAGACAATGCATCAAACTTTGCAGCATTCATCACTTCCACAGTCAGACAGTATTCCATAGTAGTATGATCATACAGTATTCCATAGTAGCATGATCGCCATTGTTTAATGACAATAAAGACTTACAAATTACAGTTCCTTCCTTCACCTCATCTGTCGAAGAGTATCTTGGTTTCCATGCGCTAAAAATTAATGAGTGTTTACTCCACGTTTCCATCTAGGGTTAGGGTTTACCTGGCGTTTTTGCTGCCATCTCTGCCGAAACGGCCTCCTCCGGCGTATGGCTGCGGGTAATTGCTGGTTATTAATAAAAAACAAAATTACAAACCCATTCGAAGGGGAATCCCAAAACAGAGATTCACCCATGTTATATTCTCACAATATATTTACCCGAATTTTTCGGCCACTACAGCATTTATCTCTTTCCAGTTCATATGTTCACAGGCCATACGTTACATATTCTTGGAGGCGTTACATATCCCTGTTCTGGAAAAATTACATTCGTAAATTGGGCATCGACTACCATAAAAAATTTTAAACAAAACCAGAACGCAACTCAGCCCTGAGCTCAAGTGCATCAAGAGATGGATAGGCAATGTCTAGGTCATTATATTTATATTTATATCTCTGAAACGACGGGGAAAATATATTTATGAAATATAAAATCATGATAATAAGATGAAGCATAGAATCAACTATGACAAAAGGAAAGGATAAATAAAATAAAATAAAATTATATATATATATATATAATTTTATTTTTATCTTTGTGTTTTCTCTTTATTTTTTTATTTTTTAATAAAATATAATATATATATTTTTATGATTTTGTTTAATCTTTTTAATATTTTTATTATTTTGATTATTGATGTTAAATATGTAGTTGTGTTTCTTTAGCTATGATAAAAGGAGAATATGTATTTATATCAATCATAAGAGGAAAGTATATGGAAAATTTTAAACATATTTGTTTTATATATTTTGAATTATTTTGCATAAGAGATAGGGATATTATTAGTATTTATATTTCTTATTAAAAGTTAAGTTGTTGTTGTTGTTACTACTATTACTACGACTACTTGAATTATAATATTCTTTTGAATGAAAATAATGTTATTTGAATTATAATAAAGTTATTGAAATTAACACCTCAATTCATTAATGTTTGAAACATTTGATAATAGTATCGGATATTAATAACATTAGGCTAGCATAAATTAAGAAAATGTTGTAGGAGATAGACGAATGATAGACACGATAAGCATGTTCTAACAACCCTCCCTGCTTTCAATTGCAGTAACTCATGGCTCCAAAACAAAGAAGGCAGGTTCATACACCGCCTGAGGCTGGTACTCTAGTAGAGCAAGCTATTTTACACTCCTTGGGTGAAGTATCTAATATGCTCAAGGAATGGGTAGCAAGTCAAAGTCAGAATCAAAATATGGGCCAAAACCTGGACCAAAGCCAAGATAGGGAACTTGAGAAAAAGCAGAAACAAGACCGTGATCGACCATCCTCCTCGAAAGAAGGAAAGGCATCGCTCGATATCATGAAGGAAATTCACAAATCTAATTTTTCAGAGTTTACGAGTACCCAGGAAGGGAAGGCAGCAGAATCGTGGTTAATCGTAGTTAAACGAACCCTTAGTTTTAAGGATTATACCACTAATGAGAAGGAACAGATAGATATGAGCCTTCTAAAGGAGGATGCATTGTTATGGTGGGTGAATGAGGAGAGTAAACTTCACATAGAGCCATCACAAGCCATTTGGGAGCTCTTTGAAGAAGCCTTTTGGACCCATTTCCTGTCTGATGAGTATAAGCACCAACAAAGGGTAGCTTTCCATGAGGTACAATAGAGAGGGAGACCCATAGAAGAATATGAAGTAGAATTCTACTCTCTAGTGCACCACATTGACTACATGGAAGACGATAGCAGGCAAGCCGAAATATTCCTGCATGGGTTGGACCTGGATATTCATACTGAATTAGCCCTGTGGAAACACACTACCATGGCTCAGACCTCTAGCATAGCTAGGCAAGTAAATACAAAGATTGACTTGGGAAAACAAGCTCAAGCACATGCACCCAGGGGGAGAACTGTACCTTATAGTGCAAGGCAGGTTGGAGGTAGAAGATTCAACTATCAAGGAGGCCACTCTGGGGTGGCTAGAGTGACAAGTATTTCAGCTGCCACCACCCCTTCATAAGCCCCCCGTGGTGGGGGGGGGGAGGTTCGAACCAAGGAGAAGGAAAGGCAGCAACAGAGGCAGAGGTCGAGGTGGTCGAGGAGGCTCAAACCACATAGCTCTGGTAGGCATTAAAATTTTTGAATGTCAGGGTCCCATTACAAATGGGATTGCCCGAAAATACTGGAATGGGAAGGACAAAACAGGGAAGGAACTCAAGGAGGTCAGTTGCAGGGTCGACACCGGATTCATGTTGTTGTCAACCATCACTAAGATGAGCACCAAGTTACAATGATGGGGTCTCCAGGTATGATAAAAAACATTCCATTGACTATTCTCATAGACCCTAGGGATACTGATATCTTCATTTCTCCTTCCGCACTAAAAAATGTGGGTTGGAAGCCTGAGTTCAAACTGATTTTGACCATGTAGAGATGGCTTCAGGACGAAAACAGTTAGGACTTTTGGTAAAGAAATATATAGTTAAAATATGGAACGTATGTACTAAGATGAGTTTGTATAGAACTACCCTAGGGGATTAAGACATAATAGTGGGAATGGATTGGTTGGAATCTCACCAAGCCTTGGTGGATTGCTATGAGAAGAAGATCTTTTGCATCGATGAACTTGGAAAACTAGCAATGATTGAAGGGATTAAATGTGGTGTATCCTTACGCTTCATCGTAGTGGCCAAGGTAAAGAAGTGTATAAAGAAAGGATGTAGAATCTATACTGAATAAGTTGTCAACACCATCCCTAACCCAAATTTGGAAACTCACCCAGTCCTCTCTGAATTTACAGATGTTTTCCCTCCTGAACTACCTGGATTACCCCTTATTCGATAATTTGACTTCACCATTTACTTAAAACCCTGTACTGAACCCCTATCCAAGATACCCTATCCGATGACTTTGTCGGAACTCAATGAACTCATTGATCAGGGAATGATTTGGCCTAGTGTTTCACCTTGGGGGGCACTAGTCATTTTTGTCAAGAAGAAGGATGGCACCCTTCGTTTGTGCATTGATTATCGGGATTTAAATAAAGCCACCATCAAGAATCGTTATCCCATGCCTCATATCGATGACTTGTTTGACCAGCTGAGAGGTGCATCAGTATTCTCCAAGATCGACCTTCGATCAGGATATCATCAATTAAGGATCAAGGAAGAATACATTCCAAAAACATATTTTCGTACTAAGTTCGACCACTATGAATTTGTGGTCGTACCCTTTGGATTATCGAATGCACCAGCAGTGTTCATGAATTTAATGAACAATGTGTTCTGAAAATATATGGATCGCTTTGTACAAGTGTTCCTTGATGACATTTTGATCTACTCCCGCAATGAACGAGAGAACCAAGAGCACTTAAGACTCGTGCTTCAATGCCTTAGAGAACATAAACTATACGGGAAATTGTCCAAAATCTCCTTCTTCCAGAAAGAGATCCAGTATCTAGGGCACATAATCAGTGGTGATGGAATCTCAGTAGACCCAGGGAATATTGACGCTATATTAATTTGGCCGACCCCTAGAAATGCCAAGGAAGTTCGCAGATTTATGGGATTGGCAGTCTATTACAGGAGGTTCATGGAAGGGTTCTCTAAAATTGCAGGGCCTATCACCACCTTACAGAAAAAGGTGGCAAAATTTGAATGGACAAGAAAATGCGAAGAACCCTTTAATGAGCTAAAGAAATATCTAACTAGTGCCCCAATACTCAAGTTTCCAGACATGGGTATAAGGAGTTTGTGGTCTGAACGAATGCATCAGGAGAAGGTTTAGGCACAGTATTAATGCAAAAAGAGGGAGTCATCTCCTATTATTCTTGCAGAATCAAAGGCCATGAGATCAATTATGCCACTCACGATCTAGAATTGGCTGCGATGGTGATGGCTCTCAAGTTGTCGATACATTACTTAGTAGGGCGCCAGTTCGAGCTAAAAACATATCATCGAAGCCTTTAATACATATTCACCCAAAAGGATCTTAATGCATGCCAAAGATGTTGGAGTGAACTGTTTAGTGAGTATGACTTTAGAATCTCCTTTATAAAGGGGAAGGAGAACAAGGTAGCAGAATCACTAAGTAGAAGACCTCACATACATGCTTTGGTATCAGCCAGAACGGACCTTAAGGATAATATTAAAGTAAATCTAGTAAATGACCCTTGGTACCATCAAATTCAAGCTGCCCAGTCAAAGGGGAAGTCAAAATCCCCTAGGTTTGAAGGGTACTCATTGGAGGGAGATGGACTCCTTAGATTCAAGGAAAAGGTGTATGTGCCAACCACTGGAAAAGTTTGAAGGCTAGTAATGGATGAAGCACATCAAGCACCATACTCAACTCACCCAGGAGTTAAAAATATGTATGAAGTTCTAAAAAGGGAATTCTTCTGGCCAGGAATGAAGAAGGATATAGCACATTATGTGGCACATTGTTTAGAAAGCCAACAAGTTAAGGATGAACACCATCACCCAACATGACTTCTTCAACCTCATGGGATACCAGAAACTAAGTGGGAAGTGATATCTATGGACTTCGTGACTGGTCTACCGACCACCCCACAAAGGAACAATTGCATTATGGTTGTGGTGGACAAATTGACTAAGAGTGTTCATTTTATTCCTGTAAGAAGAACCTTTGATGCACCTGCTATCGCTCAGGTTTTTCTTCGAGAAATAGTTCGTCTACATGGAATCCTGTGTAAAATTATTTCCGATAGAGATTCTCAATTCACCTCTAGGTTTTGGAAAAGCCTCCAAGAGTCCCTGGATACTAAAATAAATTTTAGCACTGCATATCATCCCGAAATTAATGGTTAGACAGACAGAGTTAACCAAGTAATGGAATATATGTTGAGAATGTATGTCATGGACCAACAAAGTCAATGGGAGAGGTATCTTTTACTGGTGGAGTTTTCTTACAATAACAGTTACCACAACTCCCTTGGTGCTGCCCCGTATGAAGTTTTGTATGGTAGGCCTTGTCAAACCCATCTTAGCTGGGATAGTCTAGAGGATCGGGTCATGCGAGGACCTGACCTGCTTCAAGAGATGGAGGAGCATATGGTCACCATTAAACAAAGGCTTAAGGAATCCCTTGATCGTCAAAAAAGTTACGCTGATTCTAAACGTATTGGTAGAAGCTGCAAGGAGGGGGGCATAGTGTTTTTCCGAGTGAGACCCATGAAGAGTCCCTTTAAATTTGGCAAAGGGGCCAAAATCACCCCAATATTTGTAGGACTATTCAAGATCCGGGAATGAATCAGTCATGTTTCCTACAGACTTGAGTTGCGACCCCACTTGTGGAGAATGCATAATGTATTTCATATTTATGTGCTTATACATTACATTCCTGACCCCTCTCACATTTTCAACTTGGATGGATTGAAGCTTTCCAAGGAAGGGGTCGTCCAAGTCAAACCATATCGTATACTGGACCACAGAAGTCGATAGCTGTGCAATCGCATCCTTTACCAAGTTAAATTCCAATGGGATCAGTATATTCCAGGGTTAGCCACTTGGGAAGATGCAAACACTATGCGTCACGAGTTTCCTTACCTTTTTGAGTAGTCTTGAGCTTGTGACACATGGATTGGTTCTATTAATTCATGTTGATATTCAGTCAGTATTTTTACAGTTCTAAGAGTTAGAAGACATATGATACACATTTCTTGTTGATATTGAGTTAGTATTTTGTATTTTATTATGGGTTCTAAAGTTAGAGGACATTTGTTGCATATTTCCTTATGATACTCAATTTTTTTTTCATGTTGCTACTTAATTCCCATTATGCATATTTCATGTTGGCACTCAGTTTATTATGGTTTCCATATGTATAGTACATGAGGTACATGATGCATTGATTGTTGATAGTCAATTGGTAATTTATAGTTTTATTTATGGCATCTTGAAATGTAAGTTATGCGGTACATGATATGGTGTTTTTACATGTTGTTCTTAGAATGATGCCTTCATGGTCATGCATTATTCATGTGAAATTTGATGATTGTTAATTCTAGCCATGAAATTTATAGTCATGGGTTGTGCATGTGATACTTCTTGATGTTATTTCATGACGTTATGGTGATTTATAAGATAGATGATGTGTGGAATATAAAATGATATTATTTCGTGATGGTATTAATTTAGCATTTTAATAGCTTATCATTGCATCTAGAGATAAATGACATTTGGCACATAAATGGTACGAAATCATGTTATGGTTAATTTTGGTATTTTACAGCTCTGTCATGTGTTAGTAAGGAATAAGAGATTCAGATATTTGGTAAGACATGTTATCGTTTGATTCTAACCCTTATTGCTCCCCGTAGAATGCATATATATTTGATATCATGATGGATTATGTGGGTTGTTAATCCATGTTGATAGTACTAGTATTGAAATATGGCAGCTTATCATGACATATTAATGAGATGCGTAGTAAAATTATGAAAGTATCATGACCATTTATGTTATAATGGTTGTTAGCTCTATCTATGTTCTTTAAGTTCGACGAGATAGACCCAGGTTCTACGCGGTTCAGGGAACCAACAAAACCCCTTTTCACCGGCCCTTTCGGCAACAGTCTGCGAGGAGACTGAGGTCTCACCCGAGGCGAAGTTATGGGGAGGTTGCGGAATCAGGTTTCCACAACTGGGTGAGGTGCGCTTCAACATAATGGTGGACTGCGTGAAGTTCTACTACTTCGCGGCTAACACTTAGGCTATCGTGCATCCAAACACCGTGTGATACGGAATGAATGCTTAACAATAGGACAGCGCAATTGAGGATTGCGCTTCCTCTTCGGCAATCACACAACTTCAATATACTTTACTTCGTGTAAGTTTATACATTCGGCAAGTATCTTACATGGTAAAACTTGTAAACCTATACGACATGATGAACTACAATGTAACTGCGCACTTCCGGTGCTACGCTCAGGGAATCGCACTATACAGACTTCGTTGGCTTAAGTGTTTACCCAATTAACTTATGCATTCATCTGACTTAGAAATACTTGCATCCAACATTCACTCATATGCATTCAACACTTAGCATATTATTCTTATCATTCAATCTTTTGGGGAATATACATGGAAGCAAAGACAATTACTCATAAATAGGAATTTAACCATTCATCAAAAAAAAATGCACAGACGCAAACACATATTCAATTGCATAACACAATGATTTAATGTGGTTCACCCCCAGGATGGGAGCTACGTCCACAGGAATTTTTTTTATATTATCAATGGGAAGTCTTCAACAGTTCCAGTCTACGCACATAGCTGCAGACTCTCTTCTCTCTTCAGTAGGTCTCTGCGCACACAATTGCAGAGCCTTTTTACAATAGTCTCTCAACAGATATCAATATTCAACAATACTCTTAATCTCATCTAACAATTGACCCTTTCCCTTACAAAAGTTTCCCTTTTATAGATCATTCCCTTAGGTCACGTCTTTACATTCATGATGGGCTCAAAAACCCTAAGGTTATTACCCAAAACTGGTGCGGTTACCCCGCTAACCAGGACTGTTAGGATTTGATAGAGACTTTGCTATCATGGCCATCCTTCTGTGTGTGGTCGCGTTGGTTTCAACCCCTCTATCGAGCGCATGCCGACGGGTCGCTTTCACCCCGTCATTCCTTCTCTAACGGCTTCATGCGGCCGGTTCACGTAGTGCTTCCTTTGCTCGTGCGACCGGTCATTTTCCTTCCTCGCCACTCCTTACCCGCCTACCGAGAATCATAGAGTATCTTAACCAAAACAGATCGCCGATGAGTCTCACCAGAATTTATATTGTTTTCCTTCCAAAACTCTGCCTTGTCGAATCTTCGCGGAACTGGCACTTCGCGTCGCTGCATCTTTGCAGCGCAGTAACTTTGTGGCGCTAACTCTCTTACTCTGTCGATGCTTCGCTGCATTGTATCCTCGCAACTCCCAAAACTGACTTATCCAAAATTGGCTTACTTGGGCCAGGCCCAACAGGCCCCTAACACTTACATGTGGCTCGTCCCTGAGCCACTCGCCATAGGTTCACTATGCTTCCCTTCTCCTGGCTGATCTAGCTTCGCAATGAATTCCTGATAAGTTGCGGCTAGCTTTGCAACTTGTCTTTAACGTCTTGTTCAATTGCCTTAACAATTTCTAACACATCCGGTGTTAGATATTCATGAGTCTGCTCTTGCACTGTTTTCTCTAACTCTCGGAGTTCTATCAGTTTCTCCTCAATATCTTACGAGATAGCATGAGATTCTTCCTGCAGGGGCTGTGACTTTTCCCCAGTTTATGCCTCCTTTTCTCTTAACACTTGAAGTTCCCTCTTTAGGTCTTGGACTTCCGCAAATCGGCGGAGTCTCTCTCTTGGCAGTAGATTCTTCATCTCTGCATTTAGAGTGTCTAATGCTGCTTGTTTTTCCTATAAGTTGGTTTGGACCTACACCAACTGAGGGTCCTCTTGCAGCACAGTCCAGGCTCTAGTTTCCTCATCCAACAAGCTTTGACACTTATCTATTTCCCCGGCTATGTTTTCTGTGGCAACTTTCACTTCTGCTACTCTAATTTTTCTTTGATTTGGTGGTGTCTTTGGGACGTTCTGTGCTTCCAAAGTGGCAAGCTTCTCTTTATAATCAATCTCCATGTCTTTCATTTCATCCTTAAGATCGCTGAATACCGAGCCGATCTTAAGGATGGTTTATGTGAGCTCTGGCTGCTCGTCGTACTCTGGTATCTCTGCGCAGACGGAAGCGACAATCTGCTTTATTCTTCTTCGTTGTTCCTGTTCACTTTCAAATTCCTTAGCCTTCTTTGCACTTGCTTCCTGCAACTGTCTATAATTTTCTTGTAAGTCCTGGTGTTGGTTCAGAATGACCATATCTCTATCATGTATTCCTCCATGACCTACATGTGCAGATTATGTAGGCCCTCAAGGGGTAGCATCGCGATATCAATATCCACATGCTCTATTCTCTGCACTCTCACAGTTAATTCATTGCATGGTAAAATTACACTTAGTCGTTCAATGCATACGATTTGCAATCTTAGTGCCATGGTTAAAGCCAAGGGCTTTGTCTTTTGCTGAGGTGTGGCACCGGATCTTCCTTCTGAGTCAAAATCACGAACCAAGTCTTTCTAGACTTGTTCCATATTTGCTGCTATGCCTTGCAGGGTTGTGAGATTCTGCTTTAGACTCTCTTGAATCTCCTCATTTTTGGTGTATTTTAGGGTGATCGCGTCTTCCAAGAATGTGCTGACCCTCCCCGCGATGATCTCATAGTCATGATCATGTAACTGCGCTTCAGATGGCAGCTCTTTGTCCTTTGGTGGAACTTTCGGTAGCTTGGAGCCCATTATCTTCGCCTTTACTTTCTCATCTACGAGTTCCTTACCCTTTCTTTGCATTGGTGCAGAATATCGTGGTGAGCAACGTGAACCCTGGCCTTTTTCTGTAACGACCTTCTTGGCAGGGGTTCTCATCAAGCCTTCAATGCCGATTTATTTAAAATCCCTCACAACCTGTTCGATTGTGGACTCTTGCTCAACTGTGGAATCGTCAGACATTCATTGGAACTTGCTCTATAGACTCATGGAATTGCTTAGCGCTCACTGTAAACAGATTGAGACTATGGGTCGCTGAAAAATTTGATAGTTTCGGTAATGCTTGCAAGTCCAGTCTTGGCGATATTTAAAGGCGTAGTTAGGCTTAGCTGCACTCATAAACGGATAGATAAGCATTAATTGTCATGCCCGTTGGCCAAATCACCCGAGGATTTCGGTCCTTTCCTTCATTAACTACTTCAGAACGACTAATTTTGCGTTAATTGCTCAAGAGACGTCGACAAAATCACTGTATAACGGCTAGTTTTCAGCTCTAACGGCTATTTTGAGGTGTTGCGTCGAACTGTGCGGACAGGTCATCATCACTACTAGTCTTCGCGTTCGTCTTGTTTCTTTTGATCTGCGCAGCTGCCTTTTGAATTTCGCAACTGCACGCTTCTACTTCTCTTTTCTTTTCTCTTTTCTTTTTTTTTTATATATGTGCAGCTTCACTTTTCTACTAGTGATGTGCGGTTAGGTGCATCCTTTCCATCGAACTTCGCGTATCAGACCAAAACTGTCTACGGACTCTGCTCAATTTCTACTGCCCAATTTCAACTGGACTTGACACTTCGAATTTTCTTGCTCTTCTAATCACTGAGGGTTCTACTAAGTAGGACTATCCTTGTAGGGTTTTAGTCTACTTCCATTAACTAGACCTGGTAAGTTGTCTCTGGCTAACGTGTCTAATTAAGCTACGCCACCATTAGTAACATGCATAACAGTATATGGGCCAAGCCAATGCATTTTAAATTTTCCCAGAAATTTCATACACTTACTATCATACAGGAGGACAAGGTCTCCTACCTGGAATATTTTGTGCTTGATATGGCGATCATGCCATGGTTTTTCTTTGTCCTTCTGCACTTGCTGGTGAAATCCTACAATGAATCGATCATCTTCCAGTCCAACCAAGTGTAGAATCCTTTCTTGCAATGTCTCTTCATCTGCCATATCTGTGAATGCAACAATTCTTAAGCTTGGTACAATATACTCCATCGGCATCACAACTTCCTATCCATAGACCAACCTGAAAGGTGTATGGCCTGTCAGTTTCTTACAAGTTGTTCTGTACGCCCATAATACAGCTGGAATCCGCAAATCCCAATCATCTATTTTTGTGTTGCATACTTTTGTCAGTGCATTCTCCATCACTTTGTTAAATGATTCGACAATTCCATTGGCTTGTGGATGGTACGGTGTACTCCTCTGATGATAAATCTGAAATTCTTCAGTTAGCACTTCAATGGTTCTGTTCAAAAAGTGAGTTCCTTGATCACTCATTAAGATTTTTGGGCATCCAAATCTGGTAAGGATGTTCTCAAAGATGAACTGCGCGGCAATAGCTACGCTACAGTCCTTCACTGGTTTAGCTTCTGCCCATCTGGTGAGATAATCAGTCGCGGTGATAATATATCTCGCACCGGTTCTTTTCCCCGGTGCATTAATAGGTCCCACGAAATCAATAGCCCATTTATCAAATGCATGTAAAGTCAGTTGTGGTCTTAACGGCATTTCATCTCTTCGTTATGGCTTTCCAGTTCTCTGGCACACATCGCAACTCTGGCAATGTTCTTTTGAATCTTTTTGTAGTGTTGGCCACCATAGCCCTGCTCTTAATATCTTCTGCGCAGTAGCTCTACCTGCATAGTGACCTCCAGAGACACATGAATGTGCCTCAACCAATATAAATGGCTTCTCATGCTCTAACACGCATCTGCGCAGCACTTCATCTGGTCCCAACTTGTATAACTGTCCTGCGATGATAGTGAAGTCTGCAGCTTTAACTACCAGCTGCTGCTTCTGCTGCGTAGTGAACTCTATGGGTGCCAACCCTGTAGTCAAGAATTTGACAATGTCTTTATAATACTCGTCTGCTATCTGTATGTCAAATAACTGCACATCAGGAAGATTGTCTTCAAGATTAGTGGGTTCTTCGCCTGACTCAATCCTTGAAAGATGGTCAGGTCCTAGGTTCAGTTTTTCTGGTTTAACAATGATTTCAAAGTCATACTCTTGAAAAAGTAGAAACCATCTGCATATTCTCCCCCCTAACACTGGATTATTGACCAAGTACTTCAGAGATAGATGGTCAGTGTACATGGAGAAATGTGCACCCAGCAAATAGTGCCTGAATTTATGGAGTGCGTAAACCATAGCTAGACCTTCTCTTTTTGTGGTCGTGTATTTATTTTCAGCTGAAGATAGCTTTCGGCTTGAAAATGAAATGGGGTGATCAATGCCCCCTTCACGAGGTTGAGAAAGCACAATTCCCAACGCTATAGATGAAGCATCAACATGTACATGAAATGGATTATTCCAATCTGGAAAGACTAGGATCGGCGCAATTACCATTTTCTTCTTTACTGTGTCTAGTCCCTTCTCGCAGTATGCATTCCAAATGAACTGCACTTCTTTCTTCAGAATTTTCTCCATTGGTGCAGTTATTTACGCATAACCCTTGATGAATTTTTTGTGATATCATGTATGTCCCAGTGTTGTGCGAAGTTGCTTTACTGATTTTGGTGCAGGTAAGTTCACAATCACTGCGATCTTCACAGGATCAACCATGAGACCTTGCTTACATACAATGTGTCCCAGTAGTATACCATAGGGTACACAGAAAATACATTTCTTCAAATTCAAGGAAATTTGATGTTGCCTGCACTTAGCTAACATCATTCTGAGATTCTCATAATTGTTCTTCAATAAACCAAAGACATTTCAATCATCGAAATAGACTTCTAAGAACTTATGGATGAAGTCCTTGAATGTAGCTACAACAACTCTGGAAAAAATATCACATGCATTCTTCAACCCAAATGGAATAACTATATACTGATATGATCCCCATTCAATGGCAAAAGTGGTCTTATGCCTATCTGCTGAATCTATTCTAATCTGATGGTATCCAGAAAATCCATCAGTGAATGAGTAGGCCTCATTTCCTCTAACATTGTCCAATACTTCATCTGTAAATGGAGTAGGAAATGGGTCGTGCAATGAAGCATCATCCAGCTTCATAATATCTATGCAGATTCTTATTTCTCCTTTTGTCTTCTTGTCCTGGATAACCATAGGGATTATCCACTCTGATTCTTCCACTAGCTCAATGATTCTTGCATCAAGCATCTTGTCGAGTTCTAACTTAACTCATTCTTTGGATCTGGGATTCAATCTATAAGGCCTCTTTCTGATCGGCTTCACGCTTGGCTCGAGAGGTATCTTCATGACTCCCAAGTCACCCAAAATGCCTTTCATTTCGACGAAATTCGTCGAAAATAGATCTTAATATTCATGTATAAGGTCTGCGATTTGCGCGACCATTCCATCATCCCAGTAGTCTCCAATGGATGCGAACTTTGGCTCTTAACTTGTGCTAATATTAACCTTTTTTGTTTTTACAGGGTCGCTCATATCTGGAATTTCTAATGGAGGTCCCTCTACATCTATTAGTTTTTTCAGAAATTTCAATCTGATTTAGGATGTTAACTGAGAGAATAACATGTAAAGCATATCTACAACATATCAATCATGGACACAATAATGCAAGCACACAAGAGACACAGAGTTTCACCGGGGAAAACCAAGAAGGTGAAAAACCCCGCAACTTCCTCAGAGATAGATAGAGCAATGATACAACCCAAGTACAAGAGATATTCTTCTCCTAACAGCAACTTCTCCTCCTCCACAAGTGCGCCACTCTCTGATGAAAGTATGAGTGAGAAAGTGAATGATCAAATAGAGTGCCTCCAGCACTCTATTTATACTTGACTTGACTTGCCTAATAACCTTTACTAGGTCGCCCTTAACTTAACCACATAACATAATGTTGACTGGGCCGACCCCCAATAGGGTGGTCTAATAACCCTTTAACCCACATGACTTATACAGGGCCGACCCCAACAAGGTGGTCTAATAACCCATCAAGTATAAGTTACAACCACAATATAAATGACGACACTTCCGTATAGAGGAATAATAACATCTCTATAGGAATACAATATACATATATGAAATACATTTCGAAGTTACAAATACATCAACACTCCCTCTTAACTAGGAAGGTATTTCTCGACACAGGTCTTCTAGCACAAGTCTTCTTCTCTGGATCATCGTCACTGGATAATCGTGATCAAATCATCGTCATCGTCACTGCTGCTGCTATCTCAATCAATCTCTGATCTACTCGTCATAGGAAGTTCTACAGAGCCAATCCTTTTTCATACTAGATGTAGGCCCACCACCTGTAGGTCTTCATCACTGTCCATACTGTGGAATTCTCAGGACTTATTACGTGCATCAACAAAACCTCAAAAGAGCATCCTAGGCATTTTACGAGCACACAGCTCAACCTCTCGGATCTCCAGGGATCTTTTACATGTGACTGTCACAAAACCTTAAAAGAGTGTCTTGCCAAGCAAGATCTCTAAAGATCATCTGAGGCCTTTTTCATCATGTCCAGATCTACAGGACTTATTACATGTGACCCCTACCACAAAACCTTAAAAGAGTGTCTTGCCAAGAAAGATCTCTAAAGAGCATCTGAGGCCTTTTTCATCCTGTCCAGATCTCCAGGACTTATTACATGTGGTCCCCACAAAAACTTAGAAGAGTGTCTTGCCAAGCAAGATCTCTAAAGATCATCTTAGGCCTTTTTCATCCTTTCCAGATCTCCAGGACTTATTACATGTGGTCTAGCAAAACCTTAAAAGAGTGTCTTGCCAAGCAAGATCTCTAAAGAGCATATGAGGCCTTTTTCATCCTGTCCAGATCTCTAGGACTTATTACATGCTACCTTTGCACAACCTGTCCATAGCCACAGAGTATCAACCTAATACTCACCATACATCATCCTGATGTACATGATCATCCTGATCATCATCACTGCATCATCCTGATGCATGTCATCTGGAGCAACATCCTGAAGCTCGTCATCTATGATCATCCTGATCATACAATGCATCCATCTAATGCATACCAAGTATCTACCTGATACATATCATCATACATGATCTACCTGATACATATACAGGTACATGGTCCAAGCATCCAACATGATGCATATACATATACATGATCCAACTGATCATAACAAGCATCCAACATGATGCATATACAAAGCAGTAACTGGAGCATCGTCCTGATGCTCATCATCCAACGCTTACATCCACAACCATGGGAAGGATCCTCCTCTCACCATGCTTGGAATGGCTCTTGAAAATGTGTCCATCACTTCTTCCTCAAAGTGTCGTCAATCTGAAGAACAGCAAGCCTCTCTCTGAAGTACTCGACCTTCACTCTGGTTAGTGGTTTCGTCAATACATCTGCAACCTGCTCATCCGTCGCAACATACAAAAGCTTCACTTCTCCTCTCTGCACCATATCCCTGATATAGTGATATTTGATCTCAATGTGCTTCGACCTGTCGTGGAACACCGGGTTCTCAGACAACTTCATGCAACTCTGGCTGTCACGAAAGATACCAGTAGCCTCCAATGGGAGATCAAATAGCTCAGACAGTAGCTTCCTCAGCCATACTGCCTCACAACTAGCCGAACATGCTGCAACGTATTCTGCCTCGGCTGTACTCAGTGCTACGCAGGACTGCTTCCTACTAAACCAAGAGATCACACCTGATCCCATACTGAAGCAACACCCAAATGTGCTCTTCCTATATGCAGCACTACCTGCCCAATCTGAATCAACATAACCCTGTAGGTTAAACTTTTGATTCGCATCATACTTGAGCCCATAATCAATTGTACCCTTCAGGTACCTCAGAATATGCTTTATAGCAACTAGGTGAACACCTCTGGGATCCGTCAAGAACTGGCTCAATGTGTTCACCGCAAAGCAAATATCTGGTCTTGTATTCGTTAGGTACACCAAGGACCCAATCATCTGATGATACATCATGAAATCAACCGGATCAGATGAAGCATCACACAGAAGCTTCAGGTTCGATGCCATGGGTGTGGCCATGGCCTTGCAGTCCATCATCCCGAACCTCTTCAGGATCTCTACTGCATGTTTCCCTTGTCCAAGGAAGATTCCATCTACACTCTGCCACACGTCCATGCCTAGAAAGTAGTGCATCATACCCAAGTCCTTCATCTCGAACTCGGTAGCAAGATTCCTCTTGGTATCGACAATCAATCCATCCTCACCTATTACAAATATGTCATCCACATACAAAAGTGGTATCACTGGATTGCCTTCCTCAACCTTGTAGTAAAGGTTGGAATCCGCTTTACTCTTGGTAAAGCCCAAACTGGATAGAAAGCTATCTATCCTACCATACCAAGTCCTAAGAGCTTGCTGCAATGCTTTCTTCAACCTGCACACATATGACTCCCTGTCATGTGTCTCAAAACCAAGTGGCTGCTCCACATACACTTCCTCCTCGACTACACCATTCAAGAAAGATGTCTTGACATCCATCTGGTGTATCTTCCATTTCATCACTGCAGCCAGAGCAAGTACGGATCTAATGGAGGTGTATCTGGCTACAGGAGAAAAAGTTTCTTCATAGTCAATTCCTCTTTCTAGGAGGAGCCACGAGCTACAACCTCGCTTTGTATTTCTCCATGCTACCATCTGTAGCATGCTTGATCTTATAGATCCACTTGGAAGTCACAACAAACTTCCCTTCAGGTCTTGGGACCACATCCCAAACATGATCGATTGGTACTTATCGACCATGGCATCCTTTTACTATATCCCGTATCCTGGGAACTTCAGATTCTTCAATATCTTCAATACATATTTTGAACTTCGTTGTTGGAACAAATGTTGTAGTCCTTCTTTTGTAGGTGATTGTATACGATCTTTCCTACAAATCAAGTTAAATTGCATGATTAGAAACATCTCATAGTTTTCAGAACAAATTCTTACACATAAAGAAATATGTCATACAATCATGCAATTATTTTAGCCAATGCTTCAATACAACATTTATCCATATCCCGTAACTTTCTAGATGCCTTCCAATCTCTACCAGAACATTTGTTAAGAGTGTGCACAACTCCCAACATGTCAGCAAAGAGGTTTCATTCTAGATAAGTAGCAATGGAATGTTGTACAGTGCCATAGGCCACTTACCCATCACATGTATATTAGTAGTATACTGTTCATTAATGCAATTATTCTAATATGTGTAATACACACCCTAAGTCTAGGAACATAGGCATATACATCATTGAACAATATTATTTAAACAAACAAGTATGCAAGAAATGACAATTCAAATACTTATCTTTGTTTGGTTGTAGGGTGGACTCCCTCTCAATATTTGTTTCCTTGCAGGAACTATTGGAGTGTGCTCCCTCTTGATCTTTGCTTTGTGGATTACCTGTCCTTGGACTTATATTCATCCTAGACCACTATGCATGCTTAAGTGTGCACTACTGTCATGATTGTGCCATCCTCAAGATCTCATACATAATCATACATTCATTAGTATAAATACTAAAACAACATAATCTTAAACATGTATAGTCATGATCATTTCAAACACAGATAATAAACATTAGTATTCAAGGTTTCATGGAATACTTATTTTACTCATGCATATTCTTATTGACCATATGACTCTTTTGGTTAGTCATATCATCAATCAAAGTAAGAAGCATAATATGCCTAAACCCATGATTACTAACTTCAATGAATAATCATTATCAATCATGCCATGTATACTTATATAAGAGATTCTAACACAAGGTAGGATTCCAACTTGATATAGAAAAAACATACCTGGATTAATATGTTAGCTGGTTATTGTCTAACATACCCACATGATGTATTCTTGTTCTCTTAAGTGACTTGTGCTAGTAACCTGCATATCTCATAGGTTAACCATTATAGAACCAAGTTATACATACCTCGTAAGTAGATCTTCTATGTGATCCATGGCAATGGATGAACCTTTGTCTTCATGTCACCATGGTCATATGTTCTTGAACTAGAACATGATTTGTCTTTCTTGATGTACCTTTAATGTTAGCAGACAACATCAACCTCATACAACACCATAATGCATTAGTACAATCATAAGTGTCAAAACCCTAATCAATGAATATCTTCTATCATGCATTCATAATTTTATTAAGGTGATACGACAAGTCTAAAGTTAATCAAGATTTTACTAACCTTAATGAAGACAAACATACCATTAACTTAATCATGAACAGATTTCGAAACATACCTATAAGTCATACCTATCAAGATTGCTTGTAATCTTCTTATGTAAGGCCTTAGCCTCATCTTCCTCTGAAACAGGAACTTCTTCACTTATGCAGGTGACCAAACCATTCTCTTCTAGGATTAACCCAATCCACTTGATTTGCAGAAACTGGATCTGGAGCTGGATTAGGGTTTGTCAGAGAAACCCTAAAAATTCAAACTTTGAATTTCAAACTTCTGAAAGGATAGAAAGATGTGCCTTGATGAGTTGATCAACCTGATATACTCAAAATTTGAAAACTGCAAAGTTTCACCCCTCAAAATTGCCTTTTAGATTCCTGAATTCACTAGGGAGGACCTTTAATTAGGGTTTGAGTTTCCCGGAGCTTCACCCAACCAAATAGTTTGATCCAAAGCTCTAAAATTTGATTTTTCCAAGGAGCTTCCAGCTATGGTCACAGATTTCAAAAATTCCCATTTTTGCAAAAGCCTTAATTTTTCACTTTTTTGATCAAGGTCCCGAACTAGGGTTTGATAAGACTCGGCCTTCTACCCAACCAAAAAAATTGATCTTAGTCTCTAAATTCTGATTTTGATGAGTAGCATTCAGTCGTAGTCTCTGATTACAAAAATACCAACTTTCTTCGAAACCCTAATTCCCAGAACCATGAATGAAGGTGCTCAAAATCCAATTCTGTTTTGACAGAAATATGCACCTGATTTTTTCTGGTGTACCTCCGAAATTATGAATCTACAGGTTCTGGAATGTCGACCTGTGGTATCCCAACCTGTCATCTTTCCAACCCCATAGATCTTACCTCAATTGGATTCTCTGAGAGAGAGTTATGCCAAGTTTAGCAACGTGACCTGTTTATGGGATAAAATAGGAGAGCAAACTTGTATGGCATGCCACGTGTCACTGGTTCAACTTCAGCCTCTAAAAACCTTACCTAAGCAACTACAGTCCATTCCATACCTGTCCTTTTTTATGAAATTTCATTTGGAGCTTCCTAGCCCAAGTTGTGACCTTTTTTCTTAGGTCACCTGTTTATGACTGAGATATGGAAGAGGCAGAAACCATAGATTGTACAGATCATAAAACACAAAGTACAACGAATTAGAAGTTGTGCTTCGGACACAAGGTACATGGGGATCTTATCTTAGACCTGTAAGATTTTTAGATCCTGAAACCTCGCTTTAATGGATTTATAGCAAAAGTGATACGATGATTGGTTTTTTCTATATCAAGCCCTAGCTTCGCAAGTGCAACAAGGGTCATGAATGCCCTACCATGCCTTCTTTCAGGCTAGCTCTGATACCATGTTAGTTTTTTCATAAATTTCAATCTGATCTAGGATTTTAACTGAGAGAATAACATGTAGAGCATATCTACAGCATATCAATCATGGACACAATAATGCAAGCACACAAGAGACACAGAGTTTCACCGGGGAAAACCAAGAAGGTGAAAAACCCCGCAACTTCCTCAGAGATAGATAGAGAAATGATACAACCCAAGTACAAGAGATAGTCTTCTCCTAGAAGCAGCTTCTCCTCCTCCACAAGTGCGCCACTCTCTGATGAGAGTATGAGTAAGAAAGTAAATGATCAAATAGAGTGCCTCCCACACTCTATTTATACTTGACTTGACTTGCCTAATAACCTTTACTAGGTCGGCCTTAACTTCACCACATAACATAATGCTGACTGGGCCACCCCCAATAGGGTGGTCTAATAACCCTTTAACCCACATTACTTATGCAGGGCCAACCCCAACAAGGTGGTCTAATAACCCATCGAGTATAAGTTACGACACTTACAATATAAATGACGACACTTCCGTATAGAGGAATAATAACATCTCTATAGGAATACAATATACATATATGAAATACATTCCAAAGTTACAAATACATCAACAACATCGTGTGCTCCCTCTGATTGAGGTGTATTAACATTGCATGGATCCTCCTCATCGCTCTCCTCTGGATCTTCTTCATCTTCAGCGAGGTTATAACATTCAAGGGCTTGTTCTATCATTCTTTCCCATTTTGGTTGTAGGTTCACAGGTACCTTTACGTCTTCAATTGTCTTTTCTTTGATGGCCTCTAATGCCTCGTTTGTACTTGGGAATTCTTCTCTGAATATCCTTTCTTTGATAACCCGCAAAGCCTCATTTATGCTTATACAGTCATCTTCAAAACTGAAGGTTCTCTCGAAGTTCGCAGTTAAAATAGACCAATCTGTGGTTCCTCTGCGAAGTTATGTGTCTGTGTACCAATTCTTTGGAATTTGTTCTAGTGTGCGCACAAACAGATGAACCCATTTTGTCTGTGGTTTGTTTATCCATGCTTGTGAACAAGTCTCTATGTGATCCCTCGGATCTGTTTGTCCTTTATGCTTTACCATGTTCAGCGCAGCTTTCTCTGCGAATCTGATTTGCATCATATGTTTTCACTCTTCCCATGTGGCCAAAGTGTCCTTATGCACGGCCCACCATCTGGAAGGTGTAGCGCACAGTGCTATATCCAATGCTGGTATGTGATGTTCAGCTGAAATTGATACAGTATACTCTTGCAAAAATGTATAGATGTTAGTTGAACCATCATAAGTGGGAATTGGACTTACCTCGGTTCCAATCCAGCATAGTGATTTAGTGATCTGCGTGCATCTTCTTGCAGATACTTCGTGCAGTAGACCTTGCCAATTCTCTAGTCCTGCATCGGAGTCTAATACGCAAGAGCTGTCGCAGCACCAACTAAGCATTCCATCAGTGGTAGGATTGATGTAGTCGGCGTGGTTTGATGTCATCTTATAGATGTGATCAAGGTCATGAGCTCTGCATTCTTCTCTGGTCGGTTCAGTGTATCTCGGTCTTTGTAAAGAGTCCAAGGGCGCGATGACCCTGATATCTGCCCCTTCAAATATCATCTGTTTTTTCTTCAAGTCGATGATTGCGAGGTTATCCATTGCCCAGTCTATCCCCAATAATGTTGGATATGGGTTACTGTGGTCGTTGATCTCAATAACCTCGAAGTCTATTGAAACGCTTACTCCATCGATGTCCACAATATTATTCGCTAGCCTTCCAAAGGGTATGACCTTCTGCTGATTCGCTAATCTCAACTGTATGGGTGACCATGACAACTTTGGTTTCCCCATCTGTACCCATGTCTGCCTAGTCAAGACATTTACTTCAGATCCTAAATCAAGGATGATCTCATCCATCTCATAATCTCCAATTTGTGCACTTAGCCTCATTTCTCGGCTTGTTCTCTTATGGATTTTTATGTGGTGAACAACGCTATGAACAGTACTCGTGCAACTGTGTTGTTCATAGTGGTTCAACAAATTTTGTATTTCCACCAAAGCATCTTCGCTCTTCAGCAGCTTCATACATCTCCGTAGGAACTGCGCAACAGAAGTCCCTGTTTCTGCTGTGGTACTGGTTTGATCATACGTTGTTGGCATATCTTTCATATGCGTTGTTTCACTTCGCAACGGGATTCTTGGTTTCATAGGTGCTATCTCTTTGAAGGTTTCCATTGCTTCTACGAAGACTTCTTTGTTTCTTTCCAGATCGAAAGCAGGTGCTTTCCCAGTAGATTTTCTTATCCATACCCCATCAATAGGTGTCTTCTTAGCATGGTACTCTCCAGAAGTTGAAGCTTCTGGTTCTTTATCTTTTCCTGTCGCAGTGCCACTTCGTGTCGCAGCATTGATGTTTGGATCTCTTTTCTCTGCTGTGATCATCTGAACGTTCCAGTTTGGTGCTTCTGTTCTTCTTTCTTGCATCTTTGCTTGCAATATTGGGCATGCTTCAATAACATGGTCAAAGGATTTACAGTATCTACATGTAGTGCAAGGATTTGCACAATCTCTAGATAGATGACCAGGATGAGCGCAGTTATAACAAATCATCTGACCTATTCCTCTTCTGGGCCAGTATTTCTTCCTCTTCCTCGGAATCCACCATAGCCTCTATATGCGTCTTGATCATACTACACGTTATCATGGTGCTACGGTGTTTCTTCTTGAACCCTGTAACATCGTGCTTCCTTTCTATCATTAGGTCGTATGCTCTATAGTTGGAATCATCATGTCCAACTGATTTATAGAAATTGCAATACAAGTTCTTGGGTGTTCTCACATATTTTTGGATCAAATAACAATCCTCTAGTCGATGTCCTCTGCATCGACAGATTTCACACCACGTTCCTTGTTGTTGATTTAGTCGATTTGGTGCTCCACTATCGATGTAGTCTTTGAAAATTGGACAGTTCTCTTTTGAGTGACCCTCTGCTTTACATTTTGTACACCATATTTCTTCTCTAACTTCTTTTCCTTTCTTAAAGTCTTGGATTTGTAACGTTAGAGTTGCTAACTGGTTCTAGATCTGGATCATTCCTTGGCTTGTTTCTCCTATCGGCGAAGCTTCTAGTTTCATCGCGATCTATAATGCTTCTATCTGCGACGCAACCTTCTGTTGCATCAGTGGCAGTCTGATATGTGGCAATAATGCAGCTATGAACCACTCTTGGTGTTGTTGCAGTGCAATATCAAAGCTTACTTGGTCTAATAATGCTTTAAACTTCTAGTCAAATTCCCATACTGACTCAGTTGTTTTATGTTTAATCTCTTTTAACTCTGTTATACATTGTGATTCAGATTTTGGTTTCTTCAACTCTCTTAAGAGAGAAACTTTGATATATGGTAGGATCCTATTCTGTCCGACGGAATATTTCATGAACCAAGTTAATGCTCTGTCCCTGAATGTAGTGATGAGCTATGCGTGCTTAACAACATCATCCTGGACTTGCTTGACATTCAACACGGCTTCGCATAGAAACCAATGTTTCTTAGGGTCTTCTAGACCCGTACCTTTAAATATCGGCATTTTTATATCATCAGTCATTCTCCTTCTAGGTGGTACAGTGTTCGGCGCAGTGTTCTGAGTGGTGTTAGGGATGTTACTGCGTGGAATGTTCTAAGTCATAATGTTCTGAGTACTCACTCCCACGGTGTTACTAGTATTGATGCTCTGAGGGTTGGGAATATTAACAACTAGAGGATTCTGAACTGGTGGATTCTGTGGAACAGGAGGGGCGGTACTGGAAACTGGAGGGTTCTGAGGAGTAATGGGTTGATAGGTAGCCGATGGAGGTGTTGTCTGGCTATCAGTCTCAGCTTGGAACTCAGTTTCTACGCGGATTTCATGTTCTTTAAGGTTCTTTTTTGTACTAACCTTATATATTTTACCACTTCTTAAGATATGAATATCTTATTCTGTATCACTGTAAGTATTATCGACCATTACAGACTCAAAACAACTATGAATCTTACTACATTCTTAAAACTCCTTTTTCAGCTAAAATCATTTTGGTATATAAACTCAGATTGTTGAGGTACTTACCTCTGAATCCTTTGAAGAACTCGGCTTCTTCTGCGCTGTATGACTTCAGTGTGTCCACAACGAACTCTATCACGAAGCCCTCTAGAATACTGTCAACCCAAAAGTCGACTACTCGCGAGAGTGGGCTATCTACTGCTTTAAGCCTCTGAATAAGCTCTAGGTTCCACTCGGTAGGTGCTCCTTCTTGGAAATAGTTCTTTCGCTCCGCGAGTCTTGATAACCACTCATGCAACTCGTTTCCAAAGGTTGCGAAGAAAATTTCATGAATATCCTCCCACAAGTATTTATGCAACCACTCTACGTCAGAAAGACGCGGATGTCTATTCTCCTTTTTGACAAAATATCTTTCTATCTTGTCCACCCAGTTCCATATTTATGTTTTCTCAGGATTCCAATTTTTGGTGCTCATCACCAGTTCAAGCGCGGCAACAGAACCATTTGTTGGATCTATATATGTTCTTTAAGTTCGACGAGATAGACCCAGGTTTTACGCGGGTCAGGGAACCAACAAAACCCCTTTTCACCGGCCCTTTCGGCAACAGTCTGCGAGCAGACTGAGGTCTCACCCAAGGCAAAGTTATGAGGACGTTACGGAATCACGTTTCCACAACTGGGTGATGCACACTTCAACAGAATGGTGGACTGCACAAAGTTCTCCTATTTCGCGGCTATCGTGCATCCAAAGACTGCGTGATGCGGAATGAGTGCTTAACAATAGGACTGTGCTTCCTCTTCGGCAATCGCACAACTTCAATATACTTTACCTCGTGTAAGTTTATACATTTGATAAGTATCTTACACGGTAAACCTTGTAAACTTATACGACACGATGAACTACAATGCAACTGCACACTTCTGGTGCTGCGCTCAAGGAATCACACTATACAGACTTTCCTGGCTTAAGTGTTTACCCAATTAACTTATGCATTCATCTGACTTAGAAATACTTGCATCCAACATTCACTCATATGCATTCAACACTTAGCATATTATTCTTGTCATTCATTCTTCTGGGGAATATACATGGAAGCAAAGACAATTAATCATAAACAGGAATTTAACCATTCATCGAAAGAAAATGCACAGATGCAAACACATATTCAATCGCATTAACACAATGATTTAATGTGGTTCACCCCCAGGATGGGAGATACATCCACAGGAACTGTTGTTTATATTATCAATGGGAATGGTTCAACCGTTCCAGTGTACACACACAGCTGCAGACTCTCTTCTCTCTTCAGTAGGTCTCTACGCTTACAATAGTCTCTCAACAGAGATAAGTATTCAACAATACTCTCAATCTCATCTAAAAATTAACCCTTTCCCTTACAAAACTTTCCCTTTTATAAATCGTTCCCTTAGGTCACGTCTTTACATTCATAATGGGCTCAAAAACCCTAAGTTTGTTACCCAAAACTGGTGCAGTTACCCCGCTAACCAGGACTATTAGGCTCTGATAACGACTTTACTGTCATGGCCATCCTTCTGTACGTGGTCATGTCGCTTTCAGCCCCTCTTTCAAGCGCATGCCGACGGGTTGCTTTCACCCCACCATTCCTTCTCTAACGGCTTCATGTGGTAGGTTCATGTAGTGCTACCTTTTCTCATGCGATCAGTTGTTTTCCTTCCCCGCCACTCCCTACCCGCCTGCTGGGAATCACAGAGTATCTTAACGAAAACAGACCACCGATCGGTATCACCAGAATTTATACCATTTTCCTTCCAAAAATCTGCCTTGCCGGATCTTCATAGAACTGGCACTTCGCGTCGCTGCATCTTCGCAGCGCAGTAACTTCGCGGCACTGACTCTTTTACTCTATCGATGCTTCACTGTGTTTTATCCTCGCAGCTCCCAAAACTGACTTATCCAAAATTGGCTTAATTGGGCTAGGCCCAACAATGGTAGGACCGAGCACCTAAATGCATTAGATGTTAAACTTGGCATGACTTATAATGACAATGGCTTATGATGTAATGCAATATGAACAGGTGGTTAGACATTATTGTTAGCACATGATTTAAGGTTGATCCATGATATATTATTATATTGATAAATGGTTACTAATGATTATTCATTATGGTAAGTGCAAGTTGTTCCAGGTGATCCACTCAAATAGCTTGGTAAGGCTAATCATTGTATGATTTCGTGGGAGCCCATAACCACGAATGAGAATGGATACTATAAATATATTATGGGTTGGGGTATAAGCCCAACAATTAACTCTATTCTAGCAACTCTTGACTTTCGTACCAGAAGTTAGGAAGGTGGAAATGCCATGGTTACTTCCTGGGGAATTTCTGATGTGACCAAAGTCCACAGTTGGAGACATACTCACCGGGAAGGAGGTTTATGTAGAAGTACTTCTGATGCCTGGGGATAGTGCCTATTACACCTAAAATCTCCTCATCATCAGATTCAGTGTATACATCCCTGAAGTTACCCTGATTAAGTGATTGCCCTGGAAGGATTTGTACTCTTTTGTACTAGGTTTTGAGAGGTCGTCGCAGGCTGCACTCAAGCAACCTGCGGCATCGCACATTGCCCCATTACACGGTGCGACAAAGTTAGTTGGATGGAAAAAATAGCTTCTTCAAGTCCCTTCTCGAAGCCTGCTGACTTGGAACCCTATCCTTGACCACTTGGGGGAGCTGGCATTCGGTTCCTAACACCTTGGAAAGATCCCTTAATCCTCTCCTATCATATCTCAACCTATCCTATCCATATCCTATCCACTTAGTCCTATTTAAATGAAGTTCACTCCCATTCCAAGGAGAGGAAGTCTATGGTATCTACATGTTGGTGAAATCATCCTTGGGAGACCTCTAATCACCTACTGGGAGACTCATACTTCCTTGGGAGGATATGGAAAATGGCTTGGATGGAGAAGGGCTGCAGCGTTAAGCCTTGGTTGTAATTCTATATCTCTACTATGTATTTCCCTCTACTTACAGTAATACAAATGCTTTCCACCAATATTGTTAATGCGAGATGATATTGAGTAGTTTACCTACTTAACTGTTTACTTAGATCTCTTATTGTATAGATGCTCTTAATTCATTTCATGTTGTTCGTGTCTTGACAGGTCTTGCAGCTTAGATCTGGTGATCGTTGGACGTGGAATAACATTCAAGAAAAGAGGATTGCGAAGTAAAAGGTAAGACATCTAGCACTTGATCCTTAAGTAGATCTAGGATATCCATTTGTAGTCTGTTCTATTTGTTCTAGACTCGCATTGAGCTAGGGAGATCCGGCTCGCGTCCGCTTGAGTGGATTGTCCGTCAAACAAATCTGGCGACCATACTGGGGAACGTACATCTTGTTTAGTAGTTGTCAATCTGAGAGTCATTTTCAGTTGATTGCTTGACACAAGCCTTTTATTTGTCATTTGCTTTGTGAGTTGGTTTCACCATAAGATCTTCACATTGAAGACTCTGATCTACTTCCTCTGAGTTCATATTACTCATTTTCAAACCATTCCATGGTTCATTGCTGGGAGATCTGATTCATTTTTGAATTTAGACTCCGCCTGTCGCATCTGGTTAGTGGAAATAGAGCGACACTGTGTCACTTCTGGCCTCTGTTCTTTACCTGTTAGTCACTCGTCACAGCCCTTTCATTGGTAAACTACGACATCGTCGCACTTCCCGTATAGATAAACTGCGACGTCGCACTGTGTACAAGCACAAAGTGCACTGATTTGTCAAAACATGGCATACAGGCATCCCCTCTCCATTTTTCAGTCTAAACTTTGGTTTCCTGTATGAACTCCCTCTGTGCTGCAAGATCCAGCCAGAGATCTCATCTTTAATTTGTGTGTTGAGCGTTTGGTTTTGTTTGGATTGATTCTGGGTTCCGTCTTGGAAAAGTCTGAAGACCGGTAGTGGTGGATACTCTTGTCTCCTCCACCTTCATCCGCTCACCCTTGCATTCCCTTCCTTCCATCCTTGATCTGGTCATTGCATTAGATCAACCTCCAGACCTCATTTACATTTATTGTTTGAGCTTTGCTTGCTACTGTCTGATTTTGAGTCTTGTGTGTCTTTCAGCTTAACTAAGTGCTTGTCTTTTCTTGAGTTTTCTGAGTGTATTGAATATTGCAAGTAGTGTTTTATTTTCAGTCATTTACATTTGGAAGCATAGTTGTTATCAAGTTAATCTTTTGATGCATCCACTGAAAATTTAAAAGTGCTTCTTTCCCATCATTTCTCAAGCATTTTTCAAGAAAATTGTTGCGCATTGGAACGTTTCATTTATGTTTTGGAAAAATTGAATGAATGTATGACCAATTGTGTTTTTCTTGAATTATGAATTGCTCATCTTCTTGAAAGACTCAAAGATGCTTCAGTTTTTGCAAAATTAATTCCATGCTAAGGAAAGATAGATGCATTTTTAATTTTTATTGCTTTTAGGTCATTAAAATTGAAATTGAAAAGCTTGCATACTCCACCTCGGAATCCTCTCTTTTCATTACCTAGTATTGTGTTACTTTGAAAAGAAAAAGAAAAGGAAAATTGTTGTGATTTGGTTTTAGTAGTGTTGTAAATTTTTTGTGTTCCACACAAAAAGGAAAACAATGCTTTGACATCATTTTTTCGTAGAGTTGGGATTGTGTTGCATTCCATTGCTTTGGTCAAAATTGTTGGAAAGAAAAAGAAGATTTCTCCTTCCCATAGGTAGCATTCATCGAAAGAAAAGCATATTTTTGCATGTAGCTAGGACTTGCATTATGCTTCTGATTATGTACTCACCTCATGCATTCACCTAACCGTCCAGATAAAATTAACGGTAGAACTAGGGTAAAATATTTAGAAACTTGTGTGTAAGTTAGAGATGTGTTCCGACGCCGTTAAGCGTGGCAGCTGTCGTTATTTGCCAGCACTGTATCCCGGGGGTACTGTAGTCTTCCACGTACTTATCGGTATATCGATCTCCTTCACATACCCACCAAGTACCATAATCCGTACTTGGCGTATATCGAAGGGTGTATCACATACTCGGTAGTATATCGGAAGGTCTCTTGCCAAACGGTTGTGCATTAGACAGCACCACTACGAATTTGAGCTCCCACGTACCTTGTGTATATCGGGAGACACCACTAGGATTCCAGAAACCAACCGAGTTAACCATTTGGGCGTCTTGGAAAAGCAATACACCGAGAATAGCACTCGGGGATATTAGCACGCACGTACTGTCCAGATAATCGGGTATGTAGGCAAGGGTATGGTTCCAATCCTCCTTGTCGCGTCATATTGTTGGACCCTGCAGTATATCGCGGTTTGCAATGCCTTGATAATCCTGTGAGGTTGCAGACTTTGAATCCACTCTGTCACATAAGTCTGCTTGTTGCCTTAGTTTGAGTAGGGTTTTTTGGACTGCTTTTCCTTTGTAGCATACCCTTAGGAGAAACCCTGTTTCAGTCGTCCTGGCTGATTTTCCTGATGCTCTGGTGGATCTCCCCTGGAGAAGATCCCGTAGGATCTTAAACTTATCACCCGAATATCCCCTTAATCCGGCAGTTATTTCGAGGGTAAGAATGGATCAGCGTAACACGGTCGGGTCACATGAAGTGGAAAACCCCACTTTGAATGTTGGAGGACTTTTGTTTCCACATACTCTTCCAGATTCACCTGCTTCTCATCCCCCGCGGGATGAAGAAGCACAACTTCCAACTTCACAAGACCTGCTTCCCGTTGCTTCAGGAGAGCCTGGGTCATTATAATGGATAAACCAACCCCAAGAAAACCCCACAACCGCTGCTGGCCCATCGGAAGCCTACTAGACATATTCTACTGGCCACCCAATGGCTCATTTTTCCATCGCATCCCCACCTAACTAGACTAATCCATAAGCCCCTAGACCAATCTACAGACCCGACCCCGCCGAAATATTTGGCTCTATTCATGATCGTCTGGAACGATTACGTGTTAAGGGTGACGATCTTCGAAGACAAAGTCTCGAGCAACGACCTGGGTATAGAGAACCCCCAGCTCATCCGATATATTTTGGTTCACCCGAACCATCGCTCCACAATCTAACCATTAATGAGACTGGTCAACCCTCGTAAGAGTCCAGTCCTGAACACCAAATGAACCAACCGGTTGAAGGACAACAGTCCAACACACCTATCACTACCACAGTTACTTTACCAGTTCCGCCCCCACCTCAAAATTCGAGGGGAGGATACTCCATTCCCCTGGATTACCCTATTCATAATGTTATTACTACAGTAGCTAGCCAGCAATTAGTGTTGGGTCAACCTTTACCGAATGGTCATCCTATTGTGGCTGGGTGGAAACCCCCGTCTCTTAACCATAATACTATAGATGGAGTCCCTATAGGACCTACCATTAGCAACTCGCTACCTCCTGGACCTTCTACGATGGGACTATCTCATGCTAGAAGATCGTCCAATGTAATCCAACCTCCATTGATTCAAACATATCTAGGTTATCCTAACCCCGCACCGCGTCAATCTAACCCTAGAAAAATAGTTTACGGGGTACCATACCCCGGTAATCCTTACACTCTTTGGGGACAGCAAAATGTTTTACAACATGGACCCCCACCTTACCCCGGCGGTGGTGGCGGACCATCCCCTTTCGGTGGCGGCCCACCCCCTCCAGTCGGTGGAGGCGGACCACCACCTTATGGTCATGGCCCACCTTATTATGGTAATGGACCACCCCACTACAGTGGTCGACCTCCTTCTGGTCCGGGCGACACATACCCCTATGGACAGTTTCATCCTATTACACCTTATGGTCATACAAGTCCTTATACGCCTTATCAGTATTATCAGTACACGCAGCCTAATCCACAGCTGCCCTTTTTGGCTACTTTGGACCTATCTGACCTCTCTCCTTTAACCAATGACCCCATTTACCATGGAGCTAACTGGCCATCCATTCCAGTGAAACTTTCGTCTGATATCCCGAAATTTGATGGCAAGCCGAGTGAAGATCCTAAAAACCACGTGATGACATACCATTGATGGTGTTCATCCAAATCCTTAATAGATGACTCGATTCGTCTTAGATTGTTTCAAAGGACCCTCACTAGTTCGGCTTCCAAGTGGTACATTGAGTTACCACCCCACTCTTTCCCTGATTTCGGATCTCTTGCCATGAATTTTTTTACTCACTTCCAGCTGTCTATACGGTATGAAACCGGTGCTGAGATTTTAACCTTGCTCCGTCAGAATACCGCCACTCACATCTCAGATCACATCTACGAGTGGCGAAGGAGACATCATCTCATTAAAGCTCCCATTCCAGATCAACTCCTAGCAGACTGGTTTACGAAGTCTCTCATCCCTACCATAGCACGCGATGTTGCCATGAGGGGTGCTGTCACTGAAGAACAGGCCATCGCTAGTGCCCATGTGCTAGACTTAGTTTATACTCAATCCAGCACATTTTTTGATATTCTTCCCGATGCACCTCGCGACGCTAATAATCCTGCGAAACCACCCAAGGGACCCCAAGTCGATGGCATCATTGGATCCCTTCACACCCAGCCTTCTCATCAACTTGTTGGTTCTATGAACCTCCAAGGTTCATCCCCATTACCAATGCGGGCTAGTCTCAGCACCACCAAATCATCCACCCCTGCTGCTACTAAAGAAGTGAATTCTGTTTCATCAGCTTTGCCTCAGAAGGATGGCGGTAAGAAGAAGAACGGAGGGAAACCTAAGAAACCTTCCACCCAGCAGGAACAAAAGAGCACCCCTGATGATACCAAGCAGAAAAGGAAGTTAAAATTTCCTTGTCTACTGTGTGGTGATGATCATTTTTCAAAGGAATGCCCCTATAGAGATGAAGTTCAAAAATTTCATAAGGGAAAATCGACACCCGTAGTTCTCAACAATCCTTTCCCTGCTCAAAATCAGCAGTCGATCACTCACACTTCTTCTTCCCAGGAAGAAGCATCCAACACCGCACACGTTCTCATGGTAAGTAATGAGACTATCAACTTTACCACTCATTCTCATTCATACGACACCGTTCCAGACAAAGAACCCGACGGAAGTAATACTGAAAAAGATTCCACCTCGATACCCGATGTCACTATACCGGCTACGCCTCTCACCATCGCGAATCCTTCTTTTGAGTCAGTGTTGCGTCCACCCAAGAGCACGATTAGAAAATTAGTTTTTAATCCTAATGCTCGGGCTGGCCAAAACTACAATATTGTAGAATACCTGGCACAAGCTCCTTGTGCTATGTCGACGCTCGAAGTCTTGCAAAACTGTCCAAATCAGCGCAAGACTCTCCTTGCTGCTATCGGTGCCATTGACCCGGATCTATCGAACACCATTACGTTCTGGATGGAACACTTCAAATCGAGGCACTCCCATCAATTGGCATTCCAAGTTGCCACAAATATTGCTGGGAAGATTATCCATCGTACCCTTTTAGACGAAGGAGCCTCTACGTCTTTCATGTCGATCGCATGTTGGAGAGCCATAGGTTATCCCAAGTTGAATCATTCTCCTACTACTTTGAGAGCCTTTGACGGCCGTGGATTTCAACCTCATGGGATGTTACAAGCTCTACCGGTAGAGCTGGGGGGCAAGACCGTAACCCTTAACGTGGAAGTGGTCGATGCCCTGTTACATTATAACATTTTGCTTGGTCGCAATTGGTTTTATGCCATGCACGTGGTTGCGTCATCTATCTTCCGCATAGTACAATTCCCCCATCAAGGGCGAATTGTCACAGTCGACCAACTGGATTTCTACACTCCTGACACCACTTCTCATCGAGGTGATAACATTCCTTCCATTGGACAGTCTTTGGAAAAATATGAGAGTGTGGGGGTTGGCCTCCTTAAGGATTCATCCCTTATGGGAGTTTTTCCTATCTCAGATTCCCCAAATCATGTCGCTACGATCCACATGATCTCTTCACAATTATCCTCTATCTCAACCTCTACTGATTCGTAGCTTGTACCTGATGAAGCCACCACACACCTGATTGGAGACCGAATGCCTCTGTCACCTGGTGAACTTATGTACGAGGTTATCCAGTTAGCCCCAGAGGATCACGTATCTATGACCTCCACCCCTATTTCTCTGCAACAGACCTCCTCCGACCCCTTTTTTCAGACTTTTCATTCCGACAAGCCCAACATGGAAATCATGCGCACGGACGATCCTCCGTGGGAAGATCTGCACCATCGTTCGTCTTCCCTTCCTATTTCGGCTACTGTAGAGAACGACATCCGCACCATTTTTACACCGGATGATATTTCTAGCTCTCCATCTTTGATACTCGCGTGTCAAACCAATTCTGAAGGCAACTTAGCCAACATCGAACCTACTACTTTGATCGACATCTCGATTAAACCTGGTGTAGTGGAACACATTCAGTTACGCCAGAAGTGTTCCCTTGAAGAAATCATCTTCTCTGTGGCCTTGTTCAAACGATTTCGAGACGTATTCGCTTGGAATTACGAGGAGATGCCTGGGATAGACCCCTCCATTGTTTTGCACGATATCAAAACCTATCCCGACATCAAGCCTGTTCGCCAAAAGTTGCGACCGGTACACCCCCGGAAGACTACGGCAATCAAGACAGAGATTGAAAAGCTCTTGAAGGCTAGTTTCATTTACCCTGTCCCGTTGACAGAATGGGTCTCAAATGTCATTCCTGTGAACAAAAAGCAGGGCTTCATCCGTGTCTGCGTCGATTATCGGGATCTTAACAAAGCTTGTCCTAAGGACAACTACCCAACTCCCTTCATCGACCAGATCATCGACAATTGTGTCAGGAGTGTCATCTTTTCATTTATGGATGGTTTTTTCGGTTACAACCAAATTGAGATCCACCCATCCGATCAACACAAGACGGCTTTCATCTGCCCTTGGGGGACATTTGCATACCGCAAACTCCCTTTTGGCCTTAAAAACGCTGGCGCCACTTTACAGCAGGCCATGTCGTACGCTTTCCATGATGTGAAGGACTTTGTGGAACCTTACTTGGATGATCTGCCTGCCCATTCAAAGCAATGTGAGTTCCACTTTGATCATCTGACAGCCCTTTTCCTCATATGCAGGAGGTACAACATCCGCTTGAATCCTAACAAAAGTATTTTTTGTATCGAGTACGGACGCCTCCTCAGCTTTATCGTCTCCAAAGATGGGATCTGCATTGATCCCTCGAAGGTGGAAGCCATCGTCGCTCTTCCGCCTCCTACTAATATCACGGAACTTCAAAGCCTGCAAGGAAGAGCAACTTACTTACGGTGTTTCATTTGTAACTTCGCACAAAAGACGCAGGGCTACATGAGGTTAGTAAAAAAGGACATCCCGTCCATTTGGGATGACGAGGCTCAACAATCTTTCGATAGTCTAAAGCATGCCATCACGCATGCCCCTGTGATCCAATGGCCAAATTACTATCGAGATTACATCCTATATATCGCTACTTCTGACACCACTATTGCTGTGGTTTTGGTTCAGGAAGACCAGAACGCCCAGGAACATGTGATCTATTATGCCAGTAAAGGTCTCATTGACGCTGAAACTCGCTATTCACATGTTGAGAAACTTTCCCTCGCAGCAGTCATTGTTGTGCAGAAGTTCCGACATTATATTCTGATCCGCACCACTACCATCATTGCCGATTCGAACCCCATGTACCACGTTCTGACACGTCAAGTGCTTGGGGGCAACTATTCACGTGAAATTGCAAGAATTCGATCTTCTTTTCGAAAAAGCTAAGTCTAAGAAGTCTTTGGTGTTTGCCGAGCTTATTTGCGACCTCCCTCGTACCGATGTAGAAACTGGGCCCAATGATGCCTTTCCAGATGAGTCATTGTTTCTTATCAGTACGTCTAACCCATGGTATGGAGATATCACATTGTATCTTCAAACCCAACATTTCAACCTCGATCTGTCTCGTGATGATCGTCGTCATATACGTCACCACACAAAATATTACCTGATCATTAGCGATACTTTGTACAGCCATGGTGTCGATTCAATTATTCGATGTTGTATAACTCACGATGAGGCTGAACGCGTTCTAAATGACTATCACGCTAGGGCATGTGGTGGTCACCTCTCTGGGATGGCTACAGCCCAGAAGATTTTGCGTGCAGGATATTATTGGCCTACTATCTTTAAAGATTGTATTGAGGCCGTGAAGAAATGTCCTCCATGTCAACATTTTCACACAAAGAAGCGCACCCATCCCACCCCGTTACACCGGGTTTTTGCCGTGGACCCCTTTGCAAAATGGGGCATCGATTTTATGCATTGTAAGCCTACCTTGGTCGAGGGGCATAGTTACATCATCATAGCTGTGGATTATTTCAAAAAATGGGCTGAGGAAATGCCTACATACCAAAACGACGGCAAAACCGTTGCACTCTTTATGTTCAATCATGTGATACCACATTTTGGAGTTCCTCAGGAAATAGTCACCGATCATGGTTCTCACTTTCAAAACCATATGGTTGATGAACTGAGGGATAGATTGGGTTTTTTCCACGAAAAATAAACACCCTACTACCCGCAATCCAATGGACAGGTCAAGGCCATTAACAAGGTCTTGAAAACTATGGTCCAAAGGATGGTGGGTATGCATAAGTCCAACTGGCATAATATGCTCTTTT
Organism: Larix kaempferi; assembly: GCA_027924585.1. Taxonomy (NCBI): domain Eukaryota; kingdom Viridiplantae; phylum Streptophyta; class Pinopsida; order Pinales; family Pinaceae; genus Larix; species Larix kaempferi. Next base: position 27,565,029 of record BSBM01000361.1, read on the forward strand.
CAGCATTATCAGCCTACAGAACTTCCGTAAAAACTGCCACAGGTTTTACTCCTCTCCGATTGGTGTATGGATTGGAGGCTATCCTCCCCATAGAGTGCGAAATCTCGTCTCTACAACTCGCTATCGAACTTCTTCCTAACACTACTGCTGAGGAAGAATGTTTCCTGTACTTAGCAAAGCTTGATGAGTCCCGCCGAGATGTCGCTCTTGCTAATGAAGCACATAAGAAACACATCAAATCTCAGTACAACAAGTCAGTGAAACCTCATATCTTCAACGAGGGTGACCTGGTCCTCACATACGACTAGAAACATGACAAGCTGGGGGCAGGAAAGTTCCAGTCCATGTGGCATGGACCTTACATTGTCAAACGTGTTATGGAAAAGGGAGCTTACGAGCTTGAAGATTATGGTGGAATATCTTTGGGTGAACCCCATAATGGGCTTTACCTGAAGAGGTACTATGCCTGATTCTGTCATGCATAGACCTTTTGTATATACTGTACATGGCGTGTGTGTTTTTGTGTGGTGTGATGCATTTATTATTTAGTGCCTCTCGATCTTGTTTCCACTTCCTATATCATGTTTTGTCTATGTGTGCAGATGGCAACGTGCTATGGATTCACAGACGGCGCCAGCCGGCATACCTGTAACCTTTCCTCGGCAGCTTGGGTACTGTATTCTCCAATAGGCGAGCTCATTAGCTCAAGAGGAAGTTGCCTTGGATTCGCAACCAATAATGCCACAGAGTATCTGGCAGTAATTGGAACCTTAACCGATGCTACTTACTTGGGTATGGACCACATTGTCATCCACATGGATTCTCAATTAGTGGTCTCCCATCTTAACCAGATCTATGTTATCTGCGATCCCACCCTACTCCTTCTCTTTAGGCGAGTACGTCTCCTGGAAAGGTCGTTTGAATCTATTCAATACCTGCACATTCCACAAGAGTTAAACACAGTTGCTGACTCGATGGCCAACTTCATTCTAGATTGGTACATCGCACACACATGATACTCATAACATGTAAAAGCATTCACAACATGTAAATAATGCACTGTATAGAAGCAAGCATATAAACAAGATCACATCATCATGTTTTGAAACACATAATGTATAAATCGTCGGACTGACTGTATATATATATAATCTCAAAAAGGTAGTGCTGATACAAAAGTATGGAGCACGCTGGCTTTCAGTAAGTCTCTACAAAATTTGAAGCCTCGCAACTTTCAGTAGTACAAAATCTGAGGCCTCTAAGCTCTCAGTACACAAACAATAACAACATGTGGCCTATCATCTGGCCTGTACATCCCTAGGTGGTCTAACATCCCTAGCCTGCTGAGACTGGAAGCAGTCCACTACTCTCGCAACCTTGCGAAGCAGTGCGTTGAAGCACGCAGTCGCTCCAACCGTGTGTACCTACATGGGTCGCGGCGCCTCATCTACCATCAGCTCAGGAATGTCTAGTGTCAACCCACTCAGGTTGGCATAGACTCTGTCCATCTCCCTGATGGTACCATGCACACCTGGACCCATGATCACTCCCTCTCCTCTCTCTCTCCTAGCCAGAAGAGAGGTACCCACTAGTCGTATGGGCCCCACATTTGCACACACATGTTGTTCACCTATCAACACTATATCAAAAAAAATCATAAATGCACAAAACTCATAAAATACAAGGATCATTTGTTTTTACCGAGGTCTCCCCATGCTGCTCCCTCTGGCAGCAACAAGTCTGGATCATTTGTGAAGTCGGTGCCACTATATGGAAAATCCTCCACCATCAGTAACTAGCCCTCCATCCAAGCGAAGAACTCAAGAGGGAATTCGATGATAGGACCCCCACCATGTCGACTCATCACATCGGTCCACCTATCCATGTGTGGATCCCTGAGGTCCCTATCCTCTAGTGGTACCTGAGCACACAAATGGGGAACCCGTTTTCGAAAGAACAAGATCATTATAGATCCATAGCCAAACTGTTTGAGCTCTCCCCGTCGACACTTTGTCAGCTGAGCTCGCATGTTTATGAGGACTCCCTCGCACCATTTGAAGATCTTCGTAGACAAACAGTCCTCCGCATAAAGCATTTGTTCCCTGGTGGCTAAGTGAGGAGCTTGACTCCCCACCATCCTCATAATGGTGAATAGTATGGAACGTAATGGACACGCCTGTACATCTTTGATACAAATATTTCCACTAGATGCACGGGCGTTGGGACCACAATGATGTCGGATCAAGTCCTCCACAGTACGATCACTCCCACGTGACCCAGTGAGTACCACATTGTACCCCCTTTGGGACAAACTAGTTAGAAAGTAGATATCCTCGACATCTATGGTAAGCTCGTGCTCACCAATCACGAAGTACTGCTGAGCTGCATCCCAGCATCGGAGAATATGGCTCAGTAGTGGGAGTTGGGATCTCATCCCCTGAATGTTGAAGAACTTGAGGAGCCCACAGTTCCTCAATGCTTCCACACAATGTGGATCATTTGCAGCTTGTTCCTCATCGAGTTCATGTTCCCTTTCCCACCATTCTAAAACCATTGTGATGCTTGGAACCTGTCAACAGGAGGTTTTTAACATTATTAGAACTTGCTTCAACCTCTGTGGGTCTTTATTTTGAGTTTGGTTTGAGTTTGGGGATGGACGTCGTCGTCGCACCCCGCTTTTGCATGTAGAGAAACATTGTTGCAGTCCAGTTATATGACCTTTGCGACGACTCAATCTCGTCGCAGTTCCCGAAAGGGAAAACTGCGACGAGATGAGGGCGCAATGGCCCTTCCCAAATAAAGCCAAAACCCAAAAAAATTTACTAAAAATAAAAATTGTAAACCACTACAAACATGATGGGTGAAGTTTAGGATTACCTATTCCTAACGACAGGTGAAATGGCTGATCATAGCTCCTGGAATCGACAAGTGAAAATCTGGCTCCAAATGGCACTACTCCTTCCAAATTTGGCAAATAAAACAATGGTGACTATATTTGGTTTATGCTTCTATTTCTAAACAAAATGGAATATTCCTTTTTCAAATATTTGATGCCGTTATATCGTTTACTATAGTTTGGATCAATTTTATTATATTTGAACGTTCGGTTGACTATATGACCTAGTTTCCGAGCATGCAGGAGTTGCCAAGTGCCTTTCTACGCCATTTTCATATTGGAACGGTCACCTCAGGTATGAACACCCCTTATGGTTTTTATCGTTTATTCTTTTTCATAGATTGCAATTAATGAGCTTACTCTTCGTTTGTTCTCATGCTCTCAAAACTATGAGAATAAGTACCGAGTTACGATTTATCACTTATCCGAGCTCGTTAAACTCCTATGGAAAAGGAACCCCCCAGAGTCTATCTTTAAGCTCTTTTCAGGCTCTCAAAACATGAAAAGATTGCCAAGCGAACTTGTCACGTTCACGCTTGTAAAAGAATTTGAATGGTCGTCCTCCCGATGATAGTTTACCCCTTTTTAAACTAGGGGGCACTAGTTACGAAAAAGGTATACTCCAGCCAATCATGACTGGAAGAGTCCTCTCCCGCGTTGCTTTACCCTTTTTTGGGCAATGAGGCAAACTTTACGAAAAAGGACCATTGGAGTCTTCTTTAGTTCTTTTCAGACTCTCTAAACATGAAATGACGACCGAGTTTACCTTCTATGGACTCGTTAAATTCTTACATTGAAGGGCTCGCCATGGGACGAACCCCTCCTATCCCAGGTTCGGAAACTATTTGGGATTGGACTCATCTATGAGATGAGCTATACCGAGCATTTGGTTACCCTCATCAAGCTCGTAAAAAACACATGAGGCACTTATCATTCATGATGGGGGAAAAGGAAATCTTTTGTGTTACACACTTTGTTAGTGGCAGTACATAGTCGTTCTTGAACATGGCACTCATTTGCATTTGCATACAAGTACTTGGACCATCTCTTTGTCTTTGAGTTTCACTTACTTCCTGAGTCTTATTAATCCTTTGAGTCATTCAAAGAAAGTTTCTTTCATCAGTCGCATTGGAAATTCGTGTCATACTCGTCATGTCAATACTGGCAAGTCATGCCATGCCCATGTTCAAGAATACATTTGTTATCTGCAATCAGTATACCCATCACCATGTCGGTATACTCTAATTCAATCTTGCATATTACTGTACCATCTGATCTACTCTACACATATTTTATCGTGTTTCGTGTCGATTGATGGGGGATTCATCATGGCCCTCCTTCGACGGATTCATCCTTGTCGACTTCAACTCATCATCCGAGGAATGAATCTAGAAACCAATCAAGTACCTTGGCCCTGCATGCCTCAATGGAAGGTTACCTCGCTTTCAACATGAGTTTACATTATTGACTCTTGATTGAAATATTTCATCTTGTGTTCGAATTCAACTCATTTATTCACGCTTGATGATATGTATTGTGATACCTTGGGAATCATTGACATCAATGGTGATCTCCCTCGTGATTGTTAACGGTTTACATCAATGATCGGTAATCAAGTGGTTTCTACCATGTTCGACATCAAGACATTTGTAATCACGTGGATAGATTCGTATCATTGTGGGATCAGCTTGAAGACCCTGGGGAGTCATGTTTTACCCAGGCTGCGATGGAGTTTGTATTGACTCATATTAAATGTATCCACATTTGTATTGTTCATGGTTTTGTTATCATCTCATCATGGATCTACGCTTGTGTCTAGTAGCCATGATTTTGTTCAGTCAGTCATTACTACCGTGGATCTGCATTGTATTGATCAGCAACCATGTTGTACGTCATATGCGATTGTCAGATCAGATTCAGTTGTACTGTAGCAGTGCCCTTCATCCAAATGGTCCATTTCCATTCCTTCTATCAAATCATTTCACCTATCCAATCTTTGAACTGCTTCATGCTTTGGGGGGCATTCTGTTACACCTAAAATCTCCTCATCATCAGATTTAGTGTATACATCCCTGAATTTACCCTGATTAAGTGATTTCCCTAGAAGGATTTGTACTCATTTGTACTAGGTTTTGAGAGGTCGTCGTAGGATGCACTCAAGCAACTTGCGACGTCGCACCTTTCCCCATTACAGGGTGCGAGGAAGTCAGTTAGATGGCAAAAATAGCTTCTTCGAGTCCCTTCTCGAAGCCTGTTGAATTGGGACCCTATCCTTGACCTCTTGGAGGAGATGGCATTCGGTTCCTAACACCTTGGAAAGATCCCTTAAGCCTCTCCTATCATATCTCAACCTATCCTATCCATATCCTATCCACTTAGTCCTATTTAAATGAAGCTCACTCCCATTCCAAGGGGAGGAAGTCTATGGTATCTACATGCTGGTGAAATCATCCTTGGGATACCTCTAATCACCTATTGGGAGACTCATACTTCCTTGGGAGGATATGGAAAATGGATTCGATGGAGAAGGGCTGCAACGTTAATCCTTGGTTGTAGTTCTATATCTCTACTATGTATTTCCCTCTATTTACAGTAATACAAATGCTTTCCACCAATATTGTTAATGCGAGATGATATTGATTAGTTTACCTACTTAACTGTTTACTTATATCTCTTATTGTATAGATGCTCTTTATTCGTTTCATGTTGTTTGTGTCTTGACAGGTCTTGCAGCTTAGATATGATGATCGTTGGACGTGGAATAACATTCAAGAAAAGAGGATTGCGAAGTAAAAGGTAATACATCTAGCACTTGATCCTTAAGTATATCTAGGAAATCCATTTGTAGTCTGTTCTATTTGTTCTAGACTCGCATTGAGCTAGGGAGATCCGGCTCGCGTCCGCTCGAGTGGATTGTCCATCAAACAAATCTGGCGACCATACTGGGGAATGTACATCTTGTTTAGTAGTTTTCAATCTGAGAGTAATTTTCAGTGTATTTCTTGACACAATCCTTTTATTTGTCATTTGCTTCATGAATTGGCTTCACCATCAGATCTTCACATTGAAGACTCTAATCTACTTCCTCTGAGTTCATATTACTCATTTTCAAACCATTCCATGGTTCATTGCTGGGAGATATGATTCATTTTTGAATTTAGACTCTGCCTGTCGCACCTGATTAGTGGAAACAGAGCGACACTGTGTCACTTCTGGCCTCTGTTCTTTACCTGTTAGTCACTCATCGCAGCCCTTTCATTGGTAGACTGCGACATCGTCGCACTTCCCATATAGGTAAACTGCGACGTCGCACTATGTACAACCACAGAGTGCATCGATTTATCAAAACTTGGCATACATGCATCCCCTCTCCATTTGTCAGTCTGAACTTTGGTTTGCTGTATGAACTCCCTCTATGCTGCAAGATCCAGCCAGAGATCCCATCTTTAATTTGTGTGTTGAGCGTTTGGTTTTGTTTGGATTGATTCTGGGTTCCGTCTTGGACAAGTCTGAAGACCGGTAGTGGTGGATACTATTGTCTCCTCCACCTTCATCCACTCACCCTTGCATTTCCTTCCTTCCATCCCTGATCTGGTCATTGCATTAGATCAACCTCTAGACCTCATTTACATTTATTGTTTGAGCTTTGCTTGCTACTGTCTGATTTGAGTCTTGTGTGTTTTTCAAATTAACTAAGTGCTTGTCTTTTCTTGAGTTTTTTGAGTGTACTGAATGCTGGAAGTAGTGTTTTCTTTTCAGTCATTTACATTCGGAAGCATAGTTGTTATCAAGTTAATCTTTTTATGCATCCATTGAAAAGTTAAAAGTGCTTCTTTCCGATCATTTCTCAAGCATTTTTCAAGAAAATTGTTGCGCATTGGAACGTTTTCATTTATGTTTTGGAAAAATTGAATGAATGTATGACCAATTGTGTTTTTCTTGAATTATGAATCGCTCATCTTCTTGAAAGACTCAAAGATGCTTCAGTTTTTGCAAAATTAATTCCATGCTAAGGAAAGATAGATGCATTTTTAATTTGTATTGCTTTTAGGTCATTAAAAGTGAAATTGAAAAGCTTGCATACTCCACCTCGGAATCCTCTCTTTTCATTACCTAGTATTGTGTTACTTTGAAAAGAAAAAGAAAAGGAAAATTGTTGTGATTTGGTTTTAGTAGTGTTGTAAATTTTTTGTGTTTCGCACGAAAAGGAAAAGAATGCTTTTACATCATTTTTTCATAGAGTTTGGATTGTGTTGCATTGCATTGCTTTGGTCAAAATTGTCGGAAAGAAAAAGAAGATTTCTCCTTCACATAGGTAGCATTCATCGAAAGAAAAGCATATTTTTGCATGTAGCTAGGACTTACATTATTCCGATTATGTACTCACCTCATGCATTCACCTAACCGTCCAGATAAAATTAACGGTAGAACTAGGGTAAAATATTTAGAAATTTGTGTTTAAGTTAGAGATGTGTTCGAGTGTTGTTAAGCGTGGCAGCTATCGTTATTTTCCAGCACTGTATCCTGGGGTTACTGTATTCTTCCACGTACTTATCGGTATATCGAGCTCCTTCATGTACCCACCAAGTACTATAATCCATACTTGGCGTATATCGAAGGATGTATCACGTACTCGATAGTATAAGGTCTCTTTCCGAACGGTTGTGCATTAGACAACACCACTACGAATTTGAGCTCCCACGTACCTTGCGTATATCAAGAGACACCACTAGGATTCCTGAAACCAACCGAGTTAACCATTTGACTGCCTTGGCAAAGCAATACACCGAGAACAGCACTCGGGGAGATTAGCACACATGTATTGTCCAGGTAATCGGGTATGCATGCAAGGGTATGGTCCCAATCCTCCTTGCCGCGTCATATTGTTGGACCCTGCAGTATATCGCGGTTTGCGATGCCTTGATAATCCCATGAGGTTCCAGACTTTGAATCCACTCTGTCACATAAGTCTGCTTGTTGCCTTAGTTTGAGTAGGTTTTTCTGGACTGCTTTTCTTTTGTAGCATACCCTTAGGAGAAACGTTGTTTCAGCCATCCTGCCTGATTTTCCTGACGCTCTGGTGGATCTCCCCTGGAGAAGATCACGTAGGATCTTAAACCACCTGAATATCCCCTTAATCCGGAGGTTATTTCGAGGGTAAGAATGGATCAGCATAACATGGTCGGGTCACATGAAGTGGAAAACCCCACTTTGAATGTTGGAGGACTTTTGTTTCCACATACTCCTCCAGATTCACCTGCTTCTCATCCCCCGTAGGATGAAGAAGCACAACTTCCCACTTCACAAGACCTGCCTCCCGTTGCTTTGGGATAGCCTGGGTCATTAGAATGGATAAACCAACCCCAGAACAACCCCAAAATTGTTGTTGGCCCATCGGCAGCCTACTGGACATATTCTACCGGCCACCCAGTGGCTCATTTTTCCATCGCATCCCCACCTAACTAGACTACTCCAGAACCCTCTAGACCCGTCTACAGACCTGACCCCGCCAAAATCGTCGTCTCTATTCATGATCGTCTGGAATGATTACGTGTTAGGGGCGACGATCTTCGAAGACAAAGTCTCGAGCAACGACCTCGGTACAGAGACCCCACAGCTCATCCGATATCTTTCGGTTCACCCGAACCATCCCTCCACAATCTGACCATTAATGAGACTTGTCAGCCCTTGCAAGAGTCCAGTCCTGCACACCAAATGAACCAACTAGTTGAATGACAACAGTCCAAGACACCTATCACTACCACAGTTACTTTACCAGTTCTGCCCTCACCTCAAAATTCGAGGGGAGGATACTCCATTCCCCTGGATTACCCTATTGGTAATGTTATTACTACGGTAGCAATCCAGCAACCAGTGTTGAGTCAACCTTTACCAAATGGTCAACCTATTGTGGCTGGGGGGAAACCCCCATCTCTTAACCATAATACTACAGTTGGAGTCCCTATCGGACCTACCATTAGCAACTCGCTACCTCCTGGACCATCTATGACGAGGCTATCCCATGCTGGAAGATCGTCCAATGTAACCCAACCTCCATCGAGTCAAACATATCCAGGTTATCCTAACCCCACGCCGGGTCAACCTAACCCTGGAAACATACTTTACGGGGTACCATACCCCGGTAATCCTTACACTCTTTGGGGATAGCAAAATGTATTACCACATGGACCCCCACTCACAATCCCTCAAATTCCCCCACCTCCAAAGGGAGGCGGCGGGCCGCCACATAACCTCAGAGGAAATGGACCTCTACCTTCTAGCAGAGCACATCCTCATTTCGGTCACCATTGGCGCCCCCCCCTGGAGGAGGTGGCGGAGGACCGCCACCACCACCTCCTTGCAGTGGCAGTGGTGGAGGACCATCTTATCCTGGCGTTGGTGGTGGCTGTCCACCACCCTACCATGGTGGAGGTGGTGGAGGAAACCCTTTCCCATCAGGTAGCAATTGTAGTGGACCACCACCCCCTCCTGGTGGAGGTGGTGGAGATCCATCCTATTCTGGAAGCGGTGGTGGACCACCCCTACCCCCTGGAGGAGGCGGTGGAAGCCCACCTTACCCCAGCGATGGTGGCGGACCACCCCCTTTCGACGGTGGCCCGCCCCCTCCCTCCAGTGGAGGCGGACCACCACCTTATGGTCATGGCCCACCTTATTCTAGTAATGGACCACCCCACTACAGTGGCAGACCTCCTTCTGGTCCGGGCGGCACATACCCCTGCGAACAGTTTCCTTCTTGTACACCTTATGGTCACACCAATCCTTATACGCCTTATCCGTATTATCAGTACGCGTAGCCTAATTTACAGTTGCCCCTTTTGGCTACTTTGGACCTACCTGACCTCTCTCGTTTAACAAATGACCCCATTTACCACGGAGCTAACTGGCCATCCATTACGGTGAAACTTCTGTCTGATATCCCAAAATTTGATGGCAAGCTGGGTGAAGATCCTAAAAACCACGTGATGACATACCATTTATGGTGTTCATTCAACTCCTTAATAGATGACTCGATTCGTCTTATATTGTTTCAAAGGACCCTCACCGGTTCGGCTGCCAAGTGGTACATTGATTTATCACCCCACTCTTTCCCTGATTTTGGATCTCTTGCCATGAAATTTTTGACTCACTTCCAGCTGCCTATACGGTATGAAACCGGTACTGAGATTTTAACCTTGCTCCGTCAAAATACCTCCACTCACATCTCGGATCACATCCACGAGTGGCGAAGGAGACGTCGTCTCATTAAAGCTCCCATTCCAAATCAACTCCTAGCAGACTGGTTTACGAAGTCTCTCATCCTTACCATAGCATGAAATGTTGCCATGAAGGGTGCTCTCAATGAAGGACAAGCCATTGCTAGTGCCGATGTGCTAGACTTAGATTATACTCAATCTAGCACATTGTTTGATATTCTTCCCGACACACCTCGCGATGCTAATGATCCTGCGAAACCACCCAAGGGACCCCAAGTCGATGGCATCATTGGATCCCTTCACACCCAACCTTCTCATCAACCTGTTGGTTCTGCGAACCTCCAAGGTTTGTCCCCATTACCAATGCGGGCTGGTCTCAACACCACCAAATCATCCACCCCTGCTGCTACTAAAGAGGTGAATTTTGTTTCATTAGCTTCGCCTCAGAAGAACGGCGGTAAGAAGAAGAACATAGGGAAACCTAAGAAACCTTCCACCCAACAGGAACAAAAGAGCACCCCTGATGATACCAAGCAGAAAAGGAAGTTAAAATTTCCTTGTCTACTGTGTGGTGATGATCATTTTTCGAAGGAATGCCCCTATAGAGACGAAGTTAAAAAATTTCTTAAGGGAAAATCCACACCCGCAATTCTCAACGATCCTTTCCCTACTCAAAATCAGCAGTCGATCGCTCACACTTCTTCTTCCCAGGAAGAAGCATCCAACACCGCACACATTCTCATGGTAAGTAATGAGACTGTCAACTTGACCACTTGTTCTCATTCGTACGACACCGTTCCAGCCAAAGAACCCGACGGAAGTAATACTGAAAAAGCTTCCACCTCGATACCCGATGTCACTATACCGGCTATGCCTCTCACCATCGTGAAGTTGTCTTTTGAGTCAGTGTTGCGTCCACCCAAGAGCACGATTAGAAAATAAGTTTTTAATCCTAATGCTCGGGCTGCCCAAAACTACAATATTGTAGAAGACCTGGCACAAGCTCCTTATGCTATGTCGATGCTCGAAGTCTTGCAAAACTGTCCAAATCGGTGTAAGACTCTCCTCGTTGCTATCGATGCCATTGACCCGGATCTATCGAACACCATTACATTCTGGTTGGAACACTTCAAATCGAGGCTCTCCCATCAATTGGCATTCCAAGTTGCCACAAATATTGTTGGGAAGATTATCCATCGTACCCTTTTAGACGAAGGAGCCTCTACGTCTGTCATGTCGATCGCATGTTGGAGAGCCATAGGTTCTCCCGAGTTGAATCATTCTCCTACTACTTTTAGAGCCTTTGACGACCGTGGCTTTCAACCTCATGGGCTGTTACAAGCTCTACCGGTAGAGCTGGGGGGAAAGACCATAACCCTTAACATGGAAGTGGTCGCTGCCCATTAGATTATAGCATTTTGCTTGGTCGCAATTGGTTTTATCCCATGCACGCGGTTGCATCATCTATCTTCTGCATAGTACAATTCCCCCATCAAGGGCGAATTGTTACAGTCGACCAACTGGATTTTTGCACTCCTGACACCACTTCTCATCCAGGCGATAACATTCCTTCCATTGAACAGTCTTTGCAAAAATATGAGAGTGTAGGGGTTGGCCTCCTTAAGGATTCATCCCTTATGGGCATTTTTCCTATCTCGGATCCCTCAAATCATGTCGCTACGATCCACATGATCTCTTCACAGTTATCCTCTATCTCCATCTCTACTGATTCGTGGCTTGTACCTGACGAAGCCACCACACACCTGATTGCAGACCGCATGCCTCTGTCACCCGCTGAACGTATGTACGAGGCTATCCATTCAGCCCCGGAGGATCACTTATCTATGACCTACACCCCTAGTTCTATGCAACGGACCTCCTCCGACCCCTTTTTTCATACTTTTCATTCCGATGAGTTGATCATGGAAATCATGAGCGCGGACGATCCTCCATGGGAAGATCTGCACCATCGTTTGTCTTCCCTTACTATTTCGGCTACTGTAGAGAATGACATCCGCACCATTTTTACACCGGATGATCTTTCTGGCTCTCCATCTTTGATACTCGAGTTTCAGACCAATTCTAAAGGCAACTTAGCCAACATCGAGCCTACTACTTTGATAGACATCTCGGTTAAACCTGGTGCAATGGAACACATTCAGTTAGGCCAGAAGTGTTCCGCTGAAGAAATCATATTCGCTACGGCCTTGTTCAAACGATTTCGAGACGTATTCGCTTGGACTTATGAGGAGATGCTTGGGATAGACCCCTCCATTATTTTGCACAAGATCAAAACCTATCCCGACATCAAGCCTGTTCGCCAAAAGTTGTGACCGGTACACCCCCGGAAGACTGCGGAAATCAAGGCAGAGATTGAAAAGCCCTTGAAGGCTGGTTTCATTTACCGTATCTCGTTGACAGAATGGGTCTCAAATGTCGTTCCTATGAACAAAAAGCAAGGCACCATCCATGTCTATGTCGATTATCGGGATCTTAACAAAGCTTGTCCTAAGGACAACTACCCAACTCCCTTCATCGACCAGATCATCGACAATTGCGCTGGGAGTGTCATCTTTTCATTTATGGATGGTTTTTCCGGTTACAACCAAATTGAGATCCACCTGGCCGATCAACACAAGACGGCTTTCATCTGCCCTTAGGGGACATTTGCATACCACAAACTCCCTTTTGGCCTTAAAAACGCTGGCGCCACTTTCCAGCGGGCCACGTCGTACGCTTTCAACGATGTGAAGGAATTTGTGGAACCTTACTTGGACGATCTCCCTACCCATTCGAAGCAGCGTGAGTTCCACTTTGATCATCTGAAAACCGTTTTCCTCAAATGCAGGTGGTATAACATCTGCCTGAATCCTCACAAAAGTATTTTTTGTGTCGAATCCGGACGCCTCCTCTACTTTATCGTCTCCAAAGATGGGATCTGCATTGATCCCTCGAAGGTGGAAGCCATCGTCGCTCTTCCGCCTCCTACTAATATCACAGAACTTCAAAGCATGCAAGGCAGAGCAACTTACTTACGGTGTTTCGTTTGTAACTTCGCACAAAAGACGCAGGGCTACATGAGGTTAATGAAAAAGGACGTCTTGTTCATTTGGGATGACCAAGCTCAACAATCTTTTGATAGTCTGAAGCATGACATCACATATGCCCTCGTGATCCAACCACCAAATTACTATCGAGATTACATCCTATATCTCGCTACTTCGGACACCACTATCGCCATGGTTTTGGTTCAGGAAGACAAAAACGCCCAGGAACATGTGATCTATTATGCCAGTAAAGGTCTCATTGACGCTGAAACTTGCTATTCACATGCTGAGAAACTTGCCCTCGCAGCAGTCATTGCTGTGCAAAAGTTCTGACATTATATTCTACTCAGCACCACTACCATCATTGTCGATTCGAACCCCATGTACTGCATTCTGACACGTCAAGTGCTTGGGGGAAAGTATTCACGCTGGATCGTGATACTGCAAGAATTCGATCTTCTTTTCGAAAAAGCTAAGTCTAATAAGTCTTTGGTGTTTGCTAAGCTTCTTTGCGACCTCCCCCGTACCGATGTAGAAACTGAGCCCAATTACTCCTTCCAGATGAGTCATTGTTTCTTATCAGTACGTCTAACCCATGGTATGGAGATATCACATTGTATCTTCAAACCCAACGTTTCAACCCCGATCTGTCTTGTGACGATCGTCATCGTATACGTCACCACGCAAAATATTACCTGATCATTAGCGAAACTTTTTACTGCCATGGCGTCGATTCAATTCTTCGACGTTGTCTAACTCATGATGAGGTTGAATGCGTTCTAAATGACTGTCACGCTGGGGCATGTGGTGATCACCTCTCTGGGATGGCTACATCCCAGAATATTTTGCGTGCAGGATATTATTGGCCTACTATCTTTAAAGATTGTATTGATGCCATGAAGAAATGTCCTCCATGTCAACATACAATGAAGCGCACCCATCCCGCCCCGTTACACCCGGTTATTTCCATGGGCCCCTTTGCAAAATGGGGCATCGATTTTATGCATTGTAAACCTACCTCGGCCGGGGGGCATAGTTATATCATCGTAGCTGTGGATTATTTCACAAAATGGGCCGAGGAAATGCCTACATACCAAAACGACGGCAAAACCGCTGCACTCTTTATGTTCAATCATGTGATAACACGTTTTGGAGTTCTTCAAGCAATAGTCACCGATCATGGTTCTCACTTTCAAAACCATATGGTTGATGAACTGAGCGATTGATTGGGTTTTTGCCACGAAAATGCAACACCCTACTACCCGCAATCCAATGGATAGGTTGAGGCAATTAACAAGGTCTTGAAAACTATGGTCCAAAGGATGGTGGGTACACATAATTCCAACTGGCATAATATGCTCTTTTCAGCATTATGGGCCTACAGAACTTCCGTAAAAACAGCCACAGGTTTTACTCCTTTCCAATTGGTGTACGGATTGGAGGTTGTCCTCCCCATAGAGTGCAAAATCCCGTCTCTACAACTCGCTGTCGAACTTCTTCCTAACACTACTGCCGAGGAAGAACGTTTCCTGTACTCAGTAAAACTTGACGAGTCCCATCGAGATGTCGCTCTTGCTACTGAAGCACATAAGAAATGCATAAAAGCTCAGTACAACAAGTCAGTGCAACCTCGTATCTTCAACGAGGGTGACCTGGTCCTCACATATGACCAGAAACATGACAAGATGATCCCAGGAAAGTTCGAGTCCATGTGGCATGGACCTTACATTGTCAAATGTGTTTTCGAAAAGGGAGCTTACGAGCTTGAAGATTATGACGGAAGATCTTTGGGTGAACCCCGTAATGGGATTTACTTGTAGAGGTACTATGCCAGATTCTGTCATGCATAGACTTTTTATATACACTGTACATGGCATGTGTGTTTTTGTGTGGTTTGACGCACTTATTATTTAGTGTCTCTCGATCTTGTTTCCACTTCTTATATCATGTTCTGTCTGCATGTGCAGATGGAAACGTGCTATGGATTCACAGACGGCGCCAGCTGGCATACCCGTAACCTTGCCTTGGCAGCCTGGGTACTGTATTCTCCAACATGAGAGCTCATCAGCTCAGGAGGAAGTTTCCTTGGATTCGCAACCAATAATGTCGTAAAGTATTTGGCAGTAATTGGAACCTTAACCGATGCTACTTCCTTGGGTATGGACCACATTGTCATCCACATCAATTCTCAAATAATGGTCTCCCATCATAACCGGATCTATGATATCCGCGATCCCACCCTACTCCATCTCTTTAGGCGAGTATGTCTCCTGGAAAGGTCGTTTGAATCTATTCAATACCTGTACATTCCACGAGAGTTAAACACAGTTGCTAACTCAATGGCCAACTTCATTCTAGATTGGTACATCGCACACACATGATACTCATAACATGTAAAATCATTCACAACATGTAAATAATGCATGGTATAGAAGCAAGCATATTAACAAGATCACATCATCATTTTTTGAAACACATAATGTATAAATCGCCGGACTGTCTGTATATATATATAATCTCAAAAAGGTAGTGCTGATACAAAAGTCTGAAGCACGCTGGCTTTCAGTAAGTCTCTACAAAATATGAAGCCTCACAGCTTTCAGTAGTACAAAATCTGAGGCCTCTAAGCTCTCAGTACACACACAATAACAACATGTGGCCTATCGTCTGTCCCGTACAACCCCAGGTAGTCTAACAGCCCTAGCCTGCTGAGACTGGAAGCAGTCCACTACTCTCGCAACCCTGCGAAGCAGTGCGTTGAAGCATGTAGTTGCTCCAACCATGTGTACCTGCATGGGCCAAGGCACCTCATCTACCGTTGGCTCGAGAATGTCTAGTGTCAACCCACTTAGGTTGGCATAGACTCTGTCCATCTCTGCAATGGCAGCATGCACAGCTGGACCCATGATCGCTCCCTCTCGTCTCTCTCTCCTAGCCAGAAGAGAGGTACCCACTACTCGTATAGGCCCCACATCTGCACACACATGTTGTTCACCTGTCAGCACTATATCAAAAAAAATCATAAATGCACAAAACACAAAAAATACAAGGATCATTTGTTCTTACCGAGGTCTCCCCATGCTGCTCCCTCTGGCAACGGCAAGTCTGGATCATTTGTGAAGTCGGTGCGACTATATGGAAAATCCTCCACCATCAGTAACTGGCCCTCCATCCAAGTGAAGAACTCAGGAGGAAATCTGATGATAGGACCCCCACCATGTCGACTCATCACATCGGTCCACCTGGCCATGTGTGGATCCCTAAGGTCCCTATCCTCCAGTGGTACCTGAGGATGCAAATGGGGAACCCGTTCCAGCAAGAACGAGATCACTATAGATCCATCGCCAAATTGTTTGAGCTCTCCCCATGACACTTTGTCAGCTAAGCTTGCATGTTTGCGAGGACTCCCTTGCACCAGTTGAAGATATTCAGAGACAAACAGTCCTCCGCATAAAGCATCTGTGCCCTAGTGGCTAAGTGAGGAGCTTGACTCCCCGCCATCCTCGTAATGGTGAATAGTATGGCACATAATGGATGCACCTGTACATCTTTGATACAAATCTTTCCACTAGATGCATGGGTGTTGGGACCACAATGTTGATGGATCAAGTCCTCCACAGTACAATCACTCCCATGTGACCCAGTGAGTACCACATTGTCCCCCCTTCGGGACAAACTAGTTAGAAAGTAGATGTCCTCGACATCTATGGTAAGCTCGTGCTCACCAATCATGAAGTACTGCTGAGCCGCATCCCAGCATCAGAGCATATGGTTCAGTAGTGGGAGTTGGGAACTAATCCCCTGAATGTTGAAGAACTTGAGGAGCCCACAGTTCCTCAATGCTTCCACACAATGTGGATCATTTGCAACTTGTTCATCATCTAGTTCATGTTCCCTTTCCCTCCATTCTAAAACCATTGTGATGCTTATAACTTGTCAACAGGAGGTTCTTAACATTATTAGAACTTGCTTCAACCTCTGTGGGTCTTTCTTTTGAGTTTGGTTTGAGTTTTGGGATGGGTGTCGCCGTCGTCGCACCCCGCTTTTTCACACAAAGCGACGTCGTCGCAGTCCAGTTATATGACCTTTGCGACGACTCAGTCTCATTGCAGTTCCCGAAAGGGAAAATTGCAACGAGCCGGGGGCAATGGCCCTTCCCAAATCAAGCCAAAACCCAGAAAATTGACTAAAAATCAAATTTGTAAACCACTACAAACACGCTGGATGAAGTTTAGGCTTACCTATTCCTGACGGCAGGTGAAATGCCTAATTGTAGCTCCCGGAATCGACAAGTGAAAATCTGGCTCCAAATGGCACTACTCCTCCCAAATTTGGCAACTAAAACAATGGTGAATATATTTGGTTTTTGTTTCTATTTATAAACAAAATGGAATATTCCTTTTTCAAATATTTGATGTCGTTATATCGTTTACTATAGTTTGGATCAGTTTTATTATATTTGAACATTCAATTGATTATTTGACCTAGTTTCTAAGCGTGCAGGAGTTGCCAAGTGCCTTTCTACGCCATTTTCATATTGGAACGGTCACCTCAGGTATGAACACCCCTTATGGTTTTTGTCGTTTATTCTTTTTCATAGATTGCAATTAATGAGATTACTCTTCATTGGTTCGCGTGCTCTCAAAACTATGAGAATAAGTACCGAGTTATGATTTATCACTTTTCCGGGCTCATTAAACTACTATGGAAAAGGAAACCCCCGGAGTCTATCTTTAAGCTCTTTTCAGGATCTCGAAACACGAAAAGATTGCCAAGCAGACTTGTCACGTTCACGCTTGTAAAAGAATTTGAATGGTCGTCCTCCCGGTGATAGTTTACCCCTTTTTCGGACCAGGGGGCACTAGTTACGAAAAAGGTATACTCCAGCCAATCATGACTGGAAGAGTCCTCTCCCGCATTGTTTTACCCTTTTTTGGGCGATGAGGCTAACTTTACGAAAAAGGACTGTTTGAGTCTTCTTTAGTTCTTTTCAGACTCTCTAAACATGAAATGACGACCGAGTTTACCTTCTATGGACTCGTTAAATTCTTACATTGAAGGGCCCGCCATGGGACGAACCCCTCCTATCCCAGGTTCGAAAAATATTTGGGATTGAACTCATCTATGAGATGAGCTATACCAAGCATCTGGTTACCCTCATCAAGCTCGTAAAAAACACATGAGGCACTCATCATTCATGATGGGGAAAAAGGAAATCTTTTATGTCACACTCTTTGTTAGTGGCAGTACATAGTCGTTCTTGAACATGGCACTCACTTGCATTTGCATACAAGTACTTGGACCATCTATTTGTCCTCGAGTTCCACTTACTTCCTGAGTCTTATTACTCCTTTGAGTCATTCAAAGAAAGCATCTTTCGTCAGTCGCATTGGAAATTCATGTCATACTCATCATGTCAATACTGCCAAGTCATTCCATGCCCATGTTCAAGAATACATTTGTCATTTACAGTCAGTATACCCGACACCATGTCTATCTACTCTGAGTCAGTCTTTCATATTACTGTACCATCCGATCTACTCTACACATCTTTTGTCATGTTTTGTGTCGATTGATGGGGGATTCATCATGGCCCTCCTTCGACGGATTCATCCTTGTTGACTTCAACTCATCATCCGAGGACTGAATCTAGAAACCAATCAAGTACCTTGGCCCTACATGCCTCAATGGAAGGTTAGCTCGCTTTCAACATGAGTTTACATTATTGACTCTGGATTGAAATATTTCATCTTGTGTTCGACTTCAACTCATTTATTCATGCTTGATGATATGTACTGTGATACCTTGGGAATCATTGACATCAATGGTGATATCCCTCGCGATTGTTAACGGTTTACATCAATGACCGGTAATGAAGTGGTTTCTACCATGTTCGACATCAAGACATTTGTAATCACATGGATAGATTCGTATCATTGTGGGTTCAGCTTGGAGACCCTGGGGAGTCATGTTTCACCTAGGCTGCGATGGATTCTGTATTGAGTCATATTGCACGGATCCACATTTGTATTAGTTGTGGCTATGTTATCATCTCATCATGTATCTACGCTTGTGTCTAGTATCTATGATTGTGCTCAGTCAATCATTACTACCATGGATCTGTATTATATTGGTCGGAAGCCATGTTGTACATCATATGCGATTGTAAATTCAGAGTCAGTTGTACTGCAGCAGTGCCCTTCATTCGACAAGTCCATTTCCATTCCTTCTATCAAAGCATTTCACCTGTCCAATCTTTGAATAGCTTCATGCTTTCGGGGGCATTCTGTTACACCTAAAATCTCCTCATCATCAGATTCAGTGTATACATCCCTGAAGTTACCCTGATTAAGTGATTTCCCTGGAAGAATTTGTACTCATTTGCACTAGGTTTTGAGAGGCCGTCGCAGACTGCACTCAAGCAACCTGCGACGTCGCACCTTGCCCCATTACAGGGTGCGACGAAGTCAGTTAGATGGCAAAAATAGCTTCTTTGAGTCCCTTCTCAAAGCCTGCTGACTTGGGACCCTATCCTTGACCTCTTGGGGGAGCTGGAATTCAGTTCCTAACACCTTGGAAAGATCCCTTAAGCCTCTCCTATCATATCTCAACCTATCCTATCCATATCCTATCCACTTAGTCCTATTTAAATGAAGCTCACTCCCATTCCAAGGGGAGGAAGTCTATGGTATCTACATGCTGGTGAAATCATCATTGGGAGACCTCTAATCACCTATTGGGAGACTCATACTTCCTTGGGAGGATATGGAAAATGGCTTGGATGGAGAAGGGCTGCAGCGTTAAGCCTTGGTTGTACTTCTATATCTCTACTATGTATTTTCCTCTATTTACAGTAATACAAATGCTTTCCACCAAAATTTTTAATGTGAGATGATATCGAGTAGTTTACCTGCTTAACTGTTTACTTAGATCTCTTATTGTATAGATGCTCTTTATTCGTTTCATGTTGTTTGTGTCTTGACAGGTCTTGCAGCTTAGATCTGATGATCGTTGGACATGGAATAACATTCAAGAAAAGAGGATTGTGAAGTAAAAGGTAAGACATCTAGCACTTGATCCTTAAGTAGATCTAGGAAATCCATTTGTAGTCTGTTCTATTTGTTCTAGACTCGCAATGAGCTAGGGAGATCCGGCTCACGTCCGCTCGAGTGGATTGTCTGTCAAATAGTGCCTTGAGGGTGCTTGTGGAGGTTGCTTAGGCTATCCTTTCGAGATGCCTGGTGTTAGCACCTGGTTTTTGCAGCATAAGTATAAAGGTGAAATAGAGGGGTATCTCGAAAATTTCCCTGAAGAAAGCCTAAATCCCCTTTATTTTTCAGGACCAGGTGCTAAGGCAGGAGGATAGTTGATTCGAGATATTAAATACAAGGGAGAGCAAAGGAATGGAAAAAGAAAACATTAAATTCCAACCAAAAAGGAACGAAAATCTATAGTTTGACGCCAAATATTTCAAAGGATAGCCATCACATAGTTTCCCACCGTTGGATGGACGCAAGAGGGAGATCAGCGGCTATCATTGATTGTCGCATAGCCAAGTTGCGCGGGGAATAGAGGCATAGGCGGTCATGAGGAGTTTTACCGCCCAACAGTTGGAAGCTGGAGGAAGCGTCGCATGATAGTGTAGGTGGTAAGTGTTAGCAGGTGATTTGGTAAGGAAGAATCACAGCATCGTCGATGCTGCGACACGTCAAATGAAGTTGCGGAAGGAAGAAGGCTCTATTAGGTTATGTATTTTTTGAGTCATTTGTACCGCAATAGGCGGGTTTTTGGGTCATTGGACTACATGAGATGTAATTTCGAGTTAAGTATACCGCAATAGGTGAGTTTTTTTGGGTCATTTGGACCATATCAGTTAGATTTTGAGTAATTTTTCCAGGAGTCAGTTAAGAAGTTGTTAGTAAGTGGACAAACACTATAATGGCGGAAACCTATATATAGGCAGGAAGTTGTAGATCAAAGGGAGATAGATCGAGAAGAGAGAGAGATTAAGCAAAGAACTTTTGGTATGTTTTGGTGCAGAATTACCGAAGTCTGCGATTAGCAGAGGCATTGTATCGGGTTTCTGCAGTAATAATATGATGTGATGAAACTGTTCCTATGCAATCCTAATGTATCTTCTATCTTTTGATGATAATGCAATGTTTCTTTGATGCAATAGTCGTTTTACTGTTATAATCTGCCATAACGATGAATGTTTCCATTAATTGATGCTATGAGTACAATAATGTTGAAGTGAATATATAGATTTATCATTGAATGCTGCAATAAGATTAACTAGATGATGCCGCAACATCCTCCTTCATTCAGCGGAAACATGGTTCCGTCCACTCTCCCTTGATCGCCTCGGGTGAGACCTCATCTACTCTGCAGGTGTTGCTAGGCAGGGTAAAACCTGTCTGGGCCGGTGCTCATCAGAAATCACTATGCAGTTGGCACTTTTTCCTTTTGGGGCAGCTATGATCGTTAGTCGAATCAGATTGTGTCAGAAGAACACACGTTTGGAATAAGGAATACATCGAGGCAGCATGGCCGACGGCACCTGGAGGGATGGTTTACAGGGTTGTCACGAGGCATCCACCATGACAGCATGGCAGAAGGAATGCTTCGCACATTTTTTCACACAAAGCGACAAGCGGGGGTATGATCGCTTTGCCCACCTCCGACGTCCAAGCAGTGGAATCTTACGATTACCCTAGAGCGTGAGCAGGTGGTGCATAGGATTTCCAAGGTGGACGAATGGTTGAATGCGATGTATAAATATAGGACCCAAGGATAGTAGGAGCACAGAGGTTGTTCAGTTAAGAGGGGTTATGTTACAAGACGCTCGAGCATCTAGCTAAGTTCGGAATTCCAAGGAGATTGTGGAAATGATCCATTTTATTTCCTGTGGGAGCACACCAGGTGTGTTGAGGGCCCAAACCACGAGTGTACATGAGAGGTTAGAGTAGGCTATGACTCAGACACTCAGGGGTTACAAGCATGAGGTCTTGTCCAAGATGTCTAGGAAGTTGGTGATGGTTCAAAGTCTCGTGGTCCCTGTGACCACACAAAAGGGGGGTTCGTCGCCCCCGGGTCACTGTAATGTATGCTTACTGGTGCGAAACAAATGTGCTGGAACTACTAGCCTGTTTTACACCCTGGCGTTGCTTGCAAAATTCCTCTGTGTCTACAATCGGTCTCTCGAGACTAGAGGATGAGTTTGCAAGGTCTGCGAAAATAAGCTGGGAAGAGTCCACTTTTGGGAAAGAAGTACATGACAACGAGCAGATGATCAGTGTAGCAGAAGGAGCAGGACAACACCGCGCGATCCAGACAGTAAGAACAGTTGTAGAACTATAGTTTAGCCCTAGTCAAATAAAGACCACAAAGTTCACCATGTCCAGTTGACGTGGCTCGAGGGCGAGCCACAAGATTGTGTTGGGGGCTTGTTGGCAGGCTGTTTGGTAAGGAAGAATCGCAGCATCATCGATGCTGCGACACGTCAGACGAATTCGCGGAAGGAAGAAGGCTTTATTAGTTCATGTATTTTTTGAGTCGTTTGTACTACAATAGGCGAGTTTTTGGGTCATTGGACCACATGAGATGTAATTTCGAGTTAAGTATACCACAATAGGCGGGTTTTTTTGGGTCATTTGGACTGTGTCAGTTAGATTTTGAGTAATTTGTCCAGGAGTCAGTTAGGAAATTGTTAGTAAGTGGAAAAACACTGTAATGGCAGAATCCTATATATAGACAAGAAGTTGTAGATCAAAGGGAGATAGATCGAGAAGAGAGAGAGATCAAGTAGAGAACTTTTGGTATGTTTTGGTGCGGAATTGCTGAAATCTGCAATTTGCAGAGGCATTGTATCAGGTTTTTGCAGTAATAATATAATGTGATGAAACCGTTCATGTGCAATCCTGATGTATCTTCTATCTTTTGATGATAATGTAATGTTTCTTTGATGCAATAGTCGCTTTACTGTTATAATCTGCCGTAACGATGAATGTTTCCATTAAACGATGCTATGAGTACAATAATGTTGAAATGAATATATATATTTATCATTGAATAGTGCAATAAGATTAACTAACTAATTGTTGGTGTCCAATATTGTTACCATTTTTGATCATTTAATTTACTCGAAATGGCGTTATTTCTATCGTTATTTTTGCTATAGTAAGTTGTTTTCTTAGCCATTCATCCCATCAAACAGTCCAGGTATGCACAAATTCACTTACCATGCAAATCTTGTTATATTTCGTATATTATGGTTTATTTATGATTTAAATGATGTTTTGGGGCATAATTAACACTTATGGTTTTAATTGACAGGCTACTATTTGCAAGCTATCCTTCCTTCATCCCATGGCAGCGCTACGTGCTCATCCTCAAATGCTTTCAGCTCATTGTTCAGCCCTGCGTTCAGCCCGTGAAATCCGTGGTTGATGCATCTCAGACCGTTGAATGAAGAGGAGGACACGTGGGTTCTATTTGCCATGTGGCCCTAATGGTTAATGAACCATTGTTCTAGAAGATTAGTCCTTATGCTCGCCAAGCATGACAGCACATATCACGTCCATGTGAACACGTTAACCTCCGGTTCGTCTGCGCATTCAGCCCAGAATCACGCACGTCTGCTCAGCTCTTGCACGCCATTGTTCTAGAAGGAGTCGGCCTGTTAACACTCAGTTGGCCGACATAACTCCCACGCCCACGCTCAGTATGCCAATGTAACTCATGTGCCCACGTCGATGCTCCGGCATATGCTTATGCTCACGTTTTGAGGAAACGAATGCTCAGCTATTCGAATTGGAAAGGATTGACGCCGAAGAGATGGGTAGATGCCCCCTGCACTGTTATGTATCATTTAATCAACAGTTACAGACATTAAACATTCCTATTATTAGAGAGGTCGAATCTGTCGACCCTCTCACCCATTGTAACTTATAAATAGCCTCCTCTGTGATTGAGACGAGTTAGTTCTTTAGATTATGAATTTACGATGGTTTTCCAATCTTAGTCCAAGCATTTGCAGTCATAGATAGTGTGAAGACAGAGTCTGTAACTTTTCTCAAGTTAATGGAAGTAGCAGCTTGTTGATGTTCTACTGGTAGTCGTTTAAGTTGATCTAGTTCACCCTTCGATTGCTGGGAAGGGCCCCTCATCAACTGGAGGTTTTATTTACATTTTCTGCATATCTTTTCTTGCAATTAACTAGTCTATTTCCTGTGTGTGTAATTTAATTCATTTTCCTGTGTGTATTATATTCATTCCTCTGTAATTAATATTCTGCTGTCAATACAACCTTCCTTCTTCTTATTAGAATGGTCGACCAATAGTTCAGTAGTTTAATAATTCGTAGTTTGTTTTCAGTCCTTCTTCCATCATCATAGTTAGATATTGCTTCCAACTTCTTCCATAGTTAGCATTCCTTTGCTTCTTTTCTTCTTTGTTAAGTTTTTCTTCATGTTTGTTGTAGGTTAATTCTTCTTTCTTCTATTGCAACCTTCTCCCTTCTTATATTTCCAACTTTATTCCTACTTCTCATAGAATCATTCTTTCTCTTAGGTAATGATTTGCATAGATAATTCCTTAACCTCTAATCATCTCTCTACTGCTTCCTGTGCACTGTAGGATCATTTGCATAAAGCCAGCTGGTAATTAAATCATTCAAAAACTCTTATTTCCCTCACTTTAAAACGTTTTCCTCCATTCGGATCATCATTCGGACTACCTTTCAACCCGGCGTTCGGATCGTCATTCAAACCTGTGTGTTTTTGTATTATTTTAGGCCTTTTTCTGAATCTAATTTCTTATGCCTCTTAATCATCATTCTTCCTGTTCCTCCTTAATAGTTTGAGATGTAATTTAATCTTGTTTTATGTTATTTGGAGTTTTTAATTCAATTGTCATCATTGTTTCCTCCTTTCCTACTTCTTCTTTATCCTCTTCTCGTCTTTCTTCCAAACTTTAGTTCTTTAACCAGTTTTGTTACTTGGTTACTGTTCAGAATGTATGAATGTTGTTCCTAAATAGTTTATTTTCAAGTTATAGTTGATAATTCCATTTAGTTGAGTTGTTTTAGATTGTTAATCTTAAGACTAGTTTCTATTTAATGAAGATGTTCATGTTGCAAGATCTGGATTAATAATAAAATATCTTTATCGAGTTTTATACTTGCTTCCAAATCTAATATAGTTCAGTTTAACATCTTTGTTAAGTTTTCTGATTGCTTCTACTTACATTAGTTTCATGTTGTTCACATATGGATAGACAGTAGTTCATAATGTTTAAAATTAGTATTAGTTTGTTGATTTTTAGTTTACATTTGTTTGTAGAAGTTAAGTTAGATTTACTTCCATTTAGCTTCCTCATTACATTTGAAAGTCATTACGATACATTTACTCCAGTTACTATTACATTTGATGTACGTAATCAAGAAGAGTGGAATTAGATGGTTTAGTCTAAATTTATGTACATTTACAGGTTCTCCCTATTAAACATCTAATATCCGTAGCTCTAATTCTGTCCATAGTTGTTATCTGGAAGTTGAATTTGGTAGTTTCTTACTTTTCTAGAAGTAGTTTGTGTTCCAGTATTTGTTTCCATCTTTCTTATTAATTAACCATAGAAGTAGAGTAGTATGATCTAGTACTATTCTGATATGTGATTTAAATGCATTCTTAAACATTTAACTCGGTTTTTCATTTTGAAAGATCTTTCGATCTTTTTCCTTACTAAACATTTTTAGGTTTGACAAACCTGAAACTTTAGAACCGTTTCTACCTTGGCATATATTTTGCTTTCAACTCTAATTTTACTGATCCTGGTTGATAATTAATCTTAGGTGTTGTTTTTAATTTGAGATAGCTCACACACCCAACATTTTGGCACTGTTGGCGGGGAGTTGAAATAGGTAGAATTTTTCTTCCAAAACTTACTGGTAACTTAGATTAGGCTGGTGGCGGGTGAGCGGTAAGACGAGAGGTAAGAACCTGCACATCTGTTACAACAGGCATCCCCAAAACCCAGCAGTAGTAGTTATGCAGTCAAAGTTTTTTTCAGTTATAATTTGTTTTCATGAATAGGTCTAGAGATACACAAGGTAGATTTATTAAGACTAAAATTCCTACTAACCTATACGGGGAATGTACCGCCCCAACTACTAACTCAACAGAAAGGTATCGGAAGACACCTAAAGGGGATAGTCCTACTTGGAAGGCTAAAGAAACCCTCTCTGGAAACATTTTAAAGGAAATAATAGGGACATCATAATAGTTTGTTCATAAAGAAATTCCACTAGAATGACCTCAAGCTCGTATTGAGACTGAACTTAGACAACAGGAAACTCTGAAGGGTAAAATTTTGAAACTTCTTAACCCTCCATTTGTCCAAAAGACCAAAGACACTACTTTTTCAATAGTGGGTGGTCCAGATTTGGTAGATTTTGTCGATCCTGCACAAGTAGATGCTCTTTTTGGGAGCTCTACAAACATCGTCATCTCACATATTGACACAACAACAATAGAACCTCCTGGACTAGATTCCCACGTAGCTAATCATTCTCCTCCTAAAAAGAAGAATACCCTTCCTGAAAAAGAACGTTGGGATATTCCATATTCACCAAGAAAAGAGCCACCTAGATTTTCTCTCTTTGGTAATAGAATCTTCATGGAGGATGAACATGAAGATCGTGTCCGACAAGATGAAGAAGATGGAGAAGTTAGAACTGAAGGTACCTTCGGGTTTCCCATCTTAGACACTGCACAAGATGTTACTATGAAAAATATCCCTCCTTCCTCACTACCAACTTTCTATGGGAAAAGTAGTGAGGATCCGGACACATTCTTATTTGAGTTTGGCATTTTGTGTAGGAGTTACAACTACCTACAAGATGGCCAAAAACTAAAACTTTTTCCTACCACATTAAAAGATTCTTCTCTTCGATGGTTCATGGGATTGGGAGAATCTAGTATTAAATCTTGGGAAAACATGAAGAATGCATTTCTTCAGAAATATCAAGATTACTGTAGACCAAAGGACTCTCGCAATGATATTTTTAAAATTCAACAGCTTGAAGACAAGAGCCTGGAGGAATATCTCAAAATATTTAACTATGTGTTACACAAATCTAAATATAGTGATCTTCGGGAAGATGCAGTAAGAACACTCTTCCTTAAAGGAATCTTAGAAGAATTCTTGGACAACCTTAATCTCATGGCAACAGGAGATATTTCTCATAAATATTTTGCAGAGATTTGTGAACTATGTAGGAATTACTCTAGGAGCAGAGGGAAAGGTGGAAGACACTTTCAAGAACCTTATGTTAGAAATCCAAAAGGAAACACATCCGGTCCTGGTGGAGTTACAAGGGTAGAGATAGGGAATCTGTTAGAAAACTTCAAAATAGATATTTTAGGAGCTATGGGTTCTCAGCTAGATGCACTACAAGCTAAAAAGAGACAGGATGAAGAGCGTGCAACAATGAGTATTTTCTGCCCTAGGTGTAGAACTAAACATCCTCAAAGAGAATGTCCATTAAACAATGTTTCAGTTTGTCACCTCTGTACAGAAGAGCATCCCACTGATAGTTGCCCATCGTTGCCCGGATTGCAAGCTGTATACAAGAGTGGAAGTTTTGGTGAAACATCCAGGAGGCCTTGGCAGCCTAGGTATCAACCTTTGGGACAGGATCCATCATTTCAATTTCCACCTTACTACCATCCTTATCAACCTCCACAAAAATGGAACACTTCAGGTTGGCAGAATTGGCCACCGCAGTACCCTCCTCAAAATGCTCAACAACAGCAATGGCCTCATGGATGGAGAGGACAAGCTTTTGCTCAACCATCTCCTCCTATGCCTAACTATCCTTACCCACCTAATGTTCAACAATTTTTACCTGGATATGCACCTCCTTCACTACCCCCTATCCCAAATCAACCTCCTCATTTCCAGAATATGAACCCTCCAAGACCTACAATATTACCCGCACAACCGATACCGAATCCTAACAATAAACCAACCCAAGCTCTTAATAACATTGGGTTGCTACCTCTTCCATCATATGCTGTTTCGTCCACACCAATACATGAAGTTCAATTGCGATCTGGAAGAGTTTTGCAATATCATCCTAAGTCATCAGTTGTTATTCAAGAAGAAAATGAACCTAATGAAATTTTAAATGATGTCATTCTTGAAAATGTGGTCATTCCTAAATCTTCAACACATAACATTCCTCATAAAGAAGTAATATCGAGAAATAAATCACCTTCATATCCGGAGCGTCTAATAATAGAAAAACCTGTAACTTACCCAGAATATAACATCATTAATGAATTAAAAAATATTTGTATTAAGATTCCTTTATTAAAAGCCATTAAAGATATACCAATCTTTGGTAAAGTGATAAAAGAACTTTGCATTAAGAGACCAGGTAAGAAACAAAAAGACCCTCCAATAATACATGTCATAGGTGAAATCTCAGATTGTATAGCAGAACAGCCTAGAATTCCGAAGTATACCAATACAGGAAATCCTGTAGTAACTGTTCTCATTAACAGCACTGCTATAGGGAACACACTTATTGATCTAGGGGTTGATATTAACCTAATGACTACTACAGTTTTAGAAGCTCTCCAATTAGGACCATTCCTCTGCCCTACCCCAACAATGTTAGAACTAACAGATTGTACTATGGTACAACGTACTGGGATATTAGACGATATTATGGTGTCATTAGACTCATGGGAATATCCCGTGGACTTCATGGTTATTCAATCAAAAGCCCCATCTAGAGGGAATCCTATCATCTTAGGAAGACCCTGGCTAGCTACTGCTAATGCATTCATAGGATGTAGGGATGGAGAAATGGTTATTTCTGATGGGTTATCTGCAAGAAGACTAGCTTTATACCCACCAGCACAGCCCTTAGCTCAGAGCTTATTTTGGTTAGATGGTCCTTTTGGAGAAGAAAACCTGGAAGAAATTTCCCTTGTTAGTGATCTCTCCTGGGCACTTCAAGAACAAAATATTGAAAACGTGTTGAATCAATTTATTTCTTCCACCACATGTATAGACTTTCCTTAGTCTTTTTCCCAACTTGACCAGATTTTTGGAGACGAATTTCAAGAAAACATGAGTCTCTCAACGTTTACAAGTACACCTTGTGTCTTTTCAATTGAAGAACAGCTAGGATCTTATATCGTACCGTGTGAGGTTAGTTCCAAAAAATTCCTACATATAAATGCAGGTTTAGATGAGAGTTAGCAAAAGCAATTGTTAAAAGTTCTCAAAAGTCAAACTGGAGCTTTTGCTTGGGAATACACCAATATGAAGGGTATACACCTAGAAACTTGTATTCACCACATTTACATAGACACAAATATACCTCCCGTTAGACAACCCCAGAGGAGAATGAACCCAGCTCTCAAAGATATAGTAAAAGAAGAACTGCAAAAACTTATTAACGCAGGATTCATTTACCCAATTTCCAATAGTAAGTGGGTGTCTCCTCTGGTATTAGTTCCAAAGAAAGTCACATGGAAGTGGCGTATCTGTGTTGATTTTCGAGAATTGAACAAGGCCACTCTCAAAGACTATTTCCCTCTACCTTTTATAGATCGGGTGTTAGATACCCTATCGGGGAAACAATACTTTTCTTTCCTAGATGGGTATCGTGGATACAATCAGATATTAGTAGCTCCTGAGGACCAAGATAAGACTACCTTTACTTGCTCTTGGGGGACTTATGCCTATCGAGTGTTACCATTTGGCCTTTGTAATGCACCTGCTACTTTCCAACGTGCAGTTCTAGGTATATTTGCTGACCTTATACATGATTGTGTAGAGGTCTACATGGACAATTTCACAGTCTATGGTAATACCTTCCAAGAGGCCCTCGACAACCTCGAGACAGTTCTTATTCGATGTCAGGACACAAACTTAGCCCTTAGTCATGAAAAATGCAATATGTTATTAACCGAGGGCATAGTTCTAGGACATCATGTCTCTCTTCAAGGTATTAAGGTGGATCCTGCCAAGATAGAGATAATTGTCAATATTCCTCCTCCAAAGACTCCGAAGGAAGTTAGAAGCTTTCTTAGCCATGCAGGTTATTATAGGCGGTTTATAGAAAATTTTACTAAGACAGCCGCACCTATGTTCAAACTACTCATGAAGGACACAAAATTTCAATGGACTGAACCTTGTCAACAAGCTTTCGAAACTTTAAAAGCAAAGTTATCAGTAGCACCAGTACTTAGGGGCCCTAATTGGTCCCTTCCTTTTCATATCTCTATTGATGCATCCGACATAGCTATAGGGGCAGTCTTAGGTCAAAAAGAGGAAAATTTATCCTATGCCATTTATTTCTCTAGTAAAAACTTGACTCCTGCGGAATCAAAATACACTGTTACCGAAAAAGAGTTCCTTGCAGTAATCTATTCCATCAATAAGTTTCGTCATTATATCACAGGATATGAAATTTTCATACATACCGATCATTCTGCTATCATATTTTTGATGAATAAACCAGTTACCAATGGCAAAGTGACTCGGTGGCTTCTTCTGTTACAAGAGTTTAATATTACCATTGTTGACCGTCCTAGTCGAGAGAATGTAGTAGCAAACTTTC
Organism: Larix kaempferi; assembly: GCA_027924585.1. Lineage (NCBI taxonomy): Eukaryota > Viridiplantae > Streptophyta > Pinopsida > Pinales > Pinaceae > Larix > Larix kaempferi. The sequence continues at coordinate 27,595,824 of BSBM01000361.1, forward strand.
TCTCCCGTATTCAAATTGACAATGATGATAGTCCTGTTGATGATAGCTTCCCAGATGAACATTTATTCGCTGTATCTATTCAAACCCCGTGGTTCGCAGACATAGCCAATTATTTGGCAACTAGAAAGCTACCAAACCATCTCTCTCGACCCGAAAAACGTAGAATCATAATTCAAAGATCTAACTATTCTTGGGTGGATAATGATCTCTTTTGTATCGGTCCTAACCTTATTATTAGAAGATGTGTATGAGAGGATGAGATGGCAGAGATTCTTCATACATGTCATGGTGGACCTTGCGGTGGACACTTTTCTGATAAAAGAACAACATATAAGGTTTTATATTCTGGGTATTATTGGCCAAGCATCTTCAAGGATGCTGCCAAATATGTCAAAGGGTGTGATAGTTGCCAAAGAATGGGTAGACCTACACCATCTGATGAGATGCCTTTGCAACCTCAAGTTATGATCGAGCCTTTTGAAAAATGGGCTCTAGATTTCGTTGGACCAATTTCCCCTATGTCTCGTAAGAAAAAGTACATTCTAGTCTGTACATATTATGTCACCAAGAGGGTAGAAGCCAGTGCTTTATTCCGAGCCACAAAAACATCAGTGGTAGAGTTTATGTATGAAGAGATATTTACCCGATTTGGTGTACCTAGGGAAATTGTAACCGATCAAGGATCTCAATTCACTTCCAAGTTAATGAAAGAACTTACTAATAAGCATGGCATTAGACATTGCAAATATTCACCATATCATCCTCAGGAAAATGGTCAAGTAGAAAGCAAAAACAAGGTATTAGAAGATATCATGACCAAGACCATTGAGTTACACCACAAGGACTGGACAGATAGGCTCCCAGAAGCCTTGTGGGCTTATAGAATAACTTGGAGAACCACCACTGGCCACACACCTTATGAACTTGTTTATGGAAAACAGGTTCTCCTACCCATTGAATTTCAGGTTAAGACATTTCGTATGGCTGCTTAGTTAGGAATGAATTTAGAAGAAGCACAAAAACAACGAATCCTACAAATAAATGAATTATACGAGATTAGACAAGATGCTATCCAACGAACAATCTTAATACAAAATAAACGTAAAAAATGGCATGACAGATACATTAAACAAAAATAATTTAAAACAAGAGACTGGGCATTACTTTTCGTTTCGAGATACAAAAATTTTAAAGGTAAATTGACTACTCGTTGGGTGGGTCCTTATGAAATTGTTACAGCTTTCGATAATGGATCCGTTAAAATTAAAACAATTGATGATTCTCAAACTTCCTTTGTTGTAAATGGCCATAGACTTAGACTTTATCACCAACCTATATCTAAACAAGACTTTGTAAAGAATGCCTTACAATTGCAGGAGATGGAACTGGTAGAAGAGGAAGTCATTCCTCCTCCTCCTAGTCCCTGAAATTTCTAAAGGACTGTCTTTATTTGTACATATGTAAATATATTATGTTTTTGTTTTAATTATAATAATGAAAAGTTATTTCTGACAAGCTGATTGTATATATACATGGAATTTCATTTGTATGATCAGCTCTTGAAATTTTTTCCATTAAAAACTTTTCTCCCTTTTTAGATTTCTTATGACCTTTTTTGTACATATGTTTTGTTTTGAATAAATCAAAATCATCTAACAACGGTTTTGCAGCTTAATTACAAGGACCTTATCCGCTCATGCAATATTATTGAAAGGGAAGCACTTAAAAGAAAAAAGAAAAAAATTACAAGGACCTTTTTTCAATTATTGTTGAAAGTGACATTTTTAGCAAAAGATAAAGTGTTCTTTATATTATCTTGCAACCATTTCATTCATGATTTTGAATATGGTATTTGATTCAGGCATGCACATTTCTAATTATCGTTTAGAACTGTTTCTTAAAAGACCTATCTTAATTGCTATGATCTTAACAAAAAATATACTATCTTACACCTATGGATCATTCGCTTATCCTAGACTCATTATCAAAACTTGTCTCTTAAAGCATCTTTTAAAGGTAACTTAGAAGTGAATTTTATTTTTATTCTTGTGGGGAACATTACTGAATTTTTATGAAAAAGATAGATATAGATCACAGAACAGCTTTAGGTTATTATCTTTTGACATGATCTTTAACTTTGGCTATTATAAGTAAAAGTTGCTCATAAAGGTTTGTTCTAATATTTCGAATTATGTGTTTAGAAGGCTTAGCACCCTCTAGTACCAACCGGCTTCCTTACAAAAATATATATATATATACATCATTATACGAAGCAAACCTGCCAGGGTACTGAACAGGCCTGCTGGCAACGGGTCCATGCTAAGTAAAATATTAAACAAGGAAGCTAGGTAAATGCAAGTAAACCCGCTGGGGTACTGAACAGGCTCGCTAGCAGCGGGACTATGCTTGCATGGTACCAAGATAAACCCATCGGGTACTGAACAGGTCTGCTGGCAGCGGGTCAATATCGGGTAAAAGAGATCGGTTAATGCATTTCTATGCACATGTTTCATATATAAGAAACCTGAGTATACAAACACATGTTTTGGCCAATCATCTATACTGTCATTAGAGAATAACTGTAATTTGAACTTGGACCTTGTCATCTAATTCAAACAATATCTAGGATGTTATTTTCCTAGAAATGGGACCCATAATTATGAAAATCTCACAAGCTTTACGGTACACCTTATCTATATCTTGGGATGACAAGAAATCCTTAAAATGAGTCATGGATGGCTAGTTTTCCTGTGGCATCTTTCATATCAAATTATACTATCATTCTTCATATGGTTCTTTTAAGCAATGTTCTATTCTTTATGATAAATGTACATATCTAAATCATCTACATGTTTAGTTAATATTTCATTTTCTTGAGAAAAGTATTACAACATTTTTCAGCTATTGATAAAATAATTGAATATCTAATGCTCTTTTTGTTGGCTTGAGGACAAGCCATATCTTTGGTTTGGGGGAGGATTAGAACTGTTTTTAACTATTTTTATTAGACAAAAAGTTTATTTATCTCTGAAAGTGATAGATGTTTGTAGGTTAATGCAAAAGCAGATGGCGAATTGTTTTAATTAAAGACAAACAAAAAGGGGACATGACTTAAAAGTTTCAGAAAGCAAAGTTTACAGCATTTTCTGTACACCAATAACCTTAAAAATTCCTTGCAAAAATCAATTCCAGTTGGCTTCAGCAATAAAAGTTTGTATAGACAAAAGTCTGTATGAAAGGATGAATGACAGATCGAATGCCGATCCAAATGAAGTGACGAATGCAACAAATAAGCAACGTTTTGAATAAAAGTACTGAAGAAATTTTAGCTTACATATTTCAAATAACATGCTAGATATTTTTGAAAATTATGACTAACCAATGATGATAGGGATCAATCAAACATCAAATCTCGCACTTGGTTTTATTTCCTTATTCATCCCATCTTGTTAAATAAACGAATCTTATGTCATTTTGAATCATTGTATGACCACTATGGCCTTACCTGTCATATAGATTGCTAGCATATGGATTGGATCCTTGTGATCTTCCACGTGTAGAATATCCCATCACGTGAATTTCATTCAACCTGTCCAAAGCTTGGATTTGGGCATGGTTGAATATGCTATACCAAACACACATCTATCGGATTCACGCACTTCAATACTGGCACTTAACTCAAGATCTTCAAAGTACAAGTGTGATCCTTCAAAACGCGCTTTACCTATGACCATCCAGCCATCCAAACAGACTTCAATTTAATTGATGGTTGCGTGAACTTCTGCTTCATTCTGTTTCACCCTTTATTTCTCTCTCTGCGAGTTGCGTCCTCTGTAAATTCTTATATCCCCTGCATTTATTTGTTGTTTTCCCCCGTCCTCTATCAGAAATGCCTAACCGTTGCAAGCCAGGTAGCTACCAAGATCTTCTTCAGATCCTTGAGTTTAAAAGATGCCATGAGTTATTCTCTCAAGCAGGTTGGAATCCGTTTATCCACCACCTTGATGGTCACGACCACGAAATTTCGTTGTTGTTTGCCAAAGGTTTCGATGGCAAAACGGCCAAGGTTGGCCATCTTGTTTTCTCCGTGACAGAAGATTCAATAGCATTAGCTACGAAGCTCCCTAGAGAAGGTGCCCGATGGCACAAGCATTTGTTTCTTCCACGAGAAGCTCACCAGTTCGCTCTCAAGCACGATTTTCAACACATTTCTAGCACCAAAGGTTTTCATAGAGAATGGATCAAGCCAAAGTACTTGGATCTTTTGACCATTATCATTCACTTAGTCACCTGTGAGGGTAAGTTCATTGTTTTTAAAGCTTGCCACGTTAGACTGTTAGCTCATTTTGTTAATAATCATACCTTAAATTTCCCATTCTACTTTCTAAAGATCTTGGAAAAGATGTCGAGTCAAGTTAGAAAGAATACCATTAACCCTTCTAGCATCTTATATCACCATTGTCTCATTAAGCTTTTAATCATTCATCAGCTAGAGGAGAGAGGTCAAACTTGGGACCATTTTGTTTTTGAGATATTAAACCCTCATTTATCTACTATCAAATCTTCCCCTTCTCAAGAACACCTTCACGCCCAAGAAGAACCAAACGCCAAACGTATACGATTTGATGAGAGTTCCTTAGATGATATGCACGCTGTCCATTCAATACATTCTCCTACTAAACCTAGAGAGACAAATCATGACCAATCCAGTGATCAGCCTGACATTCAGACTATCAATCAGCCCTCATGCTCAATTATTCAGTCAGACGATCATACCTTTGAGTCATCCCTCCTCACACTACCTAATGCATCCATTCAGATGAGTGAAGCATGTGCTGCTAGAAGCTCTCCTATAGGTAACAAAGATAAAATTTCTGAAGAATAGACAATTAATGTTGAGACATCTCCAAAAGAGAAGAGTCCTCAAATGGACTTCGAGCATGGTATAGAACAACCTATTTTGAGTCAGCAAAAGTGGGATCAGTTGACCCAAGAGATAGCACAATTAACAGAACAAAGTCAAAGCTATGTGGAGACAATCTCCGAGCTCCTTGAAGAGAATAAGATGTTGCGTACACAGTTGAAAAGCATTGAATTCTCGGTTAACACCAAAATAACATCCAATGCTATCCTTAGAGTAAAGTATAATTCCTTAAGGGGTCATTTCAAGAAGCTCCAGGCCAAGCATGCATCTCCATCATTCGAGTCGAAGACCGCTGCTACCGCAGCTCGGCCTTCTTCCTAATTACTTTTTGTTTTGCTCAGTGGGACCTGGCATGACTCCGGTTTGGGGGATTGTTGGTGTCCAATATTGTCACCATTTTTATCATTTAATTTACTCAAAGTGGCATTATTTCTATCATTTTTTTTGCTATAGTAAGTTGTTTTCTTAGCCCTTCAGCCCATCAAATAGTCCAGGTATGCACAAATTCACTTACCATGCAAATCTTGTTATATTTCGTATATTATGGTTTATTTATGATTTAATGATGTTTTTGGGCATAATTAACACTTATGGTTTTAATTGATAGGCTACGATTTGCAAGTTATCCTTCCTTCAACCCATGCACTACGTGCTCAGCCTAAAACGCTTCCAGCTCATCGTTCAGCCCGCGAAATTCATGGTTGATGCATCTCAGACCGTTGAATGAAGAGGAGGACACGTGGGTTCTATTTTCCATGTGGCACTGATGGTTAATGAACCATTGTTCTAGAATATTTGTCCTTATGCTCGCCAATCCTAACAGCACATATCACGTCCACGTGAACACGTTAACCTCTAGTTCGTCTGCGCATTAATTCCAGAATCACGCACGTCTACTCAGCTCTTGAACGACGTTGTTCTGGAAGGATTCGGTCTGTTCACACTCAGTTGGCTGACATAACTCCCACACCCACGCTCAGTATGCAAATGTAACTCTTGTTCCCACGTCGACGCTCCAACATATGCTTCTGCTCACGTTTTGAGGAAATGAATGCTTAGCTATTCGAATTGGAAAGGATTGACGCCAAGGAGATGGGTAGATGCCCCCTGCACTGCTATGTATCATTTAATCAGCAGTTACACACATTAAGCATTCCTATTATTAGAGAGGTCGACTCTGTCAACCCTGTTACCCATTGTAACTTATAAATAGCCACCTCTGTGATTGAGACGAGTTAGTTCTTTAGCTTCTGAATTTACGATGGTTTTCCAGTCTTAGTCCAAGAATTTGGAGTCGTAGATAGTGTGAAGACAGAGTCTGTAACTTTTCTCAAGTTAATGGAAATAGCAGCTTGTTGATGTTCTGCTGGTAGTTGTTTAGGTTGAGCTAGTTCACCCTCCGATTGCTGGGAAGGGCCCCACATCAACTGGAGGTTTTATTTACATTTTCTGCATTTCTTTTCTTGCAATTAACTAGTCTATTTCATGTGTGTGTAATTTAATTCATCTTCCTGTGTGTATTATCTTCATTCCTCTGCAATTAATATTTTGCTGTCAATACAACCTTCCTTCTTCTAAGTAGAATGGTCGACCAATAGTTCAGTAGTTTAATAATTCGTAGTTTGTTTTCAGTCCTTCTTCCATCATCATAGTTAGATATTGCTTCCAGCTTCTTCCATAGTTAGCATTCATTTCCTTCTTTTCTTCTCTGGTAAGTTTTTCTTCCGGTTTGTTGTAGGTTAATTCTTCTTTCTTCTATTCCAACCTTCTCCCTTATTCTATTTCCAATTTTCTTCCTACTTCTCATAGAATCATTCTTTCTCTTAGGTAATGATTTGCATAGATAATTCCTTAGCCTCTAATAATCTCTCTACTGCTTCCTGTCCACTGTAGGATCATTTGCATAAAGCCAGCTGGTAATTAAATCATTTAAAAACTCTTCTTTCCCTCACTTTAAAACGTTTTCCTCCATTCGGATCGTCATTCGGACTGCCTTTCAGCTCCGCGTTCGGATCGTCATTCGGACCTATGTGTTTTCTGTATTATTTTAGGCCTTTTTCTAAATCTAATTTCTTCTGCCTCTTAATCATCATTCTTCTTGTTCCTCCTTAATAGTTTGAGATGTAATTTAATCTTGTTTTATGTTATTTGGAGTTTTTAATTCAATTGTCATCATTGTTTCCTCCTTTCCTACTTCTTCTTTATCCTCTTCTCCTCTTGCTTCCAAACTTTAGTTCTTTAACCAGTTTTGTTACTTGGTTACTGTTCAGAATGTATGAATGTTGTTCCTAAATAGTTTATTTTCAAGTTATAGTTGATAATTCCATTTCGTTGAGATGTTTTAGTTTGTTAATCTTAAGACTAGTTTCTATTTAATGAAGATGTTCATGTTGCAAGATCTGGATTAATAATAAAATATATTTATCAAGTTTTCTACTTGCTTCCAAATCTAATATAGTTCAGTTTAACATCTTTGTTAAGTTTTCTGATTGCTTCTACTTACATTAGTTTCATGTTGTTCACATATGGATAGGCAGTAGTTCATAATGTTTAAAATTAGTAGTAGTTTGTTGATTTTTAGTTTACATTTGTTTGTAGAAGTTAAGTTAGATTTACTTCCATTTAGCTTCCTCATTACATTTGAAAGTCATTACGATACATTTACTCCAGTTCCTATTACATTTGATGTACGTAATCAAGAAGAGTGGAATTAGATGGTTTAGTCTAAATTTATGTACATTTACAAATTCTCCCTATTAAACATCTAATATCCGTAGCTCTGATTCTGTCCATAGTTGTTCTCTAGAAGTTGAATTTGGTAGTTTCTTACTTTTCTAGAAGTAGTTTGTGTTCCAGTATTTGTTTCCAACTTTTTTATTAATTAACCATAGAGGTAGAGTAGTATGATCTAGTACTATTATGATCTGTGATTTAAATGCATTCTTAAACATTTAACTCGGTTTTTCATTTTGAAAGATCTTTCAATCTTTTTCCTTACTAAACATTTTTAGGTATGACAAACCTGAAACTTTAGAACCGTTTCTACCTTGGCATATATTTTGCTTTCAACTCTAAGTTTACTGATATTGGTTGATAATTAATCTTAGGTGCTGTTTTTAATTTGAAATAGCTCACACACCCAACACTGATGCTGCAACATCCTCCTTCATTCAGCGGAAACATGGTTTCGTCCACTCTCCCTTCATCCCCTCGAGTGAGACCTCATCTGCTCTGCAGGTGTTTCTAGGAAGGGTAAAACCTTTTTGGGCCGGTGCTCAGGGAGATCGCGGTGGGTTGGTGTCGACAGTGATGGGAACCCCTGTCGACTCGGTTTGAGTCAACAGTAAGTAAAACCATTTCAGGAGCATGCGATACTGCCAAGTCATAAAGGTGGGTTACTGACCACGTGGACGGCCTAGGGAGGTTGAGGAATATCCTACGGTCGGAGGTCAGAGTCCGAAAATTGGTAAGTTCAATGTGACAAAAGAAACGGTGTAGATTGTTTTAGGGAGATCAACGGTCCTTGATGATCGTCGCATCGAGGAGATTCACGCTAGATAGACGGAATGGCGGTTGCGATGGGAAAAACCATTGGTTAGGTGTCAACACCCGGTCCCATCACGAGGACGATAAGCAGTAAGCAAGACCGCTTTAAGGGAATGCGATACCACTTTGTTGATGTACGACACTAAGAGATGGACGGTGGAGATTGGGACATGGGAAATGATCCAACGGCAGGAAAGGGAAAGAGGTCAAATCAATAAAGGGGGATCATATCTAATGGTCTAGATCTTTTCCCAAGAGATCAATGGAGGAGAAAGGTGGACGACCGGCAAAGAAGGCCGAAGTTAAAGAAATAGGCTTATATATATATAAGACACACATGGAGGTTGACATTTGTGTCTTGGAGCCTGTCGGGGTCGGAAGCCTCCGGGCGTGTGGGAGATGAAGAAAGCGACATAAGAAGTCATTCTCAGGGCCTCTCAGTGACAGGTAGGGCCTTATAGCCTCCATTTCTAGCAAATCTAATTCTGTTTGCGGCAAGAAAGCAGATTAGGGACCATCCTCCGGAAATATTAGGGTTAAATTTGATCTGGGCGATAAGGTTTGAATGCACTCGATTCAGGGTTTCAGGGATCTACGCCTGAAATTAGGGGAAGAATGGGGGTTTATACATGTATGGGAGCTTCAGTAGCCTTTTTCCCTTTGTTGCATCTGTCAAAATTATATTTTTCTCAAGTCCGAGGGCTCGTTCCGAAGAAATTCATCATCACTGCACAGAGACGGGTTTTCTCCTTGGAAACCACCAAACCCTTTCAGTTGCCTGTATTAAACTTAGGACAGAAGGCTAAAGATTCCTGCCATCAAATTAGCACGTGCGATTGGATGTTGCAAATTTGGAGGCGCTATAAGTACTGACACGGCATTAAGCAGGCAAGCAGGTTACAGTTTGGCCGACGATGGAGGAGTCGGATCGATGGATTGAAGTGCGTCTCTACTGCCACCAAAATGATTGCAAATGCGATGGAGGCCACCTCAGCACCGTCATGTACCCCTCCGTCTATCTGGAAATCTTTTCCCAACGTGTTTCATGTCAGCTTGAGCCTTGGGCATCATTGTTACTTGACTTGGATGCTCGGACAAGTCATCATGGCAAATGCAACCATACGTAGTTGTTGTCATCATCACGGAGGTTATGGATATGGTTCTCGCGTCCCCTATTCGAAATCAACATATGGAGAAGGTGGTGCACCTGGAAACTTGGGTATCTTTTCAGTTAAAATCTGGTCATGGAAAAGGAGCAGGAATCCAGAGTGGTTTTTCTGCCAAAGAAAATATGGCCTGAGGTGGAGGAAGAATGCGCTCCTTCATCTCCTGTGGTATTCGACCACGTGGAATCCATCTCTACTAGCGAAGATGAAGAGCTCGAAGAGCGATAGGTGTACAAAAGAATTCGACGTCGAGGAAAGAAAGAGACTCCTGAAGAGAAGCGGGACATCCAGCGGGACATGGAGATTCTTAAAGATTTTGTGATCCCCACTGAGGAAGTGACACCTCTCCCTCCGGTTGAAGAATCGCAGGCAGACAGCTCTTTGAAAATAGAGGACTTCTTTGATTCGCAAGGCCAATTGAAAACTCAGGAGTAAGGTGGCACCCTACTCATGGTGATTTTGTTTCCCGTCTTAATCAATCTATTTTGAACTCGACATGTATGTAATATTCCCCCATTTGGGGTTGTCAAGGTGGCAGCATAATTTTGTTTGTTTCCTAGGTACCAATTCAAGGCTAAGAGCCTATAAAAGCATTGTAATAGAAGAACTAAGGGTTGGAAAATCATTCGGCTAAGGCCTGAGGGGCGAGCCCAGTTTTGAGAATGTCATATTAATACAATGTGCAGTGCCTATGGTAGACTGTTTTGCATAGATTCCTCTGTCGCTCTAACTTGTAGTCAGTTTTTTCTCTCTTCCCCATGTGTTCGTACTTCCTGTTATGCATTTACATTATGTTTTTCATTTCATGCCTGAGATCAGTGTATAATAACTTAGAATTCTTGAAACAAGCTCTGGTTATTATCTTAGGTATTCACTCAATATTGCTACTAAAGTTGATATCGAATTCATCTTTGTTGGATGCTCATATCAATGGTTTGTTCTTATTTTCTTATTTTACCGACAGAAAATATCATTATGATGGCAAGAGGGTGGCTACCTTGCCCCTGTTTTAGTAGTTCATACTATGGCACTATTATCTGATTTATTTGTAGCGTCTTGACTCCATCGCCCAATGTTTTTTTCCCTGTGATCATCCCTCCAACAATTTCGCACAATTTGTCCCATCAGAAATCTGACCTTCTATGTATGATTTGAATGTATATTTTGATTGTGAAGAGATGTTGATGTATATGTAACTTCAGAATGTATTTCACATATATGTATATTGTACTCCTATAGAGATGGTATTATTCCTCTATACGGAAGTGTTTGTATTCCTATAGAGATGTTATTATTCCTCTATACGGAAGTGTCGTCATTTATATTGTAAGTGTCGTAACTTATACTTGATGGGTTATTAGAACACATTGTTGGGGTCGGCCCTATATAAGTCATGTGGGTCGAAGGGTTATTAGACCACCCTATTGGGGGTTGGCCATGTAGGTCAAAGGGTTATTAGACCAACCTATTGGGTGTCGGCCCAGTCAGCATTATGTTATGCGGTTAAGTTAAGGCCGACCTAGTAAAGGTTATTAGGCAAGTCAAGTCAAGTATAAATAGAGTGCGGGAGGCACTCTATTTTATCATTCTATTCTCTCACTCACACTTGGGAGAGTGGCGCACTTGTGGAGGAGGAGGCTCTGCTGCTAGGAGAAGACTATCTCTTGTATTCTAGTTGTATCATTGCTCTATCTATCTCTGAGGAAGTTATTGGGGTTTTTCACCTTTATGGTTTTTCCCAAGTAAATCTGTGTCTCTTGTGTGCTTGCATTATTGTGTCCATGATTGATATGTTGTAGATATGCTGTACATGTTGTTCTCTCAGTTAAGATCCTAGATCAGATTGAAGTAGATTCTGAAAATTTAACATGCTATCAGAGCTAGCCTGAAAGAAGGCATGATATGGCATGTATGACACTTGTTGCACTTACGATGCTAGGGCTTGATATAGCAAAAACCCGTCATCGTAGAACTTTCGCTATAAATCCATTTTGGAGATGTTTTCGGATCTTAACCTTTTATAGGTCAAATATCAGATCCCCATGTACCTTTTTTCCAAAGGACAACTTCTCATTCATTGTAATTTTTGATTTATGATCTGTACAATATAGGGTTTCTGCCTCTTCCAGATCTCAGTCATAAACGGGTGACTTTGGAAAAAAGGTCATAACTTGGGCTAGGAAGCTCCAAATGAAGTTTCATAAAAAGTGACAGGTAGTACACAGACTTTACTAGCTCAGGAAATTTTTTCAAAGGCCGAAGTTGAACCAGTGACACGTGGCACGCCGTACAAGTTCTCCTCTTGTTTTATCCCATAAACAGGTCATGTTGCGACACTTGGCATAACTCTCTCTCAGAGAATCCAATTGAGGTCAGATCTATCGGGATGGAAATATGACAGGTCAAGTTATCTCAAAAAAATTGTTTAGACCCTGTGGATCGAAAATTTTGGAGTTACACCAGAAACAATCAGGTACATATTTCTGTCAAAAAAGAATAATTTTTTAGCACCTTCATTCATGGCTTCCGGAATTTAGGGTTTCGGATAAAGTGGAATTTTTGTAATCGGAGACCATGGTTGAATGCTACTCATCAAAATCGAAATTTAGAGACCAAGATCAGAATTTTTGGTTGGGCAGAAGACCGGGATTGATCAGACCCTAGTTCAGAACTTTGATTGGAAAAGTGGAAAATTAGGGCTTCTACAAAAATGGGAATTTTTGAAATCTGTGACCACAGCTGGAAGCTCCTCGGAAAAATAGAAGCTTAGAGCTTTGGATCAAACCTTTTGATTGGGAAAAAGAGTGAGCTTCATCAAACCCTAGTTCAGGGTCACGTCCAGTGAATCCGAAAGTTTCATAGGCAAAATTGAGGAATGAAACTTTGCAGTTTTCAAATTCTGAATATACCAGCTTGATCAGCTCATCAAGGCGCATATTTCTATCCTTTCGGAATTTTGAAATTCAAAGTTTGAATTTTTGGGGTTTCTCTGACAAACCCTAATCCAGCTCTAGGTCCAGTTCTTGCAAATCAAGTGGATTAAGTTAATCCTAGAAGAAGATGGATTGGCCACCTGCATAAGTGAAGAAGTTCTTGTTTCAGAGGCAGATGAGGCTAAGGCCTTACATAAGAAGATTACAAGCAATCTCGACAGGTATGACTTATCCAGGTATGTTTCGAGATTTGTTCATGATTAAGTTTATGGTATATTTTTCTTCATATTATTATGGTTAGTACAATCTTGATTAAATCTAGACTTGTCGTATCACCTTAATAAACTTATGAATGCACGATAGAAGATATTCATTGATCAGGGTGTTGACACTTATGATTGTACTAATGCATTATGGTGTTGTATGAGGTTTATGTTGTCTGCTAACATGAAAGGTACACCAAGAAAGACAAATCATGTTCAAGAACATATGATCATGATGACATGAGGACAAAGATTCATCCATTGTCATGGATCGCTTAGAAGATCTACTTACGAGGTATGTATAACTTGGTCCTACAATGGATAACTTATGATACATGCAGGTTACTAGCACAAGTCATTGAAGAGAACCATAAGACATTATGCGGGTATGTTAGACATAACTAGCTAGCACGCTAATCCAGGAATGTTTTTCCTATATCAAGCTAGAATCCTACCTTGTGTTAGGATCTTACACTTTTGTGTTGTTGATAATGATTATTCATGAAGTCATAGGTTTGAATAGTCATGGTTGTATGCATATTATGTTTCTTACCATAATTGATGATATGAATAACCAGAAGAATCATGAAGGTATAGGTTTGAGTAATCACGGGTTTATGCATTGATGATTTAACTAATCAAAAGAGTCCTATGATCAAATAAGAATATGCATGAGTAAAAGAAGACTTCCCTGAAACCTTGAATACTAATGTTTATTATCTGTGAATGATCATGACTATACATGTTTAAGATTATTGTGTTTTGATAGTATTAAGATTATACTAATAAATGTGTGATTATGTATGAGACCTCAAGGATAACACAATGATGATACTAATAAGCATGCATAGTGATTAAGGATGGATGTAAGTTCAAGGACAGGTAATCCAGGAAGCAAAGATCAAGAGGGAGCACACTCTAGTTGTTCCTGCAAGAAAGCAAAGGAAGACACTTCAGTAGTTTCTGCAAGCAGATATTCAGAGGGAGTTGACCACTTCTCACAATCCACATCAGAATGGAGTTGCAAAGATTCAGAGGGAATCCGCCCAGCAACCAAACAAAGATAAGTATTTGAATTGTCATTTCTTACATAATGTTATTCAATGATGTATATGCTTATGTTCCTAAAATTAGGTTGTGTATTATGCATATTAGAATAGTTGCATTAATGAACAGTATACTACTAATATTCATGGGTAAGTGGCCTATGGCACTATACAATATTCCATTGCTACTTATCTAGAATGAAACCTCTTTGCTGACATGTTAGGAGTTGTGCACACTCTTAACAATGTTTTGGTAGAGATTGGAAGGCATCTAGAAAGTTACGGAATATGGATAAATGTTGTATTGAAGCATTGGCTAAGATAATTGCATGACTGTATGACATATTTCTTTATGTGTAAGAATTCGTTCTAAAAAATATGAGATGTTTTCTAATCATGCAATTTAACTTGTTGTGTAGGAAAGATCATAGACCATCACCTACAAAAGAAGGACTACAACATTTGTTCAACAACAAAGTTATCTATTGAAAATATTGAAGATATTGAAGTTCCCAGGATCTGGGAAGAATGCCATGATCGAGGAGTACCAATCGATCATGAAGATGTTTGGGATGCAGTCCCAAGACCTGAAGGGGAGTCTATAGTGACTTCCAAAAGAAGCTACAATATCAAGCATGCTGCAGGTGGTAGCATAGAGACTTTTGCTCCTGTAGCCAAATACACTTCCATTAGATCCGTACTTGCTCTGGCTGCAGTGATGATAGGGAAGATACACCATATGGATTTCAAGACAGCTTTCTTGAATGGTGTAGTTGAAGAAGAAGTGTACATGGAGCAGCCACTTGGTTCTGAGACACATGACAGGGAGTCATATATGTGCAGAACTTGGTATGGTAGGATAGACAGCTTTCTATCCAGTTTGGGCTTTACCAAGAGTAAAGCGGATTCCAACCTTCACTACAAGGTTGAGGAAGGCAATCCAGTGATACTACTATGTGGATGACCTGTTTGTAATAGGTGAGGATAGATTGATTGCCGGCATGCAGAGGAAGCTTGCTGCCGAATTCGATATGAAGAACTTGGAGATGATGCACTATTTTTTTTTGGCATGGAGGTGTAGCATAGTATAGATGGAATCTTCCTTGGACAAGGGAAGTATGCAGTGGAGATCCTGAAGAGGTTCTGGATGATGGACTGCAAGGCCATGGCCACACCTATGGAATCGAACCTGAAGCTTCTGTGTGATGCTTCATCTAAGCCGGTTGATATCACTATGTATTGTTAGATGATTAGGTCCTTGATGTACTTGATGAACACGAGACGAGATATTTGCTTTGCGGTGAACACACTGAGCCAGTTCCTGACGGATCTAAGGAGTGTTCACCTGGTTGTTGTAAAGCATATTCTGAGGTACCTGAAGGGTACAGTTGATTATGGGCTCAAGTATGATGCGAATCAAAAGTTTAACCTGCAGGGTTATGTTGATTCAGATTGGGTAGGCAGTGCTGCAGATAGGGATCAGGTGTGATCTCTTGGTTTAGCAAGAAGCAGTCCTGCGTAGCACTGAGTATAGCCGAAGCAGAGTATGTTGTGACGAATGAGCAGGTTGCATATGTATTGACCAAGCCGTTGGCCAGAGTGCAGTTTGATTACTTCAAAGAGAGGCTTGGTGCACTTCAGATTGAGGTTCCTTCCAAAGGGAAGTGATGAGTCTAGAAGATGCAGATGCACATGAGCTTTTCTGACATGGTTGATGCGTTCTCCCTTGGTCATGATGTAATTGCTGAGCCATTTTTCACATGGTGGTAGATGTGTTCTCCCATGGTGAAGAAGTAAGGGCTGGATCCTTCCCCAAATGGTGGTAGATGTGTTCTCCCATGTCGATGGTGTAAGTGTTGGATGATGTGCATCTGGGCTGTGCTTCGTGGACGATGAGATGATCTGAAGAGGACGATGCTATGATGATCAGGAGGATCATGGATGATGAGCATCATGACGATGCTCTAGTTACTACTCTGTATATGTATATGCATCATGTTGGATGCTTGTTATGATCAGTGGGATCATTTGTGTATGTATGCATCATGTTGGATGCTTGGACCATGTATCTGTATATGTATCAAGTGGATACTGAGATCATGTATGTTGATATGTATCAGGTGGATACATTGTGTGGATCATGTATATGTGTATGTATCAGGTGGATACATTGTATGATCAGGTAGATCATGTATGATGATATGCATCAGGTAGATACTTGGTATGCATCAGGTGGATGCATTGTATGATCAGGATGATCGTGGATGACGAGCTTCTCCAAATGACATGCAGCAGGATGTTACAGTGATGATGATCAGGATGATTATGTGTGCATCAGGATGATGTATGGTGAGTATCAGGTTGATACTTTGTGGCCGTGGATCAGGTTGTGCAGATGAGCATGTCTGGGAGATCCGATAGGTCGGATTTGTGTACCCGTAATAGCCTGGGATGCTCTTTCGAGACATTGCTCTAGGAGGACATATAATTTGTGCCGTGGGAGATCTTCAGGTTGGAGTTGTGTACTCATAACATCCTGAGATGCTCTTGCGAGGTTTTGTCCTATGGCATGTAATTTTCTCCTGGGAGATCTGGACAGGCTGAAAAAGGCCTCAGATGCTTTAGCCAGGTTTTGCCATGACCACATGTAATTTGCTCCTGGGAGATCTGGACATGATGAAAAAGGCCTCAGATGCTTCAGCCAGTTTTGTGGTGGACCACATGTAATGTGCTCCTGGGAGATCCGACAAGTAGAGCTGTGTGCTCGTAACAGCCTGGGACGCTTTAGCCAGGTTTTGTGGTGAGATCACATGTAATGTGCTCCTGGGAGATCCGACAGGTAGAGTTGTGTGCTCGTAACAGCCTGGGATGCTTCAGCCAGGTTTTGTGATAGGTCACATGTAATGTGCTCCTGGGAGATCCGACAGGTAGAGCTAAGTGCTCGTAACATCCTGGGATGCTACCGCCAGGTTTTGTGATGCACGTAATAAGTTCTGAGGATTCCACAATATGGCCAATGATGATGAAGAACTATAGGTAGTGGGCCTACATCCAGTATGAAAAAGGACTAACTCTATAGAACTTCCTATGACAAGTAGATTCAGAGATTGATTGAGATAGCAGCAGCAGTGATGATGACGATGACTTGATGACAATTATCCAATGACGATGATCCAGAGAAGAAGACTTGTGCTAGAAGACCTGTGTCAAGAAATACCTTCCTAGTTAAGAGGGAGTGTTGATGTATATGTAAATTTGGAATGTATTTCACATATATGTATATTGTACTCCTATAGAGATGGTATTATTCCTCTATACGGAAGTGTTTGTATTCCTATAGAGATGTTATTATTCTTGTATACGGAAGTGTCGTCATTTATATTGCAAGTGTCGTAACTTATACTTGATGGGTTATTAGAACACCTTGTTGGGGTCGGCCCTGTATAAATCATGTGGGTCGAAGGGTTATTAGACCACCCTATTGGGGGTCGGCCATGTGGGTCAAAGGGTTATTAGACCACCCTATTGGGTGTCGGCCCAGTCAGCATTATGTTATGTGGTTAAGTTAAGGCCGACCTAGTAAAGGTTATTAGGAAAGTCAAGTCAAGTATAAATAGAGTTCGGGAGGCACTCTATTTTATCATTCTATTCTCTCACTCACACTTGGGAGAGTGGCGCACTTGTGGAGGAGGAGGCTATGCTTCTAGGAGAAGACTATCTCTTGTATTCTGGTTGTATCATTGCTCTATCTATCTCTGAGGAATTTATTGGGGTTTTTCACCTTTATGGTTTTCCCCAAGTAAAATTTGTGTGTCTTGTGTGCTTGTATTATTGTGTCCATGACTGATATGTTGTAGATATGTTGTACATGTTGTTCTCTCAGTTAAGATCCTAGATCAGATTGAAGTAAATTCTGAAAATTTAACAAGAGAGACTGTATGTTCCTGCTTGTATATGTTTTCAATCTCATATCAGCATTGAGAGAGCCCTCTCAGTTTGTGCTGGGTCAATAGCATAAGCTAAAGCAGTTACTGGTTACCCCAATTCTGCCTCTCCGCAAACTTGGGGCATGTTTTGGTTGTTAACACCTAGGGTATAATGATCTTGATATCAGGATCTGGGTACCGGGAACCAGATGTCAGTTAGTACCGATGAGGCCCAGATTCTGGTTAAATTCCGATGAGGCCGCACTATTACCAGAATTTGGGAGGGTGGTGATGTTGCAGTAACCTCCCGGGTAACTTCTAATGCCTACAATATGATCCACTGACAAGTTACATTATAGGGCCTATGCCATGGCGAGCGGGACCATCCGGAGTTGGAGGGGAGGCTTATGGAGGTGGTGGATGGTATGATTCTCGGGGAGAGGGTGAGTAAGGAAAGAGGAAGTAAACAAATACACATTTATTGATTATTAATTAATTGACTAATGCTTTTGTGTGTATGATGCATAATTGTTTCTATGGTTGCATACTAGACTCATAAGGAATTACTTAAGAGCATGTTGTAACTTAGGGATTTTGATCGTATTAGTGTGGTTTGGATACTTCTATGTGGTGGCCACACATATAAATCTCTTAACTTCATAATAGTAATAGTTACCTATATATTCTAGTATTTACATGATTGATTGATTGAATAAGTATTGTATTTATTTCCTAAAGATTATAACTTCGGGACGAAGTTTCCTGAAGGGGGGAAGTATGTAACAACCCTCATGTATGCATATATCTTTATAATAAAAGGTAAATAATTAAAAAAGGTAAATAATAAAAAGGAATGTGAAAGAAAAATGAAGGAAAAGAAATTGCATTAAACTAAATTAAGAAAAAGGGGAGAAAGGGGAGATAAAAGGAGGAGGAGGAGAAGAGAGGGGGATATTTTTGGTATTTTTTGCATTTTGGGAGGAGGATATTGGAAGGAGAAAAGGAAGAAGGAAGAGGCTGACAGAAAGGGGAAAGAAAGAAATCTCTGGCACAGGGTTAATTGTTGAGGGCTCGGGGGCCTCAATCATTGGCTGGGGGTTGGTTGGGTGGAGATTCCTTCCCCCACCTTCAGTTGTAGAACTTGGATCTATCAAGGTAACCACCAAGTTCATCTAATAAGGTATGTAACTAATTCAGTCAGATCTTATGCCAATGTATTTCAAATTTTAAGTATTATTGGTTATTCACGCAATTTTAGGCTTCTACACCCTCGAAGAGGCTTGATATTCATCTATTTTCTTCATTAAATGTGTGGAGTACTCTTTCTGATCTATTTCTACTATTTTCATGATCTTTTTGGAAATTTGTTGCATAACAGGAATCTAGGGTTTTTTCTATTTTTTCCATAACTAACATTGCTTAAGCATGTTAATGACCTAAATTTGCTTAAGTAATGTCCCTAACATATCTTAAGAGACATCAATTTAGTATATTGTTTTTTTGTATAGTTTGAAAACATGTGTCAATTGGACATTGTTTAAGTGATGTGGCATATTTTTTATTTCATAACAACAATTATTATATACATATGATGTGGATAACAATGATTATTCTATACTCAATTCGTATTTTAGTAGAAAAATAAAACATGATGAAAAAGAGGACAGCAATCGTCATTGTTACCATAATCATCACGGTCATATTCATTACCATATTCAACATCATTGTTCTTATGAATATTATCATTTTTCTTATTATAAACATCATCAGCATCATCGTCGTCATCTTTGTCATCCTCATTCTTGTCACGATCATGCATCCCCAACATCGTCATCATGCTCAACCTTGATAAACCTTGAAACCCTAACCCATTAGTACACCTTAATAAAATATTTTACCTTGAAACACCTTGACATAGTATCATAACACCCTTAACATAACTTTATCATTGATTAGTTTCACGATTGAAGAATCTATAATATCAGTTTGAGACAATAATGGATGCAAATCACAACTGAAAGTTTAAAACTATCTTGAGAATGAGAAGTGTACATGAGAGTTAATCTCCACACTCTTATATTAATCCTAGTAATTTTATAATTGTTCCATTAATCTCATTTGTATATAAGTGAAAAATATTCTTCGAGATATTATTGAGGATGAACCATATTCTTCTATTAGGTATTTCCCTACCTTGATAGTTGAAAACGAGGGAATAATCTTGTTATATGTGCGGTTTATCTTATTTTCTACTATATGGCCTTTATCTACTAGTATTGTAAACTCTATACAGACATTGGTTTCTGGATTTGGTTTCATAGTTAACTACTAGAACATAGGTTCATTTTAATGGAAGAAAGAACTACATTAAATATTTGGTGTATCCAAAATATGGAAAAGTGTCCAACACATATGATTTGTATTTAACTTGTTTAGTGATGGTTTAGAAGGACCATGACAAAGCCATAAATTTATTATTAGGTCCTTTGAATTTATCTGTGGATATTAATCATAATTCACCCCCATGTAATTGGTAGTTCATGTGAAATAATTTTGTGTTTGTGTCTCCCATTGCACTTAGTATTTTTTTTCTCCAATATATTAGTAACTTCTTGTTAAATGATCTAAATTTATTTAAGAAACATTATTTAGACCTTTTATAATTGATTCTATGATGAAACCTCTATTATATGAGTTGTAGGATTTTCCTCACAAATGGGCACTATAATTTGGAATCCATGAAGAAGTTGAGACATATATGCCATGACCATTATACACCTTAACACTTGCACATATATCATTTAAGACTAGTCTCTTTGACCCTTATCATCCCTAATCCCTACCACCATTATCTTTCCTATCCCTTTCTCTATATATACTCTAATATAACCATTAACTCCCTACAACCTATAATCTATATTAATATCACCCTAAACCCCCACAATCACAAAATATTATAACCACTATCACCACTAACCATTAAAATCCTAACACATATAACTATTAATCCTTATGAATGTTAATATGTAACTCATATAACTCCTATAAACCCAAATAAATTTAACTCCAAATATTTATAACCATATAAATTTAAATCAATATAACATTTATAACCCGTAACCAATATAAAACTCATAGCTTGTGACCCTTATTATGTATATATCACCCTTTTTTACCTGAAATTGTTATAACCTTTATCATTAGTGCCCCCAAATCATTGGAAATATTAACCTCTATAAACCCTATTCCTAATAACCCCAAACCCCTATCCCTTAAATATATAAAATGCATCCCTCATAAAGTATAACAAGTGCCCTAAATAATCCTTATGAATAATCCCTAACCCTAACTACCTAATTTGTATCCTTAATTACCTCTATATATAAACTCTATAGTCATTGTCATTTCACGTACTCTTATAGCTCATAATCATTAAAAACCTAATACTTTGTAACTCTTGTAACCCCTAACACCTGACCCCAATAAAATTTCATTCTAACCCCTATAATTTGTAACAACTAGAACTTAATCCATATAACCACTAACATATAACCTATATAATTTGTAATACTTGACCCTTAACCACTAACACATGATGTTGTACCTATAATATCCTAACCCTTATCACATCTAACCGATCTAAAGTTTATAAAATATAAACCATGCAACCCTTATAAAAATTAACACCTAGCTAAACATTAGATTATAACCCTTATAATCATTAACACCTAACGCCTAACTCATATCTAGCCCCTTGCTCATAACCTGCATAATCCCTGAGAGTTGAACTTTATCTCATAACATTTAAATCCACAATCTATTAAATGTTATAACTCCCAACCCCCTTAACAAAAAAAAATTATAACCTCTAACACCTATCCTTTTAACACTAATACCTATCTCCCATAACTATTATCCATTAATATCGATAACCTTTACCACATAACCCCTAATTAACTAAAGCTCTTATTATCGTTAACTCCTATAACCATTTACATCTATGACAAATAATCCTTATAACACAATGAATAATATAATTTTTACAACCCAAAATTGATAATATAAGTGTGCCCTTAACCCTTAATCCATAACCACCACATCTAGCTAGAAGATAACCTTCAACCCCTAATGCATATGCATTAACATATATAACTTGAGACCTATATAAGTTGTCACCTATAACACCTTTGAAGTTAGATATATTATGCCTTAAATATCATAAACATAATAACCCCTAACCACTATAATCACAACATCTAACTCCTATAGTACAACTATTAACACTTATAACCATTTATCATCATCAACATATATAATGCCTAATCAATATAAACCCTTAAGCACATACACATATAACCTTTAACACTAACACTAACCCTTATAACATGTACAACCTCTATAAACATGAGCTTACTCCCTCTTATAACCCCTTACCTCTTAAATCATATAACCTTAAAACCATTAATCCCTATAACATTTAGCTTTCAACCCTAAATATATATAACACCTACAATAAACATTTCATAATATAACCTAAAATATATATAAGCCTAGCATGTTTAATTGCTAAATATTATAATATTTAACCATCATAGCCCTTAACCTATTGCTCCTCTAACCCTATATAATATGATCCCTAAGTTGTATAACATTTAAAATCCTTAATACTTACAAATAATATTATAGCACCTAGATACTATACACCTAATTATAAACCTCTATAATCTCTAGAAACAGTTATCCCTTATAACTCTCAATACTCAACCCTTATAATTGCTAAATCGTTAATGATTATAACCCCCAAACACTAACCCTTAACTATTATAAAATCTAAACGATATTACTATTAATAAACCTCTAACATTAATAACCTTAATCCTTATAAGTACTTTAATCGCCACTAACCCTAAACCACCATTACCCCTAACCACTAATCCTTATAACCATAACTGATTTAACTTGTATACATTATATAAATATTTTCCACTATAGCTTTTATATTTATCACACACCTTATAACCACTTATCCTTTCCCTCAAATCAGATACAGTATCTAAGTGGAGTGGAAAATGTTCCCAAAATGACTTTAGAAAATCTATGTCAAGGTGCCCTTAGATCTTATATAAGACCCACCTCTAACACATATAACCTTCACCTCTTTAATATATCAATCCCAATCCTTATAATCCCTTACCACATAACTTTATAGCCACTTCAAGGATGCATGTGTTCCATTATTGCAATAATATATCCATATTTAACATGTCATTTATGATCCCTGAATATTCTACATGTATTGTCATATTTACCAAGTTGTGCAAACATGTTGCCTTAATTATTTGTAGTCAACATGAAACATAGTCTTTAGGGTAGGAACTTTAAAAGGATGACAATGACAATGATTGAGATGAGGTTGACAATGACATTGATGATGATGATGATGATGACAACAATGACGACAATGACAACGATGATGATGATGATGATGATGATGACGATGATGATGATGAAAATGGTGTGATTATATAATGACAATTATAATGATGATGATGACAATGAACATGAGGATGATGATGATGATGATGATGATGATGATGACGACGACGATGACGACGACGATGATGATGATGATGAAAATGATGGTGATGAAGATGACAATGAGGATGACCATGATGATGACGATGATGATGATGATGACAGTGGTGATTATAATGATGTTGATGTTGATTATGCTCGTGAAGATGGTGATGATGATGATGAAAATGAAGATGACAACGACGATGACGACGACGACGATGATGATGATGGTGATGGTGATGGTGATGGTGATGGTGATGGTGATGGTGATGGTGATGATGATGATGATGATGATGATGATGATGATGATTATGATGATGATGATGATGAGGACAATGAAAATGACGACGACGACGGCGATGATGATGATGAGGAGGAGGAGGAGGACAATGAAAATGACGACGACGACGGCGATGATGATGATGATGATGATGATGACGATGATGATGATGATGATGATGATGATGATGATGATGATGATGGTGGTGGTGGTGGTGGTGGTGGTGGTGGTGGTGGTGGTGGTGGTGATGATGAGGATGATGATGATGACAACGACGATGATGATGTTGAGGAGGATGATCATGATAAGGATCAAGACAATAATGATGACGATGAGGGTGAGGACCTTAGGGTTTTCCCCACGAAAACTCTGTGTCTCTTGTCTCTCATGATTTTGATTCTTATGATGCTTGTCATGCTTATTATGATTGTTATGCATTGATATACTGTACATGTTATTCTCTCAGTAAAGATCCTAGAGTATTGTGAATTAATGCTCAAAATTTAACAAAGGTCTGGCTGAAGTGTTTGATGTAGATACACTTTTATGTATAAACTAGTACACCAATCTTTTCTGGCAGCATAGTTGTAAAGCTTCCCCTAATTTGAGTGATTTCAGACTTTCAATCTTGTTTGCAATGGACTCTGCTACTTCAATCTTTGAACATTTAGCATTTTATCATTACATAAGTATTTGATGGAGATGTCAGCGTTTAAGCAACAAATAATTAATCTCCGTCGGCACTACTGAGCATTCCACTCGTCGACATTTCTTTATGGCATTTGGGCAAAATACAAGCTTACTGGCATATGATAATCCTCTGTTCAGACTTAAAATTAATTGACATATGGATATTTAATTAAGTAAGTAAGTCTATGCCACAATCTCTTGCTGAGTTGAATAGCGCCCCTCTTTGTTGACAATGATAATGATGAACATGTTGTTCATAAGCTTCCAAACCTTACAATCCTTACTGGCTGCTATTATTTGAAACTATGTGTTGGTACTGCACTTAACATTGGGCATTTGTCATTTTGTGTCTTTCTGGCATCTTCTGGGAGGACTTAGGAACTTAGCATGAAACATAAACTCGAAGATCCGTGCCTGTCCATTAAAATTTCATAGGGTAAATTTCGGTGACAACATCTTGCTCTGTCTGGGATGGAGACTTTCCTGCAAGGCTCCAAGAACCTAGCAGTTCCAGTGACCTTTTCTATTGGGATGGAGTCTTCATGATGCTGCAAACCTTCTTCATTTATTTAAATAAACTGATAACCCTGCTTTCCTAACTGAAATTGCTCACTAAATGCTAATCTTTAAACTTCTGTACAAACTAAGGCAAATGCTCAAGAAATGAGCTTTATTTATTTACAAATCTCATTCTAATCATCTGCTTCTTTAAGTAAAATCATTCTTCCAATGAATCCATACAAATATTTGACTGAATGGTGAAACTTCTACTCTGGAAATGATGAATAAAAGAGCCCATGAAATACCAAAATACATTTCAAAAGAATGGCAAAGCCAACCCTCATTTGACAAAAACAATCTGATATTTGAACTACTTAAAGACTCTATATAATCAACAAATGGATCAATGAAACTATAAAGCATTACCTCTTTCTATTGTTTCAGCTGAAGATCAGAAGATCTTTGCATATCCTCCTCCTCATAATGGCTGTCACCTTTAGCTACCTACAAATATGAACATGGATGTGGACTGATTTCTTTACTAACCATAGATTGTTTGATATTGTTTGCAGATTCAGGTTGAAGTATGTTGAGTGCAGGCCTGCTGATTTTCAAAGATGGTTGCTCAATGTCTTTTACAGATTCAGGATGACTAATTTGCACACAATGTTGTCCCTCATCAAAATCTGCTACATAGCTGTCATACACTGGCTGGGTGCTCAAATCAACAAAAGATGATGTAGGGATCTGCTCTTCTTCATCTGAATACTCATCATAGATAGGCATATCTTCATAATGAATCAGTTGACTATGATCCCGATCTAGAGCTTCAATGTATTCATCATAAAGTGGGGCAGCAAAATGACCTTCAAAAAGATTCGAAATAGCTCCTGTATCGTAATCATCACTAAGAACATCCAAATTGGTACCAAATGTATTTAAAGTATTACCATTATCAACTTTAATATCAGATTTTTGAAAAACTTGCTGCTGTGAAACCAAATTAGGGAAAGATATAGCTGACAACAAATCCTCTTTTTCTTCTTTAACCTGATCATCCTCCTCATCATATACATGAGAAACTTCATAAATCTTTTGAACAGCAATTTTATCTTGAAAATGACTATAATCTTTTTGAGACTGATTAAAATCAAATTCCTCTTCACCAATCATTTCACTACAAAGCTGATCTTCATCGTAACCATGATGTCCATCATTAAAATCATATACTTCACAACAATTTTCAAATAAAAGCTCATTTGAAAAGTACCATTTACAATGCTCATGGAATAATGTGTGGAAACTCTTCAATGATGAAATGCTAGAAGAAGGTAATGAGAAATACCATTCACGTGCATCACCATCCAATGAATGCATGAACATCTTCATATGAACATCTTCGTGCTATAGATCTAGTAGATCCATGCACTCATGAAACTTAAGGAGGTGTTCTGCAGGGTTGTCTTCTTTCTCCTCTTTGAAGATAGGAAGAAAATATCCCCACTCTGACATAGTGGGTACTGGATGCGAGAAACCAATAACTTCAGAAAATCAAGAGGTGCAAACCTCCGAGCCACCATAGTAGCCATTAGATCATTTGATGGCATTTTGGATCCTCAATCAGTGATCTTCAAACAGTGGAGTCGCCTCTGGATTCTTTGGAGTCACCCGATGAAGAAATCTGCAGTCATATAAATTTCCACTCCTTGTTCACCATCAAGAAGAAGATCTAATCAATATCAAACCCCAGGGAAGATGACTTCGCTTTCCTCCGTCCCCGGCAACGGCGCCAAAAGATGTTATCCCTAAAGTTGAACCCTGACTGCTAAGGTCAAGCTTAAGGAAATCTTAAATGTAGATATAAGATAACTAACTAGTAACTGTATCAGTTTTAGTGGCAGATGAATATATAACAGAGATCAAACAACTCAATAATCAGGTAACAGGGAGTACATTGGTTTCAGTATTTAAACATGGACAGAAAATGACTATGAGAATGACTTTATGAATGTAAAGATCAGGTTCTATCTTAGAATAAGGGCATAGTTATATACTAATCAAAATAATCACAGCATGAAATGTTAAGACCATGCATAGACAAAATATTGACAGCATACACTTCATCAATTAAAATAGAGAAGGCTCAAAGATCATAATCCATTTCAAAAACTAGTCATTTCTGATCAATATGAAAATAAAGACCACATACAGGCCTGCAAATTTCTGTATCAGACTGTAATGACCCTGCCTCAGCCCTCTCGGCTGGAACTCTACTCCCATTGCATGCTAAAATATCCAATAAATAGACCATAAAGGGCCCCTTGCAGATAAGGATCAATTACAATAAAAGAGGATCAAAGATCCTTCTTCACTTAAAATAGAAGTAAGCAAAATATGATGTGTAACTGGAGAATAGGTAAATTTGTTTCCAGATCCTATTTCCATGACAACTAATTTGAACAAAACATATATTTTATTCTTCCTTCAATCTTGAAATGCCATGTGCTCTACTTCCTTCTGCCATTCGAGCTACTGCTTGAAAAAATTGATCAAATCCTGATATCAAGCCTTCAATGAAGTCTTTAATACTTTAACTACTGCCTGCAAATCTTGGACATATTACTTGAAAATTCTCTGCCACCTGTAGATGCTCACCATACTGATGTGATCCTCAGAAAGTGTAACTCTGCCCTAAAAATCTGGATCTAGTTTCTCAAATTCTTCCATCTATGTTCGAATGTTCATAAGCTTTGAACTTGTATCTTTTGAATGGAGCATAAAAAATTTCTTTGTTTTTAATTCATCAAACATTGCCACCAGTGACCACTAAAATTGTTCATAAGACCTACACTCGGGTGTTTAGCATTTGCTTCAAAGTCCTCGGTGTCTCCATGGAATTGGCAATGAGAACTCCCATTTTTTGCAAAGCTGCAAATGTTGATGCAACCAGAGTCTTCAAATATTTCCTCGCATTAGAGAACTAAAGAATTTCAAGCTTTGTAGAATGTTGTCAGTCTCAAAACTTATTAACCTCATCAATTGTTTGTTTGACAAATACAAGCCAGAGTATACATTCAGTCTGCTTTTTCCCTCGAACTGAAGGTCTGGCTGAAGTGTTTGATGTAGATACACTTTTATGTATAAACTAGTACACCAATCTTTTCTGGCAGCATAGTCGTAAAGCTTCCCCTAATTTGAGTGATTTCAGACTTTCAATCTTGTTTGCAATGGACTCTGCTACTTCAATCTTTGAACATTTAGCATTTTATCATTACATAAGTATTTGATGGAGTTGTCATCGTTTAAAAAACAAATAATTAATCTCCCTCAGCTTTACTGAGCATTCCACCCGTCGACATTTCTTTATGGCATTTGGGCAGAATACAAGCTTACTGGCATATGATAATCCTCTGTTCATACTTAAAATTAATTGACATCTGGATATTTAATTAATTAAGTAAGTCTATGCCACAATCTCTTGCTGAGTTGAATAGCGCCCCTCTTTGTTGACAATGATAATGATGAACATGTTGTTCATAAGCTTCCAAACCTCACAATCCTTGCTGGCTGCTATTATTTGAAACTGTGTGTTGGTAGCACACTTAACATTGGGCATTTGTCATTTTGTGTCTTTCTGGCATCTTCTGGGAGGACTTAGGAACTTAGCATGAAACATAAACTCGAAGATCTGTGCCTATCCATTAAAATTTCATAGGGTAAATTTCGGTGACAAAAATGACAATGACCCTTAAGCACATACATGTATAACCTTTAACACTAACCCTCACATTTATGATGATGATAATTACAATGATGATGATGACGAGGATGATGATGAATATAATGACGACAATGATGATGACAAGGATGAGAAATATCCATGAACAACTCCCTACTTCGATTTTTTAAGGGTTATTTCCAAGTAGAAAAAAGGTTGGAGTATCACTTAAGTGCAAAATGAATTGTGTGATTGTGAGATAAATTATTTTACTCAAAAAAATCATAAAGGGGAAGGAGAGACAACTTATTTCTCTAAATAATATTTGTTGAGGGAAACAATACATGTGTCTCATGTATAAGGGTATGTTTTAATTTGATAATGAATTTGAGGAATATTGTCCTTATTCTCATAATTCCATTCAATATTCAACTAAACACTAGGTCATGCTTAGGATTCATTTTATTTAAATGCACTCTTCTATATAATTTTACAAAGTCTATTCTAGGGATATGTTTACTCAGTATATGGTCTAGTGGTTGTGTAATGGTTATAGTAAATTTCAAGTGTTGATACACATCTATCATATTCTTATATTGAATATAACATTTTGTTTGAGAGATAGAAAACAATTGACCTACCAATAATGAGTAATAGTGGCATAATTAAAGGAATTTTTCACTTTGTAACCAATTATGGTATTGTTAAAATAAAGGTATTATATGTTGATTAACGAAATGGTTCATTGAAAAATTTAATAGAGCCAAGGTCATAGGGATCAACGTGCATTAGGGGTATTCTTTAATATCCCATGAATGGAATACGATATATATATATATATATATATATATATTGGGAAAATAGTTCTTACTAATTAGCATAGACACATTTCAACCTTGGACACAAGGTCTTCACTCAATGAAACTATGCCATATCGCGTTCGTTCATGGGATATTAAAGAATACCCCTAATGCATGTAGACCCCATTTCCTTTCATGATACAATGATGATATCATCCTCATCGTCAAAATCATCATCATCATCATAATCATATCATATTGTTGTTGTTGTTGTTGTTGTTGTTGTTGTTGTTATATATATAACAAGTAACAAATAAAATTAAACCAAAGATTAAAAAAGTAAAAACTAACAAACACATAAAAATTCAAAACAATATTACAGCTCACACCCAAATAGACTAGATAGTTCAAACAAGGGGAGGAGGGTGCCTAGATATATATGTAATCCCACACAAATACAAGGGAGATAAGGGGGAGCTTGTTCCAAGAGACAGATGGAGGTCGACATAGAGACAAGGGGAATCCTATGCCTAAATAGATATTGAGATAGATATAGCACCAAAACCAATAAGAAACCTACCAACTCTTAGCTATGGACTTACAACTCAATTTTGTTGCTTAATATTGCCCTCCATCAATTTTTATTTCCCACTCGTTTTGTTATGCTCATTGTTAATTTGTTAATTGGATGTTGAGGTGAGAATGAGTGTATAGAGAAATATTTCCTTTCAAACTAAACATCCCTCAAAATGATAATTATGTATGGATCGATTAGAAAAATGCATATAGGATTGATCTATTCAAAAGAATAGAAGAATTACTTCCATAGGCATTAGTTCAAAAGGTAAACCTTTCTACACATGACAATACTTACCAAGATTTGGGTTTTGCTTTTTAACATATGTCATTTTACATATGATAATACTTACCACAATTTGGGGTTTTCTACACTTGCTCGCTTTTTGACATATGTCATTCTATATGATAATGCTTACCATGATGTAGGGTTTTATTCACCTACTTTCTTTCGACCCTCAACCATCTAATGGATGGCCACACCTTTTGGACATCTAGTTAACCAACATTCACTCAAAAAAAATTATAGGACTACAAATTCCCCAAACAAAAATCCATTCAAAAGACTAAAATTATATTTTCTTTCGGTTTTTAGATCCCAATTATAATTCCCTACATTGGTTATGTTGCATTATGATTATGGAATAGAAGAAATGACTAAATAACTATATTCTAATGGCGTATGGCGATTTCTATTAAGGATAACTATTGACATGGGAATTTCATACTCTCAAATGGACTTTTATGTAATGCATATATGATTATGGGTCTCAATTCAACCCTTTTCTATTTAATCATGGGATTAAACTAACTATTAAAATTTGACAAATTTTATCGTATTAGTTCTCCCATATTTGTAGTAATAACTACCTTATGTGAACAAATGAGATTGTAAAGGCACACTTTTTCATAAATTATTTGGTGCACTTAAAAGTTCTAGATTGACATGAATACAATGTATTAGTACTAAATATGTGTATACCACATACATATACATGAAGGTTGAGCTTCCAATGACTTCATATGGCATCTAAAATGGATAAATATAATACTTGTTATTGTTATTGGTACTTTGTTGAGTGGAATATTAGAGTTATGGATTTTTAGGGCCATATTAGGCTAGATATTTAAAAAAAATTGTTGTTTTGAAACAATATTAAAACTTAGGTTGGGCCTAAATAATTGCATACCCCCCAAAATTGTTGCAAACCAATTCCTAGCTACTCGACATTATTATTCTCATCAAGAGTTTGTAATGATTTTAGACCATAGATTTCAACCTTATACAATGGAATAGATCCAAAGAACCACCCATGGTATTCTATATCTTGATGCAATGACAATATCCCACTTGTAGGACAATGATTCCCTATGTAGGGAATGCAGTATAAATTTATGTTGTATGCGCATTTCCCATGGGGTCTAATGCACAGGCGTAACTCATGCATATAAGTGACGCACATTATTTCCCGCATGGATAAGGAACACACCTAACCTATTCACATGAGTGAAAAGGGTACAAGTGTTTATACGTGTGTGATAAATATAAATGCTATAGTGATAAATAGTTATATAAGGGATACAAGTTAAATTAACTACGATTATAGAAATTGGTGGTTAGGGCTACTAATGGTGGTTTAGGGTTAGGTGTGATTATAGTACTTATAAGGATTAAGGGCTATCGATGTTAGAGGGTATATTGTTAATGGTAATACAGTTTAAGGTTTATAATGGTTTAGGGTATGGGTGATATGAGTTAAAAGGTAAGGGTTATTGTTTCTTGGTTATAATCATTAGGGGGTTAGGAATTACAAGGGTTATGAGGGAGGACATTTATAGAGATTACAGAGATTTATAATTAGGGGGTATAGTAGTTAGGTGTTATAATATTCTTTCTAAGTATTAAGGATTTTAATGGTTATACAAGTTAGGGGTTATATGGGATAGGGTTAGAGGGTTTAGAGGTTAAGGGTTATGAATTGTGTATCATAGGTGTTAGATCTATTTAGATTTGAAAGTTAGTATACATTATAGGGACTAATGGTTTTAAGGTTATATGATTTAACGAGCAAGGGAGTTATAAGAGATAGTGAATTAGCAGTTATAGAGGGAGTTGTAGAGGTTAGAGGGATTAATATGGTTAGTGTTAAATCTAGTTATGGATGTATGTGCTTAAGGATGGTTTATATTGATTAGGGGTTATATGTGTTAATGGGGATAAATAGCTATAAGGGTTAATGGTTGTTCTTTAATTTATAAGCATGGTTAGATGCTACAATTATAGGGGTCACAGGTTATAATATTTATGATATTTAATGAATAGGGTGTCACGTCCCCACCCATGGATCCAACGCAAGGAAGGGAACATGACTGAAAAATATGGGCTTTTACAAAACTCAAGCCCCATCATCATGAAAAAATTCATTTAGATAGATAAAATGCATATGTGTGCAGATGCATGATCACTCTACATCCACACACATTTCACATGCATTCAACATATCAATAACAGTCAACAAATAATTAAAAACATTGCATAATTAACACAAGA
Organism: Larix kaempferi; assembly: GCA_027924585.1. NCBI lineage: Eukaryota > Viridiplantae > Streptophyta > Pinopsida > Pinales > Pinaceae > Larix > Larix kaempferi. The sequence continues at coordinate 27,628,321 of BSBM01000361.1, forward strand.
GAATACTTATCTTCATTGTGAAATTTCCCCAAGCAATTGGCTATGCAGCTGCAACATTCCACCCATCCATAGGCCAATTGTGTTCATCAATATCTCAACACAATTGCCACCCCCGAGCTAGGCATGACTTCCACAAGGAATGGGAACACTCAACTGATGCACAGCAAGATGAACACCACCCTTAAGTCAAGCCAATTATGAACCCTCTTATATTATTAGATGCTTGCACTCAAGGTTGACAAGCCAAAACAATGGATACCCATAACTCAAACCACAACATAATATGCCTAGGCACAGGAAGCACAATGGTTGGGCATGGATACACCATTTTACTATGGGATTTACAAAAACAGGGTTCCCATGGATTCTTCCAATTCTTGGCACACCAAAAATGACCATTGAAAGGTGAAATCGACCACAAGGAGAAAACACGATTTTCCATGGGTATTTTGAGCATCCAAGTGGCCAAAATGGCCTCAATGAAAACCCAAATCGAATTCATCTTCTTTCCCACTGCTCTATATCACAAAAATGCCCTTCTCCCAGCTAAAAATGAAGGAAAACACAGAAATTTGATGGAGAAAAACACCCAGCAAGCTCCCAACTTGTGAGAGAGCAAAACTGCTTGATGAATAATGGCTTGGGGAGCAATTTCATGGATCTTTTCTTGCCCAAGAATCTAAACATGTTTTTCAAAACTGATGGCTTTCCCATACACAAAATTGGGGCACCCATACTCTCCATTTCCCAAAACAATAACTTCCTCAACCAACTCTTGGAAGAAATGAATGATTGGGTACAAAAGTCAACATGGGTAGTTGATGGTTCATGGGTTCCCTCATTGACACTTGGCTTGACTTTATTGGCCCCAAGGGTTTGAATATTTCCCTCCCAATTCCTTGTAAAAACCATGCCCCCATACTCTTATTGCATTGCATAGCTAGGTGTGGGCATTTTTATTTAAAATACATGTTTACATCATATTACGGTTTCCATCGTGCCAAGCTAGCACACGGCCCACATGCATTAATTTTCAATTGCCGCAACGAGAAAAATATATCAATGGTGGGGCCTTGGCCTTGAGCTCCTCATGACGATTTTTATAACGTTGTTACATTATTTACATGTTTAATGCAACGGGGTAAAAATTTGTGATATTACATAGGGATTCTAACCTCATAGGTTTTAGGGGTGACAATGTACTTAGATAGGTCTAAGGTATAGATGTTATTGTTTTATGGATTATGGGTTAAAGTTTATGTTCTAGGATATGGTGGTTAGGGATTAAGAGTTAAGGGTACAATTATAGGTTGTATTTGGGGTTTTATGAATTATATTCGGTATTTTTTTATAATGATGATATGTTATAGGTGTCAGTGGTTATAGGCTATAACGATAATAAAATCTCTAGTTAATTAGTGGATGATAAATGGTAAAGGTTATTAGTCTTAACGGATAATAGTTATGGGAGATATGTATTAAGGTTTAAAGGCTAGGGGTTAGAGGTTATAACAATTTTTATTAAAGGGGTTAGGATATTGAGGATTTATAAAGTGTTATGAGATAAAGTTCAAGTCTTAGGGATTATGTAGCTTATGATGTAAGGGATATATGAGTTAGGTGTTAGGTGTTAAGGATTGTAAGGGTTAGAGTTTAATGTTTAGTAGTGAGGCTAAGTGATAATTTTTATAAGTTTTGGTTACATGGTTTATATCTATAAGGTTTAGATGGGTTATATGAGATAAGGGTCATGATATTATGGGTACAATATGTGTTAGTAGTTAAGGGTCAAGTATTAAAACTTACATAGGTTATGTGTTAGTGGTTATATGGGTTAAGTGCTAGTTGTTAAAAAATTAAACAATTAGAACTAAATTTTATTGGGGTCAAGTGCTAGGGGTTGCAAGGTTACAAAGTATAAGTTTTTTAGTAATTATGAGCTAAAAGTGTAATTGAAATGAAAATGACTATAGGGGTTATATGTAGAGGTAATTAAGGAGACAAATTGGATAATTAGGGTTAGGGATTATCCATAAGGATTATTAAGGGCTCTTGTTATAATTTATAAGGGATGTATGTTATGTAATTTAAGGGATATAGGTTTAGCGTTACTAGGATTATGGCTTATAGAGGTTAATATTTCCCATGGTTAGTGGGAACTAGTGATAGTGGTTATAACAGTTTTAAGTAATAAGGGTGATATAGATAATAAGTGTCATAAGGTATGATTTTATATTGGTTAGAGGTTATAAATGTTATACTGATTTAAAGCTATATGGTTATAGATATTTGGAGTTAAATGTGTTTGGGGTTATAGGATTTATATGAGTTACATATTAGAATTCATAAGGGATCATAATTATATGTGTTAGGATTTTAGTGGTTAGTGGTGATAGTGATTATAGTATTTTGTGCTTGTGGGGGTTAAGGGTGATATTAATAGAGGTTACATTCATAGGTGGTCAATGGTTATATTAGAGTATATATAGATAAATGGTATGAAAGATAATGGTGGTAGGGACTAGGGATTATAAGGGTTAAAAATAGTGTTAAATGATATATGTGCTATTTAACTTACAATGTACCTTTTAACTTACATTTCTTTACATTTTATTAATTATTTGAATAATGAATAGGGGAATTAGGTGTTTGTGATTACCTTTGATAGAAAGTCTTACAAATTCTAGGTTTTCTATTGATCTCGTCACCTACAAGAATTGCTACAAATCCTGTCACCTATAGGAATTATTGTGGTCCTATAATCTATAGGGTGTTTCCGCAAATCCCACATTGAAATATCTCGTGCTAAAGAATCAGTTTTTTCAAATGCTCCTCATGCATTATGTCGAAGGATATGATATTATATGGATTTGATTCGATTTGTATATTGTGAATAATCATTTAGGAAACAACAAACTGAGAATCTCATTTCTATTTAATGAAGTGGTTGTATAAGTTGCAATTGGATTAGGATAGATCGACTATGTTTCTATTTTGAAAACATAATTAGTGATCCTTTATTCCAGAAATGAATGTTTGTTGGAACAACTTGAGAATCAATTATTCCCGAGCATGTTCTTAGGCCATTTCCTTAAGAATTGAATTTTCATGAATTAGTATAAAGACAATTCCTCTTGTTACTAAGCATGTGTATGGAAAAGAATCAAGAGAACTCTATTGTTTTGTACGCATATTATTGAATTAATACAAAAGTTGTTCCAGAGTTATTATTGCATTATTTTCTAATGTGTTTGAGTTAGTTTTGGGACTGTTGTAACTCCCCTGGAACCTTTTTGAGAGGAGGTAGGGCCCACTCCAATTGAATAGGTATTGTTGTTTTATTTTTTCGTAGGTGATTATTGTAGGCATAGATAATTATTGTAATATTTTTATATGTCTCGTTGTTTTCTTTAAAATTAAACTTGCAATTCCTTCCATATTTGATTTTTTTTCTATTTTTTGTTTATTGTTTTTCTAGAAATGTGAATGCAAATAATTATTTACTTCCCTATGAATGCTAAGTTATGGGTGCATATTTGATTGATGAATGTTATTTAATTTCAAATTCAAATAGTTTTAATACTAGAACTCATTGGATAAACTGATACAATATACGAACCTATAATCTTACATAAACATTACAAAATAACTCCCAAGTAATTCAGAACTTTAGGTTGATAATTAATGTACAATATATTAATTAATTTTAATGAGGCAATCAAAAAGCACGTCAATTGGGTCACTTACAATAGATGGCACCATTTATATGATTTTTTTGCTACAAGAGGTATTGGCGATTAAGAAATTAGAAGGCATTCACATGAGTTCCTTTTGGCATAAATTTTTAAATGTGTTTTAATAAACATCTTGAGTCACTTGTGGGAATAGCCAGTATCGATGTTATGCCTTTACATATCCCATAAATACTGCAATAGACAAGTAAAAAAAAAACTAAAGCTTCAATATTGTTGCACACCTCACCACTTCCAATCTTAACATTTTTTTCATTTCATAAGAATATAGTGATCGGATATCGAAAACCTGAATCTGTGCCCCCTGGAAAAATTATGCCTCCGCAATCCGCATTCCGCAATGCAGATTGCGGAAATCAGAAACCCAACTTTACGCTCTTGAAAAAATACCGTTCCAACTTCCGCAATCTGCAATGCGGGTGCAAAAAGTCGGAAAGTCGGACCAGCGGGAAAGTGGAAAAGTGGAAAATCTCTCATCTGGTGTGCTGCGGATCATCTCCCATCCATTGATTTGGCCCTTCTCTTCAATCCTGATCGTTCAACCTCTATAGATTGTGAAATAATTCTACTACCTTGTTTTTCCCATTTTTCTCACTGCGGCTCGAACATTCGGCTCGGAATTCATTGATACTTAGCCATTTTTCAATTTTCTGATTCTTTCTTTGGTGTAAGAGGTCGATGGGCATGCCTGGGGTTTCGGTAGGGGGCACCCTTTCTTCCTTTGGAGGTAACATTGATAAATGTGTTAATAGTATCGACATCCTTAATCATAGGCCAATGATACCATTAACAGGTCATGTGTGGTTAGTGGAGGAAATCATCATAGCTCTTTCTGGATAGAATATTCCTTTAGGGCCCAAGGTTCAAGTCTCTCTCTCTCTGACTATCTCTCTAAACTGGCTATGGGTTATAGGTTTTAAGGGTTGGGTGTTTGATGATAGAGTTTAGGGTTGATGAGAATTAGAGGTTATAAGGGTTAGGGGTTAATTTTTATTTGACTAGACACTTTAGAGGTTAGGATTACGTGGTTAGGATTATAGGGGTTAAGGGATATATATCATTATGTGTTAGTATTTAGGATTTTTAGGGGCTATACTAGTTTAGGATTATAGTGGGCCAAGAGTTATGATGGTTAGTTGTACTAGGGACTAGGGATTGTAATGGCTAGGGACTAATGGTCAAGGGTTTGGGGATTGAGATATAGGGGTCATGGATTTATGGTTACAAGTATGAATATTTATATGTACATGAGGATAATACGAGTTAGTGATTTTGTGTACTAATATATCTCCTAATCCTTGTGGTGAAGGAGAGAAGAGAGGGGTGAGCGAGGGAGGAGGGATTGGGTAGAGTGAAAGAGAAGGGGGGGGGGATTGGGTGGATAGTAAGAGAGGGGGGTGGGGTTATATAGAGGGAGGGGGGGTTTAGAGAGAGATGATAAAAATCAAGGTGTAAAAAAGAACGTGTGCACGCATAAAAGTGTGCGCGCACAGCAACGTGTGGGCGCATATACGCATGTGTGCATCTACGCTTGCGCGCATGCGTGTTTGGATTCAAAAAAAAAATTGGCGCCCTTACAGTTTTGGTATTAGCTTCGTATTTCCAAACCTTGAGGCTCGGTCTGAGTTATGGCAAAACACACCAATTTCTGTAACTTCATGTTTTTCACGCTTAGTTCCGCATATGCTCCACTTATGCACTACTGATGAAATTGCACACACTTGTCGAGATCTGTGTGCAATTCTAACTATGTATTTTTTGAATATATATGTTATTGTTTTCTATTTTTAATTCATTTTTAATTGCACTGATGTCAAATTTGTAAAAAACATAGGTCATTTATTTGGCCTATAACTTTTGATTGGCTTACATATTTCAAAAACGAAAACGAACCCGCACAAGAGTACAAGAATATCTACAAGCTAAAAATGGACCAACACTCGACCATGTCGTTTTAAGGCTTCACTTACTTTCGTAATTTAAAAATATATATATATATATAATTGACTTTTAAAATTTTTGAAAAATAGCCCTGCACAAGATTCTTCTGTTGCCTACACCTCTACATATTTTTTTCCTCATAAATTGACAATTTACATAACAAACCGGTGGACCAACACGAACATATGAATTATTTTTTAGAGAAAAAATAACATACTTATCTTAAAATAATGACATTTGGGGTGGTTATACCACTTTTCCATAAATAAAAGTTATATATTCCAGAAGGTGATCCGTTTTTATACGTTTCATATTTGTACACCTAATTCTAATAAAAATTGTAGGTACCTCTAATAATTCATTTTAATAATAAGATTTTTGTTTTTCCACCATGCCATTGCAACTAATGTGTCATAAGTAGGTATCATTACCCAGCCCTAAATTATAAAATATATTTTAATTTTTTAAAGATTCTATAAATAAAACATAGAACATAACATATTAACCATTATATGCCATGATCTTAATAATTTAAATAAAAAATTATATAAATCTATTATATTTAACCAACATGGAAAAAATAAAATTACAATCCTTTAATATATTCACAAAACATAGCACCTAATATAATAGCCACTATATGTCATTATCTTAATAATCTAAATAAAGAATTATATAAATTCATTATATTTAACTAACATAGAATGAAAATAAAATTTCAATCTCTTTCACTGTTAGGGTTAACCTTGACTCGGGAATGAGCAACGATGAAAGTAACATAGAATGAAAATAAAATTTCAATCTCTTTCACTATTAGGGTTAACCTTGACTCGGGAATGAACAATGATGAAAGTGGTTTCAGGATCTTGCCCAGGCAAATTTTACCATATGGAGATCTAAAATGGGGGATATTCTCACTTTAATACAAATACAAGCAATCAAGAACATCAACACAATATTTATCCTGGAAAACCGTATAACCAATAACAATTTCTAAATTTCCAAATCTAAATATAATAGATCTACTTAACATATCTAAAATATGTGCCAAATAATACAACCATTCTAGATCATATATCTAATGTCATTTATGAATAATACTACCAATCTAGGTCTAGATCTATTAATTAATTTCTTTGCAATACTATGTTTTCAAATTTGTTGTTCAATTTTTATGTGCGTGAATTATTTCTGAAATTTTAGTTATGTTAACAATTAATTATTAGATTTAGATCTAAATTGGTGAAATTTTAGTTATGTTAACAATTAATTATTAGATTTAGATCTAAATTGGTAGTACTATTCAGAAACGATATTAAATCTATGATCTAGAATGGTTGTATTATTTGTCACATATTTTAGATCTTGAGTAGATCTATTATATTTAGATTTGGAAATTTGGAAATTGTTATTGGCTGTAGTTTTTCTAATAGTGGTATCAAGCTTGCTGTGTAGATGAGATTGCTTACATGTATATGTTGGAAGATGGGAGATCTATTGCTTGGACATTTGAATCTGCATTTGAATGTGCAAGGAGAAACTGCAGATCTGGTTAAAGTATAGATCTACGATATGGAATGAAGATATGTTGTTGAAGTGACTGATCTGGTAAAGATCTGATGGATCTGTTCATATTTGGTCTGCATGAGTGGAGGGTTTCGCTGCTGCCCTCAAGCTGAGAGATCCGGCTGTGAAAATAAAGGAATCGTCGGTTTCTAATTGTTGTTGTAGAGATCAAGTATGCAAAGATGCAGAGCAGAAGACTGTCCAAGAAAATATCGGTTCCCGCTTGTGCAATTGATCTATGAAAAACTGCATGAAGAGAGTTCGTCGCAAAGAAGATCCTCCATGTTCGCACATGGTAAGAGCCATCGCTATCAAGGAAAATATATATATATATATATATATATAAGTCTTGTTGCTCTGATGGAGGCACAGAGGAATTGGGGAATAATGGAATGTTGAGTCCGTTGTTTATCTAGTAAAAGATGATTTCTTTCGACCAGAAGAATATAATTTGATTATTGTTGAGATTGCTCTCCCTCTAGAGGAGAAGCTGGAAGAATAGCAACATTGAGTTGCATAATGTATCCCTTGTTTTTGAATATTACAAGATTTGACCTGCCTTTGTGGACGTAGCCCAGCCGGGGTGAACCACCTATATCCTTGTCTCGATCATGTGGGTTTAAATTTGGCTTACTGTTTTGTCAATGGGGATGTGGTGTCAATTACTTGTATGTCCTCTTCTATATGTATGTGATAAATTATAAATGTTGCATCTAAATGTATCTGATAAATTATAAATGTCATATTTTTTCGACAGGATAATCTTGTTCAGGTTAATGTATGTAATGAAAGAATGAGAAATCAATAGAAAATGTTTTAGAATGCAATGTTACTTAGTGGAAGCCTACAAAGTACTCCATGGGGGTTTATTTATCTTTATTATGTGATGTGAAAACAAATTTTGAAATTTGGGTGATGTTGCATGACATGATCATTTTTCACATCTTTAATGAACCGTAAGTATAAGAGGCATCGAAAGTATTTGGCTTGTATTGTATTGAGGATAGTACAATCTACAATTATCCAAACATTTTAGGAATTAGATATTAATTATAAGTATTTTATATTGGTGTATTTAATGTTATTTATGAGTGATTTAGATAGCATCAAAATATATAATTATTTATTTGATATTAGTATATTTTAATTTAATATTTTTTTTTATAGATGTTTTAGATTTTGTTTTAAAGAATGTATATAATAATATTTTTATATACAATTTAAATTTTTTAATAAAATTATTGTAAGATTACATTTTACAGAAATTAGAAGTTAGAATAGAAATACAAATAATATTAATAATAATTTAGTTTTAAGATCAGGAGGATAATAGTCATAATAATAATATACCACATTTCTTTTAGATTTGAGTTTTTAAAAGGAAACACATATTTTATATTTTATCTTACACATATACATTAAATATTCTTTGATATTTTGAAATATTATATAGAATGATATTTTTAAATATCTTTTCGCAAAATTCACACTAAATTCTATGAAATAATTCTTATGTAAATTAAGATTTATGTAATGTTTTGAAAGTTTGCTAAAATTGTATGCTACACTAAATTAAGCATATATTTTGATAACCAAATCTAAATTTAATACCACTTAATTAATGTAAAAAAAGACATGTGAACTTGTTACATGTTAAAAGTTTCTATTATTTAACAAGAAAATCAAGAAGTTATAATTCACACAAGTTTACACTTTGAAGAATGAAGAAAATAATATGATTTGATAAAATTGCCATACTGATATTTTCAAATATAGTGAAACAAGTTTAAATAAGGATAAAATATTACATAATGTTATAAATTAACATTTCACAAAAATTGGAACATATTATAAGATAATGTCAACATCTAGAAAACCCATAAAAATAAATTGGGCATATTGTTTGATTGACATATCCAAGTTAGGTAATTCAAATAGAATTTGGAATAGTTCCTAAAAGAAGACATGTGAGCTTGTTATATGTTAAAAGTTTCTATTATTTAAGAAGAAAATCAAGATGTTATATTCACACAAGTTCACACTTTGAAGAATGAAGAAAAATAGCATGGTTTGATAAAATTGGCATAATGATATTTCCAAATATAGGAAAAAAAGTTTAAATAAGGATAAAAGATTGCATAATGTTATAGATTAACATTTCACAAAAATTGGAGCATAGCTCATAAGATAATGTCAACATTTAGAAAACCCACAAATATAAAATAGGCATATTGCTTGATTGGCATATCCAAGTTAGGTAATTCAAATGGAATTTAGAATAGTTGCTAAAATTTTAAAGTAAACATTATAATGAAATTGAATTAGGAAATATGGAAGTGTATAAATCTAAAGAACATAAATATATGTATGGGTACCTTGTTTTTCCCCTTAGATATATCCCCTTATAGGGATACCCTACCACTATAATAATTTATTAGTAATCCATGCAAGCATAGGTTCACCATTAAGATTTTACAAGCATATGGTAATGGGATCATAGAACACCCAATAAAGGATTGTTAATCAATAAGACAAGATGAATTTCCATAATATTAATACCCACTTAAACTTGAGTTTAACTTGGGAACACAAAGAGGGAGATATAAAATATAAAATGATAATTTTTAAGATTATAAATTAGTTAGTAAATATGTCGAAAAATAATCACTCTTATATTTGATGAAGTAAATATTACATTACAACATATTTCTTATTATGTACTTTCAAAAATATGTGATTAAAATATGGTCAAATAAGCAATATTACATTAACATCACCTCTTAACATTAATTCAGGTAGGGACCAAAGGGGTTAGATCCATTGGTCAAGAGTGATAAGGTTTTAACCAATGGATAAGGTTCAATTCCTATGAGGATTTTCCCTTGAGCCATGGAGTCACCTTGAGGTAGTGGTCAAATGTGTGGTTGCACCAAGAGAGATTGTATTAAATTATATCATGACTCATGCACACATAAGTGGATCAAATCCCACCCCCATGTCCTTCAAATTTAAGGCCAAAAGTGATTAGATACACTAGTTATGAATAAGAAAATTTTCACCAGTGACCAAGCTTTAATTCCCATGAGGGTGTTTAATAGGGAAGTTTTTAGGGGCGGAATTTCGCTAAATGGCTAATTTTGGGGGTTTTTTCCAAAAAAAATTCGTTATTTGGTCATTTTTAGACTCTAATATCGCCTATATTTACATAAAAGATGTTTTTTTATCATAATATTCGCCAAAAATTACAAGTTTCAGTAGTAAATTGTATGTTTCATATTTAATATTTGCCTACCAATATATATATATATGGTTTTTCCTATCCAAAATAATCGCCTAGTATAGGAAACCAAACTATAACTGTAAACCAAAAATTATGAAGTGTCGAGTACAACGGATCATGCACCCCTTACAACACATGCTCAATAATTTCAATATAAATACAAAAACATTCAATACCTTTCTTACAAATTGCTTCAACTCGCTTCATCCCACCACTTCCATTCCTTTGCATTAACCTATTAACTAGTTTTCATAATTGACTTCGTCCGACCACAATTTTTACCATCACTAGTTACACAATACCGTGAATCTTGAAATTCATATAAAAAATCCATATATATAACCCATTCACTTTAAAATACCATGAATGAATCTTCTTAAACTTTGTTCCAACACCACATATGAATTAAACACTTAAAATATCATTTTTAGTTACTTCAAACCTGACGTGGGCAAAAATTTTTCATAAAAATATATCTTAAATAAAACCTTTTGGGATATAATATCCACATACTCCTTTCTTAATATGGAATCTTTCAACAATTTTAAACTTTACCTTACTTGGTTAGGTACAAGGGTGACATGTGTACTCATAGCCTAGCTTGATGTGGATTCAGAGAGGAGGAGCCTTCGATTAAAGGGGGGGAATGTGAGATGGATTTATCTCAAAGTGTTGGGATCATGTTATGCTCAAGGAAGAGTTTAATGTATTGATGAACCACTTAGGAGAAAAGGATTCCTAGAGAACTTGAAGTTACAGCGGTTGAGCACCCATGTATTCTGGTAGATGGATTCTTTTCTATATGGACATTAATGATGAATTGTTTGCATGTACATAAGGCTTGTGGAAGAGCAGCACATGAAGGGAAAGTCAAGGTGAGAGAAATGAGAGTTGAAATAAGAAATGGTTATCCTAGAGGATTCTGGATGTAATAGCAACGAAAAAAAAGGAATGGAGATGACAATGTGTAATCTACATGTAAATGAGATTCTTGAGTACTCTAGTTAGGGGGGTTAGATCCGAAGCAATTTCCCAAGTCAAATTTAAGGGGGGGATTGTTAGGGTTAACATTGACTCGGGAATGAGCAAGAATGAAAGTGGTTTCGGGAACAAGGTTTTGGTATGCCGTGGTTTCTTACTAGTTGTATTTGCATGTAAAGAACCATATTTATAAAGTTGGATTCCTCCATTGTATGGTGCCAAAGTGAGCAGGAGAGATGCTCTTGAAGACCTTGGCCTAGTTTGGTCAGGGACCAATAATAAATCTATTATTGATGGCTGGTTTTTCCCTACGGGATTTGGATAAATATTGTGTTGTTTCTATTATAATTACTCTTATTTATATTTTATCCTCTCACATGTTTTTATTCCTAACATTAAAACTAAATGGTAAAATTATTTTCTCAAATTATAGAAAGCAAATTTATACTATAAATAATAACCTACACTAAAAATAACCTAATATTCTAATATGTTAATAACCTAATTACGCAGTAGGCATTTCACCACGGAGAAGCATGAGCTCCACGTCAACTATGTTAATAACCTAATTACGCAGTAGGCATTTCACCACGGAGAAGCATGAGCTCCACGTCAACTAGATTTCCTCGCTCATAGAGCAAATGGAATCCTGCCACGTGGCTGCTCATGCTTCTCCTGCGGCCGCAAGCTCCCTCCTGCTGCCGCCTCCCTCCTCCCGCCGTTGACCTCCTCGACCTCCTCCGCCTCCCATTTTCCGTCCCATTTTCCGCCGACCTCCCTGCCCTCCACTGCTCCACACTCCCTCGACCCTTCCCCTACGCCGCTCTACTCCCCACCTCTGCCCTCGCTGCCCCGCCAGACCACGCCATCCCCTCGCCTTCTCGCCCTCGCCGCCGCTTCCCTCCTCCGCCTGCACTCTCTGTGCGTTCACCTGTGCCTTCCTCTTCTCCCGCTGCTCCTCCTCCCGGCCACGCCCTCTGCTAAACGCATAACGCCTCACACCTCTCACCCACTTCTCCCGCTGCTTCTTCCTTCTCGCCCTCATCGGCGCTTCCCATCACATTGCTCGCCCACTTCTCCAGACAAAAGCCAGAAAATGAATACCACTAAGCTGTAAACAAGGAGACAAATCCAATTTCAAGCAATCAGTTGGCTAAGCATTAAATCCTACGACCACGAATTTGCAAGAATCTCGCCGTTTTATTGTTTTTGGGCGACTGGTTCGCATGTTTTAAGATATATTAGCCGACCAGCGGGAGTGACCGCCAATTTGCAAGAATCTCGCCGCATGTTTTTTCGGCGACCGTTTGGCAGATTTATTGTTTTTTCGGCCACTGGTTCGCATGTTTTATGATGTATTAGCCAACCAGTGGGAGCGACCACGAATTTGCAAGAATCTCGCCGCATGTTTCACAGGTTTAATGATATAAGAGCCGACCAGCGGCAGTGACCAAGAAATTTTGCAATTGTTTTGACAGAAGCTGAGTTTACTGTGCAGAAAGGGTTGGCATATTTAAAAATGAGTTGTTCTACTGGTATAATCTGAGTTACCTCTACCAATATAGATGATTTATATGTTTTGTGTCATCAGACGAGTTCCAAGGAGTTTCGAACCGGAGAAATTTGTTGGTTCGAGCGGATATAGCTTCACAGTGCAAATCCGCGGCTTTGCCTCCACCCAAACAATCATGCACAGATTTCTTCCCTCCAAACGGTCTATTAACGGGTTGGTGATGAGAAACTGGGGGTTTTTCACCTTCTGACGACGAAGAAGTAGACGACGAACCATGCAATTCCTCAGTAATCTTTTTCGACAAAGGATTCACCGGAGTGCTGGTGATCTGCCATGTCTGCCACTCGAATCCTGCAACCTGTAAATGGAGGCGATGGAGGCGATGGTGTGGTCGACGTGGACTGGACCTGCTATAAGGACGACGGCATTATACAGCAGTAGAATGCCCTCTAGGCGGAGGAAGCCCTCAACACCCCCCTTCGTCAGCGACACAGAGTCTCTTTCTGCCTTAGCAACTGAGTTTGAAAGCTTCCCTTTAAAGATACCAATGTTTCCGTACCTGGCAGCTCCTTCATGTCGACGGGGAGAAAGCTCCATACTGCGCCAGAATGGCCTTCGCGCCCGCGAGGAGAGAGTGACCCTTTGGGACAATTCACCCTGCTTGGGGACGGTGGGACGAAGGCGTGCATGCAGCCCTCGTGGCATACGTGCAACCCGCTCCTTATGGGATCCCTCACACAATTGGAAGGGAAAAAGGCTACGGACAGGTGTTGGTTGGAGACGTCGATGGTGGGAGGGGCTGGCAGGTGTGAGGAGACAGTGGAAGGGGCTAGCGAATAGGCAGCGTGGAGTGGTTGCAGTGTGGGCTGCCGCATGCAGAGAAGTAGAGGGTGGAGGTGTATCGACGGTGGAGTGAGTAAGGTGAAATTAGGGTTAACATTAGGTGAGGTCGATTTATTTTTAAAATGTTTAAAAAATATATTATTAAATTTCATTTAAAAGATAGTATTAATACCTTTTCATAATTCGTTAAAAAAATATCTTATTATTAAATTTCATTTAAAGTAGTGCCTTTTAAAAAGAAGTTCACCCTTTGAAACTATTAGAAGGAAGTTCACCCTTTCAAACTATCGCTTTATCATCAAAAGAGAGATTTAAAATTAATAATATACAATGTTGTTCAAAATGTTCTGATTTTAAATTTTTTTTATGATCAAATTATACAATCTCAATCATAATTTCAATATTTTTTTTTTAATTTTTAATCAAATTATAGGAAAAATGATTTTAAAAAAGCCAAAAATATTCAAATCTTAACATATTCTAAAATAAAATTCATTCAATGTAAAGTAAGTTATTTAACTTACTTAAATATATTTTAAGAATTTATATTTATTAAAATTTAAACTTAAATTAATATTTATGAATAAAATAATTTCAATTACTATTATAAAAATAATTTTTCTCAATCACGAACTTATCATTTAATCAAATATATCTTAAAAAAAACTAAAATATTCTATTTAAAATTTTTTAAATAAAATTTGAATCATAATATAAAATAATAACATTATAATATATTAATAAAATAACCTAACACATAAAAAATCATATGTGAATCAAAGTAGATCACACACCATGTATCTTCCAATACTCCTTTTGTTACAGTGAATCTACACTCCAAATTCGTAGATTCACTATTTAATGTTTTTAATATGTTTTTTATTTAGGCATATCTACATGTTTTTAGTGTAGATTCTCCTTTTGTTCTATCTTCCAAGAATCTAATTTTTCATTAGCAAGATATGCTTGTTCAAGTAGTGTTCTTATTTAATGTTTGAGAATTTGTTTAGTTAGTCTTTGATTTGTTAGGTTGATACCTTCCTTTTTTTTTTAAACAGAAACAGGTAAAAAGGTTGTATTAACAAAGGCTGTGCACGGCCATTCAGTACATTGGCAAAATCCAGTTCTCTGCATCTAGAGAGGAAAAATTGCAGAGGTTTTTAGAGTCTGTCCCCTGGAGTTCTTTACTATCAGAATTCCTAAAAACTCTATAATTACTGGTGGGGTAAACCCTCACAAACTGATTGCATAATTTAAGGCAAAAATACATTCAAAATAAACAGCTGGGAGAACCTGCAAGCAAGGGAATGCCATTATCCATAGTTCTGCTGGTTGACTGAAGCCGCCTCTGCCATTTCCAGGTTCGTTGTAGGAGCCTCCTGTACGCAGCTACATTGCGTTTTGTATACAAGAGCAGAGGATGTCATTTTTAATACTGTCAAGCTTCCCCATTAGTTCAATGATGTTTCTATCAATATCCTCCATGCGCGATTCCAAGCAGGATAGCCTGGAATGAATGTATTTGTCTTCCACAACGAGTTCATCAATTTTGTTGTCTGTGTTTCACACTGCAGCATAAGTTCTTGATAGGTAAACCTTGATATCGGAGGTGAGGCAACTCAGAGTAACAATCGCCTACCTGACGCCGTCCATTTCGCATTCAGCCGGGAGATAACTGCCTGCTAACAGCACTGCGGGTTCCTGAGAGAGACAGAGATTTTGCAGAGCCGGGCCGAGAGCATCGAATGGAGGGTTATCCATGTTGAAAACAATATCAACTACCGTCGCCTGGGTTGATAAATGCATAGGCGTGGGAACTGTACCCGCCACGAGGTGAGCACGTGGAGTGATGTGAGGTATTCGAACCATGCTATGGCGGTGGAGAGGGCGGAGACCATAACCAATATCACAGTGAGAGTTTGGGCTATTATGCCTTAATCTTTTCCAAAGTGGAGAATGCCTAGACCTCGAGTCCATTAGGGAATAAAGTGGTATGTTAAAGCATTGTTTAGGATTGCTTGCCCCATTTCTAACTTGACTCCATCGTTGGCCAATGTATCAGCAATACCATTGAGATCCCTTAGCACATGGTAATAGAGTATGTCCTTTGGAAGAGTAAGACGTTTTATTCTTTTCTGAATTCTCTGATTTTTGTCATTCTTTAGGGAATTGCCATTGTTCATAACTTGAATAACATGCCTGGAGTCCCCATAAACCTGAAGGCGATTCATGTTGAGGGTGACTGCTAATTCTAGAGAATAGAACAAGGCAAGCCATTCTGCTTGATTGTTGGTGCTAATACCGAGTCCCCAAGAGAAATCTACTAATTTATTTCCTCCAGGGTCAAAAATTACCCCCCCCCCCCCCCGCACCTGCCGCCCCCCGGGTTCCCCTTTGAAGCACCGTCAAAGAAGATTGTGTATCTTGCTTGTTCCTTCCACCATTTCCCAAAAATTTCTTTGTCTTTTCTTATCTCCCACTCATGCCAGGCTGAAGGGGTTTTGGACTGAAGTGAACTCACCGTGATGAACCTTTGGCTCCATTGGAATTCATTCCAACTTAGGACTTCCTTTGCGCAAAGCACCACTCCCTTGGATTTCAATGACTCAGAGATGAGGGTTATTGCTTTGTTTGCTAATCTCACCTCTGATCTTTTTTTGTCTTCAAATATTCTTCTATTTCTTTCCAGCCATATTTGCCAGCAAGTATTCATGGGGATAAGCTTCCAGATTCTAGAGAAGGTAGGTTTATTTTTTTGAGCCTCCCTGGACTTTGTAATTCCATTCCTCCAACATCTGTTTCATCTGTCTAGGGCTGGAGACTGGAGGTGTCAGAGGGTCAAGGACCGCATTCCAAACCTGTCTAGCAAAGATGCAATCCAGAAAAAGATGTTGTGCATTCTCCTCCACGTTTTGGCATAGTGGGCATCTAGAGGGACCTTCAATACCACGTTGCTTGAGATTGTCGGATGTCAGTTGCTTATTGTGAGCAAGAATCCAGTAAAAGTGGTTTATCTTTGGAATACTGTCTCTGTTCCAAATTTTCTTCCACTTTGTTTGTGAGGGGTTGTTGTTCCTGGTGAGCATTGCACAACCATCTTTGACTGAATATTTTCCAGCTTTTCCCCATCCTCTGGTGTCCTTAGATCTGACGCTTAAGGGGGATTTCCCATTCAAACGTTGTATGAAAATTTTGTAGCTGTCAAGAAGATGACCTGGAGGATTCATATTTTTCCAGTCTTTCCATTTCCCTGTGGATGTCCAGGTGGCCATATCTGCCAGCTTTATTACTCCTGCATCTTGAAGCCAGATTTTGATATTCTGAATTTCCTGGATCTCGCCCATAGGCTGCTCTCCATTTATGCTATCAGTCCATAGATTGATTTTGTTTCCATTCCCTGGAACCCAATACATATTGTCTTTGATTATGTCTGCTGAGTCGAGCATAAGTTTCCAAATGGCAGTGCCTGTGTTCTTCTTCATATTGTTTAGACATCTCTGTCTTGACCCTCTGGTGTATTTATTCTTGATTGCCTCCTTCCACCATTCCTTTTGAACTGATACCAACCTCCAGACAATTTTGGCTCCAAGTGCTTTGCTCATCATCGCTGGGTCCCGAATTCCCAAGCCTCCTCTTTTCCTATTCTCCTTGACAATGTTCCAATTAACTAGGTGGAACTTTTTGCCTTGAGATCTCCCTCCCTGCCAGAGGAATTTTCTGATTTCCAAGCATATATCATTCATGACTGTCTTGGGGGCCAGAAGAATGGCTCCAGTGTAGATGGGGAGAGAAGAGATGACTGCTTTAATCAGGGTCACTCTACCAGCTAAGTTAAGTCAGCGTGATCCCCAGGAGTTAATCTTATTCTTGATTTTTTCCAATATCGGCTGCCAGGAGGCTGAGGCGGTTTTTTTGTGAGTGATTGGGATACCTAAGTACTTGAAAGATGTCCAGTCAAAGCAGGGTTTGAAGCCTAAGATGAGGGCTATATTTCTAAGGAGGAGGTTTCCACAATTCCAGCTGTAAATGTTGCATTTTTTGTTGTTTGTTTCCCCCCCGGAGGCATGAAGGAAGAGGTCGAGGGTTGACTTGAATCTGTAAGAAATAATGGATGAGGCACTTCCCAAAAAGATGGTGTCATCAGCAAACTGTGCGTGATTAATGGGGTAGACGTTTTTGGATATTACTATGCCTGGGAGGGAACCATTCACTTGATGATTATTTAGTTTTCTACTCAGGGAGTCTGCCATGATGACAAAAAGGCTAGGGGAGAGGGGGCAGCCTTGCCTTAGCCCCCTAGTCAGATGGAAGAAGGGAGAAGGTCTGCCGTTAACTAATGGGGCGATCCAAGGAGAACCAATACAAGCTTTGATCCACCCTATAAAATCTTCTCCAAACCCAAATTTTGCCATTACTTTGAAGAGATATTTATGCCTTACTCTATCAAAAGCATTTGCCATATCCAATTTTATAGCCATACCTGAGTCTTTTCTTTGAATGCTCGAGTGTATTGCCTCTTGAACAAGTAGGATATTGTCGTAGATTTGCCGTTCCGCCATGAATCCGCCTTGATTTGGAGATATGATTCTGGGTAGAAGCCTTTTAATTCTGTTTGCTATGATTTTAGTGAGGATTTTATAGGAGGAGTTGCAAAGTGAGATGGGGCGAAATCTTCCTATGGAAAGGGGATGTTTCTCCTTGGGTATGAGAGCTATGAATGAAGAATTAGTAGCCCCTCCAATTCTTGCTCTTCCCCTAGTCCAGTTGAGCATTCTGACCAAGTCTTTTTTGAGCCAAAACCAGAATTTCCTATAGAATTGAATGGGTAGTCCGTCCGGGCCTGGAGCCTTTTCTGGATGCAAAGACCAGACTGCATTCCTCGCTTCCTCTTCTGTGATCTGGTCCATTAATCTCTTATTGTCAGACTTTGAAATAAGCGCAGGGATTTCCATGCTCATTTGATCTAACTCCTCATTAGAGACTTCCTCATTTTCATTATATAACCTTTCGAAGTGGGCTTTAGCTTCTTGGAGAATGTTGTCCTGTCCTTCTATCTTTTGGCCATCCTCTCTTGTGAGACTCAGAATATTGTTTTTCCTGTATCTCTCCTTGCATTGAGCATGGAAGAATTTGGTGTTCCTGTCTCCTGCCTTTAACCAGAGACATCTTGATTTAAGCCTCCATTCTTCTTCTTCTTTTCTAGCTATGTTCTGAATTGCCTCATCCAGATTCTTTTCTTCTCTCAACATCTCCACTGTGACTGTATTCTGCTCCATTTTGAATTGATGTCGTTCCATTTCCTTTTGTAGCTTATCTAGTTCTTCTCCAGGTTTTAGACTATTTTGCTTTGCCCATGTTTTTAGTGCTCTTTTGATTAACTTTATTTTGGTCTCCCATATGTAGCCAGGGGATCCAGGAATGAATTGCTTCCAGATTGAGACAACTTCATCCATGCAGATTTGATTTTCTAGCCAATTCGGGTTGAGTCTGAAGGGGAGGGGGCCTAGGTTTCCAGAGGAGGTGAAGAAAAGGGAGATGGGTCTATGATCTGAGGTGGCTGAGGCTAGTATTTTGGATTCAGGAATTTTTGGGTTGAGAAGAAAGGATGAGCTGATTAGGAAGCGATCCAGGCGAGCAGCAATGTGGTTTGGGCCGACCCTCTTATTGTTCCAAGTGTAGACACCGTGCTTGGGCTTGATGTCTATTAAATTCCAGTCCGAAATCAGATCTTCCATCCTTTCTCCAAATGGGTCTCTGATTTTTGAACCACCTTTTCTCTCCAGCGCTGAGATGGTGACATTGAAATCACCTGCCAGAACACAAGGGGTATTTGCTAGGATGGGTCGCATGTCTATTAGCTGGTTCCAAAACTGTTCCTTTTGGCCATACATGGTCAGCCCATAAATATTTCCTATCCAAAATCTATCATTACTTGAGATATCTTCTAACTCAGTAAAGATCCAGTGTCGATTTGTTTCAAATGAAAGGCATTTATACTTACCTTCATCCCATAAGGATATGAGTCCTCCAGATGCTCCTGTTGCATTGACTGCAATTCCTTTTCCTTTGGGCCATACTTTCTTCATGATGCTGATGCAGTCTTCCTTTTGCATTTTAGTCTCCTGGATTGTGAGGATTGAGATGTTCTCCATTTTTTTTATTCTTTTTATTACCTCTGCTTTTTGCTTCCCGCCTAATCCTCTACAATTCCAAGAGACTATTTTCATTATTTTTTGATTTGAAGAGGACCTGCTCTGTCCTTTCTTTCTTCCTGGATCTGTTTTGAACTAGATAATATTCTGACATGCTGGTCCAAACTGGTTTGCTTGCTCGCCGCCCTTTCTCTGGCTGCTTCTTGTTCTCTGACAGTTTTGTTTAGTCTTCTTCCTCTTTTGGCTATGGGTTCTTGCTCTTCTTCTTTGCTCTCCGAGGTTTCTTCTTGAAATAATTTTGCTTTGGCTCTTGTTACTGAGCCTCCTGAGGTTAATGAAGGCTCTATTCCACCCCCTGCATGCTGAGGGGAAGGTGGGTTTTGATTCTTATCCTCAGTTTCGATTTGATCCTGGTCTCCCTGATGTTCTTCAGGTTGCTTTTCTTGCTCCTGTTCTTCTTCATTTTCCTCGTTACTCAGGACCTGAAATTTGTTGGGAAGCTCTTTGGTTTTTGAGGGGGGTTTGTTCACTGTGTTTGCATTATTCTTGTTCCCCTTTTTCTTTGAGACTTCGTTCCATTCTCCTCCTTGAGTTTCTTCCACTTCTGGCATTTTCCTTTTGGGGCATAGCCTCGCAAAATGCCCATATTCGTGGCAGACCTTACATTTAAAGGGGATTTGCTCATAGTCCACTGTTTGTCTGTGACTCCATCCTTCCATAGCTAAGTCTATAGCTTCTGGGAGGCCCTTCTCCAGGTCAACTTCAACACATATTCTTGCACAAGAGAACATAGGGGGTTTTGGCTTTGATTTGTCAATGTATTTCCCCAGAGAGTTGCCAATGGCTCGTAAGTCTTCATCATTCCAACAGTGAAGGGGGAGATGCGGCAGTTTTACCCAGACAGGGACTGCCCTTGGGATGTATTTTTCTGGGTCGAAGGAAAGATCCCATTTATTGAGGTACATTCCCCTTGGCCCCATGAAATACGGCCCATTCCTGAAGATTAAGTCCCGATCCTCTTTTTTCTCAAAGTAGAAAACAAAAAACCCTTTCCCACAGAAGATTTGCTGCACCTCACCTTGAATTAGAGGTCGCCAATTTTTGTTGATCCAAGATTCAGTAAAGCGAGGGGAGGGCCAAAGCCCCGTGAAGTGTCCGACCAGTCCTTTTTCTACTAGCGCAATGGCTTTACACTTCGAGGCGATTGAGGTGAGCTTCACTTCTGGGACCTCTGCTCTTTTGACAAACCTAGATTCGGATTGGGATGGAACTCGCGATGAAATAGGTAGAGAAGCTACCAGTTCCTTGAACATGTCGATGATAGGAGGACGGCCGGCCTCCGGGCCGTTGCGACCAGGATCTGGCGGCGGCTCCATTCGAGCAAACGTTGCTGCAAACCCTAGCTCAAACTGCTTTGCTTGGGATCAAGCCCTAGGTTGATACCTTCCCTATCACATTTTCTATTGTTGTTTTATGAGATGCTTGATTCAGTTATAGAATGGCCTACCTTAAATAAATTTATTCTCAACCATGAGTTGTCATGCTCGAGTCTTTTTGGATGGTCTTGCCAGCAACAAAGCATGCTTTATATTGGAGAATGTTCACGTACTTTCAAAAACTATCAGTCCCATCACAATTTTATTTTTACGATAAATGTGTAAACACGATTCATCTTATAGGAGGTGATGTAACAAGCTCTCATATTGACTCATAAAATCAGTTTCTATGCTAAAATATTGAAGGCTCCTAGGGTATACATGTCAGAGTTATGCATTACACTCTCAATGTCTACATAGGGGCATGATGGGTGATCCTATTAAAGTAAGTCTGTTTATTTTGGATTACTGGAGGTAGATTCAAATCTAGCTATAACAACATAGTTCTTTGAGGCAAGATATCTTCAGCAACATACTCCTTCAACTCGAATAATTAATTCCTTGAAATGTTTATGGATTCCTATGGCATTGGCCTTTGACTTCTTGGAATAAGTGATGGTTCTTACATGATTAGGCCTCCTTGGACTTTCCTATTTGACTGAATCATACTACAAAGTATATCATCAACAACATCAACCATTTCACTCTCCAACGACAACCTATCGATGTATTATTGCACCTTCTTGGAGCAATTTCTAATTAATTTGTAATTTCCAAGTGAAATTGCCATGTATCTATAGAGTTGGGAAGAATGAGTTGCTACAATAGTATTATATAGCTCAAAAGATTCTCTAGCCCTCCCTCTTTTACAAAGTTGTGTGAAGACCAAATTGGATGTTTTGTATAGGGAGCGAAACCATTTCTAATCATTTTCTCTAATAGCTTACAAGCATCATGTTCTTCACATAATGTGTTCCTCTCGAATAAGACAAGTGCATTGATAGATATTACTCCTTCATGAATCTTTGGGCCATGGTAAATATTGAAATTGCAAGCATGTATATAAAGACTTAACTCCTCAATAATGTGTTTGGTTGGGCATTCCCCTTCTTTCATAAAAATACTAAAATATTCAACGTAGCATTCAATTTGGTGACAGTGCCAGGCGCTAACATCCATTAATTTAACACCAGATTGACAGAATTTAATTCCTTTCCCTCCCAATATGCTCCAACGTCGGATACATAGTGATGACATTTCGAGTGATCTATACTCTACATCAGTGATCAAATTTGAAGGGTGGGTCTTAATTTCAATTGGAAGGGAATTTTTTCTTGGAGCCCTTCAAAGATGAAGGGAAATATAAATAATTGTACTTCAATTGACAAGTATAAATTAACTAAACCATTCCCCTCGAAAAATGCAAAAAACAAATATTTCCCATCCAAATTTTTTACAATCTTAGACAATTAAGCACTCCTTAATATCTAAATGAAAAATGGTATCTTTTCAATTAAAACCTAATTTGAACACATTAATTTGACATATATGTAACATTAATTTTACAATTTATTAAAATAACAACTATTATGTTGTATTTTTCCGAGTTGGAGCACCCTTCATTATACAAAAAAACTACTTAGACTATGCAATACCCATATTGGGGCATCTGCATGATCTTATGCATAGTACGGGACATTGCAACTAATATATTCTTAAAATAAAACTAAAACCATCAGAAAATTACTTACACTTACAATTAATTATGCACAAAAGGAATCCACAATGCAAAACAAGGCTGTAATAAACCCACAACCAAACAATACATATAAAACCAACCAAAAACTTAATTCAAACTAGAGAGAGGGAAGCCATTCAATCCTGAGAGATGTAAGAATGATGGGCATTGGGCGCCTAAGAAAAAATAATACATAGACTAGAAAACATTGAAAAAGTCCTCCATAGAAAACATTGAAAAAGTCCTCCATAGAAAACATTAAAAAAATCCTCCATACCAAGCAAGCTAGCAATGCTAGCATCACGGGGGCTAGGGCATCAAGTTTTGTTGTTCAACACTTGTCGCGACAACATATAGGTACGGGGAAGAGGGGAAATGGAAGCAAGCCTAAGTCAACTAGAGCCTTCCAACTCGCTACATGTTTGAGTCTCGACGATATGCCTTTTAAATTGAACCGGAACACCAAAAGAATTTTTTTAATGGATTGATTTGAGAAAATTCTAGATGTGAGTAATTAAGAGTTCAAAGCTCTAAAATTTGTTTTTTGTACCAATCCAAGATTTGGTGAATTTTCAATCACTGACATGAAATTTAAGTTATTTAATGAAAATAATTAATCTATCTACCTCCATGTCGAATCGTTTTCAATGCTGATGTGGGCCACTACCCTCCTTATTGTCTTACCAAAAGGCATGAGAATGAGGAAGAAGACTTAAAATTATGGACTTCACCTTCAAAGAGTGCCTTACAATCACATCTGTAAGGAGTGATAAGAAGATCACAACAATCCAACGTGTCAAATCTTAGTTGATAGTGTCAATTAAATACTTATATGGTAAATTTAATATAAGACAGACTTATAGTTTTCTCTTACTCTTTGTGTCTTTACAAATTTGATATTTTATGGTTGTCTTTGCGCCATGACCCAATTGATATTATAAGGTGAGGATTTGCATCCATAATAATCCTTGGTTATGACTATGAGATGAGGATTTAAAGAGAAGATGATGTAAATACAAGTACTTTTTACACTACAACAAAACCTGTGTTTAGCATCTCTTTTAGCTCCCTTTTTTTGCATCCACTAACACTTTTAGTGTATTTTTCATCATTTTTTGGACAAAATTGGCGCTTTTCCACGGGATGGCGTTTTTTGCGTCTTTTTTTAAAGTAGACGTTATTTTAAACACTAATTAGCATCCCAATTAACGTCCAGAATAGCGTCCATAATAGCTTCCAGAATAACGTCCAACATAGCTTCTAGAATAGTGCCAGGCATAGCTTCCAGAATAGCACCAGGCATAGCTTCCAGAATAGCGCCAGGCATAGCAACAGGTCTAGAGCCAGGGATTACGCCAGGAATTGCGCCAGGAAAATCATCTAACATAGCGCCAGGTATAGAGCCAAGTATAGCACCAGGAATTGCGCCAAGAATTTTGAAAGGAATTGCACCAGGAAAACTCCAATGTTGCACCAAGGAAAGCACCAGGCATGTTGACATAAGTAGCACCTAGATTCCAAATTTTTATTCGAGGTTAAACCAATAAAGTATTACATGAAACAATGCCAGTGTGATTGAACACACATCAAGTATCACTGCAATAATGAATAGTCACTTTATAGATCTAGCTTAGATCTAGTACAGATATAGTATTTTATGTCAATTACATGCATATTTTATACATGTTTATAGAAAGGTTTGGAGAAGGTTTTTCTTTGTCTATATGTGTGTAGGTTGATCATCAAGTGGAGCTAGATCCAATTCAACCTGATCTACATCAATCATTTCCATGATCAAAGGAGTGCTTATAAGCTAAGGTGAGTTAATATTTCTTCCTTATTTTCTCATGTGTTGTATGTGATTGATTAGATCCGGTGATGGAAACATATTGTTATACCGCCCCTGTCTGTCTTAGGTCTTGGGAAAGTGATCCAAGGGAGTTCTCATCTTTCCACAGGGTGGAAATATCCATCACACATAAAGATGAATATTTTAGGGCTTGCAACCTCAATTTTTATTCCTAAACCCTGCAAAAGGCCCTAAGAACCATCCACAGCATTTGAAATATTTCAACAACAATCGTATGATCCATGTAGGACAATGATTCACTTTATATGCAATGTGTGGTGGTTTTTTATTGTGTTCATGATCTGTGAACGCTAAAAGACTCTTTTAGGTCCTAATACATTTTTTTCCTCCTTGAACCATGTTCATGACCCTAAAAACCATCCCCGATGTACAAAACCATGTAGTGACCTTTGTTCCTTGACCATTGAGGTAATCCTCCTCCTTTGAAAGTTTAGTGTACTATGATTGAGCAAATAAACATAATTGGCCCAATCCTCTTCCAAATCACTTAAAACATACAGTTTGCATGGTCCATGAGCATTAAAAGCCTCTTCTAGGCCCTAAGAAATTAGTGTCCCCCCTTGAACCATGCCCAAAGAAATCAAGAACCATCCTTGATGCTTAAAAACTTGTAATGGAAACCATGCATCACTTGTAGGACAAATATTCTCTTTAGAGGTATGTGTGGTGATATTGGACCATGGAGTTTAAGGAAACATAGGGTCTAAGGCCATATGAATTTCCTAAGGGGCTCATGGGCCATTAAAACACACTAAAACATTATATAGGCCCTACATAGGGACTCTTTTAAGTGTCCAAGACATGGACGCTCGATCCTCATCATTCTCATCCACTTCCTCACCATTCCTTATCATCATCATTGCTGAGGTTTTTCAAACCAATTAAGTTGGTTCCCACAGTCCAAGCCATGATACAGGGTCAAAATATAGATTCATACACCATAACAATTTTCTTTATGGATCATGGGCCATCCATAGGATCCCTAAACATCACATGATTCCTGAGTAAAGAATCCTTAGATTACAAGTGGGGCATGATAGCCATTTTGATATTTACAACATTAAGGATGGTTCTTGGAGCCTAATCCATGGTGTTAGATCAAAATATAGGTTATTAGAAAAGGAAATTATCTAGGTTATTAGGACAGTCCAAGCCATGATCCGGGGTCAAAATACAAAGTATTACACCTTAATATTTTCCTTTATGGATTATGGGCCAAGCATAGGGCACCTAACCATCACATGAGTTCCACACAAAGAATCCTTAGATTACAAGTCTCAATACAAACTAGAAATAACAAAAGGATTTTGTAAGGATGTGAAATGTTTTATACAGTGTTTGAAGGAATAAAATGAAATAACAATACAAACTCCTTTCATAAAACATTCAAAGGTATGTTTTCCCTCAAATTGAGATATGCGCGCCATTAAGAGTTTTTTAGAACATGAGTTAGGTTCATAGGTGATATGTGTACTTATGTGCGAGGTTGGAGCTTTGTGGGCGATATATCCATCATTTATGTATCTATCATTTCTTTCATCACGTTGTCTCTCCATTTTAGTACTCTACTTGCAATTTAAACTCAAGAAATTTTCTCTCTGTTGATTGATAGATCCGGGTTTAAGTTTTAAGTTTTTATTTTATAGACGAACATCGATTTTTTAATTAATTTTCATAATATTGTTATCTAGAACGAAATCTGTATTGTTATTTTTACCGCATGCATCTCTTTAACGAAATCTGTATTGAAGGAGGTATCTATTGTAGTACAATTCTTTGTCTACCAACTAGACTCTTTGGAATTTCACTCTCAAAATGACCTATGAGGGCATGTTGACTACAGTCAAAAGTTATAACAAGCTTCTTTATATTCAACAACATAAATTTGAACAAGGATGTCAGGACCAGAACCATGACTTCGTGAGAAAATTTTGGCTCAAAATTTTGCTCTTTATTTGGTGCTATTATTCTCTTTGGTCACTGGATTATGAGCAACATTGACTCATAGAAATCCTTCTAAAGGTTAAGAAGAAGAATCTGATTCTCGTAGGGGAAAAAGAGCCAGAAGCTGTAACAAAAGAACTTGATCAGAGAATAGAAAAAGGTGAAACTCCGGTGCAGCTTCAGGGTTTGCAGATCCTTCCTATTGAAACAAATATATCTGCTTTTTGTTCCGGAAACAAAGATAAAGACCACATTGCTATGAATTTCAGGTAATTGGACCAAATGGTGGAAGGGCATTTGAATAAGGGTATACTTCTTAACATGGGTAATTTAAAGTGGCTTGTAGAGCATCTCAAGGTAGGAGGAGCACTGATAGGGTTGTCAATATCATATTATGTGCAACAAGTTGTTATGAAATTGAGCCAATTGTTAGCTTGGTATGGGGAATTGGTAGACTATGGCTGATTGGGATTTTGACGTGTGAAACATACCCGTGTTTTCAAGTATATCATCCTTCCATGGATAATTATTGGGACCTACAGCCTCTACCTACTGTTTCCAAACTAGCTCCAAGATTGTTTCCTAGGTTCTCCCTTGTTTCTTCCTTCTACTTTCCAATTTCTGTTGTTATTTTAGTGTAGGCAAATTCCTATTTTAGTTGACAATAAAAATTTAGAACATCACATACCTTTTCCATTTGAGATTAGGTGCTAATTTTATCTTTAGTTAAATGTTGGTTTGTTTTAGACTAGGCACTTTTGACCTAGGCTTGCACTTGGAAATGTATATTGAAATACACAGTTTTGCATTGTCAAGGTTGTCGGGAATTCATAACTGAAGGGTATTTAGCGCAAGAAAGTTTCCTAGGACTTGTCCATTGAGATATGCATTCATGCATTGCTAAGCCAAGCAAATATTCATGACCTAGGGGTATCCATTTTGTTGAATTCACCAAGGATTTGCGCTTGACCTCATTTGTTGAAATGTAGATTCATAAGAGAGGGGCATCAATTTTGTGAATTTGCTTGGGGCATGGCCATTGAGACACACAATCATGCATTGTTAAGGTTGTTGTGCTTCATAATAGATATATCTCTATTACTCCATATTGAAATGAGACTTGATTATGGCCTTGTAACTTGAGATACATTTTTCTACATAATTAAGGTTTTTGGGACTTTATGATCTCAGTGTGCCTATTTAGTCAAATTCAACCATGACTTGCACTTGGGCTTGTCCGTTGAGATACACATCTGTGTGTCATCAAGGCCATTAGGGCTTCATCATTGAGGGGCATGCATAACACCAAATTCCTTTGAGATGTGCCCATCGGAACTTATCTGTTGAGATATGCCTTTGTTTGTCTTCAAGGTCATCACGACTTCACAACTAATCGATATATATCTTTGCAATGATATTTTCTATAAATAAATTGTGTTGGATTTTAGAAGAATCCCAACATTTTTATAAGACACTCCACTCAAATTGTTAAAATTGTTAAGACTTCACTACAAAAAATATATATTTTTCCAAATTCACCTAAAAAATTACATCCAGCCTATTCTATTCAAAAATATGTGTTTGTACATCATCAAAAGCATTCAAACTTCCACCAAATTTGAATGCATTCAGATTCTTGGGCTAAAACATCATTTTTTTACACTTGGAGTAAGTTTGACTAGCATGGGGCACAACCGTGTGCTTCTCAATTTGAATTGATAA
Source organism: Larix kaempferi (assembly GCA_027924585.1). Taxonomy (NCBI): domain Eukaryota; kingdom Viridiplantae; phylum Streptophyta; class Pinopsida; order Pinales; family Pinaceae; genus Larix; species Larix kaempferi. The sequence goes on from BSBM01000361.1 coordinate 27,656,999, forward strand.
AAGGCAAGTTATTTCTTTATCTCTATTGGTGTCAAATATAACTCTATCACTAGCGCTCAACTAAAGCCAAAAACAAGGCACAACCTTGAGGAATCCCAAAGAAAACCTCAAGATTGGTGCACGCCATCATTAAATATCTCACCACACTTATAAGTTATTACAACTCCGTATTGGAAAGTGCTTGGATGCAAACAAACCCCTATCCATAAATATGTACCCTCCTAGTTATTGAGTAAAAATTTCTAAGCAAAATATCTTCCTCAAGTATAATATGTCCTATTCCTAAGAAGAAGCTCCTCTTAATTTGTTAGGTTTATCCCCCTTTGGGATTATTTGGCATTGTATCTCCTCCTTAATGTGTTAGGTTTATCTCCCTTTCGGCTTATTTGGCGTTGTATCGACATCCTTATGACATGGATTATCACTCTTGATAGAGCACACATTAAGAAACCAAAATGTGCAGTAGACCCCATTGACCATGAAGATTATCCAATTGCAAGGGAAAGAGGTCCGGGCGCCTCTTCTTTCCCAATCATTGTGAGCCCTCAACACCAAGTTAATTTGAGGTCTTAAGGAGTCTACGTATCGAAGAGGTGGTGTTGTTGCTTGTTGAAAGTCACCTACAGGCATTGAGGACTCTATAGAGAATATATATTCAACAAGAAAGTACAACCATCTCCAGGTCTGAGATCGTTTCTTTCAATTTGCCCAAAATCTTATACTGTTGTTATTTTTAATATGTATTGCAACATGCTATTAATGAATTTATGAAATATTTTTATGTGCCATTGCAAGTACTTTTACTATATGGATGTTGTGGAAACATATACAAATTCAAATAATCATCACAACAAACAAAACTATTTCATAACATTCACATTTAGAAAGGGGATTCAAGCTACAGTAGTTTGCACAACAAGTGTTTGATGGAAGTCAACACTCAAAAATATTGAAGAACTTGGGTCAGATTGATAGAAAGCTAGAATAGTTTGTTGTTTAAGTGTTTGAACAAACCTTTAAGACAAAAATATCAACCATAGAAGGTCATTAACCATTCAAATCTAGTTAGGAACATTACATAACAATAAGTAATAGGTTCAAAATATTGTCCAACTCTATGTATATAAGCCCAATAAAGCCAAAGGTTGTTGTCTAACCTATCCACAACAAGTAATCTTCACAAAAACTCAGAAATTGAATAGGATGAGCTAATCCCCTTGAAGTCACCCTGTTGCTGAAATAGATCTCATTGATATTTATTACCAATATACTTTAGCATCCTAATAAATAAAAACACTTATCTATGTGCCCAAATTGATTTGGATTGACATAGAACTATGGGTTGTCTCACTTTTGTCCTACTCTGTGTGTTGTCGTAGTTCATCGAATTCCACCCACTTTCAACCTTGGTTTCTCCTCAACTGTAGCTTCTTTACCATGTTAGTTTTTAGTTTTACACACACGTGTAGATAAGAATACAAATAGAATGAGAGAGAATGGATTAACTCATTATTCAATGATGCAATGTCTCTTTACATGTTTACACTATAGGACACAAAGAGGAGTAGTAATGTAACTCCTCAATACGTAATCTTTTAATGACTACACTGATTAACTCAGAATTACATCACTTTATTATTAATACTTATACGTCTAAAGTATGCCTAATTCCTAATTAGTATGTCTATGTCCTAATTATGACCATTATATTTAAATTCTTGTAAGATTTATATGCATATGAAACATATAATTTCCATAATAAGTATACCATGTAAGAAATTTTATTTTAGTTTAAATATAAATTTTTTAGTTTAGATATGATTTTTTGGTTAAAAACATTATATATATATATATATATTAAGAACTTTACATTGCCACACATTCTTATTTTATGTATTAAATATTTAAAACATTTTATATCAAACTTAAAAAATTTATATGACAAAAAAATATTAATAAAGGTGATGTAAATTTTTTTATTTTTGTTTAAAAAACATTTTTTAAAACCATTTCATATAAATTTTAAGAATTCTACATGACAAAAAAAATTAATAAATATGTTTAAAAATAGTACTGAACTTTGTTAAATAAAATGTGACTACATTTAAATTTAATTTTGTTAATAAAACTATTTAATAATGTTTAATTTTATTTTAATGACTAAAAGATATGAGTACCACTATTTAGTAAATTATTAATTTTATTTTTATGATTAACTTTAAGAATAAAAAAATAGAGTAAAAAAATTGATATTTTTTTTCTCTATCTTAATATTATTCCATAAAGAATCTATTAATTTTACTTTTATCACTAAAATTAAAAATAAAAATTTAAAAATGTGTTTGCTTTTACAATTTATTTATTTTTTCAAATTTTGAGTTAATTAAATCATGAATGAAGGCCCTTGCATTTTTATAGGTTATCATTTAATTTCCAATGGCTTATGCTTGGCTTGGGATGGACTCGTATAATTAACATAAGGGTGCATTGTATCAACCACCAAACCATATCATAACAAACCAAATATGATGATTTGTCCTTGCTTTGTAGTGCATAAATGGTCCATGGAACCTACATTAACATAATAAAGGTTCCCTAGCAGGGTGACTTCTTTCTCACATGTGAACCCCTATTCAAGAAGCATTATGTTCAAATTAAGAGGAACTAGAGATATTGCATATGAGGTTGACGGTCCCCCATTGAGGAGTGAAAATAACAAACACTTTGGACTAACATTAATGATTGGAGGACACTTTCTATATGGATTTATTTTTTTGATGGATGATTTGATTATTTTTTACAATTAATTTAAAAAAATCAATTTTAATGTCTTCAAGAAACATAAAAGCAATTCAAGGGTTCAAATTGAAAGAACTACAAATAATTTAAACACTCCAATTTCTAGATCAAATGTGAAAACAACATATTATTAAAAAAATGGTATCAACAATTTTATTTCATTTTATGCAATTTTATTTGACTATTTTTTATTTAGTTATATGTAATGTAGAATTTAAATTAAAACTTTTGCAAACTTTACATTAAGAGTAGCTAGGTGCTCTCTAATAGAACATGGAGAAGATATTGTAAATTTCATATTTTCAAAAAATATATAATTTATAATTTTTTGTAAAACTAAAATTTATGGGTTATTAATTTTCACCACTAAAAAGAAACTATATCTACTTATTACATTTTTTCCTTACAACTTATCCAATAAAAATACAAGAAAAAGCTTGTCATTGGCTTCCATTTAAAATATGATTTTCAATCCTATAATTAAGATCATCGTCATAGTTCTTATCTATCATTAAAGAAAAAGCTTGTCACTAGCTTCCATTTAGAATAGGCTTTACAATCCTATAATTGATTAAGATCATCATCATAGTTCTTATCTATCATTAAACCACTTAATTTACATATTCTCCAAATTACTTTAAATCATAACATAACTCTAATACAGAGGTGTTGAGTATTGGACTCTCAAGATTACAAAATATAATACTCAAATGAATCAATTACCTCTATCCAATAATTTAGAATGGGTAAGCCCATATTTCCAATGCTCTTTTAAACACAAATATATTCGTTATTGATATATTTTCCAATTCTTTTTAAACCGAAATATAATCATTATTATATATTTATTTATTATTGATGGACAAATTCAAAATACCAAAAAATTATTAAACACAAACAAATGTTAATTTTTTTTTAAATAAATAGAAAAACAAAGTTATGACAATGCCTATTTTTGTTTATTAGTTCAGGCAGAGACTATATGTTCCGCCTAACTGTAAAACCATTTGTTAATTTTTTTAATAATAATTATTTTCAAATGTATAACAATTCTATTGGATTATAAGGTATGATTTGTAACTAAGTTTGTGAAGTATTTTTTATATATTTATATTTTGTATTAATCTCCCGCAATGATAAAATTAATCCTTAATTTCTATAGAACAATCATTCATTGCAGCAAAAATGTTCCAGGTAGAGTATTATCTCGAAGTTCGAAACAGGTGCGTGGCTTAATGCATGGCAGTCCAATGCAGGTGCGTGGCAAAGGCTTGTGGCTTAATGCATGGCAGTCCAATGCAGATGCATGGCTTGTGGCTTTAATGCATGGCAGTCCAATGCAGATGCATGGCAAAGGCTTTAATGCATGGCAGTCTAACCATGGCGACAACACCGAGAGCTAAGCGAGGGTTTTGAGAATTATTTGGGTTAGAGTAAGAGTTTTGTGGTGGTATCAAATATTCCAGGCTCAGAGACGAATCAGTCCTGGCATCTTACCTTCTTAATTACTTGGCGTTTCTACAGCTACACAGTAAGCCCAACCCATAATTTTTCTGTTCTTTATTGTTTATACAGTTGCCTTTTATATTACCATCTGAGCAAGCAAGAGGACAGTGGTCCAGATCTGTTCCCCGCCACCCTAAATTCCTATTCTCCATGCCAAGTGCGAAATATAGCAGCACTCCCATAAAGGCTGTACCAGCATCTAGGGCTGCAGAATCGCAGATAGTACGTAATTGTATTGCTGCCACCATTTCTTCCTGTAGCGGAATACAAAATAATTGAAGACAATACCTGTTATGATCCAAGAAGCAATGTTTGCAGGAGTAGCAGGTGGCATTCCAGAAAACCCATATGAAATGACCGGTATGTTTATATTTTTTATCCAGTTTTGCTTGGGGAATAGCTTGCTCAGAATCAAACCGACACAGGGAGAAGTGCACCCACTAGGAAAAGCCAGACCAGATTTCTGTAGAGGCCATGCTGTCCAAACAGGCGCTTTGGACCGACAAGACCCCAAATGACAGACACATCAAATGTTACCCTGTACTTTGGACATGTCCAAGGGCTGTCAGGTGGTAAAGCATCCCCATCACATATGTTCTTTATGGATTCCAACATCCACCATGAAACACCCAGATTCACAATGCCTGCAATAAGTGTGCCCACAAGCTGTGGAAATGAAACTGAGGAGCACATTGCAGATATGAAGAGGGAAAACGATCCCAGTGGCGTAACCTCTGTTTTGGCTCTCCCCAGTAAGCAAAGCTTCTTGCTTAGTTTCGGTTCTTCTTTCTGATGAGTAAACTACGGCCCCAAGTCTTTTGGTTAAATGTGTTCCCATTTACCCTAATGTTTGTTACAGGAGCCTTCATTTTACAAGGCGTTTCTTTTTTAAATGAGGTTCTACAAATCAGCAAATTCCACGTGATTATTTACTTTTGATTATAATTGTTTTAAATAGAAAAGTGTGTGTGAGAGAGACTTTTTAGTCCCTACTGGTCATTGTTTCTGATGTTTAATAATTTAAGATTTATTTGTTTCATTGTTTAAGTTGCTAATTTATTAATTTATTTTCTAGTGTACTCCATCTGTTGTAGATTTATTGAAAGGAAAACTGCTAGACCTGCTATAACCTAGTTCTTAGTATTTAGCTAATTCTTAATTATAAGATTACTTAGTCTTAGTATGGAGAAAATGAAATCAAATTTCAACAGGTATTTAGTGATAAACTAACCTTCTATAAATGACACTGCTTTCTTTTGCTTTTGAAGGAGTACTACATAAGGCATACCGATGGATTCCCTGTTAACTCCGAAGCAAAGAGGCAGCGCGCGATCCAGTGTTTAGAGACAGCTATAAAAAGAAGAGTCTCTGAGGTATGTAAGTTTTTTGGTTTAAAGTTCTGTTTTCCTTTTTATGTTAGCAATTACAGAAATGGAAAATTGGTTTGTTAGTCAGTTTCAATTGTCTACGGGTCACTTTCAATTAGTTTGTATAAAATTCCGAGTTGTAATAAAAAAGGATAACAAACTTCTCGGCTGGTTAATACATTTTTATTTTTATTGGTTGAATAAAATACTTAGACTAAATCGACTCTGTCAATGAGTTTATAGCACTACAGAACTACCTTTATTGGTATAATAAAACTACTTTATGACCTCTAAACTAATTCTTTACATTATTAGATCTATTAAAGAGAATATGTTTCAATTTAATGACGTTTTATCCAATTCAATCATGAATCCGTTGGTTGAATACAATCACATTAAGTTGTCACTTGAGGTTAGTAAAGTTAATATTCCATCCATTTCGGAGGAATGAAATTAGAGAATATAATATTCATAAAGTATTATTTAATTATGAGATAATGGTTGATGTGTTAAGGCTTGAGGGAGCCATTTACATGAATATATATATATTTCATTATGGCATAAATTAGTCTATAATGGATAGGTAATAATTATAGTCATTTACTTTTATATATGAAAATGAATGTTATCTATAATGAATATGTGAGGATTCTTTTATATATATAATGGATAGGAAAACTGAACTTCTTGCACGACTTTATCATTGAGAATTAGGTCTGTTCTATCCGCTATCGAGAATGACGGTTAGGCAAGCAGTAGAAGAGAACCTGTCTGTCCCAAGACTGTAGGGCTATAATATACATTACTTTCACTGTTAGCCAAGTATAGTATAATTTACTGCCCTACTCTACAACAAATGTATTTCCTTCCTTAAGTCTCATATATTCCCAGCCTGTGTCATACGCATGGTATGCAAATTTTGTCATGTTCTTCTTATGTGATGAGATTCATGTGATATGCACATGAATTTTTATGTTTAAGTTTCATGAATATGTCTTTAAAATCAATATAAACATAATCGCTAATTTATATGAACACATAGAAAGGAATAAACACATTAAGGGTGTAAAAACAATGTCTATATATACGTCAATATATGTATTAGATAAAAAAGAGTATTGTTATTTGAAGTTAGGAAAATATATATATATATATATATATATTTATTGTAATTAATATGCATAAGTGAAATATTATATATATATGTGGATGGAATGTAATTAAGTCTTGATTATGTTCACTAGTACTTAGCAGATGAACCCATTTATAAAAGAGAAGCATAGTGTACCCTAGTCAATTACCATGGAAATTTAAAATTAGTGTTTTCTAAGGGAAACACCACTATTGAAGCTACTAAACATATGTAGTCATAGATAAGGAAAACTAATACCTTAGCACGATGTGCAGTAGCTATTGAGTACATAATCCGTTGAGCACATTGATAGTAATAATAATATTGAGTAATATTTGAAATTCTGAAAATGAATATATATATATATAATGTTCCATGTCTTTATATGTTTGAAATTATGGTAGCTTTTATTACTCCATTGAGTAATAATCATCACTTTGAACAATGCAGAATGCAGCACTAGAGAGAACGAATGGATGGGCAGTTGGCGTAGGCTATTCTCATAAAAATATTAAATGAGACATTTTAACAATGTTTTCAGATTTATTGATGACAGTATTATGAGTAATGTGTTATTTGTTCATACATATGAATATTATATATTTGCAAAAGGAAATGAAGATTAATATTGGATCATATTTAACATGTTGTATGAAATGTTGCGATGTCCTTTTTAAATGTAATTAAAAAAATTAAATTGGTTTTTATAACATATCTTGTGTGAATTGTAATTGTACTATTTATTTATTTATTTTCCTAAATTTATACTTAAATTGTTGATTGGAAACATAAGACAACTTAGTTTTACACAACATTTCTAAATTTGAAAATAAATCTCATAGAATAAACTTAAACTTACATCTAAGTTTCAAAACATGGAGGCCTTAAAACTTTAAAATTTTCTTGGCAAAATCCTAAACATCAATTTTGAATGAATTTGAAATTTGTTGTGATGATAGTTCGTACTCATTTTGCATTTTGGGGAGCAGATTAGCATAAAAGCATTATGAGTAATTTGTCTCTGCATATGGAAATATTTTGCAATATTTTATGAAGATTATTCCAAAGAGGATCTTAGCTTTAAAACATTAAAACATTACTTGTTTTTCATTTTGTATTTTATAATATCTATGGCACATCACCATGTAATGATGTATAGAACTTCAGATAGCCATGGTACATCCTACCATATAATTATGTTATTTTCTATAGTACATTTAACTATCAGTCTTTGTAAGATTGTGACATACATTTAGAATGGCAATGATCGATATACTTGTAATGATGTCAATCATGCAGTAATGTGCCAATTATTTGTCAATGATTTTTTTTAAAGAATTTATGTTTAAAAAAATGAATGATATTCAATCATTTGTTTTTCTTTTTTTCTTTTACTTTTTTAATTTTTTTACAAAAGGTAGGGACTAAGCTGCAAGCAGCTCTTGTTTCAAACTATAACTTTAGCTCATCAGACTCAGATAACCAATCTAAAATAAATTCCAGGTCATAGTATCACAAGTCATCTTTGTTGAGTTGTTTTCACTGTCTATCCTTTTAATTTTTGGCAACTTATTTCCGAAATCTTTCAAAAAGCTTGTGAGTTTTTTGTTTACAATTTTTTGACTTCATGTATAGATTTTTTGGATAGTTCTAAATTTTCAGTACATATAAAACAAGCAAGAGAAAGCAAGATTTTAATTTTGTTTTCTTCTTTTTCACAAGACAGCAAATCATAAATGAAAACGAGGTAGTTTAAAGCGTAATATGGCGGCGAATGTTTTTGTCCTTTTCATCCATCCCCAAACCCTTCGTCCCTGAACATTGCAATTGGAAATGCCTCCTCTTGCAATACAAATCAATCGGAGTTCTACCACGGATTTTTTACTTCGTTCAATCATTTCAGGTTTGATCTCCTGCACTATTTATAATTTTTTTTTTCCCGATGTCCCCCATGATCTTGTTTCTTGCTGCACTTTTGTTTCTTTGTTGGATTCGAACCTTGTAAGATACTAGCAATGAATTCTTTTATTCTGCTTTTTCAGGTAAATGATGTGGTCCTCTTTATAATGTGGGTTAGATGGGTGTGTGGATCTGAATGACAAACCACCAGATCTACAGAACATGACATCGAATCAGTCAAGGCCATGGTGATCTTTTAGTGCCGAAAGGTATGCCATGCTCTACAGTCTTTCAATTGGGGATTATTTTTCCTTTGTGGGTTTTCCTCTTCTATGATTTTTCCATTCTCTTTTATGATTGTGACTAAAAAATCAGTAGTAACCACTGATCTGAAGCAATGCTATTGATTCTTGTAATGAGAGAAGGGCTTTTTTGGTTTAATTATTAGCCCGGTAAGTAAACTTCCTTCTATTATTTATGCAATGAGAGATTATCCAGCCCCCTCGCCTCATCACTTAAAGAGAAGAGATCCTTGCATTAAGGACCCTAAGGTTTTTTAATAAAAACTAGTTATCCTGAGTTATGCCCTATATAGTCAATCTGTTGTCTCCATCTCTTTAGGTTCTTGTCTCCATCTCTTTAGGTTCCTGGTGGTTTCCTTGATAAAATAAAATCTTAAAGGCCTCTTGAAGGTAGGTTAAAGGAGCCGGGGGCAGGGACTCCTTGTATCATGGAATTATTATTAGTTAACTTTATAACTAATTAAAAGGAGCTTAAACGATGTTCACACTGTTTGGGTGCTATGCTTGGATTGCTTAAATATGCATCTTCATGTACAAGATTTATTGTTTACTGTAAAGAATAGGTTTTTGTTATTCAATTTATTTTTTCTAGGCTACTTTTGGAAGGGTTTAAATGGTTTTGATATTTTGTGTCTAGAGCTCTAGTTAGTCATCTTTATGGCCAGCTGAGATCGTGTCTCAAAATCCTAAGAAAGTTGAATTGATTGATATGTTGGAAGTTTGAATTATCACATGATTTCATCTTATGTTTCTCATTCCTATCTCTTATTTAACTACACTATAAGAAACACGACCAGGAGACCCGTTTCTCATTCTGTTTGGGTTCTGTTTCTTCTTCCCATTTCCATAATGTGACACTACATTAATACATTACTAATCAATTTTACATGTATAATATATGTTGGGAGGTGGGTTTATGTCCACTTTCTTATCCCCAAAACTCTCTAGCCGTGTTTCTTGTTCTGTTCTTGTTCCCTGTTCCATATCCCATTTCTGGTAACATAGTTTAAAATGTAAGCTTCTTATAGCAGACGGTTTTCCAGGCCACAAATTTTTCAACTTGAACTCAGTTTAACTCAATTCAAATTTAATTCCAATGCATCAAGTACTGGAAATAGGAAAAAGTTTAAAACTGGGGTCATATTTTGTTTAGGAATTCAAATTGACCAATATTGCTCAGTAAATATTTTTTAGATTCCAGGGACGGCATCTGTGTCTTCTAGCTCTCTAGAAAATTGTTGTTGTTTGTCTTTTATTTTTTATGTTATTCAGAAAAGTGATACCTCTATTATTGGAAAAATTATCCACATACTTCTGCACAACTTCCCCTTAAGCTCAGATTGAGCCGAGGGAATGATCATACTATAGTTAGAACTAGGAAACCGCCTCATATTTAAAGTTCCATCGCACCAATTATCTGGGTTGACAAAACTAGACAAAGTCTCGGCATGAAGGTGCAATGCATACAAATCAATAAGATGAGAAGTATATGGGGGTGCCTAGAATCCAAAGATGCAGTGTCACGATGCAAAATTTAAAGTTATTCCCTTAATTGGAAGACTACAATATTGATTAAGAGTCAATTCAACCAATCATTCAAATGAACCATTTGACTCCGGTGTCTCCACATTTGATGTTTTTGTGCCCCACCCTTACTCTATTGCTTTGACAATATTTGTGCCCCAACCTTACTATTCTCCTTGATTTTCTTCACAGCCAAACCCCATTGCCCTACTTTTGTGGTCATTTGTTGGACATTAATAAAATTGTCTTGTCTTATCTTATCTACCATCCCAAGTATCATAGCAGTTGGTTTCCTAATGGCAGCTTCCTTCCATTTCTTTGGATTGGTTGAGGATTTTGTGGATCCGAACCAATTTTGGTTTCAGATCTATTGTGTATGTAAGTGATTGTAAGCCTATTGAAAAAAGTAAGTAGTTGCTTTGAGTGATATGTGAGTAGGATTAGAGAGGGGAGTGTGTGGGTTTGGCCAATCATGGATGATGGCCAACCAGCGACGTCAAATTGTAAATCATACCTGAAGGCTGAGAGCCTTATTTAATCTGTGTGTGAATCTGATTATTGCACAGATCACCTATGAATAGTAAAGTATGGATTGAGTATGTGGGTGTGAAATCTCTATGTGTGAGTTATTGGACTCAATGTGGTGAATTGAGTTCTTTATATTGTAATTACGTTGGCTTGAATTCTGGAATGGGTGTCTACGTTGAAAGCAAGGAGATTTTCTGTGTAAAATCGTGTTGGCACCCTGCATTGAGCAAATTCATTATTGAATTAAATTTTTCGTTAAGCATTGACAAGACCCAACAAACAAAACATGACCAAAGCATGGTCAAGTTTTGAGTTGGAATCGCTAAGGAGAAATTGGTTCAATAGAAACGCAGCTTGGTAAGGTTATAACTCTGTGTTGAAAGGTATGTGGCCTTTCATTGTTTTGCAAATCCAGTTATGAAGTATTGAGTTGAAGGGTGTGAAGGCAGAGTATTTGCTGGTGAGTTTTAACACTTGTTTTGTTATTGATCTGGAGGTTGCATTGAATGAATACTTGTTATATTTATGTAAAATCATGGATATTCACATAGGATGGAATCCTGAATGGTTAGGAAATGAGATCTGGAATTGTTGTAGGAAATATTACAAAAATCATTACTTAATTCTTTTGGTAAAACTACACGCCCGGCTTATAATCAGGTGTGCGCCCAGTTAGTATATGGTTTCTAAGAAACCATTGACTGGTTTGAAAACCTTGCTTTGGGATTGATTTTGATGCCACGGTTTGTTAATAGTTGATGGTAAATCCATTTGGTTGCACATTGTCTTGATGATCTTATGGTATTGGTAAGAGCGCATAGATACTTGATTGCCAAATAGTCTAGAAAATGGGAGTGTGGTTGAAAACCGGTTTTATGAAACCGTTTGTTGAATTATTGAATGGTTGAGTGAATGGTATGCAGCCACAGCTTGAGGTGATGATGCATTTATTTGGTTGGGTTGAAGTTCGTTTGAAGGAAATCATTATTTATGGATGACCTGGTTTCCAGGAAAACCATGAATGGAAATTATATACCGTGGAGAACTTTACACATGGTGGTGTATTTACTGATATGAGTCCAATATTATTCAACCATGAACATGTTAAGGAATGGAATGCACAATGATCAGGTGTGAAACAAAATGGTAATTGGTTCCAAGGTGACATGGTTCCATCAGGTTCCTGTAACAAGAGGAGGTAAGCATTTGATGATAAATAAGCAATGGCTCAAGAGTCAATACTCAACGTAAGAGTTCAGGAATCTCGAAAAGTGGTTTTTGTTGAAATTGCAAGTGGAGCCTGCATTACATAGTATAGAATGGAAGTTCTATGTTGGTTGTTGGCAGAGTAAGAGTAATTTGGTCACATAAAGGTTCGTAATCCCCACCCTACAATATTTGTGTCATGTTTAAACATGCTCGCAAGTCCCCCTTCACATTCTCAGAATGGTGTCCTTACCATAAATGGCTGAAAAAATTTTCCATTGACTTGCATGGATGTGAATCTTTCTCCTTTGCTAGACGGCCTGGCAATTTCGAAAAATATTAGTTACACAACTTTTACATCATCTTCCATCGGTTATTCAATTTCTCGCCATAAACACAAGCATAAATCTTTTCTCCTCTGCTAGTCCTTTCTCCATTGAGATACTCCATCATAAGACAAATTCCATCTAAGAAATAATTCATTAGGATAGTCACCTTTCGATGTTCACTCATCATAGACTTGATTCGACTCAATTTTTGGAGACGAAATATTGCATTTGCATGAGGACTATTAGACAATAATATCTAGATTCTACGCTCCATTCTCGAAGGACTCGAATGGACACTAAGTAATCCTACTTGAAGACACTGAGTATTCTGTAATCTCCCCCAATTCCTTTGGTCCACTAATTATCTCCAATCCAAAAATTTTGATAAAGCAGAATAATCTGCTTCACCCATCTGTAATAATCCTTGGATTCACTAAGTATTCAATAATATTTCCTAATTCTGTTGGTCTGCTAATTCTCCCCAACCCAAAATTTTAGATAAAGCAGAATAATCTTCTTCATCCATCTGTAATCTTTCCTGGAGACACTGATTAAAGCCCATTTAAGGAGATTCGAACCCTATAAAGTCATCCATATATGTCATCAATTCTTGAGGTGAATTGTATATCTCAATCCAGGATATCAGTGTCCATGTTCCAACTGACTTTTCCAAACACCCCCACTACTCTAAGGCGTATTCATGATAAGATTACTACTCGTTGAAGGTTATGGTTATCCTCTTTTTGAATATATATTCTGTATTTAATTTCCAGATAACATCCATATTGCATTCTTGGATAATGCTCTTGATTTTCCTATGTTTCCCTATTGTGGCATGTATCAAAATATAATAATAAAAACCCAATCAGAAATAAGTCTTGGATAGTGGAGTCCCACCTTATCGTGAGTTGGAGTGTTGTACTTCAAAATCAGAGATCTCTCGTTCATGGTTTGGATACAATAGGTTTTACACCTATAAAATCTCCTTCAGTAAATTCAGCCTTGTAATTTTATATTTCATGTCATTAGCGCATTTTGAATTGATCTAAGTATAATCTGATGAAGAATCTCCACGTCTTCAAGAAATCTAAAAAATAGATGTATTATGGAACTTCTTCTTCATAAAATAGTGCAGCAATCTGAAAGCTTATGCTTTGGTCCAAACACTACCATGCTTGAATAGCAATTAATGATAGAATTCACCATAATTGGTTGAAAATGACCCGGATCTCCTCTTTGCACATTCTCATAAAATGGAAAGAAATATTTACATTGCGTTGCTTCCTGGCCACTTCCATAGTTTAGGTCTATCAATAATTTTATCAACAAAATCCTCAATCACCGAAGTGCAAATACAATTTGATACTGATACTTAACATGAAATTCACCGCATGATAATTCGATCTGCATCGAATGTGCCTTGAATCATCATTTCAACTTCAGAAAAAATGCCATCACAAAACTCCGAATCAGCATGACCTGCACAATTTTCATTTCTGCAGTTGGCATGTGATAAATGCTCGATAGTTGGTTTCGCTAGCAAACCTTTTCATACTTGCATGCTCAGTGGTTTGGTAATTTCGTGCCTGCCAAATGTGGTTCTGAATACCAACTTTCACCCGTGTAAAATGCACAAGATACAACTAGAGCTAAAATGGCAACAAAGTTCTTAATAAGCAACTTAAGCTTGAAGCTTGAAATATGAACATTTTAATTGGAGAGCTACGGACAATTGAGAATACTTTCAATTGAAAAGCAAAATCATTAGACCAGATTTCTACTATTATTGCAAAAGAAAACTCTTCAACTCTTGTCTGCCCTGTTAGATTGCCCCTGTTGATAGAGTCATCGAGCGGATCCCTTTATACAGTGATGAGAAACATTCCACATGTAAAACGTTTCTGAGCTTTTATGTCTTATATACACGGTTGTCATAGCTTTCTCATGTTGTGCACTATTATTCTTTTGGTGGTCTCTTTACTTGTTTCTCTTGAGGGTCCTTGTTTCTACACTTGGATTGTTGCATTGCATTGGTCCTATAGTTGAATGGGCCCTTGTATTGATTTGTTGCATTGCATTGGTCCTATGGTTGGATGGGCCCTTGTATTGCTTGGAGGTTTGGGCTCTTTGATGACCACATCATTTTCGCAAATAAATGTGTGATATTTTTTACCTTTTTAGAGTAATACCATATAAAAGTGTGTCATAATTTTTTAATGTATTGCTTGCTCCAATATATAAAAAAACTTCATTAATTTTTTATATATTTATTTTCACATGCCCTAATTTTATATTTCCTTCAAAGCATAAAAAACTTTATTAAATTTTTATATATTTATATTTATAATTCTAACAACTACTCATTTATCACTATATATTTTATATCTAAACGTTTTTACACTTTATCACAATATATTTTAAATCTAAAGTCTTAATATTATGCACTTTATCAAATTTAGCAATTAATTTTTATTTCTTTCTACAATTTAGCAATAAATAAATAAATATATGGGTATGTGGGTGGTGGTATATTTCTATATTTAAATTATTATAAATTTTTTTTGAGAATTTTTTTTCTTAATGAAGATGATAATAATGATGATTAACGTTCACTTAGATCAATTTTGGTCTATCAAACCTTGAGAAATGTATTATTTGGTTTGCTTTAAATTTTTATTACCATGCTCAAAAAGCTTGGTGAGAAGCGTGTTGTAGAAAATACACTAAGAGAAAGTGATTTCCATCATCAACGCTCATAGACTCACAAAGATGGCAAACCCTTTCTACCCACAGAGTTTTAGGAATAAAACGTCTTGTTTCACTATGGAGTTCATAAGAGTTAGTTCTTATCTTGTCTATATCAATTTACTTCTAATCTTCTAGATTAGAGTTAATGACCTCCTTATAGTATCTTAATTTTCTTTCAACCTCTAAATTTTTCCCACACCATAGTTTCTCTTTAAACTTATATGTAATAATATTTTTGACATTATTGATATTCTGCAAATTGTCATTTTCTTGAATGCCCCAATAGTTTAACCAAGCCATGTTATATTTTGTAAAGTGTCTCTTATTTTTCGCTTATATGTTATTTTATATTATTTATTTAATTATTTATCGTGATTGTATAATTGTTGAAATTGTAGCATGTGAAATAAATGTGTTTTATGATTTGAGATTTGGTATGTATAATTATTTATGTAATTGAAATTGGTGTGTAGAATGTTTCAGTGTAATTATTTATCTAATGGAAATTTAAATTTTACAATATGAAAAATGTTTATTTAATATTTATGAAATGGATGTGTTTATGTATTTAATTGCTTGAAAAATGTGAAATGAATTTTTAAAAATTGCACTACTGTATTTAGAAGTTGTATGAAATGGATGTGTTTATGTATTTAATTGTTTGAAAAATGTGAAAGGAATTTTTAAAAATTGTACTACTGTATTTAGAAGTTGTGTTTTTATATGACATGATAGAAGTTGTGTAATGTCTACATTGAAAACTGGAATTGGACTAAGGATGGAGTATGCATGCTTTTGGCAATTCTGGGAACATAACATAGTGAAGTTAGCTTTGATGAGATACACAGTAAAATCTATCTTTGGTTTTTGTCTACTTCCTCCAACGCTAAGCCACATAATGGTTGTTGAATCCACAAAAGTAACAAGGTAATGAATATCAACATTGGTATGCCTTGTCACTCTTCTTCTTGTAACAAAAACAAGGGACATGAGGTTTCTAGTTCTGAAACCTTTCTTACTTTCACCTGGGATTTCTCTCTCCCAAGTTACTTGTTCTTCCAATTGTTGGAATGTGCATGGGTGCTTAACTTGTTTTCTTGCTACCTTTCTCAAAGCTTACAAAGGGATGTTGATCATTCTTTGTGATCTATTCTTTGGTTGGGGTTGTTGTGTTTCCTCAATCTTGAGCCTCCACAAAGATTATCTTTGAGGATTTCACATTATTTAAATGTGTCTTAGAACATCCACCTTTGACTTCCTTACCACCATAATATCCTAAATGAACATGTTGTAGTCTAGAGTTCACTGCATCGGGGCTCTTCATGCCTTAACCATGATTTTCAAGACATTGGCCATTAAAACCCATCCTTTGCAAAAAATTCAAGCCTATCTCTTTGATATGAAATTCAAAACTACCAAAATACTCATATGTTGATTGAAATTGAGCAAGGGGTGAAGTTGAAGTGCTTACCCTAAAATTCCCTCAATCATGGTATGCGCATCTTGAGTCAAAACAAGGCTCCTTTCTTTCTTAATATTTTCCACCTCCATTTAAAGACTCGTCAATATGGATTTCTTACAAGCCAACTATTACACTATATTTTCCACAACCTAGACATTTTTGTCCTTAAGAAGCTTCACATGGCTTTACAAATTTTTATGCAACTCTTCATTCTTCTCGTCCAACTACTAGAAAGTCTTTTCTAGTTGTTCATTATCCTCATAGATTTGTTTATTCATCTCCTATAGTTCCTAAAGTATCACTCTCTTGTGATATTTTCCCATGGAGGCCTTATTGCAAGTCCATAGATTCATAAATATATTTCTATGATACCAATCGATCTAAATCTTTTGGATGAGTTGAAATTTCCCAATGGCACTAATATCAAATTTCAGTTAAAACCAAATAATAGGTATCTTGAATACTATCAACCATATATTATTTCCTTATTAAGCAATAATAAAACTGAAGACAAATGAAATCATACAACAATATACCAATATTCTTAAGGAGAACCCTTTTGCACAAAAAACTCCAATATGATATTAAATCTAATAGATTGCAACCAATGCATATTGTCTTTTATTAGAATTACGAATCATGCAATCTAGGTGTTAATATTGCTCCTCTCCCCAATCCTTAAAGGGTGCTATCTCAATGGAAGAGCGTTAAAACCAAATAATAGGTATCTTGAATACTATCAACCATATATTATTTCCTTATTAAGCAATAATAAAACTGAAGACAAATGAAATCATACAACAATATACCAATATTCTTAAGGAGAACCCTTTTGCACAAAAAACTCCAATATGATATTCAATCTAATAGATTGCAACCAATGCATATTGTCTTTTATTAGAATTACGAATCATGCAATCTAGGTGTTAATATTGCTCCTCTCCCCAATCCTTAAAGGGTGCTATCTCAATGGAAGAGCGCTTTCCTTACAAGCAGGAGGTTGGTGGTTCGATTCCTCCATGCCCTAATGATATTGCAATGTATTTCTAAAAAAATATGTGTTGTGATCATTTATATTAGTTGCTAAACGGGAAGCAAAATGTCGCGATAGTGTGGGAGTAAAAATGGACGATAAATTGGGCGCTAAATTGGTAGCAAACCATGGTTCTAATGTTGACATCAATAGAGATGAAAACTAGGCGTTAAAAAGAGGCCCAACACTTGACACTATTGAGGAAGCCAAACATGGCATTGATATGGTAGAAAAATAAGATGTTACTTTGGATGCAAAACATGGCACTACATAGGAAGAAAAATATGGTGCAACAATAGAAGAAAAATTTGGCTCCATCTTGGTAGCAAAACATGATGCAAAAAAGGAAGCAAAAATTGATACAAAATTAGAAGTGAAAATTGGTGCATATTGGAAGTAAAACGTGGTGCAAAATGGGATGCTAAAGTGGTAGCACATATGGATGCAAAATTGGATGCTAATTTGGATGCAAATATGGCATGAATGTAGATGCAAACATAAATGTTAACACGGCATTTTTAAGGATGCAAATAGGGCGCTTATGGGGATGTCATTTAGGAAGTAAAAGATGACGATCTCTAGGAAGAAAAATAGGATGTTATTTAGGAAGCAAACCTCGACATCGTTTAGGAAGCAAAATTGGACGCTATTCTGGAAGCAAAAAAATGGGCGTTATTTTAGACATTAGAAAGGATTCTATCTAGGAAGCAAAAAAATACGTTATTTTAGACTCTTTACATTTTGTCCATGACACATCCCATTTAGCGTCTACTTTGACCACTGAATGAAAAAAAAAAATTACACTAAAAAGGGACGCTAAATGGGACGCTAATTCCAGGATTTGTTGTGGTTTTATACGTATTTTGGTGGTGAGCACCGAAGACAAATGTGTTTAGAAACCACATAAGTTTGGAAGGAGGGAGGGAGATTACATCATGATCATGCCACCCATCAAATTGAAGACTATTCCTGGGCCAAAAATTGTTCTTTTTTTAAATTTTATTAATAACCATTGTGGCCAAAAAAAATTATAAATAATATTATTAATATTAATAATTGAACACTATCTTCCACCGAAGGAGTCGCGAGTTTTATCCCATCCACCACCGACCCAACCTTTTCATACCAACACCAATATTTTCTTTGTCGTTTCTGCCCGACTCTATCGCTTGTCCATCACGGCGTTCATTTTTGCCCCTCAAGGGGCAAATGCTAGTTTAAAAATAACCCACAACATTAAACTATCAACTCTAACTATCTTAGCGTTGAATTGATTGCATCAACATAAATATTTCAAAATCCATTTGGCATCAATATCATTTTACTCTCGCATAATAAAAACTGGCAAAATAATATAATATATTTGGTTCATTATAATCACATGCACACTAGAGTATATATCTATTTAAGGCAATCTACAATGTTTATGGGTAAGTACAAAATTTAATTAACAAAAAATAGCAATAGCAACATGAAGGCCGCCTTAAAAAATGTAAAGGTTTTGAATCACTGATGTGACTCATCAATGCAACATACCCTAAATATCTGTCAAGTTGCTTGTACTCTCTAGATGAGCCTACTGGTGCTCCATGTTTCTCTGCATTTTGTAATATGTCTCAGCACCAAGCATATCTTCTTTTAGTGGGAGGTTCATCATGTGACCTCTCAACCAATTCTACTAGTTCTTTAGGAGCTAACGAATATGAGGAATCTTCTAGTTTCTCCCTCTCTCACTCTAAAGGACCCGCACGGGTGTGGCTCATTGGCGGTTTAGTTGTTATGAAGTCACAGTTGTAAATGGAGGTCACGAGTTCAAATCACACCTGTATTTACCCATGTCCCATGCTTGCGGGGTGTGTGGGGAACCTGGGGGTATATTGGTAGTGGGATTGGATCCCTAGACTCCGTGTCACGCGAGTACCAGCCCAGTCTCCAGTTTCTGATTCCCCTAGTTACAAAAAAAAAAAAAACTCTATAGGGGGAGAATCAAACTCGGGATCCTCCATCCCTAAATCGCATTGAATCTCTTTCGATCTTTTGAAATAAACTTCCTCATGGAAGGTAACATCTCGGTTGACTTCAAGGTGTCTCTCACTAGGTACATATATTCGGTATGCTTTGGATGACTCGCTATAACCCACAAAGGTGCCTTTATTTCCAGAAGGCTCCATCTTTGTTCTCTTTTCTTTCGATACATGAATGTATATCGGGATCCCGAATATCCTCAAGTGTGAGATGTCTGGATTCTCACTAGTAAACACTTATTCTGGTGTCTTCTCATGTAGAATGGCATGTGGGATTCTATTTTGTATGTACACAATTGTACAAGAGGCTTCTTCCCATAATGAGGTAGACATATCTTGATCATCCATCATGGATTTTGCATCCTCACATATGGTTCTATTCTTCCTTTCAGCAACCCCATTTTGTTGAGGGTTGTATGGTACTATTAACTATCTACATATTCTTGCATCATTACATAGCTCATTAAATGCATGTGAATCAAATTCACCTCCATTATTAGACTTCAATGCACGGATGTGCTTTTCTTTCTGATTTTCGACTAGGGATTTAAACTCTTTTAAATTTGCTAAGAGTTTCAATTTTATCCCTCATGAAATAAATCCATGACTTCCTAGAAAAATCATCTATGAATAGTACATAATATAAGAACCCACTCAGGGAGGGGGATGACATGGGACCACATACATCAGAATCTATTAAATATAAAATCCCTTTAGATCTAGTAGTACTAGTGGAAAAAAAATTCTTAACATTCTTCCCAAGTGCACAACCCCAACATACACTATCATGCTCAAAATAAAATATGGGCATACCTTTTACCATCTTTTGAAGTCCTGGTAGCGCTTTGTAGTGTAGGTTTCCAAGCCTTTGGTGCCATAGATCACATGGACTGATAGTGTGGTGAATCATAGCTTGAATGTAATTCCCGAGTACCTTTGTAGAGTCCTCCCTCTCGAACTCCAATCATAGTAGCAGATTCTAGGCTTTTGTTCTTCGACCATAAAAGTGCTTTGTTATCCATGAATATAACTCGGAAGCCTTTGTCTTCAAGAGCCGAAACTGAAAGGAGAATCTTCTTCAATCCAGGAACATATAGAATTTCCTCTACATGTAAAATATCACCGGTGCTCAGCTGGAATTAGGTGGATCCAACTCCTTGGATCGAATATGCTGAGTTTTCCCCTAACTCTACCATGCATGTGAATTATTTCTCCTTCATATCAGTGATGGCACTCTTGTAACCAGGCATATGTTTGGATGTGCCACTTTCAATCAACTATGTGTCTGCATTTGTGATGACAGATCCCGAAAGGGATGAGACAAGGTAATACTCCCTTCTTGTCTCCTTTTCTTCGGATGCATTATTTTGAGTGATTTCATCTTATATAGCGGTAGAAGCATGAAAATTTCCTTTCCGATTTGCTTTGCACTCTCTTGAGAAATGGCCTTTCTTGTTGCAATTGAAGCATCTATATTTTTACTTTTCAAAGCCTTTGTTGAACTCCTTGTTCTTTGGATGAGAGAAATTCTTTTGAAAGAAGGGTTTCTTTCATTTCTTAATTATTTCCATGAGGGAAAGGTTTTATTCTTTGATGCACACTAACTTGATATGTATTTTCCCCTCCTATTGGAGGCATTCATGCCATGTAACATCCCTGCCATGTAAAATTACTCAATTTTGTCCAATTTCGAACCTTGGACGTCCTAATTCATCTACTGGACACTCAGAAACTTGCTAAAGACATTTATGACTTGCATTAATCTAGGAGGAATGAAAGGGAAAATTACTAGTAAATTTGGTGTTGATACCCCCCACTAGTCTTTGACGTTTTGGCTTCCCAAAAACTGTACGACCTTCCCTAATTTTTTATCAGAGACTTGGATTGGGCAAAGGACCTCAAGGGAAACCAAAATGCAGCATTCATCATGTTCTATAATATTCTATTGCACCCATAAAACAGAAAGTTGTGACATATAGATATTGCTTAGCAATTGTCAACAAGGGACATGGAAATTGTTTCGTAAACTTTAATCAAATTCCCAAGGGGCCTGCATAAAGTGACTTGGTTATATAAAGTACATCAGAGTATTCTTAAGAAGCTACAAAAACTCAAAGAAAGATGCATAATTACTCCAAAAGACCACAAGTAAAGATCGAGGAAAACTAGCTTGAATGAGAGGTTTGCATTGGAATTTTTACATGATACACTTGATATTTCGATATATGGCTTATATATGCAGTTAAATATAGTGCCATACATCTTATATTACACCCATGGAGTCACAAAGACACTCTCACCAAATTCTATGCAACCATGAGTGCACCATTAACACTAGAACATGAACATTGAGAAGATAATGTGAGAAGAGATAGTAGAAGAAGACAGATGAGATGAGCTTGAACTAAATAGGGACTTGAACCTGCAACAAAACACTTTATTTAATCTCTAATAAGAGGTATGAATGGTATCTCCTCCAACCAACTTGGACAGGGATCTTTCACCTTTGAAATTGGTTCAATAGTAGGGAAGGTAAACACCCACAGTGCATGGATAAGTTCGGCTCTCCAAGAATGAAAAACAAAAATGATCCAAAAGCTGCTCTCCTTCCTCATCCTCCTCTTTTATTAACCTCATCTGGACTCATGAGCTTGAATTCCCTCCAAGACACTCACCCAACTCGAGAAAGTGATAGATTCCTTCATGAGACACTTGTCCACTTCTTTCTTACACTCCCCTTTCCCCAATTCGAATTGGGAATCTTATCTGACCATAAGTCCCTCTATGTGCCCTCTTGATGGATATTTTTAGCCCT
Organism: Larix kaempferi; assembly: GCA_027924585.1. Lineage (NCBI taxonomy): Eukaryota > Viridiplantae > Streptophyta > Pinopsida > Pinales > Pinaceae > Larix > Larix kaempferi. The sequence goes on from BSBM01000361.1 coordinate 27,679,673, forward strand.
GATATGTCGTATTTTTCATAGGTCTACAATCAGGTTTGAATTTTTCATATTTTTCATAGATTCCTTCATTATTGTTGTCATAGATGCCATGGAATCTTGTTACAAGTGTCACAATTTCTCTATGATGCCTCTTCCTCTTCATTGGGAGTTACACTTCCACTCCAAGTCGAGCCTCATTTATTCTTGCCATGAATATTGTCTCTTCATCTTCCCCAAGTATGTTACCCTCCACCTTGAACTCAAATTTGTGTGAGAATGATGCCAAGTGTAGTGGGGAATATTGCCACATGTGGGTCCCGCACCCTCCTATGCGCCCTCATGATCCAATGCCACCTTATTTTTTATTTTTATTATAGTTTATTTGTCCCATTTAATGTGAATTTGTAAGTATAAGGTCAATTTGGGTTTTGTAGTTCCCTTATTCCAAGTTTTAATGCTTCCACCCCAACCTAGGGAGCTAGTAGGTTAGTGGAATTTTTCCTCCATGATAATTTATTTGGATGGGAACATTACAATCCTCCCCACCCAATATTGCTTGTCCCCAAGCAATTTCAAACTAGGCTACTGCAAAATTTGTTCATCTTCCCATTTGGCATCCTCACTTGGTAAATCCTTCCATTGCATCAAATATTCTCTTATGGTCTTGTTCCTTAATTTTCTTTCCCTTACCTTCAATTTTTTTTTCTGGAATGAGTATGAGATGCACTTCATCATGCATTGGAGAAAGTGTTTCTGAAACTAAAATTTGCTTCCCTACCACCTTTTTAAGACGTGAAACATGAAACACATTATGGATTTTACTCCCTTCTGGAAGCTCCACTTCATAGGATACCTCCCCAATTTTTCGAATTATTTTGTATAGGCCATAGAACCTCGGCTTTAACTTTTTTGAACCCTTTCCCTTCAAGGTGGTTTGTTTGTAAAGGTGAAACATGTTAAAAAAATTATAATAAAAATAAACCATGACATCGTAGGACAAACACCTTATCCTTTGCAATCCAAATTCTTCGATAAAATTGCTTAACACTTTTCTTAGTGCTCCCAAAGAATGTGTTTTTTCCTTGCGTAGGTCTTAATAAAATTTGTTTCCTCCACTTCCCTCATGGGGTTTGTGGTCCTTGGATTCCCCTTTGTTGTTTGATTGAGTAACCATTTGACATTTGTCATTCATCTTCTCTTAACAAAGAGTAACGGTCACATCACAAGGACAAGTGGCAAGGTTTAATATTTAATGCATATGTTCGAAATAATATTAATGCTTTTACCATTGTCCCATCACAAAGACAAGTGGCAGGCTTCATTAATTCTTGCACATGTTCAAAATAACATTAAAGTCTTTTTAACTTGTAAACCTACTAATATAAATCAAAATAAAACCTAGTTTAATAATTTTCAAAGGGATGTTACAGTTCAGCAAGGAATGCAAATAAGTTTTCTACTATCAAATGAAAGCAACAGAACAACTAGTGTATAGCAGAGTTGATCGGAATTCCTTACACATTAGATTTCTGATTTTCACAACCCTCGTAATCGAAAATACATATTAATAATTACATTTACAGCACTTGCAAATCAGTCCACCATTTCCCCAAATGCCCCGGAATATAAGATATCTGAAGTCGAAAAATCAGTCCATGTGCAAGTGAATCTCCAAAATCTATAAAAACTACAAGTAAAGCAGTCGAGAGCCTTTGATAATGGCAATTCCGAATAGGTTTTGATACTGGTTAATGCATAAGTAGCACTATGTAATGGTTCAGTGTTTCTGGGATTTAAGTATTTTAAAATGTGATATTTAGTATAAGAAAGATGACTGTGATTATTATTGAAATTGCACCATTACACATACTGCAATTTTCAAACGTGATTTTAACCCAATTTAATAAAAAATTGTAAAAAAGAGAAGCTTTTTGTGGGTTTTTATCCTGGAGACGGACGGTACCTTTCACAATCAGACGTGTTGGCTCCATATAAAAAATATTGGAGTCCGATAAAGCAACTGACAAGAAACAGCCTTTCGTAGCATGAAGTGCTTGGCATTTTGTTTATATATGTGCCAATTGTTGGTTCACAGTTGAAGCGGTACAACATGGATTTAATTACGGCTTTAACTTCACATGTGCTTCGGTGGACGCGTTATATGTCATGTCCTCGTTTCTTTTGTTCGACATTTGTGAAGCCTTGCAGCTTTATTAGTTCTTTTAAAAACTCTCCCTTTTAGACCCAATGGAATGGACTTTCGTATCATTTATCATTATACTTTCATTGATGACGTAGAAAAAGCCGTTAATATATATATATATATGGCTGAAATGATGGATAATTTACACGAAATCCGTGCATATAAGAAAAATTACTGCTATGCCCCGGTAATGCATGTATACAATTAATCAATCGCTGATTTTAGAAATAAAGATCTACAGGTTAATCCAGCTATGTCCATCGAGAAAGGTGAGGGCAAGGAAGGGCTTGACTTCTTCATCTGTCAGTTCCCTGGACCAGGAAACGCGGCCTGAGAAGTTTGCTCCAGGCCCGCTACACTTATACTGCCCGTAAAACACAGTTCTGCAAAGCCCACAAAAAAGCCCGAACAATTGAGGTCTCAAAAGAATTAGTATATTCGAATGGATTGAAATGCGTGAAATTTGTAATACCCACGTTTGTCTAGTGGGATCGCCCATGTCGCCCCATCCGCTGGGCAGAATGATGGCGTCCATGTAAGTGTAAGCAAAAATCACCCGGGAAAACGTTCCCCACGCCCGTCCTAGGTAGAAAGTCCCCGACCCCGTCACCTTAGACCTAACGAATGCAAAGCCCGTGTCGTCAGCCGATTTGTCCCGCTTCTGCGCTGTCACCGCGCCATAGTTATTGGAAATCCCGTGCAGGCTGCACCCCTGCGTAAATAATTAATGGGCCAAGATTAGGTTTTATCACGGATCATTCAGCGCGATATTGATCAGTGAGACGTACCTCGTAGAGGGAGAGGCCGTTCCCAAAGATAAAATCGACAGAACCTTCGATATAACAGTCTTTGAAATAATGGCGGCCGACGTGGTCATACAGAGTGTCCTGCGCACCCAATATGCTGCAGCCGAAGAACGACGCTGTGTCGCCTGTGATTCTCAACGCCACTGCCTGTCTGCCAACAGCCCCCGGCGGAGGAACCGGGGCCGTGTTCTACATTGATCACAGATAACTTAAATCAATAATCAAATTGTATGTGAAGAACCCAAGAAGATCTTTTATAAAACAGTGACATTAACCCAAGCATTATGCACGCAACTATTGTTCACTCAATAATCGAAACTATATAGTATTGAGAAACTTTAAGCAAGAAAAACCAGATCAAATGTGCAGCCGAAGAAAAACCAGATCAAAAAGATTAAAATGTAAAGCAAAACTTTTATCACGAACACAAATAAAAATATATAATGCAGTTCTGTCCAGATTTCTAAATGGCTTTCTATCCCAACAATCATTGAGGTCTGTATTTTGAAAATTTAGCCAGAGAATCGAGCTGTTCTATGTATATGATATGATATTTACATAGATAAGGCCACAAGTTAAGTAGATAGGTGTTTACATGCCACAAATTAAGTATATGTAATAATGCAATAGTAAATTCAGTATAAATTCGAAACAAGTTAAAACTAAAATACTTAGACCTTATTCATTAAAACTTCACCTAACTGTATTAGGATTCATATCTGGATCACCCTAAGAAAAATTTCTGAGCAGCTGAGAAAGTGATCGAGGAATTTCATAATAGCTGTTCATGATTTATATAGGTAGCGGAATCTATACATATATATAAAGAGAGGTGTAAGATGCCATCCTTATTTTGATTGTTGATTCCTTCCTTCCAACAAGGCATGGAACAAAGTCAAAAGTTGACCTTGCTCCATGCTCGTTGGATGGAAGGAATCAGCAATCGAGATAATTGCTCTATGTCTATTGGATGGAAGGAATCCGCAATCTAGATAAACTCAGACACACTATCTTGAATAGTTTGTAGGTAGTAGAATCTATATATATAAAGAGAGGTGTAAGACAGCCATCTTTATGTAGATTGCGGATTCCCTCTCTCCAACGGTCATGGAGCAAAGTCAAAAATTGACCTTACTCCATGCCGGTTGATGGAGGAAATCAACAATCCAGATAAGCTCAGACACACTGGCCTTGAATAATTTGTGTTTTCAAAATTTGTAATCTCAAAATAAAGTTCATCTTCAATAGAGTTCATCCTCAGGAGACAAGGGTCTCAGGATCCCAGGTTTGGAAGAATAGCCCACTAATTTTATGATAAAAAAATTGGGACAAGATGGAAGCCTGCAAAACCTGAAACGTAATATTTTTGGCGATGAAGTAAGGCGAATTGACTGCAACTGTTGCGCTGTTATATGTACCCAACGGCCTACCGTTGGGTCCGAGAGTTCCCGCCGTGTCTGACCATGCTATAATGGTAGAGTTTGCGCCGTCCCCTTGTAGCGTTATGAAGGCCTTGGTTGAAGGTATATTGACTTTCTCCCTGAACGTATTAGTGATTGACAGTACAGATATATATATATCAGCTCACGAAATCCATTCATTTTTCTGTTACAAAGAGACAAGAAAATCATACGTACGTATAGACTCCTGCATTGATCTTGATGAGGGCGCGGACGATATTGATGAGCGGCAGGGAATCGATGGCGTCCTGGACGGAGGTGAAGTCCCCCACGCCATCGACGGGGTCTACAACGATGTAGAACGAAGGCACGAATTTGTTCTTTGCCGGCTTGAAACTGGCCGAGCGCCCGACATTGCCCACTTCCCTTACCCATTCAGTGAATTCGGATTCTATTTTCAGCCGCTGAGCCTGCTTCGGCGACGGCCGGGAGACGGAAGAATTAGAATGCCGCTGGTTTCTACGAGACTCCACGCCCGGCAGGCCCCTGCAGGCCATCAGAATCGCTAGCAGAAGGATGAACGCAGTGCTAAAAACGCTCCTGTGGCTCGACATTCTCAAATGTTGTATTCAATTCAACGAGACTGGACATGGCTCGCCATTTAAAAACCACGGCGCCCCTTAAAAACCATGGCGCCCCCAGAAGGGCATGAAATGCGAGCAGAATTGGACGGTTAATTGGAGTCCACGATCACTTTCGCTGGAATCACCGAAAGGCTAATCACATGAATGCACGCGTGTTGCACATATGATCAGAAAAAATAATGGGCCGTGCGGAAGCCGACCTTGCTTTTTCCAAGTGCGCAGGTGGGGATTTATCCGTCGGTCGTATAATGCGTTTTCTTTGTTTTTTTTGGTTTCCCGTTAGTGAATGCTGCGACATAGAGCTTCGGAGATTCTCACTTTGTATTATAATAGGGCGCATCTCAGTTTCCACTGAGTAAAAAATATGAGAAGTCGTGCCGAAATGGAAAATTGTGGCAAATCTCACTGTCTCTGTTGTTATTCCTCCTTTTATATTCTCTCTTAGTGCGTGTGCAGAGTCAATCCTCGTCCCCGCCGCAGGAAAAAAGTGGGACACCGTGGAGGGTGGTGGATAAGAAGCGTTATTTTATTTTATTAGTACATGTCGTGCTTTGGAAGTGGATTATTAGTCAAAATGGGCGTCGGATATTCTATTTACTAAAAAAAATAACGAGAATAACGAGAAAGGGTGGAACTGTGCCTGGCTCAAAAAAATTTCAATTAATTACATTTTAAAATTTACATTATTTTAATTATTAATTTTAATTTTTGAAAATAATTAAAATCTTAAAATGTTAAATGTTGTTATTTTATTGGTAAAGAAGTTTAAGTTGACTTTTTTTAAGTTGAAAATTTATTAATTTTTATTTTTTTAAATAAAGATCAATAATCAAGTTAAATTTTTTAAATTTTATAATATTAATTTTTTAATAAAAAATTTATATTGTTAATTTAATTAAATATTTTATTTAGATATGATATTTATTTAAAATTTAATAACAAAATAAAATAACTTTAAAATTTACATGTTTTTTTTAATAATTTTTTTTTATAAATTTAATAAAATTTCTACCATATGAAGGGGTACATTCTACTTATTGTAAAATGATTATTTATATTAAAATTTAAAATTATTATTTGTATTAAATGTGGGGAATAATTCAAGGGGTATAGTGGTAGTGAGATTGGATCCTTAAAGCATATAGTGATTGTGAGATTGGATCCTTGAACCCCGTGAATATCACTATCACAGGAGTACTAGCCCAACTTCAAAATACTAACCTAACTCTAGTTACCAATTCCCTCAATAAAAATAATAAAAATATTTACATAATTATTTATATTAAAAATTTGGATGTAACCTTTGGATGATTACAATTGGATATAAGTCCATGTAAAAGTGCAACTTTCCTCGTGTACAATGCCTTTTTAATTATTAATCCGTAAAGAATTTGCACTGACTCTTTAAATGATTACAATTGAGCATCCACTCCATGTAAAAGTGCACCTATCCTCGTGTACAATACCTTTTAATTATTAATCCAATTCCCTCATATCGTAGAAAAATAAAATATTATGATGAATCTATCTTCATATCGTAGAAAAATAAAATAATATGATGACTCTATCTTTGTCTCAACTTATATCTATCATAATTCCCTTGCAATCTGCAGAACACTAATCAGAATTAATGTCAAAAAATTATTTGAAATCCTTGTGTCGAGCTTGAACAATGATAATCATAATCATTATCATACGATGATAATGATTACTGATAATCATATTATTATAATTATAATGATTAATGATACGATGAGAATGACTAATGACTCTCCTTCACTAGGTGTTCACATGCACGTGTTCTTTTTATGTTGAAATTATTTTTTTTAAATGTAAATGGAAGTGTGTAATAGGTTGGAATACTTGGTTTAAATTATATGCCCGTTGCTCTTTGAAATTAAATTGCCACAATGTTGTAGTAGCAAGATGCATTTTAGATTTTCCTTCTAAGTTCACAATTTTGTCAAGTTAATGATCAAGTGCATTTTGTTTTCCTCAATGACATAGCACTTCACTTAACCATACGAGCGTATTTTTGATGTTTCAAGAAAGTAATAAACTTTTCAAGCGTTCGATAGTATTTTGTCACGACAAACATACCGTGGACTTGCTCAATTACAAGCTCATAATCTTACATTTAATACTAAGGCACTTGTTGTGCCCCTTTGATGATTGCTAGTTACACCCACTGTTGGAATTTCATTTATGGCCATGGAAGGAGAGAATGTTGTTAACCCTGTAAAATTTAGAATGTTCATTCCATCTTAACCTACGGAAAGGGTTCCAAGTTTTGTTGGTTTCTTAAATTTATTACTTAGATGCCTAATGTTGTCCAGTGTCACTTTTAAGTTGTTTGTGTTATTCTTGGTAGGAAGCTATGTTCAGAGTATAATACAAAACATATTGAATGCTTTTATTGCTATTTTTTATTAGAAGTTAAATTATTTAATAATTTTTATATTAATAAAAAGTCATTTCTTTAACAAACGTTATGGTTGAAGGGTAAATTTCTCAAGAGAAATTTATGTGACGAGGAAGATAAAATTTCAAAACTTCAAAAAAAAATTAGTGTGAAAGGTAGAGATGAAATGAAACTCCAACACTTATCGTGATTGTCAAAGTAATAATGTTAATGGTCTTCATAATAAGAAATCCCAAGAACCCCGAACCTTGTACGACATGAAGATGTCAAGGATGAAGCGATTGGGAAAAATGGCTTGTGTAATATAGTGTTAACCGCGAGGTCTGGATTCTTGGTGTGACTACTTTATTTCTCTGAGGTCAAACGATTGGTTATCCACGCAGAAGCATTACATAACCCCCAAAGATAAGAAGCAACATAATACCATATTTCAATGTTTATTATTGTGGAATGCTTGAGGCTGATGACTTCAATGTTGTAGGAGGACCAAAGAGGACCAAATTAGAGATGAGCAGCTTACTGATCATCTCAGGCAGGTTTGGCTTCAAACAGTACATTTTGGTTTTACTGAGAATGAAAAGGTTATATGGGTATGTAAAGTCACTTCAAGATTGTAATATAAGGATGGTTAATAGAGATGATGAGATAATATGGTGTAGGAATCGTGAAGGTGGAAGTTACACTCCAAGATTGGGATATAAAGTTTCTAGAGAGAACGAGCATCTTCCACAGTGGTGGCGCTTATCTATTTGGAATATGGATTGTCCTTAGAAGATTAAACTATTTATGTGGATTACTTTAGCAAAAAGAATTCATGTTTGGGATTTCATTTCTTAAAAAAAATTGCAAGCCCTGGGAGATGCCCCCTGTGCTGAAATTATGAAGAAACGGTTTCCCATAAATACTAGTTCATCGTTCTTACATTTAGAGAGTGTGGCATGATGTGTCTCAGGTTAAAGGTTTTAATTATGACTGGAATGGATTGGATCTTCAGCATGCTTTTCTACATTGGTTAAATGATAACTCATCCATGGGTTTCAAATCTTTACTTGTTTTGTTAATTTGGGGTGCATGGCTGGCTCAAAATTTGGTCACTTTCGAGGACAAAAGGATCCCTCCAAAAGTCTGTGCATATAAAAGCATTGTTATTTTTACTCTCTTCCACATTTAAAGAAGCAGTCAAAGTTTAGGAGAGTAGCTGAGGAGACTGTAGATAAATCTTATCACTGGGGCTTTTTTATGGGGCTTCCCAAGAGGACCCAGCAATTGGTGGTGTTGGTGGTATTATATTTTCTTCTGATTCTGATTGAACAAAATTTGTTGTTGTGTTGGATCAATGCACTAATAATCGTGTTGAGTTATTGGCATTGAATATGGTATTACTATTATCTCTCTCAAAGGGGATACATAGCATACAAGTTTTTGGGGATTCAATGTTAGTTATCAATTGGATGAAACTGAACAGATCCCCAAAAAACATTTTCTTACAGCGTTTATTCGAGGAAGAGGTCAGAATTGCATCTTTTTTTCAGGAGATTAGTTATAGTCATGTTTTTAAAGAGAAGAACAACATTACGGATCAACTCTCTAAGGTGGGGCTGCAGTTTGCAGATGGCATTTGGAAAAATGGGAGTGTGTCAATAAAACTATTATGGAGGATGACCCTGGACCAATAAATTTCTAAATATCATAAATATCACGAGTGCAACAAAAAATCCTATTTACTTATATGGGTAGTTTTCAATTTTTTTGGTACGATGTATTGATACAAATATTTGCAACAAATAAAAAAATCCATGTTTCATAAGACTCTATGCAATGTTTTTGATAGTGGGTTTATAGAATAACAATGGATTTTATAGCTAACTAAGATTTCTTTTTTCTTAAGCCTTGTCTTAAGAAAGTTATGGAAATGAAAAGCAAACTAATGGTTGTCATGCTCGAGTGGACAATTTTGTGGTGTCACGGAGATTATAGGGAAGTCTTCAATCACATCGTAGACTATTGGCAGCATGATATTGTAAAGGATTTTTCGAACAATATGCTACACCAAATTAGGGTTGGCATGCTCGAGTGGACAATTTTGTGGTGTCATGGAGATAATAGGGAAGACTTCAATCACATTGTAGACTATTGGCAGCATGATATTGTAAAGGATTTTCTGAACAATATGCTACGCCAAATTAGGGTTGTCATGCTCGAGTGGACAATTTTGTGGTGTCACGGAGATTATACGGAAAACTTCAATCACATTGTAGACTATTGGCAGCATGATATTTTAAAGGATTTTCCGAACAATATGCTACGCCAAATTAGGGTTGTCATGCTCGAGTGGACAATTTTGTGGTGTCACGGAGATTATAGGGAAGACATCAATCACATTGTAGACTATTGGCAGCATGATATTGTAAAGGATTTTCCAAACAATATGCTACGCCAAATTATAAACCACTAACAAATAGTATACTTAGGAGATAAGTTATCTAAATTTTTTTGAAATTCCCACTTGAAATGTATCTTTTCTAATACCATGGTTATATTATTTTTAAGTAATTTATGGTATGCATTTGCAATTGATGTTAGACAAATGTATAATGTTGAAGATTTTTAAGGATTATGTTTCTGAAACATCTATTAATACATAGTTTTGTATTAAGTGAAGGTCATGAGAAAGCAATGTAAAAGTAAGGAAATATATGACAACTACTACCTCAACAAAGTCATGCAAGTGTTAGAAAGTTATGTTTCTTGTAAATCATTGTTTTTTAATGTTTATGCATGCATTAGGATGATATTTTGGGTTTTAGGGTTCTCAATTTCGACCAGAAAGTAAATTGAATAAGTTATAAGTAGAGTATTCTACATTGAGGAAAAATGATGGAAGAACATGTTTATTGAAGATAAAGATGTTAAATCCCAATTGCAACAATCAATGGATTTGACTTTAGTTCCCACTTTCACAACTGATGAAAGGAACCAAGAAGGTGGATAGAATAATAAAGGTCATTCTTCCCCTTTAGAAGAGAGGGGCATATTTGCAATATCCGGAGAAGCACGGAAAACAACAAAATCATCTTTGGTCTAAAGAGAGGCCAATGGTGATGCAACAAATAAGCCAATGTAAACAAATGGTCGCTAGCTAGCAAGTCATCTCATCTGCTTTTAGCAATTTGGTTATGAAACATGATCATTGCATTCAATAAAGATGTTAGTTCTAATGCAACACCGATAAGGATTTGTTGATTTTTATCCCAACAATGCATCATTCCATATTTAAAATGAGTAGAGCACACAAGTACTAAGGACTTCAAATCCGTAGAGAAAATGGTAGGCCAGTGGACCTTATCAAAATTTAGGAAGAACTACAACACTGGCATTGGTTCTCATTTGGGGTTGATTTTTTTCCCTATTATACAATTTGTGGATAGGCAATTTTTTTGCCATGTTATGTAGGGATAGAGTTTCGATATGTTTCCAAATAGGTGTTATCTCGGATTTCAAGGTAAATTCACCCTTGATATTGTTGTGGGGATTTATACCTTTCATAATTCTCTGCGAAAAGCAACACTTTCCCATCTCTACTCTACTTGATTGGTCACATGTTTTTTGTAAATATTTATGATTAAATTCATGGATCAATAAGATCTTTCGTAATTCTCTGCGAAAAACAACACTGTCCCATCTCTACTCTACTTGATTGGTCACATGTTTTTTGTAAATAGTTATGATTAAATTCATGGATCAATAAGAGAGATTTATATTTCTGCTACCTGAAGTCCCTATTATAACAATTATATTAATCTAGATTTTGCTACTATGTAAGAAATTTGATTTTTAATTTGTTTCCCACATGGAATTAGCTAATTTGGGTGTTTCAGAGTGCTTTCACCTGAATGACTACAAAATTGTAGGCTGGTGCACACCACATAGTAAAAAATAGTTACTCATTTATATTTTTCCAAGGATCTTATCGGTTGTGAATATCACACATACCTTCAAATTTAAAAAGATACAACATTGAAATCTTTTTTAAGAAAATATACCTATACCTTTCAACTCTAAAAAGATGTTGTATTGAAATCTATCCTCGTAAAATAATTACAATACCCATCAACTAATAAGGGATCCCTTCACACATTTTCTTAGGAAGAAAGGGACAAAGTGGTGAAACTTAATGTATGTTTGAAGACACGACACATAAATCTTAAGATACAACACTTAAAGTAATAACAAGTGGAAAAGATGCAACATAGCTAATTTCCTTCCAATAAGAGAAAGCAATATTGTTCGAACTATTTGAACCCTTGAATCACACGTGGAAACAGGTCAGAACACAAAGCCATAGCTTGGGCCATGCTAAAGCTTAAGTCGTCGATAGCCCACACAAGAGAAAACAATGTTGTTCAAACCCTTGGATCACACTCAACAGGTTGGGGCACAAAGCCATAGCTTGCGCCATGCTAAATATTAAGTCGTTGATCACCCGCCCAGCCGCCTGAGCTTATCTCGATTGTTGATTCCCTCCATCCAACGGGCATGGAGCAAAGTCAACCTTTGACTTAGCTCCATCCCCGTTGGATGGAGGGAATCAGCAATCGAGATAAGGATCGCACACAGCCTCGCTCGATGTGCTATCACACAATTGACCCACAAAAAAGAAAAGGGAAACCAGACATCTTTCCACGAAAAGGTAACAGAACCACCTTTGACTTTGCTCCATGCCCATTGGATGGAGGGAATCAGCAATCGATATAAGGATCGCACACAGCCTCGCTCGATGTGTTGTCACACAATTGACCCACAAAAAAGAAAAGGGAAACCAAACATGTTTCCACGAAAAGGTAACAGAACCACCTTTGACTTTGCTCAATGCCCGTTGGATGGAGGGAATCAGCAATCGAGATAAGAATCACACACAGCCTCGCTCGATGTGCTGTCACACAATTGACCCACAAAAAAGAAAATGGAAACCAGACAGCCTTCCACGAAAAGGTAACAGAACCACCGCAGGTGCTAGTTTGCATGGCCCAACATGTTTTTATTTTTCATATGCCCGATCAATGAATCCATGCCACTCGGGATGCCAACTCAATGCCAATGCTTCACTTGTACTTGAGGGTCATGTTGTTATCAAGACCCAGGCCAACGCATGCCCTCATGATGTTCTCCAGCATCACCCTCTACTTTGCCAGGGCATTAGGGACATAAGTGCCATGTGGTACATGCATGTAAACCGAGCAAGAGTTCGAATGTAATTAGCACGACATTTTATAAATGTCCATGTCCCAAAATCTTGTCAGGACATAAATGCCAAAACTTACCAGCAGAACTTTGGTGAGGTGGCTCAAAATGCTTGCTGCCTGGTGGAAAGAGTGGAATTTTTCCTAGAAATAATTGCTCCATTGTTAATTCATTCATGAAAATATTCACAACTAGTTCACAAACAATATTGCATATTTGCAATAGTGTAAATTTGCAGGTGTAGAAATAAGGTTTTACTCTTATACATTTCCTTCCTTCTTAATTTGAATCTTGGTGCAGAGTTAGGCAAGGAACACCAAGTCCAAGATCAAAGGAGTTGCAAGAAATAAATCTTCACATGTATTGTGAATTGTGAGGGTGTTCTTCACTCCCATGAAGATCTCGGACGTGTCTTATGCATGGATCTCTTGCTATATCCAAGGCGATCCATATGCTATAAGCAGAAAACAAGAATATAAGGTTTTTAAAGTTGTGTAAATACAAAAATCCATGTATTTAACAATATTAGAAAAAATACAAAGAAGAGAAATATGAATGTTTACCTTGATGACGACAATATGGTCTGATTGTTCCCCTTGTTCCATGGCATTGCCTTTGAAATCTATCAAAATAACTCCAAGATGATTGAATTTCATTGAGCATGAATAGTTATTTTATACATGAGTAGGTGACCCTTTGGCTTCAACTACCAAGAGGTCTATTGGAGTTCGTTGGACTTCATCTTCCTATTTACTAATTATTTACATTATTTATAAAACCTCAATATTTTCAAATTAAGTTTCTAACATTTGTAAATATGTTGGTGATTAATTAGATAATTATTTGATTTTTTATTTTCGAAGTTAAATTAATATATTTAATTTGAATAAAAAATTATTTATTGCGTATTATGTATTAAAAATATTAAATTTAATATATTTTAAAATATTTAAAATTTAATTATAAATGTATGGAAAGAATAAGATTCTTTATGATTCAAATATTTCATATAAATAATCAAAACATTATTATTATATATTATATATTAACATAATAATAAATCAAAAATATATTATTATAGTAATTTTCAATCATATATTATATATTAATTATCAATTATATAAATAGGAATTTGGCATGTTCTGTATCCTTACTTGGAACTGTTGGGGCTTTCCATGGAAAAGAGGACTTAAGTTAAGTTGGATTTCGAATGAAATTGATATTATATTGTTGGTTGAAACTTGTGAGCATGAAGAATCTAAGGTCCCTACAATAGAAGGATTTGTCTTATGGTCGATTGGGAACAGGCGATCTTGTTGACGAGGTATTGGAGGCATATCTTGTTATATTAGGAAGAGCATTTCCCCTCATGTTAGGATCTATAAGAAAGATTCGTTCAACCAATACATATGGATGGAGATTACAGATATTAATGCTAAAAACAATTATAGCAATTTGTTATTTTTTGCTTTTGAGTTCTAGCTTTTATAAGAAAAGCAATTTAGATCAAACTTGTCCTTATAATGGGCTTGAACATTATATTTCTAATTTAAGAACTAAAGGAAATGTCCTCTTAATGGGTGACTTTAATGCTCAAACAACTAGTAACCAAGCTATTCTTTTAAGCAATGCTTCTAACCCCAATCCTCTATTATTAGATGAAGACCTTGCTTTAGCCAACAACTACAAAAGAAGTTCAAAATATTTAGGGGATAATTTGTTCAATTCTGAGCTAATCAAGCTCTGTAGTGCTCAAGATCTAATTATTTGCAACGATATTGTGAAATGGCCTAATTCTAGCCGAATGACTTGCATTCATGGGCTTGGAAGTAGTGTGGTTAACTATGTCATTTATGATCTCCCTTTAAACAACCAAATAATAAATTTTGACATTTTAAATGACCATGAACTTGACTCAAGTCATACACCTTTAATTGTAATTCTCAAATTCAAAAGTACTTAATCCTCAACAAAAGTAAAGGTGATCTTTTTTCAAAATGTTTTATTAATAATATGTTTCTTCTATCTAGTAGGGGCAATATAGAAGACCTTCATCATAATTTCTCTACAACTCTCTCCTCTTCCATAAACAAAGAGTGTAAAATTGCAAAAAGAGAAATCAAAGAAGTTATTGAGGAGTCCCTAAAAGTTGATAAGGTCAACAGGTACAAATCTCTCATTAAATGAAAAAAAATGACCGATATAAATAATAAGCAGGAGAAGCTTTTACACCTCTTTGATGGATCCTAAGAAATTATGGAGACAAATTCTAACTCACAAAGCTAAAGAGAATGAATATGATTGTATTGGACGACTAGAATTCCTATCTTAAGAAGCTTTATGAATCAAATGATGTCATGGAAAACATTCAATCCCTTTTTATGGAATATGAAGTTTTTTCTTTAGGATATATAGATTTTGGGATTAAGCACCTCGCAAATGGGAAAGCTAAGGACATTGAAGGCTACCAAGCTGAAACCCTAAAAATTGAGGGGTCTGTCCTCATCCACAATCTCTTCAATCTAGCAATCAAGCAACCCTTCCCTAAACCTTGGGACTCAAAGCCTTATTGTACCCATTTTTAAAAGCGATGATCAAAATAACCCCTCTAATTATAGGACCATTATGATTAGCCTTCTCTTATCCAAGCTATATGGTATTATTTTGGAAAATAAGATCAGCATATGGCTAGAAAATCAAGGTAAAAGAGCTAAAGGGAAAGCCAATTTTAGAAAGTATCATTCCACCATAGACCACCCTCATTGATCTTAGGATCATTACAGAGGAATGTCGAAATAATAAGCTCAATATCCTATGTTGCTTTTGTGTACTTTAGGAAAGCTTTTGATTGAATGCCTGGAAATAACTTGTGGAAAATATTAAAAGAGTTAAAGGTTTCTTTCGAGTTGAGAGCCACTGCAATAAGGTTGTACAAGAATGTCATTACCAAGTTTAAGAACACTAAGGGTTGGTCAGAAGATATTAATTTTAATATAGAAGTTAAGCAAGGTTTCCCCCTCTCCCCTACCATTTTTTGCTATATACATTGATAAGTTAGAAGGTTGTTTAATAGAGCCAAGCTGCACTGGTACACCATTAGCAAGAATTGTCATCATCCTCCTTTATGTTGATGATATTATTCTTCTTCTTGATAAGCAATTAAGAATTCTCAACGATTTGTTCTATTGGTATGGGAAAGAACCGCCAATACCAACAAAACGAAAGTTATGTTTATAAAATCTAATAGGGTCACTTACACTCAGTTTTTGTATGATAATAGCAACTTGGAGGAAGTAACTTCTTACAAATATCTTGGGATTGATATCCATCACAAGCTTAATTGGAACTACAACATCGAGAAAATGATCAACGGAGGGTGGAAAGCTTATTTTGGTCTTCAAAAAAATTGTAAGTCGGAAAACCTTGTGATGTGGGATAAAAATAAATTCCTCTTTGAAACTCGCGTCACCTCTCGTTCTACTGTAAGGGTGTGAAATTTGGGGCTGCAACCTTTCTAGAGAATCTTGGAGAAGGGATTAAACGAATCCATAAGAGTTTTATAACTTACAATCTTAAAATTAAAAGCAATATGACATGTCATATTCTCCTTATTTAAGTGGGTCTTACCCCCATTGAGAGCATAGCTATGACTAGGTACCTAATGTACAAGAAAAAATTAAATAACTTGAGAGACTAGAGACTTCCAAAAATTGCTTTAAATTCCAGTCAAAACCACCTAAGGCTCAAGCGAGGTTGGCATAAAGATGCCATGTCTTGGTTAAAGATGTGGGGGATTGACGAAAATGTCACTTTGCAAAATACAGATGATATTAAAAATATTATTACTTCGAAGTTCAAAGAAAAGTTGTGGTGTGATGAAAATTTAGAGGATATTTAAGAAAATTATGATATTACAAGGAAGTCATTAACCTTAATATTGAAGATCAAAATTATCTCTCTATTTTAACTAGCGTAAAGAAGAAAATCCAGAAAATCCACATAGCTAAAATAAAAACGAACTCCCACGAGCTGCATAGTGAAACAAGGGATTGGACCTTTCCTAAAACTCTGTGGGATGAAAGGATCTGTCATCTTCATGAGACTATAAGTGTTGAGGATATAAAGCAATTCCTCTTAGATTGCCCTGTGTATACCCACATAAGATCTCGGTTTCAAAAAATTTGTTACAATACGAATCTGCTCAACCTTCTATCTCATCAAAATTATAATAATTTAGGAACGCTCCTCTCCAAGCATTTTAAGCATGGAAATAAAACTCTAAAGCAAACCAAATAGTTCCTTACTTTTCTTTCTTAAGGTTTGATAGATCAAAATTAGTCTAAATGGACATTAACTATCATCATCATCATATCTATCGTTACAATATTTGACTTTCTTCTCGAACAATGTCTATATTTACAATATTTGACTTTCTTCCTTATGCTTTGCTTGCATGTATTTCTTTCTTTCACACTTTATGAATGAGACAATTATTTCCTTTGGTTTAAAGCACTGCAAGATATTCATCATTTAACTATTATACTAATACATTGTTCGTTCCAAGATTGGTCAATTAGTTGAACGTATTGCACGATGGAAGTGGAGTCTATCAGGATGTTCCAAGTTCTAAGAAATGAGTTTTATAGATTTAACTACTTAATAGGTGATGAAGGGCTCTTTCCTACCCTCCCATTCTTTGTCCTTTGTTGCAAGGTTTTGGTTTGTGTTTCTTACTAACCACAACACCTTTTTGTGACTTTTAGAAAACATTTTTCATTTCTTCATTATTATAAAATCGAATTTTCTTCTCAATGAAAAGGCTACATCCCTCACTAACCTTACTTTTGTTTCTATAGCTCCAAATATTGAATTTTCAAGTTAGTCTTCTATTGTTGAGACCATCAATGAATTTTCGAATTGTATGGTGTTATAGTTTTAAAATCAATTTCATTAGTCATGCTTCAAAATATGTTCATGAGTTGCTTATACACTTGGAAGGTCTCTACCTTGCTTATCTAAGTCGTGGATACCTCCTTGTGTGATGTCCTATCAAGTCATATGACCATGTATTCAATAGGTTCCGTAGGTAATCAGGTTTCACCACTTGTTTTATCTTTGAAACACCAAATGGGTGAAGATGGTTCTCTTATATATATAATTGTGATGAAATTGGCATGTTGCTAGATAAGAATTTTCATCAATAAAAGTAGATTGGTAAGATCCTAGGTCTTATGAACTTAAGAGACAAGTAAGAGTCTTGTTTAGAATTTTTTTTCATCATTCTCGATCGTGTAGCATTATTTTTCCTTAGTTATAGGAGCTTGATCAACTTAGACTTACTACAACTAGATTACACCTTTTAACAGCAACGATCTTCTTTGTCATCATTATCTTCGATCTTCTTTGTCATAATTATCTTCAACTATTTAGTGGCCAAGTGGATGGTTTAATCCAGGCCTGGAATTTCAAATTCTATCAGCCTGTCAAATAAAATTTGATGACGGTTAGATTTTTAGAGTGCCTTTCATTTTACATCTTATGCAGATTCATAGAGGATCAATTTTTCTTTCGGTATATGTCATAACACAATCCTCCTTCAATTACTTGAATCTGGCCTTGTTTTTTACGACAAAAGATCTGGGTAGATAGTCCATTGTAGTAATAAAACCTAAATAAATTGTTTAACAATAAGCCAACTTCACTAACAAACCAAAAATATGTTAAGATATTTTCACTTTTTAAGTAATTTAACATCTCTCGGTACAAGACAAGTTGGACCGCTATAAGTTTTTTTGACGGGCTATCAATATACATAAACGTCAACTTCTACGTTTTAAATTTGAAGTTACCTATCAAATACATCTAAAAAATGAAAAAAAATTCTATGAAACGTCAAATTCCAGACCTGGTTCAATCTTTGTTATCAGAGTCAAATGAATGGTGGTTATCTTTGAATCATTATAATCTGATGACATGGCAGCAACTGAGCAAAATATTTTTTCAAAATTTCTGGGAAATTGTGGCGCGAAAATTTCAATAAACATGACTGCCAACTTCTCATGATCTCCTTTTAATGTACTGGTGACTAAGCAAGCTTGTTGACTTCCTAATGCGATGGCAGAATGTTAAGCTTCCCTCAATATGGTCCAACTGAAATTCTTTAACGAATTAATTCCCATTTTATTTTAATGGTTTGGTAGCTTGACGTGGCAATTCTCCACATTTGAGTTCGCTGGGTATACAAGTTAATAATTGATATTCATACTCTTTCAAAAATATCCTATGCTATACTTTGTAAAGCATTCAAATATTTGATATTCATGGTAGTATTGTCATGTTGATTTTTTTTAAGAAAAACACAATTGTATTATATTATAATACAATCACATTTCTTTAGAGGCTTGAAAGGACTTTCACAAAGTTGTTTGTTATATACTTATATCAAAATTGATGAGCTTATCATCTTCTTCATATATGTGTAATTATGATCATTAAGTATAGTCTTCATACATTGTATTTCTAAAAAAGAAAAACTGATAGAAAGTCCAAAAATCGTTATATAGAGGAGTTGTCGATGTAATGATCTTGCATCAATGGCAATGAAGATGGTTGTCTATAAGTTTAAGGTGGTTGCAGTTGTTAGAAATATGAGTCTAGAGCTAGATTGGTTTGATGTTTTTGCCATATTGGTTTGTTGTTTGTTTTTTAAGTTTATCTGCATAGGTATGCATATTTTGTTTTGTGGGGGTTGTTGAGTCTTCGTTGGATTTGAGAAGGTCCCTAACAATAGGTTCTTCTGGATTATTTTGTAATTGTGATATTCAAATCTAAATTAGGTCTATGTGGTTATCTTTGATCCAAGAAGCTTGTGTTTAAAATCAGCTTCAGCTGAAGTAAATAATATAAGCTTTGTGTTTGTGAAATCTCTTAACATACGTGATCCTTATTTGTGTTTCTTCTTCAATTCATTTACAACAATTTTTATTTTATAATTATTTGTTTTGAGAATCTAGCATTGTTGAGAGATTGGGGAAGAAACCGGGAAGATAAATTATTTCTCCCAATAGATTTATCATCATGGTATCAGAGCTAATCCTCTAATTAAAACCATTACAAACAACAGGTTAAATCCATGCTCAGGGAATTTGTGCATATGAAAGTCAACTTTAGAATGTTGACATGTTGAGAAAATATGCTATGGTTTCCAACGATAGAGAAGCAGTTGAACTCCTGGTTGGAAAGTGCACTCTTAATGGCGGAAAAGCTCATGTTGCAACCGTGAAGAAGGATCACATAGGTTGAAATGATGATTGCATGTTGTATGTGAGGTTACATAGGTGAATACAGGTTGTGAGAGTCATTGTATGAGGTCGTAGAGGGATCTACTAACTATGGATTGCATCTGTTGTAAAGGTCACTAAGGGGTTGTGTGTGTCACAGTGGATAGTGTGTCAAAGCCATGCCAATCTCAGTTTGTTGGAAAAATATTGTATGTTCCTTCTTGGCAAGACTATGATTGCATTGTTGGAAACTACCTTTTGAGTTTAGATAGACACTCTATTGAGTTTAGACAATATATTTTTATATTTTCGAAGATAGATGTGTGAGAAAATTTCAAGCATTTTGAGTTGTTGTCTTCCAATCTCAAACATGGAAAATATAAAGCTTAGTGATTCCAAAAAACATGAAGGCACCTCCAATTATTCTTCTTGGAATATTTTATGGAATTCATCTTAATTAAGCGAGATGTTTATTCTGTAGTTGATGGGTTAGAACCAAAACCAAAATATCCCACTAAGCATGATGAGTGGGATAAAAAGGATGCCAAGGCTCATATGATTATCTTGGTTAATCTAAGATCATATTTAGTTGTGCATGTAAGAAATTGAAAGATGTCTAAAGAATTATGGAACAAACTAAAGTCTCCATAAGAATCTTCGAGCATGTTATGGAGGATGCTACTCAGAAACAAGATGAGGAGAGAGTGTATCCTCATACGTTTACAAAGTCAAAATGTTATGTAACTAGGGAGGATAATATGGGGTATGTATTGTGGTCATAACATTGGAATATGCCCAGTTGGTAGTTAAAGGAAATAATATAATAATAAGGGGTAGTTGGCATAGGACCCTTAGGAATACTCATGAGAAAATATAAATATGCATGAGCATCATTGTATGAGATATGTTTGATGAATTATATTGTAGCAAACATGACTTGCGGAGTGATCCCACCCTAAGGGTTTTTCTCTATATCTTGGTGTTATTCTTATGATGAATATATTTTGGTTACTTTTAAACTATAAGGGTTCTATATATTTGTTGTGATTCAATTTCTGGGTTAAGGATCTCTACAAGTGGTATCAGAACACTTTCTTGGGCCAAAAAAATGGATAATTTTTTTATTTTTTTGCATATTTTTTAAGGGAATAAGAGGGTTTCGGAATTTAGGTCGATTTATTAAATTTTTTGTGTACATAATATGAAGAAAATAGTTGCATATGTGAGTTCCTCTTGCCGAGACACCCAATTTCAAAATAAATAAATAAATGATCTAAAATGGAGTCTGAAAAGTGAATTTATTGTTGATTTAAAATTAGTTATTTTTAGGGTTTTTCCTATGACAACCGCATAAATTGCAAAATGATATCTTTTCATATAGTGACCATATTTCAGTCAAACCAACTCCAATAGATGCATAATGGCCATGGCATTTCATAATTGTGTTCATAATAGAGATTTCGAGAAATATTGATGGGGTTATGTTCATCTTAAATTTGTCGTATCTAAAGTAAGTGATTCTCTTCAAAACCCTAGCTCTAGTTTTGAATTTATGGCAAACAATTTGTATTTTACAGGAAAATATGATGGTTCTACTATTGAATAATACATCAAACAAAAGAAGTCACTATCGAAAATGGCATGGATATTTTGGGTAAGCAAAAACCTAAAAGAAGATGCCAATAGATGGTGGGATTTTCTTAACCATGTCAAGATAGACTCACTTCCAGATGAAGAATTTGAAAAGGTGTTTTTAGATAGGTGGCCTCATGTTATGAAAAATGATAAAGAAATCAACAAGGGTTTATTTTCATGTACAAACTTTCCATTTCAAGGTTATGGATGTTTTCAACAAGAAAATGGTATTCTCTCTATAAACCCTAGTAGCAAGTATAATCCCATGAATGTGAATTTGGTTAAAATGTTGCAAGTACATACAAAGAATATTCAAAGCACACATGTTGAGGGTGAAAATGTTCAAATTTTTAAATATTTGAATATTACCATGGATAAATATGTGTGGCATTCATATTTGTATGCTATAGATGTGGATATTGTTTTGGGATATCCTTGGATGGACTCAGTTGGTACAATTAAGAAATAAGTTTTTGAAGCTTTGGTACAAGAAAAAGAAAATCACCTCGAAGGATATTTCTCTTACTAAACAAGAAGGGCCCAAGGGGTCACATGAAGAATTCCTTGCAAGTAAAATACTTGAATATTCTTGAGACATGACAGATGCAGAGTCTGAGGTTGAATCAAAAGAAGAAGAAAACTACAGAAGCATGTGAATAAAATCCCTAAGAAGGAGATAAATAAGAAAAATATGTTAAGGAGCTACATGACCCCAAGGAACAATAGGTTCAAGAGTCAAAGGAAGAAGGAGCAATAGCTAAGGTTGTAGTCTATTGACAACCACACCACCATGAGAAACAACATTCATCAAGGCAAGGTTGGGAGAATTGGGGAACATGGCACCAAAAAGGAAACCAATTTGGAGGAACATGGAGGAATAAAAGCAATGCATATAGATATCATAATAGAAAAACAACAACATGGAATCAAAGGAGAAACTGGAATTAAAATCGAGGTGGAAAGGAATCAAGTGGACCCTATATACACATTTCACCGGGATGGATGGATGCTCATGCTTAGTACCAGTTGGATATGTTGCTTAGTAGATAATATTATAATGCTTCCTCCCATGTTTCGAAGACAAAACATGTGAAGGGGGTTGAATGTTATGTACCCAAGGAGGATAATATAGGGTACCTATGTAAATACCCAATGGGATATTGTACGTAATGTGGCCATAATCATGGAATATGCCCACTTCATAGTTAAAGGAAATAATATATTTTAATAAGGGGTAGTTGGCATAGGCCCCTTAGGAATACTCATAAGAAAGTATAAATATACATGATTATCGTTGTATGAGATATGTGTGATGAATTGTATTGTAACAAGCATAGCTTGTGGAGTGATTCCTTCCTTAAGGAGTATTTAATGGTGTTACCCTATCTTAAGATGTTTTCTCTATATCTTGGTGTTATTCTTATGGTGAATGTATTTTTGTTATTTATGAAGTATAATTGTTTTATATCTTTGTTGTGATTCACTTTCTGGGTTAAGGATGGGATCAGCTACATGATGTAGGAGATAAAATATTCAATTAAAAATGGTTCCTATAACCTTGAATGGATTTCAAATGACTATGAAATGTCTATCAACAATGTTGTAGGTAGAGAAATTGTACCCTCGTTTAAAAATATGTATGATATTTTCGTGTTCGGAGATATGTGGAAGAAGGCCAAGAATCAAAGAGGGTTGGATGATGTTTCATGATTGTGGTCGAAGACAAAAACGTCCAATAAGAATTGGAAGAATAATAAAGGAACAAAACACCCACATCAAACATTCAATGATGGCGAAGCTTCTTCATATAAGAGAAATGTTTCAAAAGTTAGATGCTTCAACTATAATGAGAAAGGTCATTTTGCAAGATATTATCCTAAGAGGAAATCAAATAGTGGAAAAGATCATGTTCAACACCACGGTAAATATTGGTTCAACCAAGGATTATAGTGAACATGCAAATATAGCCCTAGGAACATGGGGCAAAGCTCTTGATATTCCATGGGGAAGAAAGGGCTTCAGGAAAGCCCTAATTGTAGTGCAGTCTTTAGAAAATGGCCCCTTTTGTTGGACATATGTTGTAGTCTTTATAGGTTCCTAGAGAAAGGAAGGTCCGAGAGGTGGGGGTGGTGATCATTCCTCCCCAACTAGGGGGGCGTGGGGGGATAACACCCCGGAAAGAAATATTGCAGGTACATTTTTTGTATGTTTTGAGTTGTTTATGGCCCATGGTTATGTGACCCATTGTAAACTAACTTTGCTTAAGGAATTATGGTTTTGAAACCTGGATTAGGGTTTTGGATGCTATATTATTTATTGTAAATAGAAAAAATAATATAATGAGATAGAGAGTGGAGAAACTCTCTGGACTATTAGTTTTCCCAATTTTTGGTTTCCATGGTAAACCTCTGTGTAATGTGTGTGTGAGCCAAGTGTTTTACATTTGTTTGGAACTATTTTTCTTTACACAGGTTTATCAAAGTTCTTTGTATGGTATCAGAGCAAGGTTATTAGCTTCGAGGGGATTCCTTTGTTTCTAGAGTTTAGCTGATCCTATGAATATCAAGGGTATCTTGGTTCTACAATAAATTTGTGTTTGAGTGGGAGCTTTACATAGTGAATCTTGCATAAGGAAAATGGTGATCATTTCAAGAATAGAAATTGATAAGTTTAAGAGCTAGAGCTTCAAGTTATGGAAGTTGAATATGGAAGATCTTGTTGTAGCCATAGATTAGTGTATTGGTGCGGATCCATGTACAAATCCCACTAGTATGTTGAAAAAATATTGGGAAAATATGGAGGGGAAAGTAAAGAGCATGATTCAACTCTGCCTCTTAGATTCAGTGGTGTTGAAAGTTTCTAGAGAAGGTAGTGGAAAGAAGTTGTAGGATAAGCTTGCATTGTATCAATCAAATTACTTGGTAAACAAGTTATTTTTTCGAAAGAAGTCGTTTCATCTTAGAATGGAGGATGGTGACACCATGGCATATCATTTAAATTTATTTAATACTCTAGTAAGTTAGCTAGCCTCTATCGATATTAAGATGGAGGAAGAAGATAAGTGTATTACCTTGTTATGTTTTTTGCTAGACTCTTGGGACAATTTGGTTGTAGCAATTGGTAATGCCACTCAATCCATGTTAAAGTTTGAGGATGTTGTTTCATCCTTACTATTAGATGAAATGAGGAGGAAATCCATGGAGGGTGTGACCGAGGATGCTTTATCTATGAGAGTTTTTTCCCAAGAGAGAAAGAATAAGTTTTCCGAGGGAAAATCTAAGTCTAGAGGGAGATCTAAATATTTAGGAAAATTTGAAAATAAATGTTGGAAATGTGGTAAAGCTAGGACTTATAAGAAAAATTGAAGATCTAAGAGCATTGATAAAGGTAAAGGATATGATGATGCCCCTTCCACAAAAATGAAACCCTATGCAAATGAAGGAGGTGATATTTACTTAGCATCTACAAGTACACATGTAGATCATGATGTATGGTTGATCGACTCAGGTGCTTCATTTCATATGAAACCTCTTAGGGAGTGGCTTTGTGAATATGAATAGTGCATTGGAGGTGATGTTTACCTAGGAGATGACTCAGCTAAAATCATACAATGGGGAAGGGTCAAGCTATTTCTAAAATATGGAAGGATTATAACTCTTCCTAGGGTTTTACACATTCCATATCTAGCTAGAAACCAAATATTTATAGGTAAGATGGGTGATCTAGGTGTGCATAGTGTATTTGAAAAGGGGACATGAGATATAGTTAGAGGAGCAATGGTGTTGATGCAGGGATTTGGAATCGCAACTCTATACAAGTTGTTGGGAAGCACTTTCATTGATGGGTGTAATAATTCTATTGTTCCTAAGGATAGAAATCCAGAATATGGGACCCCTATTGTTCTTGTAGACAAGAAAATGCTATGGAATCAAATAATGGGACATATTGGATAGAAGGGCCTTCGATAATTACATGGTAAAGGTATGATGAAGATATGTCTGATTCCTCATTATATTTTGATTTCTGTGAACATAGCATATATGGTAAACATAATCAGGTGAGATTCCCTTCTGGTTCTACAAGAGCAACAAGAATATTTGACTTAATACACATTGATGATTTCTTGAGGAACACATTTATCTGTTTCCTGCATAACAAATATGAGGTTTTCGGTAAATTTAAAGAGTTTAAATATCTGGTAGAAAGCCAAGCAAAAAAAATAAAGATGTTGAGGCCAAATAATGGTGGAGAGTTTTGTGTAAATGAGTTCAAGGAATTTTGTAATAAGTGTGGAATAGTAAGGAAAAAGACTACTCCATACACACCTCAACAAAATGGAGTTTGAAAAATGATGAATGGAACGTTGATGGAGAAGGCAACAAGTATGCTTAGTGGTGTAGGGTTATCACAAGAATTCTAGGTAGAGGCAATGAATACTACATGTTACTTGGTAAATCGATCACCTACATCATCACTAGTTGAAAAAACTCCACATGAAGCATGGACTGGTAAAAATATGTCTCTTAAACATCTCAAAGTTTTTTTTTGTGATGCTTGTGTGCATGTTCCAAAGGAAAATAGGAGTAAGTTGGGTAATAAAGCTAAAAAATGTATCTTTATTGGTTATAAAGATGGTATAAAAGGTTATTAAATTTGGAACTCGATAAATAAAATATTTCTTATAGTCGAGATGTTGTATTTAAAGAAGTTATAGATCCTTCCAAACAAGAATTATAATCCAAGGAAGAAGAACCAAAGACAAAAGAGTTTGAGTTGGAGGGTGATGCATCTAAATGAACAGAAGAAGATGAACTAGAAGAGGAAGAACCTCAAGTCCCAATCTCGAGGAGAACTGTTTGTAAAAAATGGCAACTGGAAAGATATATTCCACCCTAATTCCACTCTAATTTTACATTATCTATTACTAATTATGATGATCCTAGATCTGTTAGGGAGGCAGTGGAGTTAGCAGATAATAAACTTTGGAATAAGTACATGGTTGAAGAAATGGATGCCTTGCATAAAAGTAATACTTGGGATCTAGTTGAGTTTCCAGTTGGAAGAAAACATATCGTTAGAAAATGGGTGTTTAAGAAGAAGATGAATGCACAAGGTAAGGTGGAGAAGTACAAATATGGTGTAGTAGCTAAGGATTATTCCTAGGGGGAGGGAATTGATTTTGGTGATATTTTTTTTGTTGTTGCTAAATTAACTTCTACTATGTTTCTTGTCTGTTTTCATTGCTTATGATCTTGATAATATTGTATCGTAAACTTAAGATATAATACAATGAGATAGAGAGTGGAGAAACTATCAGGAATGTTGGTTTTCCCTATTTTGGGTTTCCAGGGTAAATCTTTGGGTAATGTTTGTCGGAACCACTGTTAATTACTATTTTTTTAGATTTTTTTGGAATTGTTTTTATTTACAAATGTTTGTCAAAGTTCTTCACCTCTCTTGAATTGATTTAGTCTTTTGAATATTTTAACTTGGCCCTCGTGGGAGAGAACAATTGATCAAAAGCATGTACCCAACAACTAGGAGATGGATTGGGCATTGATAGAAAATATCATGTTCTGATTGTCAGTAGAGGTTATGGTGGAGGAGGTATGGCGATAGTTGCTAGAACAGAATTCAATGAATTATAGGAAAGGGTATGTGCGAGTGACAAGGTGCTAAGCAAGGACAAATAGCCATTAGAAATGGCCTTTTACCCTCATTGTGAATCATCCATAGGCCGCACTAATCAATTTCTCAAGGTAAGAAGAAGTTTTGTGCAAGGTGGCCACACAAGTGAGGTTGTCGATGAAAGAGATAGAATGAGAAGAAGAAACCTCACTAGTGTTCGATCCAACACTAGTAAAATGGGAGGAAGAGATTCTCGAGGTGTCTTGAGAGGCTCTCAACATGGTGATAGGATTACAAAGAATGGGACAAAAGATAAGTGACTTATTTTTTTATCATGCATATTGACACCATTGTGGAATGCTAGACATGTGAATATCCTTTATGCAATCCTATGCACAAATTCATATAATTTAGGAATGGCATGTCTCAAGTCCTAAAGGATGTCATGGTTCACACAACAATGCATAAGCAAAGGATAATGACACTAGAAAATAAACACATACAAAATTAATTGGCATAAAAAAGTGAGTGCTTAGCATATTATAACCTACACTATATTAAAAGAAGTACATAATCAGCATACATATTGTTGGAAATATTGTTGTCATTGATGTCAAAGGAAAGGGGAGACTATAGAATTCCAAGCAGAAGATGAATATTTTTCAATACATTGATGTGCCCCACTTCAAATACAAGTAATTATGATGCCCAAGTGAAGATATTTATGTACACCCCACTTTCCCACTTGTGGAGGCAAGAAAACCAAAGGAGTGTGAAGAAACTACATAATGGTACCACCTTGTGGGTGTAGGAGAACACCTTGCATTAGTGAGAAGGAAATATAACCATGTCCCTTGGAAAAGGGAGAGGTTGATTGGTCTTGAAGGCATTGAATACAAGTCATGTTCCACCTTGTGAATAAATAAGAGGGTTTGAAGGGGCAACCACCCCCATGTGTCTTCTTGAACATGAAGGCCATGGAAGAAGAGGTATCCCCTAGAAGCACCCTAGAAGGGTATAAATAAGTGGAGCTCTTCCTCATTCATTTAATCACTCATCTGAGACATTGATATCTGATAGGAGAGGCTCACTTGTGGAAAGTATTGTAGCTGCATTTGAAGAAGTGGATTAGCAAAGATTGAATATCATTCCAAAATGGGAGAGTTTCATGTCATCTTGGCATTTTCGCTATAACTTTTGTTCTAGACGTTTCAAACCATGAAAGTTGGAGGAGATGAAGGAAAGATATTGAATTACCTATGTTCCAAGTTCCATAATTTAGTTCACTATATTTTCAGAGATATGACCTTGGGAACTTAATGTTTTTGAAGGATCTTGAATCAACTTCAAACAAGTTAGCATGGCATTTTCACTATAATTTTTGTTTAGGTCATTTCAGAATGTGAAACTTGGAGGATATGGAGAAGAGATATTGAAGTACTTGTGACCCAAGTTTCAAATGTCGGTTCACTATATTTTTGGATATATGACCTCAGTAAGTTAGGGTTTATGAATGATCCTAAAATCAGCTTCAAACAAGTCAATATGGCATTTTCACCGTACATTTTCTTATAGGACGTTTCAAATAGTAAAACTTGGAGGAGATGAAGGAGAGGTGTTGATTTTTTTTAATTATTTTCAGATATTGATGATTACTACCTTATGATATAACATATATCATAAAATAACCATACACTGAAAATATCAACCACATATGCAATAGGATCACATAAATATAGCCAAGCACAATAGACATAAGATTCTTCCTGAGATCATAACTGTGTCCTTCTTATCACTTTGTTGTAGTAGAGAGATGGATGAATTAATTCACTTGGTGTTATAAGTTTTCACAATAATGAATTAACCTTTAGCAATATATAGGTATTCAAGGCAACTTTTACGTAAAGTCATGTCTTTACGTGATTTTACCTTTTCACTAAATAAATACATTATTAATAATATTATGAGCTTACGGGAATACCTCTCGAAGCTAGATAAACATCAACACTCCCTCTTAGCTAGGGAGGTATTCTCATTTGTAGAAATCTCTCCAACTGAATGACAAATCCATGTCATCATATATGGAACACTCCCTCTAAGGAGTAGAACAAGGCATGTTTATATATCTCCAAGGCATGATCTTCAACACTGGATTTCTTCATGTCTTTTGAATATAAGAGAAGTTTTGTACCTTTCGTTCAAGTCCTTCTAACCAGAACAAATTTCCTCACTGGAACCACATCATATTCTCAAAGAATATACCTTGATCAATTTGATCAGCTTGTTCATCCTAGACCATAGAGGATTTACTTCCTCGTGCACTTTATCAGTCTAAAATCGAAAGGAGGTTGTACTCCTCAGGAAGACTCTTCTTCCAATTTATCTGGGAATTACAACTGGAAGGTGGTGATGACTACAACTAGTCCACCCCTCTAGGCCCATGCTCCACACAGGAGAACATCTCATACAAGGATCATCCCAACATAGGGATACACTCCACAAAGGAGTATTCTCCTTAGTCAAAAGAGAAACCGGAGAATCGGCTCTGTGCTGACATACACAATGTTAGCACTTCGCGTATCTTCTCGAGACTCTACCTGAGATTCTCCTTAGTCAAAATACCAACTAGAGAATCGGCTCTATGATGACATACACAATGTTAGCAATTCAAGTCTCTTCTCGAGACTCTACCTGAGCTTCTCCTTAGTCAAAATACCAATCGAAGAATTTGCTCCTATGCTGACATACACAGTGTTAGCACTTCAAGTCTCTTCTCGAGACTCTACCTGGAGCTTATCCTTAAAAGACCAACCGAAGAATATACTCTTATGTTGACATACACAATGTTAGCACTTCAAGTCTCTTCTTGAGACTCTACCTAGAGCTTCTCCTTACCTATCTGATGTTATTCTTCTCCTCACATGCACATCTATTCATGTATATGGCTCTAATGTGTGTGCACCCACATTATACTAGACATTGTTTATTCCACAAGGGGTATCTAGTCGCTATCAAATAAACAAGTCAAACCTGATCTATAATGAGTTAGATCACTCCATAATGGAGCACTCCCTCATAGAGTATGTCATGTGACCTCAAGCCTTATCACATAGCTAAGCAAGGATACGCCAATTCCATTCACCACTAGCCAAATCACATAGCATGTCTTGAACATTTCGTCATCATAAGGAAGGTATTCAACACAACTCATTTCGTCAAGAAGTGTCAATATCCCTCTCTCTCCCTCTCAAGAGAGAGTTGCATCAATGTCTCATCGATGCCGCAATCATCAACACTCCCTCTCAATGAGGGAGGAATTCTCATGAACACATCCTAAAGCATCAACGTATTCTTCTTGCATTGGAGAGGTAGTTCATAATCTTGCATAAGTGATGAGTGAGAATCTAGGGACTAATATCCCCATCCCGTCAGAGGATGTTTGGGAGAAGACACTACCCCACTCTGAGCATTTAGGTATTAATTTATCCACCCCACTTGGTGTCCGAGAGAAGGAACTGCCCCATTCTAAGTCATCTTAGGAACTAATCTCTGCACCCCACTTGGTGTCTGAGAGAAGGAATTGTCCCACTTGACCCACCCCTATCCAAGTCACATGGCTAATATTAGGGAAATTCTCAAGGCATCAACCTCTAGGAGGATAGTGTGTGCAATTGAGGGCTAATCTTCCCATCCCATCACAAGATGTCCAGAAAATGGAACTGCCCCACTCTGATGCATTCACCCCTAGCCAAGTCACATGGCTAATACTGGGGAAACACATGCTCAACGCATCTACACTACTCATCAAGGGCCTATCTCCTCAACCCGTCATAAGGTGGCTAGGAGCTTATACTACCTTGCCTCTAGGCCATTCACCCTTAGCCAAGTCACATGGCTAATACTGGGGGAATTCCTTTCCAATGTTGCAAACCTCCGTATTCAAGCTCATCACATCTCCCTCTGTGTTGGAGCGCCCTACTCCCTCTACATCTA
Organism: Larix kaempferi; assembly: GCA_027924585.1. Lineage (NCBI taxonomy): Eukaryota > Viridiplantae > Streptophyta > Pinopsida > Pinales > Pinaceae > Larix > Larix kaempferi. The sequence continues at coordinate 27,710,904 of BSBM01000361.1, forward strand.
AGCATCTTGCTCCTTCTACACCTGAGAATCCTGCTCCTTCTACATCCTAGCATTATGCTCCTTCTTCATAGAATCCATCTTGTTGTCATGGGATCTAAATCCAACTCCATCTAACAAATGAGTTCCTCTTGCTCCTTCTTAAGCCTAAACTCATCATCAATCTTGGAGTACCAAGCTTCCTCTTGATGTTGAACCTCACTGCTACACCCTGGGTAGCTGCTCCCTCTGAATATAGAAGTCTATGTCCATGCTATATTCCTCATCGAGCAACTCTTCTAGTTTGAGTTATTCATGTCATCACTTTGAGTTGGAATCTGGCTCATCCTTCATTCCATGCTTGATCTTCCACACTAGATCTCCATGACAGGAGTAAACCAAATTAATTAACCATTTATGCTAATCATCAACAAAACATCATCTTTAAGTAAATAAGGCTTATTACTCAAGACATTAAATACATATCTTTATTATAATTGATTTTCTTTATTTGTAATCATTGTTTTAAATTTGGTAAAAGCATTTTTTTAATGTGTGCATATAAATCACCCAACCAATTGGTAAAACCATGTGTTGGAAAGAAAACCGTGTTCATATGTGAAATCCCACATACAAAACAATGTTTATACATGAAAGTCCACATACAAAACCTATCCATAGTAAATAGAAATTAGTAAATACCATATGCTAATGAAATACCATGGGTTGGAATGGAATACCATAGGAAAATACCCTCACAACTCCAAACCACTAACCAAACCATTGGCTCTGATACCATGTTGATTTTTTTAATTATTTTCATATATAAATTATTACTACCTTATGATATCACATATATCATAGAAATACCATACACTGAAAATATCAACCACATATGCAATAGGATCACATAAATATAGCCAAGCACAAGAGACAAAAGATTTATCCTGAGATCAAAACTGCATCCTTCTTATCACTTCGTTGTAGTAGAGAGATGGATGAATTAATTTACTTGGTGTTATAATTTTGTACAATAATGAATTGACCTTTAGCAATATATAGGTCTTCAAGGTAAATTTTACATAAAGTCATGTCTTTATGTGATTTTACCTTTTCACTAAATAAATACATTATTAATAATATTATGAGCTTACATGAATACCTCCCGAAGCTACATAAACATCAACAAGAGGTATTTAAGTACATATGGTACAAGTTTTAGATACCGTTTTTCTATAGTTTCATATATGTGGCCTATGGAAATAATGGTTTCTGATTATCCTGAAATCATCTTCAAATAGATTATGGAGCAAGTCTGAGGCAGATTATGAAACAAATTTGAAGCATATTATGGTGCATCTTTAGAGAGAGGTGTTTTATATTGGAAGAGTGCATATTGGAATAGGATTAGAACATAGAAGGAAGTACTAGCAATAATAGAGACAACATCAATAATAGCAGCAGGAGATTGGTGTCTCCAATAGGTTGGTGCCTACATCTTACTGAGTTGTTGATCAGTTTTGGAGAATGGTGTCTCCAGTAGGTTGGTTCCTACATCTTGTTGATTTGGTTCTGAATTGAGGGGATTACTGTCTCCTATAGTTTGGTGCCTACAAATATTGTAATAGTAGATTGGTGCCTACATGAATTGATAAAGATAAGTTTTCGTGGTTTTCTCTCGAAAGGGTTTCCACGTTATATCTTGTGTACTGTGATTTGAGATTATGTGTATTTAGTATTTCAAAGCGAAATAATGGTTGATGAATGTTTAAATAAAGAAAAAGTATCTGATATTGATTTACCCCCCCCCCCCCAATATAAACATTACTCCAACAATTGTTATCAGAGCAGGTTTCTTTAGAAAGAATTTAACCACTAGAAGGAAAATCTCGAGATCCCATATGGAAATCAAAACCAATATTGATTAATACAGAGAGAAATAAAGGGGATCAAGAAAATTCAAAGGTAAACTACCCTTTTTTCTTAGTTGTGGTAAAATAGGACATTTTGTTGCTAAGTGTCCATATGTAGGAAAGGAATATAGTGATGATGATGAAGAAGATAATAACAATGAGAAACGTCTCTTCTCAGACGAAGCTCCTTTGTTTTATAGATCAAATTATGCACTCTAGAGCATACAAAATAAGACATATTTGAAGACCCTTGGGTTAGATATCTGGGATTAAGTCATGATAGGTTATACAACCCCAATAACACCACCAACAACAGTTGGGAAGAATCTTAGTGAAAATAATACAAAAGTTATCAATTCCATTGTATGTTGTCTATCAAAATCTGAGTTTGACAGGGTAATGGAGTGTACATCAGCTAAAGAGATTTGGGACAAGCTCTAGAATATTTATGGAGAAACGGATACAAAGCCTGCTAAAGAAGAAAATCAAGATAATTAGAAAGAAAATTTAGATTCAAAAGAAGAATATATTAATGAAGAAAATGAAGACAATCAAAAATAAAAATCAGAAGAAGAAGAAGAAGAAGAAATTGATGGATAATGGAATCTTGAAGTTGAACCCATTTGTTCCTTAGAAGAAATAAAGAAGTTGAAGAAAAAGAATATAAAGAAGAGGGAACAACTGCAGAAATATGGAAATAAGGTTCATGATCTTGATGAAACAGAAAGTACAATTGTCATCCTGAAGACTCGTCTAGAAGAGGCAAAAAGGATAGAAGAGGTAGTGAGAAATCATTTGAAGGAAAGGGAACAAAATCTATGAGAATCTAGAATCTAAATTTGTTTCATTCAGAAAGGAATTAGAAAATTCAAATGCACAATTACATAGAAGTTTGAAGAGAATTGAAACATTGAATGAAATCCTCAATCACAAAAGGTCACCATTTATCAAAACAGCGCTTGGCTATGATGAAAATCAGAAAGCCACTGAAGATACAAGAAAGGAAGATGAAGAAAATCCTAAAAACTATGCCAATGTTCTCAAAGGCTCCATCAATAATGAAAGCAACAACAATAAAGGAAACGATGGCCAGTAGCAACCTGATTCTTCGATCAAGAGCAACAAAAATGATTTAATAAGTCCTTTCACAAACCGATACCAAAGTCTCTTCTTTGTTTTTTTTTTCCTGCAATAATTTTGATCATAAAGCAATAGATTGCAAAGCTTATGCAAGAAATGATCATGTGAGAAACGGAAATAGAGGTCCTTATAAAACCTCAAATGATGATTATGTGAACAACAAAACTAGAAGTGTGCATGGGTTCGTTGACAGAAACTACAATTCATTTGATCCCTACTTGATATTGAATCACAACTAGATTTCAACACAAAATCCGATGGCATACTCCAACGATACCCAAAAAATTGGTTGTATCGTTAGATATTACCTATTGACTTTGAAAAATTCTTTATTTTTTTGCAATTTGCCCCCGACAATCATCATATTTTCGACACCTATACAATTTTCATCGGATTGTAGATAGTCAGGAAAATAGATGTCGGCTTTCCGACGATTTTAGAAGATATTATAATTATTTTCCCGTTTCCATTTTGACTTAACAACCTCCTTATTTATTAGGCCAACGGTCATATGGTAATGTTCATCGAAGATCTAACAGAAACTCCTTTATAAAAACTTGAAATGTTAGAAACATGCCAACATTTTTGCTATAGTAACGACAGTTTGTGGAGGTTGGAGGGACTATGTTCATGCAAAAAAACAGAATTATTTTATCTGTTACTATCATTACAGATAGTTGAAGTGTGGAGCTTGATTTTTTAAGATCAATAATCATCACTTGAGCTTGGTAAAGGAAAATGTCACATAACATTCCTCCATAACAAAATCAAGAATTAGTTGCTAGATTGTGGGCTAGAGTGAAAAGAAAGGGTGATGGGAAATGTTATTGTCCTTGTAGTAAATGTAGGGGCTTTAACATGAGAAGAATAAATATAACATTTGCTAAAATACTTTGTATGGAGCATGGAAACATTGAAGGGGGACATGAATATTGTCCATTGGTAAGTTGTTCATTATATGTCTTTATATTGATTGATTTTGTAAATGTATTTTTATTGTTTTAATATTTGTTATATATACACTAATATCTCTTGATTGGTTGTAATGATAAAGGAAAGGCCCCCTAGGGCAGATCACTTGGAGAATGTGGTTTAACAAGAGCCGAAGGAACATGGAGTGAATATTGAAGATCAAGTTAATGATCTGTATGGAAGAAGATGATCATTCTAATAACACAATTGAAGATGATGGTACCAGCATAGATCCATCTTAAACCCGTATCTATCAAGCACCGAGAGGGATCCAAATTCTTGAGGTGTATTTCTTTTTTTAAATTTAAACTCAAGAAATTTGATCTCTCAGGATTGATAGATCCAGGTTTAAGTTTTAAGTTTTTATTTTATAAACGAACATCGATTTTTTAATTACTTTTCATAATATTTTATTTTATGAGCCAACATGGATTTTTTTTAAATACTTTCCATAATTTTATTTTATGTGCCGACATGAATTTTTTTAATTATTTTGTTACGAACAAACGTTACAACATCTCCCCCATACTGGGCTGTAGAGAACCAATACTTGGTGCAACAAATACATTTATCCATGATACATTTAATTCTAGAATGAATGATGATCAAGACAACGAATTTGATGATGTTCATGATTTACATCTACTTGACAAGTCATACGAACCCCTTTATGAAGACTCCAACACAACTCTTCTCTCTGATATATTGTTGATAATGAACTTGAAGGTTATGAATGGTTTTTCAAACACATTGGTTACACGGATGTTAAGGTATGTAATATATTTCATCACATATACATCATGATAAAGTTTATTATTTTTCCTCTATTTTTATTGTTAGTTCAAATCAGTAAAATTAATAAGAATGTAATATGCACCAGTAGTATTCTTTATATAACCAGTTTTTTTTGTAGATTGATAGTTGAATTTTTGTTACCACCGTCAAATATTTTACCTTGCACATACCGAGATTTATCTTCCATCATGAAATATATTGGAATGGAGTATGAAGCAATCGATGCATGCCCTAATGATCATATTATATATCATAAACAATATGAATTTGAAAAGGAATGCCTGGAATGTCATATCAGTAGATATCGAACAAATCAAGTTACAAAAAAAGTCCATCGCAAGGTTCTTTGTTATATTCCTATTATTCCACATTTGCAACGACTATTCAAGTGTAAAATCATAGTACTTTATGGATTACCATGCACGAAATAGAAGTGAAGATGGCATTCTTCAAATTCATGTAGATGGTTCTGCATTTAGAGACATGGAGGGAAAATGGCCACACTTTAAATAAGAACCTTGTAATGCTAAGCTTTCATTAGCAGTGGCCCAGTTCATTAGCAGTGGCCCAGTGTCAATCCATTTGCACAGATGAAATCTATTTAATCGATGTGGCCTATTTTTGTTATCAAAAATAACATTCCTCCATGGATGTCAATAAAGAGGGAGCAAATAATGTTGGTAATGATTGTTCCAGGTATTTGTTTACAACAATTTTTTTTAACGCAATAGCATCTCATATGTCGTAATTGTTGCATGTCTTATATTTTTTTCTTTTACTTATAGATATTTATATATGTAAAATGGTTGTAATAATTATGTATTGTATATGTTCAAATCAATTAGGTAAGTACCAAGTTAAAGATATGAATGTATATATGGATCCTCTTATCAGCAAGCTACTAAATCTATGGAGTGGCATCACTATGTATGATGTCTATAGACCAATAAAACAAAGGAAATTTCAATTCCATGCAATGCTTGTATGGACAATTCACAATGCCCCGGGGATAACACATTTTTGCAGTATGTAATTATAACATGCACTTTAATAGTATTTAATTTTATGAAGTTGATATCATGCATGTTTTTTAAATAATCCATTTATTATATATAATTTAAATCGACATTGTTAATCCATCTCTTGCAGGTCTTCAAACAAAGGAAAAATTTGCATGTCTAGTTTGTGGTCCTAAGATGAAATCCCGTCATTTAAAATGTTTAGGAAAGGAGGTGTTTGATGAGTATAGGCACTTCCTCTCTAAGAATCATAAGTATCGAACTACCAAAAAAACATATTTTCAATGGGAAAGAAGAGATTGCATGAAAACCACGAAGATTGACACCTCACCTATAGAAGTTGCAATATAATAGAAATCGTCAAGGTACGGATCAAATTGTCTATCTATCATCGTATATGAAATGTTTGGAATTTATTTTTTATATTGTGTTTTGTTTACTGCTGTAATTGACCATGATTGTTGTAATTTCTGTAACTATGCTTCATGAAGGCCGTGAGCAAGGAATTAATGGGCTTCCACGAGGAATGAAAAGTTATACCAGACAATTCAGTAGGTTTCCCTACCATGAGAACCTACAAATTGTTCATTTGTTTGATACAATGCATATCAAAAAGAATGTAACTGAAACATTCTGGCAAATATTGGATGGAAGGAATGGCAAAGAAAAAATCGTCAAAATTTTTAGTGACATTTAGGAAGCCAATCATGCAATGAAAGATGCCATTCAATTGAATAGAAATGGATACCAAATTAATTTAAGCTCCCTTCCATTGTTATTAATGGAGCAGCAAAGCAATGTTGTAAATGAAGTCATACGAAAAATTAATTTTCCCATGGGATTTTGTTTGAACATAAATAATATCTTAACAAAGAAAGATGATTTTGGGGGGGGTAAAAACGCATGATTGGCATACCTTCATTAAGGTAATTATTCTAGTATATATAGTGCTATATTTGTATACTGTGTTTTGTTGGTGTTTTTTGTCTACTTTTAGAAAAAATAATGAAATGATTTTATTGTTACAGTATGTTCTACTTCTATCTCCCAGACAACTTCGACGACTTGATGTCAAACAAATTATATATGATCTTAGAAAATACATGAAGTAGCGATATTTTGCATGCATAAAGTGTTTGTTTAATTCATTGTAGAACTTGTATTTGACATTTGTTTTACTTATTATGTACTATATTGTATATTTTTGTTAAATCTCATGATTTGCTTGCATCACTTGTAGATGGTTGCCACCGAAAGAAATCCATAAAGAAAATATAAAGTATTGGAGGAGAGAAATTCCTCGTCTAATGTGTGAAATGAAAAAGTATCTACCTTCGACATTTTTCAATTCACAAGAACACTACCTCATACACCAAATTGAGGAGATTGAATTATGTGGACCTGTACACACAAGGTCAATGTGTATGGTTGAGAGTCACTTGAAATTTTTGAAGGCTTTGGTTAGACAAAGAGAATGTCCTGAGGGTTCTATAGTGGAGGAGTATATGGTATACCATACCATGGTGTATATTAGTGAATATCTTCCTAAATTAGCGTCAAAGGTGGATTTAGATCGCATTTGGGATCCCAACTCCATTAACAAATTCGAAGGGGAGTACCTGATGGGGAAAGGTAGATCGAGGAAAGTGAAAGGTAATTATTAGATGGAGGGGATTAATTATAATACATTTGACTTTTGGTTTTTATGTATATATCATACTTATATAATTTTTAATCTTCAATATGCATCAATTATAAAGGTATATCGTGGTAACTAATTATACATTTGTGAATTGTAATTTTTTTTTTCATATAGCTAGTCGAGAGTTGGATGCACTACATTTATATGTTGCAAGCAATATTTATTGGATGGAGGTATGGATTGAACGATGTATACAATCTGATCACGCATTATCATGGGAAGGTGTGGCTTCATTGGTTAAAGAATCTCATTTCAATGGAGATACGAATCTTACACAAATGGAAATTGATTAGCATATGCTTTAAAAGATAAGCGTGCAAGCATATTAATCACCCATACTATTTAATTATTTTCAATTATATAGATGTACAAGTTGGTTTTTTTTCTTTGCATACTTTCCAAGAATAAATATGTTAAGTATCAAATGACGATACAATTTTTTCGTGTATGGCATATTGCGGGTGAAACACCATAAGGCTATGTGGTCCAACGACTGTAAATTTTGCATCAAAAAATTGGATGAAATGAAGAAAACATCTGATTGTGGGATAACTACAGTCTTTGAGGTGACTAATGTTTCCTCTAGAAGTGACAGACATCCAGAAGTCTCAAAAAATCGATATTGTGGGTATTTGGATGATATTATGGAGTGTGACTTTAAATCCTTCATATTAGTTCTATTCGTTGTTAAATTGTACGGGATGTGATTGAATCAACATGATCCCAACAGATTCGTTATTGAACATGCTAATGGATTTACCATGGTTAATATAAGGTCGCTTGAGCCAAGAATAGAGTCATATGTTCTTCCAAACCAATGTGAACAGGTATTTTACTCAGACGTTTTAGGTAAGGGGGGTTGATCATTTGTTGTTAGACATGACCCAAGAGGAAGGTTAGTAAAGTATAATGTAGAGGAAGAAGAGGGTAATGATGAAGAAGATGATCATGCAGAGGATCAACAGTTAGATGATCATGTGCCGGAGGAATATGTCGAAGAAGTTGAACTAGACGATGTAGGAGACAATGTTCATGAAGATGATATTGACAATGACATTATCGAAACTAACATCGATGACGATGATGATATGACCAATCCTTACAATGTTGAATATGGTTCGGATGATACATATGTGGACTTGGATGAAGAAGATGATCAATGACATTGAATTGTATGAGGTATGCGGTTATATCTATTCTATATTGATTTATTAATAGAATTAATGACTTGTAATGGTATGTAATTAATTCTTCTTAAGTTTTATTCCATTTTGTATGTCGACATATGTTGTAGGAGACATTGTTTCTTAATTATGACAAAAAGCACATTCATTTTTTTTCTAGTACATACGGGTTATGGGAAATTAAGAGTGACGTGAGGGGGAGGGGGGGAGATGAGCTTCCACATTCATGTGGTTGGCCCTATTCAATAGAGAATATTAAACTATTCTCGAAACAAAGAGAATATCAGTAAGGTAATGCATAGTATGCTTATTTCACCTTCATTATTACATGATATTTCATAACCCAAAAATAAGGTGTGCCAGCTAATCATGTACTTGACCCACATATAATAAGTGACATATGAATGAGGCCAACGTTAGAAATTTTTTCAATTTATGCTTATATGGATTGAAATTTGACTTGGTTAGAGTAGATGCATGCGTTGACGGTATCATGGGAGGGTTTCAAGACTCAAACATCACACAAATAATTCGACAATCAAACAACAAACTTATAAAATAAATGTGAAGGAGATGAAATACATAAATTGGACAACAAAATTCCATATGAATCTTGATTCCTCTACCAATATATATGATCAAATATTTGGTTGTTTCATAACCCAAAAATAAGGTGCACCAGTTGATCATGTACTTGACCCTACATATAATAACTGACATGTGAATGGGGCCAACAATGAAATTTTTTCAATTTGTGCTTGTATGGACTAAAATTTGACTTGGTTAGAGTAGACGCATGTGTTGACTGTATGGGAAGGCTTCAAGACTCAAACATGACTCACAAACCGTAATTTGACAATCAAACAACAAACTTACAGAATAAATGTGAACGAAATGAAATTCATAAATCCGACAACAAATTTCCATATGAATCCTGATTCCTCTACGAATATATATGATCAAATATTTGGTTGTTTCATAACCCAAAAATAAGACGCGCCACCTGATTATGTATTTGAACCCGCATATAATAAGTGACAAGTGAATGGGGCCAACGTTGAAATTTTTTCAATTTATCCTTGTATGGACTGAAATTAGACTTCGTTAGAGTAGATGCATGCATTGACGGTATGGGAGGGTTTCAAGACTCAAACATCACACAAACAATTCAACAATCAAACAACAAACTTATAGAATAAATGTGAAGGATATGAAATACATAAATCTGACAACAAATTTCCATATGAATCTCAATTCCTCTATGAATATACATGATCAAATATTTGGTTTTTTCATAACCCAAAAATAAGCAGCGCCAGTTGATCATGTACTTGACCCCTCATATAATAAGTGACATGTGAATGGGGCCAACGTTGAAATATTTTCAATTTGTGCTTGTAAGGATTGAAATTTGACTTGGTCCGAGTAGATGCATGCGTTGACTATATGGGAGGGTTTCGAGACTAAGATATGACTCACATAAACAATTCGACAATCAAACAACAACATTATAGAATAAATGTGAAGGAGATGAAATACATAAATCAAACAACAAATCTCCACATGAATCTTGATTCCTCTACGAATATATATGATCAAATATTTGGTTGTTTCATAACTCAAAAATAAGGTGCGCTAGCTTATCATGTACTTGACCCCACATATAATAAGTGACATGTGAATGGGTCCAACGTTAAAACATTTTCAATTTGTGCTTGTATGGACTGAAATTTGACTTGGTTAGAGTAGACACATGCGTTGACGGTATGGGATGGTTTCGAGACTCAAACATGGCTCACACAAACAATTTGACAATCAAACAACAAAATTATAGAACAAATGTGAAGGAGATGAAATACATAAATCCGACAACAAATTTCCATATGAATCTTGATTCCTCTACGAATATATATGATCAAATATTTGGTTGTTTCATAACCCAAAAATAAGGCGCGTCGGTTGATCATGTACATGACCCAGCATATAATAAGTGACATGTGAATGGGGCCAACGTTGAACTTTTTTCAATTTCTACTTGTATGGACTGAAATTTGACTTAGTTAGACTAGACGCATGCGTTGACGGTATGGGAGTGTTTTGAGACTCAAACATGACTCACACAAACAATTTGAAAATCAAACAACAAACTTATAGAATAGATGTGAAGGAGATGAAATACATAAATCCGGTAAAAAATATTCATATGAATCACGATTCCTCTACGAATATATATGATCAAATATTTGGTTGTTTCAAAACCCAAAAATAAGGCGCACCAACTGATCATGTACTTGACCCCGCATATAATAAGTGACTTGGTTAGTCTAGACGCATGTGTTGAACTTTTTTCAATTTGTGCTTGTATGGACTAAAATTTGACTTGGTTAGACTAGACGCATGTGTTGACGGTATGGGAGGGTTTCGAGACTCAAACATGACTCACACAAACAATTCGACAATCAAACAACAAACTTATAGAATAAATGTGAAGGAGATGAAATACATAAATCCGAAAACAACTTTCTGTTAGAATTTTGATTCCTCTATGAATATATATGATCAAATATTTGGTTGTTTCATAACCCAAAAATAAGGCACGCCGGCTGATCATGTACTTGACCCTGCATATAATAAGTGACATGTGAATGGGGACAACGTTGAAATTTTTTCAATTTCTGCTTGTATGGACTGAAATTTGACTTGGTTAGAGTAGACATATGCGTTGACGGTATGGGAGTGTTTTGACACTCAAACATGACTCACACAAACAATTTGACAGTCAAACAACAAACTTATAGAATAGATGTGAAGGATATGAAATACATAAATCCGACAACAAATATTCATATGAATCATGATTCCTCTATGAATATATTTGATCAAATATTTGGTTGTTTCATAGCCCAAAAATAAGGCACGCCAGCTAATCATGTACTTGACCCCACATATAATAAGTGATATGTGAATGGGGCCAACGTTGAATTTTTTTCAATTTGTGCTTGTATGGACTAAAATTTGACTTGGTTAGACTAGACGCATGCGTTGACGGTATGGGAGGGTTTTGAGACTCAAACACGACTCACACAAACAATTCGACAATCAAACAACAAACTTATAAAATAAATGTGAAGGAGATGAAATACATAAATCCGACAACAAATTTCCATATGAATCTTGATTCCTCTACGAATATATATGATCAAATATTTGGTTGTTTCATAACCAAAATATAAGGAACGCCGGCTGATCATGTACTTGCCCCGCATATAATAAGTGACATGTGAATGGGGCCAACGTTGAACGTTTTTCAATTTCTGCTTGTATGGACTAAAATTTGACTTGGTTAGACTAGACGCATGCGTTGACGGTATGGGAGTGTTTTGAGACTCAAACATGACTCACACAAATAATTCGACAATTAAACAACAAACTTATAGAATAGATGTGAAGGAGATGAAATACATAAATCTGACAACAAATATTCATATGAATCATGATTCCTCTACGAATATATGTGATCAAATATTTGGTTGTTTCATAACCCAAAAATAAGGTGTGCTAGTTGATCATGTACTTGACCCCGCATATAATAAGTGACATGTGAATGGGGCCAAAGTTGAATTTTTTTCAATTTGTGCTTGTATGGACTAAAATTTGACTTGGTTAGACTAGACGCACTCATTGATAGTATGGGAGGGTTTCGAGACTCAAACATGACTCACACAAAAAATTCAAAAATCAAACAACAAACTTATAGAATAATGTGAACAAGATGAAATACATAAAGCCAAAAACAAATTTCCATATGAAGCATGATTCCTCTACAAACATATATGATCAAATATTTGGTTGTTTCATAACCCAAAAATAAGGCATGTTGGTTGATCATGTACTTGACCCCACATATAATAAGTGACATGTGAATGGGGCCAACGTTGAATTTTTTTCAATTTGTGCTTGTATGAACTAAATTTTGATTTGGTTAGACTAGATGCATGTGTTGATGGTATGGGAGGGTTTCGAGACTCAAACATGACTCATACAAAAAATTCAAAAATCAAACAACAAACTTATAGAATAAATGTGAAGGATATTAAATACATATATTTGACATCATATGAATCCTGATTCCTCTACGAATATATATGATCAAATATTTGGTTGTTTCATAACCCAAAAATAAGGTGCACCAACTGATCATGTACTTGACCCCACATATAATAAGTGACATGTGAATGGAGCCAACATTGAAATTTTTTCAATTTGCGCTTATAAGGACTAAAATTTGAATTGGTTAGAATAGACGCATGCGTTGACGGTATGGGAGGATTTCGAGACTCAAACATGACTCACACAAACAATTCGACAATCAAACAACAAACTTATAGAATAAATGTGAAGGAGATGAAATACATAAATCCGACAACAAATTTCCATATGAATCTTGATTCCTCTACGAATATATATGATCAAATATTTGGATGTTTCATAACCCAAAAATAAGGCACGCCGGTTGATCATGTACTTGACCCCGCATATAATAAGTGACATGTGAATGGGGCCAACGTTGAACTTTTTTCAATTTATGCTTGTATGGACTGAAATTTGACTTGGTTAGACTAGATGCATGCGTTGATGGTATGGGAGTGTTTTGAGACTCAAACATGACTCACACAAACAATTCAACAATCAAACAACAAACTTATAGAATAGATGTGAAGGATATGAAATACATAAATCCGACAACAAATATTCATATGAATCATGATTCCTCTACGAATATATTTGATCAAATATTTGGTTGTTTCATAGCCCAAAAATAAGGCACGCCAGCTAATCATGTACTTGACCCCGCATATAATAAGTGACATGTGAATGGGGCCAACGTTGAAATTTTTTCAATTTGTGCTTGTATGGACTAAAATTTGACTTGGTTAGACTAGATGCATGCGTTGACGGTATGGGAGGGTTTTGAGACTCAAACATGACTCACACAAACAATTCGACAATCAAACAAAAAACTTATAAAATAAATGTGAAGGAGATGAAATACATAAATCCGACAACAAATTTCCATATGAATCTTGATTCCTCTACGAATATATATGATCAAATATTTGGTTGTTTCATAACCCAAAAATAAGGCATGCTGGCTGATCATGTACTTGACCCCGCATATAATAAGTGACATGTGAATGGGGACAACGTTGAACTTTTTTCAATTTCTGCTTGTATGGACTGAAATTTGACTTGGTTAGACTAGACGCATGTGTTTCCGGTATGGGAGTGTTTTGAGACTCAAACATGACTCACGCAAACAATTCGACAATCAAACAACAAACTTATAGAATAGATGTGAAGGAGATGAAATACATAAATCCGGTAACAAATATTCATATGAATCGTGACTCCTCTACGAATATATATGATCAAATATTTGGTTGTTTCATAACCCAAAAATAAGGCGCGCCAGCTGATCATGTACTTGACCCCGCATATAATAAGTGACATGTGAATGGGGCCAACGTTGAAATTTTTTCAATTTGTGCTTGTATGGACTAAAATTTGACTTGGTTAGACTAGACGCATGCATTGACGGTATGGGAGGGTTTCGAGATTCAAACATGAATCACACAAACAATTCGACAATCAAACAATAAACTTATAAAATAAATGTGAAAGAGATGAAATACATAAATCCGACAACAAATTTCCATATGAATATTGATTCCTCTGGGAATATATATGATCAAATATTTGGTTGTTTCATAACCCAAATATAAGGCACGTTGGCTGATCATGTACTTGACCTCGCATATAATAAGTGACATGTGAATGGGGCCAATTTTGAACGTTTTTCAATTTCTGCTTGTATGGACTGAAATTTGACTTGGTTAGACTATGCACATGTGTTGACGGTATGAGAGTGTTTTGAGACTCAAACATGACTCACACAAACAATTCGACAATCAAACAACAAACTTATAGAATAGATGTGAAGGAGATGAAATACATAAATCCGGCAACAAATATTCATATGAATCATGATTCCTCTACGAATATATATGATCAAATATTTGGTTGTTTCATAATCCAAAAATAAGGCGCGCCAGCTGATCATGTACTTGACCCCACATATAATAAGTGTGAATGGGGCCAACGTTGAAATTTTTTCAATTTATTTTTGTATGGACTAAAATTTGACTTGGTTAGACTAGATGCATGCGTTGATGGTATGGGAGGGTTTCGAGACTCAAACATGACTCACACAAACAATTCGACAATCAAACAACAAACTTATAAAATAAATGTGAAGGAGATGAAATACATAAATCCAACAACGAATTTCCATATGAATCTTGATTCCTCTGCGAATATATATGATCAAATATTTGGTTGTTTCATAACCCAAAAATAAGGCACACCAGCTAATCATGTACTTGACCCCGTATATAATAAGTTACATGTGAATGTGGCCAACATTGAAAAAAATTCAATTTGTGATTCTATGGAATGAAATTTGACTTGGTTAGAGTAGACGCATGCATTGACAGTATATAAGGGTTTCGAGACTCAAACATGACTCACCTAAACAATTCAACAATCAAACAACAAAATTATAGAATAAATGTGAAGTAGTTGAAATACATAAATCCGACAACAAATTTCCATATGAATCTTGATTCCTTTAGGAATATATATGATCAAATATTTGGTTGTTTCATAGCCCAAAAATAAGGTGTGTCATCTGATCATGTACTTGACCCCGCATATAATAAGGGATATGTGAATGGGGCCAACGTTGAAATTTTTTCAATTTCTGCTTGTATGGACTAAAATTTTACTTGGTTAGACTAGATACATGCATTGATAGTATGGGAGGGTTTCGAGACTCAAACATGACTCACACAAACAATTTGACAATCAAACAACAAACTTGTATAATAAATGTGAAGGAGGAAATACATAAGTCCGACAACAAATTTCCATATGAATCTTGATTCCTCTACGAATATATATTCCTCTACTTAATAAATGTTGTTATTGCAAAGGAGCTAATCAATTACGGTGTTAACAAGCTCTTAAAACAAGATGTCAAGTAATTAACTAATAGGGTGAGGTCCATATAATATGAAAAACAAAATCTCTTGTGCAACCAAAAAGTTGAGATGAGACCCCAATCTTGTCCTCAAACAAGAATTCTTTACTCTTCTTTCAAAGCCTTGCTTTTCGGAGGAGGCTCAATCCCAAATCACTTTTCTATTTAAAACACCCATTGTACCCACAAATATATCTGAAAATATAGATTTAATACAATATTTTAGCTTTTAGTTCAATAATGTGTAAATTTGATACAAAATTACAAAGAATGCATAAAAACCTACAAGTAAATAATGAGAGGAACATCACATGAATTTTAACAAAGAAAAACATAATCAAAATGGCAAAATATCATTTCTACACTCTAATTTAGCAAATTAGATAACTAAAGTTTACCTTGGAAATTTTTTTCTCATGGTGCACCTCTAATCATTAGAAACATATAATAAACAAGGTGAATTAACCACAAAGATGTATCCAACTTTCATCGATATCATAAGGAATTCATAACAAGGTGAAATTAGCCACAAAGATGTATCCCTCTTTTTCACAAAGGGATGGACATGGAATTGATCAATACAAACCCTCGATTGAGCATTTTCAAGGCCTTAACCAAGGGTTTTCGTTGACCTAGCATTCATATAGTTTTAAACATTATAAGAACAAATTTTAACAAATTTTCATAAAATTATGCAACTTCAACTTCAATCAGTGTGCACCCAACAAATATTTTCCATTAATAAATGGATATATTGCCGATATATTTATCATTCAATCTACTTTCGATTGATATAAGTTTTACCATATTGAAATTGATCATTTAATTTAAAGACTTACACAACCCAAAATCGAATTGAGGTTGAAACTTGAAATGTAGCTCTCAACTAATCTTGGCAAGCAACAACAAGAAATTAGAATCTTAGCTTGCATCTATTGACTCTAAATCTTTGTCGGACATGATTGAAATTAAATTGTTGGAGATAAGATATGAAAAGGCATATATTGATGAAGCAACCCATCACCTTAAATCCATTATCGACCGAATAGAATATTATATGAACAAATGAGAATATGAAGAATGCAAAAGATGAATTGAAGGTGGTTTAGCAATTGTTAGTAATTGTTAGAAAAAATTCACCTTAGAGAGCGTCCCAACTAATGAGGACAAATAGAAGTTGTGAAAGCCCATTGATAAGGTCAACAACCATATTTGGAGGAGTTACCAAGCTAGAAATGACACATGGAATTCAAATTTCATCAAACATTTGAATCTATGTATAGTGTTTCACTCCTTGGATGTTGGTAAGATACAAATGAAAAGAGGATCTAAATGGTCCCAAGACATCCTCCACACACACTCTGAGAGTATCTAACCTTCTTGGCACATATGTTGAGGGATTATTGCACAAATTAAGGAGTGCCCCACCTTATTTGATTGGTATATGTTTGAAGAGAATTGAAGTCAAAGAATGGAAGCACCCAACTCTTGAGGAGACTTTTAGTGATTATGTAATTTAATAATCCTTGAATCACGGATCTAGGAGTAGCTAAATATATTTTATTATCAATTCTTGGAAGCAAAAGTGGATCTAGAATCCACTTAAAGATATTGTATTGTAAGTCAAGTTGAACCAAACTCTCTATAATGAGTATCTCTCCCATTTGTTTGTCATAGTTGTATTGATGGGATTTCCACCCCTAATCCTAGTTGAAGGTTTGTTGTGAGGAGTAAATCAAGGGGCAAGAATATGTGACATTTTACAACAAATAAATAAAACAAAAAACAATAAAAAATAAAATAAAACAACAATAACAAAAAACATATTATAGACCTATTTTTCATTTTCAACTGTGCTACCCGCACCTATCCCCTAATTCGATTTGCCCTACTATCGTGGTGGAGAATTGGCAGATCGCACGTCATGCAGCAATTTTCATTTTCAACTATGATGCTTGTGCCTGACCCCTGATTCGATTTTCCCTGGTGTTATGGTGGATAATTTACCATGCTCACATCGTGTTGTCGTTTGTTGCGTTATTGGATAGAGGTCTTTCCTTGTGGAGGAGAGTGAACAGTGATGTTGCCTTCGTAGAGGATAGTGACAATGACAGTGGTGCTACCTTCATGGAATCATGGTAAGTTCAGTTAAAACCCTTGTCATTTTTGGTTACATCTGGGGTTCCAAAGTTTGAGGCCCTTCGCAAGGGTTTTGGGATTGGTACAATTCGGGGTATTATCATTAGAAATAGAGGACTTCTTTCCTCGTTATAATTTTGGTTTGGGTTCTTCTCCTTACCTATATATATTGAATGGGAAGGGCTAACACCAACAAGGAGACTGGCACTCATGAATGTTGGCAATGTGGTCATTGTTGTGGTCGACTGGTAAGTTACAGTTCTCATCATTCTCATGCTCTATTGACTGAAATTCCTGAATGAAACGAAATCCTAGAACTTTGCTATCCCCCTATGAATTTCCCCTTTCTTACCTGGTTTTTCAAATGGAAGCTAGTAGTAATTGCATGCCAAAATACTAGCTAGTGACCCCAAGGGATGCAATGGGTTTTGATACCAATACCTCCATGAACTTTCACACAAGAGCATATACTAATTGAGCTAACATTTGGGGATTCCTAAAAAATGTATGCTATAACTATATTATAAAATATATTTTCTTGAGACAAGCATAGGTACACAGGTCCGTCAGAATTAATTAAAAAATTAGGACAGACTTGATGGTTTATTTGAGGTAGGGAAAACCCACTAGAAAAAAGTTCACATATTCTATGATTGATAAACTGTTGCATGTCAATTTTTTATCCTTAAGAACCTTAATAGTAACCTTATCTATAATTCATTGTAGACTATTCTTCGTATGATAGCATGGTAATGCAAGAATGAAACATATTCTAGTGTTCCATCTCCAATATTCTGGAAAATACTGCATGTTTCCTGCTAATATCCATCTAAAAAGCATTGTTCATAATACGTGGTACTAAATGGATGATTTTACAATAAATTGGAGTTTTGGATTTCAAAATTATTAATCAAAATAATTTTGGAGAACTAACAATTTGTACATCGGAGTTGGCTATGTAGCTCTCAGCCAAGATGTACTTTATTAGGAAAAATATAGATTCTCTTGAGGTCAGATCCAAAGCAGTACCTATATGGACATCCTTTAGCTTTAACTATATATCATATTAGTGATACAAGTAATGACAACCTCCCTTTAGCATGTGATGTTTCATGTGCATGGTGTCTGATCCCCAAATTATTATTAAGGGAGTGTTGAGAGTGTCAGTATTGATAATGTGTGGAGATATGCAAACCTAAATCGAGTTAAGGTGGGCATGCATGTGTGTAAAGTGGGTTAGGAGACACATGTCCACTTAACCCCCACTAAGGTCCACACATTACACACATTTTCAAACGCTCATCATATCCTATTAGACAAGGGTACTACATATGGGCCCACGAATTATCATTAGTCACTCTAACATATAATGATAAACTATCTAATGTAATTTCAGCCAAAAATATCATCAATGAAAATTTATGTTCAATACCAAATCTCTTAATTGTATGAAGATCCAAACTAGCTACCAACAATATTTAAATCCCATTGAAATAATATTTTGGGAAAAATATAATAATAAAATCCTATTAAAATTCAATATGCTAAGACAAAAAATAGCAGCATTACATTCCATTTCACAATAATAGCATATACAGGATCACTGAAGAAACAACAAGCATAGCATAAACACAAGAGACACAGATTTATCCTGGGAAACCCTCATGGGGTAGAAAACCCAGTAAAGCTTCCTCAATATAGATGACCAGCAATATACAAAAATGTAAACCAAATACATGATCTCCTCCTCCACCATAGCAGACCTCTCCTCCACAAGTGCGCCTCTCTCAAGTGTGTGTGTATATCAAATGAGGAACATACCTCCTCTATTTATACACTACATTGACATGTATTTTACACAAGTACATGTAGGCTCGTATTTAACCATTAGGTTAAATACCCTATTATAACTGACTGGGCCGACCCCCACGTGGTGGGTCTAATAACCCTAGTTACCACAACCAATTCGGAGGAATAAACATCTCCGGATTCATAGTATAATCACATCGGAGGTATGGAACATCTCCGGAATAAATAATATACAAATATAATATTCTTAGAAGTTACAATATTCAACGAATCCAAGTCAAATTGCATGCCAAAGTGATATCACAAGTTACAAAATGACTAGAGGAGGACCCAATGCATATCAAAATTCCAAAAAATCATCACACTAGGAGGCAAATTGTTTGAATGCTAAATGAGGAAAATAACCAATACAACTTCCAGAAGGCCCCAGGAAATGTCTTGAAAAGTTAAGGTAAGAAAATGTGGACATAAAGCCTAGAAATGGTAAAAGGTCGACCAAGTGTGGAAAGAAAATTGCCCATTTAAATTTTTTTTTGATAGTGTTTACAAGATTTTAAGCATGAATATGGATCTTGGACACCAAAACCAATCCTTCAAAACAACTTTTTCCTAAGCTAGGAATGAAGAAATTAGTTAAATTATTTTCCCCATTGCCTTAAGTTAATTCAACAATGCAAACTTTAACTCACAATTTGTCATTCTATTTTGCAAATAAAGAATACATTTCAATGAATACAAAAAAATGTAAGCCTACTAAAATCATCTTGAACTCAATGTTACATTAGTAGTCCATGTTTGGGTTTGCTTGCCCTATTTGTCTTTACATTGCTAGAATAAAGACTCTCTAAGGTGCATAGGCAACACTCTTTATAATGGCATTAACAAGTTTGAACCAAAGGTAGGCATGTGTGCATGCACAAGTATTTGTGTTGAAGTGGACATGGAGAAAGGAATTTTGGAATCTATCCTTCTCATATATGTCCCCTCAGTATGCAACTCTCACCTAAACATTGAAATGGAAAGGCGTGTGAGGAAGGGGAGAAGGTTGGGGGCAGTTACCTCAACCTACCCCAACAAAATTAAATCAACAATGTTCAAGTGGTCTTCAACATCACAATTTTGTAAAAAACTCTTAGTTTAGGGTAGATTTTTCATCTGTCAAGAAGATGGAGGTAGTTGGAAAACTAAGTTTGTATTCTTTTGGAAACCTCTATTAATTCAACAAACATATGACTGTGACAAAGCCTCAAGGTAAAGGTGATGTTTCGGGGTAGATCCAAGGTCAAAATGTGCTAGCATTGAGGTCACAATGTATTGAATACCTTGTGAAATGTGTCTCCAAATTATGGCATGCACTTTCATTAGTGTTCTTGCGTTGAAGTCCTACATTGCTCAAGAAATTTTTGGAAATTTCGTGTAGACATACATTAAAGGAGACAACATAAGATGGCATACTTCTTAGCTTTATCAATGCCTTTCAAAATTGTGTTTCCCTATGTTGTAACGTCCACATCCCTCAATATGGTCAGTGGGAGGGGCATTCACTAGATCGGGGCCTCAAAATTTCACCCCATAGCCATCATTACGAATTTCATATAGCTAAAATGCATGTGTAGACATGGAAATATATACAGCAGAAATAAAATTGATCCACACACACATAACATGCAATTTCAAGCATAATTGTCACAGGCATATAAATTAAGAAAACCATTGCACATCAAATACATAAGAATACTTATCTTTAAAAAAAGAAGATCCAAGCAACTAGTTGTGTAGGAGTGATTTTCCACCCATCCATAGGCACCCTGTCCAGCATATACTCTTTCTGCAGAGAGTTCACCCCCAAGCTGGGTTCTAATGCCACCAAGGCAAAAGGAACACTTACAGGATTCTATCTCTTAGCCCACAACTCATTCTACTCTCTATGCTTATCCAAAAGCTCCACCAGAGCTCTATAGGGATCTCACTAAGCCTTCACAGCCATGTCACTCCTTCCAAATTCCCCACACAATACAAGGAATTAATTTCCCTTCACAGATCCATGGTTCCCTCGGGAAATCCAACCCTTACAGTGCTTACTAGTATGTGCAGTAAGAGTCCAACCTGTTGTAAGATATTGGAGAACCTCCTGCAACATTAATCCATGGCTTCTCAAGCATTCAAAAGTATCATAACTCAATGGGTAAAGGTTCCTATCTTGCCCAACCTCCATGCTCACCTACAACTATCTATTTTTCCTTCCCAAAACGCAACACTATCTTCAAATTCGAATTTCTGGGCTAAAAACAGTTTGGTAATGAACATGAACAACAATGGACAACTCTACTTAGTGTAGGAACATGCATGAGAGAATGATCAAAAGGGTGTTGACTCCAAGGATATGAGGTAAGGGTGAAAAGACAACTGACATAGCTTTTGACCATATAATAAATAGGACTGCTGACAGTTGACATAACTGTCACAACCCACATGCTTCAATAACTACATGAAATGGCATTTCCCACCAACCTCACATATGCATTCAATGATTGGATTAATAGTAAAGAGAAAATAATTAGATTATTTAAGGCACATGGAAGATTTTGGATGAGTTCTAAGGTTGACACATGGCAACGTAGGATTTGGTTTCCACATAGGCCCCCTTTCCCCCTCCCCTCTGGTGGAATCATAGCCCCTCTAGTGCTCTTTACACAGCCATCTTGAACCATTTTATTAATTTTCAACATAATATTTACATACATTTTGAATTGGCATGATAAGCCAATCATGTGGTTCAAAAAAAAGTATAAACATCATACATGCCTAGCCATTCTCTAGTCAGGACTTGTACTTGAGCTCCGCACTAGAAATCCATACTAGCATATTTACATCATTTACATATTTTTTATTAAATACATTCCAAGTCAAAATTGGCAGTATTACATGTGTTGTAGCCTTCAAGCAATTTCCACTAACAATTTCTCTCATTCGATGGAGTGTAGGTACAACCAAACATGTATTTTTCATATATGTCTTCCTCGAGTGAGAGAAGTTCAGGAAGATCAGAAAAAATTGAGACACCTAGTAGATCTAAAAGAGGGAGATTAACTCGAGGTCAAAATGTCATAAGAAAATTCCATAAACGCATGGAACTTTTTCTAGCTGAAGGGAGGTCATGTTCTTCTGATGACGAGACCATAGGTGACATCGAGGTTCCCTTGAGGTTCAAACATATAGTGAAACAATGGGTACCCAAGGATCTTCCTCCAGTAAACATGGGTTTTTGTCTAATCGAGAGGATATATCGAATTGCACCATCGTCATTACATGGTTTGGGGTTATTTTGCATGGCATAAAGGTTAGTTACGACAGATGTACTGAATTGATGGATTATGTCGTACCATGTTACAATTACAACGATTGGATGTGGATGGTCCAATATACACAAAGTATGCACAGATACAGGGTGTCTACAAATTATTTACAGCTAAAAGACAAGGATCAAAATAAAGGAGTGGCTATGTAAATTGACGGAAGGCCAAAAGGAACAGGGAATATTGCAAGTTTTATAAACAGCACACGACCTGGGTCAAAAAATAAGCAACCAAATTGCATATTTGAGGGGCATGAAGGAAACCATGTATTCATATGTGCCATAAAATCAATAGTTGCAAGGGAAGAGTTACTGATCGATTACAATTTGAATCGAATAGATAGAAACATTGTTACTAGTTTCGTGGTACATATACAATTTTACCCAACCTCTAATTAATGACTATAATATATTATGTGTATCATTCACGGAAAAATATCATGCATCCGGTAAACAACAATGTAATTGCACATAAATATGATCGGCAATATGTTTTAGTAATAAGTTTGTTTAATTATTAATTGCTCTGATATTTTATTTTTATCATTCACTATAAAATCTCATTCATCTTGTACTTTAACGAAACATTTTAATACTTCAATCTGGTTCTTATGATGTGGCAAGGTGATCAAAGAAGGACACCACCCTCTACTTTGAGACCATGGGTAAAATTCAATGTATTTGTACATAAATATGAGCAATATGTTCTACTTTAAGTTTTATTATTGTGTTTTTTCGTCAATCTATTGGTTTCATTTCGGTAATGTTTTCTATATTTTTGTCGTAGGGTAATCAGGGGAAGTCTCCAGCATTAGACATCTACGCTAAAGATCGTGATGTGGATGGTCCCTCTATGTAGTAGGTATACCTCATTGTAATTGTACAAATTAAATATGAGCAATATGTTTTATTATTATGTTTTTTTCATCGGTCTATTGGTTTCATTGTTGTAATGTTTTCTATATTTTTGTCACAAGGTGATCAAGGGAGGTCTCCGACAACGGAGCAATCCATGGATCATGACATGGATGAGCTATTGTTCCATGCAGACATTGCAACTTCCAAGGACCCATTGCATATGATAAATGCGACCATTAAAAAATACAAGGCAAAAATCCTTCGTTTGTTATTCATCCAACCTGCACAGACGGATGAGATTAGAGAAAAGGTTGATTGTTTGATCAAGAGAACTCAGGACTTGACTGTAAATTATACCATTATCACCATCAATTGTGCTTTTGGGAGGCCCAATTACATTTGATAGGAAGGACGTTAGTTCTTCTAGAAAATTTACATTTATTTTCTTTTTAACTACAAGTTCACTAACTCATAATAAAAAGAACCTACTTGTGGGAACTCGTGCACTAAAACCAATATTGCACGTATCACTCACTTATCGCACCATTTTGCATCTATTGTGGTTGGCATATTTTTGCATTTTTTCAATTGTGTTTATTCCACTATCACTCTCATTTGACACAAAGCCTTCACCATTGAGGAACCAAACAACATCCTAAGACAGTCTCATAGACTGCAAGCCCTATCCCCTCTCTCGAAGGGTGTTTTCACACCTTCCCCCTGTATTGCACATGGAGGGAATTCAAGCTGAGTTCATTCCCAAGAAGCATTGATAGGATCATTTGGTCGAGGCCACGTCTTTCTAGGTAAATTTCCTCCCCTTGGAGAATCTATTAATTACACCACTTCTTCCCCCATCAGAAGTAGTACCCCGTTGGCTTCTCCCCAAGGAGATCCTTCGGATCCCTTTAACCCATCCTCGCTCATAGGAGGTCATCTGTTTTTTACAACACCACATAGGTCTCCCCCTTGTGGAAATCACATCCCAAACAGAATGGAAGATCCGTCGTCCCTACCTTACCATTTATGGCTAGTTTAAATCGAACTGATTTGGCGAAACTGACAAATGACCCCATCGCTCATGATGCAACATGGTCGGCTATGCCAGACAAGCTTCCTTCCAATATTCCCAAATTTGAAGGAGAACAAGGAGACGATCCCACCAACCACGTTATGTCTTTCCACTTATGGTGTTCATCTAACAGCATAGTGGATGACCCCGTGAGGCTTCACATATTCCAGCGTACCCTCACCGGAACAACAGTAAAATGGTACGTAAACCTAGAAAGTAGCACCCATTCCACATTTGCGACATTGGCCACCGCATTTCTTACATACTTTCAACTGCCAATCCAACATGACCTAGGCCTCGAAATTCTCACTGAGTTTTGTCAAAATACATCCACCCACATTGCGTACCACATCCACAAGTGGCGTAGATGCCACACACTATGCAACATCGAAATACAACCTCACTTTTTGTTGCATTGGTTTATCAAATCTCCCCAACCCGCCATAGCTAAAGATGTCGCCACCTCCATGCCACAAATAGAGGAAGAGGCTATTCTAAAAGCACAACATTTTTACCTCATATATGCATAGTCTAGATATCTTTACACAATCCTTTCTGATGCCTCATGGCATTGGTCGTTGGATCCTACACCTTCGGGCGCATCACATTCGGGGAATGGGCTTATTAGATCCATTTCCCATTTAGGAAAGGTTCCTCCGACCACATTGGTACCATTCAACATGGTTTTTTATTTCCCATCCATGCCACCTGCGTTGGTACACCCTACGCCGGGTACCAACATCATCAATTGGTCAATTAGAATATGGACCATACAGTCCAGCATACCCAAACATCAACCAAACAATGACGGTTCCTACACCGCCAATGGCGCAAGTCGCTCCTACATCCACCTCTTATGGGGCGCAAACGAAATTCATCCTACCGGAGGGATATAATTCATATTACCCTTTCACATGCCCAACTAGTCAGCAACATCCCCCCAACATGGGGGTTAACCTAGTTCAACCTAATTATGTTCAACAAGCTCAACAATTCGAGCAGTTGAATGTCGCAAACCCCTAGAATCCACGGAATCAGGGGAAGAAGAAAGGTAAGAACAAACAAAATCATCATCCGGGGCAAGGGGGAAATCCCCCCCCAGCAAAACCAAAACATGGGTGATCCAAATGCAGGGAATAACAATCCCCCCAAACAAGGGAATAATCCTACCTTGAGAACCAATTATTGTTGCTCCATTTGTGGCGATTATAGTCATTACAAACATCATTGTCCTCTTATCCCCGACTATCAACAGTTAGCGGAATCTAAAAAGAAGATGGTGACGAACCCTCCTCGGGCACTGAATCCTCCCCAACCACAAACAGTAGTGTTAAAGCAACCCTTTGTCAATCAAGGGACAGTTACACAAGAACAAGATCCTCGCCCACCCGACGATGGCTCTTTCCAAAATATCTATACGCTGGATATAAACCTTCAGACACGAGCCAAGGGTTATGATGGGCCTTCCACCCCCCAAGTGGAAGACGTCTCTATCATCTCGGGGGGGGGGGGGGGGGGGGGGGCTCTGCAAATACTAAGTCTGAATACCGAAAAAATCCCACGGATTCCAAAAGTTTCGCTTCATCGTACCCCTAATAACCCTCACATGAAAGCCGCCCACAATTACAGTATTGTGGATGACTTGGATCAGTCCCCTGCGGCTATGTCCACATTAGAAGTGCTACAATATTTCCCAACACAAAGAAAGGCGTTACTCAATGCACTTGGTTATGTTGACCCTTCCGACTTGCACGTCATGACCTTTGATGTTGACAAAGGTGATCTGTGACCACCATCATCAGTCTCATTTCAAGTTCCAGTCACGGTTAAAAACGTCATGATCCATCGTTGTATCATCAACGAAGGCACATCCACTTGCGTTATGTTCGTAAAAGTATAGAAACAATTAGGATCCCCCGACTTGGTCCCCTCATCTATCGCTCTTCGCGCATATGATGGGAGACCATCCCAACCAAGAGGATTGTACCAAAATGTCCCCATAGAGCTAGGGGAAATTATGGTTATGATCGATATTGAAGTAATCGATGTTGAGCTCGACTACAACATCCTCTTGGGGCATAGTTACATGTACGCCATGAAGGAAGTAGCCTCCTCAGTCTTATGTATCATGATGTTTCCCTTAAATTGGAAGATAGTTACCCTCAACCAGCTTAACTATTATGACCCTAATACCACAAGAAATCCCAACAACGTCCTACCAACTATACTCGGCGATGATCAATCGTATGTTGACATTTCCCCCAGTATGTACAAGGACTCCAATTTGTTAGGGGCATATTCGGGAGCACCACCAAAGATCCCTACATCTACCGATGGACTAATGTGCACAATTTTCGCCACTAAAAATGGAGTCGCCTCCACCTCAACACCATCATCAGCACCACCGCTGATTCATGGCATTGAACAAATGTTGAGTCCATCGGTAACATCGATTTTTCAAATCCCATTCTTGTATCCTCCCACAGGTGTACAAGGGACGTCGGTTATGGCTCAGATAACTCTACCTGGGCTAACTTTGGGAATCCCTTTGTGGTACCTAACACCACCCTTCCCAAAGATGGATTCCAATCTAGTTTCCCATTACAAGTTTGTCCATGTGTCAGCTAGTACGGTTGCAAGGCCAGTAACACGACCAGTTATGACAGGCCAACCTATGACATCCGCAAGTACCCCACAATCGGTCGTCGCTGAGACCCTCAATGGGGGAACCAAACAACCCAAGTTGAAAGGTCCCCTATTACCAACCCCAACATCTAATTTGATAGAAACTGAGAAACCTAAAGCAGGGGGCATCAACCATCAGGAGTTGAAAGCCCCAATAATGATCAATACTCCCAATCAAAGGGTCACACTGTTGTGTTCTCTTTGCGGGCAGCAAGATCCAATCTATGTCCCACTCTACCGGAGCTACGAAATCTGCTTAACAATCTCGTTAGCATTAACCACGGTCCACCAACAGTGAAAGGGGGCACCCCTTCCTCGCCCACATCTAAATCCAAAACATTGCGTACGAATCACACATGTTCCATGTGCGCTCAGCATGGGAACTATACGCACCATTTCTCCGAACTCCCTCAATATTGAGAGGTGTTGGCAACAGTTCATCTCACTCAAGTAACCATTGAGTAACCCCCCTTCTTACACCAAGAAGTAGCATCCATTAATGTGATCAACACATTGGCAGCACCATCAATCACTACTCCCACAGAATTTGCACCAACTACAGACAACGTGGTAGAGCATGTAATGTCACAAGACCCATCTAAACTTACGACGACACCATCACACAATGGATGCTCGTCATGTGGGCACTCTACCCATATGCTCCCTCCTAACACCATCGCATGCATAATGGAGAAAATCAACACCCAGGAAGTCCAAGAATGCTTACATCCACGTGTACCAAGACCTTGCCGATCTTATGGAGAGACCACTCACTTCTCATTTCAGGGCCCCATTTTGCGTGTCGAACGAGAAGCTCGTCTCGAACTATTAAGACTGCAAAGTCAAATTGATCCCTTCCATACTGTTAAGTCAGTAAATTTTTCTGCATTTTTAGTTTTTCCTCTCCAAATTTTGATTTGATTTTTGAGTTTATCTTAGTTAATTGTTGGTTTTCAGTTTTGGTTTTCTGCCTTCTTAAGAATCTTATGAATGCTTGAATAAAGTTTGAGCCCAGTCTTCACATTTCATTTGATTTTGGTCATTTTTATGTTGGAAGTGGGTCAATATGAGTTATATATTCAAAAGGAGAATCAATTTTGACTTTAGAGAGTAGCTAAACTAGTGACCTAAACCAAAAAGCTGCTAAAATCTCCGATAAATTTGGCAAAAGTTAGAAAATCTGCTAAATTTTGGTTTAAAGATATTCTTGTAGCGCTACACCAAAGTTTAACACAGAGTGCGCTACAGGAATATCGTGGCATGAGTTTTTCGTAAAATCTCGATCTGATTTCAATCATCATGAAGAGTGTGAGAGTCTAATCGCATTTTGTGAAGTGTTTAACACGTGTATGCAGCATTTTCAGCATGATGTTTGTTGTTTGATAATCACGAAGAGAGGCAAGGGCATCATTACAGGTTATGCGGGTTTCAGTTGCACAGATACCAGCCAGTTCCGGGTTTCGCTGTCAAATCTCCCTCGTCACACGCATAATCACTAAGGATTTAGTGTTTGAGGAGGAGTCTTCATCGTTGAACATTAGATTACATTGCTGTGGAAGGAGACACCTGTGATTCCGGCGCCAGCAGAAATTAGGGCTTTGAATTCGTTTCACCTGCAGCCAAGAAAACGTTAGAAGGACACCTGTGCTCGAAGAGGAACGTTATTGACACCTCAATTTGAAGACATTACGCCACGATGCAGGAGTAATTGACAGGTATTACGTAAACCCTCATAACTGAAGAATTTGGGGTTTTTGCTGCTGCATGTCCTTCTGAAAAAATTGGTCGCTGAGAAAGGTGTAATAGAATGAAAGGATGAAGAATTCATCACTGAAATGGTTAGCTGAAGTATGATAGGAGGAATTAGCATGACTGTTCCTTTTATGACCTAATCTGAATAGGGCGTTGAAAAACTCACAGAATTGCCTGTAGAATTCAGTTTGTTTAAACAGAGGGAAGTCTGCTAGTTTGATACGGGTGTTACACAGGGAGGTTTGTAGATTTGTGCATGAGTTAAATTGTTATAACCTGCAGTACTATTTGCCCAGAAAGCAGCTTATAAAACACTTCTGAAACCTAAATCTATACTGTTCCAGTTCCTTGACAAGAAAGAGATGGGAAAAAACAGTAAAAGTGGTAAGATTAATAGGGCTGAACCCACAGACTTGACATGGATCCAAAAGCTTCTAGATTGTGCAGAGCTGTTCCAACAGGCAGGATGGTTGAAATTCTTCAAGAAGATAGATGGCTTTAATGCCCAAGTATCATGCAATTTTGCCAAAGGACTTAAGAATGAGATGATCATAATAGGTCCTTTAAGATTCAAATTGACTGTAGATTTAATTTCAGAAGCCACTGAAATTGATAATGAAGGCGAGCTCTGGTTTAAGAAATCTCCTTTTGAGTTTGACCCTCAAAGATACTTATTGCCCAATGTTGTTCCTGACTGGAACAAAGGTATCATCATTCATAATTTCAAGAGGGAATGGATTGAACCTTTAAGAATTCTTCAGAGCTATATAACTTGTGAAGTGAGGTACTCATTAGTTTTCAAATACCATCTCAGGTTTTTGCAGCACATGGCAGGGGTGTCAAAAATGAATTTGCCATTCTTTTTCTTCAAAAGCTTGCAGAAAATGTCTAGCAAAATTAAACAGCAGGATGATCAAACTTCTCAATCATTGTTTCATCATGGTCTTATCAAGTTGATCATCTCTACAGTGTTGCAGAAGGAAGAAAAAACTTGGGACTTCTTTCTATTTTGGTCAGGGATTCATTCCAAAGGAGAAGAACAGCAACCCAAAAGGCAAACTGATAAGGGAAGAGTAATGGTACAAAAGTTGGGGTATTCAGCTAAACCTGCAAACAAACATGGCATTAAAGTTAAAAAGGAAACAAAGCAGGTGGCAGATGAAGGACAGACTGACAGTCAGCCTCAGGAAATTCCACAGCACAGTGAAGTCAAATTCTCATTATTTGATGACAAAAAGGAAAAGGAAATTCCTGAAAATAAGTCATCATCTATAACAGTAGTTCATGAAGAGAGGAAAATTGATATCAAGGTTATTCCTGTAGCAAAAGAGGAAGTCCAGAATCTGCCCAAAAGCCCTATCACAGTCCTTTCGGATGATGAGGGCTATATGTTAGAGGATGAGCAGTTCATTCCAGAGATCAAGGTTAAAGCTGAGACTAAAGAAAATCAAGCTGCAGAGGACAAAACTACCAAGCCTAAGAAGAAGATAAAAAAGCTATAAGTGGTAGAGTTATCATCTGTCCAATATCAAGGGAAGACACTAAAAATGATGGGAGAGCCAGCTTCTTTATGGAGACCTAAAACTAGGTCTAAAAACAAATTAAGATTAAATATGAAAAAGTTGTTGAATCCGAAATTGAAGACTGATAAGGTAGACATTTCTGATGAAGAATCCATGGAGGAGCAGTCAAAGAAAAATTAATTGCAGTCAGTTAAAAAAGAGGATGTTGGGTCTGTAAATGTAACAGGTGAAGAAAGCTCTAAATCCATCGTTGAAAACAATTCTGGAAAATTGTTAACAGAAGATATTAAATCAGCACAGGTAATAGGTGTTTCAAACCCCATCATTGAAGATATTGCTGTAAGACCATTGACAGAGGAATTGATGTTTAAGAAGTATAACATGTTTTGGAAACCAAGTGAAGATCAGGATGCTGCAATAGAAAAGCTGGTAAATTCTGACAAGGATAATTTGAAGAAGACTGTGAAACAGTACAAGCATCAAATGAACTATATGCAAGAAGTAAACGATGGTTTAATGCTAGCAAATAGAAGATTGAGGGAAGATCTTCAAGATACTCATGACAATTTTCAGGAGTTGGTGATTGATGCAAAGGAGGCACTCAGGAGGAAAAGGATGGCTGACAGGAATTGCTCAGAATTAGAAAGGACAGTTCAGACCTTGCAGCATGAAAATGAACACCTACACAGAAGGATAGCTGAGCTGGAGCAAAAGCACAAAAAGGTGAAGAAAAGATCCTCAAGTCCAGATGGCATAGCTTTGCTAGTGGAGGCATCGAAAGAGATCTAGGGCAGTTAGGTTCATTTAAAGCTTTTTGTTAAGGATTTGCTATTTTTAGCAAAATTGTAATTTGTAAAAAAGTAAATGTTATTTTGCCTAATCTAGTCATTCGATGGAGGATTAATAGGAGAAACCCTAACTGTTTTGGGGGAATGAAAAACTATTTAGAGAGGGAGAAAAGAGATTGTAAGGGTTCGAATTTTTGGAGAGCTAGAGGAGGTCTGCAAACTGTGCTTTCATCCAGACTTGTTCACTGCTAAGTATTGCAAACTCTCATATTGCATTTTTGATGAAACTATGAATATATGACTCCTTATTCCACTTCTGATATGTGTTGGCTTCATTTTAAACTTATATAGTTTCTTGATTGACAATTTCATTTCTGGTTTTATGTATGATTTCCAGTAAGTGCTTGTCTTTTATTGAATGAATTTCAGTGCAATCTTTTGGTGAATTTCTGAGATATATGTACATCTTCATGGATAAATGTATGTGAATTAGTTTTTACTTATTGTTGAATGTATTCCCTTATGCTCTTGAAGTTTTCTTACCAAAACCTACAAAACAAAACCCTAAAAACCTAGTTTGGATTGATTTCATTCTTGAGATTGTGTTGGCTTGTTACCTTAGCCTTAGTAACAATTTCTGACACAAACACATACGACCCCGCAAAGGCCAGAAACCAAGGAGGTAACACCTACCTTACTGAACAGCATTGATACCACATCATCTTTGGATGGTTTACTCACTAGTGACAATTCATCATCTCTCGATGAAGACTTGGATCCTTCGCAGCCACCACATGTTGCATAAACATCAGTGAAAGGTGCGTTATGTTTCTAGTTATTATTTATGCATCAGTGATACCTTAGTTACGTTCTTTACTACACTTGGGTATGTGCATTGTATGTGCAAGATTACGACTGAGACATGCAGTAGACTCTTTTTTTTTTCATTATAAGAACAAGACTCCATCCCTCGGCAATGGTGTCATGCCTCTCTCACAGGTATCATTTCGAAACTGGCATATAGGCAATGTTTTCCCTCTGCTTACAATGCATTTACCAGTATTCCCGTTGTTAACCATAGGGCCTTAAATTCCAGCCTTAACGTGCCATCAATGTAATAATTGGAAATAGTATGATCCCCCATGGGTGTGCATACCATTTCCATCCTAGTCACCAATTGACACCCATGATGTTGATCCCCCACGAGTCTGAGGAATCTAATCCAGCTAGAAAAGACCCCCCCTTAGAGTATCATTTTATAGTTATGCATTTACTCCACCAAGTAGACCTCATATGATCCCTTGGCGCATGTTACGAGAACGATTCACAGAGCCCCCTCATACCTCCATGAGCACTTTAGCTTCCCCAATCTTCCTCGTATCATCACCCCCGCAAAGACACCTATGGGGCCCCCACCCTCTGAAGTAACCAGTTACATTCAGTTATCCCGCAGGCATACACTACATGGCATCGTTTCATGGGGCGCCCATCTTTGCGTCTACAATTTAACCCTCACTTCATCATTGGAAAGTGTACCCCGATCTACTCAAAACCGTGAGGATTCAGCCCATCATCAAATTGGTCCCCCAATACACCCAAAATTGTGGGGACCCCACTGATATTCTTTATGCACAAACAAAGTTCCCTTGACACCTCACATTGAGGGAACACCATATTATTTTGGAAACAACCCATGGTCACCTTTGATCGATGTATTTAAGTCTCCATATTTTCAACAATATCTGTTTTTTCGGTTACCATTACCATTTTTTTTGCGTATCCATCAAATCCCTTTCACTTACAGTTTGTTTCCACCAATTTCAATTTGTGTCGTCCCGAAAGAAAAGATGTCGTCCTTGCTCCCCATGTTTACATCGATCAAAGGAAGTTATGAGCCCCACGTTTATCAACCAGTCTTGTGTCAGGTTTGTCCGTCCACTAGTTGATTACAATATGATCTTGGTTATTAGGATAGGACCCTCATCTTATCATATACTTCAACTCTCGTCGATGTCAAAATACTATTTTCTGAGAGTTGCGGTAGTTGCAATTGTACCTTGGGATCCATTTCAATCATTATAAGGGATCACCTTGAACTTAGTAGGGCGAGTCATTAGTGCTCCCTAACTAAGTGGTTTCCCCTATGATCGATGTCAACACATCATCGCATCAGGGTGAAACGTACTTTTGAAGGTAGTAGTTTTCACATTTTGAAATCATGATAGTAGTCTATTTGGTGCGGTGAAGCGCTCGGGAAGATTTACATACCAAGTTTAGTCCCCCACCATAGTGGGTTCATCATGGTCACCAATAGTTCTACTTCTTCAATATTTTGCAGCAGCTCCGGGTGCTTTTACTCTAACATGGATTGAAGCCACCTTCATCCATGTCCCAGCATTATATTAGAGACGACACCTTTGTTCTCTCTCATTGTAATCACTTTGACAGCATTTCACAAGCATGGGTATGCCCTCCTCATTTGTATAAAAACTATTCTTTATTACAACTCCAACGGTCATCACCAACAATCTTCCCCCATGGGAGAACCTTATTTTTTCCACATATGCTTCGTCCTACAAAACAGGAGAGAAACAACAGAAAACATGATGCATTATTGCCTGAACAGTACCCTCCAAACCTCATACATCAGGGGGCATCTGTTAACGCCTAAAAGTCATACACATGCGACATTTCAGCGATTCATCCAGTAAAGGGTCATCAACATAAAGAATGAATTTCACCATAGGAATCCTCAGCATATCCAAAACAAAGCATGAGTCCATAAGTGCCAATAAATAGTCAAAACAAGGGGTAGCATGGGTATTACACAGATGACCCGCGCTATAGCGCATGTTACCTGAACAATGCCCGCGCGAATTTGTCGCAAACGGCAGGACCACTCACTCCCAATGGTGCATTAAAGACTTAATCCTCCCCAAATATTTGAATTCAGTTCCTCACACACTTGGGGGGCATTAATCAGCCCCCCTTGTGTACCTTGGAACTAGTTCATGAAGAAGGAGAGTTCACATTTGGATCTAGTTGTTTGATGGCCACCTCTTGGCCTATAAAAGGAAGCCATTGGCATGCATTTTGTAAAGACAAATTAGAGCAAGTTTATGCTGATGGATTTGAGTTGGACCTTCCTCATATCCCACCATTTCCTACCATTGTGAGCATTTCCAAGCTTGCTTGCCACCTACCATCGAGGGGAAAGTGTTTCTCTCCGTTATTATTCCACCTACTTCACATTTAGTTTGGAAAAGAAAGGCCTCCCTAAGGGATATTGTTGGCTTCCCTTGAAGCCTTCACCTCCTAAGTGTGGTACATCTATTCCATTGGGAAATACAAGAGTGGTGTAGCATACCTTTGGTTGTTGTTGGAGTTTGTATCTTTCCCCCATATCTTTCATTTTATTTTTTATCAATATTTTCATGTTTGGATGTGAACTACACTAACAATATCTTGCACTATCACTTGGAGGAATACCAACCACCATCAAAGGGGCTCCAAGGACTGAGGCCTTGCAACAACCTACAAGGCTTAGCCCCTCACAAAGTGGAAGAGCGCACTTGTGCAATTTTTTCCATAACAGACTTCTTTCATTTTGTTGGAACTTGCTTATGTTTTCTTACCAAATCTCTTGTTCAAATCTATGAGATTCTTTTCTCTCCTATACACCTCTTCATCCTTTAGAAAATGGTATGTATACAATAACTAATCTTGCATGATAAGCAATGTTGAGCTTCCTTCTACTGGCTATTATTTCTAACAAAAATCTTCTCTCCAAAGTGATAAGCATCCAATTCTTTCACAAATTCCTCTGCTCCTTTGAATTTGTTGAATTTATAGGCCCCAACCACAAGTGGGATTGGTGGCCATGAGGCTTTCTTGTGTTCATTCAGGAAATGTCCAACACCATTAATGAATACTTGCCTCGCCATTTCCTTCAATATGATGTAATTTGTCACATATCTAGGCATCAATGAGGGGCTCTTTGATCCCCCGTACATGTGTAGATATGTGCCTTCGGGAGTGAACTAGTAGTCTCCATATTCATTTATCACTGTGAGTGCTTCATCGGACATACAATTGGGTTCTACATCAAAATCAATTTATACAAGGGCATAAGAAATTCTTCACAAATCTGATTATAGAAGCCTACATGCATATGAGCCCACATAATCTTATAAGCTACATATATTGGAATCTCATTTGGGTTCCAATTGCAACCGAGTTTTGGGAAATTATATAATGACATATAAAATTCAGCTTTCTTTTGTTTCATTCCCTCCTGAGCAGCTTTTATGCCCTACATCATATTTTTTGAAATAATATCCACCCAGTTGAATACGGTGTTGTGCATCGTGACATGATACAATAGTGGAATCCAACTGAGCTTGTAAATGCTTACATTGGCTCTCCCATATCTTCTGCATAAAATCATATCAGCAACCTTAAATGGGGTTTTAAGATTCTTGGTTTCATATTCCCCACTAGCCCTTTGTCACAATTGTTTTCCTAGGATTAACATCTTCTTCGCGCATTCTAAATGTTCAATCTTTAAACTCTTGACCCAATCATTTGTTAAGAAGACCTTTGGTGTTGGGAGTTTGTACGCCTTGCCTATATGAGTAGGATGAAACGAAGCAAAACCATTCCCATTAGCGGTCGCAATAATCCTAGATTTCACATGTACATATGGAAAAATCCACCCAATCACTTCTGAACATGGAAATAGTTATGGACGTGTGGCAGCTTTATGAAAAGCAGACTTATTGATATTTTGGTATATCAAGCTTTCTTCTATTGTTGCATTAGGTATATTTTGATCTCTTATGAGGTTATAAAGCTCTCCCCACTTAAAATCAGGAGCTATCCCTGTAGTAGATTTGGTATCCTCGAACTGGACCTCCAAGGTTGTCTCTGGAACCATTTCTTCATCGGAATCTAATAACACCAACCTGGTATTACGCTTGGAGCTCCATTTAGACATATCTGAATCCTGCGACAAAAAAGCAGCATCATTGGGTTGCATGGGCTCCATTAATAACACAACTAGGCATATTTATATTGAAAAGAATAATTACATGAAGAACTCGATGAATAAACTGGGCATGCTATCTCCTAATAGACATTTTCACCCTTCCTTATCCAGATCATCAATAGAAACCAAATATAAACATACTAACAACAAGTACATAGTATTATTCTTAGCCAAAAATTGCTCATGAAAACAAACTGTAAATTAGAATTTGAAGGCCCATCTAACATGCATGTATTTGGAAAAATCAATAAGTTAGATTTTGGCATCCCTTTAAGCAGATAGTCACGTTAAGGACCAAGTAATAAGTATTAGGGTTGAGCAACACCTCCCTTTGTTTACAAATAACGGTTAAGCACCAAGATTCCACCATTTACACTAACTGGATTCATCAATCTTAGGGCCTCAACCATACTTCAAGCGCTCACATAGGCAAAGGACGGCTAACTAGGGTTTAATTGAAAATCACTAGTCAAAACTGTGTTTGAGGAAAATCCTGCAGGCTAGGGTTTATATTCGTTTAAGCAAAAAAACTACGTTCAAGACGGGTAAAAGGATTTAGGTTTGCAGGTCGCTCCCTTCTCATGAAAATGCATTCGACCTAGTTGAAAATGACGATCTAAGGGTATTTATGGCCTTGAAAAGTGACCGTTAGTTAGGGTTTAAGCGGTCCTTCTCTAACCAACATCGAGTATGAGTGCACAAACTGAGTTGATGTTATTTTGAAAACAACATGCTTAGGCAAGACTACAAACTAGGGTTTATACCGATATTCTTAAAGCGATACAGCTAACCTATTAGGGTTTGTGTGGCATGAAGACCTTATAAATGGGAAAGACGGGTTATCATAACTACTCAACAAACTCCATGATAACCTTTGTAATACCAATCATTCCCTCCAAGTGTAAAAATTTAGTAGACAAAGACAAAATAACCTACCTGTACCGGTGACAAGAACGTCGTTGAGCTGGTGATCGACCTGGCAGTGTTTTCTCGTCCAAGTGGCTTGAGGATGTAACGACATTCAAACAACAAATAACGAGCTCGTAACGAGGTTCCTTTCTTTAAATATAAAAATTTTCAAACCCTAAACCCTTTAGGACTTGGTCAACAACTCCCGTAGCAATGGTCTCTTTACAAAACAATGGGGTGATGTTAGCACTTCTACAATTGAGAAAAAATCAAATTTATAGCTCTAAATGCAAGGCCAATCATGTTCGCATCAAAGTTAAAACAAGAACCATTTCTATGTGTTTCGGAGTCAAAACACATTCTACGTTGATACGTTTGGTTCCAAAACCAAACGTATCAATGTAGAATGTGTTTTGACTCCGAAGATTCAAACAATGTTATGAAGGCTATCGGTGCCAAACTCCCGTGGCTACCGATTCGTTTCGACTTTACTTCTCATTCGTTTCCGATAAAGACATAAGCATTCTACGACATGTGGTTTTTAGTGGAAGAACCCAAAACCTTTGTGAAATTGTCAGGGAGGAAAACTTTTCGAAGACGATTATTTGAGCGTCAAATTAACAATGGGGCCGACAAGCTTATTGATAACTTGTGCGATCAAAACTTTAGTTCAAAAAACTTTTAAGTTCAACAAATACCAACGCAAATCTAGGTCATTGATAAGTTTCCGGGGTAGAATTTCAAAGAAAATCATGACTGTATCGGCGTTAAATATAGAACTCACCCGATAGTTTCGGCATGAAATGAGAAAAAAAACCCAACAGTTTTGATGCGAAATTGGAAGTTGATCCGATGTTTCATTGTAATTGTGGTAAGTCGTCGAAACAGTCATAAATAAATAAATAAATCTAATTGTTAACTCTTCTATAAACAACCAAGATTAAAGTAATTCTTCGGTGAAAGCGACCACTAAAAATTAAAATAAAGTTAAAAGTTGAATTCAAATATAGGGAGGGGCCCTAATTTTGCACAAATTTGGGGAAAGAGATGCAGCTGCAACAATTGGCGACTGACTAGGAGAACTTAGATATATGCAAACAAAGAATAATCTTTATGGAAAGATTAGTTTAGTTAAGGTAAGAACTCATTTCTACTCATTAGCAACTTCTAATTGTAAGAGTCATAAATTATTAATCTGCCTTGTAGTTTAAAAACAGTTTTGTTTGAGGCTGGAATAAGTATCACATTGACCCAATATTACCATTAGTATTTTAGGGATAGGGAGGCTTAGTTAGGACTTCGTAACCACTTTCCTGAGGCCAAAGTATGAATTTTATTTACCGAACCTATCATTTTGAAGCAACTAGGTGGGAAACCACATTTCAATAATAAAATCTGACAGATGTAACCGTTTGTTCCTCATTCCTATACCAGATGCATTCCTTTGATGCATTAGCATTCTTTGATGCTTTATTTGCTTTGATATGTGGTTCCCTTTCTCTTTAGAGGTAATCCGAGTCTCTTCCATCCATAGTGTCCTTTTGTGTGGGAAATGAGTATTTTGTTTGGTTTTTCATACCCACAGATGGAGAAGAGCCTTCTTTGATTGTTATCAAAAGTATCCTCCTGATCTGCTTTGAACATCCGGTTTTGTATGTTCATGCCTTCGTTTAAATTTTTCAAGCATTCATCTTTAACTTTTCTAGACGTTCAGACTAGGGAACAACTGACTCTATTTGTGCCTTTTGACAATAATATTTTTGTATAGGATCATTTTGATTGTCATACATCTGCGAGACTTTCCTTTCGTTCCATGGGTCAGCCATAGTATACAACTTTAAGACAAGGCTATTTATATGTTTGAGTAAGCGGAGCTCCAAGATAGTAACCTATAAATCTTTGTCCCAGCAATATGTATAGGATTTAGTTCATTTTAGTTTAAAATGGATTGTGTGATAAGTTTTCCAAGAAACAGAGTAATAAGATAAGGCGGACAGGTTAAAATCCTTAAAATAATAGTCCTTGAAATTGCACCATTGACTCTTCACAACAGCAAGAAACGTTTAAACTTCGAAACAATTCTCACTCCTCCTAAGATATAAAAGATCTTTTTCTAAAGAGATATTCCATGAATAATATTAGATCACAGCTTCCCATTCATCAATTTGACTGTTGAGCTAACTTTATTCAAAGATTCAAAACAAAGCAAAACAATAAAATGAATAATAGTTAGGTTAAAAATAAGCAATAAACAACAAACCAAAAATTTATTTATGTACAAAGGTTTTCCTATAACTAAGAAAAATATTGCTTG
The DNA here is from genome assembly GCA_027924585.1 of Larix kaempferi. Lineage (NCBI taxonomy): Eukaryota > Viridiplantae > Streptophyta > Pinopsida > Pinales > Pinaceae > Larix > Larix kaempferi. Next base: position 27,750,955 of record BSBM01000361.1, read on the forward strand.
AGAGCTTGGTTGTTTATAGGAAGAGTTTCCACTTCCCCTTGTAGATTTTGTAATCTATATGTTTTGGGGCCAAGATTCTCAGCGATAGTGTAAGGGCCAAGCCATAAATATTGAAACTTGGTATGCTTGCCCTTTTCCTCGTGGGGTTGGTCCCACATTAAAACTAAGTCACCTACCTCAAATTCTTTCTTCCCTACTTTCCGGTTATCAAACCATCTCTTAATATTGCATTGGTGTGAGTTAAACTTATGTCTCGCCTTTTCTCTTTCTTCATCAAGTTTCAACAGGGTATTAATTCTTCATTGCATAACTTGAGTATTGGATCCTCTAGATGCTTGTGCTAACTGTAGTGATGGTAAAAGAACATTTGGTGAGAGTATGGTCTCTTTTACATAAACCAAGGTGTATGGGGAAACTCCTAGAGCATTCTTGGGAGTGACCTTATCAGCCCATAAAGCATTAGGAAGAGCAATATGCCAATTTCTTTGGTTTTCAATGATTGTTTTCTTTAAAATCCTAATTAAATTTTTATTCGTAAATTCTGCTCACCCATTCCCGTGTGCATAATAATTTGAATAATAATTCAATTTAATTCCCTTTTTAATAGCAAATTCACTTAATTTCAAAGAAAATAAATATGAAGCATTGTCAAAAACTAAATAAATTGGAACCCCAAACTTGGTAATGATGTTCTCTTGCAGAAATTTAATAACATCTTCATTGAATTTTCGCAAAGGGATAGCTTCAGTCCATCAAGTAAATTAATCCATGGTTGTGAGAATGTATCGGTGTTGCAGTGAGGAGTTGGGATTAATTTCACCGATGACGTACAAGCCCCATTGTTCGAATGGTCCATAGATTATTACCAGTTGCAATGGTGTTGCTAGTCTTGCTAGTCTTCCCGCACATTTTTGGCACACAACACATTTTTTAGAAGAGGCATGCGCATCCTTGAAAACAGTAGGCCAATAATATCCTGCTCTTAAAATCTTATGTGCATTCATATCTCCATAATAATGGCCTCCAACGGGCCCATCATGCAGTTCCTTTCACACCTTCTCTGCATCTTCTTTTTCCACGCACCTAAGAAATACCCCATCATAATTTATTTTGAATAGCACTCTGTTTATTATTTGATACGAGGATGAATTCAAATGAAGGGCTCTTCTTTGTTTAGAATTCTAATGCTCTGGAGCATACCCATGTTGTAGATAGTGTACTAGATCACGGTACCATGAATCAGGGGTAGTGTGAATGGAACAAACTTCTATCAAGTTCATCTCAGCCTCATTGTCTCCATTGGCTTCTTCGGTTGGTTTCTTAGTGATTAACTTACATAGTCCATGACCTTTGCCAATGTTGGCGGGCTTAAATTTTAAATCATATTCTTATAATGCAGTTACCCAATTCTCGCGTCTTTCTCCCAATTCCTTTTGTACAAATAATGATCGAACAACCGGATGAGGTACTATGACTTTGGTTTTGTTCTTAAGAATGTAGGGTCTGGACTGTTTTACAGCTTTCAATACAACGTAATCTTGTTTTTCTACATCTGGATACTTAAGTTCATCCCCTTGTAACCCAGTCCTCATGAAAGATATTGGATATTCATCTCTTGTTCTCCTTTTTTATTGAGCACTACTGCAAGGGAATGATCGGACGCGAATGTATAAATGATAAAATCTTTCTCAAAGTCTAGACTGCTTAATGATGGTGCATGTGCAATTGCAGTTTTGATATCTTTAAAAGAGTTCTTTTTTACTTCAGTCAATTTAAATTGCACGTCCTATTTAACCATTTGTTGCAAAGGTTTTACAATTTGTGCAAAATCTGGTACAAACCTTCGAACAAAGTTTATCTTTCCCATAAATGATTGCATGGTTTTTTTACTATGGGGCATGGGAATCTGGAGTATAGCTTGTATTCTTTGGAAGTCAATCGAGATTCCCTTTTTCGAGATGATGTGTCCCAGTAATCTCCCTTCTATAACAACAAAAAATCCTTGCATCGATGGTAGGGGTTCTCCCCAATGAAAAGTCTCAATTAGACAATTGACTGTTTGGAATAGGGAACCCGTCAATTTTATTGTCCGACTACCAAAGGATATGCGAATGTAATGAGTTTATCAGTTATGGCCCGATCCACCGTTTAAAGTTTTATTACTTTGCATGCAATGCAAGATACTAATCCTAAATGTGCATTGTCCTACCTAGACTTGTTTGACGGGTAGACAGAGGCCTCACAAGGTGATGCACAGGTTCTTACCTCTCGTCTTACCACCCCTAGACTACCAATCAACCAAGGAATGCCTTAACTAAAAGCGAAACTTTAATCTATCTAACCTATCCTTGCAAGGAACAGAAATTAAAAGGGAGTAATGAATGTAACTACTTAAAACAATTCCAGAAGTTAGCTATTTAAAGAAGTGCATTAACAGTCACAAAATAGTATTAACACAAAGATAACTTTGAGATTGACATTATTTCATTCATTACTCATAATACACATAGAATTGCATTTCATATTCATAAACAATAAGATGTTTCACAAACCATGAGAATAATCCAACAGAAGAGGAAAGATCTTACAGCATATTGATGAACAAAATCAAGAAATAAGTTATGCACGTTCATTCACATATCTCCATGCAACACTCCATGTAATCCTTCACCCATCAAAAATTGTCTTTCTCATTAGAAGAAAATAGTTTCTTGCAACATGAGACTATTACAATATTTCACAAGCCAAAAGCCCCTTTCTCATATAGCCTCTCCTATTTATAATTACAAAATCAGCCTTGAGGTGACCTATCACTTCATATTCCCTAAAGTCTTTTGTTTTCCACAATTTTGTCCTTTTGTGGATGCAACATAAATAACCAAAATAGTAAACTAAAATACAATATTTCATCAATTGGATGGTACATTTTCTTGACTTTAGATGTAATCATTCCAAATACCACTCTCATAAGATATTACATTTAGTTGTCAAGGCTCTAATAATTTCAAGGCCACTCCATGGAAAGGTAAGTCTTTAACCATAGCATTCAACCCTTTTGGTGTTGTATTGTGACCATTTCCCAAGAAATGGGCATTCATGGTAGCTTGTCCAATATGTTGCTGGAGATATTTAGTAGTGAGTGTGTCTAGGATTTTAATAGCTGGGATATATGTCCATTCATAATAGTCCACAATTCTGCTAAGAGTTGCTCGTTTGGTACTAGATCTTCAACAGCACCAGGAGGCGGTAAATGGCATTGCTCAAATGCTCGATAAATGTTTTGGTGAATCTCTTCACACTTTGTAATAGAATCGTGTACCTCATTCTGCAGCTTCTTCTATTCCTTTCACAACTATCCAAGAGTGCTATGTCTAATTTGAGCTCGTCTATAGACCTTTTTGGCAGATGCGGAGGAATTACCTTTGCTTTCTTCTTGGAGGCAATTAACTTCTTCATTTGGTCATAAGTTCCTGTTAACTTCAGCCTTGTAGTTGCAGCCTCTTCATAAATTTGCTTCAATCTGGTTACCATTCCTTGCAACTCATATGTTTGTTGAGTTATCAATTCTTGGGAGTGAAACAACTATTCTTGCAACTCATAAGCACACTCATAAAACAATGTTAGATCTTGTCTTTGTTCTTCGGTGGAGTTCAGTTGTTCCACTAAGGACTCTTTTTCTTTGGTTAGGTCTTCTACTTGGGCTTGCAAAGCTCCCTTTTCTATCGTCATAGATTGAACCTGCTGGTCTAACTGAGCCTCTTTTTCTTGTAAACCGTTAATTTGAGTTTGAAGGTTAGCTTTCTCACCATCCATGATTACTACCTAGACATTCAATGAGCCCTTTTCATCTTCCAGACTCTTGACAGTCTGCATGATTTCTTATGTTTTCAACTCCAAAGGTATCTGAGCTATATCAGATATGATTGAACATATTACAATGGTTTGAAAGTATACTTTGTGGGCTGCACCATATTAGTCATATGCCAGTAATCATATATAAGCCATTGTTGTTGAAGAAATTTGAGAGACAATTGAACGTCTATTGAAAATTTAGAGTTAATGTGCCTAGTTTCCAAATTGAGTACATTACATTGGTATCAAATCTTGTTCCTCGACAGATGTGGGAACTAAAGAGGAACATGAAGGAAAAATTGTAGAACATAACCTTAAGAAGAAGAAGCGCAATAAGTGAAGAGGAAGTTTTCTTCAATGACTAGACTTGTAGAGGGCAGAATATTACCCACCTTCTTTCTTACCTTGGTCATAGAGGGGGAGGAGTTTGAATGGGAGAATACAAGGAAGGACCATGAGAAGATATCAAAGAAATATGACCAGGAATATCCAGAGATAGAGCATAACTTGCAGCAATGTGAAGCCTTACTACCAGAATGCTCTGCATCAAGAATGAGGGTGAGGATGTTTGGTACCTTCACAAAGAGAGAATCCAAGGGTTCCTCAGATAAGATTGGTTAAGGAAGAAATGAATCCATGGTCATTTTCATCATTTATATGAAAATGAGGAGAGATATAGTCCATTGAGGGAAGAACAATGTTGTTCCTCTTCTCAAAACAGTGAGACACCTTGTCCTACAGGTGGTGAGCTACAAGAAGAATCACTCCATGAAGAGCGCAATTCACTTCATGATCGTTGCAAAATGGGAGAAAGATGTGTAGGGACTGAGAATGAAGGACAAGAAACTGAGCCTACATTCATTCATACAAAGGAATGGTGCATAGGTGAAGGCCTATCAATAGTTCATGAAGTTCTTGACACTATGGTTTTTTATGGAAGAGAATCCACTAAAGGGTACTCAAGTCTCTGTGTGGATGAATTAGAGGTCACTATTAAAGGGCTTGATGAAGGAATGGGTTCCTTGGATAAAAAAGTGTGGGGTCATAGGGCTTTTCCACCTACAAGAGTTGGCATGGTATCATCTAGTGAATCTAGTGGTTCCAATGATGATGGTAGCGGAGAAACATCTCTTGGATCATATTTAGAGGAAGAACAAAAATCATCCTTCCACTCCCAATTAGAGCTTCACCATGAAGCTAATGTCAACTGCACAAAGGATGGAAACATAACACAAAGGTGTGAAAACAATTCTAATTTTTCTAGTAATCCTATTTCCTTGTAGCATCATGAGATAGAAGGCATTTCATGTAAGAATGATGATCCTATAGAGTCTTCAAATGTTGGCGTTCTATATTTGGATTTTGAAAATGAAGAATGTGTGGTGGATTCATGCCACGAACATTCTGATTTTGTATATCAGCCCCTAGAAGATGTGAACAAGGCACAAGACTTAGGAAATGACTGGTTACAAAGAGATATGAAGGAAAGTTTGTTAGCATCCCAAATAAGGAAACAAAAAGAAACCCATCTTTAACCATCATTTATTCCAATGGAAGAATATGCAGAAGTTGAGCATGACAGGGAGAAGGTTGGTGGAACTATTGCGTTGATGAAGGAACCACTTGTGATGGTTCCACATAAGGAGCATTCAGATTCGCAGGTGCTTGAGAAGAGGATTAACATGGAGGATGTTATCCAGACACTTGTTTTACATCAGGAGAATCATGAGCTACCTTTAGGGGAAAGAGAGTTAGCCATGAAGGAGGTAGAAGAGCATATTCTGTATGGACTAGCCAACAGAGGAGTATATGCATCCTTGGAATTGGTGGATGAAATTTGCAAGGAGTTGAGGATGGCATATTTTCCATCATCCCAAACATCTATGATAGTCCTGACATGTGGGGATGTAAATGGAACCTGTGGTTTAATGGAGGGACTTCTTGTGATGGTTCCACGTGAGAATCAGGATACTCACATATCTGCTTCTAGATTTGACTATGATTTGTTGGCCATACCCTTTGGGTTGACAAACACACCAATCCATTTTTCACCTTGTGAGTAGTAACAGAGGCATCTATGGTTGTTGTTAGATGCCTTCATTATGCATGGCGGGACATGGTAGTTTCACCTGAGACAGTTGGATGGGATAGGTAAAAATGATGTGATCCATATGACTAGTTTACAGAGTGCGCAAGAGGAGCTTCATGTTCTATTGGAGAGGCTCACAAAGGTTCCAATAAGAATTGGGAGTGATGGAGTGTTTCGGATGACAATGATGATCGAAGGGGTGCAACATAGACAATGGGGTCCTGGAATTACTTGGTTCAACAGTATAGCAGCTAGCATAAAAGATAGAGCCATTCGTCTCTTTTAGGATCCTATCCATGTAGAGCAATGGATTAGTTTCCTAAGTGGGAGCCTTTATGAGAGATGGATACAGTGTTTTCCTACATGGTGGTTTGGTAGACTACATGAGGCTCTGTGTGTTGATACTAGGCAGTGCAAAGGAGGATACAGTAGGCACTCTACATTTCTCGGGTTCATTTGGGACCCTCGGATCATTTTTGGAATTAGTTGTTTCAACTGGGTTGTTGATAGGATAGTAGGGGAGATGGAGCTATCTCTTGTGGGGACGACTAGAGTTCATGAGCATCCCAGACTCATGACCAATGATAAAGACATACCTCCTTTGTCAATATTCGGGGTTGAGTATGGCAGTAGGATGGTAGACCTCACTTGGATGCCTATGCAGGCCACTATCCATGGTGGTAGATTCATTTTTAACATATTTTTCAATTTGGAGATCCATGAGAGGAGGATGAAAATAGAGTATGATAGTGGGATGGTTATGATCAGAGTGGCGCAGCAGCAGCATGGTGGTACCTCTCTAAGATTATTTGGGGATCTTGGAGTCACAATACTAGACAGGTTTTTAGCAACAACCTGGAGGTGAGAGTCAATTTTGACTTTCATATGATGAGATTCTTAGTGGACCAGTCTATTGGGGAGTTGTGTGAGTGGTTGCAGTGTAGAGTTACTCTTCTTATTGGTAGTGGTCAAGAGGCTTCCTATGTTAGTACATTGGAGGACCATACATTGAGCAAAGTATACTTCACCTCCATTCGATTGGGTTGGAACCATGAGATCATTTTCATCCTTAGTGTGGTTCAATTTCTGGGATATAGAGTTGATGACTTGATCCATTTGAAACTGCAACCTTATAAACAGACATCATTAATGGAGGAAGCAGAAAAATTATTGTGCATAAGTTAGGGAAGGAGAACATGCACTACCACGCCAGATTTAAATTACTTAAGGATAAGCAATCTTGGGCGGGGAGGATTGTCATTGCCCCAAATTTTTAATATGGACCACTCCATTAGACTAGGGGATGCAATGGCCGTAGTCACTTAACAAAATTTATGAGAAATTATTAAGGTGGTGATACGGGCCATAAATTTGTAATGTATGAGGTCCAATATTTGGGATTAATGCTACATTAGACAACATTGAACAAGGAGGGCGCATAGAAGGGTGAATTAGGCCCACGTGAGTTGTAACTCTCATCCATGGTGTAAGGAATCTCATTATGAAGGCATCTTATGAAGTTGTAACTCACTGGGTTAAGAATAGTAAAGGAAGGGCACACTTATGGAGGAGTAACTCCCAAGAATCTCATGAATGTTGACCTGGGCTAAAAATAGCCAGTAAGGGTGCACTTGTGGAAGTGTAACTCCCAAATGGAATATATGACACTCTATGACATTCTAAAACATGATGTAGGTCCTAAATTTAGCCAAGGAGGGCGCTGAAGGATAGAGTGGGCCCACATGATAGTGTAACTCACCAAAAATCAAACTAAGCCTCTCTAATTCGAATTGATAAGGAAGATGAAGATATTATTTGGTCAAATAACATTAGAGAGGAATCAAATGAGTTCCAAGGTATCATTATCTCATGAAAATAAGATTTATTAATATTTTGTGAGAGAATTCTAGAATGAGGGGGAAAGGGCTCAATGGAGTCTATAAAAAGGATAAGGGCCTCTTGGGAAAGGGCTTTTGGACATTTTGATTTTGAATAGGAGAGATCTTGTGGATTTTAGAGCTTGGGATATGAGCCCCTTGATAGCTTGGGAGATGTTCCCCTTGCAATTGTAAATTGGTTTCGATGGTGAAAGATTCCACCCTAACTAGTAGAGAGGAGGAGATCATCCAGATCTCTTCACTGAGCTTCAATGCAGATGATTATTGAGAGGAGAAGTCACCTCCATATTTCTCTATAGATATTATTGCAGAATTTTATGTCCATCTTCAGTACCTAGTTTGATCTCTGGTTGGTGTGTTTGAGTTCCATTTTGTAGTAGTGTGATTTTTTGGTGTTTTTCGGGGTGTTGTGTTGTGTGGCTTCTGCTTGAGGAGGGCACACCTGTGGTTGTCCAAATATCACAAGGGAATTTTAAATGGCTGAGTATCACTCATATTTGATGGAGGGCGCACTGGAGAAGTCATATCTATGAGTTGGGGTCGAAATCTTGCTGGTGGAGGGCGTAACAATGAAGACAATTTCTCATTGGAGAAGCATTCCACCCTCTCTTTCTCTGTGGTTCTCTAGCATCCATTTCTCTCCATTCTGTAGTAGATTTCTTCATGTATTTCGAGTTGTTGTAGTATTCATATATGTACTCTCTGTAAATGTCCCTTTCATAATAAAATCACAGTGTTTTTCCTCATATGTTGTCCAATACACAAGCACTAGTTAAACTATGAGTAAATGGTTATCTATGAGTAGATCTGTTAAAAATGTGGTTGTGTAAACTTAGTTTTCGGGTGTGAAACTTTCATATGCTTCCATGGTGTCTTTTAGTAATCCATTTGGATTGATTCAGGTGTGTTTGGAATCGTTTGGTGTTGGTTTGGGAGTTCTATAGTTGTGGGTGTTCTCAATCTTGTACCGGTGTTAAGGGGGTCGAGAATCATCTTCTAGTTCAACTAATTTTGAGTGTTTCTGGGTGGTGAGAACTGTTCCATTATGTCGAAGTGTCATTTCCATTAGGAAACACTATTTATCACCCAAAAAGGTTTTTGTATGCCTGAGATATGATCATTTTATCGGTCGGTTAAACTGTACAATCATGCTTGCGCACCCTCGGTTAGAAATGTCTGTGTAGTTTAAGTTTCAGTGTCCAAAAATTCTATCTCTGAGTCAATTAGCTAAGTTAGGGTGTATTTGGGTCGAGTTGAGGCTGCTTGGGAGAAATTCGAGTGAGTTAGGAGCTGTTTGGAAAGAGTTGGAAACCTAGTGTTTTCCGGGCTCAACCTTGAACTAGTGTCCCTAGTTTTAAATCCACTGGCTCTATGGGGTTGTGTTGGAGTTAATTTCTCTGATTTTTGGATCGAGGATATTACAGAGATATCCAAGCTATATTATATCTGATTGAACATATTACAGTGGTTTGAAAATATACTTTGTGGGCTACACCATATTAGTCATATGCTAGTAATCATATAAAAGCCATTGTTGTTGAAGAAATTTGAGAGTCAATTGAACTCTCTACAAAGACATCTCGCCATGCTTCCTCCTTTCTTTTCTTTATGGCAGATAATATGGTTAAAATCCCCATCCATAATATAATTTGTTTTTGAATGTTAAAATCATAATTGAGAATGAAAACTAACATTTTTTTTTCATTCTAGGTGTTGGGAGCATAAATATTACATATACACTTGAAAAGCATTATTGAAATTATTATTAAATGAAAATAATATCCAATTTTCGGAACATACCTCATTCTTAGTTTACGAGTTGGAGGGGTTCGTTTCAAACTCTCATGATGTACCTTGTACTTCTCTCAAATTAAAGTGGCATTTTTTTCACAAAATTTTCTTTATCTTCACGAATGATTCTTCTGATAATTTTGGCTATAGAAGGAGTAACATATATTGTCTCTACTACATATCTACTTGTTTAAATCTATTTCTTTTTATAGTTGAGCATATCCCTCTATGATTCTAGGATAAGGTTTTCATAGGTTACCTTGATTTGGATTAATGTTGACCCTAAAGATAAATCTTTGTGGATTGTCACTTGAGTATCAAAGGGTTTGTTTTTAGCCACCTCTTTCTTTCTAATAATATTTGTTTGCTTCCTACCCAACAGTTTTTTAGTCCTCCTTTATGGAGACAAAGGACCATTCCTTTAATGGGAGATTAAGAAATTGATTCTTGTCCTCGACGTTATCCCCATTTTTGACCCATTAGGGGTTTTATGTGAGACTTGTCCATGATACTCTGTGATGGTAATAGATCCTGGTTTCTTCTTCTTCATGGTGTTTTTCCTTTTCCTTATTTTCTTCCAATGAAAGACTATGTTTTTTTTTCTATTGATTGGTTTTCAAGGGGTTCTTTCTCCCCTTGATTTTCTAGAGTGATGAACCTATTTTGTTCTACATGCTTCTCTAAGGGTGGTTACTGACTTTTTTGATGGGGTTTCCTCTGGCTATGATCTTGATTTTGTGATATTCTCCTTTTAGGATTTTGGACTTTTCTGATTCTATCATCTTTAGCAACAAGTGCTTTTGGACAAGGACTACTTTAAGGGAAATCCTTTAAGACATGTCCATAATCATGGCATAAATTGCATTTCATCGATATGTTCTCATAGTCTAATTTATGTATGTATATCCAATTGTTCACTTAAAGATCCATGGTCCATGGAAAGTCCATTTCCAAATCTACCTTGATGCATATTTTGACACCTGCATAAATGCAATTCTTGGGCTCTAATTTGTTGATGAATTTCCCTAACACATTCACAATTTCTTCTAGAGTTTTGGAATCCTAGAGGATCCTTGAAAGGAAGGGCACATAAACCCAAACAAAGAGTGTTATGAGAATTTATTCTCCCAAATCGAATTAGAGGGGCAAATAAGTTTAGATAATGGCAATTGGGCCCATGAACCAAGGACCAACCTCTTTTTTTATTATCTATGTCCTACTTTTGTTAAAAAAGGTAATATAATACTTTCCCACAATTAAAATATTTAACTAAGCAAATAAAATTAAGAACTAGTTGCTTTTCGCCTAGACATCAAGGGGTTTGAGACTTGTTTAGGTCCTAGTGAATTCACCAACTATGACTTTTTCAAAAATACAATGGCTTTATAGATAGTTTTTTTTTTAATTTTTTATTTTTTATTTTACCTAAAGCCTCGATATGTTAGTTCCAATCTCTTAATGAACCTGGAGGCCAACCCAATCTTATTCTTGTTATTTTTATTCATTATTGCATTTGCAATCACCTTGAAAGATGATACATTAGCTTGGAAAGGGGATGCATGTCCTAAGGGGTGTTATTGTCAAAGTGCATTGCAAATTAAATAGTCACAATGGGACATTTAATGTAGATCCACACCTTGAATTAGGTTCAAGGTGGTGAGCTGAGAAAAGAAAAAGAAAAAGAAAAAAAGAGAATGAGAGAAGGAAGGAAGAGAGAGATAAAGATAAAACACCATGTGCATTTTGTGGATTAGTGAAAGCTTAGGGACATATTATGTTAAATCTAATTGAGGCATTTTGTAATCTTATTTTGGGTTTTAAGGGTGTTCATTTTAGTAGATTTTGTCATTTTAATCATAAACACATTTGCATAAGACTAAACACCTTTATGAAGGCAAAAAGAGCCTCGAACCTAAAATTTAAGCAAGACGTGACAAATGAACAATATGACCAACATAGAGAAAGTCAAACCCTTGTAGGGCATGCTTAATGTCATATTCAATCTTTGAACCCTTAGGGCGAAAATAATCTTACTCAAAGTCTGGGCAAGACACTAATTTCAATAGAAATGACACTTAGTACTTACTTAAAAAAGAGTGTAAATTGAAACAAAACTAATGCATAAATCAAAATGCTAACGGGAAAATTGTTATTTGAATGAAAGGTAAATCTAGTTGTTTACAAATAAAACAGAGTGGAATTATATTGTGCCTACTCTAGGTTATTGCACAAGTGAAGAGTTATGTATGGGTTCATCTTACACATACAAATAACATGTAAAATTAATAATCAATTTTATAACTCAGATGGGAAAGTGAAACAACAAATTATAATATAAAGTTCTAACTATTCCAAAGTGAAACATTCACTTTCCATGTGAATGGTGGTCTATATTTGCATGGGGATTTTCATAATAGTTTTGAGATTACAAACTAAATGGAGCCTATGCCATTGTATTAATAGTCGAATCCTATGTTAACATGCCAAATAAGTTAAGAAATAAGAGATTTTGTTTTTTGCTGGACTATGGTTATCATTAAGGTGCCCGAAGAAGATCTTATTTTATTTTAAGCAAACATGTCACTAGTTTGGTAAAGATAGAGGTGGTTAGCAACATAATCAAAGTTTTAAAAATACTTAAAATTAAATAAAGATGAAACTTTTCTAAAACTTTGACGAAAGGGTTTGACGGATGGAAGGGAGTCAAGTAGAATTTGGCTTCCTCATTACTTCGGTCCAAACTTTAGAAGTCTTTAAAAAATCAAACTTATGAAAAGAACGAGCTGTACTAGACAAAATGGAAGTAATGTTCATTAAAACCCTCTTAAAATAGTGAAACATAAAGCTAATTGAAAACCTTCAAACAACCTTTTGACTTAATAATGGACATTGAAAACAAAAATGCAAAAATAACACAAATTCTTAGCAAAAACATAAATATAACATGAATAAAAAATATGTAAAAAAATAACTAACATCTACTTTAAAGTTAATAAATCATCATGTGTTTCATCAACATCAATTGTAGTTATACATATAAATGAAATAATATCAATATATACGTGTGTAGTCTCAAGGGTTAGCATAAGTGATTATGAGCTAGACATGAGATCTATCTCAAAAGTTGGGGAAGGTAATGGATTTGATTCTCTTGTCTCCTTAGGGTTAAGCTCCTTAGTCAATGTCGACAATTTACCCCATCCACCGTCCATAAATCATGGAGAAATACTCAAATGGGTCTTTTGCAAGGTTGTTCCTTTAATATATATATATATATATATATATATACACACATTTCATTGTGGTTCACAACCCCCGAGAGGAATTGTTATGTCCATGGGAAGAATTCACAAGGGCCCACCTGAAGAGGCCTCACCCCGCCGGCTCTGATTACAAAGCCTTACCCGGTGGGGACATCAAGTGAGGCCCTTATATATCAATGCATAGCCACTTGGGGATTTGACCCCGAGACCTTTTGCTTACAACTCACGGATCTTAACCACTTGAGCTAACCCATCAGGATATATATATATATATATATAGCAAAAAAACCTATTTGAGTATTTCTCCATGTATTTACATAACATTATGGATCCTATAGTACCGATATAATCTTGTTGAAACTTAGAAGAAGTTGGGAGAATACAAGTTTCCCCCGAGAATCATCTTCCAAACTGTTATCTTCTTTTTCCAAAAAGATGCACAAAACCTCTTGTGATTTTATTACTGAGCATTTGATATGGCTAGATTCTCTATGAAGGGCCTGTGATAGAATTCATAGTGCGTAGCATGTTGAAATTCCAATACTTTCCAGAGTCCATATTGCAGGTTCAAACCATCCTTTGAGAGATTATCCACAGCGCAGTTCCGATCCCTGTATACATGACGACAGATTATGGAGTCAAAATTGTCCATGAGCCGATAGACTTCTTCATATAAAAAGAGAAGATTTATATTTTTGCATATTTTAACTTTATTGACCCAATTTACAACAAGCAATGAGTCACCGAAGATCTGAAGATTCCTGTAGTTTTTCTCTAAGGTAAAACAAAGGAGAAGCTTTAGAGAGTGTAGTTCAGCATCATTTTTTGAGCCCCTCCCAAGACCCGTTTTCATATGAAAATAATGGTTTTTAGTAAAATGAAGAATAACACCTCCTCCACAAGCTTGATCTTGAGAGGCCCCGTCAAAAAAGGCCCAGGGAATGGATTTGTTTATTTGTTATTCAGTAATGATCCTTGCGGGTGGGGTGTCTTTGGTTTGAGGAAAAAAAGAAAGGATATCCAGACCTTGTCTTGCTGTGAGTTCGGGGACATATTGTTTGTCTTGAAAAATGGATTTGTTTCTTGCAAGCCATATTCCCCAGGTGAGAATAAGGGGTAAATCCCTTATGTTTATTGTGTTTTCGGAATTTGCCCAGGAATTCCAAGCTTCCTCGATGCTCTCTTCTTGCCATTCAAAATTGTTGTTGAGCATATGTTTTGATTCCCTCCAGGTATGGATCGCTTAAGGGCATGAAATGAAAAGGTGATTTGTAGATCCTGCCGCATTTTTGCAGAGGCAGCACCAGCCCGGTCCCTCGATTGTTCTGTTTTTCATTTTGTCCTAGGTCGCCAATTTCTTCGCAAGCACACACCACATGAAGCTCTTAGCCTCCTATGGGAACTTTTTCCTCCAAATGATCTTCCACCACCAGAGGGTAACTCCTTGTTGTGCAGGAAAGATCATCTTTTGGTATCCTAGCTTCAGAGAGTATTGTCCATGAGCGGCAAAGATCCATATCAGTTAATTCGGATTCTCAGAGATGCGTACATGTGTACTTATGAGGGTATTAAGGTATGAATTCCATGCTTCAGCTAAATTATCCAAAATTTCCAGACCGTTTGCATCTTTCCACCCCTGATGCCAGATGGTAGAGGCTTGAGCATTCACAATTTGATTCAGATGGAAAATTCCTTGATGATGCAGATGTTGTATGAGCTGGGGTGGTAAGATGTGGCGATTTTGACTTCCGGGATAGGGGTTTGCACCAACGCACAACTGAGAACTGTTGCCTATTTTCCAAACCAAGCCCTCTTTGACAACCAACATTGCTTTTAAAACAACTTTCCAAATTATTGAGCAGGGCTATCTATTATTGTTGGTGGGGTTTCTAATCCAGTCCTGCAGAGAGTCTGGAGCAATATATTTTTGACATATTACCTTAGTCCATAGATTATGGGTAGTGAGAATTCTCCATCTTGCTTTTGTTGCCAGTGCTTTTGCGAACAAATGAATATTTTTAAGCCCCCAACCCCCCAGAAGTTTTGGTTTGGCAATTTGTTCCCATTGTACCCAGGGGAGCACATATTTGTCACTTTTCCCTAACCATAAGAACTTAAAGCATATATTTCTGGAATTTTCCAAAGTGTATTTTGGGATCCAGTCCAGAGACATCCAGTACATTGGAATGGCTTCTAAGACTTATTTTACCAATACAAGCCTTCCAACTCTGGAGAGCCAATGGTGGCTCCATAAATTAATTATTTTCTCTAGTTTTGCCAACAACCAGTTCCAATCCTCCTTTATGTACTTATTTGGTTTTAGCATGAATCCTAGGTACTTTAGTCCTTCTTCTATAGATTTTATGCTAAAAGGTAAAATAGAGGTGTACCTTTGAGTCTCTTGTGCATCCAATTTTATGGGCGTGAGAGTGTCTTTATGTGCATTTAATATCATTCTTGTGGCCCTACCAAAAAGGCCCAAAATGTCTAAGAGATTTTATGCATCACGAATCGACCCATCACAAAAGACAAGGATATCATCAACGAAGAGAAGATGTGTGATGTTGAGGTTGTTTGTGATAGCAATCCTAGTGAAACCCCCCCTCCTTTTGGCATCCAAGATATCTTTAATAAGTCCTTCAACGATTAATAAGAAAAGAAGAGGAGAGAGTGTTAGGATATTCCTATACTCCATCCTAGTCCCACCAGTATTTTGATCAATTACATGTTCAG
Organism: Larix kaempferi; assembly: GCA_027924585.1. Classification (NCBI taxonomy): domain Eukaryota; kingdom Viridiplantae; phylum Streptophyta; class Pinopsida; order Pinales; family Pinaceae; genus Larix; species Larix kaempferi. The sequence continues at coordinate 27,766,581 of BSBM01000361.1, forward strand.
TCATGCATGTACTTTTAGGGTTTGCATGCATTCCAGTCATCAGTCCCAACACCTAGCTCTCAGTTAGCTAGCCCCCGGAGCTTCCTTCCACTCAATTTCAGCCCTCCTAGCCTGTCATGTGCCCTCCTTTCACCTACTGCATGAGAAGGGCACCTTTCTCACCTACCAGTCCAGTTTACTTCAGTTAGCCACCAGTCTTTCCTTGATTTGAGGCCAGATTGACTCCTCACTGCTATTAGCACTCTGATTGACCTCCGATGAGACATGACTACCTGTTCTGACTCCAGTTAACTCCTCATGCGCCCTCCACTGATCCTCCTTCACTCAGTTAGTGTCTCCATGTGCCAGTTACATTCAGTTACACCTACCACACTCAGTTAGACTCAGTTTGACTGACGGTTGACAGTTACTTGTGCATTGATGACTCCACCGATTATGAGATAGACTACTAGTTGTGCTCCAATGACACTCCAGTGATCCTTTGATCACTCCATGAAGGCTAATTCGAATTGCCACCTTAGGCATTTGAATCCTCATGCATTGTACTATTTATTTGTCCATATTGTGATTAATTAATTAGTGTGTGTGAAGTATTTATGCTTCTATCCGAGTTCTACTGTATTATTATTCTGTTGCTCATTATACTGCAGTGACCACTCTTCTTCTATTTTCTTGCTTAATCAATTACTTTCTTGTAAGGTATACATCATCTCTTAGATCTGCTGTGAGGATTTTCACAGAGAGAGGGCATCCTTGTCTCAGCCCTCTTTCCAAAGTGAAGAAGGGGGATGTTGAACCATTTATTAGGACTGCAAAGGATGCAGATGTTATGCAACTCATCACCCATTTTATGAAGGGGTATTCAAAACCATGGTGCGTCATGAGTAGCCTCAAGTACATCCAGTTGACTCTGTCAAAATATTTTCAGAGGTCGATTTTGATCATAGATCCTTTTAATTTCCTTGTTTTAATGCTATGAATTGAATTCCTTCCTGAGCAACCCCTATAGCCTCATGAATTTGTCTGTTTCCCAAAAATGCAAATTGTTCATGTGAGATGATTTTAGAAAGCACCTTTTTTAGTCTTCTTGCAATGAATTTTTCCACCACCCTGTAAATGATATTGCGGAGTGATATTGGTCTATATTCTTCCAAGGTGACCGGATGATCTGATTTTTGGATCAGGGAAATAAAGGTGGAGTTTAGTGGAGGATGCATGTAGCCCCTAGAGCGAGATTCCTCAACCATTTGGAGAAGATCATATCCAATTGTATCATATAGAGGCAGGAAGAATTCAATAGTCCATCTATCTGGGTCGAGTATTTTATCCTTCTAAAAGTTGTGTAGAGTTTCTTTTAGCTCATCTTCCGATATTTCCTCCATAAGCTCCTGGTTGTATTCCTCTATTACTAAACCAATAAAGAGTTGAGAAAGTTGGATAACCTCTGTAATGGTTTCCCTATTGTCTGCCTTGAAGAGGGAATCGACGTGTGATTTTCTTATGTTTGTCAAATCTTTGAAGGAGGAGACCTCTTCATTGTTACCATTTTTTAGACTCCGGATGGTGTTCTGAATCTTTCTTCCTTTTACAAAAGATTGGAAGGATTTTGTGTTTTCATACCCACTTTCAAGCCAAATGGCTCAACTCTTTAGATGTTAGACCTTTTCCTGCTCCTTCAAAATGTGTCTTTTCCTGGATTCCAGAGTTCCCAGTCATTCCTTTGCTTCTTATGAGATATACCCTCCTCCTTTGGAATTTTGAATTTCTTGTAGCTCTGTCTCCACCTGCTTTAATTCATGTTCCTCTTTTTCCTTTTTGATCTTGGCCCAATCTCGAAGAATCTTTTTTATTCTAGATAAATTATGGGAGAAATGTAAAGTTGCATGAGTCCCCTCCTCCTGATTATAGCAATTTGATTGAATGAGCTTAATGACCTCCTCGTTCTTTAGCCAAGCTGCGCACAGCTTACAGGGGCTAGCAGGCTTTTTTGGATTACTCAAAATTTCTAGGAAAATTGGATAGTGATCTAACTCCCCTCTCGATTGCACCCATTGTCTTATCATCGGATTTTGGTCTAAGAGACCTTCTGCAATTAAGAAACGGTCTAGTCTCTTTGCAATTATGTTTTCACCAGTTCTCTTATTTGTCCAAGTGGGCTTCAATTTGATGGGATGAAGGTCCAAGATATTTCATTCTTGAAATTTTCGAACAACAAAACTCGCCAGAGGATCCACCCTTGCTCACGGGCCCCAAATTTCATGAGCACCCATGGTGAAATTCAGATCCCCACCAATGATTACATTTTGTTCTTTGAAAAAAGAAGATTGGTTGATCATGTCCCAGAAAGGGACTATATCTTCATAAGGCCCGTAGATGTTTAGGATTGTGAAGAGTTTGTTCGCATCTGCAAGGTGAATCTGCGTGCCTAAGCCTGAGATAAAACCCCAAGAACTGATGCAATTTACAAATTTTTTATTCCATCCCATGGCTAGGACCCATGAGTGCCCTCTAGCATCCTATGCTATAAACTCAAAAATTTTGAAAGTGGATTTCAGTAAGTTGGTGATTGCTTCTTCTGGACCAAGAGTTTCTTGGAAGAGTTCAACCTCTGGCTGCTGAATTGTTAGCAGCCTCCTGATGGTAAATTTTTTCTGGGCACTTGCCAAGCCCCTGCAATTGAGGGATAAAAGCTTCATTAAGAAACCCCCTATGGGGCTTTCATTGCTCTAACTTCCCCTAGGATGGTTTTTTGTTTTACACTTGCCTATTCTTTCAAAGCCCTCGTTTGAGCCGAGGAGAGGTGTGAAGGTCTCCCATGGCCTTTTCCTTTTGAGGAGGTAGTAGGGTTTTTCCATGAGCCTGCATCAAGTAAAGAGGGTTCCGACCACTCCGGTATGTCTCTAAATCTCAGATGAAAGTGAATAGTGGGATTTGTGGAAAGGAGTGAGGAGTCCAGGTCAGAGGGTGCAAAGGATGAGGGGGGGAAGGGGTTTGTGTTTGGGATGGTCGACACCCAAGTCCCCGGTGGAAGATCCAAAGGAGGGGTGGGGGAAGTAATTAGTGTAGTGTGTGAAGTGGAAGGATCAATCACTAATAAGTTTTGTTCAAAACTCATAGCATTCAGAGAATGTTCAAGAGAAAGAATGCTATGAGGGAGATCCGCCATCTTACTCGGAGATGTTCTCTTGTTTGGCATTGGTTAATGCGGGGCTTCTTCCATTTATTCAGCATGGTCTTCTGAGTGAAGATGTTGTTTCTGCTCATCTTGAGAAGGCCTTTCCTGTCCATCTTCCGAAGATGGAGCTACCGAATCTCGGTTTACAGTTCCTTCCTTCCTCCCTATTTCAGGTATGTCCTCACCCTGCCCCAAGTCCCCGCGGACTCCCCACCACTTTCTTGCAGGATTCTTTGAGAACTGCAAATTACAATTCCTCGCTAAATGCCCGGGCTCATGACATCTATGACAATTGAAGGGAATCCCTTCATAATCCAACGTATGCGTGTGCCTTTCGCTTCCCCAAATTAAGTTCAAATCCTCTCTGAGCTTGGTCCTTTTATTAAGGGAAACCAATATGCGGGCCACCGACATTCTCTTGGTGCTTTTGAAGGACATATCTGCATCAATGAAAGCTCCTTGGGAATTTCTGATATCCCTGAATGAATACATATTCCAGAATTCCCATGGAATCCCTGGCAGACGGACCCAAACTGGTTATGTGTCCATCCTTTCACAATCGGCATTGAACATTGGCGTCCATTTTTTGAAGAGGATGGGAATGGTGCCAAAACTCCAATGGGTCTGAAGAACCTAGTTTGCATCATCTGCGCTATTGAATTTAAAGACGAACCAACCCTTTTCCATCACACTGGTCTCTGACACATAGTTTATCAGCGCCACCTAGTTTCTTCTAGCCCACTCCTCCAGGCCTTCCAGGATAGGGTATCTTCCTTTGACTTTGCCCACTATTGTCGTTTTTTCCATCTTCGTGGCTTGGGCCACCAAGACATTCACCCCACAAATTAGATTGAACAAGCCCTTTGTGATATTTAAACACTTGTTCTTTCTTCGCTTTTGACTAGTTTCCCCATACGCTCCATTACTGCTTCTCAACCCTGATCTTCCATCATCGTTGCTTTTTTCTAAGCATGATTCTAAAGGGTTTCCTTGTTGGTCTATTGGTCGAAGAACAGAGGCGATAAACCCTTTTAGACTTTGTTGAAAATCCCCTTCTGTTGGAAAATGTAGTTGTTGGTCATGGATTGTGTGCTCAACCCGAGGCCAACCTGCCTCCAAAAGCTCAGAACCTGTGAAGTGGGCAGGGTCTATGAAAAAGGACAGCTGCAGGGTCGAGTCCACGAGATGGTTAGTGTGTAGAATGGTTGAGTCAGTCAGAGTTCCAAACCCTAAACCGGGCGTTGGCTGCGAAGAGAAAAGGGCAAAAGGGTTTCCTCCTAAGACCAGGTTGAGTGGTTTAACGGTCAAGGAAAGCGATGGATTAGTAACAATCGTCATTGCGTGGTAGTCATGTGAAGGGGAGCTGACAACTATAGCCATTTTTCCCGAGGAGAGAAATGTAACCCCAGCTGTCACCCCAGGAATATGTCGAGAAGGGCCCAGGAATATGTCGAGAAGGGCCCAGGAATATGTCGAGAAGGGCTCACTGAGTGAGGGTTTTATGGAGTCCCAATATTCTTGTTGAGAGAACCAACAAAGATTTGTTGACCCTCCAGCGGGTACTCCGAGTAATCGACTTCCTCGTCGCCATCAAAAGCCATGTGTTCAATGCATGGCACCGTACCGCTGATTTTGCCACCTTCATCCGTAACTACAATGACATAACCCGAAAAAAAATTGAAAAAATGAAAGGAAGAGATGGAGGATTTAGGGCTGCAACCGCAACCCCCAGGTACTGTGTAAACCCTCATGTGAAACTTCCAAGAATATATATATATATATATATATATATATATATATTACAAGTAAAATAAAGAAAACATATATGAGTCTACCAATTCTAACGAAAAAACAATACTCCCAAAGTAAGAAGTCCATCCATTCATGTTTATCATTATATTTTTGAAGAGTTTTCAAATACTTAAAGCTTGAATGGGGTATGTTTATATTGTTTTTTTTATATATTTATTTGGGCACTTCTCTTTATTCAATAATGGTATCCAAGAGAAATCCTATATTTTCAACGAGATCAACAATTGATAAATAAATAATCTATAACTCATTAACAAAGGACTTATTAAAACCAAATATGTTACAAAGTGAGATTTGAAACTAGATAAAAATGATAACAACTTTTCTTTAAAAACACTTTAACAACATCCAATTAACAAACTATACTTTCAAACATTATGTACATCATGATCCTTTTTCCTTTTAATACACATTAAAAAATAAAATAAAATAAACATATAATATTTTTTAAAATAAATTACATTTTCATATCACAAAAATAGTTGAAGGTTATTGGCATATGAACCTCCCCAGTCTCTTGTATCGATTGATGTTTTGGGATACCATAGCCATTAAAACAACATAATGAAAGATGTTTTTAGCGAGGAAAAAAGAGGGTTTTAACTTTAACCAACCTCACGAGGCACACTTAAGAAACGAATATACTTCTCAAAAAGTAGGCAATAGATGCCCAAATTTAATGTACATGATGAACCGAATTTTAATATGTTAAATTTAAAAAATATCGTAAATGTTTAAAAACAAGTAAAATAGCAGCGATGCTGCTTATACCTGTCTCTAAGAAAGATTTAAATTTCATTTATAAAAGTTTAGTAAATATATTTAAGTTTTCAATGTAAATATACCTATCGTTGGTGTAAGCATTATATGTATTTTTTGTAATGTGGTATTTTAAAAAAGTTTAGATGTTAAAATATGTAAATGTATTTTTTCAACTATATTTATTATAATTAAATTATATAATCTTAATAACTAATATTTGTCATTTAAATTCTATTAACTTTTCTCATTTTTTTAAAATATATAAAAAAATCAATTTTCTAATATATAAAAAATTTAATCTTGTAATAAGATTTGGTGACATTCTTAGATGTTTTATCATAGGAAGTGATTTTGACTTTTGCCTTTCTTCATTTAAGTAATGAATATTACATTTACAATGAATACGGGTGCTCCAATGACTTATATATTATTGATCATTGCAAATAGTCGGAGAGACCTACAAAGAACTTGCTCAACAGTATCGAAGCCCATTTACAATTTTCTAATATATAAAAAATTTAATCTTGTAATAAGATTTGGTGACATTCTTAGATGTTTTATCATAGGAAGTGATTTTGACTTTTGCCTTTCTTCATTTAAGTAATGAATATTACATTTACAATGAATACGGGTGCTCCAATGACTTATATATTATTGATCATTGCAAATAGTCGGAGAGACCTACAAAGAACTTGCTCAACAGTATCGAAGCCCATTTACCCTGCTCTATTTTGAGCTCATACAATGATGCTCTCTTTATTTTTGAGGTGAAAAGGATTGTTGGTCATCGTAAAGGTAGGCATAGGTGGTTGGAGCATTTATAACAAAGGTTCAGTAAGTGAGGTGTGTAGCAAAAGGTTGGTAAAACTACAAGTACTTCTAATTTTACTTTTCCATTGTAAGTAATATTCATATTAAATCTAATGATGAAAAAGAAACTCTACAACTACATTGGACATATATATATATTTTGTTGTTTGAATGATTCTAAGTATTGTGATAAAAAAAAGTGCATGAAAAGATTGAAGTATGGATTGAGCGAGCTAAGAGTTGTGGAAGCCAACTAATGTTTTCACACAACTTTTAGCTACACGGATTGGACATTGACAATTTATTATAGTAATATATAGTAATAGTTTGAATCCTCCACAATCAACTAATGCCGCTAATTAGTACCCCTTGAGGTTAATAACTATTCAATTATAGAATCCGGAGAGGGCAGCATTATTATCAAATGTTTTCTTGGATAAGGCGCCGATATTCTGCTATATAATTATATTATAATTCTTGGCATTATATATCTTTCAATAATGGTGGCGGTGCATTCCATCGCAATTCACAATCTTATCTTTCAGTTCTTGGCACGAATGTGCTTGATTGTTGGGGCGTGTATGGCCTGTAGGAAGACCAACTGTCTCAACTGAATTTGAACAATTCCACTTCACGTACAGCCTCAGATAGAATGTTCACAGAATTTTGCACTGATCCACAGCTCCTACGCATCCACAGGTGGAGCTCTTTCTCTGGCTTCCATTTGCATTGATCCACAGTTCCTATGCATCAAATTCGAGTTCATGACCTTCACGATCAGTGTATGCTCTGTGGTTTTGGGCTACAGCTTGTCCACCTTCACGAACACGGGAAACTCAAAGCTCCCACATGCCAGATCAATGAGGAGTTAACTTCTGCATAATTGCTCCTTGTTTTCAGTCTCTGGCCCAACAAGAGTCTCGAAAATATGGCATATGATAGTGTCACTTCCTTATTTCCTTTTCTAGCTAGGATGTGCAGTTTGAAGAGTGCAGCTCACGTACGGTGAGGTCGCAGCTTCATTCACGGAGAGATATGTATCTCACTGTAGAATCTCAGGTCTCAAAAATAGCAAAGGGTGGATGTGCTTGCAGCTTCATTCACACTCTGGTATGTATCTCACTCCCACGCCTCATCCAACAGTCATCGAGTGATACAAACCAAGAGTTAGCTCACATTATGGAAAGAGACAGCTCAAAATATGAGTCTTCACCAGTGCAACACACTGTGAATGGAAGAGGAGAGAGCTCACACCAGCAAGGAGCAATAACTTCACATACCAACAATTCGGTGGAGAAGAGATACTGGTTACAACACGCAGAGGACATAAATTAGAGTTTAGTCGCAGCACTTGGTAGAGTGTGTTTGCAACAATAGTGAGAGGATAGGATAGTCTTCAAAGAGGACTTCATATCATCCACAACAATATTTAAACTTCACACTCAACACAAAAACCAAAGAATGGCACATGTAATCAGCTTGCATACATCATGTAGAGAGTTTCCACACTCATGAATGCATCGGCTCATTGATACAACACATTTTACACACTAGTATTCTATCTTTCTGAAGAGTTCCTTCACATCTCTATGAGTGCCTTCGCAGAAATGAGATCACAGCTCACGGAGCATAGAGGAGTGTTGCCAGAAATAAATGGAGAAATACTTACAGAACCGAATGTAGGAGTGCAGGACCACGTTACAGGATAACAGCGTTGCATCAATATTTTCCACGATGAGAGTCTTTACCACAGATTTCACTAAAGGATTTCACCAACGCTTCACCATACGATACAAGAATACGACAATGAGCAATCTTCAAGTTACGCAGCAGGTTGGAGAAAGCAGCCTTTAAGCAACAGATTTCTTGTCGTATTTATCTGTGATAGTAGAGCAGTTTCTGTTGAACGCTATTCTCGTGAAGGGTAACAATTTGGTGGTGTCTGGTCTCCAAGCTAGTAACTTCACTTCAGCGCTAGTCTTCTCCTTCACGCAGTCAAGGGAGGAGAGGTCATACCTTACATTGAGTGGTCGCAGCTCATCAAAGATGATGCAATAGCTGCTCCATATCTTTCAAAGAGACTCTCTAAGAGCAGTCTATGCACATTAAATGATAGAAGGAAAAATTCAAGAGCGGCTTCCTTCTCGTTCCTTCTCCAACGAGGAGAGAGATATTTGGCAGCTTACTTCGTTGAAATTTGCAACAAATTTGAGATAACGTGAGACCAACAAAATCAATAATGTTCAACGATATATATCTTGGTAGCAATATTCAATGTGAACAAGAGAGAGCCCACGATGAAATCTTCATTTCAAGACAATAGCTTCAAATTATGGTCAGTGCTAAAGTGGGCATCCACACCACAAGACTCCACGATCAGGCAGCATTCAGAAGCTACCAACACTCTTCTCCCGCGCAGCTCTCCTCTTAGCAGGTCTCACACACAGCCAACCTAGTCGTGCAGAAGTGTAAGGGATGCTCACTCTAGGAGTAATTCTCCACACAGGTCTCCATTATTAGAGCTCAACGCACCATCAATTTTACAGTCAATTAGCAATAAGATGAGATGGGTTCACCATGGTCTCTGCACTGCATGGGCGATACTGGTGCACAAGAATGTCTCCACAATACAACGATCGGAAGAGTCTTCATGCAAGACAGTCACAATATTAAAAAATGTGCAGTAGTTATGAAGACACACATTCTCAACATTAATAAAAACAATTAATAAGAACAATTATTATTACCTCTAAAGTGCAAATATAATTCTAAATTCTAAATTGTTAAGCGTTCAAAATATAAATAAATTAAAATGTAATTTGGAGGTTGAATATCCGAAGGCTACTAAGCCTCACCTCTCCACGCCACGATGTCTCTCCTCCTCCGCGTCTCGACCTCACCTCTTCTCCACCTGTCGAGTCCTCCATTCTCCTTTCTCCCCGGCAGCCCACCGCCCAGTTGACCACAGGGAGCCCACGTGAGCTTGAGCTGCATGCATGCCACGCGGGATGCATGCACGCCCCTCCCACAGAGGCACCCACTCCATGAAAAAGACACTCAACCTATCGCACGCCAGTCCAAGGGATTATTATTTTTTAAGTTTCTGGAAGTATTTTAGTGGACATGAAGCCGATTTGCAGTGGTGATGGAGCCTGGGTGCGAAGGAGAGAATGGCGAGCCGTCGGTCGGTTCATCCCGTTTACTGAAATATAAGGGCTAACATAAGGTTTTTTTTTCTCCGCCACTTCCTGGTTTGTCAACATACTCGGAGGTTTTTAGGTATCTATTCGTGATTCCTGTGTCACTATACAGTAATGTAACGCTTGAAAATATGAAAACAAATGTTGAGCCTGTAAATTTTCGGTGAAGAATAACTACTTTGCTGCTGCAGCTATATTGTTTTACCTCCTTGATAGGAATTTCTGTGATAAATTTATGCAAACAACTCGAGATCGACCCTTCCTTGAGTAGAGATTCATTCTGGAAATTTGTAATACGCCCTAGACGAGTTTGACTTGTAATTTTAGATCCGAGCTCAATCTTAATTCACCGTGGCTTGACTTGTAATTTTAGATCCGAGCTCAATCTTAATCCTCTTGGTCTGTACGCAACCTTTTCCTTTTCTTCCCTGAGATTTAACTCTCTGTATGCACAACGTGATTATTTAATTCAGTATGCTTCTTGTTTAATTCCAGAGATGTGTACTCTGTATGGATAGCGTGATTATTTAATCCATTATTAATTCCTGAGATCTGTACTCTGTATGATCAGCGTGATTATTTAACTCGACATGCTTCTTGTTCAATTCTCGAGATCTTAATTCTTGTAGGGATAGCTTGATTGTTTATTTCGATATGTTGCTTGTTTAAATCCTGATATCTGGATTCCAGAATGGATGGCGTGATCCTTTATTTCTGTATACTTTTTGCTTAAATTCCTGAAGATCTATATACCTGTAAGAACAACGTGATTCTTTCTTTAAATCCGATATGCTTCCTATTTTAAATTTCTGAGATCTGAATCTCGATTTGAGTAATCGAAATTATCTCCAATTCAAGAGCTATCTCTCGATTTCCTTTCTGGGTTCTAGATTTATTCATGAGAGCCACGAGAGCCCATTCTGACCCTGTATTCTTGGGTCACAATACCTCAGTCCTGAGACTGGAATTGTTACATCATTACGACCAGAGACCTAGAACCTGGAAGACATGGAAAATCTTAGACTCCAGGCACCGACAATCTGGAGATATATCCAGCTCTGGACTTAAGGGCTTCTGCAGATGCAGGGCAAAGTCCGTAATTATATCTCTGTCGAGCTTGATAGTTTCATTATGATATGGACTCGAAGTTACGGTTTAAGTCAATTAAGATCCATGGATTCAACTTATAAATTCGATCCTGCATTATAATGATCTAGAAGTTGTTAATGCCGTGTGGCATGGATGTGTGAGTTGCATTTTAATTAAGTATTATTTAAATAATGAATCGGAAGTTCCACTACTCATTATATTCATTTTTACAGGAATTTAATCATTAGTGATTCTCTATTTAGGAAAATATTATAACTAGATCATTTTATTCTGACTAATTTCCATTTATATATTTTCAGTTTTGTGGGATTATTAAATGTTTATGTTTAATTTAATTCATAGTTATTTACGAAGTAGAATGGTTAATGAGAGTTGAAAATGCATTTAAGTATAATCTATTCTTGGTAGAACCGACGAACTTTTCTCTCTAGTTGTTTGAACTGGAATTGTTGTTAGATTTCAATGTAACTACACCTCAATTTTGCCAATAGTGTAATATGTAGAAGTAAAATAGTACGGTATTGTTTCAATATAATTATACTGTAGAATGTGATAGTGTAATGAATGGAAGCGAAATAGTACAGACATTACTAGATAATCTTTAAATATTGTGTTTAATAGATTTTTGGTCGACAAGCTGTCAATGTTCCAGGCTGAGAATAACCTCCTCAATGGCTCCATTCCTGCGCTTAATCAGTCGGGTCTGAAATCTTTTAATGTGTCCAACAACGAGCTTTCCGGAGAGATTTCGAATACGGTTGCATTGGCTTCGTTTAATTCTTTTCGTTTTTAGGCAATCCTAAGCTCCGCGGAGCCTCGTTGCAAGGGGTGGTTTGTAGTACCTCCAGCCAAGCTCCGGCTCATCCAGCCAGCCAAGCTCCGGCTTATCCAGCTCAACCCCCGGTCATTGTAAGAAGTGGTGGCAATAAATTGAGCAAACAAAAGATCGTTGGAATTGTGGTGGGAAGCCTGCTAGGATTGGCAGCTTTGATGGTTTTGTTCATTGTCATCAAGAAGGAACGAGCCGGCGCCAATGCTAAATCCGATGGAAAGTCTGTTAAAATCGTCGTCGATCGTGGTCCTCCAGAACAGAAGACTGAGGCGCCTGTGCTCATTTTCTGCGGGGGAGGCGACGTGCAGATGTACACGCTGGAGGATCTGTTGCGTGCTTCTGCTGAAATTCTGGGAAGGGGCAGCGTTGGCATTACCTATAGAGCTGTCATGGACTGGGGGCTCATGGTCACTGGACGTAGACATGCGACTCTCTGCAGTAGCAATCGTAGGCAGCGTTCCCGATAACTTTATTAAAACTTGTCATTAAAACCATTCAAATCAGAAAGACTTTCCTTCCTTGGCCCGTAACTTCACAATAAATGCACCCAGTCTCCAAAGAGCCAGGTGGCATTATAACCTATTTTTATAATTTATTATATTTTAAATTAATTTGTTTTCTGACAATTATTTTGCATACCAGGGAAAAATAGTCATTTCAATGATTTTAACCAATCACAAAAAAGTAATACGAAATTTTAAAAATTTTAAAAAATATTATTCATTTCAAAAAAATCAAATTAATAAACAAAATAGAGTAAACTTTGGAAAACAGGTGAAAAATTTAGTTTAAAATGAGAAAGTCAACAACATGGTTGACGAAGCGATCACTATATAACCTGTCGGAGGCAGGTATAATAAAGTATAGAGAAACAAAAACGCTTAAGTTTTAACATGTATTTAAATTAATATTATTTTTTCCAAAGGTTTCAAAAACAAATTAATGGCAAACAAAAACAAAGGGGCGCTGCATGTTTTTGGGAGGACTTTACACCTTTGACTACGAGAGGGAGTTTAATCAAAACCTTGGCTCGGAAAATGCTGATGTTGTTTTGAAAAAAAAGAGACAATAGGGATGATAAACCAGATTTTAATATATATTAAATTAGAAATATTTTTCCATAAGTTTAAAAAAAAACTATTGGCAAGCATATCAAACAGCCCAAATTTTAAAACATATTAAAATTAAAATTTATATTTTTCGAAGGTTTCAAAAACAAACTATTGGCAAACAAAAGAAAGGGGCGCTGCATGTTTTAGGGAGGACTTTAAACCTTTGACTATGAGCAGGCGATTACTCAAAGCGTCACTTGGGAAGTGCCAATGGTTCTTTGAAAAAGGAGGAGCCAATGGTTTTATGACATAACCAATGATCCCATCAATAAATTTGAGAGCCCGAATATTCCATATCAAGACTTCATCCTAAAGGGAAAGGAAAATTCCTACCCCTATTAAAACTCCATCTCTAATGCACCGAATGGAACAAATTCATGCAATATTTTGTGTTTCCCAAGAGGTGCTTCACCTAGGCATATTAGTTTTTTTTTCAGCCAGAAAATCAAACCAAAAAAAAAAAAAAAAAAAGCTATATTTTCATAATAAAAATATAATTATATGAAGCAATTACATTTTCCATCCATAACCTGGAAATAGCCATCTATGGCACAATATCTGAATCCAAAAACATAGAAAGCAGAGAAGTTATGGGGCATCCATCCCAAGTCCTCAAAATACCAAACCAATACATGGCCATTTCACATAACCCAACGACATCCAACGCATGAACCAAAATAGGAAGAAATGAAAATGCAATCTAACAAAATAAATACATATATATAGAGACAAGGAGGAGAGAAAAGTGATAACTGCTGCGAAAAAAGGACAAAATGTGGAGCTTGTCACCAAAACCTCAAGAGTTTGGTGACAGGGGAATATGCCCACTAGTGGAGAGCAAGGATTGTTTCCAATACTCAAAATGAATGAAACCATCCTCAGCCGAGAGAGCCTGCTTTGACAATAAGTCTGCTTGTCGATTGTGCTCCCGATAAATGTGAGCAATGGAGACATGTGGAAAGTCTTTTAGCAGTAAATCCACCATGGCCATCCAAGGGGAGAGGGCCAAAGAACGAAGGGATCCACGACCTCTAGCCCAATCTATGATAGTAAGTGAATCACCAACAATGTGACGTACTGGGAGGCATCTACATTTTGCAAAATAAAGAACCATCCAGAGTGCTAGAAGTTCTCCACAGGTGTTTGTGCCCATACCTCCATTCATCCAAACATGGAAGTGTCGGGACTGGTCTAAAAATATATAATCCCCCGCACCACAAGAAGCGCCCTCCTGATGTGAAGCTCCATCAAAGTATGCCATGTAATTGTGTTGCATCTGTGGAGGGTTAGTCTGAGGATTCTTGGATGTGTCTATGAAGCAACTATCTGATACTGGATTTTCCATGAAGGTTGCCACAGCTTTCCTCGCGTGCCATTCTGGTGAAGTATGTTTATCTTCAAAGATACTTAGGTTACGTGCAAGCCAAATTTCCCATATGATGAAGCATGCTAGTGTACCTTGTTTTGAGTTATATCTGAACCAATTATGTAAACATATTTGTATGGAGTCCCCATTCCAGGCACCGATACTTGTGAAGATGCGACCAACTGTAATCCAAAGACATGCAGTGAAGGGGCATGTAATAAATAAGTGATAATACTAAGCACACCCGAAAATATTTGTGAGATTGTGAGCCCTAAGGGCTAGGTGTGGTGCCTTTGGGTACAATGATGAAATGAGAGGTTTTCAATACCCAATCACCGAGGAGTGAGCAAGGTTTGAGGCTATTTGCTAATGTTGGTACCTTTCATTAACATAATAGCCCAATTGTCCCGGTTAACTTTTGAAGTTAGAGGGGGCATTCGATGCACCTTAGAAAATGGAGTGTTCAGATTTATAAGCAATATTTTAATTAGAAAGGCGTAGCTTTTAATTGGTGCTTGATCTTGACAACTTAAACAACTTTTTTTAAGGAAAAAAAATAGGCATTAGGTATCGTTCGACTAAACAATGTCATGTTTGAGCAAACTCCCTAATCCCCCCTAAACAATAAAGGAACCAAGGCATGAGATTTACCAACATAAATACAATGCCATTAATGTTTGGTTGATCGCTATATGAAAGATTTGTATACCTCTAGGCGAAATACTATAGTACATATGCTAGTGCTATGTTTGATCCCTAACTTGGTTATCAATTGACTCCTTTAAGCTTTCTTTAGGCCGATTTGAACATAAATATACTTATTGGGGCAAGGATGAAAAACCCTTTTAAGCTCTTTTATGAATTTTATAAGGGATTTGGTTAATCTTGATAAAAAATGTCAATACCATGCCAATCAAACTTGAGAACTTGATCTAGACGAAGTAATGCAATAGGGCCAAAATCTCAACAACAAACTTTACTCCAACAAGTGAGAACAACTAGGCTATTTCTAGAGATAAACCCTATGCCATGTGATGGACACATAACTCACCCCCACATCAACCTTAAAAATTCATTAGTTATATATGCCAACCAAAAGGCCCCCAAAATTCAAGAAACAAAGCTCATATTATGTTCTACCAACAAAATATCCAATAAGGTATCATTAGCTAAACCTAAAGAAGTGAGGTGCACTTCATAACCCTATGTGTTAGTGTTTTCTTTAATATTTTTTAAAACATAAATGATTATATTTTTGTTAACAAAATGTTGTAGTAGAGTTGGCCATCATGAAAATACAAAATTGAGATTGTGTAGTGGTGCAAATTTTAATAAAACCACAAAGTTTGAAATTAAAACATAAAGATCTATATCATCCTTCATGGAGGATTTCTTAAAAGATTTGATGGTGTAAACCCTGTGAAAGATGCCTAATATTCAAATTGATTTACATGGCATAAGACAAAGAATTACTATGGAAAAACATGCTTGTTGAATGATTCGTCTTAATCAATGATTGTACTCAATTTTCCTTGTTTGTCCAACTCCATGTCCTCGTGCATCTAATGAACTACTTCTTCTTCTCATAAATCTTTGAGGGCAAACCCCACGGATATTCCTGGATCAGATATTGTTGAGTGAGAGCCCTTGCTAAGATTGTATACCATAACTATGAGCATAGAAGTTTCTACCCCTAGAACTTGAATTTGCCTCTTTTGTTGAACCAAAATTTCCATAACCATGACAATATGCATGGTGCATAAATGCTCATTTTCATGACCTTAGTGGTGACTAAGAAAATGGAATTTCTACTACCACTGATGAAATCTTCATGTCTCGTGAGAACCGTACAAATCTCTTATATGTCCCTATGAGAATTTCCACTGTAGTCGAGACAATCCATAGCCTAAAGATGGGGAGAATTAACCAAAAAACAAGTAATGTACCATGGACAAACATAACACTGAGGAGCCCCAGTGCCAAAATTATTTATAATATTTAAAACTAGAAGTACCAATCGATAAGCCAAAAAGGGTCCTTGAAGGTGAGAATACCCATTTTACTTAGACATGGAGTGTCAAGCAATAGAATCTTCCAAAGCTATAAAAAAATTCACCAAGCTACAAAGGCCTAGAATCATAAAACAACTACCAAAGACGAGGAACCCAAGATAAAGGGAAGTGGGTTGAATTTTGAAGTTAAAATCAAGAACAATTACTAGCAAAGGGGGCAAATGAAACCAATTGACAAGAGAGACCTAAAACCACAAATCAAGAGTGGTGCTTACCTGAGGTTCCTTTGAGGTTGAGTGTAACGTCCCCCTCACCCAATCCGATCATCGGGAGGGGACGTTGACCAAACCGGGGCTCTGATAATTCACCCCAAATGCATAATACAATTTTTCAACAAACAGAATGTGTGCAGAACATAAATAAACATGCATAGTGGAATTTAAAATCTGTCCACACACATCTAGCAAACAAATGCAAGCATAAACATTACAGGCATCAAATAAAACAGTTCAAATTCAAATACATGAGAGTACTTATCTTTATTCAACACAGATCCAAGCAACTGGCTGAGTAAGAACGTTTTTCCACCCAACCGTAGGCACTCCGTCCAGCATATACTCGTTATGCTGGGAGGCCACCCCCAAGTTGGGCTATGAGTCCACTAGGGCGAAGCGGATGCCTACAGGTTTCTATCTTCCCTTCGAGGAATACAACTTTGTCTTCTAATTCAAATTTTTGGGTTTGATACACAGTCTGGTAAATGGACATCAACAATAATGGAATAACTCTACGTAGAGTAGCAGCTTGCATGAGAGAATGAGAATGGAATAATGATCAAAAGAGTTTTGACTCCAAGGATATGTGGTAAGGGTGAAAAGACAACTGACATGGCTTCTGACCATAGAAAAAATAGGACTGCTAACAACTGACATAACTGTCACAAAAGTGCAATCAGCCCCATGCTTCAATAACTACATGAGGTGACTTTTCCCACCAACCATACACATGCATTAATGATTAAAAAATGGTCAAAAAAGGAGATATTTGGTTTATTCTCATCACATGACAGAATTCTGGGTGAGTTCTAAGGTTGACACTTGGCAGCATAGGATTTGGTTTCCCATAGGCCCCCTTCCTCTTCTGCTCTGGTGGAATCATAGCCCCCTTGGTGCTCTTTACACAGCCATTGTTGGACCATTTTATTATTTATGCACATAATATTTACATATACTCCAAATCGGCATAAAAGCCAACCAAACAGTCCAAATAACATCATACATGCCTATCCATTCACTAGTCGAGCCTTGGCCTTGAGCTCCGCACTAGGAATCACACTAGCATATTTACATCATTTACATTTTTAATGCAATGGGGTCAAAATTGGGATATTACATTGAGTTCAACCACTAAACACATACAACTCCCAAAACTAAAGCCTCCATGAACAATATCCCACCTCCATACCAAATTGGATCTGTCATGTTTTCAAGACTCTGAAACAAAATTAAGATGAACATGTGTGAACTAGTGTGAATACGAGTCTTTGTGTCATACCTTCATTGATGTGATATGATCCTTGATTGATATAAGCATTTGTTAACAAGCCACGCTGAGGGAATGCATACGATTGATCCAAACACGACCTTAGCTCACTTGATTTCAATCTCAAAGCATTGTTTGCATGATAAGCTACTTCACAATTATGATCCTCGAAGATAGAAAAAAATGAATGTCTTTGAAATTACCTTTCTCTTTATTGATTCTCGTAGGAGACGTGTAATACCTCCATTTTGATCCTTGGAATTATTGTCTTGATATGTAAATAATGTAAATATGCAGTGTATGATTCCTAGAGTGGAGCTCAAGGCCAAGGCCCCGCTAGTGAATGCTCGGTTTATAAAGGCAAGTATTTTAATATATTTTGGACATGTGCTAGTCGACCATGGGAAAAATGTAATAGCATGTAAATATTTATAATACAAATAAAATATCTGAGAGCTGGCTATGGAAGCAACTAAAAAGAGGGGGTTGTGTTTATCCACTAGGGAGAGGTGAAGGGTGTGGGATCCAATCATTTGTTTCCAAGTGTCATCTTGAGAACCCCTTGTGCCATAAATGGTAAGCAACTACTTAAGTGAGCTTCCATGTTGTTATTTATTTCTATTGTAAGAAGGTAGCTGATAAATCAACTCATGAATTTAATGGGGCATGGCAACAACCCAAAAAATCGTATGGCTAAGTATGGGCTCATTTTTTGGTACCCAGAAGTCAATTTCCCTCATGGGAATTCGTTTCCTTCCATTCCCATTCCATTGTTTGGCAATCATAGAGAAATTATGAGCAAGCTATGCATTCCCAACTAGCAAAATTGAAGAAATTGCAACTTGAGAAAATTGTGGAATTCTATGTCATAACAGACCTAAGAGTTGAGTATACCTCACAGAGGAAGAATGAGCAGAAAAGTTGAATAAGAGTGAAAAATGCAGTAAAAAAGAGCAGAGAAATAATTATGCAGTAGAACCCAGATAGGAACAGACTAATGTCACACTATCCAATAATCAGTATAATCAACAATGGTGTTACAATGGAGAGAATTCGAATCACTCAAGAGAATTCGAACCTCAGTCGGTATAGCATAGGGATTATCACCGCTGGAGTGCTCTGGAAGACTCAAACTCAAGTGAATTGAACCTAAACTCAATTAACTGAAGTCACAATCAGTTAACTGACTAAGGAGGGCGCAAAAGTGAGTTTTCCATGCATGTCAATTAGAAATCAATGCATGAGGCCACAATCAGTGGCATTCGAAGCTCTAACCCCCCACACGAGTCAGCTAACTCAGGTGGACTACACTGGAACACTCAGTTGGTTCCTATAAAATAGGGAACTGACTGAAGTGGTCCTAAAATGATGCATGCAAGGCTTGGAAGGTGGTAGATGGATCCTGGATGACATCTGCACATCACTAGGGGGAAAATGACATCATCAACAACTAGGAAAAATAAATAATGCTAGGTAGGACAAGAATGGAGTATTAAAATATCCTAACAGCCCCCCTTAATCCATACTTTTGCATCTTGGGCCCTGGTTACTGAGACCAAAGGTCACCCATACCATCAAATAAATGATAAAAACAAAGAATTGTCCATGAACCAAGGAAATGGGGAAAAACCTCATGGGAAAAATTCCCCCCCTCAAAAGAACAGCAATAGGGAACTCAAAGAACCTTCATTCTAAGCAGAGAAGGAAAACATTTTCCTTAGTGAAAGCCTTTGCAAAAATATTGGCAGGTTGCTCCTATGTAGGATAGCAATGCAGGTGCTAGATTTGGATATGCTCCTCTTATGTACCTCCCACTGTGTAGAAGTTGTATTTTCCAAAACAAGTATTTCAGGAACCCTTCTTGCTGCTGGAGCGAATGGCTCATTATGGTCCAAATCACGAACCTTTGAGTACCTTTTGTCAGACAACCGAGATTATTTCTTGGTTGTAGATCCCCCATGGAAAGTCTCTCCAGGAGATTGTGGATCAAACCCCACCATCATGTAGCGCCTCTCCGAGAGAAGTGGATCTGCATTACATAGTGCAAGTTTTGCATGATACTGAGATCTTGCAGTTCTATGGTAAGATGGATCCCCAACTGTGTTCCCAGCAACTACAAGGACTTTGTGAGCCCATATTGGCCTTGTCCATGGATTGGGAGCATGTGTTGGATTTGGATATGGATTTGAATCTCCTTGAACTTTATTCTCAACATCAATATCTTGATCCTCATCTTCATTAGAAGAGATATCACTCTTATCTTCATCAGATTCCGATGGGGTAAGCAGAGAGTATGGAAAAAAATGTGAGAATTCATATGCCTTGGAGGCATGGTTTGCAAACCCTTTCGCTATAATCTTCCCAGCAGAGATCTCTGCAATCTCAACTGCGTTAAGACCAAAGACCACTTTCTTCAGTGAACCTGTGTGAGTCATCTGATATACAGACAACAAATTTGCTGACAAAAAAGGCACAAATATAACATTTTTGAACTTACCATGCTCCATATGTACTATGCCCTTCCCTTAAGCAGAGATATGAGAGTTGTCTCCCATGTGAATAATCGGACCATCTCTGAGATATAGAGAAGAAAATGATTCTCTAGAGGCAACCATGTGGTTGGAGGCTCCTGAATCTATGAGAAGGGATTGTGATTTTTAAAATCCAGCCTTCAGTGCATGTATCTCTCATGACCATCAGACTCACTTCCAGAATCAGTCTCTCTTGCACCTTTTGCGAGGGAAATGTTGTGTTGTTCAATAAGCTTGGTCATCTGATCTATCTTCTTCTGCATGCGAGATCTCTTTGGGTGGTTTCCTTTCTTGCAATAGAAACACTTGGATTTCTCAAATCCCTTTTGTTTGTCCTTCTTGGAGCTGGAGGCTCCTTTCGATGGACATTACTTGGCATTCTGCTTGGGTTCAGATGGCCTCTTATCCTTGCCTTTGTGCTTCCCCTTCCCATTTGCACTTTTTGGTTCCCCAACCAAAAGAGCTTGATTTTTGGAGGCCATCAAGGTGCCTATCTGGTTTTTGGATGAGAGATTCAGTGAAAATATCAAAGGAGGGAATCTTCCAACCAGGGATTGATACTTTCCTAGAATGGAAGGTAGAGACAAAGATGGAGAACTCGGGACCTAGCTTGCTCAGAATGGATAGCACCAACTGCTCATCCTTCTTCTCAATGCCACACTGCTTGCATTGCATAACTAGAGATTTGAATTTTGAAAAGAATTGTTGGATGGTCTCGAAACTGCTGGGTTGAAGAGCAATCAACTCATTTTCCAGAATATGGCCTCTTAGCTCATCTTGTTTGCCGAAGAGGGTCTTTAACATGAACCATAAATCTCTTGGAGTCTTCAATCCTTCGATGTGGAAGAGTAGATCTCTGGAAATATGAATACACATGAAACCAAATGCTTCATCCAATCTATTCAGATACTTGGTTTTCTCCACGGCTGATTGTGGTTCGGGATCCTTCCCCATTGTTACCATGTACAATGATTTGTTGCGCAATACCATCTGCATATCAACCCTCCAATCAAGGTAATTGAAGGGTGTTAGGATCCTGGGAGAGAGGAGAGAGTTTGAATTGTCCATTGCAACTGCTGGAGCGAATACAAGGTGAAACTGCTGCTAAGAAAATTGAGTGCAGAAACACAGGTGCAGAAAAACACAGGTGAAGAAACACTGGTGCAGAAAAACACAGGTGCATAAACACTGGTGCAAGTGCAGAAAATTGTTGTAACTGCTGCAACTGATGTTGTACTCAAAAACTTTGAATAGCCTGCAAAACACTCTCAATAATGGAGGTAAACTACTACTGAGCACTGCTTTAGGACAGTAGGCACTTTTATCCGGATCCTTCACACTTGGCTATACCTCATTGGATTTCTCCAATGAATTCAATGCAATGGCACCAGGATTTGTTGTGGAAATCCAAAGGCTTTTGGTGCACTACCAGAAGCAGCTGCTCAACCTATTCGCTCAATGGCTATGATACCATGTGAAATTCTATGTCACAGCAGATCTAAGAGTTGAGTATACCTCACAGAGAAAGAATGAGCATAAAAGTTGAATAAGAGTGAAAATTGCAGTTAAAAAAAGCAGAGAAATAATTATGCAGTAGAACTCGGATATGAGCAAAATAATGTCACACTATCCAATAATCAATATAATCACCAATGATGTTGCAATGGAGAGAATTTGAATCACTCATGAGAATTCGTAGCTCAGTTGGTCTAGCATAGGGATTATAACCACTGGAGTGCTCCAGAAGACTCAAACTCAACTGAACTAAACCTAAACTCAGCTAACTGAAGTCACAATCAATTAATTGACTAAGGAGGGCGCAATAGTGAGTTTTTCATGCATGCCAATCATAAATGGGCACATGAGGCCACAATCAGTGGCATCTGGAGCTCTAACCCCCCCACAAGAGTCAGTTAACTCAGGTGTACTACACTGGAACACTCAGTTGGTTCCTGTAAAATAGGGAAATGACTAAAGTGGTCATAAAATGATGCATGCAGGGCTCAAAAGGTGGTAGATGGATCCTGGATGACATCTGCACACCATTAGGGGGAAAATGACATCATCAACAACTAGGAAAAATAAATAATGCTAGGTAGGACAAGGATGGAGTATTAAAATATCCTAACAAAAATGCCTTGTTTTAGACTGTTAAAATCACCCAGAAACTTGTGTTGATCGTGAAATCAAGTGAGGGATCCATAGACTCGACCCCTGGGGCAAATTTGAGAGTGTTAGAAGCCCGAAAATCCATAGGAGAATCTAGATTTGGAAGCCCGAAAGTTGAATTTCGTGATTTTAAATTCGGGTTTCCCATAATTAGAAAATCTAAGAGACCATTGAAGTCTGAGAGATGAGAGGTTGGAATGGATTGATAAACCTAGTGTAGGAAAATATCTCTAAAGGTTTAGTAGCTTGGACCTTTCTATGCCCACCTTAAATAGCAGTGGAGGGAAGGGGCGCCCGAGGGACTGTGTAATAGAGAAGGGGACCTTCCTTGTGTTGGGTGTGGTAGGTATTGTGGGTGCCAAGGATGACTGGGACCAATTGATATGCTTGTAGCTCTGCGGTTGATCTCAATGGCTTAGCATTCACCTTCATTTACTCTCTGCATGCTTAATAAACCCAGTTGTGCGCTGGCTTAGCATGAGAGTATGTCTCTATGGCTGTGGGTGAGCCTATGTAGTTCCTCACTAGATACATAGCCCAGCTCGAGGGTGGCCTCTCAACAGAGAGATAAAGTGCTAGACAGAGTGCTTATGGCTGGGTGGAACATTTTTATTCCATAGCCAATTGCTTGGACAACTCCAATTAAAAGATAAGTGTTTATTTGCTAATTTACTACTATGTTGAATGAACATGAATTATTACTATTATTATGCCTATGATGATTATGCTGGTATTTGCATGCTGTGTGTGTGAGATTATTTATTTTTCCGCTGTGTATTTTTGTTATGTATTTGCACACACCTTTGAATGTTTATGAATTTCGTACTATGGCCATGGGGGTGAAATTTAGAACCCCTGGTAATTCGTTCATGTCCTCATTATTGGTCGGATTGATGGGTGGGGCCATGACAAGACGAGTTAGAGTGCCATAAGTTAGGGTTTTTTTATGTGTGCATGATATTTAACTACAATTGAGTCCTTAGTGATTATAAGAGAGGTTTCCCTAATTGAATGAGCAAGTATTAATTTGTAAAGAATATCATATACTTCTACATAGTTGCTTGTGTCTATCCCAAGACCCCACCCATAATTCATTTATTGTTTTCCTTTCCCCTACATTTGGCACCCCTTTTTAATATTGCTTCTCATTATTATGGATGATTTTTAATTACTTATAGATAATGTAATCGTAATGTAAAAACCATTAACTTTTATAAGGACAATTAAAAAAATCAACCACGGTAATAAAAATACTATAAAAAATTTAACCACAACAATAAGAAAGAATATAAAACTTCGATGCAGGTGAAAGAATGTCCATTCAAAGAGGTATTTAATGGAGGGAGGAGGCATGAATGGTGAGGCAGGTGATAGAGTTTGGGCTTGTGTGGATGCGAGGTGTGGCAAGTTAGCAAGGCAGAGGTTAAATCTCCCGCGTGGTGGGAGGGTTATTTAGAGCTGCATGGAGGTGAGCATCAACACTCACATGAAGGGGAGGATATCGGGCTACATGATGATAAGATGTCTGCTTAAATCCCCTGTGATGGGAATTCATGCCTTGCGGATCCAACACCCTCTCGCTCACAGGGATTGGGAAACCATGGAGGGATTCAAGTGTTATTTAACGCAACCAGTTGGAAAGGAAAGGGAAATTAGAGTGGGGGAAAAATAGACTTGGTTGGTTGGTCGGCTGGTGAAGTGGACTTTGGTGCTAGTTGGTTGGCAAATCTAGTGGCATCTGATTCAAGGCTTGGGTCTTAAAATTGTTTGGTGGTTTGCATGCACTAGAAGCGTGCCCTTAAGGCAATGTGCCTTTTGCATAAGAGGAGGAAGGGGGCGGACACAAGCTGGTAGTTTGGGAGGTAATGGGAATTATGGCTTCCATGCCTCGATATCCTACCACATTGAGTGTACTAGCAAGGTTATGGAGGATTTGTCCTTGGAATCCCATGAGCAAAATCAAGAAGGAGATGGAGGGACCAACACATACTGGTTAGTGAAAAATATTATGGCCAGGGTTGTGATGGAATAGGAATTTCACAAGGCACAGATCTTGAGAGCTATTCTACAACTTAAGGAGGAATTGCAATGCATTAACCAACAACTGGATGACTTTGCCATCGCTATAAAAGTTTTGTTTGAAGTCAAGGATGAGGATGGCGCAGGAGCGGAGGCAAACTCGAGTTCATTGGGGTAACATGTCTCTCTTGGTATTTTTTCTATTGATGTCCTGTGTGGCAGATCATTGGGGTTGCTTAATTTTTGTTTTAAGTGCATTGTCATACCACACCTAGTTTTCCCTCAATGGGCAGGTTGTGCAAGCTCGTAGTTTAAATTTTGAGAAATCTGAAAACAATGGTAGCTACTCTTTGATCTCTTGGTTTACTTAGAAAGGGAAGGGGTTTTGCTTTAGTCTTTTGATGTTAGAACAATGGTGGAAAATGCATCCCGACTGATTAACTAGTATATTTGTATCTTATTTTGAGATAATTAATAAAAGGTTTGTGTGCTTACTTAATATATATATATATACACACGAGGGGGGATCTGACTTCGGGGGGGAGATTGCTGGTTCGTTTCATGCGAAGGTCGAAGTCTGCACTAGCGAAGGTGGCGAACTTTAGGAGTCTTTAATGCATTTGTTTTTTGTGCCTAATTTATGATACTAAGTAGCCGGTACAGTTCAAGCAAGTGACGCGCTGAAGCTTATTCATTTCGGGATTACGCCTGTTTTAAAACTGCGAAACACATCTGGTCATAATGGTAATAGATGATGTGGATTATGATTCGAATTCCCTCGGAGTACCAATCTTTGTTCATTCTGCAATCATGGAACATCCAGTGCAGCAGGATAGGTCACCTCCCACGCTTGAACCACAGAAACTTGATTTCCAAAATTTTGATGACGTTAATTCTACATTTATTAAAAAAGGTGGAAATCATAAACCCGCGAGACGTTCAGGTGCCAAAGCAAGAAGAGATGTTGCTTCTTTAACTTTCGGCAAGGACATTTCGTTAATAGACTTACCAGATTATTTGTCTTCAGCCTTAGTCGGTCGTTTCTGCGGAAAAGTTGTTGGAGAAGCTGCGATGCGTCAGTGGATGAAGGAGAATTGGAGCTCACTCCTACAACAAATGTTGATTTTTCACATCCTCTCCCGCGGCTGGATTCTCTTCAGAGTTAAAACAGAGGAGGAAAGACAAAAATTGTTGGATAATTCTTCGCAGTGGGGTCCCTCTAGTTTGATTTTAAAGAAATGGAAGGTTGATTTCGAAGCCAATAGAGAACCTCAAAACATCCAGCAAATTTGGGCAATTTTACCTGGCCTTCCGATGATGTTCTGGAAGAAATAAATCTTGGAGGCGATCGACAATAACATAGGCAAGTTCATTTCGTTGGAAGATAATTGGGAATAAAAGGTGGATAGAAGATGAGCCAAAGTCCTGATTGAAGTCGATCTGTGAGAAGGTATGTTCGAAGAAATCTTGTTGGAGCTTCATGGAAGCTCATGGAAGCAAAAATTAGACTACTGGAAAATCCCTTTATGTTGCTTTTGATGCAGATAGGATGGCCATATCATAAGCAATTGCCCGAACATCTCTGCAAATTCTGGTAACCAGGTGCGGCACAAAAAGGTTTGGGTTAAGAAGGCAGTTCAAAGCGGTGAAGAGTCTCAGTTGCACGTCGAAGACCTGAAAGGTGGCGAGGTTGGAGCGTCCTCACCAGGAAATGCTACACGTACGTTCCCTGGTCAACAGGACTCCCCTCTCGAAACCCTCCCTTCTGTCCCTATTTTAAATAATTTAATTCAAGAATTAAACTCTACGTCGTCTGAGGGCGATACTATCCCAGTAGATGTGATGACACCCGAACCTGCACAGGAAAGTCAGGACATGTGTAGTAGTCCTAAAAAAGTCATTTGTGAGGTGGTGATTATGCAATTAGAGAAACTCCCCCCCCCCTCTTGGGCAAAACACAAAATTTACAACACACGGTAAAAAATGGTGACAGATAGAGAGCATGTGTCGACCAGTGGTCTAGCTTTAGACACGATGCCAAAAGTCGCCTTAGGAAGAAAGTCCTTAATTTCTAAGGCCAAAAATCAAGCCGAAATTTAAGTAAAGTCGGGGAAACAAGCTACAATTAAGTGGGCCCTTAGAGCTGGTACGGCCCAGGCTAGGGCTCACTGATGTTGGTTTTATCCTTTAACATGAGGGGATTGGCGAGCTCCTCTAAACTAAAAGCTCTCAAACATATGGCCGCCATCTTTAAACCCTGGATCATCCTGCTTCAAGAAACAATGATGGAGGGCAGGCTGCCATAGAAGCCCTTGAACCTTGGCTTAAAGACTGGACCTTTGAACATATCAGTTCGGAAGGCCACTCATGAGGTTTGATAACAGCATGGAACCATGATTTTGAGGAGATAGGAACGGAGAAATTCAAGACGATTTTGAAAACATCACTGAAAGAAAAAAGTTCAGGAGAATTTTTTGCTTTTTACAATATCTATGGCCCCTATCTCGACAGAAAGCCTTTCTGGGAATATTTCTTTTCATCTGGTTTATTGGAACCTAAAAATATGATATTTGGTGGAGATTTGAATCTCACTCTATCAGAAAAGGAAATTTGGGGTCTTTCTGCAAGACAGGAGAGTCTTAGTAATTGCTTCAACATGTTGTTTGACTCTAAAGACTTGATTGATCTCCAACCCTTGAAATTACTTCCGACTTGGCGTAACAACATATGTGGCGAACGAGCAATCTCCAAGAGATTGGACAGATTCTTGGTTACAGAGAATTTACTCTCGGGGATTTTTGTTGCAAAAACCTGGGTAGAGGTGGGCGGGTTGTCGGATCACCTCCCAATTCTCTTACAACTACAGGGATAGGAAAAATTACCGATCACCCCCTTTATATTCAATCCGGCTTGGCTTCAAGAAGAGGAATTCCGGAAGATTGTAGTTGATACCTGGGTTCCCTTAGAAGCTTCCTCCAATGCCTCCTTTATGAAGCAATTCTCAGGTAACTTAATAAGAACGAAAGAGGTGACCAAGAATTGGGCCAAGACTTTCACAGCTAATCAACAGAGTCAACTGAAAGAAGTGGAAACGAAGTTAAAGGAGATTTATAGCCTCAACAGCTCTGGAACATTCACAGAAGATGAATTAAAGGAGGTTCGGGAGTGTGAGACAAAAAGAGAAGAGCTGCTAGCAAAAGAGGAGGAACTCTGGCGGTTAAAGAGCGGGGCCATTTGGATCAAGGAAGGAGATAACAACAACAAATGTTTCCACAAGTTTGCAGCGCACAGGAGAAATGTAAATTCGATTTCGGCAGTCAAAAACATGGATGGTGAAATTGTCCATTCCTTCAAGGAAAAAGCGAAGGCTAGAGAGAGTTACTTTAAACACCTCTTCTCGGAACCAGAAGGTTGTCATATCTAGGATATCTTAAAAGTTTTAAGACTGTTTTCGAAGTTAATAAATGAAGAAATGAATAAATCCTTGGCAGAAGACGTATCAAAAGAGGAATTGGATAAAATAGTCTACTCCTTCCAAAAGAGTAAGAGTCCGAGCCCTGATGGTTTTTCTATCGAATTCTATCAAGGGTTTTTTGAGCTTTTGAAGAAAGATCTGTTACTGGTTGTTAATGAGTCTTAAAAGGCTGGGAAGGTGTTAGGTGCTTTAAATTCAACATTTTTAGCCCTCATCCCCAAAAAGCAAAACCCTTCCTCCTTCGAGGAGTTTCACCCTATCTCTTGTTGTAATGTTGCCTATAATATTATAGCCAAAACAATAGCGTAGCGTCTCAAGCCAATCTTCAGTGAGATTATCTCGAAGGAGCAGTTCGGGTTTCTCTTCAACCACCAAATCGATGATGAGGTTTCCCTAACACAGGAGGCTATTCAGACCATCAACATGAACAAAAGTAAAGCCTTTGTGCTAAAGATGGATCTTTCGAAGGCTTATGATAGGGTCAGTTGGACCTTCCTAAGACTGTTGTTGGTACATATTGGTCTATCCATTGAAATAGTCAATTGGATAATGGGCTGCATTCAGTCGGCTTCCTTTGCAGTTCTCATCAATGGGTCTCCTTCAAACTTCTTTCGACCTACAAGAGGTTTAAGACAGGGGTGTCCGCTATCCCCCTTTCTCTTCCTTCTCATAACAGACGCTTTAAGCAAGATAATTAATCAGGCCAAGCGAGATGGTTCTTACAAAGGGATTTCGGTCACTAGCTCGAAGGAACTTTCCCGTATCCTGTTTGTGGATGATGTGATAATGATGGGGGAGGGAACTTGGGAGAATATTAAAGGTGCAGAACAGATCCTGGATCTTTACAAAAAAGCAACTGGGATGCACATAAATGTAGATAAATACATTCTTGCAGAAAATGTTGTCTCTACATCGGTGAAAAATAGACTCTTGACTGAAGTTCCTTGTATTGTTAAACCTCTTTCGGAAGGTTTCAAGTATTTAGGTTTTCTCCTTAAACCTGATGCTTACGCCTTCAAGGACTGGCTTTGGTTGTACAAAAAGATCGAAGGCAGAATTGGCTGTTGGGCAAACAAGTTCCTGTCCAATGGAGGTAGATTGGTATTGCTCAAGGCAGTTTTACAGAGCATACATGTTTATTGGGCTATAATTGCGTATATTCCGAAAGGTATTCTCTAGAAGATCAATTTTTTTTTCTTTTTTCTTTTCTTTTTTGTGGACTGCTAGCAAGCAATCAGAGGGCATACCTCTAGCCAAATGGAAAACGATTGCGAATCTTAAGGAACTTGGCGGGTGGGGAATAAAGAATCCCTTTCTTTTTTGTCAATCTATGGCAAGTAAGGCCCTATGGAGGCTGATTCAGAACCCCAGTTCCTTTTGGGGGGGTACCTTAATCACCAAGTATTGCCCTAACGGCTCCATTTTAGAGTGGATAAGGAAACCAGATAAATCTTTCAAGAATGGTTCAATTGGTTGGAAGGCATTTGTACTCACCTTTCCTCGGGTTGGAAAATGGCTTGCTTGGTCCATAAGGAATGGGAAGGAGGTCTGGTTAGGAGAAGATCCTTGGGTAGGGGCAGGAGAAAAGTACAATCTTTTGGATGCTTTGATAGCAAATTTAAGAAGTCAAGGGATTTTCAGTTTAAGCCAGGCTTGTGCCATATCTTCTCACAGGGAAACAATTTGGAAAGAATTTGAAGTCTTAGGACTAGAAGGAGGTTTCAAAGATGAATGGAATGATCTCATTCTGCAGTTACAGTCGTGTTTCATTCATTTGGAAGAAGGCACGGAAGACAAACTGGTTTGGACTAAAAGCAACGCTACAGGGGATTTCACGGCCAAGCTTGGCTATACGCATTGTGCGCTGGAACTTTTTCAAGGAGAAAATGAAGTTTGGTGGAAACAAGTCTGGAAAATCGAAGGACCTCTCAAAGCAAAAATCTTACTTTGGTTTGCTTTAGACAACAAACTCTTAACCTAGGACAATCTCAAAAAATGAGGGTGGCTGGGACCGAGCTGGTGTGTGTTATGCCATTCTAAAGAAGAAACTGGTTCTCATTTATTTACTCTTTGTTCTTATGCGGTAGCAATCTGGAGGGAACCCAACGAAGAGTTAAAGTCACAAGGAACGCTTTTAGGCACCTCTCTAGAGAAAAATTACTGCGCATGGTGGTCAAATAGTTCGGTACGTCTTCTTAGTGCATTCCCATCCTCTTTTACTTATGGAATATGGTGGGCACGAAACACAACGATTTTCAACAACAATTTTATTCCTTACGAAGTGACGAAGACCCTTGTGGTGCAGTGGACCAGAGAACACAAATCAAAAGAAAAAGATCACAAGAAACGGAAACTGGTCCCCCCCAGTCATCAACAAAGAAAGACCTCGAGCCTTTTTTGATGGCGCAAGCCAAGGAGTCCCTCCATTGGGAGGTTCGGGAGGTGTTCTATATCTCTCAGAAAAACACAAAGTGCAGGTGAGATATGCTCCAGGACATTGCTCGAACAACAAATCTGAGCTAGAAACCCTACATGCAATCATCGAGCTAGCAGTAAACAGAAATATAACTAGTCTGCAGGTATTTGGAGACTCGAAAATGGTCGTGGATTAGGTCAATAACAAGATCCAGATAAAAGCACCTCACTTACAACAACACTTGAATGCTATAAGAAGGCTTTTGATTCTCTTTTCAGACCTTTCCATTTCACACATTTACAGAGAATTAAATATGGAAGCATATAGCTTGTCTAAGAGGGCTTTACTGCTAGCTCCAGGTCAGAAGGAGATAGAAGATCTTCGTGAAGACTAACTAGTGCTCAAGCAAGATCGATGATTTTCTTTTTGAGTTTTTGCAACAGTACATAAATTGTTAAGGAAGAAAGAGCATGCTCGGATAATAAGTGTTGAGGAATGTTAGACAGGAAACATGTATTGTTCGATTGGTAGGGTACTATTTTGACCTCTGATTCGGGATAGAACACTATTTGTTTATGAGGACAGAGGATCAATTGACACTATCAATATGATCTCATCTTGAAATGTAAAATCAATGATTATCTATCTCACAATGACACTTGGAATGTAATATTCAGGAGTTTATGAAGAAATGATGTAAGTTCGCATAGGACAGTTCATGATCACTCTTTATTTAGAGTGATGGATATTTTCCAGTTGGAAGATATATATATTGTGTGTGTGTGTGTGTATGTATGAATGAAAAAAATCAACCATAATAATAATAAAAATATATCACTATTAAAGATATAAAGAAATCACCACAACAGATTTAAATAAATAAACAAGTCACCATAACCAATTTAAATAAACAAGAAAAAAAGTTGCAATGCAACTAATCCCTGCCAAGGGAGGCATAAAAACTATGCTACTGACACAACGCGGCATCAAAATTATGCCACTTACACAACGATCGCATAAAAAATATGCCACCGACATATCACATCATAAAAAATAAGTCATCGACACAGCAACCACATAGAAACTATGCCACCAAAATGGATACGATACTAGTAGTGCCGACAAGGAAACAAGAGGTTGAGATGGGCTCGATACTATCTTCTTGGTCTTCCTGTTCCTCTACATCATTGACACCATTATCAACAAAGTCCATGGCTTCCTCCACTGTAGAGCATGAATAATACTCACTCCAGATGCGATTTATAAACTTTGTCCTAGTTGCATGCACTCCTTTTGGCTTAGTAGTATTAAGTGTTGCAATGGCCCAGGGATTTATATTTTTTTCTTGACTACTGCTTTCTTCTTTTCCAAAACTAGTTTGTGTGATGCCTTTGTTCCATCTTGCTTGAAAGGCTTGTCACAAAGGCACTCCTTTGGATGCGTTCATCTGTATACTCTGCAAGTTGTTGCAAAATCATTTGACCATGAACTATAACATACCTCTCTACATATTCCAAGTTAGATGAGATAAAAGTCGGTTCACCTTTGTCTTGGTCTACCAATTTCCTAATCACATCCGAGAATGAAACCTTGGAAACACGGATATGCTCCTTAAGCATTACCATTACTTTGATTGCAAGTCTAGTTGTTTTTAGCACAGGCTTATACCAAGGGAAATACTGCTTCGAGGGTTTCCCAAGTCTATATAAACCTCCATCAATGCAAATTGATATAAAGAGCATATTAGCTTTGAATTCAATTAACCATTCCTTGATTGCACTCAAGTATACGCTAATTCCTTGTGGTAGTTTTTCTTCATATTTGTGACCCCCAACAAAGCCATCATCAAGACAATATCCATTGGCATCGTCTTCAATTATGATTCCTGAACCAAATATTTCAGTATTTGTCTTGGTGTTGCCAAGCATAGGAAAAAGTTATAATGAAACAAGCATGGAATCAAAGTTATAGAGAGACCAATAGTGTAACATTACGTGGGGAAGATCCTCGGGAGCTAATGTATATTAATGGTCATAAAAAAGGACATACTAATCCATTTCATCTTCATATGCCTTATAAAAAGTTGGTAAAGGATAATCATTGGCAATTTCATCCTCATTGATCTTGATGTAAAACTTCTTCCCTTGAGACTTGCGACTTGGTTTTGCAGCCTCCCAGTCTTTCTACTCTTGAATCAATCTCACCAGTTTTTCATCCTTGTCAACAATCAAGCCATAGGAAGAAGCAGTAGTTGAAGAGTCCCAATTTTTACCCCTGTCGATTCCCTCTTTGAGAACTTTAAGTACTCTCAAGCTTTGACAGAGCATGATAAACCTCGACACACAACATTGCCTTCTCGTGCAAAATGTTGAAGTATTTATTGTATGGATCTGCAGGTTTGACCTAGATGTACTCTACTACATCCGTTGTGAGCCAGACAATAGGAAACCATCCTCATAACAGGTTATAGGCCGTGACTCTACACGACCAAAACCCTCGCAATGAACCCCTTCAAATTTGTCAAACGAACATTCTTTGGAAAATATAACTAGTACGTAAAGGTCAATTACATTTACCATTTCGATGCCCTTAAATTTACCCTGACCGTCATGGACTATGAAATCTATTAAACACCGTTGCAAAGGACTATGGTATGAATCTTGGGCATCCACTATAAGTAAGATATTGATGTCCTCCTGGTTTGTTGTTTGATCCTACTTGGCTTCAATAAGTGAGTGTTCTTTGTCGAGGTGAACCAATTACCTGTTATCTTTCCAATACGTCGGTGGAGCTGGCCAGCGTGAGTGCGTACGCTAATTCTATTTGATGTTGCAAAGTACTACATTACATATGACATTTTTATATATTTTTGTTTTTTAAATTACTTATATTTATTTTTAAATTTTGAAAATAAAAGTCACTCCACCAGGTGATTATGTCTCATCCAAGTTGTACCAGACCAATTATAAAATCAAAATATTGTATTTTAAAAATTGTTAATTTTATTTTTATTTTTCAAAATATTATGTTTAATATAAAAATTATACAAATAATAAAAAATATTTTGAAAAGTAATACAACTTAAAGATTTTACTTCTCAATTAAAAGTATATCCCTCCCTTGTAAAAATAATAAACATGAACATAACACATTAAAGATTTTACTTCTTAATTAAAAGTATATCCCTCCCTCGTAGAAATAATAAACATGAACATAACACATTTAAAGGAATAAACATGATTAATATATTTGATAATAACAACATTAGTCGAGTTCGATATGGAAAAAGGGCTTCCAGCGGAAGTTGAAATTATCTGGTGTACTCGGGTCATCCGTCAAAAGCTGGATTTTTTCAAAATCCCTTTCCACTGCTTCCACTGCAAAATGATGGGGCCTGTTATGGCAAAGTTCCCTCAAATTCTCAGATTGGCTGGCTTGGGCTTGGAAGCAGATCTGGATTTGCATCTCCCAGCTTCTGAGAAGTCGCCTCCTTCTCAGTCATCTGCGGGTAAGATTTCTCCAAACTCCTTCACTCGTTATAAAGGTGTTTTTGTTGTCGAACTTGATTTTTATTTAGAAGCTGAGAAGGCCTTGGATAGGCGCATTTCAACTGGGGAGATTGTCTTGAATTTTGGGGTTTTACCTCCTACGGGGGTTTTGGGTGAAAAGGAAAGTATTGGTTCAGAGTTTGTGGATAATTGCTCCCCGTTGAAGGTCCCTGTTGAGAAACCATCATCGTTTGACATTGTTTTAATTCCTAGTTATGATTCTGTAGGTAAGGATTTGAATCCTGGGGAAACCTTAGCCTCTAGGGTTGGTGAAGCAAATGTCTTTAGTGAGGAGGAAAATGGTTTACTGGAGAATTCTGGTTATATGTCGGGTCCTATTGTTAATTGTTTTACTCCCCTTAAATTTTACTCAAAAAACCAGTCTTCGAACCCGTATGTGTTATCTCTCCAATCTTTGCGTTTTCAGAACGTAACCATTCGAAAAAAGAAGTCTCGTTTCAAAAACCCATCTTTGGATTCTGTTACAGATGGTTATATTTTGGTTTCAGCTAGAATGGATGTTTTAGATAAGCCTGCAGATTCTCCTGTGGAGTCTGTTATCCAAATGGGGCACTTAGAGCAGTGAAGCCCATATATGTTGGTGATTTATGACTATTCTCTCCTTAAACATCAAGAGTTTGGGGAAGGTCACTAGGGTTAGAGCCTTGTCCAAAATTATACGATCTACTAACCCTAATATTATCTGTCTTCAAGAAACTATGTGTGATGTTGCCTGTGCACTTTTCAAGCTTGCGTCTTGTTTGCCCGGGTGGGAGTTCTCTGCTACTAGTTTTGTTGGTCTGTCTGGCGGTTTAGTTGTCGGATGGAATCCTCACTTCTACAAATTTTAGGCTTTTCGAACCAATTGGGGCATTCTCGTCGAGGGTTGGAGCGAACAATTAGAATTGAAGTTGTCCTTATTGAATTGCTATGGTCCATATTCTGATAGAGTCTTATTCTGGGATTCGATGAAGGATTCCGATCTACTTAATATTGAAAATCTGATCATTGCAGGTGATCTAAACTTCCTCGGAGATATGGGGTACCTCGGCCAGAATGAATTTGCTTGCAGACTATTTTACTGAATGGATGTGCACCTCTGACTTTGTGGACCTCAGACCGGTGACTTTGGTCCCTACTTGGACCAATGAAAGGAAGGGGGTGGATAATATCCAAAAAAGAATTGACAAATTTCTCATTAAGTCACCTTTTCTCAAACATTGTTTGCGTTACAGAACTTGGGTTGGTGAGGCAAAGTTATCTGATCATTGGTCGATTTTTCTTCAAATGAATGAGGCTAGTCAGTTGCCTAAACTTCCTTTCAAATTGAATAGCTCTTGGCTAAAAATTGAGTAGTTTTGTCAAATGATTCGACATTTTTGGACAAACTTTGCTGATGGTGAAACTTTGAATCCTATGGATTCTTTAGTTTTTAAACTAAGGAAGCTTAAGGACAGGGTCAGCATTTGGATCCAAAGGTAAAAATATTTGGATAAACAGGAATTGGTTGTTTTGGAGGAAAAGCTTCAAACTCTTCATCTCAAAAGTTTGGAAAAGCAGCTATCCGAATGCGATTTTTCACTCTTGAAGGACTTGGAAAAGAGAAAGGATCAGTTACTTCTACAGGAAGAAATGGAGTGGTGGTTGAAAAGTAGAGTTCCGTGGATTGGCTTAGGAGAAAAAAACACTAAATTTTTCCATTCTTATGCTTCTAGTCATAGAAATTACAATTCCATTTGGGAACTTGATGATGAGGAGGGTCGAAAAATCAGTGGTTTAGAAAAGTTGCAGGGTGCTACCAAAAGTTTTTTTTGTAATATCTTTTCAGATAAGGGTTAGTGTGACTTAAACTCTTAGTTGGAGAGTGTCAGGTTGTTCCTAGCTTATTTTGATGAACAAGAGGCTGTTGATTTGGGTAAACAGGTTACATTGACTGAAATTGAAGACACTCTGAAGGAATTTGCAAAAAAAAAGAGCGAGGAGCCCAAAGGTTGGACAGTCGAACTGTCTTGTATTTCTTTGATATCATGGGAATGGATTTACTAAATATGGTTGAATTCTCTAGGACAAAAGGTTTCATCTCTGGCGCACAAAATTCCATGTTCATCACTTTGATTCCAAAGCGTAATAAACGGATGACTTTTGGAGGCTTCAGACCAATTGCACTGTGCAATTTGATTTATAAAATAATATCTAAGATCATTGTGGTCAGGATTAAACCTGCACTGTCCAATATATCAGTTGAACAATTTGGCTTTTTGGATGATCGCCAAATTCTAGATGCGGTGGGTATCTCTTAGGAACTAATTCACTCAATCAAGAAGAGGAATATGAAGGATTTATTGATTAAGATGGATTTCGAGAAAGCCTACGACATAGTGGATTGGACATACCTTCGTTTGATCTTGATTCAAATTGGGGTCCCTCCTTTAGTTCTAAATTGGGCAATGGCATGCGTTTCGACAGCAAGCTTTGTTGTGTTGATTAATGGGGTTCCTTCAGTTTTTTTCAGAAGCACCAGGGGCATTAGGCAAGGATGCCCGTTGTCACCGCTATTATTTCTTCTGGTCATCGAAGGATTGAGTAAATCCATACACAAAGAAAAAACTGAAGGTTTAATCAATGGTATCAAGTTGGGTGCTGATCTTTCTATCTCTCATATCCTATTTGGTGCTGATGTTTTGTTAGCAGGTTTGGATTCCATCGAGGAATGGAGAAATTATAAGAATATTATCCAAGGTTTCTGTAGTGCGTCGGGAATGGTGGTAAGCACCACAAAATCCTATTTCTACCATCTAAGGTCTGAGGATTATAAGCTTGATATGTTAAGGGAATTTCTTCCATATAAAATATGTCAACTGGAGAATGGGCTAAATTTTTTTGGTTGTTTTTAAAGCCAAATGCTTACAGGGTTAAAGACTGGGATTGGCTCCTGACCAAAGTAGATAAAAAAATTAATCAATGGTCTTTTCGTCTTCTTTCTATTGGAGGTAGACTGACTTTAGTTAGAGTTGTTCTGACGGGGATTCCGGTCTACTGGATGTCTCTTTTGAGAGTCCCTTGCTCAATCATTAAAAAACCAAGGAGAACTTTCTTCAATTTTCTGTGGAATGGTGTCAAGGATCATGGGGGTTTGATTATGACTAGCTGGGAGCGATTATCGGTTCCTGAAAAGTGTGGTGGGTGGGGTATAAAAAATTTATACGCTTTTAACTGTGCATTGAGACTCAAGTAATTTTGGAGAGGTTTATTTGGTTCCACGCTATGGTCCAGGGTTCTCTCTGTCAAGTACATTAAAGGTAACATACTTAACTGGATTAGGGATCATAAAAAGAAATGTATGCGTGGTGTATCGGTTATGTGGAGGGGTTTTCTGAAAATTTATAATTGGATGGCAAAGGATTTGGTGTGGAGAGTTGGCGATGGTGCTTCAATATCCGTTGGTATTGATCTGATCATGGGAGTGGAGGAAAATTATTCACTATCTAATGATATCATTGAGTATCTTAAGGAGTGGGGTATGCATACCTTGAATCATATTCATAATACTCAGAGGCGGTCTGATTCCAATTCATACTGGTTTATAGCAAAATATTTGGGTTTTGTGGGCCAATCGACCTTGGAATGGAACAAGTATATACACTGTCTAAATTCTGTTGGTTGTCGTCTAACTAGGTGTAAAGATGTTTTTTTTTGGAATAGTAATACTTCTTCGGGGATCATTACTGCCAAAACTGCATATAATGCCATCATCCATTACAAGTGCACTTACCCCGAGCATTGGTGGATATGGAGGTGGCGGTTACCACTGAAACTGAAGTGTTTCATGTGGCTAGCCTTGTCTGACTTTCTCAAAACTTGGGATAAACTTTTAGTTAGAGGATGGATCAGCCCAAGCATCTGTATGCTCTGTCTTTCAAGTTCAGAGTCCATATTTCATATCTTTGTAAATTGTGTACTGTTTTCTAGAAGTATTTGGAGCAAGATACTTTTGGAATTAAGGATTGAGGTCTTATGGCCTGAGGATTATTTTGATAAGTGTTGTCTGGATTGGACCAGAAAGTGTAAAAATTATCTTGAGTTACCTGCTTTAATTTCATGAGCTATCTGGAGGGCCCGTAACAAAGCTACTTTTGAAAGTGTGAAACCAAATGTTTATCAAATTTGCACTCAAGTTCTCAATTTGGTAAAGGATAATTGCAGTGAGATTACTTCTCACAAGACTCAAAAGAGTGAGTAATTTTATTTTTCAGATAAGGAAGACAGTTGCATTTTTCGATGGCGCTTCAAAGGATGGTTTGTGTGCTGCGGGTGGAATTATTTATATCGACAGTGTACATTTTTTCACCCTCAGGTTTAATTGTGGGCGTGGTACAAACATGAAAGCTGAACTATTAGCTTTGTGGTGCATCATGAAAGTTGTCAACATTTTTGGCATTGATGATCTTCAAGTCTTTGGAGACTCTTGGGTTACCATCAAATGGGCGTGGGGTCAATTTTCCTTGCAGGTGGCTTCACTTAATCATTGGTGTGATTGGATAAAGTCTATTTTGAAAATGTCCATATGTCTTTCTTTAAGCATATTTACCGACATCATAACACTGTGGCTGATAAATTATCCAAACTCGCTATGGCTGGAGATGAATGATTCATTTTATGGGAGGAATTCCAGGAAGGTGACAGAGTTGCAGATGGCTCTGTAAACATTTACGAACTATAAGTACTTCAACTATCTTGTTTTTTGGTTCCTTCCTGTAATCACTTGGATATTTTTATTGTCTTATTTTGGATAAGTCGTCACTTATATATTTTTGTATAATCTCTACGAAACTCACTTCCATGTACTATTTAATTCTCTACTGAATATCAATAATATGAAAAAAAATCAAATCTATTAACTAAATTACTTTATTTGATAATAAAAACTTAAATATAATAATACAAAATAATTAATTACATTAAAAAAATACAATTATACCTTCTCTCCAATTTAAAAAAAAAACAAAAGCACACATGCGAGGAACAAGAAATCTTAAAAGTGAAATGTCCTTTATTCCTATCCGATTTAAAAAAATGAATAAATTAAAATAGCATAATACTTCGAGGAAATAAAGGATATTACTTTAAAACAAATACAAATGTTTAAAATAAATCTAATTAAATATATTACTATTAATTAAAATGTATTTATTTTTTTTTAAATTAAAATGGTTCATTTATTTTAAAAAAGACAATTGTGGTCGAATCGTTATGTTGATAGAGAGTATCTATATAAGCAAAATTGACAATTCTATCTTCAAGAGTTAAAAAATTCCAGATCTTTTTTATTCTAGTCTTAGTTCTTACCATTCTATTTGTATAAATTCTTATAGAGTTCTTACAGAAAAATTTTAGTTTTACATAACATCAGCATAGATCCATCTTAAACTTGTATCTATCAAACACTGAGAGGGATCTAATTTCTTGAGGTGTAAACTCTTTTTATCTTAATTTTTTTACACATTAAGAAAAAAAGTACCCCTCAAGATATTTGATTCCTATGGGTGGTTGATATATCTAAGTTAAACAAATCAATATAATTTAATATTTTTTTGTTAAAGTCAATAACATTTGCATTTTTATTTACATAACGTTACACAATGTTACGCGTTACAACATCTCCCCCATATTGAGCTGTAGAGCACCTCACTACGCTCGGTGTAATAATTCAAATAAACACATGGTAGCTAGAAAAACTTGGAGGTCCGGACCCTTGGCATGCCGTTGTTGATCAGTTGGTGTTGGGTTCTGGATGCAGGGGTTGGTCTTCATTCTTCTCCACTGTTACCTCTTGCAGTTTTGGACCTTGAAAAGTCTAAGGAGATCCCATCGAAGAGTTCACCATGTTCTCTTTTATGCTAATACGAGGGGCCAATTCTTGTTTCAAGAGGCAAACCTTCAATTACCTCGCAATGCTCTCTCCCTCTTCCCCTTAGGCATTTGACTTCTGTCTCAAGCATGGAATTTTTAGCTTTCAACTTGTCTAATCGGGCACTTGAAATCTCGTATTGCTGGTTGGAATCCTTTATTTCCTTTTCGGTCCTTTTCTCCATGTTTCGCTTCTAGCCATCCAGGCTAGTGAGGAGAACACTCACAATTTCTTCTAGATCAACAATTCTTTTTTCGCATCGGAGAGGTAGGTGCGGGTGGGGAATTCATCTCCCTAGGGGGGAATACCAGTATTAAATATGCATGTAACATAGGGCAATTCACAAATAATCAAGTTGAGGCTCCGACTCTTTACCTGGGCATTTTTATAGTAAAAGAGAAAGGATGGAGATCTCTAGCAAATGCAGGTGACTTTGTGCTTATAATCAGACACTTAAAAACTAGCTCAATACCCGCAGATATGTCTCTCAACAATATTTTCAAGAAAATACATATTGCAGTGCAAGGTTTAAGCTTAAAGGTGTACCACATCCTAATAATAATAACCAAGGAGTAGACTTGCAGTCTAATATGGCACTAAGGGAGAAATAATGATTCACAAGAATCAATGGAGAAGTGCTATTCAAGCCTATTCCCTAGTTAATGAGGCAACAAGATATGGTGGATCAGTGGCAAATCCCGATGAGGGGTAATCAAGGTATGGAAGATAACATTAATGGTATTAAGTGGTAGATTGAACCTCCCGTCACATCCGCTAATGATGGAACAAAGGGGTGTCGATGGGCATGTGTGTAATACAATCCCATTACCCCTGAGTATTTATTAACCCTCCCCACAAGTGGATACATTCTGTGTATTCAATCAGCGATGATGCATCACCCTAGCATCATAGAAGGAACACATTCAAAATTCGCACGATATATCCCTATGAGAAATCAAAACAAGGATCAATAGAGCACCCCAATTTGTACGAGCAAGTACATGGGGAGTAATTTAGCAACAAAAGGAATGATGATGGAGATTAATAAAACATGTAGCTCAAGTATGAACCAAAAGCCCATTCAGAACAGTCTCATCTACATCGTCGTGAAGGTGGCGAATATCTAGGGAAATTGTGCATACATAGCCGAACAAAAGACAATGGACGTCAAGGGGAACCACGCTGGGAAAAGGAGGAAGACATAGCAGACAACCACTTCAACTGAAGAAGAGGAAGAAGTTTCCATTCAGAGGCTTCAAATTCAATTGTAGAACTTGTAATCTCAGCAATTGGCCACCCTGGAGATCATTGCAGAGCATAAAAGGAAAATTTAGAGGTTGGAGGACAAAGTGGATGCGCTTAGGTCGAAAACCGAAGCTCTTAAAACTCACCCTCTCTCGGAATTGTGTGTTGAGGAATCAACCTCGTGACTATACATGATCCCAAACTTGAACCCGCCGGCTTAGTCTTAAGAGGACGCTGAAGACGAATCCAGTAAGCGAGGAGAAATCGAGATAAAGGAAAATGCAAGGAAAGTCCCTTATTGTAAAAATCTTATGTTGAAGTGTTTTTGTATGCTGGTTTTGGGATCTTACTGTAGAATTTACTCAGGCACTCTAGGATGTTTTTGATCTAGATAAATATATAAGATAGAAGGATTTAGAATATAAGTTATCTATAATAGATTAGCTGCAGAAGAATACTTTGGTCTACAGAACATTTGTATCTTCTCTTCTGCAAATTTTGCAGTTTTTATATATATTTTTTTCTTCTTGTTTCTTATATTATTATTATTATTTTTTATTTTTTATTTTTTTTCGTCCACATCGGCGCATGGAATCCAAATTATGAGAACTGGAGTTGACCACGATGACTCTAGCCTCTCTCTCTCTCTCTGCACTACCACGGTTCTCGACACCGACTTCCATGGATTTCTATAATAAACCAAATGGATAGCTCCCTCATATGCACACAACTCCTTTTATCCTGCATTTCCTTCGTAGAAACAATGATAATCTTGACACCCTTCTTCTTCCTCATATTGAACAAATTCCCACACTTTGCAAGGTTGATATGAAAGGACCAGGACTTAAACTGGTTCAGTACAGGGCTTAACAGAAAACATGAGTTGGCTCGTGTAATCGTGTAGCCTACTCGCCACCTTATGATATGACGTTGTCTTTGTTCAACACTTGTCATTCGAACTTTAAAAAGGAAGAATCCTGAAAATGCAAGAGATACTTAGGGGGTATGGGTTGGATGGGTGACCCCCCCAATTTTGATAATTCCCGGCCTTAGCGTACAAGCTAAGTTGGCTTGCCTATCCGCTTCTTGGTTCCGAGTTCTTTTGACATGGAAAACTTTGAAAGAATCAAAATCCTCTCTCCTTAAAAATTTTATAAGCATTAGCCTACCTAAGAAAGAGTCTTTGGGGGTGACTTTTCGTATTGGGCAATGAATTAGCATTTTCGAGTCCCCTATTACAATGAGTTCGTTGTGACCTTTTTTCAACTGCTAATTCAACTCCCCTCCAAAGGGCCAAAGCTTTTGCCTGATTGTTTGAAGCAATGCTAATCCCCCCGCATACTTTAATTCCTATGGTTCATCGGGGTCATGGAGCCCCCCTCGACCACCTCTAAATGTATTTATTGATTTTGAAATAAGATTTAAAATTGTGTTTGATTGATTAAAAGTTTGCTTTCCTTAGAAGCAATGAAACATTTGAAAAATAGTTCAACTATAGGTTCCAAAGTAATAAGTTCCAAGGTAATAAAAGTATGCCCCCTTACTCATCACCAAATACAAAATTCTATCAAGAAAAGAATTATGATGCAGTTATTGAATTCTACCCCTTACAAACCATCCAAAAAAAATTATGATAAAGTTTATCATTTAAAAAACTATAATCACATAACATTTTTTATTATATTTATTAAAAATATTTTTTTATTATATAAATTTAAAAACATTCACTTGATTTTATTTAATTGAAGATCTTCCATTTTCAAAAAAATCCAATGCACCATTCAAAACAATGAACCAATCTCCAAAACATAGTGGGGCTGGTTTGGTCCTTTACAAGAGTCGAGACCCGCGGAACAAAGTAATCTCGGAGTAAAGTGACCACAATCTGATACCATGGGATAAGATGATTGGCAATGAAGTCGTTATTTGTCATCCATCGATTTCAAAACAACATCCTAATACCACTCGTGGAAATTCAAAACAACACATCCTAATACCGCTAAATGAGGCAAATTTGGAGGGAAAGGCTTCCTAATGAGTAAAAGCCGCCAAATATGGAATTCCTAGCGTTTCTCGAATATCTTGCGAAATATAAATAGCTTCGGCTATCCTAGCCAATGCAGCCCGTGAAGCTCATTCATATTTAACTGGGCGATTTTGAGGTGGGGCTGGGTTTTGGGTCCCGGGATTCGCACAGAGATCAGACGAACACCAGACAAGATGAACAATCAGGGACAGACTACGGCAGGATCTCAAAGCAGGAGGCAGAGCTTGACTCAAAGAAAAGGGTTGGCCGCTTCAGCGAAGAAGCAGGTTTTGCCTGAGAACAGTGGCACTGGAGCGCCCAAGAAGCTGGCGTTGCCCAATTCGCCGTATGCAAAGACATTTTTTTGCTTTTTATTTTGTGTGAAAATGGCGTCTGTTTCTGCATTTTAATGCTACAAGTTTTTCTGCTTTATTGAAACAGACCGCCGTCAGGAGAAAGGAGCGTGAAGAGGCTGAGATTGTCCAAGGCG
This sequence comes from Larix kaempferi, assembly GCA_027924585.1. NCBI lineage: Eukaryota > Viridiplantae > Streptophyta > Pinopsida > Pinales > Pinaceae > Larix > Larix kaempferi. The sequence goes on from BSBM01000361.1 coordinate 27,810,141, forward strand.
CTAACTATTCCAGAAGGCACGTCGGTGTACGATGCCTGCCGTCGCATGACCGTGCGCAGGGTCGACGCCGCTCTGCTCACAGATCACAGCGGCTTACTCTCCGGAATCATTACCGACAAGGTCTGAATTCTAGTCAAATATTATGCTCTTATAGCTTCCTGTTCGGAATTTCTAATGCTGTCTTTGCTCTGCAGGATGTGGCAACTAGGGTTATAGCTGAGGGTTTGAAACCTCGTGAGACACCGGTTTCAAAGGTCATGACGCGAAATCCCACATATGTTGGGGCCGAGTCCTCGGCCATGGAAGCCCTCGAGAAGATGAATCAGGGTCGGTGCTTTATTCTGAGTTCGTTTACGGGGTTCTGATTAAAGATTCTGTGGATTCTTGATTTATGGTGTTGATGGCGGGATATTTCTGTGAACAGGGAAGTTTAGACACTTACCGGTTGTGGAAGATGGTGAGGTCACTTCTCTGCTTGACATTACGAAGTGTCTCTATGACGCCATAGCGAAGATGGAAAAGGCCGCGGAGAAGGGCAGTGCTATTGCTGCAGCCGTCGAAGGCATTGAAAGGCACTTCGGAGACGGTTAGTTTCTATTCACCTCAGCACAAAATTCACACGGAGAAAATCATTCTTTTTAAAACACGACTTCATTTTAAAACACGACTTCATGTACCTTACCAATCTTAAAATCCGACTTTCTAACCTGTACTTTAAGACAACTTATAATGCACTTTGTTTCAGTCTAGTATATTAATTAAAATTTAAAAGTAAATTTTTAATGCTCATGTATAGGTATTTTACATACTTGATCCTGTGTAATAGGTTATTACTTGAATTGTATGTTTTTTGACGGCCAATTTTGCGAACATCTCAAAGAAAAGTTTGTGCAGAGAAAATCGTCTAGATTTTTAACGGCAAAAACCACAAAAAATGTGCACATGGCTGTAAAGTTTATGCCTGTTCCTGACCGGTCTCCGAGCGAGATAGCATTACCCGTCTATAAGAGAAAGCAACATCGAAAAGCTTAGAAATTCTTATGCTTCAAACGTTTAGCTAATATACTTTCAACAGAGTATAAAAATGAATTACAGGTGACACAGATCAAAACATCTTGATGGCAATGACTTGGAAAGGGCTAAGATAACTCTGTTGCCACATAACAATGCCAGAACAGACGGAATTATCACCAACCTGGGTTGCTCTGGGGTCACTGTTTAGGGATTTAGGGAAGCAACAGCAGTAATATTAGAAGCAGGGTTTCACTCCAGAGTCCATGGGTTTCTTTGGCTCTGATGCTGTGTGTTGTCACTGGAATGGCATGCTTGGAAATAAACCCAATAAGCTACTATCAATTTTAACAAACAAGACTAATGCTTGGAAATCAAATATAACATCAACAGTTTGCAACAATAGCTTGACTCTGCCTTACTTTGGGAGTGGTCGTTCCTTTTTTTGTTGTATTTTAATCTCCTCAAAGACTGGCCATCATCTCACATCCATTTCACAACTTCATAGCTGCTATAGACTTTCGCAGTGCTTTGATAGCATGAAAGTATGTTTATGCACAAACATAGCTAAGACAATGGAGAGTAAGTATACTAAGTTACTAACTATCTCAACTACACAGTTCTGTTAAATTCACTGTAATGCAATCCATATAGATTGCTGGGTTTGTAATTGAAGAATCTTGGTAGATGAAAAGACATATCATTCACTATATGACACATCTGACACATCATCCTACATAGAATAATGAGAAATTTTGTAACTCCAATGGAATCTTTTATGGAATTGCATTGACATGAGTGACATGTATCAAAGATTACCTCCTGTGTTTCTAGGCCCATTGTTTGAGTATGAAGGGCATATTTTTCTGGTGACACTTGGGATTTTTAGTGGCATGTTCTTGGAAAGATAGGCATGCTTGAGTGTACAAGCATGCTTTACGTCCCTAAAAAACAATTGAATATTGCTGAGCTTGTTAGGCCCACACCTTAAGAGGATATGTGTAGGATGAATATTACAATGCTAGGGTCATTTTGGCAAGATTGGGGGTGGAGTTTTGGTTGCTCTCCTAGCAATATGATTGATAGAGGTTATATTTCCTTTTGCATCATTGCCATGCATTGCCACTTGTCCGAAATGCATGTTGGTTGTCCACTATTTTGGAGGACATGTGGGTTTATCAGCTAAATAGTGTGTGGTCTGGTTAACTCTCCTACAAGCTGCGGCTTTGACATGGCTACTTAATTCTCAAGGGTTCCCCTCTAACGTCAAGTTGGAAAAGAGCGGGCTTTTTGATGGTCTTTGCATTGTTTGCTAGTGCTTTGAGTGCCCCTTTTTGAAGAATGGTTGGAAGTACATTTAGGATCAATATTCATTTCTTTTCCAGGGAAGCATTCGTCTGTGTTCAACTCTAGTTAGTGATTGTGACCATTTAGTTCACTCCTTTAATTTGTATTTGGTTTTGGCTCAGGATCTTTGTTTTGTATACCCTTTGGAGGATCTGGTGTAGCTCTATTTTTGATAATGAGGTTAGTTCTTTGTCTGCTTTCTATACCATGTGGAGGGATGAGTTGTGTATGTAGTTGTTGGCCAAAGGTTCTTTGCTTATTAAGGATTCCAAGAACTCTTAGCATTATTTCTAACAAAGGGTGTCTCTTTTTTTTGACAAAAGTGGGTAGTTTTGATATTAATAGGAGGGGAAATCCTCGAGGTTACATTACAAAATTGACCTTCTAGCCTTGAGTCCAAAAATTGCTTAGAAAACTAATTGCTAGAGACCTATCTTGCTTACATACTTGTGTCTTCCTATTTTGTTGTTTGTTATTGATTCTATTCCTATACATTCTTATAAAAGAGGCAAAAGATTGCAATTGTAAAACATGGAAAAACTACTAGTTGGTGTCCATTTTGGCTGGAAATTTTGGTTGTTTTGGGAAGGGAAAGTACTAGGCCGTGGGGAGGAAGAGCCTTCATCTTGAGTTGCATTTGCCTATTTTTGTTGTAGTTGGACAATTTGGTTTTCCAACTTGGTCACCCTTTGCTACAGAACTTCGTTTCTTTGCCTCTAAATTGCTAATTCATTTCTCAATGTCTCGACTTTACCGGTACTCTTGTTCCTCTTGGTCTATCGACCTTTCCTGTTGTTCCTCGTTCTTCCATTGGTTGTAGTCCCATTCCAAATCACTGAAAGTCTCCCGAAGGTCCTTGATTGAATGTTTAAGATGTTATTGCTTGCCACACCGTTTGAGAAATCCATGTGGGAGATAGTAGTCTCCCTCATCTCTCTAATCTTCATTCTTCATTGGATTCCTTCTTTTCTTCTTGGTCTCACTTTGCCCTCTCCTGTGTTGCCAATTTGAATTTCTTGGGTGTTGTTGAATGTTGGTCTCCTTCCTCTCCTTATGGAGCTTCCTATTCTTCATGGTTTGAAGTTGCTTATATCTTGGATTGCCACCCCAAAGCATGATATCTATGACACAATATTTGATCACCCACTTGTCTAGAGACCAAATGAGGGTGTACAAATCAGGCTTCGAATTGAAAGCCATATCCAAGTCTTTATCCAACTGCTAGTCTTTCATATCCAACCTCGACTTGTCATGATTCCTCTTGCTTTTTCTTCCTTGTGCTTGTACATCTATCTTTTTCTTTTCTTTCCTTTGCTTGCCAAGTGGTATCATTTGGGCTCTCCTGGTGTCTCTTTCCTTCTTGTGTGGCAATGGGCTTGTCGTGTCCCTCTCCCACGTGTTTCTAAATCCTCCCACTTCTCGATGTGATTTCGATGAGGATGGAGATTCGAGACCTCGATCTTTGCTTCATGGAATTATGGTCTAATAGATTCTTATCTAATATCTTCTTCATTAATATGAAGCATGCTAGTTGGGATGCTTGTGGTTTGGCTAGCCAGGTAGTTAACATCTTTATTGTTATGTTGAAGAACTTGGTAGAAGTGCGTTTGCTTTGAATGCTTGAGGAGAGGTTTAATGTGTTGATGAATTTTGGCAATCCGAATGTTGTACCGAGGAGCTTGGTTGGCATGGGCCTTGATAATTATTGAGGAGTTTCCCAAGATTAGGAATTCTTGAATCCCTTTGCTTAAGATTTTGATTCCTTCGAATAAAGCTAAGGCTTCAACCATATTATTGGTGGAATTGCCAGTGCCCCATTTAGACTTAACTATTGAACATCCCTTGGGGTCGATAATCACCCACCTGCTCCAACCACCCTTGGGTTACCCTTCAACGCTCCATTAAAGAAGAGGATATAATTATTTTGACTTTGTCTCCACTTGTTGAATTTGATTGGTTCTGATTTGATTTCCCAGTGGATGTTGGGTTTTAGTGTAGTTACCTTTTCCTTTTGTGTGTGTGGTAGATTTAGAGAGTTTAACCATGCAATCTCTTTAAGGGGGATGGCAGTCTTTAAGTGAGGAAGATTCTTTTGAATCGAGAAGAGATCTACTAGATGGACTTTGGCCTTGAGAGCCACTTGTTTAGCAGAAGGTAACAAAGGGTGTCTCTTAGAAACCACTATTTGGATGTTGCTTCATCAAAATTTTGTTATCTCTTATTAGTCAAAATTGGGAATTTTAGTCACTAAATTTCTTTCCATGAAATTATGTAGAGCTTTAAAATTTCATTGGAAGTCAACCTAAAAAAAGGGCTCTACATTTGCTCATATTCCCTAGTATAAAGCCACATAGATCTAGATATTTACAAATTTAAACCTAAATATTGTTGCCCAAACCATAGTAAAATTACCCCAAAATTCATGTTAGAAAAGAGGTCGAGATAGATACCCTTAGCCATAAAGTTACAACTTGGGCTGCCCATGTTTGCAATGTTGGATGCAAATTTTTTATTGGAATTGGAGTTCCATGTAATATAAGGGCCTACTGAACCATGATAACAATGGTTAAACCTTATGATTAAGGGAATTCACGTTCTTCATCATTGATGGTATTTGAGAATACAAATAAAACTTAAGAGATATAACAATGAGATTACTTGCCAAAACATGCATGCCTTGGCTTTTGTTATTATTATTTATAACCTACAGGAGGGTGAGATCGATCATACTCAAAGATGACCATGTCTTCTCTATGTTAGCTATTAAACCTCTTGTTTTTATGTAACTAACATTTTTTATATATCTTTGAGTATGATCAATCTTACCCTATATATATATATATATATATATATATATATATATATATATATATAAACCTCATGGAAAACTCTTTCCCTACTTCTCCATGATTCATGGATGGTAAATGGGTATATATATATATATATAAACCTCATGGAAAACTCTTTCAGTACTTCTCCATGATTCATGGATGGTAAATGGGTTAAATTGTCGACCCTAATTATGGGGCCTAACCTCAAGGGGACCAAGAGAGTCGAACTTGTTACCTCCCCAACTTTTGTGGAATCTCAACACACACACACACATATATTAGTTATATATATATATAACTAATATACTGAAACCAGATTCGTTGAAAAGGGTCTACGTGTCCTGTGGGGGCGTGTCGGACACGAACACAATGGGAAATCGTGTCCGACACGACTTTTGGTCGTGTCGGACACGATTGGATCGGGACACGACCAAAAGTCGTGTCGGACACGATTTCCCATCGTTCCTTGACTGTGCATCGCATGTCCTGATTCTAGGACACGTTTTCCGTGGAAAAAGGCGTCCGGGTTGAGTTTAAAAACAAAAATACACTTCTTTTTTGTCATTTGCAAGTGTGGAGAAGCTTGAGAGTGGGTTTTATGTAATACTAACAAATGTGTAATACTAATCATTAATGTGTTTTGATTCTAATTTCTATTGAATATTTGTAAATGTTCTAGTTTCTAAATTTTTTTGGATCTATATGTTTATATTTTTAAATTTTAATATATATATATATATATATATATATATATATATATATATATATATATGTATAAAATGTGTCCTTCGTGTCCTGATTCCGGGGGTCACCTTGTCTGTGTCGGACACTCGTATTTTCGTGTCCTTCGTGTCCTGTATCCTCATGCCAGGTGACTTAGCTAATATATATATATGTAGAGTTTTGTGTTGATGTATATGTAACTTCAGAATGTATTTCACCTTTGTATATTGTACTCCTATAGAGATGTTATTATTCCTCTATACGAAAGTATCGTCATTTGTATTGACAAGTGTCGCAAGTTGCATGTGATGGGTTATTAGACCACCAAGTGTGGGGTTGACCCTTATTAGCATTACCATTGGTTATTACACTGAGTTAGACAATTCGGCCCTGCTAGTTTATTAGGCAGGTCATGTCATGTATAAATAGAGTGCGGGAGGCACTCTAATTGATCATCTCATTATTCACTTCTACACTACTCGGAAAGTGGCGCACTAGTGGAGGAGGAGGTTCAGCTTCTAGGAGGACTATCTTTGTGTACTTGGGTTGTATCATTGCTCTTTCTATCTCTAAGGAAGTTGTGGGGTTTTTCACCTTTATGGTTTTCACAAGTGAAACTCTGTGTGTCTATTGTCTCATGTGATTGATATGCATTATTATACTTGATATGTTGTACATGTTATTCTCTTAGTAAAGATCCTAGAGTATGTTGAATTAATGCTAAAAAATTAACATTTTAGATTGACTAACTACTATATAGGACCATCGATTGCAAAGTCTACTCTTATACTAGAATTGACTTGTGGTCGACCTTCCATAGCAGAGTTGACCATAGGTTTCAGAATCCCTGTTTAGACCACTAATGACAAGTTTGGTATAGGAACTCCATCAATTTGTCTTCTTATATGGGCGACTAAGATGATTGAAGCTATTGGTGTTGATGTAGGAAGTGGTAACGACTCAAGGAAGACAAGAAATCACAAACAACATGGTAGTGTTATTCTTTATAGCACATGTGTTGGAGGCATGTGATCTTGATACATATGCATATGGTCGACCTACATGGGAGAATGCTATGATTGATGAGTACCATTCCTTGATGAAGAATCAAAACATAGGGCTTAGTTCTTTGACTACGAGTAAAGAATCTGGTGAAATCTTTTTGCTTGAATCATATCCTAAGATTAAACAAGCCATAGAAATCATTTTTTGAGAGAATTTTAAGAATATACATGCTTGAAAAGATAGGGTGATCTAAGGGACACTAACCCCTTCAGGCAAGAATTTTACCACCAATTCTCTTTTTTGGCTTGGTATTAATGAATTGAAATATATGGCTAAGGCATCTTTTTTATTTATTTATTTTTACAAGTAAATTTTCCGTGGCAAACCCGTAGGCACTTCCCCTCATTTCAAGGATGGTACATAGGGTAAACTCTAAATTCTTTAGGGCACAAGGCCAATCAACAAGTGCTCGAAGCCATTACAACAATATACACATTGTGAGCTCAACATGTCACTTAGGGGAATAGAACCTAGGTGGGGAGGATAACACTCCATCCCACAACCACTTGGGCTAGACCCATTTGACGAATGGCCAAGGCATCTACAGGTGAGAGTAGGATTATCTTGTAGTAACAACATTCTAGAAATGGCATTAGGGCTTATAGAAAAAATCACTTGAGTTTTGTTTGCAGATTTCACATTCCTATCAATAGGATTGTATTGCTTTGCACACAACAACTAACTCAAGAAATTGATAGGTGGTTGGAATAACTGCTTGGGCTAAGCCACATTCTCAAATGGGAAAGATTTTATAGAGATTCTTAAATCTTTCATAAGCAAGTTGACCTAGGTCATAAGCATAATATTTTCCAAGAAAGGATTCAAAGATATCCCCATCTTTATCAATAAAATTCTTAGGATGAGGAGGTTGAGTGGAGGGTTTGGCCAAAAAACAATTTTTCGCTTGGGATCAATGATGCAAAAAATCTTTTTGAAAGAAAGTGTAAAACACTATCAATTCAATGGATAACCAACACTATCACTAAGTGTCAGCTTAAAGGTGATTGAATCATTGCCCTTTATTGTTTCTTTAGTTTGCTTAGACCTACACAATACCATAGATGAGCTTGGCAATAAAATCTGAGTGGTCCTCAATCCTAACATGGTCACCTTTATTTTTTGGTGGTTGTATTTATTAACCTTCAATGTTCAACAAACAATTGTCAATGGGTTATTAGTGCCCAATTGTCATCGCTAGGTTGCGGGGAATCGCCCCCCCCCTCCCCACTTCGCTCCTAATTTGCGCTCCCAGAGGAATCGGCCTTGGAAGAGTGATTCCTCATTGATTCCTCTTGGGAGCATTTTTTGGAATCGTGCTTCCCTAAAAAAAATGCTCCTTGCCAAAACAAGGAGCTTCGCTCCCGAATTGCTCCCTCAACGCTCCTGAATTGCTCCCTCAACGCTCCTAGATCGCTCCCTCAACGCTCCCAAGTCACTCCCTCAGCACTTCCAGGAGACAAAAAACGCTCCCTCAACATTCCCAGGAGACAAAAAAACGCTCCCTTAGTGCTCCCACTTAGCTCCCGCCAGTTAGAGGCACTTCTTTTTTCTCTCTTGCTTGTGTGAACCAAGACAAATATTCAATCATTGGTCTATGCATGACTAGGGTTCCTTTAGTTGATTAAAACACTCACTCACTTCATTTTCTCTCATTCTATTTATCATTTCACTCATGCTATTCCTCTTTTCTAGGGTTTTGAGTGGGAAGTTAGCTAGTGTTAATGAGAAAATTCGTGAGAGCTTGGAAGGTAGATTGAAGGTTGTTGTTTGTGAGATCTTGGAAGGGCGATTGAAGGCTTCCATAGTTACATTCAATCATTGTTGGAGAGCTAAAGAGGTAGTAGGCTCTAAAACCCACTCTTTGTTTGTTTGTTTGTTTTAATTTCCACTATGTTAAATCTTGAGTTTTCTCTTCTCTTCTTTTCCATTTCTCCTTCTCCATTATTCTATTCTAGGTAGCAAGTTATTCTCATTTTGGGTTAAGAAGCATGATGGCTATGCGGTTTTTTCTTTTGGTTCCATTTTTTATTATGATTGTGGTGTTGGGAAGCTGAAATACCAGTGTTGAGGAGGAAGAAGTAAGTGGTGGCAGATACCGTTGAGAGAAGGAAGAAATAGAAGGGGAAGTTGATAATGAGGCTAACAATGATAATGGGCAAAAACACAAAGAGACTTTAACACCCTTGTGGAAGTATGTGACAAGGCTTGCATGAGGGAAATAGGGTGGAAGCACAAACAAAGTTTATATGCCCCCATTGTAATGAAACTTACACAGGTTCATATACCCATGTGAGAAAGCATCTATATGGCATTACGCCATGGGATGAAGGTGTTGCCAACTAAGTTGTACTTGGTTGGATTATAAAGCAAGCGAGCAGAGTTGAACATGTCAATGTTCATTTTTGATGATTTGATGTCGATCAGGCCTTTTTGAGGGCCCCTTTTATTTTTATTTTTCTTCCACATGTCCATGGCCCTGCGGGGTTTGTAATAAAATGTACTAGTATGGTGTTTTGTAAAGGACTTGGTTCTCTAGGACTTTTGGGCTAAGTCAAGTATTCCAAGGAGTTTTTTTACCTATCTATTATGTCTTGCATTATTGCATAACATAATTTTTGGGTTTTTCTCTTGCTCCTCCAAAGCTGGAATGCCTGGTGAGGTTAACGGGCCTTAGGGGATTGTTAAAGTCCATGGGTCAATGTATATGAACATGCTAGACATTGTTTTTGAGTCATATGGACATGTGCTACGTCCCCCTAGGTAGTTTTTTTAATTTTCGGCGAAAAGTATTTTTTCCGTAAATGAGCCATTTTTTAATGGTTATATTAAAAAATATTGTAAATGGCATAAAAATGTCATTTAGGGGTCTTTTTTGCCTTAGGGGTGCTCGTTTTCTAACTCAGAACACCCCCTTAACCCCTAAACCCACGTTTTCTAATGTTTGGGTGTTTAATTTTTCACTTATGCTCAAAAAGCCCAAAAAAGTCATAAAAGTCATAAAAATAAAAAAATGGAAAAATGAATTTAAGAAATAAAAAGATTTTGGAAAGTTTTAATGATTGATTTGGATCAGCATCATTCTAGGAATGATTTGGGCTGAAATGTAAGTGTTTTGGGCAGCCAACCCAATTGAAGGAAATGATTCCCCCATATCAAGCTGGTCGCTTTCCTTCACTTGGGTGCATTTCCCAAGGGGTGGGCTCCCACGTGTGGCCTGTTTTGCAGCTGAAATGGTGGTTGGTTGTTTGCTGTGTTATGGCAGCGTGTAAGGGAATGTTTGCAACCCCATTTGGGCCATGATCTTCTCCATCAATTGTGCCACGTTTTTCCCCACTCCTCTCCTTGACATGGGCGCACTCCCTCTTGGAGTTTTCTATAAATAGTGAGTTCTTCTCCTTTGTTTCTAGTTGGAGAGGGAGCAAAACTTTGATGTAAGCTTGTGCTATTTGGTTTATGAATAAAAGACTTTGGAGGTCCATTTGTGGTGTGTGCCTTGTGAGTGGTTTCATGATCTCTTTGTATGAGGTGATTTGTGGCTAAAGCAATCTATGTTCAAGTAAATTTTTAGCCATCAACAGAGCTCACTTGAAAGACTGGTAACGGTTTTGTGAGGATAACTAATTATTCTTGTTTGATTTAATTAGTTTTCTATTTGTCATTTCGTTAGAGATCTGAAATGTACATGTATCATTTGTTTATGTGCATGTTATTTTGATTTCTGATCTAGTGCATTTCTAGTTGATGGGTGCTTTGTAAGTGTTTTTGCTAGCTACAGGTTGGCAGGTTGAAGAAAAGATAGATTGTTTGCTCTCGCTTTCCTCACTTGTGCATGCTTTGGTGGATCTTATCCTCGGTGTCCCACTTCGAAGCTTTCAAAGTCTCCAATTTCGAGGACCATTCTGCTTCCTTCATCCTTCTCAGCAAAGTTTGAAAATTCAACAAAACTTTCTCGATTACTTTGGTTTGCAATTCTCAGATCTTGTTTCTCTTTAAATACCTTAAGTATATCTGATTTATATGTTAGATCTTATGTATTTTCGAAATCACATCTAATCTAGATCTAACACTACCCTAGTACTTCTAAAAGTTTGAAAATTTTATGCATATTTTGAATAACTTGAACAAGTAGTACTTTCTGATTATAAAAGTATATCTGGTTGTTAGTAGAGCTTATAATTTGCAGCTCTTAAAGCTTGCAAAGATCCCAAGTAAACAACCCCCATTGCTTGTTTTACTTGTTTAAATTTTGCATTTTTAAGTAGTCTTAACACTTAGAAATTTTTGGGTTTTTAGGAGGTGTTCCAAAGACACTCTTAAAGTGTTTTTGGGCATCTTATACTAATATGTGCTTGCTGGTTTGCAGCAAAAGACGAACAGGTAGGAGGAGGTGCTACCAAAATTTCAAGGATCTAGGCAATCCGGAGGACCAAAACTAAATTTTTGTAAAACCGGTTAAATTTTTCCTTCAAAATTGTTAGCCACCAAGTCACTTTAAGTAGACTGGGGCACTTCTCTGTCCATTGTAAAAGATTATTAAACAAGAGCAAGTGGGCTAACTAGCGCCCACACCCCATCCCCCCAAGGGTGGCCTGTGTCGTCTCTTTTTGTGGTGTGATTTTTAGAGTAATTTATTTATTTTATTTTCGGCATTTAATAAAATTAACCAGGGTAAAATTTACCTTGGTGGTTCGTTCCACTGGCGGGCCACAAGTTCACTCAGGATATATTTTTCTCATTTTTTACAATTTCAAAAAACGCCCCCTTGCTTTCCTGAAGGAGGGTTTCAGGATAAGGGCTTGCCTGAGTACTGGCCTGAAAAGACTCTCGGGTTTCTAAAAAGATAAAATTTTGGTTCTTAAAACACTTAAAAATTTCCAAGGTCTTCTCCCGTATGCTTTGTGGCCAACTTGCAGCTCAGTCTGATCATGTTGGTACGCATCAGAAAGGGGAAGATGACTAGTAATAGGTTCTAACACCACCCCAATAAACAAAACTTCTTGTGAAAATCCGACACAACGCGAATATTTTGTTGTTGGGCAAATTTTTCAAAGGACTTTGGACAAAACTGGGTAGTGACCCCTTGGAAACTGTTAGGCTTGCCCTCGTTGGTACAACATCTGAACACCTACTTGAGACTCTGATCCAACCCAAGTCTGAGTGAGAAACCACACATTTGAATTCCGAAAATGTTCCCTGTACCTTTGCGTGTATTGGGAACCCACCAGCTCTAATAAAAAGATCATTACCACAATAAAGTTAAAATAAACCAAGAACATTTGCACAACATTTACTTTTTCAGCTCATGCATCTATTTCGACTCCATTTAGGCACTGGTTTATATTGTTGTATTTCATGTTGTTGATGAATGTTGTTTATGATGATGATAATAATGAATATTTGCAAATGATGTATTGATGTGATGTTTTGCTTTATATAAATGTATGCTGCATTATCTTGGTTTCAAAAAATATTTCTAACTCCTAGATTAGACACCATAGTTTGTTTTCATTTTTAGGGTCCACCTCCCTTGGCTTCGCTAGGAAAGCCTAGATGAAGGAGTCGAGTCTCAGGTGAAAGCACTTGACTCTGACTTGTCCCCAAGGCCACACCAGCAGCTTGAAGACTTCTGTTGCGTTTTCCCAGGTGTGGAACTAGGCGGCAACAGAAGGTAAGATTATAGGGTTCAAACATGTGACCTTGTGCTAGTGAAATAAGAAACAAATACAAGAAGAGGAGGTTGTGCAAAACAAACAAATCCAAAAAATCAAGGGTTGAATCTAAGACTTCAAGCTCACATATAATGTATGGTGGTCAATCCCCATCCCCCCATGGTAGTGGATTCTCACCTATGCTTAAAGCAATATTTGATTCCCTTAACGCTAGTTGCAAGGATGAAGCAGATGCAAAAATTTCCAGGTTTCTCTATGCATGTGGTGTACCATTCAATGCTCTTCATTCACCCTATTGGCATGAAATGGTACAAGCCATCAATAGTTCCCCTAAAGGATACAAGGGCCTAGATTATGACAAAGCTAAAACCATGGGCTTAACATGGAAAGAGCCAAAATTCCATAATGGTCTAGGACATTTTACAATTGATTGGACTAAATATGGTGTACCAGTATCCATTTACATTGTATTTGGTGCTTGGACAAATGTAGTGGCAGGCCATTGATAAATATTCTTGGTGTGTTTGCTAGTCTTCCTTTTAGCCCATGACTAGCACAGTCTTCCTTTTAGCCCATGACTTCTATGTTACAAGACTAGTATTTTTTTTCCAAAGTCTTCCTTGGAAAAAGTCCGTAATTTTATTTCAAAAAGATGATTAAAATTACATATTGCACATGTAGTAGAATCAACAAGGATCCCTACATTTTCACATATTTCTGTCCCATATAAGCAGAAACAACAGCTTATAAAGAGCTGAACCAAAAGAGTAACCCAGAGAGAAGAACAGATAAATCAAACCCGCTCAAATCCACCATAGCCACCCAAGAACAAGAAGCTATGACCCTCCACAGCTCACATTGCAGCAGTCTCTCCACAGAAAGATAAAGATCCATCAAAACCGAAACCCTCATCGGAGGATGCAGAAGATCCATGTCTGTGGACAAAGCAGCAGACACGGTAGACCTCCCAAACCGGCAAAAACAGCCAGCAAGCAAACTCCTGATGAAGAATCAGCCAGATAAACCCCAATTCGGCTGGAGCAATCCCTGAAATCAATCCCCAAAGCAATCCCTGAAATCAATCCCCAGACGCCTCCTCCCGATGAAAGGGACGACGAACATGTGCGGCTGGTGGTGGCGGAGTCAAGATCCTGCATGAACTAGATCTGTCGAAAAACGACACATGTAAATAATCCAGATTGCAGCCAAGGATGATCCCAATCATTGGTGCAGAAAGCTCTCGAGACTTCTCTTAGGAGGCAATAAACTAGGTTCTAGGTGCCTTCCGCTGGAGGAAAGCAGAAGAAGAACGCAGCCGTTCTTGCGGCACGGCCAGATGGAAATGACCCGCTTCTTTCGAGCATCTTCGGCTGCTTCTTGTTTTTCTGCTCCGATTTGCTGCAATCCTGATCGTTTCCCCAGTTTTCTTGAACCCCTAAGACCGCTTCGAGCTGCTCCGCACTCTCAGGAGCCATCGATGGTAGCCATTAAGGAGCCGCCGTTGTAGATCTCTCCGCCAGTAGAGCCGCCGTTGTAGATCTCTCCGCCAGTAGAGTCGCCGTTGGAAGCCGCAGCAGGAGACCACCGATGGACGCCACCGAAAGGAGAGCTGCTGTTGGAAGCTGTTCCGCACAGCCGAAAGGAAGGGCCGCCATAACACCGCCATGAATGCGTCTCCCCTCCGCACCCGCCGCCGCCGCCACAGGAATGCAGTAAGATCTACTTCGCGATGGGTCACCGCAAAGGTCCGCCACCACTCCAGTCATGAGGAACCGTCAACCATGAGAGCTTCAGTGGAGGGTCTGGCGACCAGGGACGGAGCCCTGGCCGCCACTAAACCCTCTAACAAGACTAGTATTAATATTGCAGAATCTTTAATTAAAACCATTTAAGAGATTGGGTTGAACAATGCCATTCAAGTCATCGCTGATAACGCTACTAATTGTAAGGTAGCAAGAGCAATCATTGAGGATATGTACCCTAACATATTTTCATTAAGGTGTTCGGTTCACACACTGAACCTTTTGATGCGTATTATTATTAAGATGAAGGACCCTAGTTATAAATAGAATGGTGCATTGTAAAAGAGGGAAGAAAATCATAAAATTTATTACCAATCATAACATGGCCCACCACTTTTTTTGCAATCACTCTAGGTTGAAGCTACTTAAGATTGCAAAGACCATATTCGCTAGCTACTACCTCACCTTCAGGCGCCTTTTGAAGTAAATGAGTCATTGGTTAGTATTGTTTCAAGTGATTCATGGTAGGGTTTGAAAGACAACGTTGCATCACATTTGTGGGACATGAATTTTAAGAGGCAGAGGACACTATTCTTGATGGTTAGTTTTGGGCACAAGTTAGGTTTGTTCTGGATGGTCAGTTTGAAGCTTGAACCTACCTTTCAAGTTTGAATTGTCGATTACATATTACAATTCTCTAGTAATGAATATAATGCTCTATTTCATTATGGTTGATGTTATTTGTTAGAGTTTGTTGATGGCAAATCATGACAATGTTATAAGTTATAGCTGCTAGATTATTGATGGTATATGTGTACTGAATGGTTGATGATTTAATAATCATCATTAATCCAATAGTTAGATCTATGTTTTCATGTTTTCTACAACTAATTTGGCATCTTGCTTGTTTATTGATGGTATATGTGTACTGAATGGTTGATGATTTAATAATCATCATTAATCCAATAGTTAGATCTATGTTTTCATGTTTTCTACAACTAATTTGGCATCCTGCTTGTTTATTGATGGTATATGGTTGATGATTTAATAATCATCATTAATCCAATAGTTAGATCTATGTTTTCATGTTTTCTACAACTAATTTGGCATCTTGCTTGTTTTTTTATATATATGTATCAAAATATATTAAAATATGTATTATATAAAAAATGCTCCCAAAACGCTCCCAAAACGGAAGCTTTTGAAAATTTTGCTTTTTGCTCTCGCTTCCCGCTCCCGCTCCTCGCTCCCAACAACATAGTGTCATCGTACTACCCCTTATTGAAATTTACACAAACAAATTAAATGCAATAGGGTTTCCTCGTGATTAGCAAAGTGGTATGAAGAGAAAATGTAGGTGGTTTTTGAAATGGTTTCATTGTCCCTGCAATTGATAGGATTCCACCATGTGTCCTCAAGTGGTTTTGACTTGTGGAGGGAAGGAGGTGCATTTAACATCTACACTTTCAATCTTTGCAATGAACAAGAGCTATCGATATACTCTACAAGACCATTGCATGACCACTGCTGGATTGAGCTTGCTACTTTTCAATAATTTTTCCAATTTAAGAATTCGCTATTGTGATTTGACCTTTTCGCATTCCCTCTTTGATAGTTGTCTAAATGCCATTCATCAAAGTATGAGCTATGGATTTGCTTGTCCTCATTTGAGTGCTCAATCTTGCCAGTTAAATGAAATTTAAAAACCCATCTATTTTTTTGCAAACTATGATTCATCTTTGCTTTGGATCTCCATCAAATCCCTGAATTTTTAAACATTTGAACTTTTGCTAGTGGGAACAAAAGTTATTACAACACAAGCCTCACATGACATGGGGGATAATAGGGCTCCTCGTGCTAGATTGTACCCTAGGATCCCACTCAAGATTATGTGGTAGGGGTCCATCGATATTTTTTTTCTTTTGTTTGGATGACCTTATTAGACAATGGATTGGGTTTTTTACATTGATTGAGGACTTGAAGGAGGAGATTTCCCTCCCTTCTCTTTTAGCCCCAACCTCCCATTGACCTACTTCTGTTGTTATTTGTTGGACATAAAGATAAATATTTTATCGTATCTACCCCATATTAATTTTTACTATATATATGCCTTTTATGTTTTTTTCCATTTGGGTGGGGGTACCTAATTTTGTGGCCTGTGTTAGCTATGGTTTGACTTTTTGTTATGGTTTGTTGGTTGGTGGCTAGTTGGTAGTTGTCATGTGTAGTTATTGGTTGGTGGCTTCGACTGATAATAACTAGTCAATATTTTCCATCTAGTAATGTCTTATTGACGACAATCAATCAACAATTGTTGGTTGGTAGATGTTAATTGGTGCAAATGTCTCGTGCTATGTAGGTTTGTTTGTGTCTGTGACTCATCAAATATCAAGGCAAGAAAAATTAAGAATTATATTGATCCAAATATTTATGATATAAAAGAACTATGTTCGAAAGTGCAAAAGGTTAGTAATTGGTTGTCGATTTAAATTTAATAACTCTAACCATTTTATAAATTTCAAAGGAAGACTTGATAGACGAAGGTGGTTGAGTCAGTACCTTTAGAAAAGTTTTGCATATGGTGGTTGGTCTTGCTGCTAGTGTCAACTTTTTTTTTGTGACATTGTTCACTAGTATGATGACGAGCAGAGGAGCTTAGAGCTAATAATTAACATTATGGAGCAAAAGGGTGTTAGTCTCATTTCAAGAATTTGATGGAGAGGTTAGATTGCTTTAGCTGCTTTTGTGAAATAAAAAAATAAAATGCTCTTTTAGATTGTACTTGTTATGGTAGTGTGTGTTTCTCTTGTGTGAAGGTGTTTCTCTTGTATTAGTGATACTATTTGTAAGTTTAATCATATGTGGAACCTAGAAATTGTGGGGAGAGACTTATTTATAAAGAAACGTTACCTTGTATAGAATATGCTAGATAAGATAAGATAATTTTATTAATGTACAACAAATGACCATAAATAGGTTAGAAATGGCTAGGTATGTAACATATCAGAATCAAAACAAGCAAGCGTGTGAATGTAGCTCCTTTAGAAACAAATCTAATCTATAAGATCTATGACCTAGAATCTAAAGTCTATCATATAGTAGTTGAGATGCAAAGTTGGGAATCACGAATAAGAAAGAATCCTTGTCAATAGCTTGAGTGCTTGGGACAATGTCTCAATCGAAGATACTCATGGAAAGTGTTTAAGGCTCTTAGTGCCATCACCCATCGATGATAAAGAGGAGCTGCTAACCTCCCAATCAATACTTTCAATTACTGGATCTCTCTTACGGACATCATTGTAATCAATAGTCCCTTTGACCTACTTTATGGTCATTAGTTGGACATTAATATAATTATCTTATCTTATCTTATCTTACCATTTGATGCTTGTTACCCCCCCCATTTTGTATAAGTTTCCACTTTTAATTTTCATCACAATTCTCAATGGGGGTGACATGTTGATGATGCTTTGGATGCTCTCATGGATAATTCTTGAGATTTGATGCCTTTTTTGAGGTTTTCACATCATTTGCTATCACTTTTGAGGAGGATGCTGAGTTGTTAGAGGGATATAAGGGGTCAAACTCTAGATCTAACCTCTTTTCATCATTGTTTGACCTAGATCTAGTGGTGCACCCTCTCTCTTTGGCCTTATGTTTATCTTTGGCATTGTACATGTGGCATTGACCACCTTATATATGGTATTTGTTAGAGTTGGTTAGATTTTAGAGGAGTATTTTTATTTGTTTACTCCTCCCTAGGATAGATCTAGGATTTTGGGAGATTTATTATTATTTTATTGTAAAGGAAGTTGAGCTCTTGTCCTATATAAAAGAGTTTTTTTCTCATTTGTATTCTTGGTTGGATTTTGAGAGCTCTCTCTTTTGGTGCCTAATAGACACATCTTTCATGGTGCAAATTAATGTAAGGGTTTCTTCTCCATTGAAAGTGTGGTTTTCCTTGTTCTCATCTTTTAATGTTGCAAGTGATTTATAGAATAACTAGACTTGTAATTAGGGCCATAGAAAGGAAAAATTGTCTCATTGGAAGGGTTGTGAGAGAAAATCTCCTCCAATCTTTTGTTGATTTATGCATGATTTGTACTGTTATAACATCTTGCCATCTTTAAGAGTATTTGCTTTCTAATACTTAATTGCATAAATCACACCCAAGTGATAATGTTTTGAGTTGCCCCTTTATGGATCTCCTAGTGATTTCTATTTATCATTTTGTAGCATGCCGAGGTTTGTTAGTGGATTGTGAAAGCAACCCTAGATTCCCCATCCCTTCCCTTTGAGTCCATTTGCCTTGGGGATTGGCACTAGCATTCGTGGTCCTCCCATCACCCCTTTATCATATACTACAAAAAGACTTGTTTTCCTAAACATCCTCTCCACCTTGTCTTCACTCAAAGCCTTAACAATCCTATCATTAGGGATCTCCCCTTGGTTGGAGAAGAGCCAATCAAAAGTGTAGGGAGGTAGTTATTGAGGTGATAGTGGGTAACACCTCTAGTTTATAGTTGGGCTAGCTTGTTCTTTGGGGCTTTGATCATATATACTAGTTCATGTTGTAACAATGTTGAAGCAAAGAAACTCTCGATGGAAGATTGGTCGAATGAGCAAGAATTGGAAGATGTTGAAGAGTGGGTTTGTGTTGCTTCATGTTGCCTAGAAGAGGTCATCCTTTGTTGAGATTTGGAGGAGGAGGAATGCCTGTTATGATTGGAAGCTTTATTTTGGGCTTGAACAGGACATTGCCACAAGGGTCTTGCAAGCTTAGTTCAAATATTTCCTTATAATCTCAAAAAATGTGGAAGTTGACGTTGAGCTACTCTTCATCTATCTCTTGGTGACTTTCTCTTGAACATTGGGAAGGAGGTGATTGTCCTAGTAGTGTTTTGTGGTGGGGGCGATTTGAATGAAGAAGATCTAAATTCCTAGAGCCTCCCCATGCATAAGGCTACCACCATTGGTTTGGATATCTGAAAAATTTGGAAAGGGACTTTAGGGACTTTTTGAAAAGTCAATGATATGGACTATATATCTTGTAATTGATGGGGCACTGGAAAATAAAATTTTATTGTCAATCTCTTGTAAATGGCATAGTAGATAAGTACGATAATTTTATTAATGTTCAACTAATGGCCACAAAAGTAGGTCAAGGGGACTACTGAGTACAATGATGTTGATACAATGCAGGAGTACCAAATGGTCTCCTACAAAAGGTGAGATGCAGAAAGTAAAGTGCAATAAGGTAGGGTAGTAGAAAATGTGAGATCTACCTTGAGGCACGAGGAACCTTCGCCCCCTAGCTCAGATACTTGTGCTGATGATGGGTATAACATAGGAGAAGAAGATCCAAGGACATGAGCAACCAAAAGAAAAGAAGTAGATCTGTCATGGAATAGATCCATCTCTCCTACCATCCGAGGCCGAATAAAAAACAGAGTATAGTTGGTTGTCTTGAGGGGGGACTTGGTGGGGTGCCTGGATCGTTCACTACGCTGTTGATTGGTAGAGGTAGTGCATCGATGAGGTTTGGGGGATCTCATCCATCTCCTAGGAGGGGATCTAGTTTGGTCATGTTGATGAAATCTCACGGGACAAGGGAAGGTCCCATGTGTTCGCATTTATTTGGAGTTCGGGGCTGCATTAGTGTTAATTTGTCTCTTAGTGCCCCTTATTGAGGGTAGCACCTGGAAAAAGGGTGTGATTTGTCAAATAGGGTTTGGTATTGTAGGAGGCTGAAGAGTATGGGCTCAGAGCGTGAAACTGCCCCCTCATCTCATAGTAAATGGGGCATTGGAAGATGAAGTGCGCTTGAGTCTTGACCTCCTGCAGTTGGCATAGCTATAACAGATCTTGTTTGGTCGGTCAATCTGGTGGTTTGTCTCCCCAAATTCTATGAGAGCCTACTTTGAATTGGCCTAGAGGAATGCAAAGACCATGTACCTAATGTTAGAATCTATGTTGTGGTCGAACGATGAGTTGATCCCTTAGCTCCAAGAAATGCTCAACATAAAAAGCCATCTTTGGGCGTAGGCCACCAGGGGGGTTAACAGACAAGCCATGTTTTCACGTGTGATATGGTGACCAACTTACACTTGAAGTTTATGTGAACCAACATGGAATTGGCTGAAAAAGATCTTGAGTTCATGCATCCAATGGCGAAGTGTGTATGCTAGTCTAATAATGTGGTTGTCCCTCAGCTCCATGAAATGCTTTGCATAGAAGGGGATCTTAAGTTTGAGCCTATGAGGTGGATCTATCCAAGTGGTTAATGAATTGTCTATAAATATCTTCTGTAGTCATCTTGTACGACCCTGGTTTGTTTAGAAGTTGTTGGTTAGGGACATCCAAAGAGTATCTAATTGTGGGAAGTTTGTCAATCAAGATGCTCACAATCTGTAGTATTCATGTAACCTCAATAATTGGCATTGGGCTTGTTGGGATGGATAGGTCGGTTGCATATGGAACTGACCATTTCCAGTTGGAACCATTGGCTTTGCTTGGAAACCCCCTCAAAAATGGTTTGGCTGGTCTGATAACTTTGGTCTCAGTGTATGTTTATAAATATATTCAAAAGAAGAAAAAAATTACGATTGGTAGAACATAAAAGAAAGAGTATAGCATACAAGGAGAGGAAGAAACAATACTAACTACCAATGTGATCCATAGACTAATGAGTAGCCAATAGGAGTAATACACTTATTAGTAAATATGAGAGACAAGCAATCAATGAATGTAAGGGAATTCACTAAAAAATGATAACATACATTGGGTGTGTCATGCAAACTTCTTGGTCAAATGATTAGAAGAGATTAAGCAATCAATGATATAAGAGAATTCACTAATGAGTGATTGCCTACAAATGAAATTAAAATGGTTATTGTTTGAATTTGATAATGTCACACATGTAATAGGAGTAATACACTTATTAGTAAATAAGAGAGACAAGCAATCAATGAATATAAGGGAATTCACTAAAAAATGATAACATACATTGGGTGTGTCATGCAAACTTCTTGGTCAAATGATTAGAAGAGATTAAGCAATCAATGATATAAGAGAATTCACTAATGAGTGATTGCCTACAAATGAAATTAAATTGGTTATTGTTTGAATTTGATAATGTCACACATGTAGATAGCATAAATATAGAATATTAACTATCCATATATTGTTTTCAAGGATTCATTAATGGAGAGTGACTTTTTTTGCATTTCACATGTTTAATCATTTCAATAAATATTGCTTTTTCCTTGGAATATTTAAGACTAGAAAAATGGATATTGTTTTATAGAAATTGTATAACTGATATTTCAATTCTGTTAAAAATGGCCCAAAAAATGTTTTCTTTCATAGTAACACCAGGTTGAAATTATCCTCTTCCTGAATCACCATTGATTTGATTTCACAGCCTGAATTGTCACACGATTTCTTTTCATTCATTACTTAAATTATGTCAAACCCTTGGTTATGGTTACTCAGATTGGTTTATTTAATTGATATTTAGAGCTTAAAATGCCATTTAAGATTTGTCCATGTATTGAATAATGCAGGAGTTTCCTTATTAAGTGCTCTAAAAATGCATATTTGTTGCTGGTGGACAAATGATATCTTTCCACACTGTTTTTTATCACTATTTGTAATTTGTACTTGTTTAGCCAGAGGTGTATTGTGTATTTTTGTCAATTTTGCGTTTGTTATTTAAATTTTGTTTTAGTTGGTTATTAAGGTGTCCTACTTACATATACTATCGATTTTCTAGTGCAGCTCCCAGCACTTTTATTGAAACACTACGGGAACGAATATTTAGGCCCTCTCTATCAACTCTCATCATGGAGAGTACAAAGTGGGTGATATTGTATTTAGTAGCTGTAGTCTATCCTTAAAAATATTATATACTTTGTAGTCTAATGTCATAAAAATTATGGTGTTGTTAGTGTGTCTGTTCTTACTATCAAGCATACGTCATTTAACCACCTGTCTTAATTCAAACTTTATTTGCATCAGGGTGGCAACAGTTCAACCATCTGAATCTGTGTATATGGCTGCAAAGAAGATGCGTGATTTTCGAGTCAATTCAGTCATTATCACATTGGGGAATAAGCCGCAAGGAATTCTCACGTATGTGCTACTTATTGTTGGGCTACAAATGTTGTTTTTTTTCACTTACCAATGCAATTTGACGAGGATATGTGGTATTTTTATTTTCTCTTATTTAGTTGTTGATTCTTTGGTATTCCTAAAACATTTATGTCATTTGCCATGCAGTTCAAAGGATTTGCTTACACGGATTGTTGCACAAAATCTTTTTCCAGAATCAACCCTCGTTGAAAAGGTTTGGTTCAACATGTACCTCTGAAAATGCCTGTAACTGATGGAAAAGAAAATAGTCTGAGTCAAGCAGTAACTTTAGACAATTCTGGTGTTGTGTTTTAGTTTTACTGTCAACTTTTGCCCTCTTTACCCATGTTGCAAATTGGAATTTCAGTAGAATTTAACTTCTAGAAGTTTGAAATCAGACAAATTAATAAATTATAGAAATTTGAAATCGGACATCATATTTAAATGAAAAAAGACGTAATAACTTAGTTCAATTGTTTTTTATAAACAACTCAATATAGAAGGGAATGGAAAGAAGGCCATCACTCAACTGGTTGTAGCTTTGGTAATAAGAGTTATAGATACTCATTATATTTATAAGATAAAACAAAGATGATTTGACAAGAGTCCTTAACATCAAAGTTTTCTGTTGTCCTAATATTTTGAATATTATTTGCCATTTCATTAAGATGGAATACATATTTATTTCCTCTCATTTGAATATATGGAGAGGAACCACTGCGTACCTTTCTGCATATTCTGTCTGTGAAACAATTGGTGCCATAGTTTTTAGGGAAGAGGGCAATGCTTTAGTAGTTTCCATTGGTTTCTTAGAGAGGAAATAAGATCTTTGCTATAAATGAAATATAGGTGCATTCTTGGAATTGAAAACTAGCACAATTAAGTTTTTGAATAGTGTAGATGAAAAAACTTGCATTTTAGTTGGAAGAGACTTTAGAGTCCTCTCTAAATGAAGAGAATGCAATAACGAATGGAGAAGCTATCAAAGCTGACTGAATAATAGAAAATGAATTGCTAATTAACCTATATATCATGTTTATGTTTATATTTTATCTATAATTTCTATTGAAAGGTATTATTGTTAAGGAATGGCATATGGTTGCACTCTTGATGGTTGTATTAAAACAGGGAGTCATGTTGTAACCTATGCCACATAGTTCGGGCTCAAATTCGAATTCGACAACCTTGAAATTCGGTTTGAATTTGAATTTTTTTTGATGAGATTCAGAATGAGGTTCAGCATTATGTTCGGCCACATATATATATATATAGATATAAACTTTAAAATGGAATATAACATAAAAGAGTAAGAAAATGATCAAGTATCAACAAGCATAAAGCATATATGAGAAAGAGTCAACAAATTCTTCAAACTTTAAATTTTTGTTAGTTTGCTATTAAGTATAATCTTATGCTAGTATGCTATGTTAATGCAGCTATGCCTATAATCTCAACCCGTTATCCCGTAACCACTTTAATTATTTGGGGGAATAATATAGGCTTTGTTATATGTTATATACTTGAGTTAGTGGTCCCACGCTAGCCCCAAAGAATGTATTTCCATGGAAGATCAGTTCTAACATCATTCAAACCAGTTGAATACCGCAGTGCATTTAATATATGAGATTCAGGTATCTTTAAACCTATTTATTTGGAGGTGCAGTAATCATCAAGCTGGTTCTAGCCTCTAGGAGCTCTGAGCATGGCGAGCAGACACGTAGTGGCCACAAGTTGCATTGATGGTTGTGAATGATGAATCGTATTCATCACTATATGTGAGTCGACTGTCAAGTTTGGACTATGAATTTGAAGAATGTGGGTGGTAGAATGGTAGGAACTCAACCGACGACAGAATGGGCAAGGAACACAATCGGCAGGAATGGGTAACGAACTCAGGCGGAAACAAAATGGGCAAGGAACTTGAGCGGCAACGACAGGAACTCAGGCAACGATGAAATGGGCAAGGAGTAGGGCAGTTGAACTTCAACGAATTTGATTTTTTTTTATAAAGTTTGCCGAATTTTGAACTTAAACGCTGAAATTCGGCGAACATTGTGATAGGTTTTAACTTGTAACTAAACCATTATTGACAATTGTGTGTTTAGTAATTATTGGTAGCTCAATTAACATCAAAGTTGGGAAACGTTTGTGATGAGATTCATGCGAACAATTGGTTAAGGTTTTTGAGGTCTAGACTCTACATTACTTGACTAATCTCATAGGGATAACTTGCTCTAAATGCCTCTTGTGGCTTGAACCATCTAGAGATGAAATTAGGGAGTAATGACTTTTGGAGTTCACAATATGGGAGGATCAATCATTGATGATTTTTCACAGATGTAGCATCTCACAAAGGAATAGGGCAGGTCACCTCTGGTCCTTGTATTGTATAAAAGTTTGACGGAGCCATGTCAACCTTTGAGCAAACAAGAATAGATCCATGCGAATCTTTGAGAATATGCTTAGATAACGTTGTAACGAGAGCTCTCTAAAAGAAAATCCAACATGTTTGCCTCATATTTGAGCTACAAACCTCAAATTCCTAGATAGGGTTCATGTAAGTGTGGAAGAGGGGCAATTTTAGCATCTCTTTCCAAGGTATGAAAGGAAGTTTTCTAGTTCATCAATATAAAGCCCAAAGAGCAAGGGTGAAAGTAGGCACCCTTGCTTTATTCTCATGGTATTGTGCATGTTATTAATGTTGTCTAAGTGGCACAAACCTATCTAGTAAACATCTCATAAAGGATCACTACCAAGGAGATTTGTAAGTTGGGTGGTCTTAGAATCATGAGCTTGGGAACAACTACTTAAGCCTTGTATTTTTCCATCTTTGTCTTTGTTGGGCCCCTTGTTTTGGATTTTAAAATCAGACACGTTGCAATAGTAGGAAGGGATAGGGTGGTGCAAGATCAACAACTACAATAGATGGGTGTCATGCCACATAGAGCAGAGATTGTTAGTAGCACTAAAAGGCCTTGGTGCTAAAGAATGAATAGAACCAGGACAACAAGCGGTAGTCTAGACGATCAAAGAATAATGGGCCAAAAGATGAAGACACTTGGTTTTGAGTAGATGCAGATAACAAGTTCATCAAGTTGGGTTTGGAAGAAGAATAATGGTCTTGTAGATTTTGAATGTACCTTCCCACCATAGGGCACAATACTATATAATGTGAAGGGTTAGGCTTGAGAGAGGGTTGCTGATCGGTTGGTTGTTAGTGTGGTTATTACTATTGTATTGTTGTTCATTGTTGTTGATAAGGGGGTTGTGATATTGTTGGCTTTATCTTTGTATTTTGTGTGGTTACGGTCCTGACGTGTTAGGATGATGTATTGGTCCATATTGAATATTAATGGTATGAGGTCCCCATTTAATTTTTTTTGTCTTTCTTTTATATGGTGATGATATATTCTACTATTATTCCTTATCCATGTTGAATGAATGCATTTTGCTTGAAGCTGTGTTACACATTTGTGTGAGATGGAGGTTTTGGTTGTGTTGATCCTTTGATTGTGGAATACCTTGACATTGGTTGTGGTATGATTGCTTAAGCTTCATATATTAGTTAGGGTGTGAGTATAGGCATTGGATTGGGTTTCAATTGTGATACTCATTATGTATGTGCTCCATACAAGATTTAGTTTTGACACAATGTTTTGGGTGAGGAGGCCTTCCCCTTCAAATGGATTGAAAATGCCAATGCTTAGACTGCAATGGACCACCCTTGTTGAACATCAATGGAAACCTTTGTTTGAAATTGAGCCAACAAATGGTTCTGTTGATAGGACCCTTCATAATGTGTGGCGTTCCAACAATATGGTTGACAAGTTGACCTATAGCTATGTGGAAGATTGGTGGTTCAAGTACATTGATCTCTTCAATTAGTGCATTATTGGTTGTTCATCTTGTTTGATGCATGATGACCATGATGAATATGAAATATTTTGGGTAGAGTTCCTGGTGGTACTATTTTAACAACTGAAGAGATTAGGAGAGAACTTGTGACTTACCTAGAAGAAGAGAAGAGACATCCAGAGGAGTGCCCAAAATCTGGTTGCATTGTAGAGATTTGATCATGAGATTGGAGGGTTGTCAATTTTTGGGTTAATACCATGATCCATCATTTTGAATGTGAAGTGGAGTTGAGCCAATCCTTCTCAAGGGTAAAAGAGCAATTCAAGAAGGGATCTTGGGGAAGGCTGGTAAAGGATGTAGTGACTTGGCTGAAATTCTTTGTGGAGGAAGATTACATGCCTTTCAACCTGTCATCCATGGCAACGTAAGCATAGAGGTGAATTGGGATGGGACTAGTGAAAGTCAATAACCAAAGGAGGATGGTACCATGGAAGAGGAGCAAGATCTAGAGAGTAGAATGAGCATTGAGGGACATGATAACTGAGAACTATTGGTTGAATGAAAATGTGGGATCTTTTTTAAAGAGAGGAAGTAGTGAAGAGGACAATGGATAAAGAAGTGAGTATTGAAACATATTGGTAGGACTTACGATTGCCCTTCACAACTTTACTGGATTTTGCAAAAATATACTTATGCCCCAACCACCATTCTTTGTGGTTTTTGTAGGGTGAATAGTCGTACTACAAAAAATTGTTGTGCCTTGTAGGCACAAGTCAAATGGATTGAAAGCACATCCTTTTTGGTAGAGAAGGCTATTTTTGGTGTCATGGTTGAAGGAGGGGTTCGAGGAAGATATGGTGGAGGTTATAGAGGTGGATACAATGGAGGATTTAGGGGTGGTAGGAATAATGGTCATATCGGTTCCATCGAATGTTATAATTGTGATGAAATAGGGCACATCTCTTGAGATTTTCCACAATCGAGGAGGGAGTGATGTGGCCATTCCTATGCCATAAGTTACATGATTGAAGATATCTTGCCTTGATAGCCAAGTGGGAGATGAGAGATAGAAAACAACATGTGAACCTAGTAGATTTTGAAACTTGACATCATAGATGTTGGGGACCCCAAATTTATGTGGTGGTGACCAATGGTGGGGCTCACACAAGAGTTGATGATTCCTGACATGAACTTTCCCATGTAAGGAAGGCAACCTTTGTGGACCTCGGTTTCGAGGCGACAAAATGGAAGGTGCATTATAAATAAGCCTTGAAAGCCTTACAAGAAGCAACCCCTATGGTAGGGAATGCCACAAGTAACAACTTAGTGACTTAGAATCCTCTTGATTCTTTGCGGCGAGGGAGGAGGATTCAATGATCACAACATGGAGCTAAGGGAGAGGCCACCTACACTGGTTTGATTCATGAGTTCTAGATGCTCCTTATAATCTTGGATTATGAAGGGTTAATAAGGAAGCTATGGCCGGCCTTTGGTATGTTGATTGAAGGGGGGGGGTAGGAAGAGGCCATCTATGCTTCCTTAGTTGAGAGAAAATTTTGATGGATTAGTTGAAAGAATAATCCTTAGACTAGTTGGGAATTCAAAGTGGATGTTTAGATCGATGAGTTTGAGATGGGGAATGTCATGCTAGATCTAGAATCCAATGTGAACATACTTTTAAAGAAATCATGGGTAATGATGGGAAGACCACAGCTAGTATATTCATCGATTTAGTTGTGATTGGCAATTTGGTACAAAACATACTCCATTGGTTACCTGGATGATGTTGTGGTCAACCTTGGGACCATAAAGACAATGGTAGATTTTGATGTCATCGAAATTGTCAATGAGAAAGATACCTACCTTGTTGGGATTTGAATGGGTCAACAACATCAAGCCAATAATCAATTTGAAGAGGGGGAAATGTCATTTTGAAGTGGATAGAACTAGTGTGATACAGTCCATTGATCTTATCAAGGGGGAGCAATACATAAAACTAGCAGATGACATCATGGATGGTGCAGTTGTAGATTAATTGAATAACTTGATGACATGCATTAGTGAGTAGGTAGTTTTGTGTCCATAACTTTATTCACACCTTGGGGCCCATCCCCAATGCTTACCTACCCAAGGTCATATCTAGAGATGCAGGTGGAAGACTCTCAAGGAAGGGCTCTACGTAACAATCTCGTACTTGGGTAAGGCCCTTAAATCACTTTTGCTTTGAAGTCCATACAATCTTTTTTGGTTAATACTAAAATGGAGAGATTGCTAGGGTTTGTATGTAAAGCACATTGGCACAAGTAGTTGTAGAAAGGACAAGTCAATGAGTGAGTAGATGAACACTAGGCCTTTAGGTGTTGTGCTCAGATAAGAAAAGAGGCAGAAGAAGAAGATGACTTGGAGAAGTTGCAACACCTCTCCTAGGAATTTGAAGGAGAAAGATCAGTAAGAGAGACAAGGAAGGATCCTACATGGTAAATATATTGGAAACCTTTAAAGATAAAGCATGTGAACATTGGCGTAGAGGATTAATCTCGATTGGTGTCCATTTGAGACTATTGGGATGATTTGACAATGTTTGAGGTTGTGGTTTTGCTCAAAGAATATGTATGCCTTTTCTTCACAAGTTTCACAAAAATGAAAGGGATAAAGGGGGGATTTGGTGAGATTGCTAGACTAAAATGGAGAGATTGCTAGGGTTTGTATGTAAAGCATATTGGCACAAGTAGTTGTAGAAAGGACAAGTCAATGAGTGAGTAGATGAACACTAGGCCTTTAGGTGTTGTGCTCAAATAAGAAAAGAGGCAGAAGAAGAAGATGACTTGGAGAAGTTGCAACACCTCTCCTAGGAATTTGAAGGAGAAAGATCAGTAAGAGAGACAAGGAAGGATCCTACATGGTAAATATATTGGAAACCTTTAAAGATAAAGCATGTGAACATTGGCGTAGAGGATTAACATCGATTGGTGTCCATTTGAGACTATTGGGATGATGTGACAATGTTTGAGGTTGTGGTTTTGCTTAGAGAATATGTATGCCTTTTCTTCACGAGTTTCACAAAAATGAAAAAGATAGAGGGGGGATTTGGTGAGATAAGGATGGAGCTTAAGCTAGATGTCGAGCCCATTAAGTAAAGGCTCTACAAGTTGAACTCGAGAATCAAAGAGTGGGTAAAATAGGACTTTGATAAAATGCATGCCATTGGATTGATATTCCTAGAAGAGTTGCACTAGATTAGTCCAATAGTGATCTAGTACAAGAAGGTGGGAGGAGACATAAGGGCTTGTGTGCATTTTTGTTGCTTGAATGTGGCTTGTGTTCATGACCCATTCCCTACCCATTTCACCGACAAAGTATTGGACTAGGTGGTCAAGAAGGAGGCATATTCATTTACTAATGGTTTTTCAACATATTGTTCAGTGTAGATAATTGAAGAGGATAATAAGGTAACCTTTTCTATTGAAGTGTTGTTCAAGTTGAAGAATCCCCTATCATTGTTCTCTAGAATAGTGATATCAACCTTCAAGGAATACATGTACAAGTTCTTGTATGTGTACTTAGATAGTTGGATTGCATATAGTTTATTAAAGGATTACACCACGATGTTGTTGTTGTTTTTTGAAAGGTGTTGATAGTTGTAGATCTCTTTGAACCTGAAGGAGTGCATCTTCTGCACACACTCTTCGACATGCTATTGGGTCATGTTGTTTGTAAGGATGGAGTACTGGTGGATCCAACTAATATAGTTGGCATTTTCTATTTGAAATCCCCAACTGATGTTTATACATTGTTGTCAACTTTGGGCCACATGGGATACCATGAAAGATTCATTAAGGTGTACGTAATTATCACTATACCAATGGAGCATTTATTGAAAAGGATTGAAGACTTTGTCTATAATGCAAAATGCCAAGCATCCTTGGATATTTTGAAGGAAAAGTTGGTAAGTTTGTCGATCTTGGTTTTTCTAGATAGTTAAACAACTACAAGTGGTGTACACAAGAAGGGAATCTAGAGCAAAAAATAGAGAGCAAGTCAATATCCAATTGATGTTGGAGAGGGGAAGTAGTCCTCGATGAACCCATAGACACTTGAGTTGTGCAAAGGGAGGATTTTAGAGGAATGTTGGAACATAAACCCATTGTGGAGCACGACATGTTGATGTTGAGGAGTTCCTTGAGTTGCAACCAACATACTACACATAAATTCTAGTCGAGCAACAGGGAGAGGAGGACGAAAGTGGTTGATGAAGTGAATCCACTTCAGATATCATCGCTTGTCAACAAGCTATAGGTCCTAACTTGTTCTTTGGCACCAGTTCAACGTTGCATGAGTAGAGTACATTAGAGGAAGTTATGGCTAGGTAAGCGTTACTAGAACATGTTGTCGACCTCATAGGTTTCTCTATGGACAATCCAAAAGATAACACAACATTCTAGCAGAACAAGAGGGCTAAGAAAGTTGGCGAAGAATATCAATACACATGCCACAAAACCCATTGAGGCCACAAGGGAGTAGGCATTGGATTTATCATCACAATTATCGTGATGATGGTAACTAGGATTCTCACTTGCTGCGTGATGAGGAAGTAGAAGAATGGAGAATGTAACTTGGACATTCTTGCGGTGGTAGAGGTGTGCTTAGAAAGTGGACACTTGAATTGGTGCTAGTCTAAGTTGTTAGGATACTTGGGTACGAGGATGGGTATAGGTATGGGGAAGGGGACGGGAACACCACTTTTTGAAATAGGGTACTAGCAGACTTTGGGGGTATATATATGTGTGTGTGTGTGTGTGTGTGTTAAATTTTAAGTGCAGTAACACTATGGATCACTGAAAGATAAACAAGCACAACAAAGACAATAGTACACAATAATTTTATCTTGGGAAAACCCTAGTGGGGTAGAAAAGCCCAACAAACTTCTTCTATATAGATTCGTCAGAATGTACAATAGTATCCCTCGTGCAAAGATCCAAAACAAGAAGACTCCAAAAGTAGCTATTCACTTGACTCTATCTCTCTACTCATGCGAACTTGATGAGTGAGTGAGGTGACCAAATTGGGAGGTCGAACTCCTCATTTATACTAAGAAACTGACTTGACCTTTTTCCTAACAGGGCCGACTTGACTCTCCTAACTGGGCCGACTTGTCAAATTCACAATAAAATATTATTTTCTAGATCTTTCCAAGCCGATCAAACAGTTAGGGTTTACATTGACTCTTTCAATGACTTTTATATGATCAGTTACATCAATAATAGTCCTCGTAGGGTGTACAATACAAATGATGAATATCTTCCAAAGTTACATTTTGCAACAATATATATATATATATATATATATAACATGTCACAGTCACATCATACATGCATATTTCAGATTTATTCATAAATTATGAATCATGATTCATAATTCTAAATTCAATGATTCATTGAACAATGACCATTCACATTGAAAATTAGAAACATCAAATTTGATAAATCATAGAATCATAGTAGATATCAGGTGGAAGACTAGTAGATATCAAGTGGAAGACTGCAAGTTACATAAAATTTGATATATCACTGTAGCAGGCAGCTGTAACAAACAATGAAACTCAGATTTGAAGGTACACTTGAAATATGATTTTAAATACCTATTGTACTGCTGTTACAGGAAATAAAAAGTTGCAAATATATTCCTGGGTTGATGTGAGTGTATTTCTCAGTATTAAATACATATGTATATTTTTTATGTGCACATTTGGTAGTCAAATTATGTTCCACGAGTGCTGAACACAAAAGCATAAAACATTCCTTGTAAATTAATGCAAAATCAGTCTACCAGATTTGGACAATATTTAGTAGAATTTGAACAGTGTTGCAAAGTGTTTGACAGAAGTCCTAAACTAGACTCCATATGCAGTTAGCAAAAATTTAGTTCAGATTTGGTTGGGGGTCATTACATTTTCCCCATTGGATTTATATTTTGTTGAGTTGGCCGTACCTCCGGAGTACCCCAACACGAGGTACGCTGTACCATTTAGACTATACGCACCTCTTTTTTTATAATGATGTCTCGGGTATGTGGAGCCAACACGGGGTACAATATGGTATGGCAGGAAATGTACCTTACCTGTACCCAAGTACTCAGTATGGACATGTGTACCTTACCCTCAAGTGCGGCTACCCTTGCTACATAGGTGCTAGTTCTTCTAAAGCAAATTCATTGAGGCCACAATTGGCCACACAAAGATGCCAACATTTAATGATGGGTATTTCTTATTGGCCTTTGCCATCGTCAATTGGGAGCCATTGCAAGGATACCAACACCTTCTTTCAAAGAAAGGGTTGGTATCAATAGCATTTGTGCATCAGAGGGCCCAAAATACGTAGACCACCTAGGGTTCAATGACAAGGTCTTCATGTAGTGGTACAAGAAGACGGTGGAGGTTACAAGGTATCACCAACGGTTCCCCACCAAGATCATCCACTACTAGTAGTGGTTAAATTTGAGGCCACATGTGACAACAACTATGTGAAACTCATAATGGAGGGCACAAAGAAGATATAAGTAAACCCCTTAACTTGTGTTCTAATGTCTGATGCCATTAGGGAGGAAGTACAAAGTGGCACAATGAAGATACAAGTAAACCCCATAACTTGCATCCTAATGTTTGATGCCATTAGGGAGGAAGTACATAGTTGGTTGGGGGCTAGGACCACCACAACTAAGTGAGGGAGCTTCTTCCTCTTCCCAAAGAGAAAGCTACATAGGGGGCACAAGGAGTTTGAGAAGGTTTTGATTTTGTACCATGACTCATTGCCTCTCTAGGTGGTGCAAGAGCAAAGAAAGAGGGAAGAATTAGAGGTATGTACTTCTTCGAGCCAGGTTGTTGAAGAGGGGAAAACATATGGGTGGCCAACACAATCAAAATCACTTTTAATATGCTCTAGATCATCACTACCATCACGAACAATTGGACAAGGCCAGAGGTTTGAAAGGAGATTGTGGAGATGGTGGATATATTCATGTAGATCCTTATTAGTAAGAAGCGTGGACTCACCCACCACTAGCCATGACTTGACCAATAACACAAATGCAGCAGTTGATCACTATAGTTAAGGAAACCCAAATTAGGACTCTGTAGTAACCTCCATTGGTAAGCACAACACCCACTCTTGTGAGTACAATTCCCTCATTGTAGGTCAAGCCAAAAAACCTTCCATAGGTTTTGGTGGATCTCATGCAAGAACAACCCCCATCACCCATTGTTGGGGCAAAAATTTAGATGGATCCTCAAGACACCGTTGAGGGTAAGTAGACGCAGAGGATAGAGCTAGAGGGGCCACAACCATACTTAAGGTTGTGACCTATATCAACTTATGCAATAGGGCTTCAATAGCGAAAGCCCAAACATAACACACTGCAGCATGGCTAGATGACAAAGATCCCTAGTAAGACCCAATTGGTGGGGAGAATTGAGAAGAGAAAGAGGAGAAACATAGAGGGAATTTGAGCAAGAGGAGAAACATGGAGGTTCCACTAGGTGTTGACCATACTCAAGAGGCCAACATTTCGCCCCCCATATGCTCTAGTTGCCTTGGTATATCAAGCAACAAACCTTGTGGATGATAACGTATTTGGCTTAGGACCAAGACTATAAATTTGTGCTTATGCAAGAGTGTCAAAAGGACTTCAACTCATTCAATACATTATCATCGATATGTAGGAAAGGATTAAGAACACTGCGATTTGCCTTGGTGCCAATATGGATCCCAAATATGTAGGAAAGGATTAAGAGCACATCAACAATTTTGGAGAAACCCTTAGCTTGCATGGACTCAAAGATGCCTTTGCACTCCCAAGCCTCCCAAGCGTTAGACATCCGCCAAGTACCAATGGTAGACTGGGTCATGCAACATTTTATTTCATGCAATGAGATTGTGTACAATTTATGTAGATAGAAAGGGACATAACACAATTGGAAATAGAAAACAAATGGCTACAAGTTTAGTTGGACAATCCACTAGAGGAGGTGAGGAACTTGCAACAAAAAGTAGGCGATTGAAGATGAGGTTGAGGCAAAGTGTGGCTTGTTCCTCCACATGTGGCCAACCATTTGACAAGAGTACAATGATATTGGAGACTTGGTGCTAGAGATCCCCTTGACTAAAGTTGTAGAACAAATGCAATATGCGTTCACACAACTAAAGAAGGGCAAACATAAGCTCAAGCAAGCTTGGGACATTGAGAAATCAAGCAAACAACAAATGACATCCTAGATCCTAGAAAGCTTGGAGCCCACGGCGAGGTTGATCGATGAAACAAAGGGAAACATTCTAGTAGTGACCAACCAATGCAAAGAAATTTTGATAGCAATCCAGAATTGGGTGTAGATTTTTATAAAGAGGGAACAATCATTAGAGGTGAATTAGGAGAGGATCAATCGGTCATACCAAGAACAATCATTAGATGATTAGTTGGAACAACTCTTTCAATCTATCATGTAGGTTCGATCGTAACCTAGATAGCTTCTACCACTTGTGTAGGGCATTTTATAGTGCATTGCAACTACACAACTCCATATAAATGTATTGGTTGCTCGCACATGAAACTCAACTAGAGGCCCATGACCTCGACCGAGCAAATGCATACTTGGCAAGTTTCAACATGTTGGTGGGAAAATGGACCAAGGAATTGAATGAATTCCTTGAGTTTAGGAACAAAGTTTTGGAGGTGGTTGTAGAGTTGGGCCCCTCGTTTTGTAAGGATGTGGAGATGGAAGTTGACTCAATGGAGAGTCAACATGTGTGGTTGGGGTTTTGTTTGGCCTCTCATTTTTAATTTTGGAATCATACACGTTGTAGAAGTAGGAAGGGACAAGGTGGCACGTGATCAACAACCAAGACAAATTGAAGTTGTGCCACATGGAATAGAGATTGTTAGTAGCACTAAAATCCTCGACTCTAAAGAATGAATAGAACCAAAGCAATAGGCGGGATTCTAGGTGATCAAAGAATAACCTAGTGAAAGGATGGACACACTTGGTTGTTGCTGAAGTAGATAACATCAAGTTTGTAGAGTTGGGACTGGAAGAAGAAGTTATTTCTATCTACTAAATATAGTTGGTTAAGTGACTATGTTCCTCACCCTTCTTAGGTTGGGTTAGTACTCCCTTTCTCTATGTTCCTCACCCTTCTTAGGTCAGGTGAGTACTCCATTTCTTTAACGACTTTCAACATTTTGAAAGTACTTCTTGCTCTTATGCGCAGTATATAATGTAAATGGTTAGTTTTAAGAGAGGGTGGGTGATCGATTGGTTGTTTCTGTGGTTATTAATATTGTATTGTTGTTCATTGTTGAACATTGTCATCAATATGAGGCCATGGCTACTCAAGTGTTTTTTGGGTTATTGTTGGCTTTATCTTTGTATTTTGTGTGGTTGTGGTCTTGAATTGCTAATTGTATGATTTATTGCTTCATATTGAAGCCGAATGGAATGAACACCCCATTTTAAATTTTTATTGTCTTTCTTTTATATGGTGATGATGTATTCTACTACCATTCCTTATCTATGTTGTTGAATGAATGTAATCTACTTGAATTTGTGTCATGCGTTTGAATAAGATGGAAGTTCTGGTTGTGTTGATCCTTTGATCACGGGATACCTTGATATTGGTTGGGATATGATGGATTAAGCTTTTAGGGTGTGAAAATGTGTATTG
Source organism: Larix kaempferi (assembly GCA_027924585.1). Taxonomy (NCBI): domain Eukaryota; kingdom Viridiplantae; phylum Streptophyta; class Pinopsida; order Pinales; family Pinaceae; genus Larix; species Larix kaempferi. The sequence goes on from BSBM01000361.1 coordinate 27,846,227, forward strand.
GGTTGGGTGTCAATCATGATAATCATTTTTTATGATTGAGTTTTTTGGGTTATTGTTGGCTTTATCTTTGTATTATGTGTTGTTGTGGTTTTGACTTGCTAATGTATGATTTATTGCTTCATATTAAAGCCTAATGGAATGAGCCCCCCATTTTAAGTTTTTATTGTCTTTGTTTTATATGGTGATGATGTATTCTACTACCATTCCTTATCCATGTTGTTGAATGAATGCAATCTACTTGAATTTGTGTCGCACATTTGAATAAGATGGAAGTTTTGGTTGCGTTGATCCTTTAATCGTGGAATACCTTGATATTGGTTGGGATATGATGGATTAAGCTTGGTATAGTAGTTAGCGTGTGAGAATGTGTATTGGGTTGGGCATCAATGATGATAGTCATTTTGTATGAGCCTTGTACAAGCTTGACACAATGCTTTAGGTGAGACCAACTGCTTAACATGAATTGAAAATGCAAGTGCTTAGACTATTAGCGAACCACCCTTGTTGGACATCGATGTTGAACTTGGTCTAAAATTGAGCCAATATCCTCCACAATAATGGTTGTTAGAGTAAATACATGATGGCAAATATGGTGGTTCCTTCTAAAGCCTAAATGACCTTTGGCATGAAGCTTCTTGGTCTTCAACTCTTTGTCCACTTAGAAATATAAGTCTAGAACTATGGCAAATAGTTGTGCCAATGCGTCCAATCAGGATGATATATTGCTTAGCTAATTTTGATCTCTATACCTGAAGTTGGGATAAATGATTGTGATGTCCATGAAGGATGAAAGCTGAAGGAATAAGTACAGTGAAAGAGATTTATGATAAGTTGCAAGAATAATTGTGTTGTGTCTGAGTCTTTCGGCATTCATCTCTCATAATTTCTAGATTATGGGCTTTGTTATACTAGAGCTTGAAGATGGTGCTAGATGATTTTGATCCCTAAAAACATGACAATTGGCAGGTCTGGGATTGACAAGGATAGGTTGTTGTTTGGACACATTATAGAGTAAAGTGGTGTATTGTATGTAAGACCATGTGTAGGGGTTGTTATGGGGCAGCCATATTTTTTTGGTAAGAATGCTATCTGAAAGGACTCATGATTGGTTCTAAACCATTGCGAGGTCTATTTTCATTCATTGTTGAGGTATTCACTTTTTTTCCTCCCAAGTAGGCTTTCGTAGGCTTTTTGGGTTTGTTTGGCTTTAGTAGCTCCATGAAAAATGAATAGGCTTGGTCATAGTGTAGAGATATTTATAGACCGTCACGCTAGGAATTTCAAGTGCAATGACCATGTGTAGTTTGAGGTTGAAAGCTAGGAATGGAGTGAGGGAACTTTGAAGGAATCTATAGTAGGATTAGGTTAATTGTAAAAAGTTGTATGCTCTCTTGGCAAGGTTGTGGGTATTCTAGATGTTAATAAGGTTGGAGTTTAGATTGGTGGTTTACTTCTCCTCAAAGGATTGGTAAAAGTGAATAAAATGGATTGGTTTGGTTGGCATTATAAAATTTGAGATTTGGGGTTGGTGTTATTGCCTTTTCATGGGTTGGTGTTATTTACTTCTGCTTTGTATCGACACTGATGTACTTAGCAGTCCCATTGACCTATTTGAGGTCATTAATAAAAGTATCTTATCTTTTCTGATTTTAAGTGTAAATTTCTGTCCCTGTGCTAGTCAAAATAATAATCTGAGTCCCTCAGACTTGTATTTGCGTTGTAATATTTAAGAATTCAATGGGAAACTGTTATTCCTGGTGGAAGAGAAATTATCTTAATTTCCAAGTCAGAAAAGAACCAAATTCTGTCCTAATAATTCTTGAATAATTATATGGCTAGTAATGAAAATTAGGAGAAACAAGTAAAGAAGGAACATGGCAATTTTAAGAAACCCATTGGGCAGCGTTGTAGTTGCTCCAGCAAGAGGAGGTATGGCAAAACACCAAATTTTGAAGAAGAATATGTTACTGTCACATCATGATCATGATTTGAATGTTATTGTACACAGTTCAAACTCGAGGACATTGGTACATATGTTACTCAAATCAGTGTTTTGTGAAATGGCAGTTACTTGAATGGCATATTGATGGTTGTGAGTTTGAAACGTTGGCCGCTGTCACATATTGAATTCACACTCATTGATTGGCATTTTAATATTTTATGCTAGGAATGTATAGTTAAGGCTGCTCTTGATATCAAATGCAGGTATTTTGATAGCTTGATAGTCAGCTGAGTTAGAAATAGAGTTTAAATACTGATATGTTTTTTTTAAAAGAATTCTGAATTATACTGGCAACTGCATATTTTGAAATTTGATTATCTTTATTTATGATCCTCTTGTTAACATAAAATAGATTTTTCAGCAATTTGTTCCTTACTTTCATTACTTTTCTTTTTTATGTATTAATTAGCTTCAAAAAATTTGAAGGATATTGGAATCTCATGTAATTTCTGGTGACCTGTTTGTATTATGGTATTTCATGTTTAGATTTGAAATTGATAGATTAATATACGAGTGTGCTTTTCAGGGAAGCATATTATAGGAATGTTTTCATAGTGTACTGTACAATTTTGTAAATTCAACTGTATCACCTGTAGAACTCATTTTGGGAAGTCAAACTTGTATGGCTTGTGTGATAAGAGTTGCATTGTACATATGGGTGATTAATTGATTATCAAGCAAACTCTTGATGGCAATTGATGTAAGGGCCATTGTTCTTCATTTTTAGTATATTTGATCATCGTCAAGTGGAGAAGCTGTCTTCTATCTTTTCTGTATGAAAGGCATCTATTTTCTAAGGATTGAAAGCAGTTCTCAGGGTTGCCCCTTTCTAGATTGATAGTTTCTCTGTTTCTTTTTTTCGATGCACTGTTTGAATGATCTCTACCATCACTTTGTCAGTTGTTGCATTATACAATATCCTTGATCTTGTTCTCTTGAAATTAATTTCATAAAAGGATTGATGTCAGCATGTTTCTCATTTCTAAATTAGAAGTGCTTACTGCCCATGCTAGGATAGTTATTCTTCCTATTGTAATTTTGCTTGATACTGTACTGTTGGGATAATCTCTGCCATTAACTGTTGTTTTCTATATTATGCAAGTTTCCTTGTTCTTCTCACCTGGGAATGAAATTGGTTAAGATAGAAACAATCGAGTTCCAGGATCCAACTGGTTGGATGGTTCATATGCCTAGATTGAAAATAGGATGCGGGAAATCCTTTGCCAGAAGTAATGATCTGGATAAATGTTGGAGTATTCACTAATTTTCATGTAGTAAGGAGTATTATTTGGTGTTTTTCCCAGCTCTTTCTGTCAATGGCACATAAAAGTTTGCTTCAGTCTTGCCAGTAATTTGCTTGCAGTTTTGTCAAGTGTTAGTTTCATTCTTTACATTATCTTATTCTGTGCCATCCATTACCCGGAATGTGTTTCTATTTAAGACATGATGCGGTAACTTGTTGCTAGTTGTGTATTCATCATCGTTTTTGCTTGTTATTTTCTGCCCAGTAGGTGATGACACCAAATCCAGAATGTACAACTGCCAACACAACAATTGTTGATGCATTGCACACTATGCATAATGGGAAATTTTTACACCTTCCGGTTATTGATAAAGGTAATTGTTATCTTAAATTTCTTGCCAGGCTTTTGTATCGGGTCAATTTATGATTTTAACAGTGTCAAGTTAGTGCAGATGGATTCATTGTGGCTTGTCTGGATGTCTTACAGCTAACACATGCAGCCATGGCCATGGTAAGAATATCTCTTTGTTTTTTAAAATTAATTTTCTGCGATTTCATTTTAGCACATAAGTATGAATTGTGTATGAAAGATTGGATTTTAAAAAGTTCAATCTTTCATACACTTTGGGTTTGGCAATGTACCTTGGCACTTAGAATTGCAATTGAATTAAAAACATGGTTAAGCTGGAATTGCTACAGGCTTTCTCATTTTTCTGACAAAGGCTGCTTAAACTTTGTTCTATGGTTGACTTAAATGCTTATGTAAACTTGGTGATTGCCGAAAGTAAATGATTAGTCTATATGTTTGGAAGAAAAAGGTTTCAACTTTCTTTTGGGTTCAATTACTTGGCCACATTGCATGATGAGTAGATCAGAGCTGTTATGTCCCTGAATAGGAAGATCACTATCAAGGCAGAGGCAACAATATGCACCTTGAACACAAAATATGGCTCTTATTGGAGAAGAGGAAGGGGATTTTGTCATTCTATTAAGAAAAAGGAGACATATTAAGGGTTATGGAGGTGGCTTCACCACCAATTGGGCTGACATGATGGTAGTCATCGTACTTTATTTGGTTGTCCTACGACGCTGTAGGGGACAAACCTATACATCCCTACATGGACTAGTATTTGCTTTTTAGAGAGAAAATCATCCATCATTTCCCCATCATTCTAGTGCTTTTGAGTATATCCTCTTCTCCTTTCGATAGGTGATGACTTTATGTGTTCTTATCTTACCATTTTCTAAACCAAACATCTTGTATTTCTTCTTAATTTTATATATATTATTACAACTGTTTGTTACAAATGCATGATTTTTTTATAGAAATGCTGCATATATATTTTCGTAGAATCAATCACATCATGGAACAGGAGAATTACAAGACATGAACATAGGGGGATATGAGCATATGAAAAGGCCAAAAAAAAAGCATATGAGCTTTGTACAACAAGAGGAAGAGACTCAATATCTGGACAGAAAACATTGAGTTTTCAGTCTCACAGTCATGCACAACTCTTGCTTAAAACTCTTGTGGTAATGTACCATTATAATTCTGAAAATGTTGGAGTCTTGCAAGAAATATCGTTATAAATTCTTGCATAGCCACTGTTTGTTATCATGTTGCATCTGGAACTGGATAATCATTTTGGATAGTACCTGTTGATGAAGAACCTTTGTTGCCTTTCTGATTTTATTTTTTCTATTTTTATCTTTCCTTCAACAGCTAATAGTATATTTTTTTCTGGATATTATTGGCTGTGATAGTTGTATTCTGCTAAACGTTCCTTTCAACTTTTTAAAGTTTGTGGTTTGAAATCTTTCAATTATATACCAACTGTTATGCTAAGCTATGTAAGATGTTTCTAAGAGTTTCAGTTGAATTATTTCTGCAAGAACTATGCATGCTTCCTCCTGCAGCCTTCTACTGCTTAGGCCTTTTAGGTTTGACCTTATCCTTACTTTTGATTATTTGAGAAAGAGTATGGTTAGTACTGTGTAGACTTTAAACACGATAATTTTATTTGATTAAGTGCTTTGGTTGCAATTTCAAACGTTGTTCATAATAGCTCAAATGAAACAAATACAAATATTGCTGTAAGCATTCCATTGTATTTAAATTGTGCTTTATCTATATGAGACTCCTTAACAAGCTGGTTGTTACTTGAAGGTGGGAAGTACAAGTGGTTCTGGAAGTGACACAGCAAGCACAATGATGCAGAAATTCTGGGATTCAACTCTGACATTAGAGCCACTGGAGATTGATCAGGATAGCCGCAGGTATGACTAGATACAGATTTTCTGCCGTGCTTGTGTGGTTTGGCTTTAGAGGTTGACTGTTTGTTTGAGACTGGGCTTTTTCAACTGGTTAAGCATTATCTGGAATTGCCATACCTGTTGTATTGGTGTGCAGTGATCTCTCTCCAAGGCTGTCAGTTGATGGCACAGAATCAGTAAAAACAGGATATCCGTCATTAGGTCTTGGGAATACATTCGATTTTAAGTTTTGTGATTCTAAGGGGTGTATTCATCGTTTCAACTGTGGTATGAACTCATTTTATGGAATTCCACTTTTACTGATTATTTATTGTGGTGCTGGAAGTTGAGACTATACTTTTGTAAAAAGGAAATACAAAGTAGAGACTGATGTATGTTCCTATGTGGTATTGTTTTGGTGATAGGAATTGAGAGCTTGAAAGAACTTGCTTCTGCTGTTGTTCAAAGAATAGGAAATGATATTGATCAAATCCGGCCACCTCAGATTTTGGTACTTGGTGAAACTAAATTTAGTTTTAGAAAGTTTCTTGATGATGACCAATTCTTATGTATTGGAAGATTAAATTTCAATATGACATGTTTTCATACAGATTTCTTTGATGTTTCATGATGGCAGTATGAAGATGATGAAGGTGATAAGGTCTTACTCTCAACCGATAGTGATCTTGTTGCAGCTGTAAATCATGCCAGGCAAGCAGGTTGGAAGGTATTGTATCTCTCCAAAAAAGCTGTTAGTAGTCAATAACAGTTACTATCTGTGTTTAATGCATGTAGTGCACATGGATGCTTACTGCTTTAATTCCTTAATTGTATCATCCTGCATAATTCTAGTCATTGTACCAAGAGTAGCGAGGTGCTCTACAGCCCAGTATGGGGGAGATGTTATCATGTCATGTAAACGTTATGTTACCAGAAATAAAAAGTAATTAAAAAAATTAATGTCGTTTCATAAAATAAAAAATTGAAACCAAATAAAAAGTAATTAAAAAAATCTATGTCGGCTCATAAAATAAAAATTTATTAAAAAAATATGTGTTGGCTCATAAAATAAAAAAATAAAAACCAGCATAGATCCATCTTAAACATGCATCTATCAAACACCGAGAGGGATCAAATTCCTTGAGTGTAAATTTTTTATGGACATGTAAAAATTTTAAGATTAAAGAAAATTACACCTCAAGAAATTGGATCCCTCTCGGTACTTGATAGATTTGGATTTAAGATGGATCTATATCGGTACCTATTAAACCAGCATAGATCCATCTTAAAAGGGGATCTAACAAGCGCCAAGAGGGATCAAATCTCCCCAAGTGCAAACCCCTTTTAGAGTGCAAATGTTGAGGAAGGGTTTTAATTTATCTAAATTGTGTAGTTTTATATATGTCCTAAAATGTTTTAAATCTACTTTGAGCTGACATGTTATTTTTTATAATATTTTATTGTTTTTTAAAAATAACACGTATCAGCTCCAGGATGAGCATGGAAGGTGTTACACATCCCCTTACTGGGTTGTAGAATGCGCCTTTTTGGCGCAATGAGTTTGTTTAATATATAAGTTTTGAAACTGTAATATATCTGTTTGTAGTAAACTTTTTATGTACAAGTAGTTTATGTTATTATATATAGGCCCCTAGCTCATAACTTTAAGTTTAGAATTGAACTTGTATAAAATAATGATGTAAAATGCTTATAAATAATAGGTTAATTATAAGTTTATTAATTTAATATATTTGTTATTTTATTTAAGTATTATATATATATGTATGTATTTTAATTTATATATAATTTTTTTATTAAAAATTTAAAAAATATATTTATATTTGTTTGTGCTGCTGTTTCCCTGTATCCGGATCCTGGCTTTTCAAAAAATGGTGGATCTGTATCGGATCTATATTTGGATCCATATCCGAATCCCGGTAACGTAGGACTTATATCAAGGGTAGTATTGTATTGCTTATATAAGGATTAGGGCCTCACTTACCATGCTAATATGGCGGTGGCCTACTGTTGTCCCCTTTACTGTTTTCTTAATGTTCTGTTTTTGTTTTTAATATTTCATATAATTAATGGGGAGATTGGGCCTCAGTTACCATTGTAATCTGGCCTACTGTTATCTTGTTTACTGCTGTTTTTTAACATGCCGAATCCCCTATTGCAATATGCTTTTTTATTCATTATCGTTAACTCAAACATTTGAGATATTGGGGTATGTCTGGGGATGCATGTGATAAATAACAAAATATCAAGTTGCTTGAAATACAGGGATTATTTAACAGACAATAATCTGACTTATCAGGTTCTCAGTGAAATAAATCATGTTTAATGGCCAATTCATAAGTTTGCATGTCAGAAAAATCATGCCAAGCCCAAGAAAAATTGCAAATACACAGGAAAAACATCACTAAAAATTCATTTTCATCAAGAGAATTTCCAATGTCCCACCAAGTTTTGGGGTGTGGGAACACGGGAGCAGGGAAACACATCCAGGAGATGTTCAAGCACCCCTCATTCTTGGGAATGTTGTGGTCTCCAACGAAGGGGACCCCACATGAAATACCAAGATTTATGAATTAGAATATAGGAAACTGAAACATAATTCATTGAAATCTTTTACATAACAATGTGCCTATAATATTCACCATTCACTGTAACTAAAGTTATCAGAATCGGAACTGGTTGAAGTTTGACCAGTATGGAACCAGAATTTGCTGATGAACTGGTCTACTGAAAAATACATAAAATATGAAAAAACATGATTTTATATATATTCACGTACATCAATGTAAATCCAAATCATTAGACACCAAATATGTGAAGTTTACTCATATATATAGCATATAAATACGAAGGGTGAGTATAGCAAAATGGGACTGAGTGTGAATCACAATACATAGGCATCAAGGCTCTAAATAACCTCTAAAGTCCAAAAAACATCATGATACAACTGTTAGTTTTGTACCTTGGTCGAGTTCCCCTAGTGACTTAGCCTAAGTCACTAAGCATGGGGTGGTGGGACCCTCACATTAAGTAATTAATTAATGAGACTTTAATGTCACTTTTTGTCCTAAGTCTAAAAGTGAGTGAGTAATTATTAATTAAGTGATTTAATTAATAAAGTTTTACTCACATCTAATCTGGGCCATTGATTAGATCTAATCTGAGCCATTGGTCGAAAGATTCCTTTTAGGGTTGAATAAAAAGGGAGGGAGGCAAATACCTATTCATTATTGTTGAGTGAATGAAGAGAAGTGAGAGAGGTCGAAGAAGGAGAGCTAGGGCACCAGCAGAAAGTCGAGCTTATCATTCCTTTGGCACGAGTTTCAGGCACAAGCTCCCAGGCAGGAGTTCAGCGTTACACTGGCTCAGGTTTCGAGGCAAGTGAGTTGCCATTTATTATCAGCAGCGGTTCCAGTTAGCAGCTGCCAGTTTCAGTACTAAACCCGTGATCTTCAGCACCCTTTCCCTTAGCGCGCAGATTGAGGAGAGAATCCGGTGGTTGACTGCACACAGGTTAAGGGTTCTGTCTGCACAGTCTGCTGAGAGTTGACTGGTACTATAACAGGTACAGCAGTCATCACCTATCACGGTTTTGAGGATTGGCTACTGCACAAATTTCGAGTGACAGCAGCAGCAGCATATTCAAGGTACTATGCACAAAAATAGAGGAAGGTACAGCAGATTTCTAATGCCATTCATTGCACAGAAATCGAGATGCTTCAGCTCAAATTTCTAGGCAATTACTAAGCACAGAAATCGAGGCAATCTGGAGTGCAATCAATGAGGAGATAAGTTGTATCTATTTTTGTACTGCTGTTACTTGAGCTTGCTGAAGAAATAATAATCATCTCTCTCTCTCAACTGGTTTTCCCCGTGGGGGTTTTTCCAGGGCTCGATTTGGCCAAAAACTACTGTGTCAAATTTATGTGTGTATGCTGATAAATTAGTTTGCAGCCTGTTAATTTCCTTCAACTGTGTGTTTATTGTTCATCTTAAATGCATTAAGTAACCTACAGCCAATGCAAAACAGGGCTGTAGGTGAAAACCACCTTTATCTTGGCATTAAACCAGCAGGCAGTAAAAGGCAGAAAATCTACAACAACAAATAACTACATATCATCAAAAGCATCGCTTATATTGGGATCCTTTATCATTAGTTTCAACCTTCGCCTCCTTGTCTAGCCTTTGCCTCTCTACTTCTATCCTCTAGGAACATCAGCCAACACTGTCCAATTTTGATGAAATTGTTTATTCCAAGTCACATGACACGATGACACGAGACACAAAGGACATCTGGATATGAGTATTTGACACACACACACACACACATATTGTTATATATTAAAAAAATTAACACAAAGATCCAAATTTTTTGAAAACCAAAACATTTACAAAATATTGATACATCATGATTCATACTGATACATCATACAATGATATAGGTTTCAAGTTTCAACTAGTTACTACATCAATCATTCAATGATGAATCGTGATCAAGAACACAAGAATAATAGAAGTTTAGAACCATATATTGTAGAGTCATCAAAATCAAAATGTATTACATAGATATCGAGAGAATTCCACTGGCAAATACAAAATAGAGTAGATACAAAATAGGGAAGAATCTCATAGCTGGTTAGTGGTATTGGCCATTGTCAATAGTCCACCATGGCAAAATCACTATCATTGTCACTGCTCTCTCTTCCACCTCCTTTGTACCTAGTCCAAGATTTGTTGCTGCATTTGTTGGTGTGGAGGATGACCCCTCAGGAAGCTCATCATCAAAAGTGACTGGCTCTAGCATTGGGTCATTTAGATCCACATTGGCTAATGCCAACTCCGCATTGTCGTCCGAACCCATATCATCAAGAAACACATCCCACATCTTTGTCTTTCCCTTTAACGACTCCTACCTCTGTTTGTGACTTTGTAAATAAGACGAAGATTGGTGTGCACACACACCATTGCCTCTGCCCTAGATAGCTCCATCTTGCTCATATTTCAAATTGTACAAACTCCGATTGTGCTCTAGATCCTCTCACGACAAGAGGATGAAGTAACATGAGAGAGGACCGCCATGGCTAACTATTGTAGATTTAGGGCATGATGTCCCATGAATTTCCCACCAATCATAGGGCTTCTCGACCCCCTGGTCTCCAAGCACATCATACCCTCGAAACCTCCCAGTGCCAATGGAGGACTCTATGAAAGCCCTCCTCCACCTCCTGAAGGGATTCTCTATCCTTCTAAATGCTACCTTCCTCCCTTGTGAAATCTCTTCAAAATCTCTTCATCCATGGGAGGAGGGAATCTGCGAGAGGGTCCACCATTAAGCAAATCATGACTGTAGATCCTAGGATTCAGTGAGTGAGCCAAGTAATGCAAAGCTGTGCAATTCTTATCCCACTCGACGATAAGTATATCTTGTATGGTGGACCATAAGTTCTCTACTGATGTCCCATACTCGGGGCACTCATTTTGCATAACAATGGTCTTCACAGACTCAATCATGGAATCCTACCCCTTGTAAACTTCTCCTAAGATGGGTTTGTTCGTCTCTACAAACTGCAATAATGAAATGATAGGGTCCATGATCTTAATGGCAAGATCTTCCCTCTCCCACTAAACATCATCTAACATTGTGTCCTTTACCTTTTTTGAAGTAGCTTGATCTGTCTTTCTCCAAAAGGACCAGAACTTTGAAATAACCATGGCCCCAAGAGTGCCCTTGACCTCCCTCAACCTCTTAAGCATGATGAATGAGGAAGCAAACCGAGGATCTGCAACCTTCGACAATGATAGATGTGTTTACTCTATATATTGTGAGGGCATTGGTATGGTTTTATACAAAATTGTGGATATGGTGTGCATCATCAATAAGATTGCCAATCCATGTCACATCTGAAGCGGTTGATTTATTGCTAAATTCAAAGAATGAACAATGCAAGGTGTCCAAATATTTATGGAAATTTAGATTCCACAATCATGCCAGCAGCTTTGCAAACAGGTGCATTATTTGTGAGGATTTGCACACAAGAATCCACACCTACATTTTCAATAACTTTAATGAACATCTCACCCAAATATTGTGCATCTTTGTATTTTCCAAGAGCATCCACTGCTTTCAAGAAGACCGGTTCATTATGGGAAGATACCATGAAATTGATGAGTGGATGGTGTGCTGCATCTGTTCATACATAAAAAACAATAGTAACACCGGATTTGGGCCATGATGATTTGATAGGGTGTAGGATTTTGTCCACCTCCTTTTCGTTAACCAACAATGTGATTCTAAGCTTCTTTGAACTTGAAGGCACATACCGGGTTGGAGCCCTTTCAACTAGAGCTCGACACATCTCAATGAGCAAAGGCAATCGTGCAACATAAATGAAATGAAGTTGAGATAGAAAAAGAATGCAACAGTAAGATCAACTTCATATTGCTTTTCTTGTTGATAAATCTTGTCCACTGGAACATAAGTTGGGGCTGCCCTATTTTTTGTGGCAAAATGTCAGCCCCATTTCCAGATTTGCCAAGATGGATTCCTTAATGGAAGAGCATCATCATGTTTTTGAAATTTTGTTTCTTGTTGCTGCCAAATTCCCCAAGTCAACTGTATCCTCTTTTTCCAACTCATATCTTTGGGTAGCATTGATCGCTTTGCATGCTGGAAGTCCACAAGCAATGCCCAACAAATGGCCCTTGACTCGGTAGTAGGTGCTCTTGAATTCACTCTTGCAGAAATCACAAGACCAAACAACATCCCCCCAAGCTTTAATCCGGGCTCTTGTTTCCTTGCTACACACTTCGATAGGGGGTACTTTTTTTCTTGTGCTTGCTGTTTTTCTACAGCAGGGTCATATGAGGGCATGGAATCACCAACAGCTCTACTTGAAACACTTGGAGCACTGCCACCAGCAGATAATGAAAAACTAGGGGGAGGGACCACCAACAGAGACATTCCTCCCTTTCTTTTGACCTTTTTGATGATTAAGCAAATGAGCCATCACTTCCTTGAGCTAAATGAAAAACGCTGCTGCTGTGTAAGAAAATGACTCTAGCTGCCAAATTTGTCTTCAATCCGCTTGAAATCTCTTCAATACACTGTTCAACCCATCACCTGCAAAACGTCCACTCTCAAGAGCTCTCAACATTCAGCAAATGACCAAACGCAAAAAAAAGAGAGAACTGACATATATAACTCTGTTTGCACCTTTTTCAGAGGACATGTGTTCGGAAATTGGGACATGTTAGGGCACGTGCCAAAACGTGTCCTGATTTTCGGAAGCATGAAACTGAAATCTAACATAACTAATGAATGAAAGTGAAGCCAGAGATGTCTGACTGTGTGTGCTTTTGGGATGGCTTTCCATATATGTTTGAATTTTCATTTTTACTTTGAGATACCTTCTGCTACTTGTTAGATTGGTTATTTCTGTTGAACTTGTATTGACTGATGAATGCCCATATTTCCTAGTCATATCATTTTGTCCTGCTGAATCTGGAATCTACATATATTATATCATCTCTCAGGTGGTTAACATGTTTGAATGTTTGTTCAGTTACTTAAGTTATACGGTTCCTGCAAATTTACTTAAGTGTTTGTTCACTCAAACTTTAAACAGCAAGGATATCTAGAACCTTATCATAAAGTAAAACTGACTATAAGTAAATTTGATTTCCTTACAATGTCCCCTAGCTGGATGTATTCATTGTGTGTCTACTATTCACTAATTACATATATCCTAATCTGTCCATGCAGAACTGCAAATGATTAACTGCAGGTTATTATCTTCTCTTCCATTAGAATGTTCTTATGATAATTTATGCTATTCATAAACAAGTAACCTTGGTCTGCCAATCATGCTTTGCATTAATTATCTTAGTGCTGGCATAACAAGTATTGCATGGATCATATTTTGTAACTCGTCTTTGAAAAATGGGCTGCCCGCTGCACAGTAGTATCATGACAAGAGTAGTTCATTGAACACAGACATTGATGTGGATGAATTCAAAATTTTCATTATGGATAAAACATGATGTAAAGGCTGAATTACTGATTCATGGTCTTCCATTTTCCTTCAAACCTTATTCGACATTTGGCTTTTATTTCGACTCTAAACATTATTTTGAGTTTGGACACCCTAAACTTCACAAATTTCTGTTTTGCCCCAGAGATTCGGTGAAGATATTTCAACATGGTCTTTGGTGCTACAGAACGCTAGCTCTATCTCTTTCTCTTGCACCTTTTCGCCATTGAACTTTGACATGTTTCATATGGACATGTTAGACGATGTTCTTAGACAACTTACTCTCTGATTGTTGGAGAGAAGTTGAGTGACTCCATCCAGTGGTGCCTGCAGAGCACTAGGTATCTGTTTCAATCAAACAGCCTTGCAATTGGCTGAACTGCTGTGATGTGTTTTGCCTCTGGTGAGAATCTCCTGAGCTCAAACTGAATGCATTTTGAGGTAGATTTGATGTCATCTGCTGAACCACCTGAATCTGAATCTGTAATCCCTGATTTGTTTCTCTGTGCCTCTTATCTATATAGGATCATAATTCACTGATTCTGGGTTCCTTTGACATATTGAGGATCCTTTTTGCAGCTTTCCAATGCACATCCTTTGGAACTTTCATAAACCTGGATACCAACCCCACAGATTTGGGTTTGTTATTGTACGTGGTAAGTATATCAAACCATAGTTACCAGATACAGGCATATTTGGGCCTAGGATATGGAAAATATAAGTATCATATGGAAATGGCTGTATTCTGTACTTAATGGATATGATACGGTCCACGTATTGTATGAGATGCCATAAATATGCTGTACCATTGAATTTGGAAAAATCAAACCTCCAACTGTCTGTACTGTATCGCAAGTAACTCGCAACCACATCCTGTGATCCATCATTTGCTGACAACGTCTGATTTTGCTCCATCGGTGTTGATGAAACCTTGCAATCAAACATCTAGAACTTCAAAAATTATTAAGTATATTTTGTTCGTGAGACAATAATAGAATCCTTCTTTTGCCAAAACTCATCTCCAAGTGGCAAGAGTAACGGAGAAGTTCAAGGACGTCAATCTCAAATCCTTATAAAATTCCCTTTTTACTCAATCAATCAACTCATCAACATTAATCCTGATTATCAGATCATTGACATAGACAACCACAATCACAGTATCTGATTCTTCACTTTGATGTAAAGGTTGGGATCTGAACTGCTTCTCACAAAGCCATTTTCCATTAGATGATGATTAATCTTCTTTTATGAAGCATGGGCGATTTCTGCAATCTATATACAAGATGTTTCAACTTTCTGCCCCTTTACCTCAAATCCTTGAGGTGCCCCAAAGCCATGACTAGCCTTATCATTATCATCTTAGCTGTGAGTGAAAAGTCTCATCATAATGAATTGCTTCAACTTGCACATATCCCTTTGTGACAAGTTGCCCCTTCTACTTGTCAATAGAGTTGTCTCCTCTACTTAGTTCTATAGATCCATCTGCACAAGATGGTCACGCACTCCCAAATTAAATTTATAATCAAGGAAACATGCTGAACTTGCATAACGTCATCCCATACTTTGTTTTCATGTGTCTCTTCAAAAGTGTTTGGTTCTGTTGCCACCAAACTCATCAAGGCTACATTGACTTGATTCTTATCCTGCAAATATTGCATCTTCATGACATTTCGTCTTCCTTCTCCGAAGTTTTATGTAGGCTCTTAGCCCTTTTAATATTAGAAGTACTTTCCACTAATGACATCCTCAACAAGTCTTAATGATTTGGTCATTTTTAGCCTGAGTAAGTCCATCTTGGTGTTCTCATCAAATCTGACACTTCGACTCACAATAATTTCTTTCTAAGTCAAGAAGCTTATATGCCTTTGCTTTCTATTCTAGCCACTCAAGAGTTTCCTCTTGCTGTTGTCTTCTTCGAAACACAAGTAACACAAGTATTTGAATGGCATCCAAACATTCTAAGTTGTTTTACACAAGGCTTCTTCCCTGTAAGACTTCATCCAGTGTGTTATCCTCCAATTCTTTTGTAAGACTCCTGTTGAAAAGATAAGCTGCTGTGTACTGCCTCTGCTCAGAATTCCCGTGGAATGTTTTTTTCCCTGTGTAAATTCTTTGCCATTTCCATGATGGTTCTGTTTTATCCTTTGATACGCTTATTCTGCTGGGGAGTTTCACGGACTGTCATCTTCCCTTGGATTTCTTGTTCCCTCTAAAAGTGATTAAAGTCTTTTGAGGTGTACTCCTTTCAATTATTTTAGTACACTCCACTTCCAACTTCTTGACACTCCACTCAGCTTCAACTTTGAATGTCTTAAACTTGTAAAGAGATATTAACTTTTGTCTTCATTAAGTAGACCCAAACTTTATGTGAAAAATCAGTTAAAGGCGATGAAGTAAACTGATCCATAATGAGGTGCCATCACAGGCCCACAACTGTGGTGAAAAAATGCAAGCACCTACTTTGTTTTTGACAGATTTTTCAAACTTTTCGATCTTCTGTTTCCCAGTTACACATGCTTCACATAAGTTGGTTATCTTACCGATCAAGGGCATACCAAGCACCATGTGCTTTATCATCATCTAGTATTGATGATTTAAGTGGCTATATGCCTTGTGACAACTTGTCCAAAGGCCACTTCACTTATATCACCAATGCCTTGGAGGCTGCAGGTTCAACATCAAGCCTGAAAGGTCCCTTTTTCCTGAGTTACCACAGAAACCACTTCCTTTTTGTTTTTGATGAAGACTTGCTCAATAACAAGCTCCAGTTTTGTTTTGCTTAATAATTTCACTCAGAGATCAGGTTTTTGTTAAATTTTGGTTAGGGTTAGAGTTAGATGCAGAAGAATAAAATCAATGTACTTTAGTGCAAAAATTACTTTTAACAAAATAATACTGAAACAAAATAGTACAGCAGTAAAGAGGACATAATTTTCATCTCTTTCAATTTTTCATCTTTAACACTACCAATTGGTCCGTGTTAAAATAATCTTCAGCAACATGTAATCTGTAATAGCAAAATATCTAACTTGTTTAATTAACAATAGAAAAGATAAGCGAGGATACTTACCTGGGTGTGGAACCCTTCTTGTAATATACTCAGAAATTTTATTTAAAAAAAAGACTGCCTCTCAGAGGCCAGTCAAACACTAGAAATTATATGACCCTACTAGAGGGTTAGTACAAACCAGAGAGAGAGAGAGATGATGGGTCTGAAGTACAATCAATCAGGGATGGTCAATGAAGGTAAAAAAAACACAGTGGCATTCCCAAACAAATACAGTACAGTAGAACAGACCCCAATAAGTCTCAGTACATAGAATTAGTCTCAACAGTAGATCAGACCCTATAGGGTCTTAACACTAAAGGTCTGAGCCTAATAAGACTTCCACACAAGGATCTGTACAACAGGGCTCACAGCTAGCATAACTCTTTGCTCAGCATACAGGTAAAAAACAAGACCTTACGGCCTTCACAGGGAATGCAAACAGCAGACAAACCAGAAGTGCCTTGCGGCCTTCACCAAAAGAAAGTCAGCATGCAGATCGGATCACAAATAGGATGACAGCATGCAGATCATGCCTCAAAACAGTAGATCGAACTCAGGTAGACCATAAACCAGTATATTGGTCCCAGACAGATCACAAACCAGCAGATCAAACCCAGGTAGACCCTAAATAGCAAACTGGACAGCAGACAGGCCCTAAACAGCAGACGGAACAGCAGATTGGATCCAACAGGCAACAGATTGGACCAAAGGGGAATCACAAGCAGCAGGCCGAACCCCATAGTCAGCAGATCGGAGCAAGGGAAGACCCCAAACAGCAGACCGAACCTCACAACAGCAGACCGCTAGGTAAGTGCATCATAAACCATCAATGTCACCTCTTGAACAGTCACCCAATTCACATCTGTGAGCAGCAGAGATAACTTTTTTTACCCTAGACGTCAAGCGCAGCTGAGATATATATCCAAGTGAGGAGAAGAGGTCTTCAATAAATAGACCTTTAGATACTTCTAGAAAGATCACCAAAAGTAAGTCTTTAAACAAGTTTGGGTCCCACTAAATTAGGGTAGTACAAATATAAAATATAAAAATGGCTTGGGTGGGTACCAACATTCATGGTCAAAATAAAACATAAAATATAATTATGTCTTAGGTAGGTGCCAACTCATAAAGGTTCAAGACATAAAAATAAAAAATAACATGAAATATAATTAGGGCCATGTTATCATTAGGTGAGTGTACAAGGACCAACCAAAATGGTACAAGTAAAAACAATAAGAACAAAAGGTGGGTACATGACCCATAACACTAGGACCAAGGGGTGTACCATAAGGTGAGCAAACAACCATAGTACCCATAAGACCAAAAACATCAAGGTATAAATCAAAACAACTCAATGTGGGTAGAAGACCCCACTAACCACAAGTCAAAGACAAAGGTACCACAAGACCAATAAACAACACGATGTAAGGACCAAAAGTAAATCAACCAAGGTGGGGAAGGTACAACCAATCATCTCTCTCTCAAATGTACAAATGTTCCATATAACCTGAAAGTTCATCATCACTGTATAAGGAAG
This sequence comes from Larix kaempferi, assembly GCA_027924585.1. Classification (NCBI taxonomy): domain Eukaryota; kingdom Viridiplantae; phylum Streptophyta; class Pinopsida; order Pinales; family Pinaceae; genus Larix; species Larix kaempferi. The sequence continues at coordinate 27,864,362 of BSBM01000361.1, forward strand.
GGTCCACACGAATGATGTGATCATGTGGTCCTCTAGATTGCTCCAAGGTCACATGTTAGTTGCTCTATCAAGGGTTGGCCAGTCCCTTGAAAAGACCATCTAACTCCACCATCTCAAGGACCTAAGAGAAGAGGACGTCACACATCATGGTAACTGACCAAGAACTTCCATTCTCAAGGAATGGCTCTCAACCCCAGGCTGAGCTTTCAGTCTTAGACTGAAACCACCTACAGGACCTACTTGGTCCTCGTGACCAAGAATCTGCCTGGTCCTAGACCAGGATGTCTCTGTCTCAACCTGCAGGATCTGCTTGGTCCTTGTGACCAAGAAATTGTTTGTTCCCAGACCAAAATACCCTAGAAACAAATAGGGGCCCTAGCCACATGCTAGGGACTTTGCCATGGCATCAACCTGCTTGGTCCTCGACCAAGAACCCCAGTAGACAGTTGGGGGCTCTAGGGTACCTTGTAGGGTATTACGCTTTACTCTGCTTGGTTAACTTGACCAGGATCCCTAGTTAACTGACTATGGTACCGTCCACTCTGAGAATGGGTTTCGTAGCTGCACTAACTTTAACAGTTCTGATTCATACTAAGCACATAGAGGACATTTTTGATCTTAAAATTGCCATCTTCAAACTTTAAGGCAACACTGCCTTGTCCTTCGATCTTCTGTGTCCTATCTCCAAAAGTGACATGATCTGAGGTTGAATTCCTTCTGTCAAAATCAGAAAACCATTCCTTGTGATATGTCACGCTTTTGGTAGCAAGGGAGTCTATATACCAAACACCTGATTTCTTTTCCTCTTCTCTGCTCTAAAAACAAAAATGATTGTCTTCATCATCATCTTCCTCTTCTGTAAAATTGTTGTGATATGAATTTTTGTCTCATGCCATGTTTCCTCTTCTCTTGCAAAAATCTCCATAAATGTGCAGGTTTGCCACAATAATAGCATTTCTTCTGAGAAGATTTTGCTTTGTTGCTTTCTTCTTGCCCTCTATTGTCATTTCTCTTTTATTTTCATCTTGTCTTCACATTTTGAATTTTCTGCAGGTGTCTTGGCAGAGTTTTCTTTCACTTGAAATCTCTAATTCATGTCCTTCTGCAGATGCATACCTTGTCATCATTGAGATATTTAAGGTGGTTATAAAACCTTCTTTCTGCCATTACAATGCTTAATTCTCTTTCTGCCATCTCCACTCCTACTGCAACAAGCTAGTACTTAAAATATTTAAAGTTAGTGAGAACAATGGTTTCTCATTAAAGTGCCTTCAACCATCTTTAAATTGTTAAGTTGATTCATTAGATATAGGACTCTGTTACATGGACTTCAACTCCCATTGAATTCTCTCCACCAATAGAGCTTCCAGGAGCAACTGAATGTTCCAAACACTCTCATGATAACGCTGCTACACTATTCAAAGGGGATTTATCATTTGGCTTGGCAATGGACTTGTGCACCAATAAATTATCAAATGTTTCTTGGTGGCTTGAAATTCTCACATTGATTCAAATTATATTTATGAGGAATAGAATAGAGCAGATTTTGTTAAATGTACACAAGGGCAAAGGATCTATGTATGGGATGGAGTGGCTACATCAACATGAGGCTGTTCCTTTGTAGAAAACAAAAACAATATATGTAGATGACAAAAAGGTTGCTAAAGCAGGAGAGTGAGGTTGCCACTAGGGTTGAATCCTGAACAAGTCAACGAGCCGATTATCTGGGTGGCCTGTCAAAGGAATTTACCGATATAGTAAGATAGCTCGAATTACAGACATCACATAGATAACGACAAGTCAGCAATCGCCCACAATGTAGGACACCAATACCATTTGTGATGTTTGGACCAGAGTAAGGATGCTATCACATGAACCCGACGATGATGATTCTTTCCACAACTTGTTACTCAACAATCTAACAGACCTGAAAACAACTATCTCTTCAGTATAGACGCCTCATAAATGTTGTAAACCACAATGAAAATTGAGCAACTCACTCTCATATAAAATAGTCTCTCCACAAATGAATTTTAATAGCTACGTCTATAAACAAATTGCCACAGGACTAAACAAGGGTTTCATGCACAAGTATAAACAAGTGTGGCACAACATCATAAATATGATTTTTGCAAAACATATCTTCCAAGACTTGCACAGTAGATTCCAAAATGGGGGTTCCAAGACTTACACAGTAGATTCCATTGAACTTTTCTCACCCAAAATTTAAAATTCTGAAGAAGGGCATAACAAATTCCGTACACTCAGAGAGCTTAAGAGATGTTTATCAATTAATTTCTCACTTGGATTATTCCACTTGTGATGCCATCACAACAACCTGCTCTAATACTATGAAAGTTAGAGTGCACAACAACATCACAACAAGAGAAAGATCATGTGCAAAGATGTGTTCAAACAAGTTGTTCCTAGACGAGGAATTAAAAATCTTTCTTACATATACAATATTATGTAAAGGCCAGGTTACTGATGCACGACCTTCCACTTTTCTTCAAACCTTATTTGACTAGCACAACCACAAGTAAAGTGGTCGGTGAACACCGATAGACGTAGCCAACCACTTAGTTTTGTGGAGATGGTTGGCTGTTAAACAAAGGCTAAACATTAAACTAATTAATATAAACATAAAACAAATAGTATTTAATAAACATACCCATTTTCTTAACCACCATTTAACTTAGCTTATTTAAATCTTAATCAAGATGCATTTGAGCATAACAAGATACAACGACCATGAAATGAGTTCCAACTGTACACTTTTACACTCAGGTTAATCTTGTTGATCCACTCAAGGAAGTCCAAAATCTCAAATAATATCCAAACACCTATCGGTGTAATAAGTGGCTTTGATTTTAATACTAAACATTATTGAGTCTTAACTGTTGTTTATTATTTATGATAAATGTAACCATTAGGTTGCAACACCTAACTTCTAACCTAAGTCACCAGAATCGACGATTTTTTGCCTTAAAATTCGAAATTCGGCGATTTTCTGAAGTTGGTGAATTAAATCGTTCAAAATCGTCGATTTTTCACAGCCCGTGGGTAAATGCTAGTCCCTCCATAACTACCATCGCGCCCATTGTGTGAAGCTGCCGTCGCAAATCTGTGAATGAAGAGCGGAGGCTACTATTGTGAATCCACGAGTCTCTCTGTAACGTACCCTTGTTACACATACACATAATTACAGTGTAAACTCATGCAATTAAAAATTTCCTTTAAGCATCCAATTAATACATTCATTAATCTCATTATTTGTCCATAAGCATAATTCATACAAAAGACTCTCAATCAAGCATTCAAACTTCATAACTAGGTTTATGCTTATCATTCTATGAACAAGACATGAACCATCCATTTATCAATAAGCGTATGACAACATAAACATACATGTAATACATAAATGAAGTTTAACCATACATATTTCACATGCCAAATCCATAATGCTGGTTTCTCATGCAATTGAAGGAAACATAATTCATGAATACAACCTTTTACACAGGCTTAAGCATAACATAATTATGGCTTACATATAATTACACCTTCATTCAACAGTTTGAACATAACAAGCATAATAAAACACATGAACATTCGTAATATCCATAGTTGGATATTCTCAATTAGTTAGGGTTGAACTCATAATTTTTGAAATAATCCACAAATCGGTAGATGTAAAATGATATATAAATTGATAAGATAAGATGATGTCTTTTACAAGATAGAATTTCCCGTATTTATAATTGTTTAAAGGATGTCTAATGCAACTCTTCATAAAGAGTTACACCATTTCACTAATTAATTATATTATTATATTATTCTTGTTTGTTGTTATTATTATATATATGTATATATATGTTGATGTTTATTTTATTATTATTTTATTCATAACATTGCCTTTCTCTTAGAAAGGCTTTGTCCTCAAAGCCTTGTAACATTGTAGCATCGTTCCTTGTGACGTAGCTGACGAAACATGTTGGTACGAACTTCTAAGTGTAGAACATAACTTCTGATATGTTGACGGATCAATCTAGCCAAAATTGATTTGTTGTTGACTGTTGGGATTCTCTATTGATCTGTTGTCAAGTGCTTTGAGCACATTAGTACCATTATCTTTCGACAATTCCCACTTTTTAGGATACTGGTTTATATGGTTGGGGTGTCGATAGGGAGTTATTGTTGTTTGTTTTTTTACAAGATTGTCGTCTTTTTGAACTGTGACGAGGACTGGATTTGTATTTGCTTCTTTTTTCTCAACGTAGATTTTTGAGTCCAAGGGCTTTGATGTCCTCTTCTGAATTTGCTCCAACTTATTGTCTAACGAGTCTTTTTCTTTTTTAAGATTTTGGGTCATTTCTTCTTGCGTTTTCTTATCATATTTAAGCTTTTGAATTTGATCCATTAGATCTTGTTTGTGCTTCTTGAGGTGACCATTTTCGTCAATGTTTTCTAATAGTTTCTTCTGAAGATCTCGATTCTCCTCTTCTAGCTTTTGATTCTGTTGTGCTTTATCCTTCGTCTTTTTTATTTGAAGAAGCAATTTCTGATTATGATCTCTTAAATGAGAGAGCTCTTTTTCTTTATCTGTGACGATTTTGTCGAATTCTGACTGCATCTTTTGATTTGACTTCTGATTACCCTGTGAAATCATCTTTGATATATCCTTGAAGTCTTCAGATGTTGGAGCTTCTAAATCTGACTTTATTGTAATATCTTGAAATGCGATTCTCTTTTGCTTATAGGAAAAAGTAAGAAATTTCTTTTCAGCATTTAAAATGAAGGTCCCCAATGTTTTAATCCAAGGTAACCCCAAAACTATGTCACCTTCAGAATTCCATAAGGAATTAACAGTGAATTGAGATATGACCATATAATCTCCAACATTCAATTCAAATCCACTTATTTCAAATTGCTTCCTGGCCCAAAAGTCGAGCCTTTCACTTATATTTGATTCAAGAATCACTAAATGGTTAGCAAATTCAACACTAATATAATTATTTCTTTCACTAGGGGCAATAGAAATGGTGACATCCTTCGCTGCAAGTGTCTCTTTAACTCTAAATAGTATTGAGACACTCATCAGTGAGGTGTTAAGAAACCTTCCTTTCTTTTCAACATTAAAACCCATCTTCTTGAGTTTTCTTTGAAATTTATTCAATATCTCCTTTTTTATAATAAACAATATTCAATATGATTCTTTTTCTAATATTATTTTCCCTTTAATATATGTAAAATGGTGTAGATTGAGGGGTTGGGAGGAATAGTTGTTACCTTCCCCACCTAGGTTCAAATCTCACTTTTGGTTTGTTGTTAGGGAATAAAACCAAACCCACTTCTCACAAAACCACGTGCACCTTAAAACCATGTGAGGTTTTACTTCTTACTTTTACTTTTCACTTCTAAACTTTACTTTTACTTTTTTTTTTTTTTCATTTTTTCTTCTTTTCACTTTTTTTTAATATAATATTCTATTTTCTTCTTTTCTACCTGTCTTTATTTTCTTCTTTTTATTTTCTTTTACTTTTGTCTTTTTACTTCTTTGGGCCACGGGCCTGATTTTGGACAAAGTCCTAGATTGGTGGCTACAAGCGCTTTGATACCAATGTAATATCCATAGTTGAATATTCTCAATTAACTCGGGATGAACCGTAATTTCTGAAATAACCCACAAATCCGTAGATGTAAAATGATATATAAATTGATAAGATAAGATGATGTCTTTTACAAGATAGAATTTCCCGTATTTATAATTGTTTAAAGGGTGTCTAATGCAACTCTTCATAAAGAGTTACACCATTTCACTAATTAATTATATTATTCTTGTTTGTTGTTATTATATATATATATATATATGTTGATGTTTATTTTATTATTATTTTATTCATAACAACACTATAATTCATACACATATACACTTATTTGAAATTCACATGAATGTGGCAACTGGCTGCATGTGAGCCATGCTTCACCCAACCTTAGAACTTGTCCAACCTGTACTATTTCAACTCCCAAGTTCACCCTCGAGCTGAGATCTAGACATTAACCAGAGATATCTCACCAATTTTTCCCCAACTCACTCTCAGAGTGTAAGGTGGAAATAACAGGGATAAAGATATACACAGGGTTCAACAACACAACAGTTTGGTAACCAATTCCTTGTCAATTCCGCAATTGACCCACCTGAGTTCTTTCCCAAACGCACATCGACACACTTCACTGCAAACGTTGGGATTCCCTATGGGTCTCATCCTTAATTGCCAATTGACTGGTGTAGACAACCAAGGGAAAGAATGGCCAAAATGGTTTAACTCAACAATTCGGGTTCCGGTTCATCACATGGATTCTTCCCCAAGTTTCCTTCACTCTCTGAGAACTCAAAACACACAGTGATCTTCTTCACTGTCCGTGTTTGAATTCCCTTTCCCGTATTTTTGCACTTCTCCATTCAGCAGACACCGCACCCCAGTGCTCTGCGTGCATCTTCTTGGATTTATGTCCAACCACCCAGGCCGTGCGTAGCAACAGCCTGCCCTACTTCCGCCTGGATCACTGAGGCAACCCCGTGTCCCCTTTGGGCTCCCACGTGGCTGTCTCCAAAGGCACATGTTACCCCTCCCAATCCATAATCGGGATTAGCCACTAATCTCCACTTTAAATCATAATTAATAATAATTAATTCTCCACTAAGAATATGGCTTAGGGGTATGGGTTTTGGGATCATCATAAGGTTTATAGAACAAGGGTTTAGGGAACAAGGTACATAAGTCAACCTTACCCCCTCACAACTCTCGGTTATTATGTGGATCTCTTCAACGTTTTGCTCATCATGCAACCAGTTGGTATTTGTATTAAAATATTATCATGCTATGTACATACTCATAGCCACAATGTTCAAATTACAATAACAGCTCTAACCTGGGCCAGGGGGTGTTACACTCTGCGTAGAGGACCGAGGCTTCAGCCGAGGGCGCAGGATGCAAAGGAAGGAGGTTGTAGTTGTTGAGGCCGTACAGTTGTAGACGGACGCAGTTTGAAGAGGGTTCAAGCTTCAGTCTTCAGGGTAGTTCCAACTCTTGACTCCAGCGACCGGTCTCCTAAGGCCAAGGCTACAGTTGGTTACGTTACTTACACGTATTTTCTGATTTTTGGCTAGGGTTATCTAAAGTATAATAATATAATACATAATATCACATAATATTACATATAGTATAATACATAAATTGTAAAATAATTTTGTAAAGTTAAGTTATGTACATATTAATATAATTTTAGATATTAAAAAATTATATAATATATATTTAATATATATGTAATATTTTGATTAGAAGCTATATTATATAATAATTAAAATTTTTATTGAAATTTTTTTTGGTAAGTTATATATATATATATTCACTCGAATTTAATGACGAATTTCATCAAAATAAAATAAAATTTGCTCGACGAATATTTTCCGAATTTCATTGACATCGAATTCGAACACGAACTCGAACCAGGTGACTTAGCTTCTAACATTATCATGGCTTCAACTTGAGTGCCCGTTAATGCTAGCAACTAGCCATGTAATTCGGCCATCTCAGATTATGTTGACAGTATGGATAAATAAAATTAATAATGCATATTATTTCAGCAATTATAGACAACCATGTTGCATGAATTGTGGTCAAATATATTGCCAATATAAGCATCTGGAACCTTGAAACTTGAAAAACTTGTAATTGTTGGCCTGATGCTATTGCATTCTTTTGTTGCATTGTTTAAATTGTTGATGGTGTCAGGGACTGAAGCTGCACGTTGATAGCTCGATTCTAGAGGATAAGAAGGAAGTTATGTCTACAGACTCTGTCGAGTTGGATAACTTGGATCTTGCACAAAGGCATTACTGGTCTTCAGCATACAGTGCAGTTGTTGCAGGAGTGGCTTTATTGGCAGGTGTTAGCATCATTGTATATTTGAAAAGATCATCAAAATAAAAGAACTGAACACGATTGACTTGAAGTATCTCAAGGAAGGTAAATGCTCTGGTTTTAAAGCGATCAATTTAGTATTGACATAGTGTCTCAAGAAGGTAGATGCTTTAGTTCAAGTGATCAAATAAGTATTTGTAGATAGTTATTTATAGACTTCCAGGTAGGTAAATAGTAGATTTGTTTCAGGGCTCAAGCAGATGTTGATTAAACCATCTGATTTATATTTTAGGAGTAAAGCCCGGAAAGGCTGGAAGACAGCCTTTGATTGTAGGGTAATTGAGATGGCTGGCCTTCGTGGTATTTTGACATGCTTCTGTAGAACTGTACTGTGATATTCCTACATAAATTTGCCCATAAACATGCTGAAATACTCAATGCCTCCCTTTCCTCTACTTGCCTTCTCATTCATCATCGGTTACTGACAATGCTGTAAATATGAGATTTTTTTATTTATTTTAAAAATTTTGACCAGTATTATCACATTTGAATTGCTGTATCAGCAATTTTCTCATACACTAGTTCCTCTGCAAATTTGGTATTTGATGACCGAATAAGAACCAGAGGATTTGGGTTGCGTTACATTATTGTGAACAAAATAATATAACGGTAAATTCTGCAAAGTCCGGGTTAAATATGTTTTCACGAGGGCCAACTACATGCTGGGTTGCTTTACATTATTGTGAACGAAATAATATAACACTAAATTTAACATCAAATTCTACTAAGTCCGGGCAAAATATGTGTTCACAAGGGCCAACTACATGCATCATATTGGCTAAACACTGTTGTAACAGATTACAAAATGAATGAATTTAATTGTGAAATTAAATCTCCCGTCTCTCCTAATCGATGCAAATTTGATTTTCAACAATTAAACTTGTCAGAATTGAATTTTTTTATTTATTTTAAAAATCAATTAAAACATGAAATTTAGAAGCAATTTTTAAGTATGTCTGCAAATATTGTATTTATAAGTCAGTGAACAAACTAGCCCTTGACTTGGCTTTTACAGATTTATGTCTTTATTTTACAAATATTTGATTGTCAACAATTGAACTTGTCAGAATTGTTTTTTTGTTTTTTATATTTATTTAAAAATCGATTAAATATAATTGGCTAGGAAAATATTATGCAAGGAAACAATAAATAATAAAAGGAACAAGGAAGATGGAATAATTTGTAAGTAAATATGAGTAAGTATAATTTGTGAACTGAAAAGAGGTACATCAGTGAAGATGAAAAAACTTGGATAGTAAATGGTTAGTGTTTGTGGTAATAAAAACTATGGCCATAGCTATAACAGTGTTTAGATTTGAGGATTATAACTCGGTACGCTTTGATTCATTTATATGTGAATGAGTTGAGCGTGCGCAGTGTTTAGACTTGAGGATGACAACCATGTAAGGTTTGATTTACTTACTCACAAATAAATTTGGAATGCAATGCATGATTTTTATAAATTTTGAAAAAAACAATAATTTATTTATTTTATAAATTAAAAAAAAACAATAATTTTTTTATTTATTAAATTTATGGAGAGGATACTTAACTATGCGATGCCTTATACGTTTTCCATTATAGTGTTATAGTGTTGGGAATTCTAAATATAATGGTCAATTATTTGTTTATTTTAAATTACCTTTTTATCTAATTGATCGACTCTCTTCACTTTAATATAATTGTTAATGTCATAAAAAAAAATAAAAACAGCTATGAGCATGTAGTCTTCCCATACACTAATCCAATTTTTGCCTAGCTATAGTTCACCACCTTAAAATTAAGCTGGACTCTCCATTTTAATATAATTGTTTGTCATAAAAAAAAATTAAAAACTGCTTTGTGCATGTAGTGTTCCCATACACTAATCCAATTTTTGCGGACTCTCTCTATTTTAATATAATTTTTCATGTCATAAAAAAATTAAAAACTGCTTTGTGCATGTAATCTTCCCATACACTAATCCAATTTCTGCCTAGCTATTGTGAATGTAGTTTCCCCGTACACTAATCCAATTTCTGCGGACTCTCTCCATTTTAATATAATTTTTCATGTCATAAAAAAATTAAAAACTGCTCTGTGCATGTAATCTTCCCATACACTAATCCAATTTCTGCCTAGCTATAGTCCACCTTAAAACTAAATATTTTATTTTTGTTATTTTTAAAATTAAATTATTTTGCATTTGATTGGCTTTGCAATTCTGATGTCTACCTTGATTTTTGGAGCGGGGATGGAGCACTGAGCATATGTAATCTCTGTATGCTTGGTTAGTATTATTGACACTGTTTACGTAGTACATAATATACATAAGATGGGTTTGATAGACTTACACAAGCATTGTTTTGTTTTTTCATCTTTTCATCTGTTTATTTCTTAGTACACATTTCAGATACTGTTCCTCGAATATCAATAACTATATAGAAATTTCCGAGGTTGTCAATTTCGAGACGGTGGGAAAGCAATCATTGACAATCATACAGTTCTTGAATTCAAGTAAATGTCATCGTCCAATTCTCCAATGACTTGTTTGTTGATATGAACAGTTTGAGATTTTTTTTATTTTTATTTTTTAGAAATGTTTATACAATTTACACTTTATACCATTGTTGCGTTGAGAGAAGTATTTTTACAGTCTGAGTGGGGGTTTTATAGTATTGTTGTGTTGAGAGAAGTATTTTTACAGTTTGAGTGGAGAAAGTGTCTATCCAAAATGTTATATATTGTTGTGTTGAGAGAAGTATTTTTACAGTTTGAGTGGAGAAAGTGTCTATCCAAAATGTTATATATATATAATTTTTTTTTATGTTGACCTTAAAAAATTTAAATAAATTAAAATAAAAAACAAGAATGAAAGTATAACATTGGTTAATTAAATCAATCTTATATAAATAAAATAAAATAAACAAAATAAATTACAAATACGGATTCTACTATGTGAAAGGGAAATTCGAGGCAGAAAATTCGTCTCTGTGAAAACTTTGTCGAAGATAAAATTTAAGACATTGGGTCTTGTCAAAAAAGGGATTTGATTCCTCTCGGCGCTTCATAGAACTGGAGTTAGATGGGTTTGTGTTGGTAGATTTTTGTGCTCCATGGAGTCATTGGGATTGGGTGCATTTGGATCTATCATGATCTAAGTATGCTCAATCATCAAACACCCAATTAGTTTGACTAGTATGTGTTTTGTGCACCACTTCTTATTCTAGAGATGAATAAAAGCATTATTCGAATTTAATCGGTGTCAAGTCGAAATGTAAACACTACATACAAAAACAGGGATGAGAGTCAAACACATCATTGCACAGAGTAGCGAGTTGCTTACAACCCAGTATGGGGGAGATGTATAACGTTACGTAACGATGTCATGTTATGTACCAAAAATAAAAAGTAATTAATTAATTATTATTATTATTTTATGTTGGCTCATAAAATAAAAAATGAAAACCAAATAAAAAATAATTAAAAAAATCCATATATGCTCATAAAATAAAACTTTAAAACCAAATAAAAAGTCATTAAAAAAATAACACCTCAAGAAATTGGATACCTCTCGTACGTGATATATCCGTATTTAGGATGGATCTATGTTGGTGTGCTAATATATATATTTAAAATTACTAGTCTCAATTGTGCACATGTCGCTTGCCCATGACATCAACATGAGGAAACTTTGTAATGGTTGAAGGCATGAGCTCGAACTTGTTGTTAACCCATATATTGGAGTTATAAACCAGTTATCTTTATGCCGATGACTGTGGGTGTGTTCATATATCTAAAACATCTCTTAAAATTGTTCCTACTCATTGGCCCTATAGATCTCGACATCTCTGAGCTAACTTCTTTACAATCAACCACTCCACTTTCAAAACCAGACAAATTGAAATCGATCTAATATTTGGTTATGTTCTTGCTAACTTGCACTTCTTATCCCTATCACACTCCAATTCATGATTGGAATAAAAGTTGAATGATCATACTCAGACTAAACGAACATTCAAGTATAACACCATTCCTGTGGGACTAGATTGAATTATTAAGACTTTCTTTTGGGCTTAGAAGATGACTTGTACCATTCGACTGCGACTTTACTTTGATGGTTGGTGGCCTATTAAATAAGATATCATGTCATGGTTTGAAAAACCTAGTTTTAGCTATTAGGTTGTTTATATAATTTGGACTTTTTGTAAGAAAATGCTCTTGTTTTGCACGTGATTAGATTATGAAATGAGCGGTATACACGCTTTTTTTTCCAAACATGCTTGCCATTAATCCCACATTTAGGGGATTATAAGACATACTACAAAGTATTCCTCAAGGAATTTTAATGTTCATCGTTATGATGGTTGTTTGGTCAATTGGAAGTAGCCTGTCATGTGGATTATAACTTTTTTAATATATGTATTTTAATGTTTTTAAACATTATATTTTATAAAATTAATTTAAATAGTATTTTTCTTAATTAATCAATTAATTTATAACAAAGTGACAAGGTGGTAATGTCCTTGTGCCTAGATAAATGGAGGCCTTTAAAATAGATATACTAGTCTTAAATGGATTGGAACTAGTAAAGTCTTGTTGTTCAAATTGCAATGCCTCTTCTATTAACTTAGATCCCTTTGAAGACCAATATATCTATTTATAAGGTCTTTGTTTATTATGGTATATGGATATTACCATCTTTTGGATCTTATTATGTCCTATGTTATGTTATGGGATATATAGTGGCGAGTTTGAGCAATTATGCGGCTCATACACTAATGCAATTTTTGGCAAAGCTAAAATATCTCAGAGGTTGAAATTATTTTATTTTTTGTTGTTTAAAAAATTGAATTATCTTCCATTTCATTCATTGTTTAGTGTTAACATTTTGATTGGAATTTGGAGTGGGGAAGGGCGCGGTGGGATGGCGTTAACTCCTCTGCACGATGTACTCCCAAGGCTAGTGATGTTGCTAATTCCCATCTATTTGAATTAAATTCTATGTAGAGACAACCTATAATCGGTATTGCAGGTCACCTCCTCACCTATTTTAACATGCCACCTCCTCACCAATTTTAGCATGCCCTATGTATTTTAGAGCTAAGCTAACCAAAAATACAAAATTTTCCCTTAGTGTTGGGGCATTCTTGGATTTATTAGTCATTTAATATTCAATAGATGTTACATATTTTTCCATTTTAGCATACTCGCTCTGCATTTTAGTATTCCTATATTTCCATCATTCAGAGAAATTAATGGTAGAGAACATTATGCAATGCCAACTTGAGAGAATGGTTCTGGAACTTAACAATCTACAAAAGAGAGGTCTCTTTAGTAAGTTGGAGATTAGAGAAATAATGAAGAAAAGAAGGGACTTTAAATATGGCTTGAAGTGTCCAAACCCCATCAAGGAAGATTGCTTTCACTAAGATTGAATACAAGAAACAATTCGATGCTTTGAGAATGCTAAGGAAGAAGGAGATATTGAGATGCTTGAAGGAGAACGATAAAAATGATAGTTTTCTCTGTGGATAAGGCAAGTGTAAGGAAGATCCTAGCTATTTATGGAAGACTACTTTCAAAGTACAAGGCCTATTTGAACCTTTTGTTTTAGTATGGCTAGTATTGTCGAGAATAGAGAGTAGTCAATCCTATACAACAAATATGTAATTTTTCTTTTATGTTTTTTCAACTCAGGCATATACTATTCCCATTTTATATATTAGTTACATTTATTGGTTTTTCCTTACATTTATTTTGGCATAAATTACTTTGGGTTGTGTTTCATGTCAGATGGTCATTATGTTTATGAACTAAACACTAAATTGTAAAGCTTAAAACCTTTTCCAAACTCTAGCCTAGCTGAATTTTGTTGGATAACTCCAAGGTTGATTCCAATTGAATACTTTTCATAAAATTAACTCCCACTTCGGTTCTCGTTAGTAGGCTATTCTCATGTGCACTTAAGCTAGCATTTAATGTTGGAGGTAATTCCAAGGAGATCACATGCTCCAACAGAGGGCTAGCTCCTTGCCCCATTACGTTGTTTCTCATCCGATCTTTGGTATTCGGTTTCGTGTGATGGCTTGATACGACTTACATGCCACCTTTGCACTCTTCTATGCAATTAAGTGCTAATGTGAGTGATGAATTTTATTTCTAGTAATGGGGAATATTGAATGTAGTTGGCCATGAGTCATGGCTCCAGATGGTTGGAGATATATAGAGGAACCCTACACAAACAATGATTGTTTAGGTGGTTTGAGCAAAGAAATTTAAGGCATAGTTTGCAAAGAGAGTTATCGATAGAGAAGAAACACCAACAACAATGGTTGAGGCATGGTCGAAGGCACCAAAGGTGTAGGCACCACATTGGTCACATAAGGTAGCTTATTGCCTCAACAATATGTCATACTTGTTTATTGCTTTGATGCCAAACTTCATCCAAATATGCATAGAACTAACTTATTAGTATAGATTTATGTATTTCTTTTTACAATTTTAAGGAATTAAAGTCTAATTGATCCTTGATAAGTTTTTAGTAGAATGATTTGCATAATTTGGGCTTGTTGGGTATCGTGTCTTTTATTTAGTGTGTTGGAATATTCTGCCCATCATTTTTCAGTTTTGCATGCATGCACGCATTCTGCATGCATCCAGTCATCATCTTGGTGGTCCTCCTAACACCTAGAGCTTGATTCTAGCTCTCCATAGCCTGTCTACAACCCCCAGGGGGCCTCCCACCTACCTAATGCGCCTTCTTTCAGTCTTCTGCTTGCCAAGTGCGCCTTTCCCACCTACCACAGTCAGTTGGGCGCCTTTGCTCACCTACCAGTCAGTTATCACTCAGTTAAGAGCGCCTTAGCTCACCTACCAATAGTTATCATTCAGTTCTTCCACTGATTGCTCATTCTACCTACCTACAACTCCTAGTTAGCCAGTTCTGGAGTTCCACTGACCCTCTTGACAACCTCATGCGCCTCCCTTGGAGTCTCCATTCCTTGATTCATGCCTAGATGGTTCTGTTAGACTCGGTTAGCCACACTTGACTGACTATTGCCATTGATGAATGATACATTTGACTGGATGATGTCTCCATAGTTATCCAAACTAGACTAGAGATCAAATTCGAATGCCCTACTTGGCTAATTCGAATCCTATATGATGCCATCATCATAGCTATTGTAATTCATTCACTTATATTCTTATTCATTGTATGATACTGAGATATTGTCTATTATTCTATGTTTATGAGTGATCATTGAGTGTCTCCTTCTCTTCTTCTTTGCAACATACTTGATAGTTTGATTGTGAGTTGCTACAACTGCTAGATCTCTTGCAGATTCTTACATGGTATTTGAGCAGGAAGCAGCTATTCGAATTGCAGCAGCAGTAGTTGCAACATTTCTTTGAGTAGCTATATTTCACTTGTGCACTAGAAGCCTCTGAGTTTCCACAACAAATCCTGGTGCTATTACTTGAATTCATTGGAGAAATCCAGTGAGGTCTATCAAGGTGTGAAGGACTTAGTCTATGTGCCAAGTGTTCATAAGGTAGTGTTCAGTCGAAGTGTAGCATTCTCCATCAACACAACTTTTCTTGTTTTGTAGGTTTATTCACCCGTTCAGAATCTTCTTCAACTATTCGAATTTCTCTGTTTAGATGGATCTAAAGCTTACATATTTCAACTATGTTGAATGGAAAGCCAAAATGACTCTCTTCATGAGATCAAAGAGCTCACCCGAATACTCAACGGAATGATGGTAGAACCAACCAGTGCAGTTGAAAAGTCCAAGTACTTGGATCGGCTTGATGAAGCAATTGGTCTCCTCCTCTCAATTTCAGAAGCTCTTCACTTCCATGTCATCGATCTTACATCTCCTAAAGAGGTTTGGGACAAGCTCGAATCTCTTTTTGGACCGAAAGATGATATGCAGGGACACAAATTGGAGAATGAGCTCATATGTTTAAGTCCTAACAGCTTCGAATCTATTAATGCCTTTCTCACCAAGTTCAAAAGCTTGATATCCCAGTTGAAAAGATATGAGATAGCTAAAGAAGACAAGCAGCTTATACTTGCCATTCTCTCAAAGTTGGGGGCAAACTTCTCAGTTTTTGTCTCTACTTTCCAGTCAGCTAGGTTGTCCATTCCAAAATGGAAGTTTCCTTCATTTGATGATTTTACACAATCTCTTACTCAAGAGGAAGAGAAGTTGATTTCGATGGGAATGATCAAACCCAATTTGATTTCAGCCCTTACAGTTGCAGAGAGAGCGAATGGTAAAAGCAACCAAAATATTTTTGACAAGAGATCGAATGGTACAAAGTCTACAGATAGTTCATACCAGTCAGGAAGAGCCTCTAAAAAGACCAAGCATTCTCAGAAAAGAAGATCCAAGTGCCCTTATTGCCATAAAGGTTTCCATCTTGAGAACTGTTGCATGAAGAAGACCATGGACATGATGTCTCGGTTACTTGAGAAGAACAAACTTTCTGTACCAGCATGTGCAAGAAAGAAAGATCTCGGTACTGAATCTTCTGGATCCAAAGACAAAGAAGAATTTCATGCCCTCATGGCAAGTGCATCTACAGATTCTTCCTTCATTTTAGATTCATGAGCCACAAGGCACATGTCTTCTTCCAAAGATCTCTTCTCCAATTTCGAAAAATCAGTTGGTCCTTCAGTCAGATTGAGCAATGATTTAGAAGTCTCCTCTCAGGGGATTGGAAGAATCAATCTTGAATATGGTTACTTTTCTCATGTGCTTTATGTTCCTTCTCTTGCAACAAACTTACTTTCAGTGTATCAAATGACTCACATTGGAGAGCCCAAAAGGGTGATCTTTTCTCCAAATGAAGTTGAGATACAAAACATGGTTTCAAGGGAAATCATTGCAAAAGGAGTTGCAAATCATACTTCAAAACTCTATGAGTTTTCCCACTTCTTGTCGCTCTCCAAGCCATCTGCTCTCCATGCTCATGAAAATGAAGAAAGCCGATTGTGGCATGAGAGGTTTGGACATCTCAACTACAAGCATTTGTAGGACATGCAAGCTCAAAATGTTGTTGAAGGCCTTCCAGATGATGAGTTTGCTCATGGTACCTGCAAAGGTTGCTTAAAGGGAAAAATTCCATAAAAGAAGATGAAGAAAAAGAAGACTTTTGAAGAAGTGCGAATGCTAGATCCAGATCCACAAGAACCTGAAGATCTAACACCTAAAAATTCATCTCCGATTGCTACAAGGTCCACCACAACTCCTATATCCACCAGAACTGCACTCTCTCCCTCAGATCCATTTCTAGCTGAGAGATGTTTTCTTATGATAGGATCTGATCCAAATACATACTTTGAAGCCTCCCAAGATCCGAGATGGGTAGCTTCAATGGAAGAAGAGTACAAATCTCTTCAAAGAAATAAGACTTGGGAGCTAGTTTCTCTCCCACCTGGAAGGAAACTTGTTCAGTGCAAGTGGATTTACAGAACAAAGATGGATTTAGATGGAACCTCCCACAAGTACAAGGCTAGATTGGTTGCAAGAGGGTTTTCCCAAGTTCATGGGATTGACTATTCTGAGACATTAGCTCTTGCTGCTAAGATGGATTCCATCCGTCTTGTTCTTGCTCTTGCTGCATCCAAACACTGGAAAGTGCATCATATGGATGACAAGAGTGCCTTCCCTCATGGAGATCTAGAGGAGGAGATCTACATGAAGCAACCTGAGGGTTATATTGATGATTCTTCACTTGTTTGCAGATTGAAGAAGTCCTTGTACGGGCTAAAGCAAGCTCCCCGAGCTTGGTATGCCAAGATGGATTCCTTCTTGCTTTCAGAAGACTTTCAGAGGTGCAAATCAGATTCGAATGTCTACATGAGACATGATGGTAACTCCTTACTTCTCATTGTACTTTATGTTGATGATTTGTTGATTACAGGGAGCAATTTTTCATGTATTAGATCTATAAAATTTGCCTTGCACAAATCCTTCTCCATGTCAGATCTGGGATTGTTGAAGCAATTTATGGGTCTTGAAGTGACTCAGAGTGATTCAGGAATCAAATTTGCTCAATCCAAATATGCTTCAGATCTGCTTGATAAGTTTCACATGAGCGAATGCAAACCAATTGCATTCCTTTTTCTTTTAGGGATCAGCCTTGAGGATGGATCTTCTACACCGCTGGTAGATTGTACTTTGTATCAACAATTGATTGGTAGCCTTCTGTTTCTTACTCACACTTGGCCTTATCTGTCTTATGTTGTTAGTGTTGTCTCCAAATACATGCAGGAGCCTCATGAGCTTCACTAGAAGGGAACAAAGAGGATTTTGCACTATGTGCAAGGTACCAAGACTCATGACCTTCACTACTTAGCTGGGTGTTCTTTGGACCTAGTTGGATATATTGATTCTGATTGAGCTGGAGATAGCTTAGGTCGGAAGTCTAAATCTGGTTTTGTTTTCATGATTGGATCTGGACCTATATGTTGGTCAAGCAAAAAGCAGACTACTTTGGCTCTTTCTTCAGCAGAGGCAGAGTATAGAGGTGCAGTAAATGAAGCTACACAGTGCATTTGGTTTAGAGGCATCTTGTCAGAGTTTGGGATTCTATTCAGTACTCCACCTGTCATCTATTGTGACAATTATAGTTCCATCAGGATCTCCACAAATCCGGTTTTGAGGCAGAGAACCAAACACATTGAGATCCACATGCATTACATCAGAGGATTAGTGCATGATAAGATCATTTCACTGCTCTACCTTCCGACAGAAGAGCAGATTGTAGATATCTTCCAAGACTTTCACGGTGAAGAGATTCACTTACCTTAAATCACTTCTTGGGGTAAGAGATGATATGCTACATTAACATTCCTCTTTTAGATTGATTGCACGGGGTGACCTTTGGTCCTAGTCACCAGGGCCCTATTCTACTGTTTCAGTTATTTTCTCATAGTATAGTTTGAGGGGGGGTGTTGGAATATTCTCCCCATCATTTTTCAGTTTTGCATGCATGCATGCATTCTGCATGCATCCAGTCATCTGCATGCATCCAGTAATCATCTTGGTGGTCCTCCCAACACCTAGAGCTTGATTCTAGCTCTCCATAGTCTGTCTACAGCTCCCAGGGGGCCTCCCACCTACCTAATGCGCCTTCTTTTAGTCTTCTGCTTGCCAAGTGTGCCTTTGCTACCTACCACAGTAAGTTGGGCGCCTTTGTTTACCTACCAGTTAGTTATCACTCAGTTAAGAGCACCTTATCTCACCTACCAGTAGTTATCATTCAGTTCTTTCATTCATTGCTCATTCTACCTACCTACAACTCCTAGCTAGCAAGTTCTGGAGTTCCACTGACCCTCTTGACAGCCTCATGCGCCTCCCTTGGAGTTTCCATTCCCTGATTCATGCCTAGATGGTTATGTTAGACTCAGTTAGCCACACTTGACTGACTATTGCCATTGATGACTGATACATTTGACTGGATGATGTCTCCATAGTTATCCAAGCTAGACTAGAGATCAGATTCGAATGCTCTACTTGGCTAATTCGAATCCTATATGATGCCATCATCATAACTATTGTAATTCATTCACTTACATTCTTATTCATTGTATAATACTGAGATATTGTCTATTATTCTGTGTTTATGAGTGATCATTGAGTGTCTCCTTCTCTTCTTCTTTGCAACATACTTGATAGTTTGATTGTGAGTTGCTGCAGCTGCTAGATCTCTTGCAGATTCTTACATAGTGCGCATGGATTTTCTAGTTATTTAGTTTCTCAAAAATTTTCCCATGTATCGGTGTTCCCATCCTCTTAAGTGCTAGAAATGTCTTGGGTTTTGTTTTCTAGAAACCCAGGTGACAATTGTTGATTTTTGTGGTTTTTGATTGGAAATGGTTTTTGGGTTTTGAGAACTTTAAACGATTAAATTGTTTTTTTTTGTACTAGGGGAATCGACTACTGGGGTGGTGCATGTACTAGCGTTACATATGGTCAATTCCCATCCGTTACCACTATACCCTTAGGTGCACCCACACAACCCGCAAGCATGGGGCACGGGTAAGTCGGGGTGATTTGAACTCGTAACCTCTATATACACCATGACCTTTATTTCAGTTCATTTCCTAGTCGAGCTACACCCCTGCGAGCCTAAATTAAATTGTTCTTAACTACATATATGGAACTTGATTTTTTATTCTTTATTTCACATTATAATCTTGTTTTGTTGGATTTTTTTCAATCTGCTAGTCTAATTAAATTTGATTTTTTCACAAATTAAGTCTTTGTTTTGCTAGAGTGCAATTTATAGGTTACTTTTCTTGAGAATATGTATTTTGCAATGCTAATATTTGGTGTGCACTTTATTTTACTCTTAAAATTTTCTATACCTATTTTACTTAGGAAACACTGACGTTTTACATGTTGTCATTTTATAATATGAAAAAAAGACTTCTACAACAAGAAACAAGCAACAATACTAAAAGGAAATGAGATACCTTTTACATAAAAAAGGTCTCGCTCAAAATACCACAAGAATTTAACCTCTTTCATTACATTTTTTTCTTATATACTTGTCAAATACATTAAAATATATTTAAATGGATACATTTTAACTATTATATATAGAAAATACCTTTTTTTTCAAAATACAATTAAATAAAAATCAATGATGAATTTGAAAAACAATAAAAATTTAAATATGAAATCAAATCTTAAAAGTTTATAGGTAAACCTTGTTACAAAAATAAAAATAACCATGTTGATTTTAATCATGATAAGAAAATAAATTCCAATATTAGCCTAAGAAAAATCAAAAGATTAAAACAATGAAAACCATTGGCCCATGATTCTATTATAAAAAGTTGATGAGTTTTCTTAGGTACAACATCACAATCAATCTTTATTTACCTATCATATTGAATTTCATGACCAATTTATTATTATTTTTGACTCATAACTATTATTGATTATAGAAGATATTGATCACCACCTTAATATAAAATAAGAGTTAACATAATTTTGAATTTAAAGAAGTGTTCTAAAATTAAATTTTATGGTAATATTCATCACAAAAATCGATGTTTGCTCTTGTTTGATAACTAGTAAATATCGATATTAATTTGAAAATAAGAAAATCTTCTTTCACTTTAAATAAATGAAGTTTCCATTAAGCATATTTTTAAAGATAGTTTGACTTATAATAAAAAATAAAAAAAACTTTTAACTTTGGTTAGAATGATGCATCTCAGATGTATCAATATAATTTTCATCTAAACTATTAATATTATTACGAGTTGTTGTGTCTCTTTGTCTTATAAATACCAAAATTTTCTTTTCAATGTTAAATATTGAGTGCATATATGATGTAGAAACATTTTCCCATGCCTTATTTAATTTTTTTTGGTGCCTCAAATCATTCCCAATTCACAATGAAGATCGAGGAATAGAGCCACATTTCATCTGTTGCCAGATGCTCAACCTAGATCAATGGGTGGGAATCCCATAAGATGTTTAGGAGGTTGAGCGATTGGAATCCATGAGAGATTTTAATGAGGAGCACTATCAAACTCTCCTTAAATTGGTAGCTAATGAAGCATTCGAAGAGTTGGCACATAAAGTTCACAATAAGATAAAATGGGGCTAAACCATTTATATAATTGACACAAGTCTTTGGGTGGTTCTCAATGTTGAAGTCAACACTAATAAGATGTTAGGTGGGTCATTGAGCGTTTATAAGGGGGTGTGATATTATTTTTGGATGGAGGCAACACTCATTCACCACTTATGAAATTCATGACCATCAGGAGGGGAAAGAAAGTAAAGATGAAGAGGGATTTGGATAAAAGAGGGGATAGAACAAATTATGAAGCATATGATAGGAGCTAATCAAAGAAGATGAAGCCTATAAGTTTGTCATGAATTCCAATGTTATCCCAATAGATATTTAGATCAATAGTCAATAAATTTTGAGGCTATGGTGAAGAATATTTACCTGTAGTTTTTTGAAAGCTTGAGTGACCAATGAGAGGAGATAAATGCAATTATGTTAATATTGTTTACTTTAAAGCAAAGTTAGGGACTAGAAAAAGTTGGCCTTTATACCTCAATGTCTCTTGTTTCCAAGTGTAATTTTGGTGGGGGGATACGATCCTCCTGGAGTCACTTGATGAGCTGAGATGCAGTAGAATTGGTTATCCATTCTTGTATTGCTTCCTCTAACCATTCAGGTACTAGAGAGGATAAGGCAAAGAGGGATCCCTCTTCCTCATGTTTCCTTGACAATGCATTTTCCACAACATTGTCTCTTCCATTTTGTAGATGGCCTTGTTATCATATCCAAGCATCTTGGTGACCCATTTATGCTCCTATGGGGATGAAAACCTATGTTCCAAAAAATAATTCAGGTTGTGGTGATCTATCTTGATCTTAAACCATCGCCCTATGGGATACAACCACCATGTGTCAACTTCATGTAGGATGGACATCGTTTCTTTCTTATAGGTAGAATTACCCAAATTCCTGCCACACAACTACTTAAGTGAATGATAAGGGTCTTCCATATTGCAATAAGACTACTCCTAAACCTTTTCCAGAACCATCACATTCCAATACAAATATTTTAGTAAAATAAAGCATGGCTAAGACTGGTGTGGTGCACATGGTTTGCTTGTTCTGTGACTTCATTCTACTACTTCATTCAATGCAAATGCATTTTTCTTGAGCGAGGTTGTCAACGGGGCTATGATTTTACCATAAGTCTTCACAAACTTCGTATAGTAGCTTGTGAGGACTGAAAACCCACATAATATCTTCAAGGTTTTAGGGCAGGGCCACTCTTTCATTGTTACAATATTTTGGGGTCCACTCTCACCCCATCTCGTCCCACAATGTGACCCAAGAATTAGACCTCTGAGATGCAAAATACACATTTGGAGCTTTTGATGAACAACTAATGGTCTTGAAGGAGTTGCAAGGCTTTATCAACATGTTGTAAATGGGAATCCAAAGTTTTATTGTAATTCAAGATGTGATAAAAGAAAATCGACAAAAAATCAAGAATATTTGGCCTCAAAGTTTATTCATTAGTCCTTGAAAGATAGAAATGGATTTACAAAGTCCAAAGAGAATTACCAAAAGCTTGAGCTGTTTTTGGAATATCGACCTCTTTCATCATGATTTGGTGGTATCATGAACAAAGGTTGGGTTTGGTGAGAAATTTGTCACCATGGAAATCATCTAGAAGATCGTCGATGCCACATATGATAAATTTAGCTTTGATGTCAACTTACCGAGGGAAAACAAATTAGGACACATATGCCAGGTCCCTTTTTTTAAACCATGACCACTATATATGAATACATATGATGTACACACATCTTCCCATGCCTTATTTAATTCTTTTTGGTGCCTCAAATCCTTCCCAATTCACAATGAAGATTGGGGAATAGAGCCACATTTCATCTTTTGCCAGATCCTCAACCTAGATCGATGGGTGGGAATCCCATAAGATGTTTATGAGGTTGAACGATTGTAATCCATGAGAGAGTGTGTAGTGAGGAGCACTATCAAACCCTCCTTAAATTAGTAGCTAAGGAAGCATCCGAAGAGTTGGCACATAAAGTTGACAATAAGATAAAATGGGTCCAAACCATATATATAATTGACACAAGACTTTGGGTGGTTCTCAATGCTGAATTCAACACCATTAAGATGTTAGGTGAGTCATCGAGTGTTTATAAGGGGGTGTGATATTATTTTTGGATGGAGCAACACTCATTCACCACTTATGAAATTCAAGAGAATCAAGAGGGGAAATAAAGTAAGGATGAAGAGTGAGATAGATAAAAGAGGGGAGAGAACAAATTATGAAGGATATGATAGGAGCTAATCGAAGAATATGAATCCTACAAGTTTCTCATGAATTCCATTGTGTTCCAAACTGATATTTAGATCAGTAGTCAATAAATTTCGAGGCTTTGGTGAAGAATATTTACTCGGATTTCGTAAAAGGAATAAGGAACCCATTGAGGCATGCATGTATTATTGTGAATCCTTATTTAATAAATTAGTTGTTAGTTTCTGTTTTCATCCATGTTGTGCTTTATTTAAATGTATGTTAAGTGTGTGCTTTTAATTGGATGTTGCGAGGTTTGAGAATTTGAATTTCAACCTGTATCTCACTCTAGGTAGCTTGCAATAGTTTGGTATCATCGTGGATTTTGATATGTACATGTGAGTATGGATGGTTTTAGTAATGAGATTTTATCGAGTAGAATTTTTGAGGGTAGAAAACAGAGTTCCATTGGAGAATTATTTGGTAGATACATGAAAAGGGATTTTTCACAAGAAAACAATAGTTTGGCATAGGAATACTAGTTCAGGTTCGAGGACCAGAAAGAGATGAAACTAATGAAATTATAGAGTTTTTGAGGGATACGTAATCTAGGATGGATGCCAAGGAAGAAATCCATACAAGATTTGTAGTGGATCCCATGATGTAAGCATTGATGAGAAAGAACCATATGTTCCTACAAAAGAGTCAAAGAATCTTAAGCCCTAGAGGGGAGACTTAAGGGCATTTAAATTTTTGAGAGATAGAATGTAAATGGAAACTACTACCTACTCATGAGACTTATACTTAGAGGAACTAATTGATTGGATGAAGAAATACAAAATTTCTTCAAATATGACCAAATAGAAAACACCAAGAGAGAGAAGCTTGCATGGATTGAGATGAGAGGGCACACATCCCTATGGTGGGCCAATTTCCAACTGGATAAGTAGATAATGGGAAAGAAAAGTTAGGTTTTGGGACAAGATAGTCCCCAAGTTGAAGGGTAAAATTCTATGGGTGAAATACTTCTTTAAATATATTCTATAAGCGCTAAAACTCAAGATAAAAGAGATGGGTAAGGAGTACCTCAAAGAATTCTATAGGCTGTCCATTTGATATGGAAAAAGTGATTAGATTAATGAGGAAGTTTCTAGGAATGTGAATGGCCTTTGATATTCTACCTAATAGGAGCTTAGAATGGTGATAATTCGATCCATGTAGAGGCATATTAGCTTTCCTTAAAGGCCAGAGAAAATATGACGAGATAAAACAATAAAGTTCCCAAGGAAAATGAGTAAGAGGTAGGGGTGGAACAATGTCTAAAAGGAGACATACAAGTGGAGGAAAATGAGAGGATGTCAGTACAAGGACTATTAGTGAATAGTTCAAAGGAAATTATAAATTCCATACTCCGAGGATCTCTTAGAGGAAGAGTAGGAAGGTTTAGTGAAGCATGATTCAAGATGGGAGTGAAAGATATTTGACCTTATGAATGTCCAAATATTTTGACCAATAACATAAGGTAAGATGAAACAACTCATATTGCTAAAGGCATGTAGAGTTCACAAATGGAATGTTGTGGGAGACGACATCAATGAGGGTCAACATTAGCATTAAGAAACCTTGTGTTCCAAAGATTGTTGTTGATGATGCCAGAGTGACAACTTGAGGATATATAGAAATGGAAACATAACTAAATCCTCTAAACCAATTATAAGAATTTGTATGTAAGTGTTTTTCTTTCATAGTTTATGGGGGTAGCAATTCAAACTTTGTGTCCACTGAAGTGATTCAAAACTTGAATTTGAAATACACCTCACTAGAATCATAATATACTTAAACCCATACATTCAGAGAAAACATAGAAACACAAAAGTCATAATAGATAGAACCAAAAGAAGATCTCTTGTATGAAATATATTAAAAATAGAGAGCTATGTTCACTTGCCTCCTCAAGGGGCTAACCTCCAAGAGAAAATATCCAAATATAATAACCATTCTTGACAAAACACTACATAACCTACTACTCTATATAAAGCTTCAATAAAAAAATCCATAACTACTTGTGGTCCTGCTATTAATGAGGGTCAACCACCTAGGCACCTTTATTAAATATAAAGGGCCTTTTTTCATTAAGTCACCACCCACTAACTACTTTTGGTCCCTCTATTAATGAGGGTCAACTACCTAGGAACCTTTATTAAATAAAGATGGCATTTTTTTGATTAAGTCACTACCCACTAACTATCTAATGGGATTTATGACCTTGTAGATGGATAAAGTAGGGAGTTTAGGGGAGGACCCTAACATGCCTCCCCCCTCCAAAATCAACATTGTCCTCAATGTTAAAGATGGGGAAATTGCTGCAAAATTGTTGATGGTTCCCAAGTAGATTATTCTGGTGAGGTACCCTTCCATTGAATAAAAAATTCATAGATATTGTTGTGATGTAGGTAAATGCTCCCTGGTGTCCAAAATTGCGACTAGTTGGAGCCAAATGGATCCTTCTTCATCCTATTTTGGTAATGAAGTTTGAGCTCAAAAATTAATATCCACAACCTTATTCAAATATGAGACATGAAATATTGGGTGATTCTTGGAGTGTGTTAGGAGCACTAATTTGTAGGCCACCTGGAAAATGCAATGAATAATCTAATATGGGCCATAAAAATTTGGTTTGGGATTTTGATGGCCTTTAACTTTGAGAGAGGTATGATTATAAGGTTGGAGGTGAAGGAACACCTGGTCACCTTCTATAGATGAATGCTCTGAGCGATGCTGGTTTGCTTGTTACTTTAAGTGATTTTGAGCCATTGCCAAATTTTCCTTAAGTGTGTAAAGAGTGATGTCACAATTGTGAAGCAAACTATTGATTGTGTGTACTTTGAAAGTACTTGGTAGGTAAGAAACCATGGAGGGTGTTTGTTGGCCAAAAAAATGCTTCATATGGTAATCATTTTTGTAGCCTCATGATAAGTGGTATTATACCACCATTCTACCAAAGGTAACTGTTATCACATACATAGTAGCTGGGCTACCATGTTGTCAGAGCATATATCTGCACATTTTTGAGCTTAGCCTTTACACTTGTTCAGTGAGATCAACTATGATGAGCATCATTATTTGTGATCACTCACACATCAGAGCATCTTTGTATCAGAAAGTTAGTAGACCTTATGCCAAGGCTGAGCCTTGAGACCTCATATTTGATGACTGATGTGGCCTTTTATTCCATACAGTTGTAGTGCAGTTCTTCAGTATTTTCAGATACAATGTTCTCAGTGGTTATAGTTGGTTCACATTGCAGATATTGATTGATGAACCAATATATATATGATGTGCATTGTTGTTATTAGCTTATTGCTTAGGTCATTTTTATTAGCATTGACTTAGTATAAAGTAATTATGATCTGGCAATGTATTAAAATTGAAATAAATTTGGTTATGGATTATATGTATTGGTTGTGCTACTGACATTTGGAAACTCTTGTTTATACTTGTTGGTCCATACCTTTTTATGAATGTGAACATGATCATTTAGTGTTTTTCTGACATGCTAGCTTAGGCACCATCTTCACTTGTCTCCACCCATCCATTTTTCATCTCCTCATATATTGGTCTTCACCCTGACTTACCTTGACTTGTAATATTGAGGATCTCCTTGCTTTTGCCTCTGTGTTGGACTTGCATCCATGTTTATATTGTGTCTCGGCTCTGAGTTGGAAACAAAAATTTCCCTTGGTGAGTTGGATTTTATGCCTTTATCATTCTAGTTGGTTGCCCCGATGTTTGGTTTAGATTGCGGAAGTCCCCCTAGTTGCCCGAGTTGTGTTGGCTAAGACCTGATTCTCCAAATTGTTTCTTGGGATCCCCTTCAACGAAATTGGTTCCTCCTTCATCTTCCAATCAAAACTTAAGTCCAGTTAATCCAATGGCTAGAACAACTCAAACTTCTCCTGGAAATACTTCTCAAACCAATCCACATGTCGTTCGTAGATTTGGAAACAAGGCCAAGGCTTCACCTTTGGAATTTTCCCAAATCCCTGGTTCACCCCATGATATGCCAGACAAGTATTTTGAAAATATCTCTAAGTTCAATGGGAACTGTGCGACCTCCATTGAGGACCACATTGAAAATGTATGGGCACACATGGAGGCTTATGGGGAAGAAGAGGAATATGCTTTTATGAGGGGTCTTTTTGCATCCTTGGAAGGTGATGCACGTAAATGGCTTGACCGTTTTCCTGCATCATCGATCCTAGGATATGATGAATTCACAGAAAAACTTAAGCATTAGTGGTTAGTCAAGTTGGATGGATGTTTTCTTTTGAATCAACTTTTCGAGGTTAAGAAGAAGGAAAATGAATCTGTCCATGAATTCAACATCCGTTTTGACAAGATAGTGTCCAACATCCCTGATGACATTAGGCCTAAAGAACAAGCTGTGTTGATTCATTACCTTAATTCATATGAAGGTTACCTAGGCTACCATCTCAAAGACAAAGACCCTAAAGACTTAAAAAACACTCAAGAGAATGCTAGAAGGGTTGAAGCAAATGCTGCCTCTATGGGGAACCAAAACTTCTTTGACTTAATTAGTGCTTCATCCTATAGATATGAGTCTAAAGCCAAAAAGGGGAAAGAACCAATAAAATATCCCATCGATATGATGGAGAGTATGCAAGAAATGATGAAAATTTTGACTCTCTTGACTAGGGATCTAGCTAAAAATAAAGAGGCGGAAAGGTATAGGAAACCTTATGGCCCATTACCTTATTGGAACCAACAAAAGAGGCCAAATAATTAGAATCATAGAAGAAACCCTGTGAACCAATAGTCTCCTGAACCTCCTGGTATTAACTGGTCAGAAGAACAAAAAGGGGAAGATCCTGATTATCCCACTCATGGTGAGGATGGTCAAGATTGTCCTAAGAACATTAACTGGGTCGATAACTTGGATTTTGATAGAGAATTTGGAAGAATTTTGCTCAACCAAGAGGAAGAGCCTGAAAACAATCCTAGTTCTAATTCTCCCGTTTACGCCACTAAACAGCCTGAAAGTAGTGGCCAACAGCCTACCCCTTTCATTGAAAATAAGAATAGTGAGCTGCCTAGCCCAGTGCGTGAGCCAATTCCTCTCCCAGAGTATGATTTAGACATTAACATCAAGAAGGAATTGGACAAAGTTATGCCTAACATCCCACTCACTGAACTTATGAAAATCCCATCCATTAAAGAAAAAGTGATAGAATTTTTCGAGAGTATCCTTGAACCTACTACCAGTCATGGTGAGGATCAACCTCTTCCAGACTTGACACCTAGTGTTAATGTTGAAGAAGAAGAAGAGCCTCCCATCAATATCCATACATCTTTGTATTAGAGGAATAATGGTGGTCATCAACCCTTTTATCTCACATTTCATATAGGTGAAACCCTTCTTCATACTGTATGCTTGACTTTGGAGCTTCCATGAATGTCATGTCTTTGCAAGTCATGGAAGACATGGGATTAAAAATAACTAGGCCTTACAGGAATGTGTGTGGAATTGAATCAAGACCAGTTCAAGTCTTTGGACTAATCAAGAACTTGAGGGATGATTTGTTTTCATGCCCCGATATATCCATGCTAATGGACATAGTAGTCATAGATCTACCCCCAGTCTACAGAATGCTTTTGTGTAGAAAGTAGTCTGCTGGACTAGGGGGACATCTTCAAATGGACTTATCATATGCTACTATTTCTAACTTTGATGGGTCTTTAGTTAGGATATATTGGGAGCCATTTTACGATGGTCACCTTGAGAGTTACGAGGATGGTGTAAGGAACACTTATGGTGAGGGTGAGTTATTACCTGAGGGTATCTTCATGGTCATGGGTGGCCATAGTGAGGATCATAATACAGGAAGAGAAGAGAGTTGGAGATATTTTGGAGATGATGCTTCTTCTGAGGAAGAAAGGGATAGAGATTTTGATCTGGATTTGCATGATGGTGAAGTGTTGGAAGAAACTATGACTTTGAACCAACTTAGTGATGTGGGGCCACATACTGATCAACTTGAGCCCATCACTGAAACAAACAAACTTGAGTCTATTCTAGATGAAATAAGAAGGGGTGAGTGTATACCTAGGACGGTTAATGAATGTATTACTTTGGTTGAGATTAATATGGAGCGAAAAAGACAAGGGCTTGATCACATTATTCCTTGGGAAAACAACATTGAAGGAACACATCCTTCCCCCAGTCTGGGAAGTGATGAAGAGCCTAATGAAGTTCATTTTTCAGATATTCTTGATCATCTATCTCATATGTCCTTGGAAGATGGTGTTTTGAGGCAAGTGAATGAAAACTCTATGAGTTGGAAAGAACATGCCTGAATACATGATGCCCCTGAAGGATATTTTTCATTGAACAATCTAGCTATCTTTCAGGAGGAGCCTCAAGCCAACCTTACAACCAATGTGGATGAGTTGTCTTTACGTTATCCGTTACTTAGGGATATCCCTATTTTTCTTATTCCCCGTGAGTTACCTATAGGAAAAGAGAGCACACACTCTAGTGATGCATCTCACACTCTCTCGCCAAAATCCTTATATACGGGAGCTTAGGATGCCTTTAGTATGGTTTCGAGTCATTTGTCACTTCCCACCAACCACCTAGCAATCTTAGAAGATATGGTTGTTCCCATCCCAACTGGAGAAGGTAGTAGTAGGAGCATTGAAAATCAAAGCATACCATCTCCATTGGAAGATGAGGAAGATGAAGTTGTCATTAGAGAGTTTTGGACTGTGGGAGAGACTCCCAAGTATATCATTCACCCACAGAATGAAGAACCAAAAGATGAACATCCTAGGAGAAGAGTGATACAGGAAGTCCTTATTGGTAGGGTAGCCATTCCTTTAGAAGGTGGACCCCCCAGATTTGATGCAGTTCCTTCTAACAGGAACTCGAGGATAGTCACACCCCAATCTCAGTGCAATTCTGATATCCATCCCATTCCTGTTCGCAATATTGAAGCCATCTTTGAGTCAGTGAATCGTCGCAAGTTTTCATGCGATGATAGTGTCATCATTCCTAGTGATTTGTTTTATATACGATCCAGAGGATCTGGTGATATCTGGGTTGGACCGCTCACGATCGAGCGTTGCATTGATGATATGCATTTCCTCACTACTGGGAATGGGAAGCATATCATGCTACCTATCAATTAGAGAGAGTTAAGGGATTATATCCCTAACTTGACTTGAGCTAGGACTCCTCTTGCATGCTTAGAGTAGGTAGGTATTCGAATAAGCTCCTTTGATTAGTAGGATCTGTGTGCCTTTTGCTTTTTCTAAGTGCTGAGTATTGCGAGTATTTTTGCTTTTCTCCTTTGTTGAGTCTTTTGAGTGTTCTTCTGAGTAATTTTTCTTGTTGATGAGTTGTTTGAGTGAGTTGAGTCATGCTCCTTCCTAAGCCTTTCTCATCTCCTGCATCCACATTAATAAAATATGAAAATGTTAAAAATTTACTGAGTTAGTACTTTCATTTTATGCACTTTATTTTTGTTGTAGAATAGAATTTCATTTATGCAGTTTATTTTGGTTTATATTTTTATCCCATACATGCTTCACGTGGTATTTTGTTTTCCATGAATGTAAAAACATGTGCAAATAAAATTGAAAGCAAAGAAAGTCGAGTGCTGGATTGAAGACTGATGTAGTTGGTGTTGGGGACCAGAGATTCTGAGGTTCTCAAGCACTCTCTCATTTAGAGAACTTGTCCCAGCTGGAGCCAAATGTTATCACATACATAGTAGCTGGGCTACCATGTTGTCAGAGTAGATATCTGCACATTTTTGAGCTTAGCCTTTACACTTATTCAGTGAGATCAACTATGATGAGCAACATTATTTGCGATCACTCACACATCAGAGCATCTTTGTATCAGGCAGTTAGTAGACCTTATGCCAAGTCTGAGCCTTGAGACCTCATATTTGATGACCGATGTGTCCTTTTATTCCATACAGTTGCAGTGCAGTTCTTCAGTATTTTCAGATACAATGTTCTCAGTGGTTATAGTTGGTTCATATTGTAGATATTGATTGATGACCCAATATATATATGATGTGCATTGATATTATTACCTTGCTGTTTAGGTCATTTTTATTAGAATTGACTTGGTATAAAGTAATTATGATATGGAAGTGTATTAAAATTGAAATAAAATTGGTTATGGATTATATGTATTGGTTGTACTACTGACATTTGGAAACTCTTGTTTATACTTATTGGTCCATACCTTCTTCTGAATGTGAACATGATCATTTAGTGTCGTTCTGACCTGCTAGCTTAGGCACCATCTTCACTTGTCTCCACCAATCCATTTGTCATATCCTCATATATTGGTCTTCACCCTCACTTACACCTTGACTTGTGATATTGAGGATCTCCCCGCTTCTGCCTATGTGTTGGACTTGCATCCATGTTTATATTGTGTCTCGACTTTGAGTTGGCAACAAAACTTGCCCTTGGTGAGTTGGATTTTATGCCTTTATCATTCTAGTCGGTTGCCCCGATGTTTGGTTTAGATTGCGGAAGTCCCCCTAGTTGCTTGAGTTGTGTTGGCTAAGACCTGAAGCAAAATTGTACTACATATGGAAATTATTGTTATATCCTGTACATCCCAATTAAAAGGGCTATGAAATTGAAGTGAAATTCAAATGTTATGTGAATGCACCTTGGATGTAAGCTGCGATTAGTTGTGCTTACCAGCGCATGTGAAATCCCAGAGGGGTCATATTAGGCCTAAACAGAAATGGATAAATGTATTCTAAATCTAAAGATTGCTGGCCATGAAATGAAATGAAAAGTCCTAAAAAAGCAGTGGCTAAATGTATGCGAAATCTAAAGACTGTCGACCTTATATGTGAAACTTTCCTCATTGAGCCTGCGGGTGATGATGTGAGATGGAGCAAGGGATGGATAATTCTAAGTGTCCCCTAGAACCTCAAGTTACGGTTAGTCAGGAACCTAGTCAACGACGGTTCTAGTAGTAGACAATTTTTGCCAAGGTTGAGTAAGCACTTCTCCGAACAACTTATCCATTTGTGAGACACCGCCATTCCTTATGTACATCTTGTCCAACACATGCTTAAGTGTGTAACACCATGTCCTTCATCCAAAGTATCACAGTGTCAAGTCAGTCAAGTCATCCCATTTAGCCTAGCCTTGTGTATTTAGCCTTCACCCTATGCTAACAATTTGATCATGTTTACAAACAAGTATATTCTTGAGATTCTTCTTCGAAGTGGATTATTTAACTAACCTATTTACTATTTATTAACTGCCAGTGAAATAATTCTTAATGCTTTAGAGTATAGCTATGAAAATGATCTGGAGAGCATGTCTTAACTATTTGCACTTGTAGCAGCGAGGGTCATACTTTGATCAGTTTGACCAGTCGAACATAGTTTGACCAAGGTCAACCTTGGGATCCATGATGACATCGACCACTTTATGTATGATGTTGATATATGGTCCTCTATATACCTTCTTGATGATTCCATATGATGGACACAGGCTTCAGATGATGATTGATGCACTTTGTTATGTTTATTATTATTTCTAGATCATCATATTTTTACACTGTCTGGGTATGGTGGACCCTACAAATGATCCTATAGGTTATCATGAGGTGTATGAGTACTCATATCTAGTTGATTTGGGTCTTATGGATCCATTGAGGCACTTATCTATCATTTTCAGGCACTCCCAGGCATGTTATGATCAGTTTTCCACCTGTTGACCTGATTTGCCATGCTGATGTGGCTTGTCCAGCCATAACCTTGGAGGCTAGTCGTTGCCGAGGGAGATACGAGGAAGGGGGTGGTCCAGCCACTTTTTTTTACCATATTACCCCCATTACGGACATGATGGCACACTCTGTTTGACAATGAAGGAACCTGGTGGTCAATTATGGGCAATATCAGGGTTTTCAGGAGGATTAATAAATGGAATAAAAAGGTCACCGAGGAATTCGATTTGGGAAATTGAGGCAAGGTTTTGGCATGAGGTCTTCTTTGAGGTCATCCATGGTGTATCACACTCCTTCTAGATCAGTTTGCAGCAGTCAATGGGGTCCACACAGTCAGCATGATGTCTTTTGATGTATATTTCTCTCAGCTTTGGGGGGACAGGATTTGATCATTTGTGTACTTGGACATGTCATTGAGTCTCATGTTATATTATTGTGCCATGGGGTGATGCTAGTGAAGGGGAATAATACCTCCAAGCCCCACCATGTGCTTCTAGTCACTTGTCCTAGTCATCTTATGTGAGAGACACTTGTATTAGTCTCCCCTAGCCACGATGCCACCCCTCTTAGTGTCTTTTAGACCATGACGTCATCACTTTAGTGAGTGATCCTTGTCTTATGTTGTATTGGATCATATTAGCCATTGATTATATTGTTGTATCTTTTGATCTCAACCACTCATTTCAAAAGTGGTTTAGGGTTTTGGTCTTCCTCATCCTATTTAAGGAGGAGACCCCCCTATTGTAAAGGCACCTTTGGAGCTCTACAAACTTGGAATAAAAATACTATTTTGTGGATATACCTCTCTTGTCTTGATGGATTCTTTTTCAAGTTGAATATACAATCTTTTTCTTGTGTATCATTGTGGATCTTGGGGTTCCAAGACATTTTTCTACAAGGAGGCCGATTTGGTGAAGAGGAGGACGATTTGGAGGATATCTATTGTGGGGAAACCCCATATCTTGCCTTGGATTGTCCTTTTGTCTCAGGGAGTATCATTATTGTATCTTAGTGACATAGTTGATGCTTTCTCTTTCATCTTTTCATCATTTTCATCATTCTTTTGCTTGACTTGTTTCTCTTTGATCTTGTCTTGTAGGAGGAGGGCGAATTGGTCACCTTAGGAGGAGGACAATTTCACTTTGGCTCTTGGATTTCACTCTTGAATATACACACAAGGGGAAGCTTATCAATTTGAAAAGTGGCCACAAGATTTTGAGGTATGTTCTACAAGGTATGTATCTAGTTCCATCCATCTTTTCTCCATTGGTCATTAAAACCCTAAAATCAAAACCCTTGCATTTTTTATTTTTTAGATCTATGGAGATATAGCAATCACTTGGGATTAATAATTAAAACACACCTTGGTAATTATCTTAACTATCTCAATCTATAATTTGGTGGACATCTTATTCCATTTGCCCCTTCATCTAAGGCACTAGTCCTCCTTGAGGCAAGTCGCACTCCTTGGGTTAGTGGTCTTTTGCTAGACCCCACATGTGGGTAGATGATATTTTTGCTTCATTGGATAGATCAGCCCCTAAAACATACCCCTAGTGCTTCACCCTATTTATTTCCACCTTGTGGGCCCCATTCCTCATTTTGAGGGTTGAGCCCCACTTGGGTCATTAGGTGATGCATTAGATTTTTCTTAGATCTACTTGATTTTTCCTTCTCAAATCCATAGATCCATGCTATAGTATTCCCCTAGTGCCATCTCATCTTGATTTTGACCTTGTGGGCCCCATTTGGACCATTTTCCACTTTTTAAGGGCGGTCCCCACTTGGGTACTTTTCTTTGGCATTATATCTATCTACATATACTATCCTTAATCCATAAGTGACCTCATCTTACACTTGGTTGAACACTTGTCACTTCCTAAGCCTCTTCAACCAATCCCTAACTACTTTGGGTCCACTTATCCTTCCTAGATCTAGATCTTGTTTCATCTTGGTCTCCTTATCTTTCATCATCACATTTCCCTAGGATGCCTTGATTGCATTCGCTAGCCTTCATTGCGTAAGCTAGGGTCTCCCCCTTGATCTTGCTTAGGCTTGATCTAAAGTGAAGAGTGCCTCAATTAACATGACACCCATCTTGCATTGGGAACCGTGGCATCTCTTGGGTCATCTCTTTAGTTGTCTACACCTCTACCGCCCTGGATGGGATACCTTTAGAGACAACTACAAGTTTTGTGATAACAATAACCATTGTGTCCACTCCTGCCTCTTTTTGGAAGCAAAAAATCACAACTAGGTTTTAAGGTACTTGTTGACTACTTCTATCTGACCGTTTATTTGGGGATGATAGGATGTGCTCATTTTCAACTGGGCACCTCACAATTAAATATTTCTTCCAAAAAATTGTTGGTGAATGTAGGATAATGATCTAGCATAATGAAGGTAGGCATGCCATGGATTTTGAAAATACGGGCTACAAAAATTTGGGCAAACATTTCCAATTTGAATGGGTGTTGGAGAGCACAAAAATGAGCATATTTGGAAATTCAATCAACTACCACCATTATTACTGATTTTTTACTTGCTTTCAAATGACGAAGAATAAAATCCATGGAAATGTCAATCCAAATAGTGGTTGGTATTGGAAATGGTTTCAATGCCTTAGGAGTCTTCATTGTCTCACCCTTGTTCCTTTGGCAAGTGTCACATTCCTCTGCAAAAGTAAAGATATAATTTTTCATGCCATCCTAGAAGGAGTGATTATCAAGTGCTTAAGTTTTTTGCAATATTAAGTAACCAATGAGAGGATATGAATGTAATTATGTTAATGTTGTATACTTTAAAGTAAAGTTAGGGACTAGAAAAAAGGTGACCTTTATATCTCAATGTATCTTGTTTCCAAGTGCAATTATGGTGGGGGGTTGTGATCGTCTTGGAGTCACTTGATGAGATGAGATGCAGTAGAATTGATTATCCATTATTGTCTTGCTTCCTCTAACAATTCATGTACTAGAGAGGATAAGGAAAAGAGGGATCCCTCTTCTGCATGTTTCCTTGACAATGCATTTCCACAACATTGTCTTTTCCATTTTGTAGATGATCTTGTAATCATACCAAGCAACTTGGTGACCCATTTATGTTGCTATGGGATGACAACCTATGTTCCAAAAAATAATTTAGGTTATGGTGAACTGTCTTGATCTTAAACCATTTCCCTATGGGATACAACCACCAAGTGTCAACTTAATGTAGGATGGATTTCGTTTCTTTCTTGTAGGTAGACTTGCCCAAGTTCCTGTTGCACAACTGCTTAAGTGAATGATAAGGGTCTTCCATCTTGAAATAAGATTGCACCTAAACCTTTTCCAGAACCATTGCATTCCAATACAAAAGTTTTAGTAAAATTAAGCACAACTAAGACTGGTGTGGTGCACATGGCTTGCTTGTTCCACGACTTTGTTTTGACACTTTGTTCCATGCAAAGGAATTTTTATTGAGCGAGGTTTTCAATAGAGCTACAAGTTTACCATAAGTCTTCACAAACTTCCTATAGTAGCTCATAAGGCCTAAAAACCCACATAATATATTCAAGGTTTTTGGGTAGGGCCTCTCTTGCATTGTCACAATATTTTGGGGTCCCCTCTCACCCCATCTTGTCCCACAATGTGATTAAAGAATTAGACCTCTGAGATGAAAAATACACATTTGGATATTTTGATGAACAAATAATGGTCCCAAAGGATTTTCCAAGCTTTATCAACATGTTGTACATGGGCATCCAAAGTTCCACTGTAAATCAAGATGTGGTAAAATAAAATCAACACAAAATCATGAAGATTTGGCCTCAAAATTTTATTCATTAGTCTCTGAAAGGTAGAAATGGATTTA
Organism: Larix kaempferi; assembly: GCA_027924585.1. NCBI lineage: Eukaryota > Viridiplantae > Streptophyta > Pinopsida > Pinales > Pinaceae > Larix > Larix kaempferi. Next base: position 27,901,796 of record BSBM01000361.1, read on the forward strand.
CAAAGTCCAAAGATCATTACTAAAAACTCATAATGGACTTAATGTGTCTAAAAATCTGTTTTTGGAATATCAACCTCTTTCATCATGATTTGGTTGTATCTTGAACGAAGGTTGTGTTTGGTGAAAATTTTTGCACCATGGAGTTCATCTAGAAGATCATCTATGAATCAAATGAGAAATTTATCTTTGATGGTCAACTTACCAAGGGAACAAAAATTAGGACGCATATTCCAACTCCCTTCCTTTTTTAAAACCATGACCACTGGGGATGAATACATGCTACTATAGGGACAGATGACTGCTAGATCTAGTAGCTCCTAAATGATATTTTCAATTTAATTCTTTTGTGAAAATGGGTTCCTATATGGTCAAACATTATCTGGTTAACTTCCCAAAATAAAGGGAATACTAGGATCATGCTCGACTCTAGATGGGGGTAAATCCTTGTATGTCTGAAATACATTGGATTTATGGTGCAGTGTGTTCTGGAGCTTGGATGACATAGAAATGAGAAATAAGTTCAAAGTGGCCTTTCTTCATTAATTTTTCCATCCGATGAGAAATTATGATTCTAGGGGAGCTTGGTTGGAGCCCTTTGAGGGTGTGAGCATGAGAATCTTGAGTAAAACTCAAGTATAATTCCTTGAAGTCCATGGTAATTGACCCCAATGTGGATAGCCATTTTGTGCCTAAAACTATATCACAACCTACCATGTCTATGGACAACCTATGAGTTTTGAGATGATAGTAACCCAATTGGAACAATGGTTGTCATAATTTAAAATTTAGGCATCAATTGGACATAATAGTGGAGTTCTTTAGCCACTTGTTGGTGAATAAACTTATGGGTGATGCCATTATGGGGGTAATTTGAGATCCTATTCTTCTTGCATGGGTGGATTTTGGTTAAAAATATCAAACTTAGGGGTATCTTCAGTAATGATGTCTTTGGAAAGGGTAGGAGTGGTCACATCAATTTGAAATAACTTTTGTTCTTTAAATTTATGAATTGGTGCATACTTTTCATCACAATTATAACAAAGTCCTTGTCTTTTTCAATTTGCCATTTTTGTTGGAGATAATATCCGCACTTCAAGAGATGATAATGAATTGTGCTTGAGGAATGAAAGAGGGTTGTTTGGTTTTTTCGTTGATCACCATTTCTACTTCTAGATCCTCGATATTCCTCCAACCAGGTAGTAGGATGTTTCATTTTGATTTTTGCTTGAATCACTTCCTTGAGGAAACTAATGAAGCATTGTTTATAGAAATAATATGTTAAGATATCTGTATGGATGGATAATTGCTCAAAGTCTAAGATAATGTTTGGATTGAGCATGTTTGGCATAATTTGGTAGACCACCCCAAACAATGAGTATGTCTCCTGTAATGGTCATGGAGAGATTTAACAAATAAACTCTAGGGTATGAGGCACCCATAGGATTTTTTATGCCACTCCCACTATTACCATCATTATGGAACCAAATACAAGACCTACACCCTAATTTTCATCATATAATTAAGAATTCCATGAGGGGTGAAGTAGTGTTCCATCTAGGTGACCCATCTTGATGGGTTAGAACCATCAAACTTGTTCATGTCTAGTTTAGGAAATCAGTTCCAGTTGTTGTTATCCATGGAGTGTGGGCTATGGATGTGAGGACTCGAAGGTGGTTGCTGGTGGCTAAATAGTCCCAAGTGATATGTTCCTTCCTAGTGTGGCTTAGAAACAATCGCATTAACCCTCATTAGGGGGTGTTTTCCCTATGAGTTGGATATAAGTTCCATTAAGATATTTCGTGCACAATGGATGGGTCTCAAGGCCTTGACCATAGTCATGGTAAGGAAACAACATACTAAGGCCCTTAAAATTGGCTGGGGGAGAGATACAACATCCTTATGCCCTAAACAAAACTCCTAAGGTAATCACAATGAACATGTCCTAAGATTACCACACATGAGCATGGATGTTTGTGTTGATTTGCCACCATCAAAGACTAAAAACTAGTGTCTTAGAATTTTATTGAAGCTTCTTGAGAACCTTGAATAAGAATATGGAATAAAAATGCTTATACATTAATAACATGTGTATGTTACTGTAAATTCAAAAAAAAATAGTGACTCTCTTTTCCTCTACGTATTGGATGAGTTGGCTACACTGGTTTTAGCTTCAGAACGACAAACTTGGTGGTTCAAGTTACATAAACAAAAGAAAAAATTCCATTTTGTCAGCTCCCTATTCTTAAGGTTTTTTTTCAACTAAGCTTTTAAATATGAACCGCATATTTATTACTAATGAAACTACATACTTATAGAGCTTTGTATGCAAATTTTAAATATATGTTTTTTTAAAAGAATAAAAGTATTGCTTTATCTTTTCTATTGATTTTTATTTGTACATATATCATATTTATAAATACCTAGGTCTTTTATATATGGTGTAACTCTTTATTTCTTAGCCTATTTACAAAACAAATTGTATGGTGCACAAGTGAAACATGGAGAGCTATACACTAAAATAAATAAATTGATTAATTAAGGTAAGACCTTCAAATGCTATCTTAACACTCGACCTTGTAATTTCAAGGCTTTATTGAATTTATTAATTAAAAAAATATAAATAGTGGTACATGAGAATTGATTATTATATACAATTATACATTTTTTTCAATAAATTCATTCATTTTGATATTAAACATGCAAATGTATGCATTATAGTTTACATGAAGGGTAATATACCAATGTTAGAAGAACATGGATTTCTCTAAGTTTTACCAAATTTCCATAAATAAAAGTATATATTTTTGAAGCTTATTCAATTTCCTACATTTTATGTTTTTACACCATATTATAAGAGATTTTGCATATACCTTTAATGATTCCTCCCAATCAACATATTGATGTTTTTCCAGATTTCATTATAATTGATGTATCCTCTGTGTAAAGTTTTAACTTCCACCAACCCATATACATAAACAAAAAAAACCAAGAAAAATCTATAACTTAATTTTGTTCATAGCCTAAGTTATGACATAAAAAAGAAATAATACACACACACACACATATATATATATGTATATGTGAGTTTCCACATAGTCTATAGCAAAAATAACACAATATTACAACAATGCCAACATTTTAATATATAACAAAAATAGTTCATAGTCCATTCACCACACCACACTAGAATGAAAGCTTCTTGTAAAAATTGGCCAAAGTTAGCTTCTTCTTATTCATAATTCATAAAATATTTTGTGAAAGTTATACAAGTAAAAAGCACTCTCAAACAAAAAAAACCAAGAAAAATCTATAACTTAATTATTGTTCATAGCCTAAGTCATGACATAAAAAAGAAATAATATATATATATATATATATATATATGAATTTCCACATAGTTTATAGCAAAATAACACATAACAAAAATAGTTCATAGTCCATTCACCACACCACACTAGAATGAAAGCTTCTTGTAAAAATTGGTCAAAGTTAGCTTCTTCTTATTCATAATTCATAAAATATTTTGCGAAAGTTACACAAGTAAAAAGCCTTCTCAAACAAAACAAAAACCAAGAAAAATCTATAACTTAATTATTGTTCATAACCTAAGTCATGACATAAAAAATAATATATATATATATATATATATATATATATATATATGAGTTTCCACATAGTTTATAGCAAAAATAACACAATATTACAACAATACTAACATTTTAATATATAACAAAAATAGTTCATAATCCATTCACCACACCACACTAGAAAGAAAGCTTCTTGTAAAATTTGGCCAAAATTAGCTTCTTCTTATTCATAATTCATAAAATATTTTGCGAAAGTTACATACTTAAAAAGCCCACTCTCTCTTTTCTCAAGATCACATTTACAACTTTTACAAATAACTGCGTTATGGACTCTTGAGTTTCTAACTGGGCTACTATAACCATTTGAAACCCCTTTTATTTTTCTATTTTCTAAAAGAACATTCTACATTCAGAATGCATTTGTCCTCATTTGGGGGTTATAATTGATCATGTGCCTTGTCATCAAATTAAGGCTTCCACAGTTTAATGTTGCGAAGTGTGGAAGCCAGCTCATATGACACTAGCGGGATGGGACCCATGCCAGCTCATATGACACTAGCTCCTTTGGGATGGGACCCATGCTAGTTTTGAGCATGTTAATATATAGATTGATTAAATTATTTTCTTTTGAAGCAACTGACATATGTTCCTTCAACGCTTCTTTCGTAATGCTTGGAGTCGTCCCTATGGAAATTATTTTATACTTCATGATTTCTTCCAAGTATTTCATGCACTCAATACCTGGTCAAGGGAAAATGACATATTTCAATAATCCTTTTAGTATCTTGGTGCAAATGATGGCATTTGTTGATAGATATAGTAACGTCTTTCTCAAAATGTAAGCTTGTTGGTTTATAGTTTGCATATTTGCATTGAGTTTCCATTTCAATCATTCTCGAAGGTCCTTGGGGACGCTTTTCTCCTTAGCTTGCCACTTCTTCAACTCAACGATCCCCATTTAGACTTCTTGTAGGATAGGATCACTCTTTTATATTTTATGTTATTTAGGAAAGTTAATAACTAGGAGGCATAGTCATGAAATTTTTGTAGACCAATATTGTATTTTGTGCCACATTTAATTCATCTTATATTAAAATGCACATGCTTTGAATTTAGAGAAGTTAGTAATGTATGTCTTATAATGTGTTGTTTGTACTTTCAAAGTTATTATAATTTTTTTGGAATCTTCTATTTTTGTACCAATTTGATAATATTACACTTAGTTTCTTGAGTACAAGCAACACCTGTAAAATATGTGGCCATTGGATTGGGTTCTATTTTGGTAATCACTAGAGTCTCTAGTGTGACTATTAACTATGAGATTCATGCCATTTTGAGCTTCTTCTGAGTTTATATTACTACTTGTTTCTTTCTTTGGTCAAATACAAATGAATCCAAAAATTGCAACTGCCTATGATTTGAATGGAGTTAACCAACCTCATACTAACTCATGTAGTGGGAAGTGACCTCCAATGATGGATTACACTGGGACTCAATTGGTACTTGTGGATTGGATGTTCCTAATAATTTCCATATGTTGTGCACAACTTGTCTCCTTTCTCTTCTTCTACGTTTCTTCTCTTGCTTCTTCTATCCTCTTTTCCTTAACTGTCTATTTGGATCTTACTTCAACTTATTCTATGGATTTTTCCTCCTAAGCTAGTCTTTCATCATCAATATTTTTCCTCTACAATTCCTCATGCCTCATTATTTATTCTTCTTGTTTCTTTAACAAGTTTGATTTTATCTATGCCTCTACACTTATCTCTGCTTCTTACTTTTCTCTTCTTATTCATTCTTCTTCCACTACCTTTTCCCTTGCTTATTGTTCAACTCTTTGTTTATATTTTTTCTCTTTTCTCTTATCCTTGACACCTTTACCTTTGTTGCTGATCCTTATTGCTCCATTGTCAAGTGATGCAACTCTTTGATATATTTCCTCCTCTTTCCATACTTTGTTATTGTAGGGCCATTTGTACTTGTAGGATGAGTAGTGGCGAGATACTAATACAAGGGATCATGCCTTATACATATTTCTTCTCTGAAATGAAAAATAACTAGTTCTTCACCTTCTTCTTTAGTTTCTTTAACATTGTCTATGCCATATGTGCCTATGTAAAATGTTAAGGCATGGCATAAGGCCTTATTATCTAATGCAATAGAAGCTGCAACTGCAATTGAGAATGTGTAATATGATACCTCTTGAAAGATGAGTTTATCTAGAATAAAATTTGGTAAGAGGTGTGGGATCTTGGTAGCTCTAAATATCCTTAAATACATTCCTTTCTTGCTAACATACTGTGAAAATTCTCACACAGGTGGATCTCCAACAACAAAACTAACCTCACAAGTTTTATACAGATCTACAGAAACATAGAGAAGAATATCACAGAGAAAAGAGAGTTCTGAGTGTAAATTTTTTCATATTATTCATCCACAATATGTGGGAATATAATAATAATACATGGAAGAGAATTTGTGAGCCTCTGATGGCATTCAAATTCCACTGAAGAGACAAGCTTAGTTAGCATTGAATCCATCTATAGACAAGAACTAGTGGAAACTCATGATGGAAGGCAAGTTAACTGAAGGCGGTTGGTGGATGAGGGAGGCACTAGGCTAGAAATTAGGGGAGAATAATTCAAGGAGGCGCATGAGGTGACTTGTAGTGGTTAAAGATGCACAACTACACTCAAACTCAATGAATCTAAGTGGAAGATTCAATTAACTAAGTGAGACTGGGGACAAGGTGCCTTAAATCAAGGAAACTGACTCAACAACTCCTAAAATCATGCATGAGGGCACATTAGGTACTAAATAATAGGGATAAGGTGCTTTGAGTGGACAAGGAGGTCAATAATGACAAACAATAAGCACTATGGGGTCAACAACATAATCTAGGTGCTAGGAGACTCAATTATTCATGCATGGAGTACATGCCTAATGTATGACCAAGGTCTAGATGGATAGAATGTTCCAACACCCCCCTTAAGCCTGAATTATAAAAAATAAAGAAAAATATGGCCCATAAACAAAGGCTAAGGTCACCCTTTACAAATTTTATTGTCCAATACAACTGAAGTAACAAGGAAAACCACTTGGGAAAAAAACCTTCCTTCAAAAAATGGGCATGCAACATAAACTTAATTTTTTTCAAATCAGCCTTCACCAACTGATCAGTCACCCCAAGTAGATATCTTAGGTGAATGAATGTCTCCTTAGTAAAAAAATTGGTGAAGATATCTATAGTTTGTTTAGAAGATGGACAATACTGCAGTGTGATGGTATTTTCATGCACTAATCCTCGGATGTAATGCATGCAAATATCTATATGCTTTGTTCTCTGCCTCTGAACCAGATCATCATAGATTCTTATGGCACTCTGATTGTTACACCAAATGGCTATAGGTGTACTTGAGCAAATACCAAACTTTGAAAGTATCCCTTGCAACCAAACACATTGAGTTGTTGCATTCACAACACCCCTGTATTCAACTTCTGCGGAGGATAGGGAAATGGAACTTTGTTTCTTGCTTGACCAGCAAATGGGTCCATCACTAAGCATGAAACCACATCCAGAAGTTGAATTCCTATCTAAACTATCACCAACCCAATCAGATTTTGTGAAACCAGTGAGATCAAGTGAAGAGTGGGCTGTAAAGTGTAATCCATGAGACCTAGTCCATTGCACATAATGCAAGATTCTTTTGGATGCCTTCCAATGGATTTCATGTGGCCGAGGCATATATATTGACAATGAAATTACTAAAAAAAATATCAGGTCAAGAGTGTGTCAAATAGAGAAGACTCCCAACTAGTTGTCTGTACAATGTGCAATTTCCTAGTGGAGTAGAATCACCATCTTCTAGTTTAACACCAGAGAGGAACGAAAACTTGAGAGGCTTGCACTCTGAAATTTTGAACTTTTTGAGAAGATCTGAAATATATTTAGGTTGAGATACCTTTATACCTGAAGTGGATTGGCTGATCGCAAGACCAAGAAACTATCTCAACAATTCTAAATCAGTCATAGAAAATGCATTATGCAAAGCAGTTTTTATTGAAGCAATATCATTATTGGAGATTCCAATAATCAATAGATCATCAACATATAACACAATAATCAAAATGGAGTATCCAATATGTTTCAAATAAACATTAGAATCTAACTTTCATCTCATGAAACTTTGTGATAGAAGGAAGCTATCCATTTTAGCATACCAAGCCCTAGGAACCTGCTTAAGACCATATAGTGACTTCTTCAACCTGCACATAAGAGAGGGATCATTAACATATCCTTCTGGATGTTGCATATAAATTTACTCCTCATGGAGGAATGCACTTTTCACATCCATGTGGTGAAGATCCCACTACTTGGATGCTGCAATGGCCAAAACTATCTTGATTGAATCCATCTTGGCTACTGGAGCAAAAGTATTGGTGTAGTCAAGACCTTGGACTTTTTAGAAGCCCTTATCAACTAGAATTTCCTTATATTTGTTTGAGTTATCATCTGCATCCACCTTGGTTTTAAAAATTCACTTGCATTGTACCAATTTTCTGCCGGGAGGAAGGGAGACTAGCTCCCAATTTCCATTCTTTTGAAGAGACTGAAACTCCTCATCCATGGCAGCTTTCCATCTTGGATATTTTGATGCTTCTGAATATGAATATGGATCATATCCTAACATTAGAAAAAATTTCTTAGGAAAATAAGGATCATTCATAGAGAATGCACGATGTGCATCTTCGTATTGTGACCTAGTTTTCCTAGTGTCTTTAGGATCACCAAAAAGATCTCTTGCTGCTTCAAGAGTATTTTCATCCCACTTGGGTCTTTAAGGTGGATTAGGATATGCTATATCAGGCTGATATTCATCATAAAAATCAAAATTAGAATCATAAAGCTCACTGTAGGCGTCACTTACATCATCAAGTGGAGGGCTTCAGCATTCTCCTTCTTCCATTGGAATTGTCTGAAAAGGTTCTTCCTCAAACTGCACACTCCTATCGATGAACATCTTCTGAGTGGAGGGATCATACAATTTGTAACCTTTTACATTCTCAATATATCCAACAAGGATGCATGCCTAATTTTGAGGCTGAAAATCCCTTCTTTTCTTAGGAGGAATTCTGGCCCAACCTTTTGCACCACAAATTATGAAATATGACACATCAGGCTTATGAACAGTCCAAGCTTCAACTGGTGTCATTCCTTCCACTGCTTTGTGGGACACCCTATTCTGAATATGGGATACACAATTGATGGCTTCATCCCACAGTCTTTGAGAAATAGGCTTGGAATCTAACATACAGGTAGCCATCTCATTCAATGTTCTATTTTTCCTCTCTGCCACACCATTTTTCCGAGGTGTGTAGGGAATGGTATGTTGCATTTGAATGCCAGCATGAGCAAATATTTCTGAACCTCCTTCTTAACATATTCAACCCCATTTTCAGTCTGGAGGGCCTCGATCTTTTTCCTAGATAATTTCTCAACAAAACCTTTAAAAATTGGAAAAATCTCAAATACTTTTGACTTATTTTTGAGAAAATATACCCAACAAAATATAGAGTAGTCATCTAGGAAAGTAAAAACATACTTTGTATTACTGAGTGACAAGGTCAGAAAAGGACCTCTGATGTCCTAATGAACCAATTCGAGAGGTGCAGTTGCTCTCTCAGCTCTGCCTTTCTTATATATGCGCTCTAGATGATTTCCAAGGAGACAACCCTGACAACTACCTTTTGAGAACTTTATCTTTGGGATCCCTTCAACCATTGAGAACTTATGTAAATATTGCAAATATGTGAAGTTCAGATGGCCAAATATCTCATGCCACAACTTGCTAGTCTCATTGGCATGAGTCAGAAGATAATTTGGACAAGAGTAGGGAAGCAAATGAGAAAATTGGTATACCTTCGAACCGTGATCTAAAACACCTAGTGATATGATTCTTCCAATATAAATTTCTGCAATATCCACTTCATTTGTAGAGAAGGTGACCCTCTTAGGAATTCCAGTGTGTGTCATTTGATACAGAGAGAGCATATTTGTAGAGAGATATGGAACATACAACACATTGTTGAAGATTCCATTCTCCAACTGAATTCTTCCTCTTCCTTTTGATGGAATTTCTGAGTTCTCTCCCATCACAATTGGAGGACCACCAAAGGATTCGAGAGTAGATAAGGACTCTTTTGAGGCTTCCATATGTCTGGATGCACTTGAATTAATGATGAATGAGGAGGGACTTGTAATTCCTACTTTCAGAGCATAACATATTTCTTTTTCTTCTGTACTTGAGCTTGCATCTCTTCTCTTGGCATTCCCAGGAACATGAAGATTGTTCTTTTCAAGAATTCGAGCCATCATTTCTATGGTCTTCTTCATGCAAAAACTCTTTGGATGCCATCCTTTTTTACAATAGGTGCATTTTGTCTTTTCCTTATTCATCTTCTGCTTGTCCTTCTAAAGATTCAAATTCTCAGCTGATGGTTTGGGCTTATCCTTCTTTGAATATGAAAACTTCTTATCTTTGAATTGATTCTTACCTTCGGATTTATTGGAATCACCTGCAACAAGCGCTTGGTATTTTGATGTCTTGATGGTGCCCATTTGAACCAATTTTTCCTATTCCTGGGTGAGGGCCTCCATGAATTCTTCCAAGGAAGGCATCTTCCAATTTCTAACTACCAATTTGGTTGCATGAAAAGTAGACACAAAGACTGAGTAATCTCAGCCCAACTTCGAAAGTATGGACATAACCAATTGTTTCTCTTTCTTCTCAATCCCACATTGCTTGAGTTGAAGTACCAAGGATTTGAATTTTGTGAAGAAGTATTGTAGGGAGTCAAAACTACTAAGGATCAGAGTAAGTAACTCATTTTCCACCTAATGGCCTATCATCTCATATGTCTTTCCAAACTGAGTTTTGAATTTGATCCAAACTTGATTTGGAGTGGAAAATACATCGAGGTGAAAAATAAGATAGCTACAAGTACCAAGGCATAGTAGACCATACATTTCATCCATCCTGTTGTACCACTTGGATTTCTCAACTGCTGAGTTTGGCTCATTTTCAGTGCCCATGGCGACTCTATAAAAGCCTTTGATTCTCAGGAGGATCACCATTTATTCTTTCCAATCAAAGTAATTGAATGGATTAAGCATAATTTGTTGGGAATGCTGCATATTCAATAGCTGCGCTCCTAATGAGCCTGAAACTTGTAACCTGCAATAAAAAAATTGGATAAAGTTTTATATCAACGCACTCAATCTCTACTTCGACACTGAGCACAATCAGGGGTGCCTCACACTTGGGTAGAATCCAAAGGATTGCTCCAATGGCTTCAAGGTTATTTCCACAAGGATTTTTGTGAAACCTCCGCAGCTTTTGGTGCATCAATGTAAGTATATGAGATGAAATAGATATATAGACCACTTTGATACCATGTGAAAATTCTCACATAATTGGCTCTCTAGCAATACAACTAACCTCACAAGTTTTATAGAGATCTACAGAAAAATAGAGAAGAATATCACAGAGAAAAGAGAGTTACGAGTGTAATTTTTTTTCATATTATTCATCCACAAGATGTGGCCAATATAATAATAATACATGCAAGAGAATTCATGAGCCTTTGATGGCATTCGAATTCCACTAAAGATACATGATTAGTTAGCATTGAATCCATCTCCAGACAAAAACTAATGGCAACTTATGATGGAAGGAAAGTTAATTGAAGATGGTTGGTGCATGAGGGAGGCACTAGGATATAAATTAGGGGAGAATAACTCAAGGAGGTGCATGAGGTGACTTGTAGTGGTCAAATAGGCACAACTACACTCAAACTCAATGAATATAGGTAGAAGAGTTAGTTAACTAGGTGAGATTGGGGACAAGGTGCCTTAAATCAAGGAAATGGACTCAACAACTCCTAAAATCATGCATGAGGGTGCATTAGGTCCTAAATAATAGGGATACATCGCTTTAAGTGGAAAAGGAGGCCAATAATGACAAAAATTAAGCACTAGGGGGTCAAAAACATAGTCTAGGTGCTAGAAGACTCAATTATTCATTCATGGAGTGCATGACTAATGTATGCTCAAGTTCTAGATGGATAGAATATTCCAACATATACTAGTCACCAATTTCGCTAATAATTTTCATGACCTTCTCTGTCATGCACTACATAGGCTCAAAAGATATTAATGAATACATGGGATCCATGAAATGCTCACATATCTTGGTATAATGAATCCTATATTTATGCTTTTATAGAATCTGATAGTAAACATGAATTGGCTTTTCACTAGGTTTCCACTACCATCCCATTTCTATGAAACTATTAGTGACACATGCCACTTCTAACATATATAAAGACATGGAAGTTGGAGGGATCCTTGTATCCAAGTATTTGGCTCTAGATATGCCATGAATTAAAGTAGCTCACATGATGGAGAACCATTTGAAAATTGTCCCAATATTCATTACTTGATATTGCAATGGTACCTAGGCTTATTTGAATTGTGTTGCATATACCTCTCCGTAAATACTAATTATTAAGGCCAGTTTATCCTATAGGGTTTCTTGAGATGAGTCATCAGGTATACACTTGATATTCATGTCCTAAAGAATTTTCTAGCTATTCAATAGTTCGTGATAGTTAAGTGTGAAATGCATGATCCACCCTTCAGTGAGATCAACCTTAGGTCTTGGAAACTTATAGCATAGATTCAAGATCGAATACTGAAAGGTAATATATTTTTCTTCTCTATCCCTTATGGATGTATTCTCAACATTAGTGTGGCTAATTCAATGAGAATATAATTTTAGTGCAATGCATCACAACTGGTCTACCTGCCACTCTATGAAGACTAGACCTTCTAATTGTCTAATACACTCCAACATCTAGGCTTAGTTGAATGCCTAGTGGTAGTGGAATATTTGGGTATTTTTCTTCTTTGAACATGTGATAGATCTTGCCCCACTAATAGTTGGTGTATTAATAATTTTTTCATTGATTATCTCCATACAATGGCCTTGAGGCTTTCTTCTTCTTCTAGTTTTGTTGATGTTTACCTTTATGGGCTGATTTTATAGATTAGCTCCTTTTGTCACTATGTAATTTTTGAAGCCATACTTGTTTTCTATAAATCACCCATGCTAACATAAACACACATAAGTAGCATTATAAAATACATAATTTCATAGTATGTGGGCATTCCCTAGTTGATTCCTTCATTGGATTTCAGGGGCATCTCTTGAGATATTAATTTTAGGATTTGAAAGGTCTTAAGACTCCTTGAGATGCTTAAATGTTTAGATAGTGTATTTTTCTAGTTGTGATATTGTGTGAGTTGTGAGTTTGGATTTCATTCTATGATCATGGGAAATAAAATTGGTGAAAAGGTAGGATAAACACATCCGTAATACATTGTCATCTTGCCATAAGTAGACACCATAGGGGAATGATTCACTTTGAGTATCAATCATAGGGTTCAGATATATATTTGTGATATGGGTCTAAGGTCACAAAGGGTTGATCTTGAAGTTAGAAGGAAATATGTTGGTTGAGGAAGATGGAGCAAGGTGAGAAGTGTGAATACACTAGTTCTTAGTCATTCAAATAAATTAGAAAAGGCTTGATGGTTTCCAAGTGTTATGGTTATCAGTAGGAGAATAGATAAGTTAGGGTGAGGGAATCATCTAGTTCATATTCCATATGGGGAAATCAAAGGATCCATGAGGTGAGGGTTAGGTCTGGTGTGAATTGAAATAGAAAGGCACAAGGAAGAAAAAAGGAAGAGTAAAAGGGATAGATTTTTGAAAGGAAAATGCAACTAACATAGTTGAACCTTTGGAAGGTAGCAACAAGGGAAACCCTATTAAATGAAATTTGAGTCATAAATAAAGTGACCTACCCAGATCAATGTGACACTTGTTAATAAAAAAAACTTTGAAGAATATCAAACAAAAAGTGGAGCTATTAAAGGAAAACCAAGACTTACCAAACTTTCACAAGGTATGAGCTCAAAATTAAAATGGCTTAGTAATAATACATATTGAAGAGTATCAATGAAAAGTGAGGAGTCTAAAGGTAAGAAAACATCTTTAGAGTGAAGAGATACAGCAAGGGAAACCCTATTAAATGAAAGTTGAGTCATAAATACAGTGACCTACCCAGATCAATGTGACACTTGTTAATAAAAAAAACTTTGAAGAATATCAAACAAAAAATGGAGCTATCAAAGGAAAACCAAGACTTACCAAACTTTCACAAGGTATGAGCTCAAAAGTAAAGTGGTTTAGTCATAATACATATTGAAGAGTATCAATGAAAAGTGAGAAGTCTAAAGTAAGAAAATATCTTTAGAGTGAAGAGATACTCAATCAAATAGTCGATGTAAACCCAAACTTGAAGCCATTCAATCAAAGCACTACTTCAAATAAGAGTGAATATCTTTGGCGAATAGAAAATTTAGGAGGCATCGCCAACTTCTAATGAATTTATGGAACAAGAGGAAAAATTTGGGGAAGTTTTTTCTAGCTCAACACACCCATTCGATAATACAGAGTTTAGAAATGGTTCAAATCTAGTCCATCATATCTTTATTAAACCTTAGTAAACAAATAGTTAGGAGAAGTTAACCCTCCATCTTTTTACAAACTTTAAGCTAATGACGCGAGGTCAAGCCTCCATTTTCATACGAATCCTTGGTCAAGAAATCAACTTGTCAATCCTTCATCTATTTATCAAACATTAACTAATGAAAATAAATCAACCCTACATCCTCTTATCATCCTTTGGATAATAAATATTTTGACAATGTCAACCCTCCATCTCCTTATCACCCCTTAACTAATCAATATTTTGACAAATTCAACCCTCCATCCCCCTATCACCCCTTATTTAACAAAGAGGTTGACAAAGTCAACCCTCCATCCTCTTAGAAACCGTTAGCTAATAAACTAAGTCAACTCTCCATCTATTTAGAAATTAAATATCAACACTCCCACCTCCTTATCAATTTGATTACAACAAAAGAACATGCCAACTCTAAAACAATATAAATATAATTTATCTCTTTATCAATTTGATTACAACAAAAAGAACATATAAACTATATACAATATAAATATATTTTATTTTAACTATAAAGACACAAATTTCATTGTAACCATTAACTTCAATTTATAGAAATATTTTAGTAACATGTTTATTTTTATATTTTTCAATCCTTTATTCATGTCTATTAATTAAATTTGAAATATAATTTCATATACATTCCTTTATTCATGTCTATTAATTAAATTTGAAATATAATTTCATATACGTTAATATACTATAGGAATAAACCTATATCCATTTATATAAATCCTTCAAGAAATATAATTTCCGTGTTCAATTTTTTATTTTATTTTATTTTTTCAGAAGAAAAAAAGCTATAATTTGATATTCATAAGTTGAATCAAATTCATATACGTTAATATACTATAGGAATAAATCTATATCCATTTATATAAATTCTTCAAAAATTATAATTTCCGTGTTCAATTTTTTATTTTATTTTATTTTTTCAGAAGAAAAAAAGCTATAACTTGATATTCATAGGTTGAATCAAAGTTATAATAACTTACATATGAAATTTTAAACCATATATATCACTATGATCTCCATCAAAGTCTCTGCAAGTACTCAACGAGTACGAAATACACAAAAAACATAACTAAAACTCACTGCATCGATTCTTACGATATTGTTTCCATAGATAAAGGATTTTTTCAATACTAAGCTGAACAAGTCACTTTACCCACAAAAAACTGATAATTACAAAAACTGAAATCTTAATACTGCTAATAAGCCTTGAAGGAACCTTTAGAAACCTTGATGAAATCATGAAATCATTCAAATAAAAGGATGCCTTCAGGAGCCCCAACATTTCTTTTTAATAGGTGATCAACCATCGAATTGAAATGTCTATAGATATGTGTAAATGAAAAATGAGAAAAAGAAGCCCGAAATTGTTTTATCCAAGCACACCATTGATCCAAAATAGCAACCTGAAGGGTTGGATTACCATTAGCCCAATCCACAACAATTTTTGAATCACCAAAAACCTATAGTATCACAATACCCTTGGAATGAGAAAAACGTAGAAAACCCCAAAGTACTAATAAATCAACCCTTGTATTCATGCCTGTACCACAAACAATCCATAAAATATTTTATTTCTTCACATATTTTATGACCATATGAATACATCGTTGATTGACGGGGGGGTCCATTTCGTTCTCTCACTAAAGTGGTCCACAATGTATATAGGCCCATCCTAGTGGTACAACACATATTATAATTTAATAAACAATGATGAAATGATAGTTCAATGTATATAGGCCCATCCTAGTGGTACAGCACATATTATAATTTAATAAACAATGATGAAATGATAGTTCAAAGAAGGTTAAATTAGATTGTTAGATTTTGTGTGAGAATGCATAAGCCATAAAGTGTTAAAGTTGAACCCTCTTGTTTTTCATGTTTCAATGTATAGACGTATATATATATATGCTGGTATTCCATCTCCTCTCTTATGAAAAGAAATTTTCCTATATCATTTTTAATATTCCTTAGTTAATCATAAACCATAAATGTAGAGGAAGATTAGGCAATCTTATCTCAATAGGTTCCTTGGAAGGAATGTTTAGAGAGGGGTTGAAATTTGAAGTCCAAGGTTTCATGTAGATACCAAATTTGTCCCAAACCATGAACAAAACTTTAACATTTGATTTTTTTTCTCCATTTCAAATTCTACTATGAAGCATCCTTTGGCACAAGGAAGAATACATGTTTCTTTTTTGTTTTTTGAATTTTAGGTGTAGGAAACCCATTGGTGGAGGTTTCCAAGTTTTGTCCAAAGGCCATTGAATCTAAAAGTTTGTCCATTTTCTTTGCCAGAGTTTTGATTACTATGTGGTGTAATTTTATATGACTATGGCATGTGTTACTGATCCATTGATCATATGATTTATTAGGTATGAGAATTTTCCAGGTCTCTTTTGAGTGAATGCAAGAAGATGAGGGACCTTTTAGATGCAAGTCATGTTTTACAAAACACACATCTGTTATAGAAATTGAAAATGAGTACATGTTTTATAGCTCTAGGAAAGGTAGGCCTGAGGCAGCCACTTGGGTTTCCATGCAGGATAGGAGAAGAAAGCAAGTGCATGTTTTTTATAATAAAAACACATGCGCATTTTGTGAATGCTGATTTATTCCCCCAAAATCGGTCTGTGACCCCATTCTCAACGTTCTATTCATTTTCGTTCCAGTCGATGACCAAATCCTAACATTGACGCAATTTTGGTGTGTAGAGGCATCCTCAACGATTTTATTCTCTCCCCATAGGTAATTCTTGTGCCCACATTCTATTTTCATTAATTTTTATGCTAAAAAACAATAAAAAACCATAAAATGAACCCTAAATTCTCACAAAATAACCAACAAAATAATGGCAACAAAACAATTCCACATTCAAAGAAAAAAATGGTATGTACTTATCAATGGAAGATTTGATTTGATTTTATCTACATGTACAATATAAGTCTTCCCATCCCTCACAAGTTTTTATTGTTTAATTCTTCCTTTAAATATGGTATCCCCAACTTATAGATAAGGTCTCCCCAAGATTACTCAGACATCCAATGGAGTGGCATATGCTTCTACCTCATTAATGGAGTTTATAGGAACAATAAATATATTTTTTCACTACTTTGTGACTATCAAAATCCATATATTGTCTCACCCAACCCGATGGGTATGGTTGAGGGTGGTCATGCACCTTTAACCAAGCTACTAAATTAGATGGGATGAAATCAAATTTGACTATGATAAAGGATCAAAGAAATGAAATAATTTAGTCATTTATCAGTTATCTTTCCTAATTTGTATTAATGGTTCCCAAATCTATCTCTCTTTGGATTGAGATATAAGACACCTTACCTTCAATGTCTAATCTCTTGTCCGAAATATTATATCCTTCTATAACCAATAAAGTCTTGTTTTTCTTTTGTTGTTGTTTGGACCAATTTTGTTTTGGATTAGGATGGGGTTTGCAACAAATCTACTCAGATGTGGACATCAACATTATAGTGCTTATAATGCTTATTATGGTCCTAGTTTTTTGTTCCAAGTGTAGCTAGCTTCCTTCCTTTACCTTTCTCTTTCTTCTTTCCAATTTTTGTGTGTTTTTTCATTTTTTCTATTTTAGCCCATTGGACTATAGTTTCTTCTTATCTCCTTCAAGGTATTGTGATCACACACAATACTCATCAATGGTTGTAGGTTTGAAAAGAATCACTTATTTCCTACCATGATTATGCAAAGCTCTTGGGTACTTGATAATCGCTTTAGGACTTTTACAATATATTCCAAACTAAGTTGTTCTCTTTTTGAATCCAATGGTGAATTCCTACATTGCATGGCATTGTGTTTATATAAGCCTTAAAACCAAATTATATTTTGTTCCTCCTCATAAAAAATAGGATAGAATTGTGTTTGTCATGCTAGAAACTTAACAAAATTTGGTGTGCTAGAACATGAAAAACTCTCATTGCCCCAAATTTTCTTTGCACTAAGATATCTATTGTTATAGTTGCATCAAGTTCCATTTTTAGTATTGCGCCAAAGATTATTGGCGATAGACATCCTATGGTTAGGCCAAGTATTTTTGGCATTGGTTGGATAGCCAAAAATTTGCAATGTGTTAACACCAACATGTAACCAAGAGGGACCACATAGAAGATAGTCTAACTAAAAAAGTGTACATGTTTATCAATAATCCCTTACATAAAGTGGTGGTAACTCAACCAAAATAGCACACTCAAAGAAAATGAGTAGCTAAGGTGGTTCAGATCATTTTCAATGAGAATAATAATCTTGATCATGTGTTATAAAATGTAACTTAATTGTAAAACACATGCATTTTATAATCTCTTGTAGGATTACCTTATTCACCATTTATCAATGGGATTAACTCAAAACCTTTTTCCACAAAGCTACTAGCCTTATAAAGACATTATGGGTTAGATTCACAAGGCTTAGTTTTCAATAGTAATAACAATTCTTCATATTTGAGGAACATCTTAGTATGTAGCCATGCGTGTTCATGACCAATTTAACACAAAAATAACATGGCAATTTTTATGTTGATTCTCTAGTGTAATTGTTCGATTTTAAATTTTAAATTTTAAATAATCATGTCATTATTTGTAACGCTTTTTGTACATTTTCACATTTCTGAGAGATGTCATTATACCATGTATATGTTTCTAATGTTTTTATTTTTATTTTTATATTTATGATTGCAGTGGCTAGCATGGATCCTGATGTAGAGATACTGAGAGAGATAGTGAGGTGTATAGAGATTGGGGGGAATGGAGGGGTGGATACCAAATCCACCGCTCTCTTGCAGAGTCACTAGATGGCATCATAAATACCATTATCCCATCAAATGGTTCCCTATATGACATTGCATCATATATAGAATGAAAAAGGAAACAACATGCGAATGGGTTGAGTTACAATGACATAAAAAACTAAATATCACCAAAGAGCATATATTTTCGTTTTTTAGAGACTCCCGAACATGGAAAATTCCAAACAAAAACATACCCCACATCTCTATTGAGTGGTGCATATATCCACCATTACAAGAGAATTGGATGGATCGGTGGTATATGGTAAGTTTGATGTTCCAACTCATAACAACATGGAAATTTCCTTATATTTCCTTAGAAATATGTATGCCGAGTTCATGTTGGGAAAACATGTCAATTATTTTGACAAGTTGGAATTCCAAGGCATTGGTTAGGACATGCCTCAAAACGGTCCCAATGCTAGGCTTCGAAATGCCAATCGCCGTGTACCTCCACCTCATATGCAACTTCGTAGGTTAGATGTCCCGATCAAATGGTTCCCTATATGACATTGCATCATATAGAGAATAAAAAAGGTAATAGTATGCGAATGGGTTGAGTTACAATGACATCAAAAAACTAAATATGACCAAAGATCATATATTTCCTTGTTTAGAGAACCCCAAACAAGGAAAATTCCAAACAAAAACAAACCCCACATCTCTATTTAGTGGTGCATATATCCACCATTCTAAGGGAATTGGATGGATCTGTGGTATATGGTTTTTGATGTGCCACCTCATAACAACATGGAAATTCTCTTATATTTCCTTAGAAATATGTATGCCGAGTTTGTGTTGGGAAAAAATGTCAATTATTTTGACATGTTGGAGTTCCAATGCGTTGGTTAGGGCATGCCTCAAAATCGTCCTAATGCCAAGATTCGAGATGCCAATCACCAAGTACCTCCACCTCGCAGGCGCCTAGGCCAGATGCCCCCCTTCACATGATATGATATCATAGACAAGGGAGGAATTATTGAGAGTAGCTTAGGTGGTTGTTTGACATAGCATGTCATTGATCATATGGGCCAGGTAGGGCTATCTCTCCCTACTAGTGTACAACTATCACCTCCCCGCAGTGTAGGACTATCTAGTAGTGGTGGTGGATCGACACATTAGGAGACCACCACTGAGCCTCATGCGTGCACAACATATGGCCATGCACCATTATATATTTACTTTTATAGGTTATTTAGGTAGGTGAGTATATGATTGATAATAATCTTGTCCAAACTGTTTTTTTCCTTACTGTACACATACATAGATTGTTGATTTTTAAAATTTTTAAACTTGAAAATGCTAGATCACACTAAAACGGGGAAAGGTGTTGGAACCAACGGTGGATAGACTAGTGTAAGAGAATCTATAGGTGGTCTTGGTGTGCTAGGTGTTGTTGTATCTTCGACAACAACAAATCACATAGAAGTAACTATTTCAACATGTCAGTTTGTTAATACATGTTATTTCATTAAGACATGTTATATCATTAATACTAGATGGTCTAATATTTACAATTTTCAAACTTTCATCTACTAGATCCTCAACAACCTGAGCAAAAAAATGATTCTAGTGATATCCCAGATGCTAACCTTACTAGGTTTTTGAGTGAGGTAAGTATATAATTTTAAAAGTAATCACATTCAAACTTGTTTTTCCTTATTGTACACATGTCTAGATTGCTAACACTTATAATTTTTAAACTTGCATATGTTAGATGTCTTTGCAAAGGGGAAAGACTTTGGCACCAGTGGAGCCCCCCTTGGTGGAGATACCGTTCACAGTGAGGTAACCATTTTAAATGTATTTTATTTTGTTAATACATGTTATTGCATTGGTTCATGCATTTCTAACTACATTAACACTTGGTGACTTTTTAAACTTGCAGATAATAGATGCCTCTGTAAAGAGGAAAGGATTTGGCACCAGTGAATCCACCCTTGGTGGAGAGGCATATCACACTGAGGTAACTATTTCAACATTTTATTTTTTTAATACATTTTATTTTATTGATTCACATGTGCATGTCTAACTAAGACAACACTCTGTGACTGTAGGCATCAACGGAAATCCGAGCACCACCGCTTTTATTTGCTTCTCCAGAAGTCCAAATGTTTCCAAGGGTTGTGTCTTCATCAGATGAGCCTCTTCCAGAATGAGGGT
This sequence comes from Larix kaempferi, assembly GCA_027924585.1. Classification (NCBI taxonomy): domain Eukaryota; kingdom Viridiplantae; phylum Streptophyta; class Pinopsida; order Pinales; family Pinaceae; genus Larix; species Larix kaempferi. The sequence goes on from BSBM01000361.1 coordinate 27,923,027, forward strand.
GGGTGTTTGATCCAGGACGATCTCCCGAATGGAAAAAAATTCAAAGTCTTCAAATACTGAACAAAAGCACACCGTTGCGTAGGGATCACCGATATCTTTCCGACAACGCTCAATTGTGCAAAACGAACTTCGGATGCATAAGATATTGCGTTCTAAATTTTTTGGCAAGACATGTAAAAAGGGAAAAATGGGGTGCCACGTGGCTGGACCATAGGATTCCACATGGAATGATTGTACAACTGACTTGGCAGGGGTGAAGTCAGCATGGTGATGTGGCAGCACGAGAGGATGACATGTGTCACCCAAAAATGGCTGAATTGACATCCAAGTAGACCAATACTGGAATGACATGTGGCATGATGTGGCAGATCTTGAGGTGGAAATCGATGGTTGGGAATGACATGGACCAATGGGTAGCTGATATGTGGCGGCCATGTGGGACAATGGAAAGCTGCCACATGGCAGCCACTAAATGTTCAAGAAAGCCTAAGGTTTGAAAAATTTGTTCCAACGAATTACTATATATATAATTTGTTATATATGTGTGACAAAGGGAGAGAGTTATGGTATTTGAACCCATAACCTCCCCCATAACACTACAACTCTTTTACCACAACACCACAACTTGTGGCTTTAATATAGGATGGGATATTATTTATTTTAAGCTTTAAGCAAGATTTGGGCCCCAGTGCTCCACGGGTGCCAAAACAACTCTGCCCATGTTATTTATACCATGGTTTGAGTGGGGTTGAGGTACAATAAAATGGGAATGGATTTCCATGTAGGAATGAAACCCGAGGTGCATCGTACTAGTCCATATAGCACAGGGGGAGTATTGTCTCGTATTGTGTGCCAGGGGAGGTCCCAAGAAAACTATAGAGTGTTTATACTCATTTTTCATGATTTTTTGAGACATACGCAGTGGTGGAGCCTGTTTTTGTAGCAGAGAGTCCGAATTTTAGAGTGTCCTCAGAACTGATGTAATTGGCATCATTTGAATAAATTAATAAAATCGGTCTCACTGAAAGGGGCCCGAAGATGTAATCCTTTATGGACGAACTCCGTTATGAGCTGCTATCTCAGAATATGGTTTGCATATTTATTATTTTTACATTATTTATGCTTATGTTGTCTTTAAAGTTTCCATTTTAAATCCCTTTTAAAGTATTCTTTCAAAATTTATCTGTTGAAGCATTCACATAAATATTGGTTAATAAAGATCCTGCAAATTCATATCATGTTTGGTATCATATCTTTCTTAACCATATATTTGTGAGTGTGTGAATGATTACTAGGGGAAATATTAAAGCAGGCGAAGGAGAATTTGTGCCTTTTGATCTATAAATTAAACATACAATCCGAAGAAAGAAAATGGCAGAGGATGATGCCTGTTCAAAGCATGATAGGGATTTCCATAAATCCTTCTACAAAATGTCAGATATGGTTGAGAAGTTTTTTGCCTATTATCAAGAGAGATTGAAGAAAAGGGAAAATAAGAATTCAAAAGCTGAGGATAATGCTTCAGTGAATCAAGGAAATAGAGGAGACCCTCCCAAACCTCCATGTTCACCTTCAAGTTCAGATTCAAGTTCCGGTTCAATTTCTTCTTCTCATTATCACCATTCTAAAGGTCATCATAAAGATGTTGCTAATATGACATTGTTAAATCTTGACGTAAAATTTGATTTAACCATATTTAATGAAGAACTTAAAGTTGAAAAATTGGATAATTGGATAAGACAAATTGAAGTATATTGCAGGATCTAGAAACTTGCAGATGATGAAGCAAAAATCTAGTTGGACACACTCTGTGTTGGTGGCACTACTCTCATTTGGTGGGAGATAAAAACTCAAGAGGACCTTCTTACTAAAGGTAAATTTATTTCCTCATGGCATGATTTTACTGCAACAATGAAAAAAAGTTCTATCCGTTGGGTTATATAAAACAAACTATGATGGACTGGCATAATTTCAGACCATGTAAGGGTTAGAATGTGAAAGAATACACACAGTAGTTTAGAAAGAGGGATTTAGTACTCGGTATACCTTTTTATACTCAAGAGACACTTCCTAAATACATAGGAGGATTGCATAGTTCCTTAAGACATACGATTTTTATGTTCAATCCGACTAAACTAGATGAAGTGTGTTCAAGCCACCCATATCGAATCTAAGGGGAAGAGCCCCTTTGATAAATTTTCCAAGAAACCTTTCAATCCAGGTCGAAACAAGCTCAAAGGTAAATGGGAAGGAAAGCACAGAGATACCATGAAGAAAGGAGATAAGCCCACATGCACACATTGTAAGAAAAGGGGTCATGATGTATCCAAATGTTGGAAGCTTCATCCAGAGCTTAAGCCATAACATTTTTGGAACAAAAAGGAAGATCAAAATACTACCACCACTCTTCAACATGATTTGGGATCAAACTCTGGATATGAGATAAAAATTACATCCATGGGTTTACAAGGAAAAAATCCTTTTGTTTCTGTTTCAAAAGTTGAACCTGTTCATGATGAAAAGAAAAGGAGCAGGTTATTTCACATAAGGGTGATTTCTAAGCATACTAAAATTGATACTTTATTTGATAGTGGATCACAAGATAACTTAATTTTAGAAGATATATTTAAAAGGATTGGTTTAGAAACAAAGCCTCACCCCAAACCATATCCACTTGGATGGGTTTGTGGAAATGCACAACTTCAAGTTTCTAAACAATGTAGACTCAGGTTTGCAATCACTTATGAATTTATGGATGAAGTTTATTTGGATGTGGTCCCATTGGATATCTGTGGTATTGTTTTAGGTATCCCTTATATTTATGACAAGAAGGAAATCTTTTACAGAGAAGAGAACAAGTACCAGTTAACCAAGGATGGTGTTCAGTACATTGTTCGAGCTCACCGTATGAAAACTAACTTATCTTTGGTTTCTGCAAGTCAAATGAAGAGATTAGTAAATGAAAGTAAAACTTTTGTTCTCATGACTGTCAAAGCTAAAGATGTTGATAAGACTGATGCTCTTAAAGGATGTGATCCTAAACTTAAAGATGAATTGGTTAAGGTTTTCGGTAAGTTTGATGCAATATTCCATGAACCTAAAGGATTACCTCCTAAAAGAGAAATACAACATGAGATCCATTTATAGAAAGATGCTCCTCTTCCGAATATTCATATGTATCGGTCTTCAATGATCGAGAATGCATAAATTAGGAAGCAGGTTAAAGAGTTACTCAAGAGAGGGGACATTCGACCAAGTTTCTCTCCATGTGGCTTGCCGATTGTTTTGGTACCAAAGAAAGATGGTACATGGTGTATGTGCGTAGACTAAAAAGATTTGAACATAATCACAGTAAAGAATCGATATCCTCTTCCTCATATTGATGATCTTTTGGATCATTTAAAGAATGCAAAATACTAAGTTAGACTTAAGAAGTAGTTACCATTAGATTAGAATCCATGAAAATGATATTTGGAAAACTGCTTTTTAAAACTAAACAGGGTTTGTATGAATGGTTGGTTATTCCCTTTGGGATTTGTAACAATACCGCTACATTTATGCGGGTTATGAATGATGTATTTAGGCCATTCATTGATGACTTTGTAATAGTCTACTTAGATGAAATACTCATATTCAGTCGAACCTGGGAGGATCATGTCAAGCATGTTAAGCAAGTCCTAGATGTTTTAGCAGAGGAGAAATTGTATTTGAATATGTCCAAATGGGAGTTTAGAAAGAAATCTTTGGTCTAATTAGGCCATATTGTAGGGGGTGGTGAAGTGAAGATTGATCCCTCTAAGGTTGAGGCCATTCAAAATTGGCCCAAGCCTAATAAAGTAACAGAAGTTAGAGGCTTCCTGGGAGTAGCTCAATACTGGAGGAATTTTATTGCTAACTTCTCATTTATTTCTTCTCTTTTACATGATTTGATAAGTGTGAAACATGTCTTTTAGTGTGCAGATAAAGAGCATAAAGCCTTCGACACTTTGAAAGAAAATATCAACACAAATCTAGTACTTGAACTACCATATCTATAGTAGCCATTTGAGATTGAAACCAAAGCTAGTGGTTATGCCATGGGGGTAGTCTTAATGCAACATAAGAAACCAATCTATTATCATTTTGAAATATTCCTAAAGTAGTAGCTAACTATCCCACATATGATAAAGAGTTGTATGCATTAGTACAAAGTGTGAAGAAGTGGAAACATTATCTAATGGGTAAAGAAACAATAATACATATTGATAATCAACCATTAAAATATCTTCAATCTCAAACTAAGCTAAAAAAATCAAGAAATTTCAGATGGATGGGATTCTTACAACAATTTCACTTGGTCATTAAATATAAAAAGGGAATTCAGAATAAAGTAGTAGACATGTTGTCAAGACCTCCAATTAGTGCATCTGTCATCTTGTAAAATAGTCTTTTGGCTCATGAAAGTTACATTGAACAATATGCTTAGGAAGAAGAATTCAAATATGTGTATGAGTCTTTAATTCATGGCACTCAAACTAAAGAATTGGACTATCATATTCATGATAAGTTATTGTATCATCTTGGAAAAATTTGTATTCCATAGAGTGAAATATTTCATGTAATCAGAGAAGCTCATACTTCTCTTATATCTGGTCACTTTGGTGTAGGCAAGATAGTAGATCATCTTCAGAGGTATTGTTATTGGACTCGAATGAATGAAATTGTATCCAAGTATGTAAAGGGATGTGTTATGTGTGCTACAAGTAAACCAAGTAACAAAAAAATGGGCTTGTACACTCCACTCCCTGTACCTTCTCGTCCATGGGAAAGTGTGTCTACGGATTTTGTAGGAGGTTTGCCTATGTCTAGGAAAGGTCATGATTACTTGTATGTGGTTGTGGATAGGTTTGGTAAAATGTGCATCTTAATGCCTTATAAGACTCTAGGTCACTGCAGATTTGAGTGCTCGGTTGTTCTTCGAGTATATTTGGGTCCACTTTGGGTTACCCACTTCTATTGTATTTGATCGGGACTTCGCTTCTTTGGGAAGTTTTGGTCAAGTTTGTGGGAACTTATGGACACTAAGTTGAAGAATAAAACTGCTTTTCATCCACAAACCGATGGTCAGACTGAAGTAATCAATTGCACAATGGTGCATCTACTCCGAGGATATTTTTGTAAGCATCCTAAGCTTTGGGATGAATAGTTGCATTATGTACAACATGCCTACAATTGATCCATTCACTCTTATACAAAAATGTCTCCATTTGAGACATGTTTTGGATACTTGCGAAAGTATCCTAATTTAGACTTTGTTTATGGGAAATATTTTGTGGAAGAAGGACAAGTTGATGCAGACAAGGCCTTGACGTTCATCCAACAGATCTAGTTGGTACACCATGCAGTACAGGAAGAGTTGGAGAAGATCCAAGCCAAGTACAAGACAAAGCATGAAAAACATTGAGTGGATCATCATTTCCAAGCCGGTGATCAAGTTTGGCTTCATATCAATAAAGACTGACTTAAAGGTGACGTTAAAAAGCTTAAACTATTCAGGTATGGACCCTTCAAAATTTTGGACAAAGTTGGTAATAATTCTTTCAAGGTAGATTTTCCTCCATACATGCAGATGTATCCATTAATGTGGACAAATTGAAATTGTATGAGGCTCCAATGATCATGGATCAAGAGGATATTGTTCAAGGTATTTCTGTTGATGACTTTGCACCTGAGTATTTTGATGAGTTGTAGGAAGACATCATTCTGAACAAAAGAATAAGGACTTCACAAAGAGGAGATGTGGAATATCTTCGTGTGGGTCTAAAAGGAATGCATCCAAGCAAAGCACAATGGATAGAGACTGGAAAGGTGAGGGAGATGTACTCTCACCTTTTTACTTAATGATTTAGGATTTTGGAGGTCCAAAATCTTCAAGTGAGGATGTTTGATCCATGAGGATCTCCCGAATGACCAAAATTCAAAGTCTTCAAATGATGAACAAAAACACACTGTTGTGTAGGGCTCTCTAAGAGCTTTTCAACAACGCTCGTTTCGTGAAAAAAGACTTCGGATGCAGAAGATATTGCGTTTTGAAATTTTCGGTGCCCACAGACTGCCACATGGAATGACCGTACAACTGAATTGGCATGGATGACATCAACATGGTGATGTGGCAACATGACAGGATGACATGTGTCACCAAAAAATGGTTGAATTGACATCCAAGTGGACCAATACTGGAATGCCACATGGCATGATGACATGGAAAGTGCTAAGGTGGAAATCGATGATTGGGCATGACACGGACCAATGGGTAGCTGTTATGTGGTAGCTATGTGGGCCAATGGCAAGCTGCCACGTGGCAACCACGAAAATTTCAAGAAAGCCTAAGGTTCGAAAAATTTGTTCCAACGAATTACTATATATATAATTTGTTATATATTTGTAACAAAAGGAGAGAGTTATGAGATTTCAAACCATAGCCTCCCCCATAACACTCCAACACTTTTACCACTATGCCACAGCTCGTGGATTTAATAAAGGATGAGATATTATTATTTTAAGCTTTAAGCGAGATTTGGGCCCCAAATTGGGTGCGCTCCATGATTTCCAAAACAACTCAGTCCATGTTATTTACACCATGGTTTGGGAGGGGTTGAGGTACAGTACAACGGGCACAAATTTCCATGGAGGCACATAACCCAAGGTGGGTTGTACCAGTCCATACAACGTAGGGGGAGTATTGTCTCGTATTGCATGCCAGGGCAGGTCCTAGGAAAACTGTAGAGTGTTTATACTCATTTTTCATGATTTTCAAGACATCCGCAATGGTGTAGCTTGTTTTTGTAGCAGTCAGTCTGAATTTCAAAGTGTCCTTAGAACTGATGTAATTGGAAGCATTTGAAAAAATTAATAAAATCGATCTCACTGGAAGGGGCCTGGAGACATATTCCTTTATGGATGAACTCCGTTATCAGTTGCTGTCTCAGATTATGGTTTGCATATTTATTATTTTTACATTCTTTATGCTTATTTGCTCTTTGAAGTTGCCATTTTAAATTCCTTTTAAAGTCTTCTTTCAAAATTTAACTGTTGAAGCATTCACATAAATCTTGGTTAATAAATATGCTGCAAATTCAGATCAGTGTCCATGATCATGGATATACTGTTTCCATGACAATGTATATCCTTTGATGATAGTTGTTGATTAAATTTCAAGTCCATGAAAAACTTGTTTTTCTTAATGTTTATTTCTCATGTTTACAGTATCATGCTGGAGAGTCCTCCATGCCAGATCTTAGCGGGGTCGTTGATGCAACAATTATTGCTGCATCAACTATGGGAAGAAGTCATGCATAAGTATCTATTCAATATTTGTACATAGTTTATTCATGTTAGAATATTTATTCATGCATATTTGACTATTTCAACAGTTGGTGACTATAGCCATTGGAAGAAGCAATTCTTGGCCCCTCTAGTCCAGTTGTGGATGCGATTAAGCTTGATGTTCAACCTATAGTTTCAATTGATACACAAGAAACCTAATATCCTATCCCAGAATCTATTTTTTTCGTGAGATGTTCATTCATTATAAAGTGTTTTAATACTTTTACATGTACATGTGGTTGAAATAATGGAGATACAATGTTTTATTTGCAGAGCACAATTGCAGAGAAGCTTTTAGTGAGGAGTACACCACAAGCATCAATACCTCGGATGGATTCAGTGCGTGTTTGTTATAAGTAATTGAGCCATAATTTAATTTTTTAAGTTTGTTAGTGCTAATCTATTAGTGCAGTCAACTAAGCAAGAAATTTGATCTTTGATTTGTAGACTCCATAGATGCACACTAGTTCTAGACAGACGCATAATGTATCAAAGTCAGGAAAAAACAAGAGGAAGATTGAGTTTTGATGTGTAGTCTAGGGCACATGTAATTTGGGATATATGTGTAACATTATCATACTTAATGATACATGTACATTTACAGGCCATTTACTTTGTCATAAATTTTATTATAAACTTGTATTATTGAATTATAACTTGCTTGATATAATCTATTTTATATTTTCTTTTGACATCTTCACAATAGTATTACGTGTGATCATACATATGTGGCCAATAATTTTTCTATATGATAATGTTTTGTAATTAATTATATTTATATATATATATATATATATATATATATACAAAACATTATCATAAAATAAGATTTCATAAATATATGCAAAACTATATATGTATTTAGATTGCATATATTTATGAAATATTATTTTATGATAATTTTGTATGTAAAGCATTATATATATATATATATATATATTTGTGAAATATAATTATTGTTTGATAGCTTGGATGATTACATGGAGATCTTAGTTATATAACGTTGAGTAATTCTTAACAAAATATGAAGGACTAAAACTACTAATATGCAGTAAGATTTTGTGTTGTAGAAGACAAATATGAGTTCATATACATGGCATTGGTTTATATTTGTTTTTGCACTAGATACTATTGGAATGTTATATTTTTAACAAGTTTGTGAAAGAGAGTATGAAATGGGTATGCAACATGAGATAAGTCCAAGATAAATTATTTGTATATTTTGTTCAAGTCAATAAATTTTTATAACCATGTGAGGTTCTCCCATAGATCTTCATAAATCTACTTTAATAGAAGTTGTCCCACCCTAATAAATATTAATAAATCTATTTTAAGAGGTTGTCCCACCCTAATGTTCTACCTCTATACTATGATAACTTATACTAGGATAACTTGTGAAGAAGAAATGTTTTTAAAAAGGTAAGTAGGGCATATCATAGAATTGGAAGTTATAAAACAAGTGAGAGAGTTATAGAATTGGAAGTTATAAAACAAGTGAGAGAGTTATGGTAATCTCGATCCATATCTAGATAGTTTGTAAATGTTTGAGATAATAAAAATATATTAATCAAATTTTATACCATGCATTTCATGAGTTATGGTACATGGTCTTTCAACATTTATGAAACTCCAATTCAATGATTCTATCAGAAATTTGCCAATTTGGATCTAACTAGTTTGGACATGTTGTTTCATCTCAATGTTGCAAGTATGTCATGAAAATCTAGTGCATTTATTTTATGAAAAACGTGGCATAGATATTTGATAAAAGTACATAAGTTGTAAAGTCACATTGTTCCAATTTAGGTATGTGCTTTATTGCACACTTACCTTAGCCACATATGTGTTCATATCACTACACTTCTTTTCAATTTTCAGTTTTCATTTTGTGCCCCGCATTGTGTTTAGGTAAACAACCTCAAGGATACATGGTAAAATTATGTTGAGTTTTGTTGCATCAATTGATGTTGAGTTAGATTGCATCAAATCCACAAATAATTGAATTTTTTTTTATGAAGAAAGAGATGAAATGACGGAAAAAATAAAACAACTAGAAATGATCTCAAAACTAAATATAATCGAAGTCCCAATCCTATCATCACAACATAATATTGATCAAAATAATAAATTGAAAGAGAGAAGGTTAATATAAGTCCATCATTTTAAGTTGTAAATCATTTACCAACTCAAAATATGAGTTAATTTTATAAACATAAAGGTATATTGTACATTTAATCTTTTTATTAACTTGACCGAAGATACCCATGAATGCCCCACAACTAGTCATATCCTTTGTTAGGGTTTCATGATAGCCATGGTGGCCATATGATGAGTAGCTCCAACAACAAGTTGACCCATTAATGCAAAAAATGGAATGTCTCTTACTGAGGAAAAATCTAGATTTAGAAATTGTCAAACAAGACAATATTTGGGCCATGGAACTAGAGGATAGAGGCACCCTTAGCATTATTATGATGTCATTATTCCAATGGAGTTGACGATTCATCGATTCGAGCAACGATCATCATTTTATGGCCAGTTGTAGCTCACCTCCTAGAGGATTTCAGGGACACATGGTGAATCCCTACCGGGGGCACACGATTTGAATTGGTTAGCAGAACTGATTTTTGTGAGATCCTACAAGTGTGTTTGGAAAGGTCATGATTACTTGTATGTGGTTGTGTATTGGTTTAGTAAAATGTTCATCTTAATGCCTTGTAAGAAGAAGGTCACTGCAGAGTTGAGTGCTCAGTTGTTCTTTCAGTATGTTTGGATCCACTTTGGGTTACCCACTTCTATTGTATTTGATCGGGACTCTCGCTTCCTTGGGAAGTTTTGTTCAACTTTGTGGGAACTTATGGACACTAAGTTGAAGAATAACACTTCTTTTCATCCACAAACTGATGATCATACTGAAGTAATCAACTACACAGTGTGATGCACCTGCAACAATTAATTAACAAGAATATGCGAAATAGCAGAAATGACAGAACTCATAATCACTTTTATATTGATCATAGGCCACTTCGAGGGGGAAACCTCCTTTGAGCAAGCTCAATACAATTAACTTCACGGTGCCTTCATAGGTCTCAACACACACTTATATACTAATTCTAGGTGCCAATACTATGGGTCAAAACCATGGGCCGTTACAAACTATGGATCAACAATACTACGGGTGACTTACAAAGCATATGCGCCAACAAAAATAACACAAACTATTGATCAACAAATACTACGGGACGACTTACAAAGCATATGCGTCCAACGACAACATACTAACAAAGTAAAGAAATGGGTTCCTAACATCCCCTCCCCCTTAAAAAAAGCTTTGTCCTCAAAGCTTTAGATGTGGAAATTGTTGTTGAATCTGAAGGAGTGGTTCCCATGTAGCATCCTCTGGTTGCATGCCGTGCCACTGAATTAAGACCTCTGTGATAGAGCGAGAGCGAAGTTGACGCGTGCGCCGATTGAGGATGGCCTCTGGCTCCAAAAGGATGGATCCTTCATTATCTAGTTCGGGTAAAATCGTTTGTCCACTGATGTTGGTGCCAAGAAATTTCTTCAGACAAGAGACATGAAAGACTGGATGAATGCGGGAAGAAGGAGGAAGTTCCAATTTATAAGCAACGAACCCAATCTTCTGAAGAATCCGATATGGCCCATAGAACTTTGGAGCGAGCTTATGATGCCCTTTGAGTTTCAAGGATGATTGTTTGTACGGCTGGAGATGAAGAAAAACCATATCGCCAACTTGAAAAGTGCGCTCAGAACAGTGTTGATCAGCTTGTTGCTTCATGCGATTTCTTGCCATGTGAAGATTGTCTCGTAAAATGCGAAGAATCTGATCGCGGTTTTGAAGGACCGTGTCAACTTCCTGAACTGGTGGGGGTGTATGGAAGAAGAGCTGGAGGTGCCTGACCATAGACTGCTTCATATGGGGTCATTTTAGAGGCAGTGTGGTAAGAGGTATTGTACCACCATTCAGTGAGAGGGAGCCATTTTTCCCACTGATGTTGTTGTTCCGAGGTGAAGCAATGAAGATAAGTTTCCAAGCATTTATTGACAATTTCAGTCTGACCATCTGTTTGTGGGTGATACCCTGAACTCATCTTCAGTTTGGTGCTAGTGTGGCGAAATAGTTTTGTCCAAAAATGACTGGTGAAAGTCGCATCACGATCCGAGACAATGGAAGAAGGGATGCCATGAAGATGAAAGATCTCGTCCAGAAAAAATTGAGTGACGGAGGAGGCTGTATAGGGATGGATGAGAGCACAAAAATGACTATATTTGGAGAGGCGATCAACCACAATGAGAATCACTGTCTTCCCGCCAGATTTAGGGAGCCCTTTAATGAAATCCATAGAAATATCTGTCCAAATCCGTGTAGGTATGGGCAAGGGTTCAAGCAATCCTGGAAGGAGTGTTGTTTCACCCTTATTACGCTGGCAGATATCACATTCGGACACCATCTATTGGATTGTCCTTTTCATGCCCTGCCAAAATAAGTTACGTCGTGCTCGTTCATACATTTCGAGGAACCTAGAGTGCCCTGCCGATGGAGAATCATGAAGTTCATAGAAGACAGCCTGTTGAAGATCTGTGCTCCGGGGAAGCACCATACGACCCTTGTATCGCAGAGAAGCACCATCCCAAGAGTAATATGGTACAACAGAAGGGTTGTTGGTCAAGCGTCGGATGATTTGAGATAAGGAGGAGTCATTGACATAACCCTGTTGAACAGATTGTAACCAATTTGGAATAGGCATAGAAATAGCTGAAAGAGAACCTTGGGCATCAAATATGCGAGAAAGAGCATCTGCCACAATATTGTCTTTACCCTTCTTGTAAGTGATCTCATAGTCATAACCCATGAGTTTGCTAACCCATTTCTATTGTGCCGGCGAGGAGACACGCTGGTCCAAGAAATATTTCAGACTCTGGTGATCAGTCTTGATGCATAAATGATTCCCTAAGAGGTATGGGCACCACTTCTGTACTGCATGCAAAATAGCCATCATTTCCTTCTCATAGGTAGAGGCAGCTAAATTCTTACCTGAAAGGGCTTTGCTGGTGAACGCAATGGGGTGTTCATCTTGAAGGAGAACAACACCAAGTCCATTGTCGCAAGCATCACTCTCAATAGTGAAGGGCTTGGAAAAATCGGGCATAGCTAGCACAGGTGTAGTACACATAGCTTGTTTTAGTTTGTCAAATGAACACTGAGCAGCAGGTGTCCATGTGAAGGAATCCTTTTTCAATAGAGCAGTTAATGGAGCGGCAATCTTCCCATAATCCTTGACAAACTTGCGGTAGTAGCCAGTCAACCCCAAAAAACCACGAAGGCTCTTGAGTGTCTGAGGATGCGGCCAATTGTTCATGGCATCGATTTTGGCAGGATCCACGCGAACCCCTTGTGCTGAGATAATGTGCCCGAGATACTCAACTTACTTCTGTCCAAAAACACATTTAGACTACTTGGCATGGAGATGATGGTCAGAGAAAAGTTGCATGACAAGATCCAAATGCTGGAGATGTTCATCCCATGTTTTACTGTAGATGAGGATATCATCAAAGAATACCAGAATGAATTTCCACAAGTAGGGTCGAAATATTTTATTCATTAAGGCCTGGAATGTGGAAGGAGCATTAGTGAGGCCAAATGGCATGACCAAAAACTCATAATGGCCATCATGTGTGTGGAAAGCTGTTTTAGGGATATCATCCTCATGAACCCTAATTTGATGATACCCAGAACGAAGATCCAACTTGGAGAAAAAGTGAGCCCCATGAAGCTCATCAAGAAGCTCATCAACAACAAGAATTGGAAACTTATCCTTGATGGTGAGGTGATTAAGTGCTCGGAAGTCAATGCAGAGGCGCCATGACCCATATTTTTTGCGGACAAGAATAATTGGAGAAGAAAAGGAACTAGTGCTTGGGCGAATAATACCTTGCTTCAATAAGTCCCGAACGAGCATTTCAATCTCCGTTTTTTGGTGAAATGGGTAGCGATAGGGCCTGATGTTGGGAGGAACGTTGCCAGGAAGGAGCTGAATACGATGGTCTTCTGGCTTGGAAGGTGGAAATCCCACTGGTTCAGCAAAGACACCTGTATATCGATCCAAAATTTGTTGTAGATCCAAAGGAGTAGTGGAGACCGCTGATGGTTGCATCTGGATGGAATGGATCTGAGCGATGACACCATGTGAATTCTTCTTGAGGAGTTTTTCCATGCGATGTGAACTGATGATGCTGAGAGAACCTGGTTGTAATCCTTTCAATGTGTGTTTTTGTCCATTGAGGGAAAACTGCATCCAAAGTTCAGCAAAATCCCATAAGATAGGGCCAAGTGTGCGTAGCCATTGAGCACCCAAAATCACATCACATCCGCCTAAGGGAAAGGCAAACATGTCAGAGCGCAAGGTATAATATCCCATAGAGATACGCACATTTCGACACTTCCCTTTGCAAGGTAAGGTGCCCCCATTGGCAACCATGACTTCAAAGTTGGAGCAAGGATGGATAAAACAATCAGCTTGTTTGGCGATCCGAGGGTCAATGAAATCATGAGTGCTACCAGAATCAATGAGTATTGTAAGAGGAAGCTTCTTGAAGTAACCCCTGACCCGCATTGTTTGGGGGGTGGTGATTCCAGCTAAAGCATGGAGAGATATCTCTGGCTGGTCATCCTGAGATGGAGGGTCAATAGGTGGTTCCTGAATGTCGACCGGAGCATCCAGTGTTTCTGGATCTTCGTCACCAATTTCAGAGGCAGGCGGAGACTCCACATCCAAGAGATAGAGCTTTTGATGAACACATCTATGTCCTCGAGTGAATTTCTCATCACAATTATAGCAAAGCCCCTTTTCTCTGCGTGCTTGCATCTCTGTTTCAGACAAACGCTTAATAGGAGTCAGTCGAGGAGCCTGTGGTATAGGTGGTCGCTGAGAACCCATATTTCGGAAGGGAACAAAAGTGGGCTTGGAGAGTTGTTGGGATGCAATCTTGTCTTCTGCCAACTTAGCCAACCCTCAGAGCGGATGGCATCCTTTAGACCACTGATAAAACAACTCCGGTAAAAGTCATCAGACAATCCTTCGATGTGGTTGGCTAGATTCTCAAATTCAGTTTGATACTCTCTCACAGTGCCAGTTTGGCAAAGTTTAGTGAGGGATCCTGTGAAGTCATCAAAAGCACTAGGACCAAATCGTTGCAAAAGTAGCTGGCAAAAGTTTGGCCATTTGGGCTCTGGATGAGCCTTGATGTACCAACGGTACCATTGAAGAGCTTCCTGTTCCAAATGAAAGGATGCCAACGGAACTTTGTTGACATCAAAAGTATTATGCAAACTGAAATACTGTTCTGCACGATAGATCCATCCAGTTGGATCGGTACCATTGAAGCGAGGAAAATCAAGCTTCGGACCACGAAAATTGCTGGAAGAAGAGAACCCATTGTCTACTGAAGACTCGGACTGTCGTTTGTTGTTCATAGATGAATGTTCAAGATGGAGACCGAGAAATTTTTCATCCAGATCCTAGAGTTTGGCTTGGATGGATGCAAGTGCGTCCTCCATGGTTTTTGCTCCTGCACGGGTGACAACCATAACCAGGATTTTTTATTTTATTTTATTTTATTTATTATTTTTATTTTTTTTTTTTTTTTTTTCGGTTGACTGGGTAGGAAAACAAAAACAAAAACTACTTCAGTAAAGGAAAATCTGGACTTGGGAAAAAAATCAGAAGGGTAATTGGGGTTTGACTAGGTTTTGGATACTGTTGGATAGACAGGGAAACAAAAATGAGGATTTCAGAAGCGGGGTGAAAGAATGGGAAAATTTGGCAGAGGGGAACAAAGAAGCAGAATTCAGAAAGGAACTCTGTGGTAAAATTTGAAGGTGATTGGGTGAAATTTGAGGAAGTTATGGCAAACCCTAAAAATAGACAAATGTGGGATTTCGGGCTTTGGGAAGGGGAATTGGGGATAGGGTCCTCAGGACTGAAATATGCAGAATGGGATGACAGGGGTTTCCTAAAAATTTCAAGGGAAACAGAGTGAAAATAAGGGAGATATGGAGAAAAAACTGAATTTTAGGCTCGAAAGGGATCTGGAACAGCACCGAATGGATTGAAAATGGCTGAATCTGGAACGGCTTGCAAAATGGATCTGAAACGGCGCAGCAGTGATCGACAATAGTTCAGCTGAAAGTAGATATGGACCCCAGGTATGTGCGGCTTCCTAACAGTTCAGGGGTTTCACTCGGCCACCAATGCTGTCTGACGGCTTGCGTATTGGGGCAGTACCCCTCACTCCACGGCTCAGGTAAAACTGATAACTACTTTGCCACAAACGACAGCTCTTGGTTTACCTCACGGGTGGGAACTAGTCAATCAGGTAGGGGTCGTTTCCCTTTTCGCTGACAGGTCCTCTCAATGGGCCAGCTACTTCGGGGTTCTTGTGGTACTCCTCACAATGAGTTTTAGGGCTTATGCCCAAGTACTTCCCATAGTTAAGCGGATAGGGATTATTCCCAAATCCGAACCTGCAACAGATGCGAAAAAAAATAATTTGGCAGAAATTTCACCCAGCGAGCCCAAGAAAGTGCTCTAATACCAGATGTGATGCACCTGCAACAATTAATTAACAAGAATATGCGAAATAGCAGAAATGACAGAACTCAGAATCACTTTTATATTGATCACAGGCCACTTCGAGGGGACAACCTCCTTTGAGCAAGCTCAATACAATTAACTTCACGGTGCCTTCATAGGTCTCAACACACACTTATATACTAATTCTAGGCGCCAATACTATGGGTCAAAACCATGGGCCGTTACAAACTATGGATCAACAATATTACGGGCGACTTACAAAGCATATGCGCCAACAACAATAACACAAACTATTGATCAACAAATACTACGGGACGACTTACAAAGCATATGCGTCCAACAACAACATACTAACAAAGTAAAGACATGGGTTCCTAACACACAGTGGTGCATATACTCCGAGGATATTGTTCTAAGCATCCTAAGCTTTTGGATGAATAGTTGCATTATGTACAACATGACTACAACTGAGCCATTCACTCTTCTACAAAAAGGTCTCCATTTAAGACATGTTTTGGATACTTGCGAAAGTATTCTAATTTAGACTTTGTTTATGGGAAATATTCCATGGAATAAGAACAAGTTGATGTAGACAAGGCCTTGACGTTCATCCAACAGATCTAGTTGGTAGACCATGCAGTACAGGAAGAGTTGGAGAAGATCCAAACTAAGTACAAGACAAGGCATGACATGCATCGAGTGGATCATCATTTACAAGTTGGTGATCAATTTTGGATTCATATCAACAAATATTGACTTAAAGGAGAAGGTAAAAATCTTAAACCATTCAGGTATGGACCCTTCATAATTTTGGACAAATTTGGTAACAATGCTTTCCAATTAGATTTTCCTCCATACATGCAGATGTATTCCATTGTGAATGTGGAAAACTTGAAATTGTATGAGCCTCCAATGATCATGGATCAAGAGGATATTGTTCAGGTTCCTTGTATTGATGACTTTGCACTTGAGTATCTTGATGAGTTGTAGGAATACATCATTCTGGAAAGAAGAATAAGGACTTCACAAAGAGGAGATGTGGAATATCTTCGCGTGGGTTTGAAAGTAATGCATCCAAGAAAATCATGATGGATAGAGACCGGAAAGGTGAGGGAGATGTACCATCACCCATTTACTGAATGATTTAGGATTTTGGAGGTCCAAAAGCTTCCAGTGGGGAGGTTTTTTCCAGGAGGATCTCCCGAATGACCAAAATTCAAAGTCTTCAAATGTTGAATAGAAGCACACTCTTGTGTAGGGCTCTCTGAGAGATTTTCGACAATGTTCGTTTCGTGCAAAATGGACTCCGGATGCATAAGATATCGCGTTCTGAAATTTTTGGTGCCCATAGGATGCCATGTGGCATGACCATACCGCTGACTTGGCATGGATGACGTCAACATGGTTACGTGGAAGCATGAGAGGATGACATGTGTCACCAAAAAATGACTGAATTGACATCCAAATGGACCAATACTGGAATGGCACATGGCATGATGGCGTGGCAAGTGCTGAGGTGGAAATCTATGACTAGGCATGACACAAACCAATGGGTAGTTGATATGTGGCAGCCATGTGGGCCAATGGAAAGTTTCCACTTGGAAACCACAAGATTTTCAAGAAAGCCTAAGGTTCGAAAATTTTGTTCCAACGAATTATTATATATATAATTTGTTATAAATGTGTGAAAAAGGGAGAGATTTATGGGATTTGAAACCATATCCTATGCCATAACACTCCAACACTTTTACCACTATGCCACAGCTCATGGCTTTAATATAGGATGAGATATTATTATTTTAAGCTTTAAGCGGGATTTGGGCCCCAAATTGGGTGTGCTCCACGGGTACCAAAACAACTCTGTCCATGTTATTTAAACCATGGTATGGGCGGGGCCGAGGTACAGTACAACGAGCATGAATTTCCATGCAGGAACATAACCCGAGGTGGGTTGTACCAATCCATACAATGCAAGGGGAGTATTGTCTCGTATTTCGTGCCAGGGGAGGTCCTAGGAAAACTATAAATTGTTTATACTCGTTTTTCATGATTTTTCAAGACAGTTGCAGTGGTGTAGTTTGTTTTTGTAGCAGACAGTCTAAATTTCAGAGTGTCCTCAGAACTGATGTAATTGGCCACATTTGAAGAAATTAATAAAATCGGTCTCACTAGAAGGGGCCTACAGACATAGCCCTTTATGGACGAACTCTATTATCAGCGGTTGTCTCAGATTATGGTTTGCATATTTATTATTTTTACATTCTTTATACTTATTTGCTCTTTAAGTTTGCCATTTTAAATCCCTTTTAAAGTCTTCTTTCAAAATTTAACCGTTGAAGCATTCACATAAATCTTGGTTAATAAATATCCTGCAAATTCAAATCAGTGTCCATGATCATGGACCTACTGTTTCCATGACAATGTATAGCCTTTGATGATAGTTGTTGATGAACTTTCAAATCCATGCAAAACTTGTTTTTCTTAATGTTTATTTCTCATGTTTATAGTATCATGCTGGAGAGTTGTCCATTCCATACCTTAGCTGGGTCGTTGATGCAACAATTATATCTGCATCAACGACGGGAAGAATTCATGCATAGGTATCTATTTCAATATGTGTACATAGTTTATTCACGTTAGATTATTTATTCATGAATATTTGACTATTTCATCATTTAGCGATTGCAGCCTTTGGAAGAAGCAATGCTTGGCCCCTCCAGTTATGGATGCGACTAAGCTTGATGTTAAACCTATAGTTTCAATTGATACACAAGAAACCTAATCTTATCTCCCAAAATCTATTTTTTTGGTGAGATGTTCATTCATTACAAAGTTTTTTAATACTTTTACATGCACATGTTTCTAATTGTTCAAATAATGGAGATATGATCTTTTATTTGCAGAGAGGATTTCAGTGAGGAGTACACCACAAGCATCAATACCTCAGATGGATTCAGTGCGTGTTTGTTATAAGTAATTGAGCCATAATTTAATTTTTTAAGTTTGTTAGTGCTAACATATTAGTGCAGTCAACTAAGCAAGAAATTTGATATTTGATTTGTAGACTCCATAGATGCACACCATTCCTAGACAGAGGTATGATGCATCAAAGTCAGGAAAAAACAAGAGGAAGATTGAGTTTTGATGTGTAGTCTAGGGCACATAAACTTTGGGATATATGTGTAACATTATCGTACTTTTTTATACATGTACATTGACAAGCCATTTAAGGTCCATTTACTTTGTCATAAATTTTATTATAAACTTGTATTATTGAAATATAACTTGCTCGATATAATTTATTTCATATTTTCTTTTGACATCTTCACAGAAGTCTTCAGTGTGATCATATATGTGTGGCCAATAATTTTTCTATATGATTAGTTTCCATTGTTTGATATGTTGGATGATTCCATGTAGATCTCGGTTATATAACATTGAGTAATTCTTAATATAATATGAAGGACTAAAACTACTAATATGCAATAGGATTTTGTGTTGTAGAAGACAAATATGAGTTCATATACATGACAATGGTTTATATTAGTTTTTGCACTAAATACTATTGGAATGTTATCCTCTTAATAAGTTTGTGAAAGAGAGTATGAAGTGGGTATGCAACATGAGATAAGTCCAAGATAAATTATTTGTATATTTTGTTCAAGCCAATAAATTTTTATAACTATGTGAGGTTATCCCATAGATCTTCATAAATCTACTTTAATAGAAGTTGGCCCACCCTAAAAAATATTAATAAATCTACTTTAAGAGGTTGTCCCACCCTAATGTTCTACCTCTATACTATGATAAATTGTGAAGAAGAAATGTTTTTAAAAAGGTAAGTAGGGCATATCATAGCATTGGAAGTCATAAAACAAGTGAGACACTTACGGTAATCTCGATCCATATCTAGATAGTTTGTAAATGTTTGAGATAATAAAAATATATTAATCAAATTTTCTACCATGCATTTCATGAGATATGGTACATGGCATTTCAACATTTATGAAACTCAAATTCAATGATTCTATTAGAAATTTTCCAATTTGGATCTAACTATTTTGGACATGTTGTTTCATCTCAATGTATCAAGTGTGTCATGAAAATCTAGTGCATTTATTTTATGAAAAACTTGGCATATATATTTGATAAAAGTACATAAGTTGTAAAGTCACATTATTTTAATTTAGGCATGTGATTTATTGCACACTTACCTTAGGCACATATGTGTTCATATCACTACACTTCTTTTCGATTTTCAGTTTTCATCCCCCCCCACTATTGTGTTTAGGAAAACAACCTCAAGGACACATGGAGAAATTATGTTGAGTTTTGTTGCATCAACTGATGTTGAGTTAGATTGCATCAAATCCACAAATAATTGAAATTTTTTTATGAATAAAGAGATGAAATGACAGAAAAAATAAAACAACTAGAAATTATCTCAAAACTAAAGATAAGCAAAGTCCCAATCCTATCATCACAACACCATATTGATCAAAATAAGAAATTGAAAGAGACAAGGTTAATATAAGTCCATCATTTTAAGTTGTAAATCATTTACCAACTCCAAATATGAGTTAATTTTATAAACGTAAAGGTATATTGCACATTTAATCTCTTTATTAACTTGACCGAAGATACCCATGAGTTCCCCACAAATAGATCCTTTGTTAGGGTTTCATGATAGCCATGGTGGCCATATGATGAGTAGTTCCATCAACCAAGTTTACCCATTAGTGCAAAAAATGGAATGTCTCTTACTGAGGGAAACCCTAGCTTTAGAAATTGTCAAACAAGACAATATTTGGGCCTTGGAACCAGAGGAGAGAGGCACCCTTAGCATTATTATGATGTCATTATTCCAATGGAGTTGACGATTCATCAATTCGAGGCGCGGTCATAATTTTATGGCCAATTGTAGCTTGCCTCCTAGAGGATTTCAGGGACACATGGTGAATCCCTGTTGGGGGCACACAATTTGAATTGTCCAACATAATTGAGTTTTTTGAGATCCTACAAGTGTGTTTGGGTAGGTTTTATGTGGCAACACTAGCCACAACTTCATGGTCAAGGTATTTCCCAAGTTAACCCCTTTTTACAAAAAATGCAATTTCTCTTACTGAGAGAAACCCTAGTTTTGGAAATTGTAAAAAAAGACGATATTTGGGACATGGACCCAAAGGAGAGAGGCACCCCTAGAACTATTCATATTTCATGAATAAAAAAGAGTTGATGGTTCACTGATCCGAGCCATGACCATCATTTTATGGCCAGTTGTAGTTTGCCTCCTAGAGGCTTTCAGGGACACATGGTGAAACCCTTCCGAGGGCATATGATTCATTCCGAGTATAAGATCTGAGTTTCATGAGATATTATAGGTGTGTTTGGGTAGGTTTGATGTGGGCACACTAGTCACAAGTTCACGCTCAAGGTATTTCCAAAGTTGACCCCTTAGTGCAAAAATTGCATTTCCTCTTTCTAACCAAAACCCTAGTTTCTGGAATTGTCGAGCAAGACCCATAAGGGAGAGGAACCTATAGCACTATTTTGATGTCACAAATCCAATGGAATTGACGGTTCATTGATATGAGCCATGGCCATAATTTTATGGCCAGTTGTAGATCGCCTCCTATAGGATTTCAGGGACACATGGTGAATCCTTGTCGGTGGCATTGGATTCAAACTAGGTAGCAGATCTGAGTTCTGTGAGACCCTGCAAGTGTGTTTGGGTAGGGTTTATGTGGGAATTATAGCCACAAGTTTACGGTCGAGTTATTTACCAAGTTGACCCCTTAGTGCAAAATTTGCATTGCCTCTCACACACCAAAACCCTAGTTTTTGGAATTGTTGAACAAAACAAGTTGCATTATTCAATTGCTTGAAAATGGTTGCATTATACCATATCTAGAACCAATATTTTGCTCAGTAAGGGCCAATGCCAATTTTTCACAAGGGGGGCAATTTTGAATTGAAATCTCTCGAGTGACCATGGAAAATGTGACCATGTCCACAATAGCCAAACATATTATTGGGAGATGATAGAAACCAATTATGCTTCCTAGTTGGATTTTTACCCCCAATGCAAGAATTACCATATGTTCCACTGGGAAAAACACTAGTGTCCTGTTCGACCGAATAAAAGGCCCCTCCGGCCATGGGACTGACAAGATTCAAGCACCCCTACCTATAATTTGATGCCAACAATCCAATGGAATCGAGAGTTTCACGATTCGATGCACATTTGTTTTTATCTATGTCAACTGGAAATACCCCCCTTGTAGCCATTCAAGGACACATGCCAAATTGGTCTTGGGGCTTGAAACCACTACCCACATTTGAATTGTTTTCCGCAAGTTTGGGAATGTGTTTTTGGGCATGGAAAAGGTGGTCAAGCAAACCAGAGGTTTTTGTGGTGGGTTCCATGGAATTCGACCCCCACTACAAGAATTGCCATGTGTTCCACTGAGCAAAACCCTAATGTCCCGTCCATCCAAACAAAATGAACCTCTAGATTCTACATTTATAGAGTAGGTTTCTAGGTTTCTAGGTTATGTTTCTAGGGTTATATTAGTGTTTCTAGGGATATATTATGTTTCTAGGGTTTCTACGGTAGACTACGTTTATAGGGCTACATTAGGTTTCTAGGGATAGATTAAGTTGTAAAGGTATGAATGTTTGATAGTAGATATTGATGATGGTGACATTGCATTTGATATTAGTGATTGGTCAAACTAGGGCTTATACAAACTAGGGACTATCCTACAAACTAAGGTTTACATTGTAAACTAGGAGTTAGACTACAATCTAGGGTTTAGTAGGTGGGGTTGGGGTAGTTTAGGCTAGATTAGATAGATAAGCTAGATATGATAGGTTTGTGTAAGTTTGGTAGGGTAGGTTAGATAGTAGTGGAGTTTATGCTAGACGATATGATTGATTTAAGTGGGTTCATTGGATTGAGCAAGGTAAGGATAGGTCAATGGTTTAGGTAAGTGTAGACTAGTTATATTAAGGTAGTTTAGTTTAGGAAGGTTTAGTAGGTGAGGTTAAGGTAGTAACTGAGGTTGGGGTAGTTTAGGCTAGATTAGGGTTATTTAGTGGGGTAGGCAAGTCTAGGTTTAGTTTATCTAGGTTAGGTCAACATATGATATAATAAATGTAAAGCATTTATGTTAAATTAGGTGCATTTTTCAAGGCTAAAAAGTTAAAATTGAAAAGAAATTCAAGTTTCCAAAAAGGTAATAGTTCTTTACTTACTTTTATATCAAGATTTCATATGAATCATGATGGTGATGGTGTGAGATGCATGGTGTTGATAAAGCATGATGGTGATGGTGAAAATGAGCATGGGGATGGTGAACCATGATGATGATGATGGATAAGGATCTTATGGTGTACTTGGATGAGATAAATTTAAACAAACACAACAAATCCATGACAAAGCTTGTGCAATTTATCAAGTTGTTTATGAATATGAAAAGTTGAACCAAAATAGATACACATGATATTTTGCTTGGCAAGTAGTGGGAGTGGCATAATGTGATATGCATGGTGTTGATGATGCATGATGGTGAAGCATGACGATGGTGATGGATGAGGATATTATGATGTAATTGGATGAAATAAAAAATAAAAAAAACAATGAAGCCATGATGAAGCTTGTGCAATTTATCAGGTTGTTTATGAATATGAAAAGTTGAACCAACATAGAAACAAATGATATTTTGCTTGGAAAGCAGTGGGAATGGCACAGTGTGAGATGCATGATGTTGATGAAGCATGATGGTGATGGTGAAAATGACCATGGGGATGGTGAATCATGATGATGATGATGGATGAGGATATTATGGTGTACTTGGATGAGAGGAAAAAACAAAGATAACAGACCCATGACAAAGCTTGTGCAATTTATCAAATTGTTTATGAATATGAAAATTTGAACCAACATGGAAACAAACTTTAGAGAAACATAAGTAAAATTGGTCATGTATTTATATTCAAAATTGGTCCAACTATAAATTATTATACAAAATGGCACCTCGTTCCCAACACAGATAATGGCAGCTCATGCCCAAACATGAAATACTAGCATCTCCTACGCAAAATGCCACAAGTTACACAAAAGACCACCCGTGGACGATGTCCAAATATACATTTAGTGGAATTTCATTTATCTTCCTTGAGCTCGATAAAACTTCCCAACCACTCAGTCGAGGATTGCTACTCATCTTTGGACTCTGCACATGAAACACAAATTATAACTCATGTTTACCATTTGTGAATTTTAAAAAAAATTCATGTTTAATTATTATAATTGCAATTGAATACAACAAAAACTTATTTTGTGTGCATAGGTGGTCACTATGAGTGGTGTTAGCATATGTGTATCAATCACTTGACCCTCATGTTGTGATTCTAAAGTACTTGTTGTTGGCACGGGTTTGAGGCGCATGAGTTTTGGTACATCCAACAATGAAAGGGACTGCGACAAGGGTAAAGGACCAGTCACAGAGCGAATAAAGCGAAAGTTAAGAAGATAGTGCGGAGTAATTGGTTGAATAGTTAATTAGTTAATGAGTCACTCTGCGAAGTGGACCAAGTGTAACGACCAAGTGAGACTATAAATATGAGTATAATTGTAGGCCTAAGGGCATATTTTTGGTATCCTTTTGATCGATAGTATTGTATCTTTTTGTATCTTTTGGAGTGGATCCTAATCCATGTTTGACATTACACCTTATCTGACCTTCGACGTATTTTTCCTATTTCATCTTGATGTCGATCTGCGAATCTGACTTTGTATTGATTCTTCCAATATATATCCTTGATTCTGCAATGTAAGACAAACTGATGAGTAATAAGAAGGAACGTTTTGTCTATGTCTCTGTCTCTTTTTATCTGTCACAACATGATTTAATAAGTGTTATCGTAGTATAATTGAATGTATGTCACAACATGGTTAAATATGGTGTATGAATGAATTTGTTATGTCGCATCATGGTTAAATATGGTGTATGAATGAATCTGTTATGTCGCATCATGGTTAAATATGGTGTATGAATGAATCTGTTATGTCGCATCATGGTTAAATATGGTGTATGAATGAATCTATTATGTCGCAGTTGTGTTATGTATCTCAGATCGGTTAGATGTGTATAATTAATCCGTTATTGCGTAGATCTGATTAACATGGTCTGATGCGAATGATGTCTATGTAGATCTACAGACTACATTGTGATAGAGTGTGAATGATTCATGTTCTCTTATATCTACGAAAACATGGTTCCTTCATCCCCCCTTAGATATCTTGGGTGAGACTTCACTCACTCCGCGAGTGTTGCTGGAAAGGATGAACCCTTTCCGAGCCGATGTCTATGGGAGATTGCATTGAATTTTGTTGACAATAGTGCGAAATGAACCCCTGTCAACAAATATGTGTCAACAAATGGTTCCGTTGCCCAGACCCTAGTGCAAAAGAGAGAGGACATGCTGTGGCATATGAAAAAGCTGGATATCATAGAATGGTTCCATAAGAAAAAGCGATAATTTGATGAGGGAGAAAATCAGAACCATGGATGGTCGACAACATAGTGGTTGCAGAAGTACATCTACTCTGATACCCACGAGGTATTTTTTCGCGAGTTTCCTATAGTGCTATATGAATGGTTGGCGCAACTAAATTTTCAAAAGAAGAATTTCCAAGGAGATGATCCTGAACACTAGACCACCGAACTGATCCAACAGTTGAGACGGGTTAGCAACAAAGCTTCAAGGGCTGTCGATGTTTGGGTAGATAACATTTTTGAAGGATACATTACTGAGTTTTTTGTCGACGCAGTTAAATCATACAACGACACAGAAAGGAAGTCATTCAAGGGAACTAGAGGAAGGTATCTATTGTCGCTAAAATTGTGGATCACAATGCTCATTTGTGAAAAGGGATTATTAAAGATGAAATCCGACGAGTAAATATTGGGTGTGCGGAGGCTGTGGGTACCACGCAGATGCGGGTCTGATAAAATGATGCTGGGTAGATGGATATGAGCTACGATGAAATTGTGATGGAAGCTGTGGAAGATTGTGGTTTCCTGAGAAGTAGGGTGAGGTTCCGACCGGAGAAGAAGAGGAGGATTGAGATAGAGATAGAGAGTCCTAGTGCGATCGGAACAGAGAACTGCGAAATGAGACAACAAGGGACTAAGCGAACCTATAATGATGAAGAGGAAGAATAGGATACGCCTGAACCTGAGGAAGGGAAGGCCCAAATATACAACGTACCAACAACCCCTTGCACTGCGCCAAACTTTGGAGGAAGAAATACAAGCTCTTCACAGGGTTGTCCTGCATGTTAGAAAAGTAGTAAGAGTATCGGATCTACAAACACCAGTAGAAAACCAAGGATGGTGGGCGAGGACATAAATATGCCTCTTTTTCAGGGTAATGGGACTGAGGATCCCGAACAATACGGGTTCTTATGCAAAGCGGTGTGGACAGTGAAACAAGTCCAGGATGATGATATTAAGAAGGGACAATTGGCGACGACCTTTTGAGGCCGTGCGTTGGATTGGTATATGAAGTTTGTACAAGTACCTACAGGGTGTCCATAGAAAAACCTAGCAGAAATCAGAGTTGGATTGATCGATGAATTTAGGAAACCCAAATCGGAATCTTAGTATATCACAGAGTTGAAGAAAATAAAGCAATTCCCTAATGAGTCGGTGTGGGAGTTTTATCAGAGGTACAAAACTCTGATGGAAAAAGTAAGTTTTGGAATGAGAGACATACATCATAAAGAATGGTTTATTGCAGGATTGATATCGCACATTCAGATAACGCTGATGCAACAGAAGATTGTATTCTAGGAGGAGGAATTGGAAATTGCGATGAAGCTCGAAGCTTCGTCGATTGGCATGAGCCAGATCCAATCGCAGCTAGCGAACTTGAATATCCAGCTGCAAGATATCAAGAAGGGGAAGGAAGTTCATGAAGAGGTA